>CM051698.1:22977604-24340104 GCA_028022725.1 Lycodopsis pacificus
ATCTCCTACAGCCCCCTGACCCCCGGTCTGGCCTGCTGTGACCTCATTCAACTAGATTATTGATTAAGTATCACAATGCGTAAACATACTGGAGCTGGATCCAGACTGATGAGCATGATTACTGCCAACAGAAAATACTCACCACAGCTTAAAGCAGTGGATTTCAATAGGTCCTCCTGGAAGAGATGCACAACATCACCATCGCTTATGCAGATGAGGGTCAGGATGATAATGTACACACTTACATCAAATGTACCACAGAACAGGATGCAGTTACTGCAGAGACTGTGCTCTGGTTAACACTTCCTCTGGTTTTTGTTTGGTGGCCATGTTCTCGGCTGCAGCTGTGACACTGGATGACGGATGAAGCCAGAAAAACAAACGGAACCAGAGGAGCAGGAATAATGGGATCAGGACTCTTTGTTTGCCAACAGCTGTGCAGTCTGATCAAACAAACCTCTGCGAACCGAAACTCCACTTGAGTTATTTCCCTGATGTGCAACGTGAAATACACTAAATCTGAAAGGTCAGACATAACGTAATAGACTCAAGACAGTCGAGACAGCACCATGGTTAAACTTCGTCATCATGAGGCTCTGTAGATGCTTGGCTACATTTCTGCGTTCACATTCGTCCTGTAAAATAAGAGTCAAAGTAAACACTAACAGTTTATAACAGCAGGAGAATGGTGCATTCTGGGTTTTCGTTTGCCTTTTGAGTGTCTCCCTCTGCTGGTGGAGCTACTGTAGTGATGTTGGCTGTCATTGTCAGCCACTCAGCTTTGTATTAAAACAGATGAAATGTCAATAACATGTTTTAGTTAGACGTACGTACCCTGTCTTTTGTTAAAATGCTCAATTAGAGTCCCCTAACGTTACTGGTTTTAATGTGGTGCTTTGGGGTTGCTGTTGGGAACTATAACTAAATCTGAGTATCTTTAAAAATGAAATCTAACATTGTGAAAAACACCCATCGATATACGTAGACATCAGAGTTAAGATTAAATGAATAACTAAATAACTCTCTGGACTCCCACACTGCTCTCAATCTCTGAGACACACAGGCAGCAGAAAAACACAAGAAGTTCAGAATCCTATTCAAACACTCAAGACTGCAGGTTTCTCTCGAGCTCTTTGGTTGATGTTGAAACCTCGGAGAAGATTAATATGTTTCCAGTTCTAGTATGGTCATTGTAAATAAATAAAAGGCTCATTATCAGCACAGGACTTGTTGACGGTTCCTATTTGGTGAAATCAGTGGACTGATGAAATCTGTAGCATCAGTCCAGCCTCAGAATGACTGGAAACAAAATGTTTTATTGCATAAACTATTTATAATCTACCCAAGTACACACCAAATGACTTGCATAGCAGAGAAATAGACTATACAATGAATGAAATGACATAACTCTGTCATCCACTTCTGTCTTTTTGCAATCAGTCCAGTTGTTATAAACTCTTGTTATTCTCTACTGGAGGGTTAAATCAGCACAACAGCAATAACACAATGGCACCAAGTATATATATAAAAACATATATTTATTGTTCCGTTACTGTTGGTTAACTTGATCAACAATAAATGGTGGCAGGCCGGGAGACAAACTGTACACATATTAATAGAAAGCCTTAGAGAGCTTCGCTTTTTCTGTTCAGTGGCAATTAACAATGCAAAGAGAGAGACAGAGCAAACAAACAGTGTTCGCTGTCGGCCGCACAGTTGATGAATTTAATGGTGCGCTCGAAAGTCCTCCTTCAGCCTCCTTTCAAAGTGGTTCATCTCCTAGGCAGATACCTTTACAAGAGGGGTAAAAATACTGTACATTGGTTCTGTGTATTCGCCGCGCTGCTTGAAGAATGAGATGTGATTCACGTATCCTTTGCTCAGGACAGTGAGAGCTACTCCGAGGACGAAGAACGTCGAGTAAAGCTTCAGAAACGGATGAATGATACTTAGACTCTCTAAAGACAGAAATAGAGGTGCTCCGTACTCGACAAAATAGTGTGTGGATTAAAATAGATAAAGGTTATATATATTTATACTATGTATACTATATAAAGGCTTGAATCTCCAGATTCAAGGACAGCCACCAGTGCTGTCCACACACATTCCTTCGCACACAAAGCCTTTAACGCAGCAACAATCTCACACCTGCTTTGTCTCTTTTTGTTTTCCGCTCCATGGACCACAACGTCTCGTACTAGTACTGTACGTCTGCAGTGAAAGGATCACAGTATCCTGATCCTAAACAGACCCCCCAGTGACAAGCTGCTGCAGTTAACCAGAGCAAATATAACGTAAACTTGAGAACGCAGTCTGAAAGCATCGTCCGCCTGGAGGCATATCAAGGGGACATCTTACTCAGATGTAAACAGAGCACTGTTAACTTTTGAGCTGAGATGCTTTACGGGGTGTTTGATCATCATAACAACAAATAAACTCATGTGTATTGATTTCTATGAGGAAGCAGAGGCTTGTGTACATGCGACACTGGCTCCAGGCTGAAAGGTACAGATCAATAACCCAGAGCTCATTTCATTAAAGCAGAATGAATGTGTTGAGCGACGGGCAGCGAGCGTCAATGCAGGATCTGTCGAGAACAACAACGCGGACGGCGAACGAGGTGGGAGGAATGGGAGCGAGTCTCAGTGGCTGAGTTCCTCTCGGAGGCTGTGGTCGATTGTCCAAAGAGTTCACACGTGAGACTGAGTGGTTCAGCTGGGAGATGAGTGCGTCTCCGAAAAGCGCACCAGACCAGGTCCAGATGTCCGTTTCAGTCCAGGCAAACCTTTACATTCCACACGCTGCAAAACAAACCAAATCCAGTTCTCAGTCTCTCCCGCGTCACCGTGCTCTCGGCCTCCATCGAGGAGCGCCGACGGTCGGACCGAATGTGCAAAATGTCATCCGTCACCGCAGAACCGTTCGCAAACAACTTGACAGAAATCAACACTGTGGACAAAGAACGTTTTGCAGTGCCTGAACACATCCCCGTCTCCCATCCACTGTGAGAAGCTCTCTACACCCAACTGCTTCTGAATTTGCAGAATTTGAACTGAAGTGAATCAGTTTATGTGCCACAAAACTAATGGAAGAGAGGAACGTGTGTAAAGACTGCGTAACACATGTTCATACGCTGTCACCTGACGGATATGACAAACAGCGGTACTCATTGCACATACTCCCACAGGAAACCAGACCAACAGCCGGGGCAGTTGTGTCCCGTTTGAACTCCAAAGCGTCTAAAAGCTCTGAAGACTCCTCAGTGTTCATCGCCTACCTCGTCCTAAGCCGCGTGCACACGTGTCGAGCACGGCACGAAACAACAGCTCTAAGGGTCAACGTTTGTTCATTTCAACTCCAGACCGGCTCAAACCATTTCAGAGTGTCTGCTGTGCAGGTTTCGGGAGTAACAACAAATCTAGTTACTGTAACCATGTACTCATGTCGAACTGCATTTTGTAATAAACTATAATACACATTTCTGGTAAAAAAAAAAAAGTATCTCTAGCTGCCTAAGTGGACAATTTGTGGCAGATCTTTGGCTTCAGTGGTCAAACATATTTCACTTTTGCATCAGTGTAAGATAAGAAATCAAAATATCTCACTGTGATTAGATTTTGAAGGCCAATCCATCAATGGACAGAACGTTTCTTTTGAACTTTCTTCTTCTTCCCGATTCCCTTCATTTCATGTGACCTCCCTTCATCGTGACATATTCCGAATCTGTCATTTGACGAATGAACAGTTCAGTTAAATTTCCATTTCTTTCAAAAGTTTCCTTTTAAAATACTTTGAGGGAATCTAACTTTTCTTTAGAATATTAATGTGTAACACAAAAAAAAAAAGAAATCTGAAATGTATTCCATTTGGCAGCGAACCATCTCTTATCTGTCTCTTACAGAACTTAGCTTAAAAAAAACATGACAATTTAAAATCCCTCACACATTTGGTAAAATCTCTTCAACGTAGAACTGGTGGAGTGTTTTTAACGCGTGATGAAGCGAACAACGAACATGCTGTAATGCTTCAGTTCGTCTCAGTCTGTGGATCGTCTTGTCCATGAAGAAAACACAGACATTTGCACAACCAGCTGTTCAGTTTTGGGTGAAGCCCTGTGGCTGCTGCAACAACAAAGCTGACTATTAGCTCACATCACACATTAGCGTCAGCAGAGGGACCTCACGGGGGAGGGGGGGGGGGGGGGGGGGGGGAGGAGTTGGATCTGTTGCCATAGTAACAGCTGGCCGGAGGGAACTCAGAGCGGCTGTGCCTGAGTCAGGTGGAGGGTGTGCGCGTGCTGCGTTTGAGTTTGGCTCGGTGTTGCGTGCGCTGTTGGCTGGCTCTGGTTCTGGGACTGCTGCAGGATGTGCACAACCCGGCTCAGGGTGTCCGTGGTGGCGAACGCCAGATACTGGCAGCACAGCCAGTCCTCCAGGCTCACGCCACAGGCCGCGTCCAGCGAGCGCTCCGCGAACTTGATCATCATCAGCGTGCGCTTCAGGTCCAGCCAGTTCTGGAGGGTGGCCTCGCGCTGGCTGGTGGTGGCCCCCGACATGGGGCCCGTGCTGCTGCAGCCCAGCGCCTGGAACAGGTCCTCCCGGGGGCCCCAGAGCAGGCACTGCAGGCAGGCCCGGGCCTCGGACATGCGGATCCGTTCAGAGGGGTTGACGGTGAGCAGCAGCCGGGCCAGCTGCTGCAGGCCCTGCGAATAGAGCGATCTGACGGGCAGCGGCGGCAGGTCCGCCCAGGTGTACTCCCGCTCCTTCAGCTCCGGCGTCTCCTCGAAGGGGTTGGGCCGGTGCAGCGTCTCGTAGATGAGGATCCCCGTCTGGAACTCGTCACACTTGCGGTACTGCGTCGCTGTGACAATCTCGGGCGCCAGGCGCGACTGGTCGCGCAGCGTACCGGGGTCGGCGGCCATGAGGGTGCTCTTCTGTTTCGCCTGTGAGAAGTTGCTGATAATGAGCCGGGCGGGGCAGGTGGCGTTGGCGGCAGCGCCGACGGACGTCGCACCGGAACCGCCGCTGCTGTTGCTGTTGTTGTTGGGCTCAAGAATGTCCAGGTTGCCAGGTTGGCAGTGGACCAGCAGCAGGTTTTCCAGCCGCAGGTCACAGTGGGTCACGTGGTACGGTTTCATGTGCTCCAGGCCGGAGCACAGCTGCAGCAGCAGGAGGCAGACCTGACGCTCGTACAGCTCCGGGTTGTGAGTGTGTCGCGCCGCGCCTTCTCGGACAAAGTCGGCCACCGTCTGGAAGGGCACCTCGCGAGTGATGACCACCACTCGGCTCCTCAGGCGTGTGTTCATGTGACCTGCTGTTCGGGTTTCGTCCAATTTACCATTTGCCGTCTCCTGGGTTTCAGTCTTAATCTCTTTCTCTTTCTCCTTCAGCCCGTCTACATCCTCATCCTCTTCCTCCTCCTCACCTTCTTCCACTTCCCAGGGCAGCAGGCGGGCAGGGACGTCCGCCAGGAAGTGTCCACAGTCTTGCTGAATATTGAAGTGCACGGCCAGGCTCTGTCTCACTGCGAGGCTGTGGAAGAACTGCTGCTGAGTCTCCTTCACTTTGCTCCGACAGATCTGGAGATAAGAAAGACAATATTTCATTACTTTTTTAGGATGAAGCTATTTGCGAATTGAAAATAGACCCTACTACTAAAGTATTGCCTGTGTAAAAGCCCAATATGTCTTCTTCCTCTGTGTCATAGAGCTCCATTGTTGTACAAGAACCATGAATGGGTTTTGCGGCCAGTAGTGAAGTCTGAGAGCACTGAGAGCCAACCTGAGGGCCGCTGGGGAATACTTGATCAGAGCCAGGTCGGATGGCGGCTTCTCCGACCATGTCGGAAGTCAAACGTGTTTAAAGTTGCTCTGAACAGCCATGCTCAAAGGTTGGGTGGATATAGGGGGAGACGCAATACCAGCACACATTTTAAAACAGTGTCTGCCGGGAGACCTTGGTAGGGTTTCACTCAGCTGTTTGCATGCAGAGTGAAAAGAGAGCTCGCTGGCCTCCTGACACGTTGATGCTTTTGGTGTTTGCATGGACCAAAGTGAATACGTAATAAAGCCAGCCTTCTCCTATAACACGCTTGAAATGTCATTAACATTTAAATGATGAAAGCTGATGATTGTGCCTTTGTTCATTTAAATGTTTATCTTGTAGAAAATGATATGAAGAGACTGCTATACATTTTGATGAAATTAAATGAGCAGAAATTGCCTCATGGCGGCCGCAGGAGACTTTCCAACAAACGGCAATTTTAAGCAACATTAGCACAAACAAAAGAATCCGTTTGAGCACGGGAGAACTCAGAGATCAAAGATGTGTTCTGTCTCGCGTTTCTCGTGAACACTTCTGTTAATGACATATAGAGCGGAGAGAAGCAGCGAGCAGACGGCAGGTTGCCAGCGACAGCAGCGAGTGAGAGTCTCCGTCTCCTAAACCTCTGCAGCTACACTTTGATCACAGCACAGACGAGCCGAGTCACGGAGAGCATCGCTCTCTGCACACAGTCACTGAAATACCATCAGAGACGTCCCGACATCTTATTGAGATATTCATGGTCGAACGGGAGAAAATCTAAACATTTCAATCAATAAAATGACTGAATTTGATCTTAAGACTTAGAAAAAGTGAGGACAAAAATAAATGAATTCAATAACACATATACATATACATATAACACAGGAATAGTGTTAAGAAGTATCATTTCTGGTATCCTGTATTGTTAAGGATGACATCATTTGTCTGCATTTCATTTGTTTCTACAGCACACTGAGTGTTGTCTAATGCACACCTGCAGGGAAATGTAATCATGCAAAATATTATAATTAATTAGCTTTTTTCCTCTCATACTAAACTGAATTTTGACGTTAAAAATGAGATGTTTACGTAAGAACATAATTATGACAGCATTATTAAATTATAATTTGTTTTACTTTGTACCATTAGTTTTGTTGAAACTAATTGAAAAGTTTTTGACATTTTCCCCCTACTGCATTCCACCCTTTGTATTACATCAGCCAAAACAATACCTCAATCATTGCACTATTTCACTTCTATTAGGCGGCTTGAACCTTGGTGGTTTCTTTGACAGACAGTTTATTAAATTGTGATCCGTGTAACTGTTCAGGAATGTGCGTGTTCACTGGATCTCTGTTTAGACCTGTTGGCTCTGAGACTCCAGCTGCCTCCTGGTCATTCTTTCAGGACATATTTGTAGACTTTTCACTGTTAAGATCCATATTGTTTACGCAGTATTGATATTTGTAACAAAGCTCCAGAATTCACGCAGACATGCTCAAGGTAGATTATGAATAATTAGCACCGCATTAAAAATATCGCAGCATGTAAAACCTCGTTTGCAGGAGTTACGGGGTTACGGTTGACAGTAGCACAACTGGGCCACATTAAAATGGTGAGTTGGGGAAAGTCTAATTGGGAAGCTTGGGCCTGCTTGTGTTCTGCTGCTCCTGGTTACTTTATTTATGGATGCATCATAAACCCCCCCCCCGCCCCAAAAAAAACCAAGACGCTCTCCTGAAACTCTGCAGCAGCTAATATGAGGGCATACAGCTTTGAGTTTCATATCACGTGAATAATGCAACCTTCATCCATATCTGCTTTGTATTGAGCTTCAGAACTCTTCTGGTAAGCTCTGCCTACCCTCACGCAATTAAATGACAAACGAAACAAAAACAAACACATGCACACACAGGTTTTGTTTCACAAGGCCGTGCCCTGAGGGCTCAAAGTTTAAGTGCCGATATTTCTGCACGTCGGCTGAAGGAGTGGGAGGAGATTCCTGAGCACAAAAACTCAAAGGATTTCATAAATCTACTGCAAGGACGGCAACCACCAGACTCTCAATGCAGGGAAAGCAAAGCAAGGACCCAACAAACAAACAAATACAAATTAATTCAAACTAATAAGAAGCTGGAAATCAGCGGTTTCTTGCTTGTTTTTGTCCATCTGGATGGTTGAAAACTTGAAATACTTTGATTGGAAAGTGTTTCAGGGTCATACAAAGTCTGAGTTTACATCTAAAGCGCTGACTTTACATCTCCCTGGGCCCTGAGGCTAGAGGCAGCATGTTTAAAGAGGAACATTATACTCGTGTTGTGCTGTGCATGACAATGGAAGTAGTCAATCTGAAGGCTGGTCTATAAGCAAACATCTCACCTTGATGGCGTAGTTGACCAGTGGGTCCTTGGCGTAGGAGGCGGTGTAGTACACAGCATCCCCCGCCTCACAGCAGGGCTTCCCAGTGGTCAGCCTGAAGTGGGACCAGCTGTCAGTGCCGAATCCCAGGTGATCCTTCTGACCAGCCATGAAGCGGTCCTCGCATTTTGTGGCCAGTTTGCGCAGCGTGTCCGTGTGGAGCCCGCGGATCCTCCCCACCACCTCATCCCAGCTGTCCAAGCCCCTGTACAGAGCCGGTCTCTGGGGTTTGGAGCCTCCAGCAGCAGCAGCTCGACCTGTTGTCCGGCCCCTTCCAGCCAGAGACTCTGTACTTGGGTAGGCTCTCCTCTCTCTGCCCGTCGTGGCTGCAGCGGACGGAGCTTGAGCTACCAGAGAGGACGCGCTGTTGGCCGGGCGGCCCTTGTTGGTAGCCGCGGCAGCTGCTGGCCTCTCCAAGGAGTCGCCGCTCTCGTGGTCGTGGACCCGATGAGGCTCGGAGCTGAGAGAGGAGTCTTGACTCGCCGTCTCCCAGGTGGAGTCCAAGTCGTAGATCGGGTTGGCCACGCTCAGGTTGGTGCCCCCAGGTCTCGCCTCAGCCCGAGATCTCGGGACAGCCTTCTTAGGTAGCGGTGGTGGTGTGGCCTTAGAGGCTGGCTGGTCTGCAAGGCCGTCCAGGTCGATGGAGGCCAAGGTGTCGTTGGATGCTTTGATGTTTCGTGGCTGTTTCAGTGGGATCATGTTGGCTCTGGACTGACCTGGAGGGAAAGGAAGACAACAAAGTGTGTATTGCTATAATAAGAATATAGAATATGACAGTAGAAAGTAACGAAGTTCATTGAATTCATTATTGTACAATTTAAAGTTACACTTTATAATTCCTACTCTACAACATAAAGCTACACACGCTGATCGAGCTTTTACATGATCTCAAAACACAATCACCTTATAATTATATATTATGATGCTAAAGTTGGGTTTTTAATTTATTAAATTTTTACAAGGACTTCCCACTCGTTTAAATGAGGGTTTTGGATTGAACTTTTTCCTGTGGGCAGAAAATCATTCATTGTATAAATGTTGGCCAGCAAATGTTTCAGGACTTTAAAGTTCATGACTGGATGAGTAAGATATGTATAAAGATAAAAAGAAGAAGAAAAAAAAGTATGAAATGTGAATATTCCAGACTCTTCCCTCCCCCGAGCTTCTTGTTCCTCCCACATGGTGTTTCCAGCCGCTCGCTGGCTCGCTGCCCCTCATGAAGACGGGAGGCCGAGGTTGTGTGCTGCGGCACGTGAGGGATCTGGTGGCCCTGAGCAAGATTGGAGCCAGAGAGCAGGACAGCTGGGCACAAGCCGTACCCACCAACCATCCAGCTGCCCGACTCAATCTGCAGCTCGGTTGTACACTGGGGCTTAAAAAGAGGCAGCATGGAGAGCGCTTTCATCACTGGCTTCAAGTGACCTTCTTTTTCTGGGATTGTGGTGGGAGGGAATTTGGGGGGGGGGTTGAGGGGTTGATTGGACTCCCTTGATGTCCTCTGGAGTCGAAGACCACAAAGGGAGACGGGTCAAAGACAAGCACCTGACGAGATGAAGAGGACAAAGCCGTGCTGCGTGCATGATGGGAATTCAGTACGTTTTAACTGAATGTGTGCACGAGGTCACAGACGACCCTACTGCGCAGACGAGAGGCTGCAGAGTGTTTTAAGATGATGTCTTTCAGAGTCACATCTTTTGCCAAATTACTTTTCCCGTCCCCACGGTGAAGGCATCTGCTTGAAGAAACCATTTCCCCGACTGCTACTGATCAAATTCTTGTTAAACGATATGAGCGATGCGAGTCCTCACGTATGCGACACACACTGCCATCATCTTAAGAAAGCAAAAGAAGCCTTGAGAAAGAGTCAGGATGAAGTAAATGAGTCTTGGTAATCCTCCCTGGAACGGGGAGGCTCTCTTTAATGTGTTCCTCCACCAATCTGCAGTAATCCATCCAAGGGAACAACAGTCTCCCTCGTCCAGTCGCAGACGTCTTTAATTGCTGTGGCTGTGATTTAACTACATTACATAAGACTAACTCCGTCTGTGATTATCAAAATCAAGAATACGTTTCATAATCATAATACACCGGAATGCGATGATGAAACAACCTGCATGGACTGGTTGCAAACAACTTCATGAAATAAGGAGTGCTAATTATCTGCTAAGTATCATTTACAATATTGATTAATGTGGCAATTATTTTTGGGGGTTGATCAATTACTTGTTTAAAAAAAATGGCAAAATCGGAATGTCAGAATAAATTGAAAAAATGGCCATCGCACTTTTTCCAAAGCCTGCGATTTTAAAATGGAACCTGCTTTCCTGTCTGCGCTCGGCATTCAATTAAACAAAGAAACAAGCAATGCAACAGATGACAGCGTGACCGACGAATGGTGAGAGTGAAACCCCCCCCCCAAAAGATTCAAAACACACTGCTGTTCAACTAAACTGAGTTTGACCCGTGTTCATCTCCAGGAGATAAAACAGCGGCGAGTCCCAATCCCTCCAAAATCTGTTCCGGATTAAAAATAGATAATTGCATTTCCTTCTCCTCTGGAACACTGAACCTCATGTGTCCAAAACAACTCTTTAGCGACTGCCGTCTATTTGCTCAACATTAATCTGGGTGCCACTGCCAACACATGCATCACACATTATCTGGCAGGATTGGATTTACGATTTCTCTTAAAGTGCACAATTCACAAATGGTACAGAATAATTAGCTATTTAGGTCATCTCCTCATAGAGTGAAATAAAAATGTATTGCTGTATAAAATCTATATTAAATACCTTTGAAAATGCCTCATTAAGGCAATGCATTCACAAGTCCAGAGAGCAGCATTCACCAACATTTCTTTGCAAGGAGATGAAGGAACTTGTTGCCGTAGCAGAGTGATGACAGTTTGTGCTCCATCGTGCTCCGATAAAACGATAGAAGTGGGTAGAATAAAGAGGAACAGAGGGGAGGAATGAAGCCAGAGAAGAAGAGGTGATGAATAGAGGTGGTAAAAGTGAGAGAAGTGACAGAGGAAAATAAATGCAAAGAGGCAGAAGAGGGGTGAGCAGGAGGGACACGGTAGTGGAGAGAGGAATACGAGGAACAGGTGGTGAAAGAGATGAATACTGAGAGATAAGGAGGAAAAAACAAGCCTACCTCAAATCCACTAATGACTCAAAGTTTTTAGGCAAACGCGGTGCAGCGGCAGCAGCGCGGGGAGGCAGACTGAAACGTTTCCCCCCGCTTCATCCCTGAGAGTGTGTGCCCGGTGCCAACAGGCAGGCTCAGCGCTCCCACCAACACTGGAGACTTCTCACCGAGAGCTCTGCCTCCTACCGCCTGATGCTCTGATTAAAACACAAGTGTGTGTGTAGGGTACTGAGTATATAGCCGGTGAGAGAGACACTAAGTGAGACAGAGAGACAGAGAGACAGAGAGGGAGACAGAGAGAGAGAGAGAGAGAGAGAGCGACAGAGAGAGAGCAAGAGAGAGAGAGCGACAGAGAGAGAGACAGAGAGAGAGCAAGAGAGAGACAGAGAGAGAGACAGAGACAGAGAGAGAGACAGAGACAGAGAGGGAGACAGAGAGAGAGAGAGAGAGAGCGACAGAGAGAGAGCAAGAGAGAGAGAGCGACAGAGAGAGAGACAGAGAGAGAGCAAGAGAGAGACAGAGAGACAGAGACAGAGAGAGAGAGAGAGAGAGAGAGAGAGAGACAGAGAGAGAGACAGAGACAGACAGAGAGAGAGACAGAGAGAGAGACAGAGAGCAAGAGAGAGAGAGCGAGACAGAGAGAGAGAGAGAGAGAGAGAGACAGAGAGAGAGAGCAAGAGAGAGACAGAGAGACAGAGACAGAGAGAGAGACAGAGAGAGAGAGAGAGAGCAAGAGAGAGACAGAGACAGAGAGAGAGAGCAAGAGAGGCAGAGAGACAGAGGCAGAGAGAGAGCGGAGGCAAATCTGTTCTCTTTTTTTGAAAATGTGACAAGTAAAGTAGCCCAGACAGAAGAGGAAACCTCAAGCGGACATCACACTGTACTGTATGTGACTGTGCTCATCAGCAGCATGTAGAGGAGTAGAATCAGGCTGCAGGCAGCTCATCATGCGTCATCCAGGGAGCGTTTAACACATTCACAATATATCCGTCCACAGAGCCAGTGTGCAGTCTGAGCTTCACAAATAAACACACACACACACACACCAACGCAGTTTGCACATACCCTTGTAAAAAAAAAAGTGCAACATCGACATATAAACACAAACAAACACTTTGTCTCTGATGAATCCCTGAAGAAGAAACACACACCGTTTTAAGCTCACACAATTATATAAGCAAACAGAACACAGTGAAGCACCTCCGCAATGCATCGGCTCCAAAATCAAACATCACTCCCAATCACTGCCGACCACTTTGTGCTTCTATTTCCTCTCATTCGCCACTTGATCACAGCAACATCCTTTCCCCACACACAGAGAGCTTCATGTTGAAGTGGCCAGCGATGTTGGACAGCTGTGCCTACCTCGTAAAGCCTGCTCGTAATGTGCTCATCGCTCCACCACCTGTAATACGGATCTGCTGATGAAACGGGGACTGTCAGAGAGGAACGTTGTCATCATGGTGTTGAATACAAACCACAGAGTGGATTTGGGCCTCCTTGATATTTGATGTATTTCTTTCTATGTCTGCTGTCATGAGCCGCTGAGACAAAAAGCTTCAGGAATGAAGCAGAAACAATGGTCCCTCTTGCCATTTGGATTCATTGCTTTCAAAAAGAAAGAAAAAAAAATCTGCGCACCGCTGTCTCTCTTCCAAATCTTTATTTTTAAACCACTCGAAACACCGTTCTTCAAAAAACCAAAAGGGCGTTTGAAGCAGCTCATCGTGTCCGTGTAGTATACCGGAGGCATTGAGAGTGAGACTCAGTCTGTAGCTTTTACCTTACAGCAAATAAAACCTGTTCACCGTTATTTATACAGCAATCTTTAGCTTCAAATGAGGTCACAGACACGTACCCACAATGAATCAGGAATAAATGCATAACCGCGAGGCTCACATGCATATTCATGGGTTCCTTTGAAAGGTAGGAAGCTAAAGAATATTAATGTAATGTAAGGAAACATATTTATATTACCATTCCAGAGTTAATAACGATGCAATAAAGGAGAAAATAAGATTTGTATGGCTGTTCTCTCAAAATGAGGTTCTTTCTCATACTGTTAGCCAGATATCTCCACTTCAGCAGCACTTAGCCCTCAGTTTCATTCCTGACTATATTCTGAAGGGTTTTGGAGTTTGTTCATTCATAGCCTGATTTATGGCACATAAAGGAGCGATGAAAAGAAATATCCAGAAACTCCCTCTGTAAAAACCTTTGACTCTCCTTTGTCCAATGTTCAGATTTCTCATTTAGAAATGTATGCAAAGAAATTACACAATATTTGTTTCATTAAAGATACCTTTTGGATTTGTTTACTACGAGCAGAGGAGGAATCTGAAAATCAGTCAATTGCCTGCTGGTGAATAGTTCAGGCCACAGAGACTTTCATGCCTTTCTCAAAGTGGACTTGAACATCGACACGTCAGATTAGACAATTAGGGATAATTAGTCTCAGATATAATATAAGGGTAAAAGCTTTATGACAGTAATAGCAGCTCTGTGTCGTGCAATTCATACTATTGTAATGTGGTTCTTAATGCAGCCCAAACGCATCTTATCTCAAATATGTTTTTCAGAAACAAAACAATAGAAAGAGACAAAAGCAACAAGCCAGAGGAGATAACAGAGCAGGTTATAGATGGAAACATGAGGGTTTCTGTTGAATCATGTGGGTGAGCGGTCCACTCTGTACACTTGCGTACGTCCCAAAAAGAAGAGCAAATGGCCCCGATGAGAATGGGCCCAACAGAGACACAAGCAGCCCCACAAAACAGGAGAGCCAACCTCAGGGCAAAAAGTTTCTACCTCAAGCGGAGATAACTGAATTAGAGTTATTCCAGATTCAGAGTTACAAGCTGCGTTCATGTGACAAGACGTGTCAAGAGTTAGAGCTCCAGCTGTTTAACATGGAATTAATTATGACTTGTCACGCGAGGAGGTGTGCTGATGCTGAAGGAAAGTCAAACTTTGTGAACTGAAGATACTGAGGACTGACAGGTTGTGGTTCTATCCATCCACTGACTCTAGTTACCGCTACAGCAATGCTCAGCACAACCTCCGCACCGAGACTTATTGGATGCTTTCTTTTTGGTTCAAAAAAATATGTTTTAAGCTTTATAAAATTCCATTCATTGTAAAAAAAAACATGGGCAAATTTGAAAAATACACCATTTGCAGACTTCTTTTTTCTACTCTGAGGGATTGTGCTGCACCATCAGCAGCTTATTTGCATGTTTCTCTTCACCTATTTTCATGAAGTATATTTTGAGCTGAAAGAGAACATTAAATAACTTTCCTTCTGTCTTTTGCAGAAGGAAACTGACATATTTTAACATAAGCATAACAACATAAAGTCTAGGTGAAAATCAGTTAACGCATAAAGTAATGGCAGTTATAGCGTACTGTCACTAACATGATTGAACAATGAAAGCTTGCAGACTTTGTGTCATCGCCACGTGTTGGTCTTTCTGTTTCATGTACACGCTTCAAGCTTCACGATACAAAAGTCGAAGGCCAACGCATCGTCTCGCCGGCGTCGTTCTTACCCAGGTTGGTGTACGTGGCGCTGCAGTGGCTGGAGGCGGGAGAGTGCGAGCGGTGGGAGCGACTCCCGTCCTCCTCTGGCTCTCCGAGGCTGGCGCTGCCCTCGCTTGCCGAGGCTGGTGGGGCAACCTGGCTGGCATGGTACCCCTCCCCAAACACCAGCCCCAGATTCACTTTGGCAGGCAGGGAGGCGACACTGGGCAGCTCCCGGTCCCTGGCGTTGCTGCCGCTGACTGGTACCTGGCTGCAGATGACAAGAGAGAGGCATGGCTCGTACGGTTATGAAAATGTGAAACACTGGCTCCATTAACAGTCTGATTAAATTAGCATCGTTTTCTTTTCTCCCTTTAGTTTGTTATCTACGGTAATAGTTTAGTTATTCTGTTGGTGGTGGTGGTGTTTAATTCTGCATGAAAATCTCTGCAAAACAAGTCGTCAAAAGAACCGGATGATGACAGCGAGCTCCGTTGCTGAGACGGTAGTGTTTATAGTAATAAACAAGCTGCTATTGCTAAGGCCTTCAGTCTGTCATCTTTCATTTGGTCTATGACAGATAACTGTATCTGCCATCACAGGATATGAAGAAAACACATAAAACAATGCTGTATATATCTGGGCAGTTGTTGTTTTTTCCAAGCTTTTAAATTGCCGTCTGCAATCTCTTCGTCGGCTCATTTCTTTCTTCTCAGCAAGGGATGAATTAGAGTTACAGTTGTAAAGCGTGGGGCTCTTGAAGCCCGGTGTGCTTTATATGCAACTACACATACGTTGCCTGGGGGGAAAGGGTAAGAAAGCGATAAAGCAGGTCACAATGGTGTGTGAGAATGTGTTTTGAAGATCCCTTTGTGACGGCGGCGGTCTATGGTTTGATGTGTTTGGTGATGTGAGATGTGATGTGATGTGAGATGTGATGTGAGATGCATTTCATCTACCACGGCAGATTGATCAAAGGGTGTGATGATGAGGTGACAGACTTAAATGTGATTATTAGCCGTATTTAAAGAAAGAAAAATGAGATACTGAACAAAGTTGCAGGAGTGTATTAAGGCATTCTGGAGCTTAGATAGACTCAAAAATAAAATTAAATGGATCTTCTTGTCTACTGACTGATGTATTTAAAGTGCAGTGACATTGATGTGAACTGTAACTTCATGAACTCCATGTGAGCAGTAAGGAGTGTGGCGTTATCAAACACGACGCCTGTCGTCTTAATGATCTGTTGCGTTTCATGTGTTTTAACGCTGCTCTCACAGAGATGAAGAGATAATGTTCCCGATAACGGCGGCCATATACTTCATAACGTACTGACACTGGTCTAGCTGAGCGATGAGCACTAGAAATCTAGGTCATGGCTTACAGTCACTCAGGGTGTGTTGAGATCGCACAGCGACTCCAATCACAGTGCGACGGCTCTGATGCTCTGACGAGACGTGTCCTGCACTGTAGCTCGTTGCCGCGAGCGACGCGAGTTGAACGGGCGATCCGCCGCATACGGTGTGTGTCGTCGTCAGGAAGTGACAGGACCACAATTGCACACGGGGCCAGTAAAAATGTTTCTGACACGAAAATGTAGACCCAAGTTGTGAGATTGCTGATGGTTATATGAAACTTTCTCCATCCGTTTTTTTTGGTATCATAATGTCAATATTCAATTAACTCGCTGATGTACTTTCATCCCGTCCTAACACAAACACCGGCTGCTCAGTAACCAACAGCATCGTGTCAAATTCTTACACAGCCCTTCATCTCAAAACACTTAACACGCAATAACACGACAATGTGCTCTGCAGAATGCAAACTAATGTATTACGGCAACTGGATGAGGCAGAGAGCGAAGGACAAGTGCAGCTACACAAAAATAAGAAAAGCAAAAAAAAAAATATCGCATTTTGTTCAACGAAGCCGTTGCTTTTAACTAAAGTTAACAACAACATCAAGTCACAATCATATTTGTTTTTTTTTCACAGTCACCTGGGCATCTGTGTGTTGCTGCTCTACGCTGAGTGAACCTCAACAGCTGGTGTTTCATGGAGAGCCACCTGGGATCAGTCGTTCTGATCACAGTAAATAAGACACTCAAAGCAACCTGGTTACTGCCCTGTGATCTGATACCAGATCAGCCGTGGCCTCTCAAAGTGACCTGAAACTACAGCCTCGGGCCACCTGGGTTGTGACCACCCAGGTCGGGTGACATTCTAAACTACTGTAGATTTGAACCCTGATTGCAATACACAAAGCACCTGTGGCTGGCCCTGCCATCTGCTCGAAATGTCAGATGTTGTTGTGGTGGCATATTGTTCACGGTTCTGGCACTGCTGTCTTAATCTTCTTTATCTATTTATCTTCTCTGTCCTTACGCTAAATAATGAAGAAAGTATCTAAAAATGAGCTCAAAGTAAAACACAACGAGGTAAAAGTTCACAGAGCTGGTGCCATAGCTGCAGGTGTTGTCGTGGGTGAGGCAGATGCCAGTAATGTTTGTCTTAGCCTGAACCAGACGTGTCATTTCCTTTGACTATTGTTGATATGACTAATGATTTATGTGATCATGTGCAAAAGTCCCGACTAAGAAGAAGTATATGCAGCTCAGGTGATGACGTCCACTTGAGTGTTTTGGGCCTCAAGAAAACCTTTTTTACAGCGTCTTGAGCACAAGTGGGAACAAAAGAAAAACAACAAGCTGGCCAGTTATTCCACTCAGTCACAAAGAGTGTGAAAGTGCTGAAACTGACGCTGGCACAGTTGGGCTTAGAATACAGATGTTTTTAAGGTTTAAGTTCCACGATTAAACTCGGCAAAATCGAACATCATTATCATGTCCTCCAGACACAATGGAAGCTAATCTAAAAACAATTGCTGTTACACCGCCATTTTGGAGAGAAGCATTCCATACCAAAGTGTTTTTGCAATATTTTCAAAGAAAACACCGAGCTGCCCATGTGTCTGTCTCCACCCCAGGGCTCTGTGTCTGAGGAAAACACCACACCTGACATGTTTATGATCCGCCTTTGTAGACCAACAGTCCTCTGTGTCTCTTTTAAAGAGGGCCGATCAATAGCCTCTGAGATGCCACAGTGCATTACTTTTGCACTTACCAACAGCAGACAGTGGATATAAAAGGCCCATCATGCTGTTGTGATCCGACTAGAAGACAAAGAGTAAGTAAACGGTGAAAGGATGGCGGCGTAAAGAAGAAGTAAAATAGCAAATAAAACTGTGTATACTGTAATAAAGTGTACTATAATAGATGCAGAAAAAGTGACATAAAAAATGTGCCAGTGGCCTGACTTGTACATGTTTCCTCTTTTATTCTTCCCTGTACTGTCTACACGAACAGACTTCATAACATAGTTCTGTTTTAACTAACTGAACATATCGTACACAAGGGTACAAGAAATATAAGTCCTGCTGAAAACCAAACCATGAGTGGTTTACACAACTACACAAAAGAGCATTAAACCACAAAGAGGACAATTCCCAGAACATAATCCAGTTTCAACAACACACCTTGAGAGGCCCTTGACACAATGAATACCTTTATGGCTGCTACACGTTTCAATGTCAGGACCTGACTTGTTCAGACAGTGTGAAGCTGCCCCAGTGCATTTCACTGTTTCACAGACCTCAAATCAACAATCTCTGATCCACAACACAGTCCACGTAATCTCCAAAAGCCTCCCCTCCCTCCTGAGTCAACAAGGCTTTGAATGGCCTAAATGGTCACAGCTAATCACAGAAGTGAATGAAAGCAAAGGGTTTCAGGTCTTACCCACTGTACTGGCTCACACAGCTTCCCATCTGGAACCCTTGAATACGAGGCAAAGCTGAATTCACATTCTAGGTCGAGCTGGAATTCCAGGACGGCCGGTTGTGAAGAGTCAAAAAGTATTTATTTCCCTGCATGTGTTCTTTCCTCGTTCTCCCTCTTCCAATGCTTTTACCTGCCTAAGGTAACGTGTTTTAGTGCTGCAGAGCACGCCCACCCTAAGCCAATAAAATGGCTTCCAGTTAAAAAAAAAAAAAAAAACATTGTTAACTCCTCATCTGCCAATCAAAACAAAAAGGTCTGCAGGATGACCCGTGTGACCTGTTCATGGCGTGAAATCACAGACCTGCCGGTCGGTCTACCCAGAGACAAGTCAGCTTTTTAAGAAGTCCTTTTTCTGCTCTACAACATACATTTGCACCAAAGGTATTTTTTTCACACGGAGACGTACAATACTACAATATGTCTGCAAAGGAGGTTAGTGCAAGCATGTGGGACTCAAAATGTGTTATGGTGACATATTTTCAACAGCAAGGATGAACTAATAAATAGCTCATTTTAGAAACAGCCTTAGTTGCACACACACATTTTTCAAAAAGACTTTAAAGACTTTGCAGAAGCACAAAAAAACAAACACATCTATACAACCTTCTTTAAAACTGGAGGCACTGCCGGTAATAACATTCAGACTAGCTGTTACAGAACGTTTCCCTGTGAGACACAAATACATTCTTTCTGCAGCCTTTGATTTTGTCACATCTTCTTTCACACCGACACAGCGAGCTCACGCACGGAGGGTGAGGTTTAGCTATTTTCTGTTTCTGGCTCAACTCAAAACCATGTGCCAATACCTGAGATAAGCATCAGACAGACAGGTAAGTAACAGCGCTACCTGAATGAGTTAATCATTAACAGGTTAGTGAAGGCTGTAAACAGCAGGGTCACAAAGGAAAATAAGGCACACTAGACCAAAGTTGAGCTGCTGTAAAGTGTGATGTATTGCACCTGGTCTGCTGTAAGTGTGACTTTACATTGACTTATATTATTGTGGCTAGACAATGTGAATGTGTTGTGTAGAATACTGCAGAAACTAATCATAGTAAGTGTCAATGTTGTTGGCAGCATATAAGTGAATTCATGTTTTTACAGCTGTTTGGTATTTTTCAGTCCTAATTGCTTATTATAAACAGGAGATGTATTTAGTTTGAGGAATATTGTATTAGTTCATCTTCACTGCTGACATCACTCTGGGGAGGAATAAATAAATAATGAGTAACCCATCATCCTCTGTGTGAAGTGAGTTCTACATACAGTACACCATCATAGAACCAGTTCCAGCATGGCGTTACCGAGACAGCGCAGACTTGATTCTTGTGCCACTTGTTATAAAGTATGAGAAGAGACGGGAACTGGATGACTTCTTGTGCTGAAACTTTCGGAGCAGAGGAAAAGCAGGGAAGCTGTAGAGGAGACAGAATGGGGACGAGTTGTTGACAGGATGGAGGAGAGAAATACTGGAGAGTTCACAGTGCTCCGGGCTCAAAGCAGAGACATGTGGCGTGGAAGAGGAGCAGAAATCACACCAAATGGAGACAGTGATGGTGGCAAGACAACCGACTTGAAAACAAATCAGAAGATATGGATGATATATAGGTGGCAGAAAAACAAAGAGTAGACAGAGGAAGGTGGAAGTCAAAATGTGACGGATCAGGAGAGAAGGTGAACATCTGAACAAGTTGATCATGAGCTAAACTGTATGGAGGTGTGATGAATGCTGAAGCAAACAATTCCACAGCGCTATTCCTACTAATCAGTGGCTGTGGGATGCATCGTGTGAAACGCACTGGGAGCTAGATGACACTCTCCCGTTACATCGCCCCAAAATACACCAACGTCCAAATGCTGCACAGTGTCTGGCTTCAGTTAGTTTCCTGTGTCGATTACAAAGTGAACGGGAGTGTGCTTTCTCTCACTCAGAAAATAACATGACACCCCAGGACCAGATAGTAAGGAAACACTGGAGAGAGCGCTTGAGTTAAGAGCAGCCGACTCTCCAACAGTAAAGGCTTTCCTGTGACAAAAGAACCTTTTCTTTTAGTAGTTACTAATAGTTACTAATTAGTCAGTTTGCATCATATATTTGGATTTTTCTTTGGGTGGGGAACACATGCGTATACAGAATGTTACACACACTGACAATACAGCACAGGTGTGATGAAATTTAGTAGGACATGACTATTTCCTATTAGCCAGGTACATTAGGACGAGTCAGACGATTCATTATTGAATCACCTCCTGTAGAACTTGGGATACGTTTTCCTAAATATAAAGTAAAAAGGCAGATCTTGTTTTAACTCTACTAGACTTCATTGATCCAATCATGTACATGGTATCTTCAGTTTGAATGTATTTTTCTGCGGTCAACAAACAGTAAGCTTGTAAATATTGTGCTAAAACAATGATGGAGTGTGCATTATCCAACTTGCTGTCTAAGTGATTAGTACTGCACATATATTATCAGTACTTTTACTACACAGCTTTCCTGATGAATGAGGGTTTGTTTTGGCCACCGCAGCATCCATTTGACTGATCGCCATCTTTGAACATATCTGGGCATTTAGCTTAATTTCTAATGCAAAAACAAGTCACGTTCAGCAGAAAAAAAGCTGATAATTATGGACAGAAAATAAAATGTTTCCGGCACATCTGGGTTATCTGGCACCATTAGTCACACCGCAGGAAACTTACCCCGAGAAATGAATACTAAGGGCAACAGCAGGTCAGTGACAGATAATGAACTTATTATGCAAGAATACAGCAACTGCAATGCCAAGCAGACCAATGGCTGTGAGTTACTGTGTGTGTGTGTGTGGGTGTGTGTGTGTGTGTGTGATAGAGAGAGACTGAGGCTTTGAGGGGCGAAAGGGAATATGCCATCTAAAGCAGTGATTAATAGACTAAAGGTGGATCCGACTGCTGTTGGATGACTTGTAACACACTGTGGGGTCCCATTCTGAAGGGAGACCTGCTGAGCACAGAGCCTGCTGTTCAGGTAATAGATGGCATTAAGGAGGAGACCACACAGGCTTGTCCATGCAGTCAGCGAGGAGACATGCCAAATTAAGATCAAACACCTCTAGAATCTGTGATGAGCGATCTGTATGACAGTGGGAGAAGCATCCATGGCACTCTGGAGGAGCAGCTGGCAAAGGTTGAGCATCTTAATTACAAGCATGGGTGCCATGAGTGCTCTGAAGGGAATGCATGTGGGTGATGGCAATACGGGCATTGCATGTGAAATAATTCATTAGCTCAGTGAGAGGTGATGAAGGAAGAGCAAGCGTGGACTTTGACAGATTACCCAAAATTCCACTACAGGCCTCAAAGACAAAGACATATTGAATGTAAAAGCAATGTTCATCTTATAACAGCTCAAAGTATCGTTTACCTCTTACAAATCCCCGTTAAAGTGTTTTCTGGTGGAAAAACTTCTCTTTGAAGGTCAGTTGAGGCACAACTGTCTCGGTCTACAGGTCTTTTCTACTTTATCTACTTTATGCCCGAGTGCGTGCGTACCTAGCAAATAATAAGATGCCACTTTTGATCCTCATTAACCCTTACTAATACAAAGGGACATATCCACCTTGCCCTTGTTAATTATTGATTTGGGATTATCTGGGAGTCCTCTTCAACAGGTGTTTAGTTTAGTATCTTTTGTGTTTTTTCACAGTATTCTCATGTTTAACTTATTACCAACTGGGGACTTTGAATTGCTACTGTTATAAGCTTTACTCTGGTCGTGGGGTATCTTCCAATACAGTGGCATCAGACATTAAAACGTTGGACAATCTTGGACAAGTACCTGAAATCCTTGCTGATGAGATGAGGAGATGTTGGCCCGGGGCTCAGAGGTCCGGATTCCTTGCTCTCATCAGGTGGCAGCAGTGCATTTTCTCTGCACTCCTCTACTCTTAGTTCTCCTTCTCCGTCACCCGGGGTGCTGCCGCTTTCTGGTTTGTAGGTGAAGACGATGGTTGGTTTCTGTGTGGGATCCTCTGGCTTGGCCTCGGTGAACCAATGATGCTGTTGGATGGGTGGCGGTGGAAGCATGTGAATGACGGTTCCGTCAAGCCCAACAAGCTTGCCTTTGTCCTTCTCTCTCTCCGCCCTCTCTCTCTGCTCATCCTCATCTTTCCGCCGACGGAAAAAGCTCTTGAAGGAGATCCAGCGTTTGGGTTTAGAGCTTTCCGTCGAAAGACGTCTCCCCTCTCCACCCGGACTTGCTTCACCTTCACTTGGTCGTACAGGAGAACTGGAGGCAGAACTCTTGGTCCAGTTGCCAAAATGTCTCTGGATGATGTTAGAAGCGTGGTATGGGGAAGATGTAGATCTAGGAGGGGGGAAGGGGGCATTGGGTTCTGACCGGGGGCTGGAGAGTGGGACGGCAGCAGAGGCACTCTGGGATTTCGACAACACTTTGGAGGGCGTGTCCTTTTTGGGTTTGGAAAGACAGCTGTCAGTTGCAGAAAAGAGAGACTTGGGCCGGGTCAGGGTCTCCTTCATGGCATCAGGTGGGAGGGCGTAAAGCTCCTCAGAGCTGTTATCATTGACTTGTATTGAGGGCGACTCTGGAGGAGACTGTGGAGGCTGGATGGAGGCAACAATTTGTAAAAGCACAACACTGGCCTCCTCCCTATGGCATGCCACTGTCCCAGAAGACAAAGCTAAGTCTGTATTGTCACCTTTACTGCAAGTAGCGTCTTCACTTGTCTTGCAAGTGTGTGCAACAGCATTGGCAGTAGGGCTGGTTTTAGGTAGGTTTGCAGTAATGGCAAGAATGGAATTTGTTGATGTAGTGGGAGAGAGGGCTATAACTGTGGAGCTCGTCACAGTGTTGGTCACAGTTCTAGAGTCTGTAGTGGTTCGAAGATGTAAGTTTGTTGCTCTTGACACTGCCTCAGGTGGAGCTTTTGTCTCTTCAGAAGAGGCTCTCTCTGATGTGCCTCTACCAGAGATAGGTTTCTCGGTTGAGGAGGACTGGACACTCTCACAGGACCCAATCTCTTCATAAGTATGGCTTGTTACCCGACTGCCTACCCCTTTTGGCTGTGGCAGTTCCCCACTGAGTCCCAAGAAGCTCTTGTACACAGCTAGGTTGTCATATGCACTTGGATTGATAACAATGGGTACCTTAACAGCATTCTTGGAGCTGCGGGCATAGGCTGGTTCATCTCGAATTATAATGGGAAATGGAGGCATGCCTGCATTATTGAAACTGTTAAACTTGATCTCTGATAAGTTGGAAGATTTCACAGGTACAGTTCGGGAGGAAGACAGCCCAGCAATGGGAGAAGTGGGAGCTGACTTGTGGCTGAGGTGTTGAGTAGGGATGGAGGGGCAAGGGTTACTGCCAACCCCTAGATCCATTTTAGGTATCTTTTGGCGAGGACTTGTGCTTGATGTCCACACCTCTTGGTAGCGTATGTTCCCTGATTTCTTACGGTAGGTACCTGGCATTGCTACAGATGTGGGTGATGTTGGCATCACAAGAGAAGGAGAGAGAGGGGAGGTTGGAGACAGTGGCTGACCTAAAGGTGAGCTACAAAACGATGTAGGGCTGCAAGGCTTTGACAGGATTTTGGGTTTTGGAGTAGAGTCTAGATTCTGTTCGTCTTTGTTGGCCATGGATGCCGACACGTCCACCACAGTGTAAGGCTTACAGATCAGGGATTTTTCTAAATTCACTATACGGTACGGTTTAGCCTGCTCCTCTGTGGGACTAAAACTGATTGTGACAGGTTGACCTGGAAGTGCCTGGGGCATTGGCGTGCCTTCTCTGCCATCCTGCTCTTCTAATCTAATGGCCAGGACAGCCTTGTGTGTTTCAGTCACCTTGAGTGGACTCAGTGCTCTGTGGACGGGCTCCTTTTTGGGGGGGGAAGTGCAGACGACAGGTGCCTTAGAAGATGTGGGAGGAGAATGCAAGCCATTTCGAAGAGTAAAGGGGGCACCGCTCCCACTGCTCGAAGTTGTTTGAGAATCTTCTGGTCGCGATGACGAGGATTCCGGCGAAGTGGTGGACTCTGAATTTGATAGGAAACCACTGCCTTGCATGTCATGGGGCCCATAAGGAAGAAGAGCTCCATTGGAGTCCATGGAGGGGTATCCATTCAAGATCTCATCATAGCTATCGTCATAGTCCACTGCACAAATCCGCTGCAGTGAGCGGTTGCGAAGTGGCACGGTATTCCACTTTTTCCCTGCAGCAAAGGGCACCGGAGACATTGTGGCGGCACGGAAATTTGAAAACCGTGGCTGGCCTCGCATTCGGATCTCCATGGCTAGTAACTCTTCATCACTTTCATCCCAGCTTTCATGTTCATCATCATCCCTTTCAGTGTCTTCGTCCTCATCCTCCTCTTCACTGGAAAACTCGGGGTAGCAAAAGCGACCACCTTCTTTGCTGATGACCTCAGAGCTATCGCTGAGGGATACACGTTTTTGAGTAGTGCCGCCACCACCACAAGTGATGCTTCCCATGGCAAGACAGCTCGACGCTGGGAGGCCTCTTTCCAATGACCGTCGGTATGAACTACTGATTCTTCCCCAAAACAAATCCTTGGACCCGGAAAGGGGTGTGGTGCTAGGGCCAGGGCCTAACCCGGCAATTTCTTTGAGGACATCTGTAAGTCCACTGTTGTTATTTCCACTCGGGGTCCTTGGGCTAAGTTGTCCATAACCTTCAATCTCCTCACTGCCATCTTCTCCTTCGTTGTTGTTGCTGGGCCCACCAAGCCTCTTACAGTTCAGTCCATTGCGATTCCAGACGGTGAAGGCTGATGTTATGCCCTGTTCCAAAACATTTGGCGGCCGTTGCAGGTTGCCATCTGAATCCAGTCCAGCAGACGAGCAGGGCAGCATCATAGTGGGCTTAACAGCTATGGTTGGCTTCTTAGCCACAGGTGGACGGAAGTGTCCTGAGCGGGCAGACCCACTGCCGGCCCTCTGGGAGTTGATGGTTAGATTAGTGTTGGCTCTCGCCCCGGCAGGGGGTGGATTCTGTTGCTGAATTGTTGGGGACCTCGGCTCAGAAGGAGGCTTCCCTTTACTACTCTGAGCCAGACAGTGCAAACTCTTGGGTTTGAAGCAGTTCTTGCACTCGCCTGGTTTCCACACGTGCTCGGTGAAGGTGCTGCAGGCGGACATCGCTGCTGGTCCGGTGAGTCAGTGGACAGGAAACCCCTCCATGAAGCTACGGGCTATAGGAAGTGACTGTAGTGCAACAATGATGAACACTATTCAAGCCTCAAATGTGGGGGTACTGCACCTGAAAAGGAGAACAGGGGAAAAAGGTATAAATTAATTTAAGTTTTCTTCAATTAAACATTTATTTGATATATACTTGGCACAAATACATCATCTAAACTAACTGCACAGAGTAGTTAGAAACTAAGTTAACCAAAATATTGACCGAAACTATCCCAGATCCCACTATACAATGAATACACTTTCACACACAGAGCTGAACTGAAGTAAAGAGGATACATTGGGGCAGAAAGAGGCACATAAGCTAAGTGAGAGAGAGAGAGAGAATGCATTAGGAAGGTAGTGCTACATTTTCACCATTAGGTGGCAAACTTCCTCTACATAGCAGCCTGTCTATCCAGCGGGGCAGTCATCTGTCTCTCCCTACACCCTCAACTGGACCGGTAAGAATTGAAAAAGCAAAGGGGCCGACAGGAAGAGGATTAAGAGAGCTTATTTCCGCTGTCCTGTGTTGTTGTTGGCCGTTTCAGCCGGGCTTAGGTGAGATAAAGGTGCTGATACTACACATCGAATCAAACACTCAATGTCCTAAATCCTATGAACTAGATCAATTACATGGCAAATGGAAATCAGGAGTGCTTCAGCTGAATCCACATGCACTGAAGTCTGACAGGTGGCAGTCAAGTCTGAATATAGATTAGTTACATATTCTGTGTTTTCTGTTTTCCAACAAACTCGACTTGAAATTCAACAAGTGGGAGAAGTGTTTGTGGGTACTTGGTCCTCTAAAAGTGGGGATCTATGTATTTAAATGGATTCAATTTCTAAACCCTTTATATTAGATGTGAATGTAAACAACCATGAATCTAAAAGTTGGCACAAAGTAAGTTATTAAAGAGTACGAGTATATTGCTAAACAACAACCAAACAAATATGCCACGCTCCTTCTACTGTACTACATATATTGGCGATAAGCTGTCATCAATAATCACACATTATATTTAAAAAATGGTTCCAAATGGCAACTAAAATAAAAGGTTTAACAATTCACACCATTCAGTCTTTGCAAGATAACAAAGACTGACATTTTAAAACTTGAGCACAAGCATGGCATCAGGTTATCGGCACCAGCACAGTCATATCAGACACATCCTGTTTTCTTCTGCTGCCATGTCCAACCGCCTTTAGCTATTACACAGTGAAAAAGTACTGAAAACTTATTCAATTAGACTTCCAACACTTTGGATGAAATGTCTGGGTGCACCACTTATTTGCTCGATCAATCTATTTATAATAAGTGCCATGTTGCTTACATAACCTGTTCAAATGAAGCTGTTACACAAAAGTCTGTTTGATATCACACTTGAATCTGTATGTTACATAAGCTGCTACTGTTCCCACATTATTTCTACAACTGAAGCCTGCTCTGGCAGACACTTAAAGGAGAGTACACGGAAGAAAGTGAGCTCAGTTAATGGCATACAGGAAACAAAACTAATAAAAAAAGCCATTAAACATTACAGAATAGAAGTAAAACACAATTTGGTTATTTTGAGATAATCCCCTTTGCCCTGAAGCGCATCAAGGTTAGCAGCATAGTTTGGTCTGATCATAAAGTCTCATCTTACTGGTTGTTGCTGTTGTCTTGTTGAAATTGTGTTATTGCAGTGATTCTACTGTCGGTCTAATGCCCAATCAGTCATACCGATGCAGTCGAAACCAGTTAACTGACATTTCAGTTCTCCGTTTGTTTCAGTTCATTCATAAATGTTATTCAACCATAGCCCATGAAACTCACTCAAAGCACGAGGTGAGATTCAAATGCATGGCTGACATTTAAATTGAATATATTTCGGCCTCTAGATTTTGTAGATACAAGGTTTAAAGATGAAAGATTTGTATTTCGCGATTGATCGTTCCCTCTAGACCACAAGGCTATAGTTGTCTGCTGTACCAACCAAAAGAGCGAAAACACACACAGCTCATCCTAAAGGAAAGGGACAGGCTAGATATTACAGCCTTGCGACTGCTATTGACTATTCTCCCGGCTGCTGGAAGAAATCGGCTTTTCTTCCATGGAGATATATCAATAGTTTAGAGCTCCTTCCTGCAGCCAGAAAACCTGATTAAGTGATATTTCCTGAAGCGCTATTGCATCTACTGGCTGGGGTGAGATAGCTCATTCAGCTCTGTTTGACATGTAAAGGATTATTATGCAGCACTTCAATACAGTATTGAATCTGAGGAGATAAACCGTGCACATACTATAGTGTGAGATATCTCAGAGAGATGAACTTTTAGATGTTGTTTGACTTTGGATAATGATACATCAAATAAATAATGGCCGCACAAACATTGCCCAATGAAAAAATGAAAAAATGAAAAAAATCAATAAGCGTATACAACCCTGGCCCTCCATCTCTTCCATTCTGCTATAATTCAAGAATGTGTGTCGTTTCATGGGTGACCCAAACCTTCACTTCATCAAATGAAGCTGGGACGATGCTTCACTGTGGAGCCGATATCGACGGGGGCTCCTCGCATCCATCTAACAAGCTCATAGGTGTCACATCCTGCACGGAAGGATGTTACCATGAAAACGCCCCAGACCTGCGCGGGGCCAGACACAATGAAGCAGGAACTCCTGAATCAAACTTTGCTGACCGAGCCGCGATGGGCAGGGGGGAGGGGATTTATCCTGTTACACCGCAAAGGCCGCGTTCTGACAGGAAACAAAGGCTGTAATTCAAACAATATCATCCAAAAAGCTGGCGGATGGACGTGACACGTACGCACTGTTTCTGTGGCAGACTTTCAAAAGCACAGCACAGCCCAAAACAAATAAAATAAAGAATTACTTTGTGCAATTACAGTAAGTTTGTTGCTCCCCAGATGGACCTAAAGCAGTGCTTTGCTCATTTACAACAGCAGCCAGAATCCTTTCCTCTCATGCTCTTGTCCTCCTTGAAACACGACGGAACACACTTTGTTTGCACAGCTGTAATCCAGCTGTTGTAGAAGTATTTTTCATGAGAAGGCATGAAACAAGTGCAATTAACATGGATTCCAATATCTTTTTGCACATTGAGACAAAGCTGAATTTGCTTATAGGAGATCGACACCAGACATTCTTTCTTCCCTGACAGACAGCAAGATGAAGATACTTTGCTAGATGGAAGTATGAAAAGCATCTCCCTTGCTGCGTGCTAATAAGATAATTCAGTTTTCCACGCTTTTGCGTTTCTGAGAATCAAGAACTATCCCATGTGTGTCACATCGTCGCCTTTTTCCCACCAACAGAAACCCTCAGTAGAAAGGATGCAAGCATATTTTACTTTCCCCTCAGCCACCATTAAAATTCCGTCATTGTCTTGAATTCATTTTTTCCTTCCCTCTACAGTCGCGGGCTGGTACGACACTCCCCTCTAACAGCCAGAAGAACATTCTTCTGTTTTAGTTCATCATTAAGCCGAAAGGCAAATATTGGTGCCATGTTGTTACCGACGACAGCGTCCGTCGCTTTATCTAGAGTGACAGTTGTGCCTCGAGGACACCAACTGTCCCATCTGTCCAACAATCCTTCCCGAAATCATGCAGTCCAGTATTTTCAGTTCACACGGCTCACATCATTAAAATATGATAACTCCAGACGCCACAGAGGGAGAGAGAGAGAGAGAGAGAGAGAGTGGGGAAACCTCCGTCTTATGTAACCGTCTTTGGTTGAACATGAAAATGATTCTATCCGCCGTTAAACTCGTTGCAATTCAAGTGTTCCTACTCGTGCCCATCAGCCAAACAATGGACTGCTATTTTTGTGTTCCCTTCATTATGTAACAGATATTACGCAACACAATAGAAATGGGATGAATTACAATGCAGCATATCTGTTTGACTACAAAACGCTCCAGACCACAAAGAAACACGCACAACATTTGTGTCTTCCTTAGGTGGGATTGTTCTAGAATATGGTCTGTAATAGACAGTGTGCTATTGATCCAGCCTTTGCGTGTGTCCACAGTGCAACTCTGCAACATATTTGATTGGAGAGATATGAAGCGGCACTAAGATGCAGACAATTATTGGAAAACGCGGTGCAGTCGGACATATTTTCTCTCTTCCTGCAGGTTTCTGACTCTTCTTTTCCTCCAGATGTTTTCTGACTTCACCGTCAAAACCTCAGTGAAACCTATTTCATGGAGAGTTATAGCTAACCACCTCTAATATCTAATATTGGGCAGAAAAAGTGATTCTATATTGCATATTATTTCCTAAAAAGTTTAGACATACAAAAAACAAACAAATGGCGGCTATAACTCGTCTCCACTGATGAAACATTGGTATTGATGTCTGCTTAGTTATTCTCCTCAGTCTTGTTGCTGTTTATCACTGCCGTGCCTGTCATGCATATTTGATGAGGCCGAGGCATTAGTGTCGATGATTGAAATGGATCCCTGAGGCATAAAGACTGATGACTGTCTGAGCTGAAGGAACGCCTGCTCTCCGTCAAACGTGTAATTGTATTCTGTCGAATGAGATTTAGAAAGACAAAAAGTACACGATCGACGCAAAGCAGAGCCATCTGTTTCCTGAGCAGGAGTCCGAGACACTGGACACGCTGGGAGCAGTGAGTTTGTGTTTAAGTTGCGCTTCCATTGTTGCGTTTGGTGTCATTTAATAAAGTAATAATGATGAGGCCCGGGCAAGGAGCCTGAATCGGTACTGTGTGTGTGTACACGAGCCAATCACAAGAAGAGCTAAAGCCTAGTGTATTTGTTCACTCTGCTCAACGCTGCGTCCCATTGCGCTACACTTGTTTTGTTGAGTAAATGATAATTTTCATGCGTCAGGACACTGCGCTCTTCTTTGCAGATTACACTGTCAGAATCCATCTGGACCCACACGCTACAGCCTCCATCATATAATTGTATTAAGTCTGTTGGGGACCAGAAGTTTAGATCACCTGCCAGTTCCAATGAAGATCAGAGACACACTGATGACCAATTTCGATTTTACATGTACAGCACATGGAAAATTCATTTTTTTGGGGGATAATTCGATATAATAATGGTGAAAGACATTGGGTGAATTGCTCCCAAAAATACACAACTGTACCAGCGGAAACCAAATGCATTGTGTTGATTGGCTACATCTTACTTGCTGCCTCCTGATGGCTGAATGTGGTCAATATTTATATGTGCGTTCAAAAGATATGCGTCTGAGACAAACAGTACTTGTGGATGATTAACGTACCAAAATCCTACAAATGAGTGGGAAGCTTTTTCAATCACTTTCATTTTACTGTACAAACAAACACATTTGGTCTACACCGCATGTTTCTGTTAGAGACTAAAACACATGTCGTCCCCCCCCCAATATTTAAAATATTACTCACATATCTGAATCTTAAGATCACTGAATTACACAAGTGATAGCCCGGGTAGACTTCGGTCGTCTATTGCCTGTGTTCAATTTGTGACATTATGAAAAGCCTGCTCAGCATTTTTAAAGATGATTTTAAGATGGTCCACAGCTGGAGTTTTCTAGCAGAGGTGTCAAACATACGGCCCGCGGGCCGGATCCGGCCCGCCACGTCATTTTATGTGGCCCGCGAATCCCCCAGCAAAAAAAAAAAAAAAAAAACTTTTTATTTATTTTTTTTTTTTACAAAAATTAAAAGTTAGATGTGAAAATAAAAATATCCCCATGGTTGAAATTATGAGATGAGCCATTTGCGCCGCCGGTCTCGCCGGGGGCTATTTTGTGTTAATTCGCACTGGACGCGCCGGAGAGGGGGCGTGGCTTATCGCCCTGAAAGCCGTTCAACTGTCCGCCATTAACCATGGAAAAATAACCTCTATTTCTGCTAAGTAGGTGTTGAGGAAGTCACAGATATCTCGGGAAACTAAACTAAATATGTTCGGAGTAGTTACATTTACACCGTCTTACATTTACAACCGGCCCTTTGAGGGCGACCGTGATGCTGATGTGGCCCCAGAGTGAAAATGAGTTTGACACCCCTGATCTAGTGCTTCCATGTAGCTGTTGTGTGCTGTGTCATGTCCCCTGTGGTGTGTCAACAGGTCGCCTTGCAGCATGAGTGAGAGGAGGAATAATTATGTTTTAACACTCAGCAGACATGAGCAGTGAGGCTCTAAATACAAGGACCACACAGGGAGCCGAGTGTGAATGAGTGTGGACGAGGCAGCCTGAGGTTCTCCCGTTGAGAAGCAAGTCAATGATCTCTGATACATTTGGAGGGTTATTATTGTGTGCGTTTGACCTGAATAGCATTGGGCAACACGTTTGTAGCTGCTGACAGGATGGACACACCGACATGCACATTAACACTTTCTGGAGCGAGTAGCTGTAAAAGGTGAAAGGTCAGGTCACAGATGCCTCACTGCAGAGGCTGCACTCATTATCCTGCTGTTGCACTCAGCTGACCTCCAGTCTGTCTCTCCTCTCATGCTCAACGGTTTTCCGTTGACTGAAGCTTTTTTCTTTCTTCCTACTCCATTCTCCCTCTTCCAAAATGTGTCTTTGTTGTTTGTCCCCCCTCCCCTTGTCTCTTCTCTTTCCATCTTCTTGTCTCTTCCCACTCACTTTCTATTCAGGCAGTCTCTCTCTCTCTCTCTCCCTCTCCCTCTCTCTCTCTCTCTCTCCTGAAATATGTAAGTCCGCTTCCCTTCTGTCCGTCTTTGCCTCAAACAGAACTGACTGTCACGCTTACATTTTGAGAATCACCACCACCAAAAACCAAACAGGAAAGTGACCACACACAAACAATTAATAAAACTCTACTGAGCCCTGACCAGCAAACACACACTCTGAGACACACTTTCACTGCACGAGTCAACTAAAAGAAAAACACGTAAATATTGTGAACACAAAACAAATGCCTCGACTTCAAAATCCATTGCTGGATTTGTAACTTTTGTATGCTATTCCATGAAGAATGGCAGGTAGTTGACAAAATAAATACAGAAAAGGATATCAAGTCTTAAATAATGAATGGGAGTAAGAATACTGCAGCCTGTTTGTCCACTAGGACACCGACAGTACTACCATATCACATACATCTGTCCAGACAAATCAAATACAAATAAATACCGTGAATCATATATTTGTCCATATTTCCACTCAGTAAGCACTCAGCTGCTCCTATCCACACTCGAGCAAGACGCTGAACGCCGAACTACTCCCGATGGTTAGGACAGGATGTTGCTGGGTAGCTTCCTGTGATTGCAAAGTGCTTTGGATGAATGCAGTTCAGTACATCCATAAGTTGTGATGATGCTGGAACAGCTCCCATTGGTCTGATGCACCAGTATTTTATGCACAAGCAACGATGTCATTTAAAGCACACTTATCTCAACTGTGATTTGACTATATTGAGGATTTTCTTACTGATTTAATTATGGATCCAACTGGGGGTTAATTTCATTACTGATCAATCTGACAATTTCTTTCTTTATGAATCAATTCTTTATTATGAATTTTATACCCGTCATACTTTCAGAGCCCAATGTGACACATTCAGATCTAAAACAGTCTAAAACAGAAGCAATATAAATCTTGTCAAATATGAAACAATTCATTTGTCAATCCAATAATAATTCCAGCTTTAGGTTTAATTAATCCATACGTTGAAAACAACTTCAACTGGTTATTTCATAGTTTTTTTCCTCTGTGTGTTCAGTGGAAGTGAGCGTTCCCATCTGTGCTGTCAGAGATTCCGATTGGTGGGAGTCGGCCACAAGAAGATGTAAAGAAATCTCACGGCTGTATGAAGGCAACTGAGGCTGCTGGCATATGCCGACGCACACGTATTCACACAGATTGCCTTCCATGCATGAGTCAATCCCATATTCCCACTAAAATGCTGGAAAGCCAGTGGTGCCAGTTTGCGGCTTTCCCTCAGTGACAGCGATCTGAAAACAACGAACCAGTCGCACGGATGTCAAACACCACACAGGCCAACAAAAGCTCTGCCTCATTAAAAACAAAGGCAGTCACATATGATGGGGAATCCAGAACTGGTCTCTTGTCGTTTTCTTTCTGCGCTCGCTGGCACAGAGTGAGCCGTTCGGATGAGTTGCCGTGTTGGCCCTCGATCTCGGACCATCTGCTCCTGGTTTGATAGCAGCAAACGCGGTCTGGTGAAGGGCCAGATGAGACGCTGCCTGGTGCCACTGCCGCGAAGACACGAGCGCCGTGGGACTGCCAAGTGAGACCCGGACTTGAACGAGGACGAGAATAACTTCTGAGGATAGAACTGTATACACTGAAAGCTACCCTGGTGAGACTAATGCATAAAACATGTCCCTCTGCGCGTGACTAACAACGCAGAAATAGTTCAAGAAATCAATTTAGCATGCAGTGAACCGCAGTGATTTTAGCAATACGGAGAACGTTATCACTGTGCAATAGAAGAAGAGATGAGGAAGACACCCTCTCAGTCTGATTACCTCTTAATCTGTGTTTAACCTCCGGTTCTGATAAGTGAACCCAATGTAGAAGTGTCTTCAACTTGCACTCTCTCTAATGGCCAGCAGGGGGCGACTCCTCTGGTCGCAAAAAGAAGTCCGATTGTATAGAAGTCTATGAGAAAATGACTATTTCTCTCTTGATTTATTCCCTCAGTAAACATTGTAAACATGAGTTTATGGTCTCAATCGCTAGTTCCAAGTCTTCTTCAATACAGCCTGATGTTCATTTAGTACATGATGGTCTGAATTAGAGTAAAACAGACCATAAAGTAGATACAGAATCTTTTAGCTGTATCCAAACCCATTTAACGGTAGTCAGATATCTGTAATGTTATTTAAACACAAAGTGTCTTAGCTCTATTTGTGCTGTTACACAAAGGGAAGTATTTCAATATTAAAGGCCTATTTTTTAACTCCCACACCTCTAACACCCTTTCTTCGTACACTCCTGAGGCCTCCCTCATCACTTCCCAAATCAGTTATAGCTCAGTGAGCTGATATGCCAGAGAAGTGCTCACTCTGGGGGAAATAAAGCGCTTGAGACAAACTGTGAGAATGTCACTGTGCGTTTAGCAGCCAGATAAGAGGTCCACCACCCCGACCTCATCTCTGCTGCCCCCCCCCGCCCATTTCCACCTGGGTGGATTGATCCTGACTCAGGCACACCAGTGTCTGGCTGATGGAGAGAAGGGGAATCGATGACGGTGACTCTGTGTGTCAGTGTGTGCTTGTGTGTGAGAGTGGTGGGAGCATGTGACTGCCGGAGACACGGTGAGAGAATGTATGCAAACAGTGTCTAGATGTGAGCTGTTTGAACAGCAGCTCAACCCCCGGTGTTTGACTTGAACTTTCCCACTTCACGAACTCAGAAGATGCATTCAAACCCATAGTATTACCCAGTAGAAGCCAAGTATGAGTCCACTACTGCTACTGCTCTTTGACACAAGTAGAGATGTTCTGAAACCATTGTTCTATCCTTCCCAAACTCCCGAGTACTGATCCGATGCCAGTGTTTTAAAAAGAAAAACATAGGCTATTATTCCACCACTTTATACTACTTACCCTGTATTGATGTGATGTGATTACCATTGTTGTGTGTCCTGGCTCAGGTTAAGCCATTTGTACAACATGAACAAATACAGAAAGGGAATGAATGCCATAGAACTTTCTTCTATCTAGTTCGACAGATTTTCCAGAGTAAAATATTGTAAATAACACTCTCCGCTAGCAGCTGAACTGTAACAAGCATGTGCAACTCTAGAGGGCAAAAAAACAACCCCACCTCTCCTGGGCTCCAAGTACCAGTGCCATTTCATTGGGTATTTAACAGCTGTTTAGATTATTGTGGGGAGTTAATCACATGCACACAGATATTTGTTCCCTCGTCATGTGTATGGAGCGTCTATATAAAACGGTGACGATACACTTGACTAACGAATGTGGATTCATTGTTCAGTCACTCGTGTGATGTACAGAATCTCTACACGGTGAACTTCACACTGTTTTTGTCATCCGTATACAAAGCATGTTGGTTCCTGGTGACATTTAAAGGACAACATTCACACAGGGGACAAGCTATTGGGCAGAATATGACGCGCTCAGACGTGCAGCGCCGGTGAATCGCGGAGAGACTGTGAAAACACTGACCACTGAAAAGAAAAGAAAAAAGAGATGGAGAGAGTGAGATGGATAAAAGATGGAGCGTCAACGACGGGAAAGCTCCCGTTCAGATCAGGTTCTACCACTCTCACGTCTCCACAGAGAGGCAATGTTTGTCCCCCGAGAGACGTCGGTGTGCTGAGGACAGGAGCTCGTTTCCCACCCAGAGCACGTTCATGGCGAGGGAGTGAGCCTGGTACATAATAGTGGAATAACTGAGGCTGAAAGCTGAAGCCAGGAGGAGATGGGATATGGGATTTTCATTGGGCTTGGATGATAAGACAGCCGTGGGGCAGTGAAAGGAGGAGAGAGAGAGAGAGAGAGAGAGCAGGCAGTGGGAGAGAGATGTGTTTGTTAAGGCAAAAGTAAGCCAGTGTTTGTCACTGCAAGTTCTTTAAAGAAGAAGCCACCGTCATTTATTGTTACAGTATTATATCAAAGCTTTTAAGATGCTAGGAGCAAAATGGGCCAACACACACACACACACACACACACACACACACTGTGTGACTTTTTACCACGCTTAATGCTATGGAACATGCATGATATCTATGTTCAGTTAGTATACCTGCTCACACCTGAGTGTAAGTAATGCAGAGCTGTTTGAGTGTGTCATAAGAGATCATTCCAGATGAGCATGTCCTTGCCGTTTGCTCAGTCCCATCCGTTATTGATGAAACAACATTGATGATGTTGTTGTTTTTGTCATTTCACAGGAGTACATCCTCTCATTGCTGGACCAAAGAAAGTTAGTGAAAAAGTTAAAAACAAGTGCAGATTAGCCTAAGGTTGGCGGTGCGATCCCCAGTGTCCTCCAGTGTTGAGCCAGACCATGAACCCAACATTTTTCTCACTTTGTGTGTGTGTATGTGTGTGTGTGTGTGTGTGTGTGTGTGTGTGTGTGTGTGTGTGTGTGTGTATGTGTGTGTGTGAGAGAAAAACAACTTCAGTCGCTTTGGGCCAAAACATCTGCCAAGTGAATGTAATGTCATACAAAGAACATTTCACTATGATTGAACACTGATTTGTTAATGGTGATATAGATAACAAAAGTTGAGAGTTAAAAAAATCTGATAAACTTACATCTTATACATACAGGATATGTTGCTTTTCCAAATGATATAATGGGAACACCACTTCTTAATTACCTGAAACATATATCTGGGACAATTTCTCCTCACTGACTGTCTGACATATACACCAATCCTGACATCAATACGTCTAGCTCTAATCTGCACTGCAAATTCATATTCTGTACCAATGCTCCCCTAACCTGTTGTGTGTATCTGTGACTCACTCCGCCTGGTCATTGCAGGCGTTTCACAAAGATCCAGGACAACTACAGGCTGTTAGCAGCAGCTCTTTGCTGAAGGCTGCTCTGACAGCAGTGGATGGAGTGCAGCCTTCACTTATTGCCACCCGAAAGCAGCGTTAGCGCCGCCATTGGCTAATCTCTTCACTTAGCCGTGTGAGCCGAACGGTGCGTAACGAGTCTCTGTCGCCATAAACCGTCTTCGGTTGAAAAAGAAAGAAATGAGAATGCGTTAGGACGAGTCACACGTAGACATTACCTATGTGTGACAATGACGGGTTCGGGAAAAGTGTGTGTCTGTGTGTGTGTACAGGAGTGATGGCACGTGCCAACCAGCGTTCAATTTCAGCAGCAAAGCCACTCCGGGTCACAGCTGACTTGTTCCACATGATTTCCAATTTCTACCAAATTCCCGCTGCCGTCCGCAGAGAGATTGTGCCAAAGTGTTTCCACTGCACGTCACTCCAGTTTCAAGGAGCTTTTCCGCAAGTATGACTCTCATTAGCTGCTCAATTGAACTTCAGTTTAAAGTAAAATCAACTGTTCAGCCGGCGGAAAATGTGCTCTCTCATTTATGAGTAAAGTGGAGGCTCAATGGACTGAAAGAAAAAAATGATTCTCTTTAGAATAAGTGAACAGTCCTCTCTGCTTAGTCACATTTTGTCAATTAGGACAGAATGAAAGCTGACATATTGAGCATGTGAGCTCGATATCTAAAACAAAGAGCATCATTCTGGTCCGCCATGTGAAGGGAAGTGAAATGGGCTGTTCCTCTGAAGAACCCTGATGAAGGCCAGCCAATGGGAAACAGGCACGGCTGAGATATCGCTCTGTTTCATCTCTCTTTGAGTCACAGAAGTCATGGTGGGGTTCACACCCCGGGTTTAGGAATCACCATTCGGAGTTCGAAAAAATGAACAAATTAAAAAACACTTAGCAAGTGTCAAAGACCGACATCATCCTCTTGGGCAGTGAGGTAACATTTCGTCTGCTGGCAACTTTAGTAAACTATTTTCATTGTAAAAATAAGGAACATTTAAACATTTAACACCTCGAACACAAAACAAGGTCACAATCGGCTATAAAACTATAAAACTGAAAAGCATATCTTATGCTGTGAAACTGAAATTACGAAATAACCCTTTCGCATCAGAAAGGATATGTACGATGTAAATGCCATTTGCTTGTTAATTGTTTTATTCTGTTTTGCAGTTCCATCTCATGGCTGCGTGAAAGCAGCGAGGATGAGGAGTTGTGTTCTGGTTGGTCCTTTCCCTCGTCCCGGTGCCGCTCACCAATCCGCCTGCTGCGCTACCTCAGCGCCTGCTGCTAAGGGCGCACGGCTAACAGTGTCCGGGGGGAACGTACTCTTGGGAACTGTGGTTCCGCATAACGTTCGTCAATCTACATACCGCGCGTACCGAACCAAGACCCCGGTGCTGCGACGGTTCGGCGTGAACACACAAACCGTTAGAGCTCTTATTCTCACAGTGTGCTGTGAATCCATTAAAAAGACATACGTTCCATGGAACAGATGAATGGCCCACCATTATACGCGGCCAGTTCGTAGGGAGGATTTACTAGCTGAAGTGAATCATGTGTCTTGAGTTCACTAATCAGGTTGCATATTGATGTGTAAATCATACCATTACAGTTGACGTGAGCTGCATTAACATGCTGCAGTGAGCTCCCACATCAGACTTCACTGAGAGGGTTATGCAGCAACAAATGAGCAACAGTGACAGACGTGGTCTTTAATCTACACAATTCCCCCTGAGAGTTACTTTCACAAATCTAAACACACAGACCACCAAGGACGCCAGACAGGAGGGAGGAGGTGAGAGGAGGCACGGGGGACTCACTTCATCCACATCCTTTCAGCTCCGGCACAGCAAATACGAGAAGAAACTTCTTATGAGCCAATTTCTGACTTAACGTACTCGGTAATGACCGCCGATGTGGTAAATATCTTACCACAGCTCGCTACAGATGGTGGGTGGTGAATATAAATCCCCAGAAGAAGGAAAGATATGGCGTATTAGCAGCATTTGTGTGTGGTCACTCCTCACATAAAGGAGGACTCATTTTATGAATATAATTAGCAGAAAGAAACATTGTGGCATAACAACGAGGAAACAGTCGACAGTCGTGCCGCGTTTGCGTTTGTAAATTTGCATTATTGTGGAGCAAACAGTACCGTTCTATATACACTGTTATATTTGGTGACTATTAGTGCGATGGAAAAAATGATACCATGCAATCATACATATGATGGGCTCAAAAAAAATGTTTGAGAAATGGTTTTCATTTCAAATTGGCCTTCGCACTGTTCATGCTCCATCAGGGGCTCATCCATATTAATGACACGCAAGATGGACGGAGTGTAATGGACTGAATCCACTAAGTGGTTAGACGGCAGAAGCTGTGTGTGTGTGTGTGTGTGTGTGTGTGTGTGTGTGTGTGTGTGTGTGTGTTGAGTGGACAGTCACAACGCCTTTAGAAAATGTCAGATCAACAGACAAAGTGTGAAATGAGCATAGAATACATTAAATTAAAATGAAATTGATCTTGTCATTCCTGTACTTGGCAGAAGTGAGACATTGTAGATCGTCGTTAGTCACGTGACGCTTCTCCTCCTACTTGTGTCGGACAATATTAACAGGAAACGCATGTGTGATGCTCCTTTCCTGACCCTCAGACACTATCGTCTATTTTATGTTTGAGAAGAAGAAAGTTGTTTCACTTGTCAGAGGTCTTCGCTTGTAAACAGCTACATTTGAGCTTGAAACTAATGGTGGGGGTGTCGATGCTGTTTTGGGGTCGTATTCACAGAGTGTACAGAAGAAGTGGACCTGTTGGTTTGTAGACTGCCGTTTTAAAGACTAGAGTTTTGGCGATTTGGTCGTCGCCATCTTGGCTTTTTGCAACCACAGAACTGAAGCGACCATATTTGGACTGTGGTAGCGGCAGCGACCTGTCAATCACAGTAAGCCCGCCTTAAAGTATACTTCGCTTTATGGTCTGTTTTAGTCTAATTCGGACCATAATTTACTGAATGAACATCACGCTGTATTGAAGAAGACTTGAAACTAGCAATTAAGACCATAAACTCATGTTTACAATGTTTACTGAGGGAATAAATAAAGTGAGAAGTTAATTTATCATAGACTTCGATACAATCACACTTCTTTTTGCAACCAGAGGAGTCGCCCCCTGCTGGCCAGCAGACAGAATGCAAGTTAAAAACACTTCACTCCTCAGAACCGGAGGTTGCCGCCTGGCTGTATTCCTTAAACAGGTGAAATATGTTGCTGCTAAAGATGTACCATCTACTGCAGAAAGAATACTTGCAGTGTGTCATGTGAAGTCTTCTTTGTTTCTTTATTTGTATTTCCTCTGCCAAATGAATCCATAAGGACACGGAGTGGGCAAAATCAGTTGCCAGCGATGAGAGCACACATTTACGAGGGCTGCTCTTCAGCTCCTTCAAGCCTCAAGTTATGCCAGAGTAAACAAACTAAAAACACGGACTGTACAAGTCCTCTCAGTAGTAGTGCTGGCAGGCGGCGATGAGTAATGCGACAACCAGACGACCTCATTATAAGCTCACCTCCCTGACAGCCAATGCAACAGCAGATAACTGTCAAAACAATGTCCTCACTGGAGTAGTCGGGTCCAGTCATTAGCCGTTGGTAGTTCCAACTGTCAGTCTCGCTTGTTCCACTAGATGGTAAGATGCAGTTTGTTTTTAAGGGAGCTGCTGGAGAGCTCAACTTCAAGCTCTTGATTGTCTCGGACAAATGTGATTATTTAGCTGTAAATATCAAGTTTCCAGTTGCATTTGCAATCAAAACGCACCTGTACGAGTAGGAACAGGTGTATCTGGAATGTAGGACGTCTCCTTTTCCTCATTGGTTTTTAACCTTTAAGCTAAACGCTTCAGAATAAGAAGCTGGCATCTCCCCGTCAGGGTGAAAATTGCCAGAAAGACCGATTGTGCTAAAAATCTTTTGAGGTTATCTGCATCTCTGCAGTTTGAAGGCTCAATATGCAGTCTCTGAGCATATTTCATGCATAGAAGATGCATGAAGAACGCAATATAATATAATATGATGGGTTTGCAATTACACTCGATGGGCAGGCACCAACTGGGTCCATTAGGTAAGATGGAGAGAGGCAGAGAGAGAGAGAGAGAGAGAGAGAGAGAGAGAGAGAGAGAGAGAGAGAGAGAGAGTCAGTAGAAGAAACTCACTGACAAAGAGAGAGTGAGGGAGAGCAAAACTAAAAGGAGAGAAAAACAAAAAACTAAAGCAACAACATTCCAGAGTTTGGTGTTGTGCACGCTCTGGGAGAGTTGCTGCAGTCGGGCCTGGGAAAGAGCCAGTGCAGGTCACTGGGGAGACCAACAGCAGCAAAGTGGCAGAGCAGACACAGCCAGATGTGTGGGAGGGCATTGTAGACACACACACACACACACACACACACACACACACACACACACACACACACAAAGAAAGTTTAATTCCCAAAATAAATATCGGCCATTTGGAGTGTTTGATGTTTTCTCAAAGTGAAATGAATTATGTAATATTAGTAAAGTTGTTGGGTATCATAACACCTCTGCTGAGAACATTTAGCGGTGTGGTTTAAAGGTGTTAGATGTAGCATCTTTTTTAGAACACAGAAAGGACAAAGGGAGTTTGAGGAAAGCTGGACCAGCATGTATACTATGTGGTGCCTTGACGATACACTGTACTGTAACTGTATTCCAAATGACTGTTTGTAATACAGGTATTGGGCAGTAACGCCACCTCATTAAACTGCTGTTGGAGTTCATTCTAGAGCAGAGCATCATTTTAGACCTTGTTAAACACATAAAGACTGATAGTCATTTTAAGGGACAAGTTAAGAGATATTTCTATTTAATGTGAAATGATTAGATATTTATTTAAATGATTGGCAATAACCAATGTCCTTAAAGATGTTCCTTTGAAAAGAAGCACAAGGCTGCTTTCGTCGAGCTGCCCGCCCGCTGACACACATTTATGTGCGCATAACTTCTACCTGATCACATTCACTCTGAACAGGAACAAAGTGTTCCTTGTACTGCACGGACACCACAGTGCCTGCTGCCTCAGTGTTCACAGAGTCCTCGTCACTGGAGCAGTCGAAATGTGCAACATGATATCGTCACAGTCCGGAGACCTGCCTCTGATCCTTCTAGCTTTAAAAAAGAAAAAAGAAAAAGCTATTTGTGTTCAGGGACAGCGTCTCGACTGGCCAAAGTCATGTGGTAGATCCCCAAAGGAAGAATACAAGGCATTGGAAACATGTGCTGGTCATGGGAAAAAGGACGAAATGCACATACATCATCTACACATAGGCACTGAAGCTGCTAGAACTGTAGCAGCTCTATATTAATGCCCGATCCGGCTGTGGGGCTATAAATAACAAGCGTGTCACCATGAGATTTGTTTCTCTCTCGTACGGTTTTCTGTCTCTCACCCGCCCCGCCACACCGCCACACACACACACACACACACACACACACACACACACACACACACACACACACACACACACACACACACACACACATTCATTCTCTCTCGCTCTCTCACTTTCAGCCACCTCTCTCCAAGCTCTGGTATAGGGGGGGGGGGGGGGGGGGGGGGGGGTGCAGGGAACTAGCAATCAGCTGGGGTCACAGAAAATGAGTTGGGCTTCAGGCCTGTAATATCACACTTACACACACTTGGACTCGGAGCGCTAGCCTGTGCTAGCGGAGGCCGTCTTTCCTTCCTGTCAACAAGTTTACTTTTATTGATGAATCAAAGCTTCCCCATCATTTTGTCAGCTCCGTCCTCAACCTCTTTCATCTTTTCAAGATCGAAAAACAAGTGAGAAAGAGATTCATGAGAGAAACTCACAAGTCTGCTGACATAAAAAATGGTTTAACGACTCGAACATGTTGAATCACAGGAGAACTAGGACAGTCAGTGTCCTCTTCCTGATCGAGAATAGATTTTATTTAAATGCAAAATGCAGACATAAAAACCTATTACTCTGACTATCCAGGCCTTAATTCTTAATTAGACTTTCGACGTCCTACTTTCTTCAAAGAGGGGGGGGGGGGGTGTCACATTTGATAACAGTTACCAATTACCACCAAGAAACCGTGTATTTGTGAATGTAGAAATTCTCTTGCTTTTCTGTTAGTCTGGCAGTATAGGGGGGGGGGGGGGGGGGGTTTCAGCCGTGGCTTTGTCTGTTTCTCTGGCTGCTGACTGTGCTCTCCGGAGGACGGCTACGCTAATCCAAAACTCTGGCTCCACTTTGGAAAACATTCACAGCTGTCTTTTTGCGTTATATGAAATCTTTGATGCAGAAAAGAAAAGAAAGTTCAGCAAAAGAGATAATGAAATCATTGTACTCCTTAATGAGTTCCAGTTTGATATAAAATATTAACTTTCAGAAGTTGGCATCAATTGTGTCTTAAAAGTTGACAGTAGCGCTTCCAAGTTGAAAAACGATGGACTCCAGAAAGAGATTAACAGCTGTGTGGAGCAGGCTTCATTCCTGCCGAACACGTGGAAGACATTTAGGAAGAGTCACACAGGAGGAGTGGTAGCATCCAGGTAGCCAGAACAAATGTCACAAACAGCAATCCCAACAAATCCCTGACCAGTGACCAGTCCATCGTTGATTGCAGTGTTTTCCAGCAACTCGTTTTGCACGGACAGATTTCCTTTTGGAGAAATGAGTTCTCTTCGTGGCATTGAGGAAGATGGTGAGAGGTGTGGGCCAAGAAAACAGCTGCTGGCATCGACAGTTTGGAAAAGCAGCGGCCGCATCATCCAATTACATTGAACACAACACCTCCCTGCTCTCCACTGCCAAGTGCAAAACAAACCATCGGGGGGGAGAGCGAGAGAGAGAGAGAGGGAGAGAGAGAGAGAGAGAGAGACAGAGATAATGCCTTCCCACGGCACGGACATTTGCAGGTGAAATGCACACAAGGAGAAGAAGGCGAGCAGCTGCCCTGTGGGTCAGAAGCTCTGAAAGAGCAACATGGATGTTGTAAAGAACCCTACAGGTCCAGCAGCTCTGAAACGCCTCAACAAGCATTGCATCGTCCTCGCTTCCTCCAACCAGCCCGAACCATTTCAGCTGCTGCATGTGTGTGAAATCGAGCCTGACGGGTCTCATTACAAAAAAAAAAAGAAGAAGAAGAAATTTCAAAAATAAGATTCCTGGTTGTGAGGGGGAGTTTCGCTGCCAGCCAGTGTTTTGCTGCTTACTACTTGTACCTCTTTATTTTTTCTTGGCATGGAGGAGAGATGAAAAATATGTTGTTTCAGCATCTATATCGCAATGGACACGCCAATCATCAGATCCTCCAAGCGGTCTCAGGAATTATCATAAGTTTTGCCATTTTTTCTGCAAAATTGCCAAACTGGAAGGAACCAAAACTTCCTTAAAACTACGTAAAGACTTTGTTTCCCTTGTAGCATTTGGCAACCCTGTGCTATGCATTGGTCCAAATAAAGTCCCTCGGATTTATATTACAAATATATATATATCATGTCATTTCTGTGTGTGTGTGTGTGTGTGTGTGTGTGTGTGTGTGTGTGTGTGTGTGTGTGTCTCAGCAACATCTGTGGTGGGATCTGTGGACACAGAGCACATGCACACAGAGCAGGACCCAAACCTGCAGAGACACAACACAGATGGCTGCTTTTTACCCAGCTGGCACTGAGACGCATGGAAACAGAGATCATTAGCGAGGTAATAAGTGCACGGCAATGTTAGCGAAGGTAAGTCGTCAACACAACCCTCACAAGTTCAAAAAGAGTTAGTACTTTACCATTTAACGAAACGATGTCAACTCATGGAAATCAATATTTCCATAGAGACAATGGATCAAATGACTGTGTGTGTAATGTGAAAGGGGTTGGTCATAATGAAAAAACATGCCCCAAAAATCAACTAATACGGCTTTAAAAATGGAAAATAAACACATACACATTACATGCTTCACTAATAGGTATACGTAGATGTTTGGAACAAGCAATTTTTCCCTGACCTCTGATCTTCAGCGTGCACTTATCCAAAACATTGTTCTAACTAAACAACATGAATCCAAATATCCCTGTTTGTCAGGTGAATGCAGAATACACCAGATACTGACGAACGTCGTGTGAAACCACATGTGTTGCCGTTGTTTCAGTGATTGACATGGGACCCATTGTTATCACGAAAATACTTCACTAAACGCTATCTCAGTCCTCAGCAAGAGGACTTTGTCTGTCTTTCCAAAATAAATGAAAAGAACATATCCTTGTGTAATTGTGTTGTTTTTGTGTTCTCCTACCATGAAGCACTGGCACAACAGTCCAATACCCACGCTTAATATATCACCATGTAATATTCTCCCAAGAGTCAGCTGTAGTGCATCTCATCTGCTACTCAGGACATTAAGAATCCATTTAAAAAATACTGAACCAGCTGTTATACTTCTATTATTTATTACATCAAATATGGATTGTGTAAGGTGTTTTAAAATAAGAAAACTGCAGTGTTTTTTTGTAAACACTGGCTTCATGCAAAGAGGTTTTTTTCTCCTAAAAATGTATCTTCACAATTCAAGGGTTTGGTGTGTCATTCATTCAAGTCGACACGCTGCGTAGACCAAGAAAAGACTTGAGAAAAACACAGATGTACAAACAGACAGACACACACACACACACACACACACAAACAAGAAGAGTGAACTCACAGTGCAGAGAATCAAGCGGCAGCACTGGCAGCCATGGAGTCCCGGTTGGTGAAGCAGAGCGCGCCTACTTCAGGAAGCTACAGATGCCGGAGAGACAGAAACAGACAGAGAGATGAAGATGAACGAGGAGGGACGGGGAGAGAAGAAGAAGAGAGAGCACTCGGTTAGTTCTTTTAACGTCTTGGCTCGTTTTCACAGGAAGTCATTGTTCTGGCACGGCGGTACATCACATACTGGTACATTTAGCAAAAGAAAACTCTTCATCATGTTAGAGGCCAACAGAGCAGTGGACACAAATTGATGCATATGAAGTCATTTTTTATCTGCATCGTACACAACGTGAGATGGATGCAACAAGATAATAAAGTGCCTGAAAGTCATCAGGAAGGATTAAATATCATTTGTTTATTGCTCTTGTTAATTTTCAGTCGAACACGACTGGACAAAAGATACTTCCCACATATTCATTTATACATGCGCTACTGCTTTATCGATGTTTAATCACAATAAACCGGATTTGATGCCGATTTAAAGGCATCTATGTCAGCAGCTGAGTGACGTTGCGTCAGAAACGGAAGTGACACCGAGACGTCTATTCAGCGAAGACACGTTTTCCACCAACAGCAGGAAAACACAATCAGGCATAATTCTCTGGTCACCATGTGTCGTGTTCTACATTCTTAAACATGTGCAGAATGCTCTGCTGAAAGGCATGTGCCCACATCCATCTCGTCCTGGTGTCCCGTGCGCTGAAAATAAACTGGACAGTAACGGTTCTTCTGATCCAGTCGGTGGATTTAATGCTGTGAAGGGAGGAAATATTCCCCTCACTTCCCTACTGAATCCTCCTTTTGCTCCTTTAAGAACCATTTGATGTGTATGAAGACAAAATAGCTGGCTCTGTGAGTGTTGCCATGCAACCGAGGAAAACTTCAGAAACTAACGTGACCACCCCCCCCCCCCCCCCCCCCCCCACACACACACACACACACACACACACACACCCTGTCAGGGATTCTATCTTAAAAAGCGTTCTGCATTAATTCATCCGAGGACGGAGCATCTTGATGAAAATAGACAGCAATCTCAGTAGCCTTGAGTTTTTTTTTGTTTTTTTTCTTTATTAGCCTGCTGATTTGCTTTAGAATGGAAAAATGATCTGTAAAAAAAAAAAGGGAATGTGGAGAGAAAATCCTTGGAAGTTCTGCAGTGATGAAAATGTTCTTGTCCACTGCGGACCCCATATTAGGATTAAATGCAATCTGGGTTTCAAACATGTGATTCATTTGTGAGTAAGCTTCCTCTTTACTCACTCCAGTGTAAGGCTTTAAAAACATTCCTGAATGTGGACATTTCTGAGTAACGCCCCGACTTCTTGCTTTTCATTATAAGCTTTAAATCTCCATGGTTTATGTTTGAGGAACAACTGGCGTGCAGAGTCAAAGGTTCAATAGTCTGCCCATGCCCAGTTAACTTCCTGCACAAACAATTATGGCCCAATTACATCGGAATAACGGCTTGATGTGATGACCCTGTCAGCCTCTTATCAACCTTCGTTTACATGCAGAGCGTAACAGCCCACGGCACAGAGCTTTGATGACGTCTGATGAACATTTCTGACAACTTTCCGGCCACAAGCCAACAACGCTTCAGCCTGCTCAACTCTCAGTGAGAGGGAAAGAGACTTTTCTTCACAGTTGGGATACTATTTTTGTAGCTCTGACCATCATGCATATATCATATCATTATTTTTTTCTCACCAGCATAATTGGAGTTTCTTTAGAATATGAGCGATCGGCCCATACGACGGCAATTAACTTAATGAGTACAATGTTTTAACAGTCATGCATGAGACGACACAAGGAGGACTCAGTGTGGGGCTGGAGGTCCTCCATGAGTTACCATGCTGGCTAATAGACAGTTAGGACTCATTTTTATAACAGAAAAGTGTTTCTTAAACTGAAGATTAGGAGGTCAGCGGGGGCGGTTCCTAATTAAGGGGCTCAGTGGACAATACAAAAAACCCTAAATACCAGTTGTTGTTTGTTCATTTCCTCTGCCTACATTTCAAGCTTCGATGCTGATCTGCCACCTGTAGACTCCACAGGGCTCACGGCTCCAGCACACTCGTCGCCTGTCTCCTCTGAGAGGTGCACTCACGGGCACACCGGTGTGTGCTGCTGCTTCGCCACCTGAATAACAGTCTGAACGTTTGACGGGCACGCTCAGCGGTAAACAGGCTTTTAATTGAATTCAGTGAAGGAAGAAGAAATGTCTGTAAGCTTTGTTGAATATCTATGTGATTCAAGCTTCCTGCTGCTTTAACGACTGAGACCGAGTGTTTGTTTAACTTCTCTTTGGTGTCGCTGCTGAATCACAGCATCAAAGGAACTTTTGGACAAATTGCTCATTAAAAGTGCCAAAAGATGTTCAATCATTTTTGAACCAGATGAAAAAGTTTGTGAATATTTCCCTGAGGGAATACCGGTTAACTCTATCTTGAGCTAAATGTCTGCTCACGTGTGTGTGCCGGCTAATGTCCATATGCTCTGTGTTTGAGCCAATGGGAGAGTAATTAGCACTGATGTGCTGGCATCTCAACACAAAGGGTTTTCATTCCACTCCCAGATCACCTTCACCTTCCCCCCGGTCCACGGCCACATTGTGAGAGCATCGTTTGCGAGCATCATTGATGTGAGAGCATCATTTGCTGACTCACTGTCATTGACGCCGGCTGCAGAGAGGCGGAGCTAATAGCTTACAGAGGAGCCACTCGGACAAGCAAAAACAGACAAAAAATAAACACAGAGCAGAAACACAAACGCGGGAATCAAAATGAAGATCTGTGTTTTGTGCACACCATACTATTAAGTAATTTAACGTATATTGTGCCTAACATCCGGATTAAGGTATTATGACTCCATCACTCACACACGTGGCCGTCAAGCACAACACACCAGGCGACCACACCCACTAAGCTCAGCAACGATTGCATGTGTTGTTCTCTTCAAAACATCATGACACATGTTCCGTCTGTCTTAATAGCAACGCAAATACAATTCCTGTTTAGTTCAGAACAGTTTACCAAACGGCACGTACTAAAGTGTTATTTTTATCACCAGTTCTCGCCGTCATCCTCCAATGAATTCGAGGGGATTGCAATCCAAGTCTGTCTTGAGATGCACGGCCTGTTTTTTTCTTAAATATGGTGTGTTGGATATCGCATAAGTCTGTGGTTGAGCGCAGAGACACACAGGAAGGTTTTACACAACAACGGGGCTCAGTGGAGGAACACAGACAAACATCAGTTAAAGCCCGGAGCTTTGTGGCCGACGAGGAGAACGTCACCGTGAGCTGTGATCAGTGATCACGGTGCTCCTCATCTTCACTACTGCTTCCTGTCACTCTGCTCTACCTTGTCCTCGTCTCCAAAATCCAATCTCCAAACTACTCTGTGTTTCCAGTGACAGGTGAGAGGGGCTCCACAGTGACAACTACCGCTGTGACCCTTCATTTAAGGGACAGATACCATAGACCGGAGAGGTAGAGCGGGCAAGTCAAAAAAACGACTCGACTTGTGAGAAACCAGAATTAAACCAAATTTGCAGAATCACATTTATTCTACAGTAAATCTGCAGCATGAATCATGCATTTAGTTTAGTTCAAATGAAGACGGCTGTTCAGTGGCAGCTGTGGTTTCTGCAGCGGATGGATTCCAAACGGTGCATTACCTCGTTAATTCATTTTGTCAGAGGGTGAAGTAACTGAACAAGGAAAGGAGTGGACACATGTCAATCAACACCTCGCAAGACAAACCTGGAAGAAGCTCTCGCTCTGGCTTAAAGTTAAACTTATTTTAGAAGCATTTATTGTTATATTTGTTGAAATCCTCATTACATCCCGACAGCTAGAGCTGGGCCATAAAACATATCAATTTGAATAGTTCATACTCACACAGGTAAAATATCAACATGGCAGCATGTGCTAATTGGAGTGAGAAGTTAGCTCTCAGCAACCTCAAACAGTGCAGGTTCATGTGTTCTAGGGGGAGTGGCTTTGAAAGGGAGGCTTGAAGAGACGGGCTGGGATTTTTATTTCAGCTGACTTTCAATACTTTCACTTTCAATATCTAGCTTACTCTTACTGATTTCCCCAAAAGTTGCCTGCACCAGCTTTAAGGTCGCCACGTCTCGGCATATCACTTTTTGGTTTAGCAGCGTGCTTTCAATTCACTTGCAGAGTCAGCGGAATGAGTTCAGGTTGAATTACACTTGACGCAAATCCAGAGCCCAGTGACACATGAATGGATTTAAATCAGGAGTCTGTTGACTCGCAACTTCCACCCTGCAGCGAGACAAACGGGGACTGGGTTGAAAACAAGCAGCGAACGCACCCTCTCTGGTCTAAAAGCATCAGCAACCACGCAGACGTGTGTGTTGTGTCTTCCTGCTGAAAGCTGGTGAGAAAGAAACGTGCTGGAGGAGGGGTGGGATTATCCAACATGCAAGAAGCTGAAAAAGTCACGGATGAAATAACTTGACTGCACTTCAAACACTGCTGAGTGTGGACCTTTTTCCTTCAATCATCCCCCATCTCAATCTCAGTGTGATTTTCCGCCTCTTTCACTCTCAGGTGCCACTATTACAGAAATCATTTTATTATGGCTGCAGTTTCTATGCAGGCGGTAAAAGGATTGGGTTGAAAACGCAGAGAGGAGATGCAGGGTGCAAACGACGGTTCCTGGAAGCAGATACACCTCGTTTGTATCTTTCGTCTTTTCTTAAGCTGCTTCCGCTCAAATGCAATATTCACCAGGACGAGGAAAAAAAGGAGCACAGCACGCAACACAATGGTACACAAGTATACAACTGAACAGGGCAACACAACATAAACAAATAACAAGTGTGAAGAAGCACGGACACGAGCGTTGCTGAGTGGTGGCACACTCCCATTGTTGAACTGGGACTGAAGCAGCAGCTACTCCGGTGCATAGAGAGGTCTCATTAACATGTGAGCCAGCTTGTCCAGAGTCACACATCCTGTTTAATCAGAGGACGTCCCTTCAGCGCTGACAGTCCCGTCTCTGAACACTTGACACAAGAGACGGGGGGGGGGGGGGTGATAAGAACGATGCATCTACCTCTCCTCCGCTTCTCATCTAATCTGTCCCCGTGCACAACCTTTCCTCTGTGGATCTCCTAAATCCTGTGTGGTCGTCCATCTGCGTCTCTGAGCCCGTCCGTATGCTAGCAAAGCCTCCGACACACTGAGGAGGCAGCAACAGTTGTTGGAGCAGGAAGAGGAGGGAGGAGAGGAGGAAACACAAGAGGAAACGTGGCTTACTACTTACAGAGAGGTGGCACGTGTCCGATCAGTGGCCAGGCAGACAAAGGGGGGGGGGGGGGGCACATGAATGAGAGACAGGAGAGGGAGGGAGAGAGGGAGGGAGAGAGGGAGGAGTAGGTAGGAAAAAACTGTGAAATACTCCGCTTCTTACTTTTAAAGAAAAGAGGGCAAAGGAAAGAGAAAAACCCAGAGTCACAAAAGATGACGAGCAGCAGAAAAGAGACGGAGCCGGCCTTTCCCCCTCTCCTCAGCTGCAGTAATTGTGTTCAGTCAACCTCATGCCGGCCCATTAACAACTTCTCATGATGAGGAAAAAAAGGGCAGAAATGAGAGAATGAGGTTGAGCTGAATTCCCAGAGAGACCGATCGGTTTCATGATGCCTCTTAACGGTTCACTCTGCAGGCAGCTGTCAGCCTCACATAGATGAGGACCTCCGGTCTGCTTAGTGCAAATCCAGTAGATGTTTCAGAGGCCTAATGGTTTGTAAAAGTGAGAGTCTAGACAGAGAGACTGGGCCTCCTCTCCCTAAACAACAATTACTAAAGCACAAGGCATGAAGCAGGTCAATATCCAGAAGGGAGGGGTTTGCCAAATAAAGCGTCCTTGGACGTGGCTGTAGAACCAGATAGAGCTTCTTAGGGCTGTTCACTGGGAGATAAAGAGAGAAAAACACAAGTAAGAAGAAGACTTCCTTTGATTTATCAGTTCACATGTCCTTGGTTAATGCTCACAGCTCAGAGGTTGGGCTGCAGCTGTGTCTAAGGTTTCAGACAACTATTAAAGAGTACTACTGGGACTGTGTCATCAATTATTTTTTTCCTACTTTGACAAGCTAAGAGCTTAAGTGCTCTACCGAGAAAAACGTTCAAAGATTCAAGACAGCCATGTTTTCATTTCAAGTTCAAATCGAAGTTATCTCTACTGCATGGCTGTCATAAACACACGCTTTCATTAGAAACTTCATTTCTAGGAGAAGAAGAGTGATTATCAAATCAATTGCTTTAGTCTAAGGGAGCTTTGGTGCAACAACTAAGTAGAGAGTGAAGACAAGATGCTTTCTCAGCAAGGAAAATGTATTTCTTACGTTTCTCTTTGTATTTTTTTAAACCTTGAGACAACTAAACAAAAAGATCATATAAAGTACAGTTGCTGTCGTGTTTCCTGTCAACTCAAACATCTTCAAGAGGACCCGATATCTTCAATATGGTCGCCTCCGTGCGTGCAGATCATGAGCCTAAAACATCCCAACCTAAACAAACCCATCAGAGTTTCCACATGTATGACGCTTAGTTTCCAGCCACTCACTCTTGCACGAGTTTCAAGACATTTGTTAAAATTAGGGAGGGAGCTACGAGTGACTGTTTAACAACCAAAACAAATCGAAAGGCATTTTCACTCAACGCTTTAATGCAGCATGTCTCACGCAGGATGGAGAGAGCTGATGGCGACCAGCTTTTTCCAGTGTTTAGTCTCGGTGGCAGAGCGCTACTAAATCAGCTTAAAGAGGCCGTTTCCTATCGACAACAAAAGGTACTGTGCATGCAGATGGCAGTGCAGTTGGCAGCTGATGCGGTGAGGCCTACGTGGGCCCATCATCTGTGCCGACATCTGGGCCATATGTCTTCTACACTGAGGTGCCGGATTCAGGAGGAAAACAGGGCACCTGGGGTGGAATTAGTCCAAGGACCCACAAGGGCTTTGGCTGTAAAGAGAGAAGAATGCTGCGAGGGAGTTATTTAAACAGCAGAACTGCATTGCTTATGAGCGGCTAACATGTGCGTGAGGATTAAGTTATCAATGAAATATGCACTCGGCGTGTGATTCATGAATTAATATGATAAACTGATATAGAAGAAAAGGAGGATTCTGAGATGATGGTGTGAAGAACAGGGAGAAGGAAGTCAGGGATGGGACGCCAGTAGAATAACAATAACGTAGGGGGGGGGGGTTGTCAAGCCAGAAAGTTGACAGTAATTAGCCATCTGAATGGCCTCACAAAAAAAAACAACAGATAGCTGATACGAGCAGGCGTTTCCTGGAAGATGGATTGAAATAACACAGAAAGGCTTTTTGCTCCTCCATCTCAGGGATCAGATTAAACATCTGATCCACGGGACTGTGGGACACAGCGCTGACACTGCATTTTGCTCAGGGATGAATTATATACTCAACACTGCAAGACGTTGGATAACACTAGTTGTAATGGAGGAAAAAAATATGTATGACTATGTAAGTTTAATAAATAAAAAGCTTATAGCACTGTATAGTCATAGTTATAAGCACTCATACACATAATACTTTATAACAATAATCACAACTCATTAAGGGCATTTAACAATGACCTACAAGGCCATTACAATGCATTATATTATAAAAGATCACAATACTACAATGGCTCATGACAGGAAACGTTTTCAAAGGTTACTGTGTGTTTTATAGATTTCATAGAACACAAAGCAATAACAAAATGGAAAGATGCCAGAAGTGACTCACATCCAGATTTATTCCCATTTCATCAGGGCAGGTTTAGCCCCCATGAGTCAGTGTAACAAACCATGTGACCACGCGTGCCTGTGGTTAGACATGATTACGTATGGCCAACCTTCCATAAAGGTTTACCGCCTTTCATCTGTGAGCCGTGTGTGTGTTTGCACGTGAGGCGTCGCTCCTCGCATAAATATCGCTGTCACGTGCACATCCACATGCACAAACACACACACCGGTGGATCCTACACATACGCTGCCACATCTCCCCCCATTATCATCGCCATCCTCATCCATCTCTCCGTTTATCGGGAAGTCTGAGACAATCCCTCGCTCCCGTTTTTAATCCCGACGGGGACAATCACAGCATCATCCGTCCCTCTGTCCTTCACTATCAGCTGCCCTACCTGCAGGCGGGAGGACTCCGTCACTGTCATGACTTCCTTTTACATGTTGTGTCTGCAGAGATAAAGTGGATGAGGCATGCAAGTCTGGAGCCATTCTTCTTTCCCAATGCAGATTTACCAAGAACCTCAATAAATCAATTTCCTTATTGAGCTCTGGGGTCAGAAACGTCTATCTTAACAACTTTATCTGAAAAGAAGCTGTTGATCAAAGATGTCAGTGACTCAGGAGCTAAGAGAGAACTGGACCGTATAGCAGCAACGTTGGCTCTCTCTAAAGCTGCACCATAACCTCTCGACACACAACTACAAATCCTGCTTGAGTCTGTGTGTTTGTCCATTTCTGAAATTGATTTGTAGATAGTTATGAATCCCAGCTCAGCTGAAATTGCACAACAAAGATGCCATTGCTGTGTCCTGCATTGCAATCCTGTCAGTCTAAACTACATTGGTGGTGAGGATGATCTTTGGGATGCTGACTATCTGAGTGGAGAGGAGTACCTTCAAGTATGAGTGACGGTAAAGCGCTTTGCTATACTCAACGTCTTTCCGAGCAATTCCTGCAAACAACTGACTTTTTGATTCTAAGTGGAAACGTGGAGACCTTTCAGCTTTCTGATCACGAAGCCAGTGGGCAACAAGAGGCCAGTATGAGCTCCAGTATCTATGGAGAACTGGAAGAATGTCATAGTAATCCGTCTCCGGCCCCAGTGGAGAGACGAGGGGGAAGACACAGTGGAGCTCCTTGGCTTCCGACCTTGCCAGCGCACCAGGAGGGATGTTGCTCTGAGCCCATCCACAGCCGCTCTAGATAAGGAGTCAGTCCAGGAAGGAAACGCTTTCCAACAGCAAAGGACGGCAGGGATGAGAGAACACACTCAGAATTCATCAAAAAGACGTCATAAATAGAAGAAAATAGATTGTGTGGAGGGTGACAGCGAATGATGATTTCTAATATTAGTAACACCCCTTTATTTTCATGAGTGCAGGCAAAAATACGATTCAAAGTAAAATATTGTTTATCCAGAGCAGGAATGTTGTCCTTTGGCACATACGGTTTCAGATGAAGCCTTGTTAATATTCTCTTTTTATTTGAATATATATTCAGTGGAAATGTCTGGGGTTGTGGAAAACTCCCACTCCACAAAATGTTCCAAGTCTTACTGTCACCCTCTTTCTCCATGCGACTATCAGTGCAGAGCATTTTTAATCTGCCCTCCTTCTTCAGCGGCGTGGCAAATAATTATTAAAAGGATCAAAGCATATGAAAGGGCTTCAGCGTCAGCGAGGTTGAGCTCGGGGGAGCCGGGTGACTCAAAGTGATAATGGCAAAGCACTGGATTGTTTTTGCCCTCTGTGTGCAGCGCTGGAGTATCTGAGCTCCGCAATTAACGCCGGTGGAACTGAGAAGCTGTCGTAAATTGTTCCAAGGTAAATCGATTTCTGCTGGTGCTTTTATGAAATTAAAGCTTTTTTTCCTCAGATTTATGCATTGAAACTTTGAGGCAGTTGACATCTCCGGCTGGGAAGAATCCCGTGTCCATGTCAAAATCACGGAACAATCAAATTGAAACCTGAAATATCTTTTTAGAGAAGCAATATAACAATGATAATGGCCCGTAGTGTAGCATGAAGAAATGTTCTCCCGATAGCAACCCTATTATCTGTAACCAGCTCCCTGTGATGAACCAGTGTATCCCTGCCCACTATCACAGGCTCCACAGTGGCTGGTCAGTTCCATGTGCCTATATATGCTGTGGAAGTACAGCACAATGGTTTAAAGCCCCCCGTCCGGGTTGGGCTACAACAATGTGGTGCTTGACAAGTGTGCGTGGACGCTTTTAGACAGTTAAGAAATGAGATGCGCACCGCTCCTGATGTCCTCCGAGGGCTGAGCATGGGCTTTAGAGCTTAGGGTCCAGCAATCAAGCTAAAAGGTTGTCGCCAGGACAGGATTGTAGAGTGACACTTGGACGGGCTTTGACTCAGTGACAGACTGCGCCTCTGTTCGCCTGTCCAGCAGGACGAGACACTTCCTGTGAAGGATTTAAGAGGTGAGCGTGAACACTCTCGCGTTCCTTAAGGCGACGGCAAAACACCTCCAAGGCACTCAGCTTTCACGCTGTTGAATAGAAAGTTCACTTGCAGTGTAAAAGCAATACACGATACATGCAATTTGCATGGACGCATGGCGGAATTAGCAATCCAGCTACGTAGCCAGCCGTCCGCTAGCCTAGCCTTCTGTGTGACAGCTGAGGAGGTACTCTAAGCACAAGGCTTAGCTAAACTATGAGCAACATTTTCTCTCAATCTCTGAAAAGCATTGCCAATACTGTAGCTGGCTAGAGCCTAGAATCAGAGTTTATGATCTCGAATGTCTGGAATACCGCTTCTGGCACCTAACAGCACATCAAGATGACATGTTTGACGTGTAACTTCAGCCCACTGCTCTGAGGTCGTTCCTGTTGGCCTCCAGTCTCTCCTTGGCTTTGCCTGCAGCTGAGACCGTGATGTAATCATAACATCGGCTGTAAAGTGGAATTACAATGCACAGCCTCATTGTGTTTCTCATTTGCGTCTGCTCTTTATTGTTTGGAACATGGCGACTGCAATAACCGGCTAATCTAAAACCTCTCAGGTCTCATGCGAGGAAGTATCTGCTGATGAGGCACATACGTGGGAGTGTGATTCATTTTTCTTCTCCTGAACTAGAAGGAGAAGCAATATCATCTCAATGTAATTATTGATATTATATTACATTACATAATTTACAAGGTAATTCGATTCTACATGGCACGGTGCTTTTTGCTTCTCGAGAGCATGGCCACGACTTAAAATGGATATCAAACAGGGCCATTTGATCCCATTAAAGAGTTACTGTGACAAAAATGGCAGAGTCTCTCCCACTTTAAGGGCGAAGGGCCAGCATTAGATCAGCCGCGATGCATTTCACTCACCCAGAGGAAGAGCGTGAAATAGTCAGGAGAGGGATGTTTGATGGCCTCACCCGAGTGGAGAACAGAACGTTGGGAGAGTAATGAAATTATGCAACGTCATTCTGTGACCATAAAATAATGAGTCATAATTTAAGTATGTACACGTTTGGAACGACTCAAAAACCCGTGAACTAACTACCATCGTACGGCTCGCTGTGACAGAAGGAGCAAAGTTTGAAGAGATCCGGGTCGAGGGAGGAGAGTTTTAAGAGTTTGCAATATTCAATTGAAGAGTTTTCAATATTTGATGAAATATTATTCATGACTTGCATCCCGTCTTCACGCTGCCTTCTGTTTCCTCCTTATCTACTGTATGCATTTGAATAACCTAAATAAACCCTCCAGGAGAGCGGTTGCTGCAGCGAAATCTTATCGAAAGATTTCAAAGCCGCTTGGAACGCCTTCCCCACAACTGCAGACGGGCAGCAAAATATAAAGGCTTTTAAAAAATGTATTTATATCTGTTAGAGGTTTAATTGAATCTACGAGGAAAAGGACTTTACATAGATTATATTAATGTAATAAAATTATATATTATGATACAGGAAGACCCAGCCTTATGGGAAGTAAGTTGTATTCTTGAATGTGTGTATTTGTTTTTTTGCTTTTTGTCTTGTTATATGTTTTGTAATTTTGATGTTAATCTTATATTTGCCCTTATGACTAATGATGACTTGTCCTTGAGCATGTCACTACGGACAAGAGTTACAGTTTGTCTGTCATCTTCTTGATTTATCGTCATTTAAATTAGGATGCGAAAATAAGATGAGGAGATAAGGCGGCAAGCAATATAGCTAAGTGCACATCAACAGCAGTAGGAAGAGTACTCAGAAAGAGTTACCCGAGGAACCATGCGCTACACATGTCACCCGTGCCTCATTGGGCAACAGGAACTAATTAAGAGTAAATCAGACGCATCACACCGTCAACAGAATCGACATTTCATAGTGAAAACAGCTGAGCCTCATTAGAGGCTACAATTGAGGGAAAATGCAAATCTGTTGCTGTATTTTAGTCTGTGCTCGTCAGCCAGCTTCCTTCTTTGTCAGCTCGTCACACAGCTGAGCAAACCTCTTGGGGCCGAGGCAGACAGACAGACTGTCATTTTACAAGCACAACTAGCAAACAAACAAATGCTGATCTTCCTGCCAAGGCATGGTGAGTAATATCTATTGGATGTCAGTGAGATCGAGAGCTTCATACAGCAGCTGGGTAATGTTTCTTCCAGTGTGTCAGAGGGCACCTCGACATGTCGAAATGACAAGACACCAATAATCTGCTATCATTCAGATCAAAACCAACCTCAGTTTATAGATTAGTTCTGAATATATGTGCAGACTTACAGGAGAAATCCATGAATATTGTAATGGATTCTACACAGAGCAGCAGCATCAGCCATGCGCTGTCATTATCAGTGGTTGCCGTGCTCCAGCTAGGATTCCTGCATACACATCCAGATGTGTTCTGATGTCTGTTAACAACTTGTAAGGGCTGATTAAACACAGCTCGATACTGTCGACGGGCCCAGTAACCTGTCAGCAGTTGTATCCGCTTCAGACCAGTAAATGTTGATGTCATACATCACAATGCATCACTTCACACCTTAATTCATCAGACACGGTTTAAAAGTAACTCCTATGTATAAATAATTTCATTTCTCACTATCTCGTCTTTTTTTTCGACTTGCAGCTGCTATGTCTGTTTGTCACGACAGTATTGTTTTCACTATGTGGTAATTATTATTTTTGTATCCTAATTATAAATATTGGATCTTGACTCGCTGAATGCCAATGGGTTTGCAGAAAATAGTTAACGACACTGTGGACAGTGTGGGGAAATATGAGAGAAGTGTAGTGTCGGCTCATGCACTTTGTACCACAAAACCAAAAACACTGTAAATCTATAGAGACTACATGAATAATACATGTTTGTGCTTCATAATATCAAGTATCATACACAGACAGTTATACACACAATATACATTTTGGTTTTCTGGGAGAGAAAAAAACAACATTTCTGCAAAAAGCACTAAACTGCATGTTTTTATACAGCTTCATTAGTAAAGTATGTGAATCTGAATTTGTCACGTATAGCTTTCCCTTTGCCATGTAATCCGGTCGTATATGGTACTTTTCAGTGAAATAAATTACAGGAAAATACATTCAGCTATCAGTGACATATTAGACACTACTATGGCTTCATCGTAATCACTAAAAAAACACGATTAAAGTATGTAAAACTTCCAACACCACAGACATATCTACGCATACTTGCTTTGCGAGATCACCTCATTCCAAACGTCTAATCTCTGCACCACGTCCTCCTCATGCTCAATATAACAGCCGTTATCTGAAGATCCTCCCACTTGCCCCGGAATCTCTCATTTTTGCACATTAGCTGAACACTCAGTTCCTCTGCAAGCTTTTAACATGTCAAAGGAATCTCTGGCACGGCATTCACTGGAGCTGAATACTCTCTCCGGATCGACTTTCATGACAAGGGCACATTTTAGAGAGAAATGAAATACCCAGAGCAAAACCACTGAGTTCCTATCGACAACAATTGGCAGAGGTGAAGGGAGGACTGACGGGAGAGATAGAAGAGGGTCGTGATTGTCAGAGCAGGACAGAATAATGCCCTCTTCATAGTCTGCTCATGTTGGCTTCCTGCTCCGATTGCAGCAGGCCTCTGAGGGCCCGTCTCAGACTACATACGTGATAAGAACCTGTGAAGCACCCTCTGAGAGACAGAGACACACGAGAGAGAGACAGAAAAGAGGCCGAGACAAAGAGTGGAGATGCAAAGACGTTGGGGGAATACAAAGAATGAAAGAAAGTGGGAAAGAATAGGCTCTCTCTGCCATGTGTTTCCACTAAAGACTGCTGGATGTGTGCTGGTGTACAGTGCTATGGTGCACACATCATTTAAAATACAGGCAATGAAGACAATTTCCAGGCTCCGTAAGCAAGCATGCTTTGACACTAAGACAGTGAGGGATACTGGTTCCATGAGTTGGAGAGGGACCGTCAATGGTGGGACCGCATGTCAAAGTCATTATGTCACTTTATGAAGAGTCATTAAACGTCACATGGCCATCCTCGAGCAGAACACTTCAAACCCTCATGTGAGCGTTATCGATGGGACGGCTGAGTCATCAAAAAGCGCAGCGAGACATCAAAAATCCATCAGCGCTGCATAGAAATGAAGTCATTAGAACAGAGAGCGAAGGCAATCCCCGCTGCGCTGTACAGCCCCGTGTCACTCGGCTCTATTTATAGGAGGCCGGGCCCAAATTAGCCCTTTGAAGTGTAATTCGTAATATTCACCGAGTACCAACTAATGAGGGGAGTCACTGGCGGTTCCACTGTGGATCTCCATGAAAGCGGGATTTGATCTGTACATACAATTTTAAAAAAGGGCAGTGTGGAAAATGAAACGTGTTTTTGTATAAAGGAAGAAGACGGAAAGACGCTTCCACGTTAACGCAGTTAGTTGAATCATGACACCAAGATTCAGAATAGTTCATACCTGAACCCGTTACCAAAACTTTGTGCGAGTCGTGTCTTGGGGAACTCGTGAGAGCCTCTGCGCACACGCTGTGTTGCTTTGCTCTGGCATGAAGCGGTGAACTCCACTGCTTGCACAACTGTGCCAGTCTGCCGAGGAGCATTTAGACTCGACCAACCTCGCATTCCATCGACAGCTGAGCTCGTGAGCGACATGCAGCAACAGGACGCCACATCGCAGCCAGAGCCACGGATCAGGCGACGGAGGCCCCGAGAGCCGTATCACGTTGCGACCTGACAGGGTTTGTGGATTCATAACATCGTGGCTCTGGATTTGTGGGAATTCTACCCTTTGAAATGTCACGACGAGCTCCATCTGACAGGTGACCAACGTGATCTGGAATGTGGCTCCGACTCTTTCTGGAACAGGGATTAGACTAAAGTTTGGGAGTGCTTTTATGGTGAGCCAGGTGAGTTACAGGTACAGACTGAATGTTTAGTGTCGACACAATAATGGCGACAGAATTAAGAAAGAAAGTCTTCTTAGCAAGCCATGCTTTGTGATTTTGTGTAACAGTAGATAAAGAAACATGGCTGCCAAGGAGACTGCTGCTGCAAACTACTGCTAATGATCCTTGAACCGATTGAACTTCCATGAGCAGGACAATGTACAGTGTTACTGTAGCATTATCAGTAAATAACCCGCTCCTTCACGTGTCTTAAAAAAGGCTGAAACGTAAACACGCATCAACACGAGTCCGTCTTTAGCTCAGTGGCGACGTCATGCTACCGTGGTGTAGTTAGTTTATAGCCTAGCGTTAGCGTTCTAATTCTGCCGATTGCATTTATGCTTCAGAAATCATCTTTTTTATCTTTTATTTATTTGTGAAGATTATGTTGCTGAACAAAACATGTATTAAAAAGGTCGGTTTGCCCCGGAGCTTCTGCAATAATCCAAAACCCAATCAGAAAGAAGATATAATGAAGATATAAACATGTTCTCTGAGGTTTGATAAACAGACAGGAACGCTAGTTATCTCAATCAAAAGCAGTTCATGTTGGACTTGGCTGGTCTGAACTGTATAATATAAATATAGTATGTCATAGCTGATCATTGTAATAATTCTCCTTGTTAAATAGCTTTGCATCTGCTCTCACATTTCTAGTCAAACCATGTGCACTCTTCTGCACGGCCTTAACACAACAACAAACACTCTGCAGTGGACAGAATAATTCGTCTGGGATTCATCAAACTTTTCACCAAGTTTCTTTTCCACCTTTATGAGGTATTGAAAGAAATATTCTTGGTGAAATATTTATTTTTTCTGACCCTGTCCCACTTTTCTCTCCTGAAATAGTTTCCACTTTTCCTCGTCCACTGCCAAGCGACCTAAAACCTCTTTTTATTTTGGCCATTTGGCTTCTGAAGACACGTTTGGCTCTGTGGGCCTCCTGGCAAACCAGTAGCACACAATGTTTCCATAGAAAAGGGACAGACTGTCCATCCATGGACAGAAGGCTGTCTTGCAACGCTGGAAGGAAACAAACCTCATCTCAGTTTTTATAGCAGTTCGCAGAACGTTTGTCACAGATCAGTCCTCAGATCCCTTTCTCTGATTCTGTGCTGCAGCCTCTTTCATTGTTTCATATTCTCCTAAATATTTTTTAGTCTGCCTTCTATTCGCTTAAGCACGCCAACATCACAGACTTCTGCAGTTACCGGCCCTGAAATGGAAGGTCTCCGTTTTAAACTAAATGTGGCTGAAATTTAAACTTACTTCATCAGTTTGCATTTCAACCCAAATGATCACTACATCGTACATGTTGGGAAATAAAGAGGTTGTATTTTTTACGCAGACTAAGCCTAACAATAAGTTCTATATGTGATGTCGTTGGCAGCAGAAAATGCTCTTCTAAGTGACCGATATATTCCCACTATCTTACACCCAGAGCTTTAAACCTCGTGAGCCTGATGGTATGAGGCCATCCCCGTGGTCGGAGAACAGAAACAAAGAAGGCACACCTGGGTAGTCACTCCGTCTTAATCATCGCTCCTTCTCTCTCGGTGACACAGCTCCAGCGTTCACATCTGGATGACATTAACATCTCAGCTCCCCATCTGGTTTCTGCCTTTGTTGGAAACACGCTCGTTTTTCAGTGCTGTCCATCTTCATTATGAAAATAGCCAGTCGTGTCACGATTGCTCAAACTAAATGGCAACATGAAAATATGATTGATGAATAGAATTTACATGATGTGATATTTTCGTGGCCGTTCTTTCAGCCAGACTAAACAAATACTGCGTTCAACTGGCTCCGCCTATGCTGCAGCGCCAATTTAGTGATACACTGTACATCACATTAACATCCAAACACCACCAACCGTCAACTGCTAGTCTGTAACACAACAGGTGGGCACAAAGTAACCACTTAAACTAATGTTATGGAGCTATATTCATGCGTTATCTACTGTTGCATTACAAATGTGCACAAATCTTTGTCAAGTTTAATTTGAACTAATCACCGTCAGTAACTGATTGCTGCAACTCCAACGTTCCATTAAGTGAACCAGAGTGCTGAAATGCAAATAGAAATAAATTTGTTTGTATTCAGTCTAACTTACATTTTTCAAATCCAAGGATTGACTTTGCCGTCAAGGACTGTAGATATAAGTGAGCACAACATTTACTCGTTGTGTATTTGTACACGGGATATTTTCAGACTCAACAATATGTAAAAGAAGGTGATTATTCTGACATCACATGGGGAGCCAGAACCTCTCATTCCCCGGCCCTCGGTGGACTGCACTGCGTGCATACAGATTGCACATTGTGCAAATGATCAATAACACAGCAGGAGTGCGGGGGTTAGGACCCAGAAGTGGACTCTCATGGATCCAGGGTACCAAATGTGCCCGTACACCACAGATGAAAGATTACCTCTTAGCTCAGAGGCTCAATTTTCCTACTCATCCATAATGCATGTGGTGTGGATTATTTGCCATTGAGGGAAACGGGTTTGTGTGGGAAGTAGAGGGTCAGCATTAAGAGCGTTCCTTTTAGAGCCGCTCCGATCTTTCTGTCCCGACCAAACGTAATTTTGGGGGCAGAATTGACCTCATATGAATATTTCCGAGGAGAGTAATTAATGTCCAGCTGAGTTTACCAAATAATGAGGTATATCTATCTCAGCTAATATTTGGTGTCTAGCTAATGACACCAAATATTAGACTGGCCCTTCAAGATTATTGGGTAACCATTCATTCCCATTTAAATTCCATAGGCGCTCAACCTTTTTGTGAGAGTGAAGTTCATTTGAATAAGTAAGGACTTTAGGACAGATTTCACCATCTAACCTTCTCAAAGATTATCCTGAATTTTGAAGTTCAAACTATGCAGCATTAGTATGCAGCTCAAGAAAATAAGATGAGGAAGCAAGACATTAAGAGGGAAATAAGCATCAAACAAACAGAATTAATAAGAATAAAAAAACATCTAAAAGTGTTTTTATGAAAACTAGCATGTGACGTGTATTATGTAAAGACGGGTAAAGACAAACATGAATGATGTTAAGTCCTGTCAGGTGTCAGCAGACCGGTACAGAGGAAGGCATTCAGCCCGGCCTTCTAGTTGCAAAGAGCTGGCGTGTAAACACAGCTGGAGAAACATGCAGCGCGGGGGGGGGGGGGGGGGGGGAGTCACAACAAGGCAAGATTACATATGGAGCAGAAAAACACAAGTCTCCTCTCTCATAACATCCACCCAGATAACGACGGTCGGTGGTGACACCGGTCTGAACCGGTGTTTTCAGACGCTGAAGTTTAATAAAATTGTGACAGAGGGATGACACGGTAAATGTGAAGGCCGTGAAGAGGAGGAGGCCGTTCTTGAAGCGAGCTGTCCCCCTTTCTGTCGTGCACTCATCTTTACAGAGCTCCTAGCCCCTCCAAACCTCCTTCCGGTAAAACAAGATTAGACACTTTCAGCAGTCGCATTCAATCGGACGTCAATAATCCTGGTGCGGCGTAATGTGAGCCGAGGTTCTACTTCCACTTATAATAATGTTATTCTAATAGCAGCTACATCCCTTCAAAATTGGCAGGATGATAAATGCCTTGCAGGCGATGTTCTACCACGTCTTCATCACGTCACCTCCAATACTGATCGACATCAGTCACGTATTAGTTTGTGTCCTGAGGTAAAGAGAAGACCCCGCCAATCTGTCTGCTCATCAACTTTAAAGAATGGCTGGAAGGAATACTTTGAAGAGTGCACAAGGCAAACTGGGGGTGGCAAAACTTTCACAGTTGTTTTTCAAAGTTTCTAAACACTTTTATTGGCTAAACTCAAATTGAAAAATGTGAGTTTCAAAGGGCCCCCGGGCATAAGACAGAAATAATAGTTTGAATTCAACATATTGTGTTATCCAGGAGGCACATCGCAACACGCCTGAACAGTTGGAAATGAGCTCAGGCAGAAATCTGATTTGCAATTTAAGTTGACCATTAAGGCCGTTTTAAAAACATGAAACAAAAAGCCCTCATGTTACAAGATTCTCAAAACAGAGTGAAATAGTGTGCAGCCTTCATGAGTTCTAAATCAACAAAAGCTATATGCTAATTATACGATCGTCAAATGCTCCTCAATGTGCTTGTGCAGCTGCAAAACAAGTTGATGCTTCGGCGGTCTGGTGAGCGTAGACAGAGCTGTGACTGCACCGCTGACATAAAGCAAAGGCCCAGTGCTACTCCATAGGGAAACCAGAGGCATCAGTCTACAGGAAAACAGTCATACATCTTCTAGGAATGTTGCATTTGAACTTCAATCAGCAAGAAATGTAATTCCTCATTCCATCTTCAAAGCAGAAACCACACAGTGGGGGTGGGGGGGGGGGGGGGGGGCTGAACAGCTGAAACTTCAGCTTGTTTTGAAGAGCCGGGCAGGACGAGGTTGACTAAACAGTGAAACAATATGTGGTCAGACTGAAGGGCTCGGCTCAGATCAAGTTGACCGGTGATCTGAGACACCACGTGTCAGCGGGCGAAGAAACTAGATCTAGCAGAAGCTGCTTGTTATCATTACAGTGATTTATAGACTTTGACTTCAGTTCTCTTCCAGACGAGCAGCGTTAGTCAGCACTGGAAACAGAAACATCGGGTAACCAAGGTAACATGTGTTTTTAAAGAGAATACTAAATTGCCTCCTTATGCACATGGAAAAATGACTAACCCGCTCCATCCCGAGGCTATTATTGGATACATCATGAGGAATATCCCTGTATCGGGATAACCCCAATGTGAACTGACACACACAATCAAACATCGAATTGACCGACTGCGGCTGCTTTTGTTGCCACCGGGGCCGATGATGAAAGATTTACACTGAATGTCTTGGGCTAATTACTCAGAGCGCCTTACACAGGAAAGCCACTCCAGCCTCTAATCCCACAAGATGGGAGAGACACAGAAAATTGCCACTGCGTTCATGGGTCAGGAAGCATGTGGGAAAGCAGCTTAAAAGGCGTTGTTGTGGGTGGCATTATGGAGGAACAGTGTGGCATGCGGCTGCATGCGTGGGAAAGCATGTCCGTCTCTCTGAGGAAGAGCCGTGGCAGCCATGAGGATGGATGACCTCTTCTCATGCAAAGGCACATTCCTGCCATAACTAAGTGGAAACAGGCCTGGGATAACTAGAGCAAACAGCGTGGGCGGAGCGGGGGGGGGGGGTCACAGCTTGGTGGAGACCACCCCTCTCAAACCAGTTAGTTTGAATAGGGAACCTAAATCCACCGAGGGTCCCACTGGACCCGAAAGGTTAAGGATGTCAATCTGACGTCATTTTACTACTCGACCTTTGATCCGTCAGCAGGTGATGGAAAGAGAACGCAAGAGATTCATGTAAACGTGTGGTCACCGTTCTTGCGATATAGGATACAGACATATTTTCTTTAAAATAAAATGTTTATTAATTAAAGGGATGTACCAACAAATGAAAAGAGATGTGTCTGCTTATTTCATGTGTTTTCCGTTGGTGTGAGTGATATATTGCTTTTTCATATGGATTAACTACTTACATCATGTAGATACATGTCACATGTACCTCTGTTGGATTTGTGCTTGAGGTTCCTCCTATAAATCATTTCATATCGATGTTTCAGACTTGGTCGACTCCCTCGGTGGATCCCACTCTCGCTCTCCGAGGTGCTCTGATGGGAACTGCAACAGCTGCTGGTTTCCACAGCGAGTGTGATGGGAATACATGTTTCACACCCACTCCTTTATTCATCTCCACTGACCTCGGCTCCATTGACACGATGGGCTTCAAGGACAGAGCAACTATCCGACGTCCACCTTTTTTATTCCACTTTCACACTACATTTCCTGGAAGTTAGATAATTCCTATGGCTTAGATTGATTTAAACCTTATCAATGAGGTCCTAATGGGAAAACTCGACATTGTTTGCTGTCGGAGAGAGATAGCGAGGGCACTTTGTGTGAGCGTTGTTGAAGTGGTTAGCTCTCGAGGCAAAAAGCACCGGGCACATCCTAACCCATTTATCAGGGACAATCACAGCGATCAATAAGCAGAGTAACTTAAAGAGCTTCCATGAGTCAACAGTGTGTAATCTTGATGGATCTATACGTATACAGCCAGTCTACACACAGACTGACAGAGTGGTCAGAAACTCCACAGGGACTTTAGCGCTACACTGGGACTCTGTAGCAAAGCCACAGGCCTCTAGACGGAACATAAGAAGTCTGCTACACTGTCTTTGTATTAAAAGGTAGGAATGGGAATCCTCTTTAAAATAAAATGGTATTATATTTGTTGAAATACTCATTTCGTCCTGACCCCAATCAATGAATCAAAAGATCTGCCAAAAAGGAGTACAATCTGGTATTTGTGGTATCAAATGTCCATTAAAATCTACATTTTCAAAAATAAAGATATTCAATGATTGCAAAATCATGGATAAATAAGGTCAAAGCAATCTACTTCATCAGGTGTTCAATACAACAATCCCACTGGTTCAGTCTTATTCGGTCATATACAAACATATGTGCATATTAGGTTTGGGCTATGACACCAGCAATCCACTGGCATTCCCTTCACTAACCAAATTCCTATTACATTTCTACACATATTACATTTCTACACATATTGATGAAGAGTTGAAAATACACCGACTGAATGCAAAACAAAATCATGAAGTCTTCCTTGCATATTAATCCTTAGATGGAGGATTCATTCTTCCAAGAAATCTCTCCTATAAAGTGTCAATAAATACAGCACACATGTTGGCTTTTAATGACAACTGTAATACAGCTCAGACTTTACCACTGCTGCTATCATATTCATGGGTAATTATTACCCAGGAGACCCCCCCCCCGTCCCCCCCGTCCCCGTCTCCAAACTCACTAATTAAGTTCCCCAGAGGAGATGTGGACGCAACATTCTTGCGTCCTCTTGAACACATTGAAGTTAATGACCTAACTATCGGTGAATCAGCATTTAGAGGATAATTATGGCAAGAAACAACCCGCTCAAATCATCTCGCCCTAAAGATCCTCCATGAGACTCCTTGGGGTCTGTTGGTGGGAGCCTGTCAACACAGAGCCGTGTGTGGCGGCCAAAGAACTCGCGAGTCCAATTACGCTCAAGCCTTTTCAAAGTCCATCGAAATACAAATGTGGATTTTGCGGAGGCTCTAATTAGGCCTTGGAATCATGACAGACCTCACAGTGCATGTGACGTGGCCAGAATAGCTGGATCGCAGCATCCCGATACCCTAAACGTGGATTACTTTCAGTGCTATAACTGCATACTCAACATCCTCTGTACCCAAAAAAAAAAAAAAGAATTCAGCCGAAACTTCTTGCAGCAACATGAGTTCGGTATGTTTGCAAGACACAACAACAAATCAATTGTGCCAGGGGGGGAGGAGGACAAAAGGAATGGGGAATATGTATCGTCGATGTGAAATAGAACAGCGATCACAGCCGTGTTGGCATTAAACGCAGAGGGACTTACAGAGACAACGCAGACGTCTCAGCCATCAAAGGAGATGTGGTAATAACTGCCAAAACAGAACAAAAACAAAACACGGCCAGAAATAGCTGCTGAGCTTTGTTGGTGACATGAAACTACAATTTTGAAATACCTTGGTGGTGAAGTCAGAAGGGATGAAAACACTTCCCAGCATGAGAGAGATGAGCGTCTACTAAAAAGAGACACAGTGAATGATGTAACGCCACGCTCGCAGTAACGCGTGTTGTCGTCGGCATACGTGTTCACAGAACAGTTTCCACACGTCCGTACTATTTATACGTTTCCCTCCAAATGCAACACACAGCACACCACCAGCTAACAGTTTCCAGAGTTTCCTCTCAACCCGTGTGTCTTGCACCGTCATTGGCTGAAGCTCCCAGAGAGACTCCCCGACAGGCCCAGATATTTTTCATGCTCGATAGCTGGAATGTGTCTGTGATGCATCGGCGTGCTTTTGTTTAAGAGCTCTGAACAATCAGGGCTAAAGTCGTGTAGTGGGAACTAGGCGTCTCAGTACGAGCTGAAACAGGGAAACTTTACTCGTATACAAATGTGTTCTGGATTGACCTACACTATGTTACAGACAGACACACATCCGCCCCCACAAGAGCCAAGTTAACAGGACGAGGTTGTTGAGCAGCGTGAAAAAGTTGGACTGCTTTGTAGTTGTTCCTCTGTGCCAAAGCGTGAGAACACTGGTACCAGAAAGTCAAAGACAGAGCAAACATCAGACTAAGCAGCATGTACAAGGAGGACTTACCCTGTGTACAACAGACTACTTCAAATATTATGGAAAGGAAGTCAGAATTATTAACAGGACAAAACCAGCCCGTCTGTGAAAAGCAAGTTTAAGTTTTTTTGGTCAAGAATGCCAGTTCTTTGCCTTGCTGTGGTGATGTTGTGGGTGGTTGTATACTTGTGCGGCACTTTATTTGTACAAACCAGTATTACTCACGTCTCGGTGGCCTTTACAGGCCCACAACGTTTCCCAACCCAACCCAAACTCTTAAAGAAGAAGAAAGGGGGAAACACCCACAGCACATAAAACATCGTGTAAAACAGTCTTTGTCATTTCTTTTTGATGTGCAGTAGCTCAGAGATAAATTAGAAGAGCTCAGTTTAACACAACAGATCTCCTTGCAAACTCAAAACCGAGAGAACGACCGCCATGTCCGAAAAGACAGCGTGACGGTGTGAATTAAAGCAGCAACTTAGATGTGATAAACTGCGCAGCCGTCCAACAGATAACAACAGGAAACAGAATTGTTCTACTCCGCTTACCTGCCAGGCTGCGCGGCTCCCTGTTGTGTCGAGTGTAGCGGGCCTGAGAGCACCAGAACTCGCTGACTCAGACAAAGCCACGGGGCATCTCAAGGCTGCAGACAACTTTCCTGCGGACAAGGGAGGCGAGAGGGCAGATATCAGCTTAATGTCCCCATCAAGAGCTCCCGGTGGGCTCCTGAGAAGTCACAGATACAGGCTTATTAGAAATGATCGGTGTTTTTGTTAGAAATGACAAACTGACTCTTTTGTGAATTCACATTATCACATGAATCAAGAGATGCACAGAACAATTCATCATTCACATATACTGTATGCACTAAATGTCCCAACTACTTGTTTAGATGTTACAAAAATAAATCCACGTTGGGATCAATGAGCAGCAGATGGTACCGACACAAGGCTGCTGTATTCCACGCTTGGATAAAGAAAAAAACGACCGTGGTGGGTGATGGCAGTGGCGGGGTTAACGGCAGTGCGATGGAGGTGCGGTGGACCCTGGAGAGAAAGCTGCTCGGTCATCTTAATTAAAACAAAACTGAGCTGGAAAGCTCGGTGGCCTGCCGGCACCGGTTTGCTTCACGCGGAGGTCGGTCAAGCGCATGGGAATAAATATGACGCTTCGTCATCAGCCAACAATCTGTGACCGCGGCTAAAAGTGAGAAAATAAAGACAGATCTCCCCGAATCCATCTGAAGTAAGAAGTTTTTTTTTACTTGATCATCGGCCAGTCAAAGAAGCCAAAAAAGCATTAACCTAATAATAACAACAGACTAACAAACCATTTCTAAAGTCTCCGCAGCACCGTCACGTCCCAATTCTCATTAAAAGCCATGAGGCAACAGAAATCAGACATGAACCACTCCCCCGCCCTAAATTCATCCCTGCAGGCACGGCATTCTGGGTTGGCCCTCTTTACGCTGGAGTCTGCTCGGGCCAGGGAGCATGCTATATAAGGAATTGTTAGCGTGGAGCCCAGCTAGCGGCTCTAAACTGTAAGAGCCACGGGTTTAAGGGGGGGCAGCTGTTTACACTGAAAGCCTTTTTTGATTTTTCGTTTTAAGAGGGTGCACTTGCTAAACATGATTCGGCCTTTAATGTATAATCCAACGCTAATATTGGCTGCCATGTGGGCAGAGGGAGGTGAACAGAATGTTTGTGAACACATGCAGGTGTGAGTGTCGAGCACAAGTTTGCTAATTTGTTTTGTGAATGTGGGTACTTTTTAAAAATCGTACTAACTTACATAGTGTGTATGTATAATATGTCAATCATACCTGTCTGATATTGATGCAAGAGGTTTGGCATTGGAGCCGTTGCTGAGAGAGTTAGTAAAGGGAGTTTAAGAACACTTTCAATTTGAGCTGCAGTACAAAGTCCAAAGTAACAAAATGCCCCACATATAAATACAAAAAGAGAGAGCAAGCCTAATGAATATGTGTGGAGTCAGGGCATTTCTCCCCTGGGTTTACCTTTGCTCCAGGTTTTAGCCACGACCGCTTCCTTCCTCCGGCTCTAATTGACAGTATTTCTGCGTAGGCAGATAGCTAAACGGCTCCATGTGTCCCTTTATGACTGTTAAGCAATGGTAATCAGGGCTGATACAGAGCAGAGCGCCGGGCTATTGCTACCGTGATGCGGACGGTTTTATTGCGTCCCAACAGCACTACTGCAGTTTGCACCCACTCGTTGAGCTGCGCCTGTGTTTTAACGCCTCCACGGGCATTCTTGATTTACAGGCTGCTGCTGCGATGCCACGGTGGACAACTTTCATGCAGAAAGTTTGGGAGAAGATCGCTCCGAGACCGGAACCAAGAGTTCTGAGTCAACCTGCCAGGATGCCGCAGTCGACGGTACAAGATTTGAAAGGTTAGGACGTCACGTGAGCCGTGGGCCTTTGATCTTCGACTCAAGCTAACACTAACAGATCCCTATGGGAAGATGCCAAGCACAACAGAACCTGCATCAAAGACTTTGCACGGTACTAGCCCTCAAACCACGTGGGACATTATGGTACTTGGCGGGCTTGTAGAGCAGGAGAAAGTTTAAAAGACATTGACATGCGAGCTCATTACAATCCTGTTCATGCAAGACAGACCACAGCAGAGAAATGTGGTTTAAAGAAAGATACAACATTGAGAGGCAATTACCTCTGATCCTCTTTTCCAGTTCGATACAACATTTTAGGCAAAATGACACAGACAGGAGCAGCAACATTCACACAAACATTCTGGTGTCTGCATGAAACGCACAGATGTCTCCTCCTCTTAGCCGTGGGCCTGGATTGGCTGAGTGTGCAGACTAAGTGGGCTGGGAGGCCACAGGACGGGCAGCCGACTGCTTGCAATGCTCCGTGGAGCATGTCAACAGGCCAAGACCCTGATCCCAAGACAGCAACAACAACTGTTCACCGTGACCTTTACAGGAGCACGGAAAGTTAGGCATTCCAGATTAAAAGGGTAAAAAAGAATTGACAAGTCTTTCCTCGAAGAGGTGACGTTCTTGCTTAAATGCAGCAACTACTTAAACCAATGCAGTGTGTGCGAATCAAAAACTGGACCAACATTTAAAAAAAATGTGTTTTCATAAAGACCATCAACTACAGACTCCCTAAAGTCTACTCAAACCTAACCCTACAGAAGCTTGCCACTCTGTCTCCATGGTAAAAGGATGATGTCATGACTCCAGCATCCTGAGGAAAGTGCATTCTGGGTCGGCTGTGACAAGTGACTGAGAGGATATAATATCTGTGGACGAATAAGCATGCAAGCCAAATGACGAGTCAAATGAGTGGAACGGAGAGCTAGCCCGTCGGCCATGATGTCATTAGTGTGTGTCCTGGAGCCAGGGCAGAAAAAGCATACGTACTGATCCGAGAGCAGAGGGCTTGCATCACATTCAGAGGCATCAGACTCTGTATTTAAATATGATTCTGCAGGACAGGACAGGATACAAGTTACTTAACAAGACCCTCTTTCATCACAGTATTTCCTACATTTGCGTCTCTTCCTATGTCTTCTTTCAATCAACTCTCCAACCTTCTCTCCCCCTCTCTCTCCATACGGTACGGTTGAACTCCCAAGGCGGGCAGCTGGCTCTACATCAGACACATCGGAGGACAAAAGAGGAACTCCAGATTGTCGTGGTGAGGGGCAGCCACCCGTGGCAGCGCACGGCGGGATTCCCGTTTGTTTACGGTTGGCACCGATTACAGATCGGCGGACTCAGCGAGCTCCGGTGTCTCCGGGCGGTACGAAGAAAAACCCATAACCGGTTTAGACAGAAAAAACACGGGCTGACCATTAAAAGTGTGTCCACTTTGCAGCAGGCCAGATAACACATGGAGCGATGTACACTCGATGTGGCGGCTTAACAGCATCACTCAGGATCACGCTCACGCTCTGTGAAGCCTCTGAACTCGTGCTGGGGCACAATGTTGCAGTTTTATTGCTGCCCTGAGGAGTGATGCAGTCAGCATTTTTAAGTATTATGTATAAAATTAATTCACACTACAGGCTGCAGTAAAGCCAATCATGAAGATAATCCCCCTCTTCAACGTGCCGTGTCTCACTTTACAATCACTGTATATTCTTTTTCTTTCGGCAAAGTATTGCATTGATCTTTAGAAGTGATATTTTGTCGGGGATCCTGCGAAAGACGCGAGATGACTTCATGATATGAGAGGCCTGAGAAAGACCCATGTCGCTGGTTTAGAACCTGTAATGAAATTTAAAAACTCCAGTCGTGTTGCAAGAACTCTGAGTAGCTTAACAGAACTCCTATTATGTGCTTTTCTTAAAGTACAGAGATAATGACACAAGGATTCTTTTCTAGTTGTATTTTAATTAAATGCATTAAGATGCATTTAATTAAAATAAAATAAATTGTCATTAAACAACGTACATTTATACATTGTAAGACACACAAGCGCTGACCTCACTTTTATGTTTGATGTTTGCTCTATTCGTTATTGGTCTTTATGTTCTGTAATACAACATGGCCGTCTATGAAGGACGTGTGATGTGTGTGCATGTCCTCCTTCCTGTCACGCTTCCACACGGAGCCTCATTCCTGCTCATACAGTAACAGTAAATGAACATGTCTCGCTTCACTAGCCGAGAGGTAATGATGAGCGTGTGTGCAAAAGAGATAGCTTGTAATTAAAAGTGCTGGTGGATCTATAGAGTATGGGTTATATATATATATATATTTATATATACACACAGTATTTTGTGTGTGTGTGTGTGTGTGTGTGTGTGTGTGTGTGTGTGTGTGTGTGTGTGTGTGTGTGTGTGCGTGTGCGTGTGTGTGTGAGACTGAATAATAAACTAATTTCAGTCGGCCTATACTGACTGAGGTTTACTTAACTGATAAATACAGAAAATGGATTTAATTCAAAACAAGCAATGCCCTCGTATAGGGAGGGCATGCGTCTACATAAATATTTAATAATCATTTGAGTTATATTTCCATGATATTAAGTTAACAGTTTTGGACAAAATGGTTTACTGTCAAATGACAGAATTCAAAATAACTTATTCATCAAATGATTTCTGAGCTGGTTTACATCTCACTTGTTGTTCTGAATGAAAACACGAGTACATCAATAGATTATTGGCCAATATGTTGGATGCAAATACCTAAATCATAAAGATAAATGAATATCTGCCATTGTTTCCTTTCTAGTCTAAAAAGCAGTTCACAATGACCCGGAGTAAAGGCCTTCAGAACATTTTGGATCACTTATCTGTTTTTTAACACTTCACATCAACTGAACCCGTTTCACAGTCGCAATGGCACATTAGACAGAAATGATGAGACAAGCGGGGACATTTCACAGAGTAGGAAACAGTATCATCTCTCCTACTTCAGTCCTCTCTCTCCAGCCCAAAAGACCACCGTGCTTTTTCAGATGCTAAAAGAAACAAACATAGAAAGGGTTTCTTCTGATCTTTGCCGAGTCCCCATCACGTGTCGGTGCAGGTGTTCTGGCACAAGGGAGGAATATGCAAGCCAGAATAAATACACGTGTGTGTGTGTGTATATTCTCCATTTACGTACGTAAGAAAACACACTTTCAACATTTCGAATGAAACTTCTCCTTGATGTGCAACAGTGCCGGATGTCTGAACATCACATTTTCTCTTTGAACTTGCACTGTGCGGTCCCAGTACTGAGTCCAGAGACGTACAAATGAACCGAATACCGGAACTTGTTGTGCTCTGGTCTTGCTTGCTAGCCTCGTGCTCATTGGCTAGTTTGTGCACAGCCACTGTTCCTGTCAGTCAACAATCCTCTGGATCACAGCGCCTCCAATTCCTCCTCCTCCTCCTCCTCTTCCTCCCTCCATGGCCCAGATCTACCGGCTGAATGCCAATATCTGGGCAGGACACCCACCTGCTCTCACAATGACACACTCACGCACACCAGAGTTTCACAAGCGAGCAGTTCAGCTCAAACGGCAAACTCCCAAAACCACAAACGACTAACGTCCGAGCAAGGACGTCGGTTCCTTCTTCCCTCTTTCACACCATTCCCAGACAGACGCGTCACACTAGTCTCGTACCAACGACCGGCCGGCAGACCCCGCCGGCCTTCCGGCCTGATATAGCTGTGGTATGGGCCCGGGAGCACGCCAGGGTCTCAAGGAAAGGGAGTGTTTGTTTTCTTGCCATTTTGCTCTTTATGTGATCCTGAACCCTGGGGGGGGGGGGGCAGATTCGGCATGCACTAATATGGCTAATGAGATCACAGCATGGATGACTTGTGTGTGTGTGTGTGTGTGTGTGTGTGTGTGTGTGTGTGTGTGTGTGTGAGACAGCGACAGCAGCTCGACAGGTAATTTGAGATGTGCCCTCACTCAGCTGGGTGACTTGGGAAACGGGGTGAGTCTGCAAATTTAATTTGAGCAGCACCAACAGGATTATTTGCGGAAAGAGAGTCTTGCCGTGTCAGGCGAGGTCAGGCAGCAGATGTTTGTTTACATGTGATGAGGTGGTGAATGCTGGGATGCATATTTTTTTTACTGTGGATGTTGCATGATGTCTTTACCACCTTGGAATGCTAAGTGGCAAATACCGTCAGGTCTGTTTGTCAGTAAATTCACTGAGTTCTCAGTTCATATTCAATCTAAACTCAAAATCAATACAGAATCAAGCGTTATTTCAAAGGATGAGTCATTTGTGGTCGAAACCTCTGTGCACTATTGAGTTTCACGCTAATTTGAAAACCTAAATGTCTAAAGTCTATGAGTGAGCACTAATTCAATATTACAATTTAGTCTCCTAATGGAATTCATCTCAGTTGCCGGGTCAATACACTTTACGCAGCCTAATGCATTATACAATGTTTCTCTTATTTAGCCTAACCTTCATTGATATAAATGCGGTACAAAATAATAGAAACATCTGTCAGTTAGATAATACAGTTCAACAGCCTACTTTCATGAAGGGAGGACTTATTGCAGATCATTTGTATTAGACTGCAATAGATGAACTGGATTTAAAATGCTGGATTTAACATTCAAAGGAATATTTAACATTTTAAGGAATATTTTCTTAGGACTTAAAAGGGCAACTTCAGTATTTTTCAACCTGGACCCTATTTTCCCATATATTTGTGTCCAATGGGGACACCAAGTTTTGAAATTGTTGCAGTATTGAGGGAGTACGCTGCACACGGTAGTCACTAAACGAGCTGCAATGTGCGCCAAAGACAACAAAACAGAGATATTAAAGCACAATGCAGCCAGTTCATGTACAAAACATCCACTGTGAGGTGCTACCAACAGGTAAATATACAACGAACAGTCCTTAAACACTTGTTTTAAGTACAATCTAGCTTAACTCTGCAGTTTATTGCAACAACAAATATGATTTTAAATACATAATGATACAACTTCTCATGAATACTGAGATACTGACCATTCCGCCTGTCAGGCTGTGTTTTTGGTCTCCCATTAACATTACTGCATGGTCTAAATCCAAGTGAAGGATTACTATTTTTGACTTATTGACTACAATATTTGTGCCAACATTGGCCTAGATAGGCTAGGCCTATGTGACGTATAGTTCATGCCATTACATTTTGCTTCATGGTCTATGCAGTGTGACATGGTAGTAAAACTGTGATTAGATAGTAGCCGCACTACATCGGCAGCTGCTACGGTTCAACACAGCACTAACACAATGTTCCTAATAGCTCAAATCAGCCAGAGCCGAGGCTCAGAGGTATTAGAGTCGTCTCTGTTCATCATCGTTGAATTAGATTAGAAACTGCCAGAAAAAAAGACAAGAGGTCTCACTGTAGGGGCAATAGATAAGCATTGCATTCATAAATGTCACATTTGGATGGAAAAAAAGCGAGTCACGATGACCTAGTTGAGCGTTCAAAACTGTGGAGGAAAGGTTTTATACATTTGCAGTGTCAGGAAGAGCCATTAATAACTGAATTTGCAGAGAAGCGCCACACCCACCCCCATCCATCTCATCTGTAATTTATGAGACTTCTATATTCCACTGAGCTTTGTCAAGATGCAGATTAAGAAACGTACACAGCGGAATATTTAGACCGTAAACCATATAGAATACTTCCACACCACTGAAAGAAAACCTGCAATGTACCCGATGACGGTTCTGATATCCAACAAACTCGCACAACCGGCCCCCAAAAACCGACCGGTCTCCTCCTGAAAGAGCTTCAGGTTAATGTAGGAGATAATATGGAGCTCAGGTTCACCGCGGTAAACAAGTCCAACAAGCAGCAAGGTATGTCTGAGAGAGTTCAGCACAACACGCAGCGTGTTATTTTAAGACGCCGGATGAGTCAACGAGAGTTAGTGAGGTCAAAACTTGGCCGAAAGCAAGCACCCCTCTGTGCTCTCCAACACATTTTAGGAAGCCAGAATTGTGTCTGCCTCACCGAAGCCACAACCAATCAGAACGGCTTCGTCCGAACTCAAACAAATACTTGTGTACATGGATCACCACGGATACTTCACGGGAGGTTTATCCGTCTATATATGGAGTTCAAGACTGCATCAAGCAGTCTTGAACACTTCATTTTTTTGGACAGTGTTGGAAATGTAAAGTGTGCATGTGCAGGTGTGCACACATGCTGGGTGGGCTCAAATGCATGCGACTGCACGTCACTGTTTTTCACAATGTCTACAGTGCATTTTATTTGTATTTCGTCGTTATTTGCTTTGCCCCATATCCATCCACACCCAGATTTAATCACAAGACATGCAGAACTGTGGGATCGAGCCTGAAGGCTTTTTTTTGCCTCTAAATGAAATTGGAAACCGGATTCATCCGGGGATTTTGATCTCCCACATTGTTTGGTCTTTATTGGCCATCTCTCGTTCCAGCCTGAGGCTGGAAGTTGTGTTAGTTCTCCAACTGAGGGATGTTTTAGGAGCTGCTGTTGCAAAACTCTGAGAAAGAGTAATTTATTCAGGCTCAGATTGCACATTTCATGGCAATAAAGAAAGCAGAGATTCATCTGCTGAGAATCCAGTGTTAAGAATGAAGAATGTATCTCATGCTCCTTCAAAGGCAAAAATGAAATGGTGGAAAAATTAGGCCACATGGTAATTATTGCATGACACATTCCTTGTTGTTGATTTGAGACTTTTCTAAATCCACAAATATGTGAAAACAGTTGGCCAGAGACATACATTTGATATATTTTAGCCATTATGCTGTGACTCAATAATTGTGTTATACATTTTAGAGTTGAGTTTGCTTTAACCAGTCGGTAGTTAGCATGAGTTAATCTGATACTAACATTTTACAGAAAACTTAATATTAAGAATGCATGTCATTAAATGTGTACTACTGTAGAACTAGGTGTACTCAGAGGGCATTATCACCGTTAGCACAACACTGTTTAATCATGTTCAAACAAATAATTATCCCTCAGCGAAATCCATTAATGTCTGATAATGGACACCTCAAAGGGTATTATCCTGCTTAAACCAGGGTCGTTAAAACTGTTCTGTGAAAAGTTTGAATAAATAAGAGGGAGTCGACTTTGCCTGCGGCCAAGACTCACACATTTTCCTTTAGACTGAACACGACTGGTGTTAGCATCATGTCTGAAGGATGCTCTGCAAGCCGGGGTGAAGTCCTGCAGGGTTTGGAGACGCAAGTGCACCATCAGGTCATTCCATATCAAGATTGGTAGAGCATTCTCATTCTACATGCTGGCACGTCGTCATCCATTAGGCTTACCACCGACGGCCAAAAGCAACAGCTAACGTAACGTCTGACACGACCCACATCAGTCAGCTATTAAATGGACGTTAACGAGACTCCGTAGTGCTTTTTACAAGCAGGGAGACAGGTGAGAAGTCTGGAGGACGTCAAAGACCTTGCATCACCACTGGCTCTGGTTCAGCCTTTGTCTGACGGACCCCCCAGGGAGATGACGACGGTTAGGAGCCGTCTCTCCGACACCTGCTATTCAGTTCAAAAGTAGAATATCTGACACCATTAAATCACCGACTCCGACGGCTTCAGCCCATTAAGTCGGTTTAGGATATGCTGAATAGCTGAACTGTGCCTGCCCTGCGAGGAGAGACACTTGTAAATCACAGGCTTTGGTGAGAGGACAAAGACTGACACGGGTCGAGCAGCAGCGTCGAGTCATTAAGGTCACCCTCGAAGCTGATCGTCCTCGTTCGTATGCGTAGTCGAAACGGCCGTTAATGCACTCTAACTTATTAATGGCAAACTGCAAAAAGTATTGGTTTGTCAGACGGCGCCTGTGATAAACTTGTCTTAAGGCTGGATGTGAGCATCCTCACTACCGGCTGAGGTGCCTTGCGATTAATCACACAGTTTGTGTATATGCAGCCTCACGAAATAATTACCTCAACTCAGGTAATAGCTCCTCAGACAAGCTCATTACCAAGGTCAACACCTCGGCTAACAGCTCATCAGCAGAGCCCTATCCTTCAGTTTCACGGATAATTATAAATATTTACAAAGTCAACATTCCTTTTAATGTGAAACAGAAATACTTCACACCTATTAACTGCTCCAAGAGAGCAAACGAAGGGATGGTGAAACAGAAACGATTGCAGGGATTAATATGTGCAAATCATCTCCTGAATGAAATCTATTAAGCTGATCATTAATTAATTTCTACTTCATCAGACCACATACAAGGAGATCCCAAAGAATGAAACATAAACCAACTCCTAATAGTAGAATTTCACATTTAATGCAAGTCTGTAGATCAGATTCACACAGACACACCAGCATAAGCACAGGCCACTGAAGGTTGCTGATGGTGACACGGATCAAATACCCCGCCAGGAGGAGAGGCCTTCACAGTGTCACAGCAATCTGCTCCTTTATCATCCGCCATCTTGCAGTAAGCCACCGATCGAAGACCGATACAAAAATGACTCATGAGTCCGATGACACTTGGCTGACCCGGCATTACACCGACGGCATGTAACAAGCGGGGAAACAAGTGAATCAGTCGCTTCAGATTAGATAAGAGCACTTCAATTTAATAATGAAACTTAATTCATTAAGTAATTCATAACAAAGACAGGCAAAACAAATCTGCGATCTGTAACCGACTTGACGCGGAACTCTTCCGGGAGACTTCTGGAGTCCGGAGGATTACTTTGATTTGTTCTGACGTCTCACCACCTGGATGACTCAGATGGCACGACTCTGGCGCCGTGTTATTGCCCGATAGCTGCAAAATGTACTCGGTATAAGCCGTGACCTGTTGCTGCCAACACGAATTATATCAAGAGTAGAAGATCCAAAACAAAACACTCCAGCAACTGAGCTGCAGCGCCGCCGTCACTGCGGACGGGGCTGCAGTTCTGAGACACGGCTTCCAGCCCAAACTGCACTTTGCCGGGCTCCACTGACCTTCTGAAACATGTGTTACAGAAGGGGCAACAGCATGGCCAACTCTGTACCGGTATGAAAGGGGAACAATGCTGTTCATCACAAAGAATGTGACATTTGGAGAAACTGAAGTGAGGCTAAACTTTATCCAGTTGAAGACCTTAAGCTTTGGGAGGTGTTATGCTGAACTTTAGACCTTTATGCATATTTCCAATCTCACTAAATATACATTTTTTATTCTCATTTAGCAAGGGCAACATTTTCAGTCAACTGACGAGTATTAGGAGCAAAATTGCCGTTCACATTGATCATTTATTCATGTGTACAGAGACAACTGTGAGCCGGATATTGAAATATATATGAATAGTTTACTGCCGGAGGCCTCACAGTCACATGAATTACAGCAACTATGTGATAATTGATCTCCAGAGAGATATTGATATTCGAGGGTCAGAGAGCTTTCCTCCCCACAGAGCAGCAGAGCATGGACTCAATGCCTCGTTCAAAGACACTCCGGAAAAGCAGATACGTGACTTGAAGAGGCAGAATATTTCATATGGTATCACACAGAGAAGTGTTATTATGGTCCACAAATCACATTTGTATTCTGAGGTCATAGCCTCGGAAAAAATACGCACACATATCACTGCGAAAATGAATATAATTTAAAAACTACAATATGATTTGTGGTGTGATCCTTCACAGATCGGTTTCAGAGCCCCCACACGCACGCACACACTAAATATTGTTAATTTTTTGGAAAAACTAAAATGTGATTTCAGAGAGAAGCAGACAGAAGTGTGTTGGATATGCGTTTGAAGGATATATGCAGGATCTCAAACTGAAACAAGCTGTCAAAATTGGACTTCTGAATATTCATTCGAGGCAGACAGCCGTGGTCGGGCTGTTATTTTACTTTCACGAACAGATGTTAACTTTTTCGAATACATATTTGAACTTAGAACACCCGTTGCCAGCCCTGAACTGATTCAGCAGCGAGACAGGTTAGAAAGATGAAGATAGAAGCTAAAGCATCTCCTGGCGATGGAGACAGAAGACGATGACGTTCAGGAACAACACGGCTCCTGTGACGTTACGGTTGCTGGACACAGGTCAGAGCTGACCGATCCTACGCTATGATTGGCCAGTCTGTGTTTGAGGGGCGGGACTTAGAGAAGGGTACGTTAAAAACATTTGGCAGTCAGGAGAACTTCTATGCAAATCAGCGTAGAGAGACTGTGCATAATTCCACGTCTTTGAAGTGGACCAACGTGTGCACTCATGCATAATTCAATAGTTTCCTCCCACAATACTGGTATGCCTCAGGAAAACAAACACAAAACAATGCTACTTCAAACTCCATGAAGAAAAGTACAGATTCAAAAGCACACTGGTGTACACTAACTTCTTAGTATGTCTTATTCCATTCAAATTAACGAATAAAATGCCGATATGAATGTGTTCAATGCTTTCAAAAGGCAGATTTGCTGTGAAATATTGATGTTTAAAGATGCAGCACAGGCTCATTAAGCTAATTAGTGTAATGGAACAATATTTTTGGATGTTTTGTTTTAGTTTTACGGCGTGTTTCTGCTTTATCATTTAAAACGTAAAGATTATACTTAGTTTTATTGCTAACTGCCGTCTGCTTCCTGTGCATACAGATACCTATTTGATGAACAAACAGAGATAAGCCTCGGTTCAGGTGAAGCCGTTGATCTCTCTGGCAAACAGGAGCAACTTTCATTCCTATTCACAAAGTGAAGATTCACCGTCTCACTGCACATTTCATGATATGCCTCCAGGCCAGTGAGTCACCTGTGACATTCCTGTTCAACACAAAAAGAGCCTATTGTCATGGAAAAGAGGTAATTTGTGTCACATGTGTGTCGTCTCTTACACCGTTATAGCATAGATCAATACGAGAGTCTGTGATAGGCAAATACAAAAGGTGAAAGGCAAATGAAATACTTGAGACTGCTGAGAAGCTGCTATGAGATAACGAATGAAACCATGAAATGTTCGGATCATTTCCGCGTATGTCCTACAACCGTCTGACTTGATCTCTATCAGTCAAAGACAATGCGAGTCACAAACAAGTCCTTTTGCAGCCTCTGTGAAATAGAAAAATCAACACCATCTGTTGCTCACCACGAAAGAATCTCAGGTATGTTCACAATTCAGAAACGTAGGAAACGATCCAGCAAACATCGGTCCCACGACGAGTCATCCGGCACTCAATCGGGAGGCACATCTGAAATCTCTGCAAATCCGCCTCCACCGTCCGCTTCACACCGGTGAAGAAGTAACAATGTCGGACGCCTGCCTTTGTTGACACTGTCGACTCACGAGTGGTAATCCAAACAAGAGCAAGTAAAAACAAGAGCCGGCGGCTGCGGCCCCAATGCGAGCGCACAAAGAAGATCTCATCTACCAGGAGTGTGTTTCTGAACGGGCCGAGGTTTAGAGCTGCAACATACTGAGAAAACTTTCACCGGCCTGAACTTGTGACACTGAAACTGGAGAATGCTTCACTTCCACAAACACATTCTTCACGCAAACAGAAGGCTTTGTTGTTATTGCAGAAGAACAAAACGATATTGTGGATTTCAGCAGAAATGCAGCTCGGATTTGACTGGTATGGATTTATTGGAGTTGGATGCTGTAGTTTATTTCCCCCTAAAGCTGATCATATTTAGTACGTCTCTCAGGCTGAACATGAGCATGGGGGGTCTCACATGTGTGATTTTATCAGATAGAAACGAAACAATAAGTCAATGTATTGATTAGGCTCATCCAATTACACAAGAATTATTCATAATCTGCTACTTTTTACATAATAAATAAGTTAATAATAAATATTTTTTTTCAATATTGAGTGATTCCAGCATTTCAAATGTAGGAATGTGCTGCTATTCTTTGAGATATATGATGCCTTTTGAATGCCGTTCTTGCATGCAGTCTGGTGCCTACTTGAGAATAATCTGAACCACAATTACATATTTCTTTTAATAACACTATGTCTTAATCTGACTACACTATTATGATTTCCTCTGAAATCTACAAAAAGTCTCTAGACGGTGCAGAATTCACCTGAAACCATAGATCTTGACGTCGCTCCTATTCGCTCCTACACACCTGCTTTCAAATATCTTAATTTCTGTCGTCACTTGTCAGAGCTTGCATGCGCGCTCTCCATTTTAGGCGCGCAATGTGTTGTAGAAAATTAAACGCAGTACTGATACGGACACATTGTGTGTGTGTGCGTGTGTGTGTGCGTGTGTGTGTGTGTGTGTGGGTGTGGGTGTTAGTGTTGTTGCTCTAGGCTATAATTACAGTCTCCCTTTTGATTTCCAGAGAGTAAGTAAGGTTCCAAACACGCCTCCGATAGAAATGAGCTCTGAAGTCTGATATAAATGGCTTGTCTTGAGGGGTAATATGGTTAATGTTGTTTTTGTAAAAGGGTCAGCATAAGGAGGACAAGGCAGTATAATACCGTACACCTGTTAGCAGGTAGAGTAGGGGGAATTCAAGGCTTAAGCTGCCTTATACATGTGTTACAGCACAGACTCCCTGGAAGAAAGTGCTTTTGTAACCAGTGTGTTGTTGTTGTTGCATTCAGCAACAAATAGATACGTTGGCGCATTATCACTTCTGCAGGTCGAAGAGTGGCAGTGCTGGCCACAGTAACACGTCTTTGTCTCTCTCCACTCACCCTCCCTTGTTGTATAATTTGGGGTGGTGAAAGCTCTCTCCAATGACACCATCTCCCACTGGTTTCCTCTTACAGAAAACGGCTCGTGGTGGTACCTCGGACCTCTGTTTGCTCGGCAGCGGTAACTTAAAAGCTGCCTATCCCATTTCGTAAACAGAGAAGTTGCCCCCCTTTTTTTCCTTTTTGGTACGGGCTCCTTTTCCGAACCAGGTGTACGCTAAACTAACTTTTGAGCAAAGAAAAAGAAAAACACCCACACAACGCGCAGCATCAACTGTGTGACCACACCGAGCTGCTCACTCAAGTTATGACAGCCGCAGCTAGTTTATGTTGCAACGTTACGAAAGTCTGCACAAGCAGTCGGTAATTAATTCGCTATCATTCGCTACGTTTTTGCAACACGTTAAAGCGCTACAATGTAACTCAGAGCCGTCCGCTTATTCGTAAAGACCCGACATTCCCCCCCACAGGCTGTACAAACTGGAACTTGGTATGCCGAAGGAAAAAACGACGAGACTTGTGGCTGAGACACTTTCAATTTTGGTGGAGAAAAAAAAAAAAATGAACCCGGAGCGAACTTTTCCATTACCTTTCAGATACGCCGAATGCCTCCACGCGGATACTACCACTTCTTGGCAGCCGTAAAATCCCGGTTTTTGACAACGTCGTCCTCGGCAGGAATAACGAAAAATCCGAGTGTGTGTTCGTAGCTCAACTCTTGCCAGCGCCAGTGATTTCTCGCACACGGCTCCTCTCTGCGTGGCTCCGGTAACAGCCGCTGCAGCTTTTTTTTTCCACCAGCCTGGAGCGGGAGCGAGCGCACTGGGATACTGGGCAGGCCATGGAGAACCGCGTGAACGCGCAACTCATAAATACACGCCAGACCGTCTCTAGTGTGGAAATCCGGTCCAGAGACATTCAAAGTGTTTCGTTGTATTATTACAAATCATTTATTTGTAATAATAATAAATAAACAAACTTGTATTTTGTCACTTTATGAGATTTGCAATAACCTAACCCAATGCATGTTATCTTCTGCAGCTGTTCACAATAGGGTTATTACATTGAATTGGTTGATTATAATAACTGCTTTAAATGTAACGTCTCGCTTATTTCATTCTAATGCTGCTTTTCCTTGCCTATGTGCAGCACTTTGAATTGCCTTTGATAAAACAAAGCTTCCTTACCTGATGTGTTTAAGACTTGTATCATGACGAATGTGTCCTGCAGCGCAGGTTGCAGTTAATATAATCATAGCTGCATTCGTTTAGCCATCATCAATATTATTTAGTGTGTTTCCCACTGTGACAAGCCAAAATGTATGCAGAGAAAAATATCTCTTTTCAGTTTCACATTTAATTTGTCGTCTGGGGGTACGTTTTTGAAAATGTGATCGGCTTATATAATGTATTATATATTTATACAGATGGTTACAGGGACTCTGGGTGAGGCATATTTCAGTAGTGTTCAATTTCCAGTTAAGTAGGCAACATTTACTTTAAGTGCAAGTTTGAAGTGCTTGTGCTTTACTTGAGTATTTCCATCTGGTGTTACTTTGCACTTCTTCTCCACTACATATCAGAGGGAAACGATGTATTTCACTGCATTTATTTGACAGTTGTTTTACAGATGAACATGCACATGCAAAACACATCATACATTTATGAAATATAAAGCGGTTTAAGAAGTACACAAGCCACTAGTAGTGGGTAAAGTTAGCGCCACCTTGGCCAGCTGTAAAATGTGTCCAATAATTATTATATAATAAATGATAATAACAACCTAAAACATCATGGAAATAACACTCGGGCCATTCGAACAAGCCAAAATAACAAATACTTGATGTTACAGTTTGCTGATACATTTGACTTGAAATGGAATATTTTTACAGTGTGGATTTGATACTTTTACTCAGTAAATTATTTGAATACTTCTTCCATCACTGCCAATGCCCTTATCACCTCCTATTACTGTTCTATTATTGTACTCTTATACTTTGTGTTGCTGGGACATTTCTTAATCACAGTGTTATTTTCGTTAATGCCTGCAAAGAAAAAAACACATTCACAGATGTTAAATTATGAGACCACACTTCAAAGCGCAAGTGATTTCAAGTCCTTAATTATCTCAAACCGGTATTGTCTGGAAAAGACAGCTGACGTCCGGATGAAGCAGATGTGTGCAGCACAAAGCTGCAGTGAGTGCGTGCGTCATTGAAAAGCGTTGAGAGCGGTCAGTGTATCTTTTACTGACGCGACACTTCTCATAAGGGCGAATGACCTCTGCAGAGGAAATCCCCTCATCTCCTGCTGCCTTCAGGTGCTGTTGGGAATATTCTAAACGTGGTTAAAAGCCAAGTTCACATTTTAAAAAAAAAACGGGTAGATGGCAGTGTAGATGCCACGCACTCCGAGGATAATGTTCAGGATACCGACTGTTTTTGTAATAAATAACACATCCAGATTACTTTGTGGAGGCTTTGACATTCTCTGCAGAGTCAATTCCTAGAATTTAAGTCAAGCAAAGCAACAGATGGATCGTTCAGGCAGCAGCAGTGACAGTATGTGTCTATAACTTAGATAAAAGAGCCGACGAGGAGAACCTGAAGGCAACATGCATTTGGGAGGAGGAGGAGGAGCTGAGCCAGACGTTGACATGTGGGAATGACTCAAGTTCTTTTACACATTCCAAGCATTGTTTCCTCCTCCTCCTCCCTAACCCAGCACAGGGCACTGAGGCCAAGGACTTTCCAGAGCTGGGAGAGATGGAGCGGATGATGGATCAAGGAAGAGGAAGGATGACTCGCATTTTCCGCTTTTGCCTTTTTAAGACAACTCATTATCTCATTCTGCAGCTGAATACATAGTTAGGGGGGTATTATATATACTTTCCTGGGTTTATGTAATTTGCCTGCATCACTCACCTGCAGCAGAGGGCCATGCTTATCTTTAGAAAAGATTTAAGGACTAAATCAGAAGGACTCCCCCAGTGCCCCACATATATTTTCTGTCTGTATGCCCAAATAATTTTGAAATAACTGAAAGAGAGAACAATAAAGTCAGATAATATGCATAATACAAACAATCTAATTCATGCGAAGCGTGACATTTGACACGGTTTTGCTCAATATCCAACACTTTGAGGAAGATGACATTTCAAAGAAAATCAAGCAGAGCCTGAAACAATGGCAGCAGTTGTTCGTTAAGTCTGGGCCTGAAACGTCGTCACAGCATCACAGCCACTCTCACCAAAGGGGTGGCCATGCAAGCAAGTCATACGCAGCGTAGATAATCAAAGACACACAAATAAAATCAGAGAAAGTGAGAGAGAGACAGAGCGTTATGAGAAAGGCTCGACTGGAACAGAACAGACGTTTGAAGTGACTCACATCAGCATCAGAGTTGAACATCAGGACACGGTCACCGAGGATGGAATAACAGAAAAATGTCCTCTTCCTTTTCTCTTACTATGCAAGTATGAGTCTCAATCTAAAGAGCAATCAGAAAAACATCATGTACCTCATCACTTTGTATCTTAATTTCAACATGTATTTTTCTACATATTATGGAATAGTTTGCCCGTTGTCGTAGACCAACATGCTTTGCATCGCTTGTGCTTCAAAGAGACTCATGATCATATCTCTTTGAACCGGAGGGATATCTGTCTCCTGTCAAATCCCTTTACTTTCATAAGACCTCACTTCCTCCAGACATTGAAGAGGCATTTGGGAGACATTCTACCAGAAGACATGGGTTTAAGTGTCTGTCCCGCTTAAGTATCTTTAAGCAAACCACAGAGGACAACCACGACGCCAGCTGCAGGGCAGCTGCGCTCCAGCTGCGTATTATCTGACCTGAATGTCCTGCAAGGAGAAACAGACGAGGTATAACACGCTTCAACCGCCTCACAGGGAATAACAGGCCCGGTCGGTGTCGGAGTGGGGCAATCTTTCATCGGGAGAAACTTCAGAGATTGGGCCAAAGTAAACTTGTACACGTGGATTCAAGGCAACAAACTTTATTGGAGAACTAGAGTTTCTACGACAGGTGCGTCTTCGTCAGAGTCCAAAGTTTGCTGCCTTAAATCCGGAAAACTTCGGACCAAATCTCTGGGGTCCTGTTAGGAAAACTCAACTGAGGATCATAAAAAAACTGAACCCGGGTCTGTTTGAAGAGGAACTTTCAGACGATGAATTATTTGACATCATCTGAACAGGGGTTGAATAATGGATGATCGTGCTTATTTCCAAATGACACCAAAAAGTACATGAAAAGGTTTTCATCAGAAAACATTTACAAACAAAAAAAAATCAATCCCTGTTGTGTCTCATTGTAGATGGTAAAATTGCTTTCCACAAATAGCCCACGTAATCAGGGCTTTGACCATGCCTGCCTAACAGAAGGAAGCTCATTTTGACCATATAAGTGCATGCGATTGTGTTAGCAGAAAACCATTGTAGACACTGAGGTCGTTGAGTGCCAATTCAGCACATGACGCCTGACTCATCCTCTCTGCTCTGAGTCACTCCCTCCGCTGGTCTGGTCCAGGATCTGTGGCTCTTGTGCTGGAGCTGGCTCCTCTCTCCTAATGCCGCCACTCCACAGGGAAGGAAGCCCGCCAAGGATGCAGACCTGGGCCCTGCTGAGGTGGGTCTTTCTTTCTGCAGACAAACACTGGGTGTCACGATGGTGACACCCAGTGTGGGCCACAGCCACACCGCTTCCAGTAATTCTGTCACCTCTTTTAAAGACAGATTTATGGAGACAGGTTAGCCGCTTGAAGCTGGGTGAAACGGGTCGGAATCAGGAGTCAAGGTAAAAACATAACAAGGTATGAGTCATTACTCTTCACCATGTATCCCCTTCCCCCCTTATCCCTGTTGTTTTTTTCACAGCTTTGGGGCAACATCAAAGCACAACAAAAAAGCTGTAGCTCAGCTCATTATACAAATGAGCTTTGGGGTCTACTGCACGCACCAAGCAGTTAACACGTGAAAGATGATCCCAGAAGTTAGGAACTCTAATGAGGTGGTGCGTGTCTCACTGGTCACAGAACAATGTCCCACAGCACATCGAACACACTGAAGAGCGGCCGTAAGGATCTGTTTCAACTTTGCATTTTTAGCCGTAGCAGCAGCAGCAGACAGAATGATCTCAACAACAACTGGATAAATTGCCATGAAATGTTGTTCCAACAAAAATGGGCCCCAGAGGATGAATCATTTCTTGAGTGATTCTTGTTTTTTTAGTGAAATGTCTCAACTATGTCGTGATGGTGGCCAGAGGATTCACTTTAAGACTTTAGTGAACCGCTGTTTTTACATTTAGCGACCGCAGGCCGAAGGTTTCTCTTATCCATTGGAATAGTTTCAAGCCAACCGGATTGGCACTAAACTTTGTACAGATATTCATGGTTGCCAGATGATGATTCAATGAGACTTTGGTGACCTCCTGACTGTTGAGATTTCTGGTTTTGAGTGAAAGGTCAAAATAAGTATTGTATGGATTACCCCAAAATGGTGAAACATGGATCTCTCCAACGTCCCGCACATATACACTCAGTATCATAGTAGCCGGCGGTTGTGTATAACCAGCTGTATAAACTGACACACTCTCCGGTGGGAACAGAACATCTGTTAGGGACATTGTAGGATTGTCACACATGCAGTCATTGTGGACAGGAAGTCTCAGCTGGCAAAGAGGAAATGGGCATCCGCGCATGGGAAACAGGAAGGGCTCATAATATCAAGTCAAAATACACTTGATACTTGGCACCTAAGCTAATTGGCCTGATCAGGCAAATAGGAACATGTATTTTCAATTTCCAACGAATCATAATAAATCCACTAAAAAGGATTTATGGCAGCACATCTACCGCCATTTTGTTCCCCATTCAAGGCTACGAGTGGGAAAATCCTCCAACATGACACAGGAGGTTATTGTTTCCCACAGCTGTGTGCAGCTCAGTGGCTGTGAACGAGCCGCGGAGTGCAAAGTCATTTGTTTCTCTTTCTCCAGATCCCGGTAAATTACAGCAGAGCTGCTCAACTGACTTAACCAATCCAAATCCTCTTGACTCCACATATAAGCTCCGGCGCTGACAAAGCACAATTCCAAACAGTGACGTATTACAGCAGATTAGCCTTCCTGGCTCTTTTTGATACAGTAGACTTCAGAACATGGGCTGTGAAAAGTCAACCGTTCTCCCTCGTTGGACAAATCACAAACGGGAAATGCAGCATTTAATTCAGAATATACACTACCGGTAGCTTTGATATTCATATTGTAAATTTTAGACGCACCATCAAAGGGAGATCTTATTAGCACAGGGCCGTCGCTGCTATATAATGTAGAGACTTTGAGAGACTTCCTGAATAAGCAGGAACAAGAAATCTAGTTGCAATGGTGCCTCGAGTATCTAACTTTGATTTTCATTTCAGTGCAAACATATTCCCAGCATGTCATGAACCCACCCAAACAAGCCGACTGCTCAAATGTAAATACGTTTATTGAAAACACAAACACTTTCTCACACAGGACACAAAGAAGAAGAAGAAGAAGAAATGGCACATGTTTTTCTTCAACAGAGTAGGAAAAAGCAAAGTCTGCTCAACAGTATTCTTGGATATGGTGAATAAAAACCCACGGACACATTTTCCTTTAATCAGAACATCTTTGATAGACGCTGTGGTGGAAGCATGTTGCTATAAATGGACAGTGAAGACAGAACAGGAGCAACGAGTGACATTAAACAAGCTTCGTGTCCTACCATTTGAGCATCTTACAAAACAAACTACGGCTATATTAAAGTGTGAACAGAATGTAAAACAATAATAAATAAATGTTAGACGCTACATCACCTTAGCAGAGTAATAAAAGATGCTTTAAAATCAAATCGGGATGACAGACCGACAGGAAGGTTCACCGCCGAGGCGCTGCCTCTACCGAACGTCGCCGGGAATCTCAATCCATCACATCGGTGGGACTTGGTCCAATTATCTGGGACGAAAGCATGACAGTAAAAGACACGCTCATTATTCACTCACAGCTGAAACAATGACAAAGAAAAGCTCTACAACAGCTAATAAATGGACCTGGAGGTCTTTTAGACTAATTGATTTGGCCAGAACTGAGAGGAATTTTAAAAGGCCGCCTTTTAATTGGCCAGACAATGAATCAAAGACAAACAAGTCGTGAGATAAATCGATGCCGTGAAGTCGTCAGCTGCGGCTCTCACCTGTCCAAGCGGTTGACCACGTCCCTCACAGTGTTGATGAGATGCTCGTTGTCTTGCGGGCTGCTGACGATGATGCTGTGGAGCTTCTTCATGTAGGAGTCGATGCTGTCCAGAGTGGGCGTCTCTCCGCTAGCTGTGGGACAACGAGAATGTGATGTCAGGTTATAATTTGCTAAGCTGCCAAAAGTGTCACTCAAACGGGGGTTGACGACGACGTGAGGTTGCAACTGATACGTTGTTTTTAATTCTTGTTGATTATTTCTAATTGCTGCCCACGTAGTCGATGAAAACCTTCAATCAGCCTTTGTGTTTCCAGTTACGGACGTCAGCAGAAAGGGGCAGAAACCACTAGAAGAAGAGGCCACTCAGAAGACGAACGGTCAACGATCAACAACACCAGCTACTCGTCATGACTGACGCTTATGCTGCGAGCAACAACGTCCCACGACTGGGTCAAAGAGCTTAAATGTGTGTCAAAACACTGACACCAAAACCATCAAGACTACGAGGGGTGCGAAACAGAAATATGGCATCTAGAATATATCTAACATTGAGCAAGCGCTCTGCCTTGCGTCTCAAGTTGTCAATTCTAGTAAATCTAGGTAAAGTAGAGTAATAAATAGAAACGGCGCTGATTACAGAAAGACGCAATAAAAATCAAGAGGTAAACGTGCTTTTACTGTGAAGAAGCTTTGAGGTTACCGGTCGTGAATTTATTTATTTCTCCTGAACTGAATGTGCCACAGAGCCGAGGCCCGGTCTGAATCACCTTTCATCCTCGAGCTCTTATGAAATAATTCCGGCGCTGTCAACGTGTGCTGTTTGCAGAGTCTTTGTCTCTCTGCTGCTTCAGCAAGAAATCCAAACAGGTGTGGAGAAAAAATTGCAAGAGCAACACTGATTGTGTGTGTGTATACGTGTGTGTGTGTAAAATAAGTGTGAACAAATAAATATCACATTCCTTAAATGTAGATACTGAGCAGGTTAATACTAAGAAGAGCCCAGAGCTGGACAGGAACAGCGAGGGGTCCGGCTGTACAATCTGTTTGCGTCTCTCGGACCGCAAAGCACAGTAAACACGGTGGGTGTATGAACACGCCCACATAATCATTCACCTTTCATCAGCTCAAAACTCTGACTCCGGAGCTGATAGTTCACTACAGTGTTTCTGTTTGTGTGGATGGATTACTGGGATAAGTGCATTGAAAAGCAAAGCGATGTCATTTGATTTTCCCCACACTGTCGTAAAAGACGAGACCAGAACTCTTTATCAGAAGACATCGGACAAATTTAGGATTCTGCGTGAATGCCCGACCTTATAACTCATAACTCAACGTGTGTAAACGGCGGGAAAGAAACCAGGTATTTGTTGAGCCTGGTTTTCCGGCTGAGTGACGCGACGCTGGTTCTCACCTGGCAGAGGCACGGCGGAGAAGCTGGAGGTGAGCGCCTGGCGCAGCGTGTCCAGGTGCTGGTGGAGGAGCCCGTTGCGTCCCCTCTCTTGCATCACGTCGCCCTCCAGCCTCTCCACCGCCCCGCGCATGCTCTCCACGTGCTTCTGCAGCGCCGCGTTGCGCTCCTCGTACTCCATGTTGGTCTTGCGCAGCTGCCGCATCTCCGCTTCGCGCGCTGTTGAGAAAACAAAAACAAAAAAACGGCGTAACATAAGAGGGGAGGAGTCCGGAAGGGACGATTGGTGCCCATCATTCATTTTTTATTTTCCCCCCGAGAGGTGCGGTATTTTAAAGTTTAGGGCATCACGGACTCCAGTGGACTGTGCCGTACTATTCTGGGATGCCGGAGCACTATAAAACAATGTTCTCTTGGCGGTAGCGGAGGAATATGTTTAGAAACACTTAGATGAATGGAGGTTTTAAAAAAAGCACCAGCCACAAAGTATTTCTCGACGAGACAGCCGGCTGCGTTTACCTTTGCTGTGGTTGAGGAACTCCTCTGTGAAGATCGGTATGTCAAACACCGTCCTGTCCTTCCCTTCCGCATCCTTCTGTTGACAGCAAGAGGGAGGGGGATCACGTGAACAGAGGAAACATTTGGCCGCACAGACTGACAGCGAGAGCCGGCCATTTATCTAGCTGGGCGGTAGGTGGGTGGGTAATTGATTTCATACCTGGCCACGGGGGAAATACACTGATACGGTTGAAGAAATGGGGGGAGAGGGGGGGGGGGTAATTTCATCAACAGTGCTGCTAAGAAATCTGAGGTCCTGGAATGGTTTGCAATAAAAATGTGTTTCTCAACAGCAGCACGAGAGACGGTGCAGGTTTGACTCGTTTACTCTGAGAGAACGCTCCCTCCTTCCTCTCCTCTTCACCGAAGGACACTTCACGCTGAACCTCGTGTCCTTTTCGTTCGACAGGGAAACTGGTATTCCCACAGGAACGCTGATTCCAATAGAAGTCACCTTCACCGTAACCCCTTGAGGAGTTACGCTACAAGGCTCACTACGCAGACCTCTTAATCACACGCGGAAGTTAATAAAAAATGAATTACACACTCAGCGGGAGCCAAGTGTTTGGATTACGAACACAAACACAGAACCGAAGCGGATTAAACCGGCTTTAGCGACGCAACAATGAGCACTTAATGGGTAGAGCAAGAGGAGGGGGGGGACAATGGAGCCTGCAATGGAGGAGGAGTTACTGAATCGTGAAGCTGAAATGAGTTCTCTTTATACTACAAATATCACTGAAGTAATGTCAATCCATCGCATGAGTTTCACTGAGTACATCGTCATATGCCAAATTGGTGGACATCGGCCAACACTAATTTCTTCCCTTCATTAAATATGATATTTACCGCTTAAGGAGAGCGATTAACGGCAGGAAAGAGTTACTGACCTCGTGAAGAGCCTCGTTGGCTACCTGGTGCCCAACATCTGGAAAGGAAGGAAAGAATAAAGACAGAGCTCAGCAGATGATTCACGTTTCCTCCGGCGCAGCGGCTCTTTAGTAGATCGTCAACTGATGGAACGAATGAAAGGTATCCAAAAAAAAATCTCTCTCTGCACGCTACATTGTGAACCGACTGAAATGAGTTTGTGTCGTCAATATTCCTGATGTCCAAAGTGAGATATTACCCACAGTAACAAAGGAGGAGGAGATAACGTAGACCATGTGTTGTGTGAGCACAGTGATGGCTCATTGACCTCAAGCTGAGTTCCAACATCAAACAATGGAAAATATTCAAATGTTGTAATTAAACACTGTAGAAGGTTTGAGGGTGGGAAATAAAAAAGAAAACCGATCCAACAACCACATGATGCAGATGACTGCTTGTTGCGTTGGTCGATGCTCATTACCGATTCATGTTCATGTGAGTCAACCTGTCCAAATCTCACTAAACATTTGAAGTACTTTTGTACCCCCCCCCGCTGCTCTTCTAACCGGGGCTCACCTCCCCTGTGCCGCTTGCCCTTCTGCTTCTCCTGCACCTTCCTGGTGAAGTGTTTGTAGGCCTCGGTCTTCTGGTACTTCTCCAGCTCCCGCATGTAGCGCTCCTTATCTCGCTCCGCCTCGTCCAGGTATCGCTGCAGAGAGAAGACAGAGAGGTGAGAGGGGCCGCTGAAAAACAGAAAAAGAGGAAAATGAGGACCGATGACGAAGGAGGATTGTGGGTGAGATGGCGCGATGAGTGGGAGTAATTATTTCTAATCAGGATTAGTTCCTGTTGAAAGACAGAAATCTGGAATTTCCATTTTCAATGACCTACATTCGCTGGAGGCTTGTAGTGGGATCTTGTGATATCATTAGTTTGGGAATTAGGGGAAACGCTAGAAAAGCCATCTTCATGCAAAGACCTTGTCCCGGGATACTGGCGTATCTGACTCAGCTTTGAACTGGTGATGCAGCAGCGTGATAGAAATCAGCAGCAAAGCTCTCCGGGCTCCGGCCCACCTTCGGATTTAAAAAGAAAACATGTCCAGATTTCTCAGCTCTTCTCTGGAAAGAAAGACAAAAAAAAAACCTCCCTGCCAGATCTAACTTTGAATCACAGCAGCGAGGCATGAGGTGTTTTACTAACGGACAGAGAATTCTGTTAAATAACATGTGAAGCAGTGACGCCCGGACTGTGATAACGGTCCTATCACTGCAGGAGAGCAGCTCCACCCTTTGTATCTTGTATCTCAACTTGCATCACAGCTGAGGGCGTATCCAGGACGCAATACAAGATGCCATCAACTATGGCGAGACAATCTGCAAAAGGATGTCAGTCTACCAAACGCAGTCCGTGTTTGGACTCGACACGCTTTTGTTCAAACACTGTTTCTGTGCCGGGGGGGGGGGGGGGGGGGGGGGGGCAAGTCTCTGCTGGTTAGAGAGTGTTAAATGTGGCTGTGGAAAGTCGTAAGTGCCGGCATGTTGTAGATGAATATTTCAGTCTTTCGGGGCAATTACTGAAGTTATGACAATTCAAACTCCACCCCCTTGTTAATCAACAACTGGACAGATGTTGCTGCTTCTGCCTCTGGTCTGTTTATTTTATTCCACTGCTTTCTTCTAAACCTGGATGGACCAAGTTATTCCCCATCATTGCACTACTTCGGGATGTCCCCTCAAGTCTTTGATCTGAGGCATCCAATACTGATGCACATTGCACACTTCAAGTACATTAAACTTATTAAAATCAATCCAATTGAATAGCTCTGAAACACATCAAGGAAAGAACTGCCGGCATCCCAGCTGCTCCTGCATGTTGTTATTTTTTTCCTCTCTGTAATCTTCTCTGTAAAAGTCTCCTCCGGTGTTTCTTGCTTCAACGCCTCCTTTGCCCGATACACATGAACGAACCGGACTTTATTTTATCTTTTGTGCGGATTACATTTATAAATTGGCTTTGTGCTCGTGGTATATTTGTGTCACTTGCAGTGGCTCGGTGAGTGTTGTTGACATTGCATTGGAACATCCTCCAGCACTAATCCACATAAACGTAAGCTTTTTGGCAGGTCATCTTAAACAGAGAGGAATACAAAAACTTTGCGGAGCTCCGGCACACGCATCCTCCCAACCGTTTGCTCGACTGGAGCTCCTTCACCCACCTGCTTGTCCTCGGGGGGCAGCTTGCTCCACTCGTTGCCCAGCATCCTGGTGATCTCTGGGAAGGGCACGTCTGGACGCTCCGCCCGTAGCTGCTCCCGCCGGTCGTTCATGAAGCGAACGTAGCCCGTGAGGGGGGCCTTGGGCGCGTTGCTGTCCTTCATCGGCTTCTTCCTCTTCCTCCCCTTGGTCCAGCTGCCACGTCGGGGCTTCTGCAAAGATAACGAAAAAAACCAGATATGTTTTTGAAGGTTCAGGTAGAACCCCCGCCCTCATGATATACACTGGCGGCGGGACATTCTTGGAGTTTGAATTGTAAAAAAACTGAAAAAAAATATGTAATTTGATATCTGTGGGTTCAGCTCTTACCTCATCTCCATTTCTCTGGCTGTTGTTGTCGGCATTGGCTGCTGGAGAGCCCGTCGGCTCCTCCATGACTTCTATGACTACAGGGGGAGGAGGGGGAGGGGGGGGGGATCTGGAGGAAAACAGAGGGATAACGTCTCAAACCAGTACCGTAGGAGCTAAAACCTAACTGGTATTAATATATGATCTGGAAAGGCCAGTGGTTAGTTAAGTTAAGTCAAATCCTGCGCTATCTGGACGAGCCAGATGAAATGAAAATGGGAACACATATTGCTGCCCGGTGAAGATGGGTTCAGCTTTGTGGGTTGGAGCGAGGCGTCGTCACTGGGGACGCTGCCCAGCCAGGAAATAGAGGGCAGACTGTTCAACGGTGTCGCCTCTTTCTGCTCACTCCCCCCCCCAGGCCTGGCTCCAAACCTCGTCCTCTCCTGGCCGGCCCCGTTTCCTCTAATAGAAACGTCTCGATGCTATCAATCATTATTGAGCCAGTGAAAGAAAAAAAAAAAAAAAAAAACAGCAACACCACTGCTAATTTTAGCCTATTTTCAACAGGAGGAAGTAATGTTGTGTAACTGCCTCTTAATTAGAGAAAAGAGAAAAAAAAATCTGTTCTCTGGCTGAACTTCTGGTCTAAACTAAGCTTTAAAGAGACTTCGTAGTGAAAACATCAGACACACAGTTTACTTACTAGTGTTACATCTCAGCTGGAAATTACAATATTTGTTACTCTAATTTAAGACTTAAAAAGCATGCCGACTCAGGGTACGTGTGGGTTAACAGCCCGGGTTGAGTTCTAAAATTAGCAACAACATCCTTGTGTCTTAACCTTTGACCTCCTCTGAATCACTACGTGGGAAGCGAGTCTCTGCATCCTGGATGCGGTTTCTGCTCCCTGCCAAGTGCTGTGAGAAAAAACTCAGAGGAATTAGCTGGTCTAAGAGAGTACGTTTTCTCTACAGCAGACAGTTAATGTAAGCAGGGGTTTTCTTTCAAACACTCCTGTGAAGCCTTATGTGAGTTTCGAACAGACACCTCTAAATGCCTAAATCACAGATGCTGCCAGACAAGAGGACCCCAAGTCCAAGAAAACAGTTTAGCTATGAACAAAATACTCAAAACGCTAACAAAGAGCATACAAATGATAGTATTCACGTTGTTTTGCTTTGCAAACCTATCAAATAAAACTATGCCACAGTGCCACCTGCTGGGTGAAAGTACACAGTGCACGAGTCAATGACGAATTGCATCAATGTTTTCCCCTCGACAGGAAGAATACACTATGTTCTGAACCATTGTTTCACAGGTTTACTGTGGTGCTATCCATTTAAACTAAAACAACACCTTAAAAACCGCTTCGTGTGTTTAACTGGTAAACTATGTGGCTAACGTTACTGTATATATTGTAGCATTTAAATCACCTTATTCCAAAATGTAAATACCAGAACAGTCTAACTTCACTACAAAAGGATCCAACATAGACTTCAAAACCCGGGTTATTCCTTTAATTAACAACAGCATCAAAACCACAATAGGTTATGTTAGCATTTAGCGTCCTTTGTCGGCTGTAATGACATTAATGTGCTTCTGTGCAGGTAGCGCTGTGGGAAGAGTCGGCTAACATTCATGTTGACGTTAAGCTAATGCTCTGGTCGATATGATGGAATAACACTGGCCAGTGAGTGGACATCGTTAAATGTAAAGCACCAACTTATAAGTAGCATTGAACCGACAAACAATACGACGTTGGATGACATCCATACCCACTGTATGACCAGCTGGCAAACAGCCCCATTATTGGCTAGCGTCAACTTACACGAGCTAACGTTAATGCCAATTGTAGCAGCTGCGGTGCACGAGATGCGGTCTCCGACACCACGAGCTAGTGCTGTATGGAAGTGGAATGTCTAATATTCGTTATCATTAAAAAAAATCAAAGGCATTTTGACGTTATCGTAACAGAAACAATGGTTCTAGCACTAGCATACCGGACTGATGTGCCGCTAGGCTAGCTAGCTAGCTAGCTAGCTGGAGTTAGCACTCAGTTAGCAGGCTGTTAACTAGCCGACAGGCAGCTGTAGTTGACACCACCTTGTCAGTATGCGATTTGAATCATCATTGAGTTAAATACCTAATGTGCATTCAGTAAACCAATCGAGTGTAAAACTAACCTTTGATAACGTAATCCGCAGCTGGAGCTTTACAAATGATTTTCTTAATCAAAACAATAGCTACAGCAGCAACTCTGTAGAACCACACCACATAGACAGGCATATAGCTCAGGTTACATTTCACACATGAATTTCGCCCTGCAAAAACAATCTATTATTCTTCTTTTTTTTTTTTAATGTATCGGATTTAAGTTTGCACTTTGTTAGAGATGAGAATAACGAGGTCATCACAAAAGAGATAAAATAAGAAATGTAATATGTTGACTATTACTAGCTGTTTTTTTGATTCAGCTGATACAAAAGGTACACACCAACTCCTGCAATGTCAATAAAGCTATTTCAACATGATGTCTGTTCAAACGTGAATGGGAACCAACACAAAGAAAGTGTAAATGAATGCAATACGTGTGGTTAATTGGTAATTGCAGCAAACTGCTCTAGACATTGTATTTCTATGGCCTCCCATTGGTCAACGTTTTCTTCGTGTACAAATACAAATGTATTTTAGGGCGTTGCCGCCCCCTACTGCTAGTTATGCGTATTGCACCTCTCAAATTCATTTCCAGAGTTGATTCTCTTGGGAAATTTCAAGCTTTATTTATCAGACGTGGAAGTAGGCTACGCATCAGCGCTAGCAAGAAGCATTAAATGGATGAGATTAGGAAATCTTTCATCTGATTTGGACGCACTCGCGCAATATGATCTAAGGAGCAGAGCTGGCAAGCTTTCAACCTTTTAGTAGTTTTCGAGGGCATTCCTTCAGGCCTATGTTGCAGTTGCAACTTGAAATCCTGCCAACACCTGTTATCACAGTGTATCCTCCTCTCTCTGTAATTGATAGTGAGGGTTTGAGCCAGAGCCACACACACATATACACACAACTAACCATGGGAAATATTTACAGTGCTGGCAACCCTGGGGTACTATCAACGACTGAAAGCAATCATATTCTCATATTTCACTGAGCAACTGCTATACATTGATCAATTATTTTATTAATTTGAGAGAAATACACTGCTCGTGGAAGCCATCCCTTTCAGCGCAGCCTCATGTCGGCTAATATGGAATTCAGTAACACATTATATCAATACACGTGATTAATAATGAAGCTCCTAACCAATTTGAGACAAGAGAGAAAGACAAATGAGAGTGAGAGCGTGAGAGAGTGAGAAGAAAAATACTCTAATTCCAAATTAACAGATCACAAATTAACCAACACCCAGGCGGGAGTAACTGTAGCTGCAGTCTAATTGAAACTTTGATTGCAATCTCATTGCAATTACCCAGAGTTAATCCAACACCGTTCTCAGGCTCATTACTCGCACGCGTTCGGCAAATCCAGAGTTCAGAAAATAAAGTCACAAACAAAACCAAGACATTTAGCCCGGAATGCTCCCTCAAATTGATCAAATCAATTCCTGGGAACTTAAGACATGTTTTTCCCAGAGATTCTTCAGAAGGAATAGTAAACCTCTCAGTATCAACCAGTTCTGAAGATGCTCCACCACCATTCATGTTATGAAGCCCTCTAACATTCATCTCTGTCCCCCTAAGTTGTTTAGTTGGAAACATTCTATTCCACGTTTTCTGGCTTCACCATTCCATCACACGTTATATATTTAAAATCGTATGGATAATTATATAATAATTTGCATAAAATGCATGACATATTTGGTATCTTTGGACATTTTTCAATCTCCAACAGTACTTTATTTTGTCTGCACTGCATGGATTTGTAATGATTTATCCACTGGTCAGTGAGGATTAAGGAGTTTAACAAAGAAATACAAAAAAACTTCCACATTCTCACAACCTGTTATGTCTTCTTCTCCTCGGGGTCACAATGTCCTACATTGCCAAGAAAGCCTTTCACATCATTCAGTTGTTGGTTATATTGCACCTGTAGGTGCTGAATGTAATAATGTTTAGTAGTTACAGCAAACACATTTAAAAAGCAACAGCCCTCAGTCAAATCTCTTGTTGCTGTATTGCATTCAGAGGCTGCTGTCAGTGGAAGAACTGCTTTTCTTCCATGGAATTCTCCCTGTAACGCTGTTGAACGTCAGTGCAAACATAGCAAGTCCACAGGGGCCCACACAGAAACCTGACATTTGGTATTGATGTTTTAGATGGATGAAAACAATTCTGCCATCAACTCAGTTGAGTTTAACCGTTTACAAGTTGTATTTGGTAAAAAGTCTTGTTTTTTTCCAAATGCTGTATGAGGCTGTATTTCCCCCCTCTGGGGAAATATACTGACAATTACAAAAAACAAGGACACAAATTAGCTACGATAATATTTAGTTAAGGTGAACAGAAGGAAAAAGAAAACATCTGCCGATAATATGGTAATCCCTACCAGCAGATATCTCATGTTCTAGCTCTCCAACAGTCATGAAATAATTAAGAGACTGTAGCATTGCCCTTGGAATCATGTTTGTCACTAATTGGCTGACTTGGAACACAGAAATATTGCAGGCCAACTGTTCAACTCCCAGCAGCGGCATGTCTGGCTTGGATTTGAACTATTTTTCTTTTTGACCATCCAGCATCAGCGGTCACTGCAGTGTGGACCGTGTCACAGCAAACAAAGCTTGGGAAACGGCGAGCCAGGTTCAATCAGCTCCGAACTGGAGACTCTTCAGATCCCAGCAGGCCTGCGGGGGGCAGCGTGCGGCCGCTCCCCCCGCACCGTTAGCCACCTGTCATGTCACGTCCAATCATCCGGTCCCAGCCTGAGAAGTTTCAGTGCGGAGGGAAAGGTTTTGAGTTGACGAGTTGAGTAAGAGTGAACCTTTGAATTGAATTTATAGGTCTTGAAATGATCAGGAATATTCCCTTCACCTGAAAGTATCTTATGAATGAAAACACAAGTTTGTGAAATATTTATGTCATAAATGGTAAGAATCTGCAATTTCTGAAATAGAGGAGCAGAAGAGAAGTGTGACTCTGATCGGTTTGCGATCCTAGCAAAACGTTTCTGGAGGACCAACATTTTTTGCAGAGTAGTAGGAAAAGTACTTGCCCAAACTATAGTACAATATGAAAGATAGGGATAAATGATACTGTAATAAAGAATAAGGAGACAGTTTGCAGAGACAAGATGTCTAACCCTCCTTATTATTCCAATAGATTTGTTTATTTTTCTACGAACACAGTCAATATGTTAAACTCTCATCAATAATAATTCCTAGGAATTTTGCAGATGCCACTTGAGGCATCTCAACAGATTCAATTTTAATTTTAGATAAATCCTGAGAGTACAATTTTTTGCCACTGAAAATAGAAGAGAGAATAGATGGTGAAGTTAGTGAATAAGTGGATGATAAGTGTGAGTCACCACTGTTTGAAGTGAGAGCATGGCACAGCTAAATAACATTGTTACAAAGACCTAATTCCAAACGAGCAAAATGTGTGTACTTAGCGTCCCATATCACCAAAACAGAAACCCCGATTGATAAACATAATGACAATAATCATACTCATTCAGCAAATAGGTGTTGTTGCAATCTAAGGTTACATTTCAGCAGCTTTGTTGACAGCAGCGGGTGTATCATCAGCACATCAGATGTTTCCATTGGTAATGGGGGAACAAATCTCTAATTGCATACTGTGACAACAGCATACTGTTATATTGTTTCTTTTGTACTGTGTGTGTGTGTGTGTGTGTGTGTGTGTGTGTGTGTGTGTGTGTGTGTGTGTGTGTGTGTGTGTGTGTGTGTGTGTGTGTGTGTGTGTGTGTGTGTATGTGTGTGTGTGTGTGTGTGTGTGTGTGTGTGTGTGTGTGTGTGTGTGTGTGTGTGTGTGTGTGTGTGTGACAAATGAACGGGAAATGTGAATTTAAGGCACCATGACTTCTTACTGCATTGTAGCTGCACTATACCCCTATTTTTGTTCTTTTGTTCGTTCTATGTTTGTAGTTTATTTTATCTTCATTTTGAATGATTATAATTATTGTGTTTTTAAATGCTGGTTTAATGCATTTTGTCCTTATGCGGTGAGGTGATGGAAGAAGTACTCAGATCCTTTTCTTAAGTAAAAGTGCAAATACCTTAGTAAAAAATAAAAAGTCCGATATTCAAAATGTTACTAAAGTAAAAGTACAGACTTAATAACAGTAAAATGTACTAACTACGCAGAGCTCCCTTCACATATTTTATTATTCTGTTTTTATCATAAATGAAACCATTTGAATGTGACAGTTCATCAATAAGGAGCCTAGTATAGATACCGTGTATACTACTCTGTATATTAGGAGTACAGTAGTGCATCAAATCATTTTTTTTAAACGTAAAATCGACCTCAAGCTGTCAGATACATGCCGTGCGGTGAAAGTACAATATTTCTCTGTGAAATGTAGAGTGGTAAAAAAGATAGAAACACTCAAGTGAAGCAAAAGAATGACAAAAGTGTGATTCATATAGTATCTGAGTAAATGTTGCATCCCACCACTGGCCTCATGTAAATCACTTTGAATTGCCTCTGTGTTGAAATGTGCTGAACAACTTAGCCTTTCCTTGCATGCACAACACATAAGCACCACTAAACCTGCAGTGCCTCGCATAATATAGTCTGGAGAGACTGTGTTACTCCTTTTGTCATTCTAAATAAACACATAAACAGACACAACACTCAGATACTTATTGTTTGATGATGATGAATGTGAGTTTAACTTTGCAAAAGGCTCTTTTTTCCCTTTTTCCCTTTTTCCCCCTCCAGCCAGTAGTGTGAGGCTGTGATCAGATATATATTTGCAAGCGTAGGCACGGTGCCGTCATGGTGCGTCCACGCGTACACACACGGGTGGCACAAACATTGCATGAAATAAAGGTCACACTTGCACCAAAGCCGTCCTCTGCAGAGCAGATAATTGCTGCATATGTTTGGATATTAATGAGAATAAATCTGCTGCAGCTCCCTTCACGGCCGCGTGCTTTAAGATAGGCAGTTAATATTAATAGCGCCGTGTGTTGTTTGACAGCGAGGATGTCAACACATGCAAAGCAATGCATTCGTTAGCTTCGTTAACGACCTCATCAGCATAACCGGTTGTGGTTCAGTGTGTGATGGTGGATGTGGCAGCGTATCAGGCAGCCTCTCGCTTGTTATATACGCAAAACACAAAGCCCAGCTGTGAGCTGGTTCTAATACCACAGAGAACAAGAGCTCGGAGGGCGTGAGGACCGTTGCATCATCTTGTTGCTATGCGACTGTCTAATTAGTCTTAGGTGGCTAACCTGAACAATCAAAAGGGGCATGATGTTGAAAATAAGACAGGGATGGAGAGACGGATGGTGTGTTTTATCCTCGCAAAGAGGAACACGGCATGGAGAGATTTCTCATCTTTTCCAAAGATCCTGTGGCTGCAGCATGGATGTTATACCAATCAAACGCGATACCTTGTGGTTTTTAAGTGATTGGTACCTCCTCTGTGGTTGAAGCTTATCAGTGAAACTATACCTGGAGAAGGGCTCAGATACTTAAGAAAAAGGATCATACTGTATGTAATCACGATCACACAATGGGAAAAGCTGGAACGCGTCAGAGCTGTCATTATCATCATCTCCTGATCCCCTTTCACAGCTTGCAGCTCGTGCAGACTGGTCGTCATGAAGAAAATGGCAGAAAAAGTTGACTTTTACTCCTGTGGAAGAACAACTTCTGACTTTGTGTTGGATTTGACATGAATGCTAATCGCTTAGCGGAATGCCAAGTTAAAGATGGCGGGATGTTATGTTGAAACATGCAGCGATGAGCGCTGCGTTTCCCAGATACTAGTTTAAGCTTTCAAAAAGTAACCCTTGTGGGGAAAGTTTAACATTTTGGGAAATATGCTTATCGACCGTCTCTCCCAAGAGAGATGAGATCGATAGCACTTTCATGTTTCAGCTGGCCCGGCTCTGGAAAACAAATAACACCTCTGAAGTTCTGTGGCTGACGTGTTGTATCTCCAAACACGAATAGAAATGTGAACTATTTGTGGTTTCACACGCTGTCAAACAGCAGACATGGCTTCCCGGAGTCCCGTCACGAGCGTGAAGTTTTCAGGCAAACAGCGGAAACACGATGGAAGGACCAAATGGATGGGTGAGCTTCTGTTCACGAAGAACCCGTTCAACCACAATATGGCTCTTTTTCACACCACTGCTTGTGATTCATGTTTACTAGAGTTGTTGCTAGGCAGAGAGCCAGGTTATCTGTTTGCTTTTCTTCATCCTGGTTCGACACCTTCCTGCTGTCACTGATTGAAATATGAGATGAATGTGATTCTCTGCCCTGTGCTGTGTGATGCACTATTATCTCTTAGCTTCCTGTTTGATGTGTGTTTTACAAACAAGGAACAACACTTCAAGACGCCCTGCCAATCACCACTGGATTAAAATTAGCACTTGAAAAACAGGTGCACGAGTTCAACAGAGGTGCTTCACAAGCAGAGGCACACTTTCACATTATACAACGGCTCTGAGAAACAGAAGGACTCTCAGGCTTCTCGAATTCAGAGACAATGCCAAGAATAAAGAACTGGCATTTTGCCAAAATATAGGAGATGCGTGTCCTAAAAGTTATGAACAGGATATCTGGGGAGGAATTGTAATTGACAACAATTACAGTGTGTTCAGTCACAGACTTTAAAGTCATGCATGTTTTTGGCAGCGCATGCTTTCACAGAAATACCAAAAAGAGGCAGATTAAATAAAAACCGACGAGACCGTTAATGTGAGGCAACCCAGATTTCCAATGATGGCTCGAAAAGCGACTACACTGCCCTTTGCAAAGGGCGAAGGAGGGGAGAGCAGATGACAATGGATAATGGCTTGATGTATGACGCTTCTGCAGTGAGCTTTAAACGTCTTATCTGAATTCATGCACAATGACAGCGCTCCTCCCCAACCGTGTCACGTTCATCATTTTCGTGGCACCGCCTGGCAGATAATGGATAAAAGAAAATCAATAGCCAAAGGAAGAAAATCTTACCGAATGAACCATGGGGCGATAGCAACGAGCGCTGATGAATGCACTCTCTTCTCACGCACACTGTATTGACTCTGGGGGAGGACGGTCATGAGCCTTACTCACAGGCCCGCTCTTTACTTGTGCATATATTGTATCTTTTTCAAGCAGGGTGCAGATAATTATGACATGAATGCTTTTATGTGTGAGAAGTAAAGGAATTGCGGGAATTTCAAACAAGAAAGACAGAAAATCACGAGAGGTTCAGGGATCCATGGCCGTATGAACCTGCTCGGGTGGCCCTGGGGCAAAAATGAGCTGCTAGCCCCCCCCCATGTTAAATAGCTACAGGTTTGTTGGGTGGTAATTAGTTAAAACACAATTAAATAAAAAAAGACAACAACTATATTTTGACGTGGGGACTCTCTATAGCACAGGATCTCTTATTTCATTGGATATTCTACTTTAGTTTTGCATATTCCCATAATTCTGAAAAGAAGACTAGCAGTACTTTAGGAACTTTAGTAATTTGTATTAATTGTAGAGGTCCTCTATGAATCTTAAACCCTGATGAATCTGCCATGTTCGGAATTTGTCAAGTAAAAATTCGACCGCAAATAACCAACGATATTTTGCCAAACACAGCGTCATGTGACAATATTAGTCCCATGGAAATTGGTATCTCTGTGATTTCGGCTGGAATCCAGTTTTTTTGTTGACTCCATGCCTTTTTGTCAGCCACTTTCCCAGTCGAGAATTTCCGAGGCTGTATTTGCATTTATAAAGGAAACTTTGACAGCATTTTGTGTGCAAATTCCAGAGGCTCGCTACACAGCATGGAGACCCATTTGCAGAAGGTCTACGTGAGTATTACACATAAATAGACATTGATATAGACATTGACATTGATACAATGATATTTACAATCTTTAATACAAGTGTATGTTACGGAAAGCCGTCGAGTGAAGACTTTGCATATCCCGTGTGAATGCGATTTTGGGGCCCAGGACCATTGAATTATGCTAAAATCTAACGTTGACTCTTCGGCGCTCACGTCACCGTAATCTTCATACAGGTAACAAAGATAAACCTTTGTTTTAGCAGCCAGCATGTCAAACCTACTAGCTTACTGTGTGCCGGCCAGTCCTTATCAACACTGATTCTAGAAAGTTAACTTTAGTGCTTTCATTTCTACAAGCTACTTCTAATTATCAGATCCATAAGCATGAGACAGAAGATTCGGTTGGACGATAGCAAACAGCTTAATAGAAAGCTTACCCTGGACTCCAGGGAGGCTGCTGATGAAATGTCACACTCTCATCTTTCCCATCAGAAGTGACTTTTATTTGGCCGCAACAACAGCAGGTAAGGTGGAGTTTTACAGCAGCAAACCTTGGACAGTAAACAAGTCCTGACGGTCAATAAGAATGGTCCCTTTTAATTAAAAAACACTCACACACAATAACAATCACATACTACGAAGAAACCTTGAAGAAAGTTATTATATGCTCAAAAGCACGTAATTAAAAAGCTGATTTCCAAGAGGGGACCTCCTACTGTAGACGGGTTAATTGATGCGTACACCAAGCTCATCAACAGTATGAACTAGAGAAAAGCATTTAAGGTAATTCATGCAGAAAAAAAGAAAGAATATAGCTTTTATTCCCTTGCTGCTGTGTGGATTGCTGCCTTTGGAGTGCATTCAAACCTAATGGGTTGTTCGAAGCAACAGACAAGCAAATTCTTTTGTTGTATAATGCCGTGTTTTGTGGAAGAAAATTGAGCTTTAGATTGGGAATTTAAATGAGAGGGAAAAGCTGAATAATGTGGTCTTTTTAGTCTGAATCATAATGTTTATAAATTGAAGAAGAAACAAAAGGCATGTCACTGGACTTTGGCTTTAAAGAAACAACAATAATATGAACTGGACAAAAAAAAGACATGTTACCTTCGATAATTGTATTTCAGTTTAATTATACAAGCAGCATCTCTTGGAAATGGACTAGCGTGAAACAGTTTTTGTTTAATAAATTCATAACCTTCTTGGGGAAACACATTTTCTTTATGCAGCAACAAGCTGCTCATTGTGGCTGTGACAAATTCCTGTCATGGGTGTCATGTTGGATCAAAGGCACGATTATTTATAATGCATTTTGCATTGGTGTGTATTCGCGTGTGCATTCTACTGAACAACGACACAACCTGAACCGTCACAGTGGAGTATTTTCCTGCATGACGGCATGCGATCCCTTCGGGGGGAAATTGTCACGGCTGCAATACGCAGCCGTGTGTTGCAACCTGTGGATGTCCTCCTCACCCGCTCCTCTCCCTTGGGTGACAGTGATGGACAGGTTGGGTATATGGGATATGGGCAAGGTCACCAGATGTGAACTTTGGTTATACATGTATCTGCACTTTGCAGTGTTACGTGTATTTGTTCTGCAGCAAAGGCAAACATTCTTTGGGTCTCAGGGAAAAGTCGTACGTGTCCATCATGTCCTTTAATGTCCATGATGGATGTGGGACAGCAAAACTGGGCTTTTTACTGCCTGACCTGGTCACACAACAAACACGCCGAAATGGATGTTTGATGTACAGGATTCAGGTCTGCACACATAATTGTACAATGTGTGCATTTGCAGCTCATGAGCGTACATATCAAGCACTTGGCTTGTGATATACTTTCATTTTGTTTTACCTTCATGTAACCGTAGCCAGCTGGCTGCAACACAAGTGAGATTGTTGTCTGCATGCTTTATGTGTACCTGGAGGATTAAGATTAAATTCCTGGCCGACACCTAAATGTCTTTCTTGAGACGTTTTTTGATCTTGCACAACGTAAACTAAAAATGCTCCGGTGGTTTCTCCTCCAAACCTTCTGCCATGATTGTTCTTGTTTGTTAAGAGTCTGCTGTGATCTCACTTCACATCCCCACCATTCAAGTGCTACTTGCAGACGTCTAGCGTCAAAGGTGCTAAATTTGAAATTCAGAGCATTGATACAGGAGCAAACCACTTTTTGCTCTGTTAAGATAAAGTGGAGTAATGTCACCCAGAGCAGAGCATGATGTGACTTTCTCTCTCTTTGTGCTGTGATCCAATTTTCCTTGTGCTTTGTTTACATCGCCGGGTCAACCACGTGTGCATGTTAGTGCGTCTTTGTGCACGTGCGTGTGCCCCACACGCTAGCTGCGCTCATACAGTTACAGCTGGTAACGCCGTGGTGTCGCGGAAGCGTATGCTAACCCTGTTAGCGCCGTTGGCTGCGAGCCACCGGCTCAGCCGCCGCCATGTTGAGAGCCGTTGAAAGGCAACAGAAAGGCTCCTCATCTCGTTAATAGCAACACATTCTGACCAATGAACCGGCTTCACACCTTTACATTTTTTCACCACTTGGGGACAGCAGAACAACCTGTAAACACAACACTGACAATCATCATCCTTTCAGTTGTTACGGGAAGTTGTTTGGTTACACCAGCAAAAGCAAAGCAACATTAGCATGACACTAAGTCCCACGTTCACTCTTATTTTGGCTCTGGTCTGGTCACCACCAACTCCTGAGGGAAATATGTGTCTCTTTAGCGGCAAAATGCTGCACTATGTTCACCAGCTGGTCGTCAACTTTGTCCATGAGCCGTTCAGCGCTGGCCAGGTCGCATGCAGTGGGGTTTTTTAAAAAAAAAGGCCTTTTGCTGTTGAAAACGATGCTGATGAGAGCGCCGAGCGTGAAGGACCGTGCAATGTTCTGTAGAGCCGAGGTGAGCGGCGGGGTCGGGTGGTATTTTCTCTATGACTCCCTTTCACATTTCACATGGTCATTTCATTGATTGTTAGTATATTTAAATGATAGCTACTTTATACAACAATAAAGAGCTGAAATGAAGCCAGAGAATAAATACAACATTAAAACCATGAACAAAAACAAATGCATTATTAGTTACTGTCACTGCAGCAATGTTGGGCAGTATATAAAATGGCCCACGGAGGTTGACGCCTGAAAATATGTTATTTGAACAATCAGTATCCCTATGAGGCACACAAATGACCGGTCCCTTCACATAGATGACTCTAAGATTGTCCATTTAGTGCGTCCTTTCTTCAGCCCCGCTAAACTAGTTTAAGCTTGCGTGTGAACACCCTCGACTTCTGTAACTTGTCGCATTACAACAGGGGGATCAATGACGTTATGCAACAGGGCATATGTCTCGGCCCCCCTTATATCTCTTTGCCTTTGACTTTGCTACCAGGCTTGCCTTTGTCTCCTTCTCACCCCTTCATCTCCTTTCTCCCGTCTCTTCCTGCCTCCGGCAAAGTCTTCCACTCCACGCCTTGCTCGAATGCTGGCTTTGTGCAGTCATGGTGTTAGGCACGCTGGTTGACGACACAATTTAATTAGCAAGTCAGGCAGTAAATTACCCCCGCAATTAAAAGCCAGCCCCTCTTTCTTTGTTTATGCCCATAGGGAGAGCTCTCTAAACAATCCACAGCCCTCTCTGGGCAGACACGGCACTTCACTGGTGAGCACGCACAGGAGTTTAAGGCGGCCGAGCTCACCCTTCTGAATGATGTAAATACAGTTGAGAGTGGCCTTCTCCAAAGAGCCGAGCTCAGTTTCCTCCTGTCTTGGTAACAGACGAGCTTTATCTTCCATTACAGAGCTCCGGCTTTGGCTGAGGACCAGGAAGCAGCAGGGAGAGAACACAGAGTCAACTTCAATGGCCCAACACAAACACCGGCAGAAATGCGAAGAGACACGTTCTCGCACAAGCACACAGAACAGACGTGTTTGCAGAAGCAGTCCGATGGGCTGAGCCGGCCTGTCTTTGGTGTTTTGCTTCATTCGGAGGTGAGCGGTGCTTCACAGGCTTTTCATCTATCAAACAGGCTCTTTGAGGCTACAAGAGAGTGGATCTCAATTGATTGCTTCTCTTTGAATGCCTCCTTTTAATTGAATGAGAAATGAGGAAGATTCATGGTTTCAGCACTGTGTGTTTGCTTTTCCAGAGTAGTAACTCATAAAGTTATTTCCTTTGAATACGTGACTCATGAACACTTTTAAGTACTTTAGTGTAAACTTAAGCTGAGACTCGATGACATCCGCCTTCAGATTAGTCGTTCATCCAAAAACTGCCAGGTGGTTTTCTGGGTAGAAGTATCCAACAAATGACTAATGTATCAAGCCCAGATTCCTTCTTTCATCAAACCTATTGATATTTTAAGAATAGTGATGTATCAAATGCCAAATGACAGTGTGAAAGGATTACTCGTAATAATTAACCTGCAGAGAATTGATGCCTGAATCAGCAGCTCCCCTCGGCTCGATTGAGTTTCAGTTTATTGTTCAGCTGTCCTGCCTGAAACTTTATGGTTTTGGTTCACTCTCACTACTCTCACGGGGATGTCTGTGGTCACAGCAGGCATCTGTTTTTCAGCGGAAAATCTTTAAAAACCAACTGTACACGACCCGCTTGGCCATAACTGCTGTGTAGATAATTGCCTAATCATATAAATTTGCTGTATCAACTTTAAAGATGATGACATAACAACGCAGCATTCGCTGCCCCCAAGTGGCCAAAAAAAAACACTTCATGTTCGATGAAAGTAATTATTTTATTTGTATGTAATACCTAATGTTTTAAAATATATTTATATTTTTTCGTTACTTAAAATGTCTCAATGCATTTTTACTGTTATTATTCTTCCTTCTTTTCTGAGAAGCAACTACTGTAAGGGGTCACATTTAAGAAAATTAATAATAAAAAAAGATAATAGTTTTCTATTTTGCAATCAACTTACTCAACTAGATAATAACTGTAAAAACAAAAGATATAATATGAATTTTAGCAAGCCTTTAACAAACAGAAAAGCCCAAGACGATCTACAATGCGGCGAGCCTCTTGTGAGGTGGCCCCATGCAGTTCAATCACGTCTGAAATAACAGTAGAGTCGGCACAGATTACAGCGAAAAACGTTTGATGGATGACATTAGAAGAGCGTTGTGGGATGTCACGGATTTGAAAGAAGCGTAAGATGACGTAAGTACCCGTGATGATGTGATTAATGGTTGTTTAACTGTTACAATCACGAATCAGCTTCTATAGCATTCATCATGTATCTTAGAAGATGGATACTAAACCCCAGGATCATGTTTCATCTTTCTGGAAAGGCTGATAAAAGCAATGCGCAATGAAAGATTACATTAAGTCACAGAAGCGAGTGGAACAGTAGCTAGCATGCAGGTGACATCAGGTTCTTGGCTCTCTATAGTGACTGATGATCCTCTGTGTTGAATGACCGCCTCAAGGCTCTCGATCTGTCTCCTCACCTGTGGGCGACACTTTTTTGAAACATCTCCCAATTGAGAGCATTTGCTTTACATGACATTTGCTGGCAATGTATAGCCGGTCATAATGATTTTGACTCAGGGGGGCCGTTATGTCCAGTACAATCACCGGGCCCACATTTTCTTCTGTAGCTCCGAGGAACTGGTGCCAGACTCCTCGCTGAACGATTAATGAGCGGGAGATACAAAGTCCACACACGCGTGATGGCTGCGCGATGGAAGGCACTGAAAAGACTGGCCTTTGTTCAACCGACTGGGAGAGCTGAGGGTAGCGGATGGCGACTGGAAAAAACGAGGCAGCCTTTGCTAAATAAGTCTGGGTAATCCATCAGATGCCAGGCCTCATTATGGCTGTGGGTAGAGCATGAAAGAGAGCCTTTTATCTGGGTTTCCTGTTCTTATTAGTAGCACTCAAGCAAAGGATAGCAGCAGTCCCCCCCCCCCACCTCTGTGCTGACACAGAGAAGCAAAGTCATTCTCTGGCTTGCATTCCCTGGCCAGGTTTGTGGGCAGGCCTGCCAAGTTGTGAAGGTAAGAGTGTCTGCGTGTGTTGTCTTCGTGCATGTGTGCACACACGTATCCGGGGAGGCTCGATAGCCGCTGTCGGAAACCTTTTGCCAGCTGCAGCACTTCCTCCTCCTTCACTGACTGGTAGCCAAATCCAAAACGGTTGGAGCTATTTTAAGCATCTCGCTCTCAACACGGTGACACACTCGCCACTGAAATCATCGCAGTGGGCTCGGCCTCTCAAACATGGGGTGGAACATCTGCACAATGCAGGATTGGAATGGATGGGTTTTTTTGGGGGGGGTTATTGCATGCTGGTCTGAAGTTTAGAGATCTCGAGTCAGTCCCCGAAGAGAATTTTCTTGTTGAGGAAGCAACTTGAACTATGCCTACTCATCCAACACAGCTGGAAAAACTGCTGAGCATGACAATATAAAGGGGAACGTGCCAATCCACAATGATGTACAACACCCCACACTGTGTGAGAAAGACACCTAGCAGAATCTTCTTCCAAATGATTGCTTTCTTGGCCCTCACAGGCTAGTCAATAAGGAAGTGCACTGACACACTTACATGTGGCGGCATTAAAGATTACAACCGAGTGAAAGCCAAACTATTACTGCTAAATCAGCCATTGCCCTTAATCTCCTTCTCGTAACAAGACCACCGGAGCGCTGGTGTTGTTGCAAACAGACGCGATACCCTCTGAGGCCAGCGGAGGGCAGTAGTTGACAGCGGTGGTGGTCGTGCACGTCACTCTCAGAGCTGTCCATGTGAAGGGCGGTGAGGGCTGTGCAACATCAAGGAATCATGAAGTATGGCAGGTGGAGCGATTTAATGCCCCGAAAAGGAGCGAGAACAAAATGGCACAAAGGCAACAAATTAGCCCAAAAGATGAGCTCCAATTATCACAGCCAGCCAACCTGACAGTGGAGGGGTGCCGGATTGAACTTTTCAAAGAAGAGGAGGCGCAGCGTGAGGGTCATTAAAAAAGAGGGGCCGCCACTTAACAGAATGAAAGGACTGGCACTTTGGATACCCACTTTGGACACTTTGAGGGCATGCAAGAACAGACGCCTCATGTGGATTTAAAAGCATGGCAGTCAGTCAATCCCTCTGCTGCACCCCCCTCCCATCCTCTCCCTCTTTCTCCACTGCCTCATGGATTGGGCTCTCACCAAGGTGGCGCCGTGGTGACGGCGTCTTTGGAAGAATCCTAAACCAAGGCTAGAGCCCTAGCTTTCACCATAAACAGGGCCAAAGAATCAAAGCACAAATGAGCAGTGCGGGCTATATAGTTACGCAGATATACATGGGGTTTTGTGAGTGTGGGTGTCATTTTTACGATCAAGCGCTCTAAACACCTGTCATACGTGCACGCTCATCGGTACGGGGCCTATAATCTACATGTCAAAGGTCACCAAAACAAGCTCACGGCTGAGCAAGCAGTGGGATCAAACTGAGGAGAGCGGGAGGCAAATCAGTTGACTTTTCCCCCCCAGACGGGATGATTACTGACAGCGGCTCCCAGCCTCGACACAAACACAAGCAGCACAGCCACAAAGTCAAACACATGCTGGCACACACACACACACACACACACACACACGCACACACACACACTTCTGAGTCGCGCACATCTGCCATTGCTCGCACACATACATTTCTTACTATCTAGTCCTTCGCCATGAATGCGGCTAATTGGGGCCTGATGAGGAAGTCCACTTCATCCAGAGAAACAATGCTGCACGCTGCAGAGGATATCGCCAGCCAGCACAAATGGAGTCACAGAATGGCCCTACAGATAAAATCTCAGCCAGCGCCTCTGCAAACCCCCACAGGAGCCTTTTCTGCCGTGCCTTTTCTTCGGGTGCTGGCACGGATGAACACGAAGGGGCCTAATTAAGGGTCATTTCCCAGGGGGAGTGAGTTGGACTCGGCTGTGTCATTTGCCCAGTCCGATATGCAGCCGAGGCTGCTGTTTTCCATTTCTTTCTGCGCCTCAGGCCCATGTGCTTGTCCTACTTCAGTCCACAAGGTGCTCTCGGTCGGGTAAAAGTGGACGTGCGAGACTGGAGGACGCGTGGGACAGACGGGGGAGCCTCTCGCTTCTCGTATGACATTGGGAACATGTTTGAATTGAGGCATTTGAACTTTGGGAATTGATTTAATCAAGGTAAAATTGATTACATTAGCTACAGTGGGTCATTATCAGCACAGAGTCTTAATGAGGCGTGATGTCGTGATACTCTGACCACAAATGTCAAATTCATTGATGACTTAGTTGTCAGATTCCTTCAGAGCTACGATGCCCTTAGCACCTCAATGCAGCCATAGAATCGGTTCAAATTAACTAATTAAATATTATTGAACACCACTGGAAAAAAAAGGAAAATCTTTGTTATCTTTGGCTGCGTAGCCTCCACGGCTCCAGCAGTGATATCCAAGCAGCCCTGACTTTATCCCGCCTATTCTCCCCACACTGGCCCATTCTTCCAAACACAAAGCTAATATGCGGCGGGCCTGACAGTCACTAGCGTGAGGAGGCATTTACATAAGCTTGTGTATACGGCCATTGTGATGATAATAGGCGTGTGATCTCCTGTGTCAGCGAATGAGAAAAACATCTCATCCATTCAAATAGATATGTCAGCCAAAGCATTAGCCTCCCCCCCCTATAATTGGCCACAGAGGTCACCCAGGCAAAGCAGAGAGGCACACATTTAATGTGGCACAAGAATTTGTCGTGCTCCCCCCCCCTCCCTCCCTCCATCCCTCCCTCTATCCCCTCTCTCCAGCCGACACAACTGCACGCGCCCGGATACAATGTGATTCCCCGGCCCGCTCGGTGGCCAGTCGCAGCTGCCCATCCAAGGGTTGTGTGTCTCTGTGTACGATTTCTTTAATGGTTTCCATTAATATCACTCACGTCCGCCGTCCCTGTAGAGACGCGCAGCCCGCCTCATGCTCTAAATACGTTATTTGTGCACTCTGTGGCAAAAGGCTGTGACAGTCAGTTCAGGAGATTACAAACTAACACTGAAACCCGACCTTGCAGGGATGACACTGCCGTTAATCTCGGTGTTCTGGCTTCATAATAACTTTTTCTTTTTTTCTGCAGAAAAGCACGAGACTTATCCTCCTCGCACATATTCTCTGAAAGAGGCAACAGGGAGACAGGAGGAGAACAGACAAAGAGTTGCTGTTGGCAGAATGAACCGAGACTCAAATCAAAAAAGACTGTAAGTACAAAATGTACCAGAAACGTCAGCAACAACTCGTATAACACTGACGTGCTCGTGCCAGTGCATATTGACAGCTTTCGTAGTTTTCTGTACTTCCGACTCCGGTGTTCCCTTTCTGTAGATCAATCAGTAAAAGTAAAGCTTGAGAACTCAACTCTTCAAGTTTATGGACTTACACTTTAATACTTTCAACCCTGTGCTCTACAAAAGTACCTTCACATACAGCTAAACTGCACTCTCAGTAATGTCTCAAGCAAAAAGGTATATTCTCTTCCATTCCGGTTGCAGTTTAAACAGTTTGAAATTGGTGGTTTAAGTTGTAAATTGAAACTGAACAAAAAATCTACAAAAGTCAGGTTTAAGCAACATAATTGGTTAAGTTTAGTAAAAAACATCATGGCTTGGCCAAAAATTACGATACGAAATTAAACAAAAGTACACCTGGGTGAAAACCCTGTGTGTTTTGACTCATCCACCATCTTCTACAGATTCTGTACTGACAGAAGTTGTTTTTCTTGCCAAAACTTAAACTCCCTAAGAGGACGGAAGTTCATTTAGAAAAGACACCACGCATGTTCCAAGTTTTGTTTATTGACACGCTGTCCCTGACAAGTCCAAAACTGACGCCAGAGGGACACGAAGAGAATCATAGTTTGAAGCTTAGCACTGACCAAGCAAGTATTTGATGCATTGAGGTACAATCTGATATATAACTAATAGTAAGAATGGATTATGTACAGCATCATATCCTGTGAATCCTTCTTTTGTAGGTGGACAACATATAAAGAGATGCTTTCATGAATAAATGAATCATGAACAGAGTTTAATTTCCAGAAAGTCTTAAGGATTATGACTTAAAATGTCTTTGAGCTTTTTACTGTGTTTTTAAAATAAGTGGTAAATAACCGATGTCTCGACTACGGGGATCTCTCTGCTGACTTCATGGGGCTGCTTCTTCTATGAAGACGCTCTATGTTAATGGAGTCTAACCATCACGATTTGACTCTGTCGCCATCTCAATCCTCAATGAGTGTTTGTTATTCATTCCAATTGATCTCCCCTCATGTGTTTGGATCCCGTCCAGCATTTGTTTCTGAACTCTGGCATAATGTGTGAATTTGTTCTTCTTAATCCTTTTCTTCTATTTCGCCACCAGATGCAATATCTTAGACCAGACTGACTGGAATTTGACGAAACTTTGGGGGGTTTATCTGGCAAGTTTCAAAATGACAAATTACAGTCGGCTGTTGCTTTGTCACTTTTCGTCATTCTTTTTCCAAAGTCATCCCACGGTGAAATGCGCCCAACTGTCATCATCTGCTCGCACCACTTTAAAGCACACAGCAAGCTGAACCTCTGTGTGCTGATGCGTTGGCAGCAAGTCCATCAGTGAAACAAAATCATATTAAACATTGTTTTTCAACTCATTTTGGTGCGACTTCAATATTAACGCTCAAATGTCAACACTGTAACCTCTTCACTGTTGATAACGTTATAATCTGAAATTCTGGCAAGATCTTACACATTGCACCTTTAAGCAGTATCCCCTAAGAGAAGGGAAAGCCTGGCTCACTCACTCCTCCTTTCCCAGATATTGTCGGATCGTAACCGGTGATCATCTGATCTGACTTGGCAAACAGAAGAACATTTAATTTGCTCTGTCGTTATAACAAGCTGTGCCAGGGAAAAACTAATCTTCAGATGTGATAGGAAAGGCGGGAGCCACAGGGTGCCGTGGGCATTATATCGAAATATAACGGACACTTGTTTCAGAATCGTACAAAAGAGAAATAATTACTACTTTTCACTCCCTTCCAAGTCAAGTCCATATGCATTCATAAAATTCAAAGGCACCTCTGGGCCTCCATGTTGTTTCATGCGCTTTATGTAGCAATCAAATTGCCTCTGAGTGTTCTCTCCCAGAATGAGTATACGGGAGCACAAGGGACTGAGATTGGCCTCCTCATGCGTTGATGTTACACCTCATCTCTGGGCATCGCCGGTAGCTACAGCATGTTTTCCGCACAAGACGATAAAGAGAAATCTGATTCTTATGAAGATGAGAGGAGCTCCGTACACAGACCCTTCCCTAACTCGGCTTACATTGTTATCATTACTGCCTAAGGCATTTCTTTTAAAATGTTTAACAGAGTATTACATCAAGTTCTCCCTCTCCATGATATACATACCACCCATCCATGACGACATTAATAATGAACTGCCCCCAGTACTTGCCAGTGTTGCATTCTTTGTTCAAGTGGCTCGACTCCTGAAGGAAGCTATGGCCCTGCGGTCTGTGGTTTCACATCTGTCCTCCAGGGCAGATGTTGAGATCAAGCCATGCCAAGACCACCCATCAGCAAAATATGCTTCTTTAGAAGTAAAGGCTCTTGTCGACAAAAAGGGGTGACAGAATGTGGCACAGTGATAATGCAAAATAATAATGTCACAATGTAAGTCAGAAATAAAACTCTATTTGCATGAAATAGGCAATCAAAGACTGAAATGTAACACAGCAGTAGGCCACGTGTGATTAAAAATGTATTATTTAGAATGCAACACAACGTTCTTCATCACCAGGGTGTTAATATGCCCTGTAATTAACCAGGCTTTCTCAAATGATCTATTCAATCCTGTTTTAAAGGGTTGGCTCACCGTGAGTCTGTCCTCTCAAGTAAAGCTTCAGCAAACGCATGATAAAGAAATGTGTTTACGTTCAAGTGGGACAGCGTTTTTAGCTGTATATCATTGTTCCGATGGCCCATTGTAGTCCGTAAAATGTCTCATTGGACCAAAAGCCCATTGTATCCTGAAAAAAAAATGGTTCTGACCGCCCATTGCTCAGAAAATACACACTCTACCTGCAACAAACAGAAGCACACGGCTAATTGTTAAGCAGAATGACTTCAGTTTGGTTCAGTTTTCCTTCAGGGCTTTGGGTCTATTCTCACCAAAACAATGTTGTTTCTCCCTAAACCTAACCAAGTTGTTTTGTTGCCTGAACCTAAAACGATTTTTGGAAGAACGGGCTTTCTGACATAATGCCCCGGAGGCTATACCTCTCCCATGTGCACCAAAAAATCATGAAGGTCCGATGATGGCCATTCTGCATAATACATAAGAGTGTCTATTTTTGGAGCAATGTGCCTTCAGAACATTAGAACAATCAGATTGTTGTGGTTTCGGAGTGATGGGCCGTCGGAGGGGAGGATTCCACCTGAAAGTCAACGTTGGTTTCTGTGTACCATGTCCCAAACAAAGATGTTATTCTATCCCAACTCCTATTTGTGCTTAAGCATCTCTTTTCATATTAATGTATATCGGGACTGGACTAGTTGTTGTTAAGGGACTTTTTTTAAAAGAAAGTCGTTCCGCTGAAAGCTGTTGTCATTGAGGTCTATGGATCACGAGGGATGTTGCTAACAAATGTTGCAGTTTCAATTTCAAATCTTTTCATTTCTGTGGGGAGCACAAACACAATTCCAGTCACCTTCACTCAAATGAAACATTTCTGCATGGCCAGATACTTTAAAAAATGAACGTGCCTTTTAAAAAAAATAATTCCGTGAATATTCTTGAAACCCATTGGAGGGATTTTTGTGTTGCCCTGAAATTGGCCCGCAGGTCTCGCAATAACAACATGAGATTCAGCTGCTTGAGACACGATGAGAAAACACTACACACTCGCATCCAATAATGCATAGACGGCAACATAATCCAACTGTGGTAATGAGATTCCTGCAGCAACGGTGTGCGTCTGAATGTCAGGCTGGTGCGTGGGAGTGATATCCACTGAAGGTTACTGAATGCTCGACGAAATTTGCAATGCTCCGGATGTCTTATTCATCAAGCAGTTATAGCTGTTCAGCTGCTAACGCGGTTGATCCTAACAGGCCATCCGATGTGCTTGTCAGGGAGACCGGTGTGTTTCCCTTTAGGCGTTGGATTAACATCTGGATTGTGTCTGAATGTGATTTATCTGGATTATCTTTGAACCTGACATTAAAATCTGATTCCAGCACTCCAGTTTAGCCCCTTTGGTTCAAACCGGTGTCAGAGACAGCGTGTCGGTTGTCACTTCTTAGGTGCCACTTGTCTTTTCAAAGTAAACTTCTGTCTTCACAGGAAGTTCAGGTTGAGGCAAAAAAAACACTTTTAGGTTTAGGAAAAGAGCGTGGTTGACTGACTAATGACTCATGAGACAAAGGAGAAAAGTCACTAGTGTGACTAACACCACCAACGACTCGCATGACTAATGACCTGCGAAAAGCCTAAAATGCGCTATCATGACTATATATAATCTATATATTCCCCATGAGATCAGGTTGTGTCTGAAACCAATCCGAACACCCAACACTTACTATATGTGGACAGCAGCTGCAAAGGAGATCACCGTCAATTTCTATATTAGTCACTTCATATAAAAAGCAGTTTCCCGCATCGTGGCAGTGAATTTGTTTTGCATCGCCAAGCGAGGTCCTCCCTGCCTTTCACTGAGCGAAAATAAACTCCCACACGCTCTGTTTCCCTTGCAGTGCAAATATTTGAGAGAAAGTACAACATTTGAACCCTGAAATGTTTGTTACTTTCACGGTTTTAACAGTGGACATGGTTATACAGACATTTGTACAGCTACGGCGAATCAAAACAAGAAGGAACAGCCTTTCTTTATGGTCAGATGTTGCTTTCCATCTGGTGCGACACAAATCGCAGCGACAACGAGACAGAGGACTGAATCCTCTCTGGCATAAAGAGAGGTGATAGGAATACAACATGTGACTTGGTGGATATTCTGTTAAGTGTCCATAGCTCTTTACGACGAACGAGGGAACGGACAGTCTCTGTTTGGGGTCTCTACGGTATTTCCATTTAAACAGCATCATTAAAAATGATAGAGGGAGAGAGAGAGAGAGAGAGAGGCAGGGCACATTCAGAAAAAATTACACATACACTTTCTTTAATGCTGTGCTTCAAATCCTTCCCTCCAGTGCAGAGTGTATGCATGACTGAAATACAGACTGAAATGCAACTTGATTATTTGATTGGATATTGTTGCAGTTGAGTTGCCTCCATAAGGATCACTGCCTGTGGACACAATATATAGATCGGCTTGTTTTGATATCGCAAACCCATTCAGAGGCTAATGAGTTGAGCTAAGTGAATGAGTCTCTCTAAAGATGCAACAACACACTTAATTGGAAGAGCACAATGCACACATAATGTTCCTTTGTATTAGTTAATGTGAGTGAATATCCACAGCCATAAATAATGGGACTTCGAAAAAGGAGGCCATCTTTTTAACCAAAGGCAGCCCACTGCTTGCACTGAGCAAGAAATGCTATTGCCGCTTTAAACGCGCATAAGCAAACAGAAGTGAGTACAGAGCCAAAGATGAACAGAAGGGTGGCAGTAATCAAACGTGCAGTTACACTATGCAAGGCGTTTGGAGCTCTGCGTTCCTCCTTAGGCATAATTATGCCTGCCTGCAGCATGGGATTATTTTTCATAAACAGTTGACAGCGGGAAAATACTGCAAATTAACCTGTTTTTTCAAATTCGCATTTTATTAGCACATATAGAATGTCTGTATACATATCGTTATTGGAAACGCGTCAGTGGGAAACAGCTTAGATCCACGGGTAGAGGAATAGAGGGTAGAGGTATTAGACATCAAGGATGGAAGAAACCCCTCTGTCGCCCTCAATGTTTTCAACCATTTCCAAAAAAAATAAAAAATTTCCAGTGATGAAAACGATCGTCAGCGCTGTCCAGGGTGCTGATGTTGGATCTGTCCGGGGTGCTGATGTTGGATCTGTCCGGGGTGCTGATGTTGGAGCTCTCCTGGGTGCTGATGTTGGAGCTCTCCGGGATGCTGATGTTGGAGCTGTCTGGGGTGTTGATGTTGGAGCTCTCCTGGGTGCTGATGTTGGAGCTCTCCTGGGTGTTGATGTTGGAGCTCTCCGGGATGCTGATGTTGGAGCTCTCCGGGGTGCTGATGTCGGAGCTGTCCAGGGTGCTGATGTTGGAGCTGTCCGGGGTGCTGATGTTGGAGCTGTCCAGGGTGCTGATGTTGGTGCTGATGTTGGAGCTGTCCGGGGTGCTTTCTGTCATCGGTGTCATTTTGCTGTGCCACCTTCTGCTGTGACTAGGCCTGTGGTTTGTCATTTACCAGCCCTGTTTAACTCTCTGTAGATACTGTGCATGTACCAGGTCTGATTTGCAGAACCTCAATTACATTTATTTAGTTATTACAAAACAAATTCTCAATGGACTCAATGTATGTTTAGTTGTCACACACTTGCAGTCATTGTGTTTGAATCGGAGTGACTGAATTTGAGAGAACAACTTCTCTTTATTAAAGTGAATCACAACACAAACAGCAAATGGCAGAAACTCAATTAGTGGTGCTATTCTGCAACAACAGATTTCGGTTTAGGGTCATTTTGGATGCCACAATGCGGCGACTAGTAGCAGCAAACAGAAAGGGAATACTCATCAAACCTCCAAACTTTGCGCCAGTGTTTGTGGATTTGGCTGTGGCTGCTCACGAACCCCTGATGTTTTTCCATCACAGATGCATTGTTGCCTTCACAAAGACGCTGCTCTGAAAGAGCTCTGTTTGAAACTGTACAGCAGAGGTCATATGGTCGGTAACCTCCCGATAGCCCCCATTTCTTTTTGTCTTCCGCCATTTTGTCCGGTGATCCATTTGGGGCGTGCACCTGCTGAGCGCTGTGAGAGGACTGACATTCTGCCTCACCTCAAGGCCAAAGTTGTTAAAACAAATTGTTGTGGTGAATGTCACCCACAACCCTGTAAGTATAAACGGTTACAGACAGATGGATACAGATGGATGGATGCATAATAATACACAGTTTTGTTTGGGATTCATTTAATAAATAGTTTGTATTGATTGGCCAGTTTGTTGCCAATAGTGCTGACCGCACATCCATAGTGTTAATTACAGTACCTGAGTTCTGCCAGTGTATTAAAGAAGTTCTACTACTTGCCTTTTTGTTTTTAATTAAATACTATCTCATTTTAATTACAAGACGTGAAGGAGATTTGCTCTTGCCCCACTCTTCCCTCGAGAGATCTTAAATGTATGAGTACCTTTGACTGCGTTATTTAATGTGTTGAGGTCACTGCGGCTTTCCGTTCAAGGAATCCGGAATAAAAAATGTATCACGAGTGAAAAGGAGTGACTGCTATGTTTACTCCAGAGAAAAACCTGCAGACCTGCCAGACACAGGTCACAAACCTTATTACCGGCACATCGACAGTGAGCGCACGGGCCACGTTTCACACGTAGAGTTGCCTATCTGTCTTCAGCCATGATCTTGTGGTAAACGTTGTGATTTCCATGAAAATATTGCAATATTTATTTGTGTGATTCAAACAAGAATAGAAATGGGAACAGTAGCCTGCTCGAGGAGAGAAGATATGGAATATGGCAGCTTGGCCTGATTCATTTCTGTGTTCTATTTTTACATTGTTTAAATGTATCCTTCCTGTTAAAGTATAAAGAGGTGCAGAAGGCCAAAGTCGAAAATGTCTTCCAAAATGTTTTATTATGTATGATATTAGTTTTAAATAAATGTTTCACTTTGACCTTGTAAGAATGCTGTGCCTCTTTTTTTTGTATCAGAAAACAGTTTGATCCATTCAATGAACACATTGTACAAGCACGATGACAAAAAATGTTCTAATACTCATGTCACAGGAAACGAGAGAGTATTAGAAACAGACATTGCAGCCGTTTGGTTTCATGGTCTTAACAACTTCAATTTAAAGGCAACTCAAGTGTTGTCGGAAATTGGCTTGATGTGTCGTATTAAAGTACCTCACATGGGGTTCATGGCCTCAATTCTGCAACAGGACTTGAAAATATAAGAAAATCTCCTTTGAAAAGTCACTTGATTCTAATACCCTGCAGCCAACCACTGTTGACTCTGTGGAGTCCAGTTGGTGTTGGAGGCGCTCCGTATCTGTAGACATCGACCTCCCCAGGAGGACTGTGCCTATTGCCTCAGCTGCATGTCAGTCCAAGTCAATTAAAACTGGAAGGCCGGTCCAAAGAGACCGGAGACGGGACCGACAGCTGGAGTAAGAGACGGGGAGAGGAATGTGGGAAGGGGAGGTGGATGAGAAAAAGAGCGTGGAGACGAGTCGCAGGATGAGAAGGAGACTGTTGAGAGAGGAGGAAAGGAGCCAGAGAGGTCTATGTGAAAGGAGACAGCGGGAATTCATGGAGAGTTTAGAGACTCTGTTCGTAGTTTGAACACACACTGCTGTCTCAGTCTACGCCATCAGAAGGGTCTTTCTCTGCTGGGGTGAAAACCAGCCAGCTGCCGCGAGGGAGGTGGGGTGGACAGGATGAGGGGAAAGGATCTGAGATGGACACTGGAGGCGGAGCTGGCACTCATCCTTTCCTGGCCCTCTCTTTGCCCCCGATCTCTCCCCTCTCTCCTCCCTCCCGCCGTTCCCTCTCTGTGCCTCAGTAATAAGCGATGCCCTGATCCAAAACACAGCACTTTGTGTTTGTGGGACTCAGCCGGACGGATAACTGTGGGAGGGAGGAAGACGTTCCGGAGTCGCCAAATCCCTCTGCTGAGCAGTCTCACCAGCTGTCATTTTCTCTCTCTTTCTGCACATACATAACTCAAAATGCGATGGTTATTGATAAAATATTCTGGCAGTACTTAGCACTTGCCTGCAACCCATTTCTTTCTGCAGATGAGTTGTTCAATGTTTAGTATTGAGTTTGTTAAACTGGCGAACTTTGTCTCTGGGGTAACTGTGTTGTACCACTTTATAATTAACCACATTTTATAAAAGCTTTTGCAAGCAATGGCTGTATTATGGTTTAATAAATCATTTATAAATGTGTTATAGATCAGCAACAAGCCATTCATAAGGACAACACTGGGGTTGGATAATTAGACAGTGGTTAAGACATTAAAGGGATATTTTCAGTTTCAAAATGTATAATAAGCCATCACGTCTGCAGGTAAGTGTTCATTAGTAGCTAATAAAGGGATATTTACAACAAAAATGATTTATTCATGTTTTGAGGTGAATATGATACAAATTTAAACTAATATATGTCACTATGCAACTTCTCCAGTTAAATACACATTGCACAAGTTTTCTGAAATTATATTGTTGTATTATATGTTTAAATATGCAAATTAAGCATTATTTGATGCTAACCTTTGGTGAATTCAGAAGACATCTATAGACGCAAATAGGAAAAATGAATAATAAACTAATTGTGTATTAGTTGTTTATAGATCAGTGATGAGCTATGTATTTATTCATCAATAATCCAATTCACTTGATGAAGTGAGTAAGTCATTAAAGGCAAACACATTTGTCCTTCGTCATCTGGTCTGTAGTTATTACTTAAGTGTCTATAAGGTGTTAATAAAGGGTATTTTCACCACAATAATCACGTATTAATAGGAGAAAATAAAAAAATAGGACAGAAGGACTTCTGTGTTGGATTTACACATTTTGCATTTTTCATATCCTTCCATTGCAAACATGATTTATGTCGTATAATAACTAAAGTAAATCATTTATTATGAAGCCAAACACTTTCTTTTCAAACTATGTGTAACCTGTATGCATACATGTCTCACATGTGTAAATACTTGACTGAACATGCTTTCCTTGCTCTCTCCATTTGCGTGCACCACGAAAAACATGGATTGATGTCAAGCTTTGTAAAGAACATTGTTGTGCTGCAGAGATTGCGAGCCACCTACTGAGCTGAAAATGTCAAGAATGAACAACCTGGGAGTTCTGCATAAATCCTGGGCAGCAGTAGCAGCGGCAGCATTTCGGTGTCAGCTTTGACAAAATGCAGATCTCCTCAAGGCCTGACCTTGTTGTCACTGTGCTGGACAATAATGGATGCCACAGTGTACTGAACCTACAAGCCATTGTTTGTCGATGTGTTTTTGTGACTTTTTCCACAAAAAAAGCAAACTATGTATGTAGGTGCGTGTTTTCAGCTGTGAAGGATTGTGGGAGTGCGTATATACCCCCAAAAGACACACAAATACCTAGAAGGCAGTATTCTGTCTCTGAGTATTGTGTGTGTAGACGTGTGAGTGTGTTTAGACGTGCGTGTTTTTTGGTTTTGTGTGTGTGAGAGGAATGACAGAATAGCGAGTGGTCCCTCGGGGGAGACAGACACCAGTAGCCATCACTGCAGAGGAATCCTGGGGGACGGCGAGCTTTCGCTGCCACAGTCCACGCCAGCATCCCTCTCCCTGACAATCTGGCATGGAGACACACACACACGCACACGCACACACACACACACACACACACACGCACACATTCCTATAAACCTGTCTCACTCTGTGCCACCTTCTCTCCATCTGTCTCTCTCACCCAAGCAAAATCTTGCAACAGACTTTCCGCATCACACTCACTCATTTCCAATTACCAGGCAGGTAGCTGCCGTTCCAAGACAATAGCTCCCCAAACTTGATTACCTGTTCCCATGGAGCCGGCGGGACAACAGATGAAGTCGGAGGTTTTGAACGGAGCGAGAGCGTCGGCTCATGTTGCTTAGAGTGGAGAGAATTTTCAATAACATGCAATTTGAATCATTTCTGTTTCAAGTTATTTTGTGAGCATATCTGGTTTGTGTCAGAGAACCAAAATATAAAAACATGAACTCAGAGTCTATGTCAGGATCATTTAACTGGTTTTAAAACAGTCTCACCTTATTCCTTATAGCCCTATATAACTTACATTAGTAAACGAGAAGCGAGAAGATTGGCTGTTCCTATATTGTTATTATAAATGACCCCACTGGGTCGGATTTGGGAGAAACAATTTGACGAAATCAGGGAGGTTCACCAGAAACACCTTCAGCTCAGACTTCAGCGGGCAGTAAACAGACCGGACTCATCCAGACCCGGCTTCTCTGCCCCCTTCGAACCTGCAGTCCTACCTCCGGTGGGAATTGCTGTAAAAGCTCTGCACCCGGCAGCAGTGGCTCCACTTCCAGCGGTCTACTCCGCCAGTCCTTGCTGGGAGCCAACACCAATACCATGCTACTGAAGGCCCGGGTCCTATTTCTGGGCCCGCTAGAGGGAAAGAAGGCATGGGAGAACTAGACCCAGGACTCCGTGGGGCAGACTGTCAGACCCTGCTGAAGTAAAGAGAGGTTTTCTAAAGGGAATCTGTAGCCATGAAACACTACCACTGTTGGCCACAGGGACTGCCAAAATCAACACAAAATTAATTAATTAATTTTTCTTTCTGGTTCAAATGAACAAAAAGACACATTTGCAGAGAAAATTCAGCCTTGGTTGGAGCTTTTTTCATACCTTTATTCAAAAGCGTGGTCATTAAATTTGAGAGCATGACTCATGTTCAGATTTTGTAACGATTCCCTCAAAACCCTGTCCTCGTACTCAAATCGCCCCTGCTTGCACTTGCTCTGATTCTGCTCAGACGACATGCTTGTACGCTAAGAAGCAAAGAGAACACACCTGCAAGAAGGCAGCGATCAACTCACCACTCAATACTACACCTGCCATTTTATTGGTTGGTGAATTTTTTACAGGGTTATTGCACAAAAAAATCCAAGCGCAGAGGAGAAATCTGAGAGCAGATGTTTCACAAGCACACAGAAGCAGCCTGAGTGTAAGGAGAAGGGCTGGCGCTGGAGCGCAGGAAATCTGTGCAAGCAACAATACATATATCTTGAGTGCACGCATAGCGTTTGAGCAGAAATAGAGCAAATCCAAGCGCCAGCAGGGGCTCAAATTTAAAGAATAAAGATAGCTCCATACGGTTTGGGTCTTGGCTGCATGCACAGGCTAGTTGAGTTCTTCACACGTCAGCATGCTGTTTGTGACCTTCTGGAATTAGTTTAAATATCACGTGTGTTTGCTTGTATTCCTTGTGGGAAAGCATCTTTATTTTATTTTCCAGTTGATTGCCTTTGCTTATGTTTTTAAGAAACTGCGCAACGTGTTCGATTTCTGGCAAGTTCACCTCCATTGGGAGAATATTGCCACCTTGATCCTGCAGTTATCCTTTAGAGCATCTCAGCGGAACCTCTTGGAAAGGACTCTACTTGAAGTTTAAATGCTCTTTCAAAGTTGCAAACATATTCATGCAAGGATTGAATGTAACCCGGTGTCAGTAGTCCTGTTGAGGGAAAGTGTTTCTATAGCAACCTTCAGCGCTATGATGGATTGCAAAACCCCTATGTGCCAACGCATACACACACACACACACACACACACACACACACACACACACACACACACACACACACACACACACACTTCAGACTCAGCAGGAAGACCAGACTGAATTTGATGACCTGCGCACTCTTGTTCATCTACCTATGAAGCAAAGAAACAGAGACAAAAACAACAACAGCAGAGTCTCTCGCTGTAGGAAGATGCCGGGTACATCCAGAACGATAGTCAGTGGGTGGGGAGCGAGATAGACAGAAGGTGTGCGTTCTCTTTCTCAGGATTTGACAACGGTATGATATGAGCACAAGCTGAGATTAGGACAGAAGCAAAAAAGAAAACACCATCTGCATCCGAGAAACACGTGTTTCCGTTCTGCTGCCTGATATTAATCCTCTCACTGATAAGGACACCAAGGAGCCCAAGTTATGACCAATAAACACAGATTGTAGATTATTATCATAAAAATGTGCTTTTGTGGTCAGATGCCGACACACTGGCTACTGATCCGCTTCATTAATATTGATGCCAGCGTTTCCACACAGGTTCTCTGGGAGCAGGCGCTCAAGGATATTCAGCTTTTACCGTCACTATCAAGTCAATTGCACTTTGCATGTCAAAGCACACACACACACACACACACACACACACACACACACAAGCCAAAAGAAATCCCCAAAACAAACAGCCTTATCTCTTAAATGTTGCACAAATCCCATAATTACAATGCTCATCACAGTTCCTCTGTGTTCCTCCCTGTTAATCATATGAATTATAATTGCTTCATTAATATTTTGAGGGGAGAAGGAGCCCATTCTTACCTGAGATGATGTCTGCCTCTATTTCAAGGCCAATTGACCTGAACAACCATGCACCCCCCTCTCTCCTACTTCCTGCTCGCTCTCATTGCACCTGCAGTTTGAGCCGTCTGTGACTACAAGAGCAATAAAGTACTGTATCTACAAGAAACATCATGAATTAATATTGACACATACATAAACAGAGCGTCTTAATATGTATGCATGTCTACGGATTCATGTATATATATATACATACATTACATGTATATACATGTTTATGTAATATATATATATATATTTCTAGGTATGGGTCCACATAACACAACATATAAGGAAAATGTATGTATTTATTTATAGATACATTTATGTAGTGCAACACAATATAGTGTATTTATGTTTTTAATGTCGCATATTTAATCCTTTAAATGTTTAGTCTTAATTCCTGCTGGGTCTCATCAATATGTAAGACTTTCTTTGCACCCAACACTGTTGAATTAGCTGTCGACCAACATATCCACACTTCACGCTCTGCTTACCGTCAGTCAAGAGCAAAAGCAATAAAAGCATGCCCGGGCTGGATATTTGTTTTGTTTCTTTGTATGAGAACAGTTTGCGCCTCTCGTTATTTCAGCAGACACGTTTTCAAACCTTGGATGGATTCACTTGATACTAAACTGAACAGCCGGCGCTGAAAACACATCGTTCTGTGTGAAGGGCATGGGAGGTAGAGATGACTCACACCCTCCTGATTATCTTAAGTAACATTTTGGAGATGAAGGAAATGAACGCGCATTAATGGAGCGCTGCAGAGCGCTTCCTCATGTGTATGAGGGAGGCGGTGGGTGGAGGTGCTTTGAGCACACCTGCTCACAATCAGTCAGCCACGCAGCTCTTAAACAATGTGGCACCTGAGTTCTTTCATCCCTGCCATCAATCCTCTCCATCCTGCTGCCTCCTTTCTTCCCCATAAAGACCATTCTCAGTGGTCTTTAGGAGGACTGCTGGAAACTGCACTTTTCTAAAGGACACCTCACTCTTTTGTCTCCGTCGCCATCACAAACCGCACCAAACTATTTTGTCTTTGCTCTGCAAAGAAATGGATATCACTCTCGCTCGTCTGAGTTTCGGGAGAGACGCGAGCACGCTCCGATTATCTTTCGCCGTTCGCTTTGATAGCTTCTGCCGTGGTCCTGACTATGCCATGGAATGCAATGACAGAGCAGCATCGAGTGCCAGAAGGCACGCAACCTGACAGCTCCTCTCACTAGCTTTGCACCTCAGCTTGTGTGAAGCAGCAGTGAGCCCAACGTGGGAGGTTAAAAGCAAGCATGTTTGTAACCATTTGGCACCCAGAAGCAAACCGTTGTCAAGCACCTATACATATTGATGCAAACTCATATATTGTGTTGCAAAACTGGTCAAATATTGCTTTCAATAAACCATCACAAACCTTTATATCACTGTATTACCACTCCTTTTTTATTTTACATCACACACAGTTTAGACAAAGAATAAATGTAAAACCATCCAGTCACATGGAAGATAATTCATTGGTGATCATATATGTTTATTGAAAGGTAAAAAAGTAAAGTTTTAAAGATGGATTTATTTTTTGAATTACTTTGTGAGGTATTAGAAATAACCCAGACAACCCCGGCTGTTGAGTCTGAGTGCTTGACTGAAAGAAACCCATCAGGTTGTTTACTTGCAGTGTGACAAGCGCCCTGTAATAACCACACATAACACTGCTCTGCCTGGGACTAAAATCACAGAATTATGCCGGTGAAAATGACATTATTCGACATCGAGTCACACTAATCTCAGAGGACAAGGCTTCAGGCAGCCATGATGCTAATACAGGCAGGAGTCAAACTCCAGGAGTTCTAGGTCCCGCTGTCAAATGCTCCAGGTTTTTACACATGCACCTTTCAACAATGCCCTCCTTCACGTTCACGCAATGATAAATGTATAGCTGTCAAAGGTTTTGACTGCATAGTCCCCTGCGTGAGTCAGGGTTCCGCTGTAGTTTGTACACTGCCCTACACTGGACAGCGGTCATTTAAGCTGGTACTGGTTTTGATCCTTCATGACACACTGCAGAGGTTAGAGAGTAATCTTTCATCAGTAAATAGTCAGAAAGTCCAGATGTTACTCAGAGTGCATGACGGCCTCTAAAAGGCTTTATTGAACGATCATCACGATGGCGTTGCATGTTGTTGCCCATTTACCACAAATCATATATTATTTATTATGTTTTGCAAAACATGCTGTTGTGTTGTTACGTTTATATTACAAGCCACCGCTTTGCCTTCCTGTCCATTATGCAATCCAACCTATCGACAGACCTCAAACCCATGTCCTAGACCTGCTCTTAAAATATGTTTTACATTTTTATTTTATTTTTTATTTTTTTATTTTTCTCTGTGGATGTAGTTTATTGACCCTAGGGTCACATTGTGTTTTTTATGCTTTTAACTTTCTGCTCTGTTAAGCACTTTGTGATGTTATGTCTGTGAAAAGCGCTCTATAAATAAATTTCATTCATTCATTCATTCATTGTGTGTGCATATTTATTTCCGAGAGTAAAGGACCGTGGGTATGACAAATACACAGCACCAAAATTCTGAAGTACTTCGCAATTAAAACGATCCACAGCAGCAACAGTTGAAACACGTTTTCAACTAGAAAGGTTCAGTCAGAAGAATGCAGATCTCCAGCAGGTGTGTCTGCAATTACCACTGTTGTATTTTGTGATTGAATGAATACAACCCACAATTGGCTAAACCCGACGTCGAGACACCAAGGCGCTTTAAAACACTAATAAACTTAAAAAACGAGCAGCCGTGTTTTTTCCGATCTAAAAAACATGTGTTCAGGGAGTGCGGTTAGTGACAGTGTGGGCTCCACGGTAGCTTTTTGAATTGGGCTGGTGGGACTTCGTGTGCAGATCGTTTCTGCACAAGCTTACATGGTATTGATAAGAATCTCACTTGTTGTTCTGCTCAACAACAGCAACTGTCTCTGCTGAGTGTTCATCAGTTTGTGTCTTTGCTCACTCTGACTTTTCTTCTCAGTACATTTATCAGAGACAGCCTTCGTCTAAACTTGTCTCTTTTGTTCTTTCAGTCTTGGTCTCATTGCTTCTTTCTATCAGCTCTTTGGCCAAGTCTCTGATGGTCTGTCTCTCCGAATATTTCACATTGTTATTTCATCAGCAGTACTAGTGGCTCTGTCACTGACTGCAGAGTGTGAGCAAAAGAAACTGGATATTTCTTTATACTGAGCAAAACTAAGGCATTATGCTGGTCCGTGGTTAACAGTTGCTTCCATCTAAACAATTGGGTGTTTGGTGATTTGCAGCATTGTTCGTTTGTTTCAAGAGATAGAAAACCAGTCCAACTAGTTTAGCAAATTGGTCCTTGATTCAGGCACTGCTAGTCCAGATCACCATCACTGTTTTAAATCACGACAAATGAGCTTGTGAGGGGGACCTTGTTGAACCTGGATGCATGGACGCACACACACACACACACACACGCACACACACACACACACACACACACACACACACACACACACACACACACACACACACACACACTCTTCCAACCCCTCTGCATCTGGCACAGTTCGTTGTTCACAGTGGAGAAGCTAGAGGGAGCTGTGGGTGTTTAATATCCACACTCAGACCTCTCTCTCTCTCTCTTTGATGACACATAAACATACCCTCAAACACACCCACACACACACACACCCACACACACACACAGATGTACAAACACACCTGGCCACACAGGGACTCAAACATGGGCAGGTGAGTTATAAATATGTCATGAGCGGCTCACAGATTGGAATCATCCCAGGTTCCTCTGACATGTAAAATGTAGTGTCTGTAGTCAGCTGTTGGTACAAAGAACATAACTACAAGGAAGCTTTTAAGTGCACCCTTCAGTTGCATCAAACCAATGAAACAAGACATTATACCCACAGCCCACAGCAGGGAGTGGGTTGCTCACTCAGGAGGGATGCAGGTTAAGGTTGCACGCATGCAGCGGCCTTACCCGAGGCGGTGAAGAAAAACCCTCAAAGCTCTCGTTTCAGAAGGTGACTGACAGTTCGGCTGAGTTTAGAAGTAACACACCGGTATTCTGATTTCATGCTCGTGGACTTTAAGTCTATAGACAAATCATCAAGGCAGAGCAAATAGACATTGCATTATCCAATGCTCGCAGAGGCATCTCTTATTTGGGATTTTACAGGAGTCTTCAAGCAGCATGACAGACGCTGGAAAAGTCTGTTTGGTCAGGTTTTTTTTGGTTTCTTTGTTATCTCTTGCGGCAGGTTGCAGCATGATACAGAAACATCTGAAATTCAAATCCATTCAGTAGGATTTCCAGCAGCTATTCAGCGTGCTAAAATGGATGATTCTGCCTTTTTTCCCATTCCCAGTCATCACCGCTACAAAGACAAAATGGCGTGAACCTCCTTGGGAGGTAATCGATCTCCAAGGAAGTGCAACAGAGGTTCTTTATATACAGATACAAATAAACAATGAACCAAGCGGCCACAGGCATTGGCCATTGTCCTAATGGTACACGCCTACTCACCAACTGTCATTGCTGATTGAAGCCACAGAAAGTTCCTGGTTCTGGTTCCTTCCCCAGAATGTAAAAAAGAGACTGATTTGAGATCAACCCTGCCTTTGTAAGATTACAAGTTGTTCTCTGTCAGTATTGCATGTACCTGCAAACAATCACCTTACCTCAACTGTTACCTTGTCCTAAATCATATCATTTCGGTGTAAACCGTCACACATTCTCTACAGATTCTGCTGTTTTTTTTGTGTCCTTTCACCGCCGTGTCTCTTGTAAACAAAGCTTATGTAACCACTGAAGTTGGATTGAATGAGAACCTAATTTCCTCCTTTTATTAGAGGACAATGGAACAGTCAGCCTGTTTGATCACCGCATTCAAAACATTACAACTCTTTGAGAGAAAGGCACGGATAGCCATTATGCCATGCGAATTACAGGGTAACAAACAGCTGCTAAAGGACACAGACGATATTGACAAGACCAATTTTTCCACAAGTAAACACAGAAAGTAATAACAATAACTGAGTGGTGTTTGCATTTGCATGTTTGACAGCTAAATGTAACAGTCTTCACTTTTTCTTGATTTTAATTACAGCCTTTATTTTGTCAGAGTGGATGTTCTGTCTTTATTATGGCCCATCGCATATTGTTTTATCTATTTTTAAATCTGGGCCACAAATTCTTACATTTTACATTTTACTCCGTCTGTATATACTGGTATATTTTTTATTCTTCTTTACTGTCATATTTTTTTATTACTGTTTGCTGTTTACTGTTTAGTTTATTTATATTACTTGATTTTTATCTTCATTTTATTACTTGTGAGCAATGCTGCTGTAATCCTGTAATTTCCCCACTCAGGGACTAATAAAGGATTATCTTATTTTATCTTATCTTATCTTATTCAGCAAAATCGAGTAAATATTTGTAGAAACTGTAGAAACTGTTTTTATTTTGGTAAATACTTTGTCAGTGCGTGTACTGCCCCAGTATGTGAGACAAGTGTTTTTCATTTGTGTGGGCAGGTATGCATTTAGCAAAGGAAAGGAATCATCAGGTCAGGCCTTTGGCAGGTTGATAATACTGCAGTCACAGGCGAGCCTTCAGCTTATTGATCAGTCACACGCAGAAAGACGTCCAAATATTTCAGCACATGGAATTTCATACCAATGTGTGACGGTTGAGACTGTGCGATGACTTGATTTCGGATGTTACAGAACTTGTATTGAAAGGGAGATCCTGTTTGGTTTGTGTGTTATCTCTGGTCGCAGGTTGCTGAATGAGGCGGTGCAATAAGACATACCCTGCAATTTAAATGACTGTGACTGTAAATCCATTGAATTAGGTTTCCACAGGTACAGCACATATCCCGGGCGTTGAAGTCTCTTCCACATTTGTGCTCCTACCGTGCCCAACCATGACCACTGCAAAGACTGGAAGCAGTTTTAACCTGTTTGTGAGAAAACCCAAAGCGTCGGCGCTCTCACAGAGGGGGAAATGCCGCTAAGGGCCAGACATCGTTCATCACCCTGAGATCTTAAAATCTCCCCGCTCTTTGAAAACGAACAAATGGACAACAAGATACGTTTGTGTGCTGCACCATGTACCGAAAGAGCAGAATACTTATTGTTGTTTGGGCTGCGAGAGGCTAAAGGCAGCCCGTTTTTTGAAGCACCAGCGGACGGCGGACCACAGTTAGAGCAGCTGAGAGCCATTTATTTCATCTGTCCACACAGCTCACAGCCATTCATCATACAGAGAGAGGGCTGAGCAACTATCAATGCACTTTCAATAACACAGAGGACTGGATTGCCCCAACAACCACACAGGCGGCACACTTCCACGTGAGCTCCATGCAGCCACGGACACACTTTTCCTCTCCAAAGGCCGATCACCTCGACGCTGACCTCTCCACCTCCCCCTCCTTTCTCCAGCTCTCTTTCCCTCAGACCCGAGGGTTGGTGGGGTCAGAACGATTGAACAAGCTGAAAGGAACATGTTGTGCCGCTATTTAACAGTGATGCCAAGTCATGGACCGAGGTAATAGAAAAACTTGAGGGCTGCTAACGGCCAAAAATATAACATTAGTGCCCTGCTGAGGGCTGCAAAGGCAAACTCAGAAATTCATTTCTTTCAGCTCAAGGTGCTCACCGCAGCGCCGACGTGCCTTGTTTGCCATGACACAAAATCGTATGTGTTTTCTCTCCAGCGTAACCTGGGCCTGTCCCTTCCTTCCCAGGCTCATTTCAGAGCCTTTGAGGCAACACGAGAGAGGAAATTGTTGCGGAGTAAATAAGTCACGTCGCATCAGCGGTGCAGTAATGTGTTTCTAATGACCGTCGAAAATGAGAAATCCTCTTGTATTAAGCTGAGGTAATTAATAATGGAAAAAGCGAACTGACAACGAGCAGCAAAACAATACGGGGTGTGCTCGACTAACGAGGCTGCAGTATGGATTTATGCTGATGTATTCCGATGACAGAGACACTGAAGTACAGTCAGAGGGCTCCAAGTTGCATATTATGTGTTCTTTGACACCAAAACATGTCATTAAAATGTATGCTTTTTTTTTACTCAAAACTGTTTTTTGTTTACTTTTCCTGACAACTGAAACTTAAACAAGTAATTGGGATGTGTGTGGACCATTAACACTGGCAATCAATGGAAGTGAATGCAAATAAAAGTGGGTGCGTCATATTGTGTCAGTGGAGCAATACAGTATTATAAAAGATCATCTCCTGCTTATTGAACTGCACGTTTTGGTACAATGTTTTCTTTGATATCGTCAATGTTACACTCAACTACAGGGGGCGGGGGGGAATACAGCAACATCCGAGAGGACTGCTGAAATGTACAAGGCAATAAAAGCTTTCATCTTGATCCACAAATGAGGTCCAGCTGACTTTGATCTGGTCTGAAATCTTTGTACAAATAATATTTATTTTGTTTGCACTGAATGTTTTTTTTTTTTTTTTTTTAGATCAAGAATTCGTTTTACAATGATGTTGGCTTTGATGTCTCCTTTGCATGGCTTGGCTTTTTAGACCTACTGTATCTTATGAACTCGGTTTGCTTTCATTCTCCGCCTCTAGCTGCGCCTTCATGGCCTCTGGATCAATGCCAACAATAATCCTTTCAAAACCGTTTGGCCACAACTTCGACACACATCTTAGTCCGAGCCATTATTTTCCCGCATTGATGTACAACATAGTTTGAATACCCATGTGGGATGTCATCAGGATATGAAACAAAAACATGTGGAACAGCTGTCTGCTCAATAGGGAACTTTCTTACATGTCTTCCAACCTCAGTTACTACTAAAATCATCTGTTCTGATAAAATAAGCAAGACGCAAAAGGGAAAACAATTTTTGAACTGAAAACTTCCCAAGTGATTGAATATATATAAAAGCTGAGGTCACTTTTCTTAGTTTAGAATCGTACTGAACGTAAACATACAAAGACTGATAGCAGACTTGATATGTTGTGTCGTACCATATCAATGACCCGCTGTGAACATGACAGTGTCACGGTGACAATACAATCGGTGTGCGATGATGCAGCTGATAACTCGACCAACATCATGACCATACATGTCATACAGCACGCCTGCCTGAGGCCGCCCATGTCAGCTGGTACAGCTGCATGTGCCTGACAGCCGACATCGGCGGGTTGAGTCACTGACAGCTTATGCCATCGCTGATGTCACCACACAGAACACAAACTAAAACCTTGTCATTGACAGCAATCTAGAAGCTGCTGCTCTTCAGCACCACACCATACAATCGTACAGCTATGAACACACACACACACACACACAATAGATTCCAATTAAAGCTATGGCCTTCAACTGATTGCCGCTGGAGCAACTGTGGGTCGAAGGCCCTGATGAAGGGCACTTTGGTGAGAGGCATTCTGTCTGTCCGCGTTGCACAAGGAAACGGTAACCTTGAGGTTTCCGGTTTCACTAACTCTTCTGTTAATATTGAGAGAGTTGTCAAACATTTTTTTGAAGTTCCCATTGAGTAATTGCTACCTTTATGAGGAAATTCGATGTTTTATGTTGTGATAAAGTCTTGTCTATTACCTTTCTCGTGTATACAGTTTCAATATGCCTATAAACCCACAGCCTCTTTCGTAAGTCTATTACTTTGCTTCTTTGAATAACATTTGAAAAGCCCTAAATTGGGTGATGTTGCCCTTAAAGCAACAGCACTAAGAGTCTACAGCCATGCTAGCGGCTCTGTGAGGCTCGACCTAGGGTGCTTTCTCACATCACCACTTTGGTCCGGTTAAAAAACTCAGGTCCATTTGTCCAGGTAGCTTGTTTCGATTGGGCTGGCATGACACCCCTAATCGAATCCTGGTGCGGACTAAACAACCGAACCGAGACTGGTTGAAAAGGTAGGTCTCGGTCCGCCTCCAAGCGGACTCTGGTGCGAATCGTTTATGATGTGAGCAAACGAACCAACTACTAATAAATCCATCTGCTGATCGTGAAATCGGTTCAGGAAGGGATCTATTGATCTAAGGCCATGTATATAACCTATTTATGCAAATCACCACGAATGCACGTCAGGATATGAATAACTGGAAAAATGCTATTCAAAATCGCGTGCTTGTGTCCGACTCTGTGTACTTTGTCAGTTGTTTAAGTCCATTAAAAAGTGTGTGACACAGTAAAGTGAGATCCCACGATTCATAGTATAATAATAATAAAAATTCTTATGATCATTGATTTCTTCGTGAGCTACGCAACATTGATTTTAAATGGAATTGCCCCAAGTAGATGATGTAGGATGACAATCGCCAAAACGGTCCAATAAAGAGTTACCTGTCAGTCTGTCAGTCAACGGGAACGAGACTGGAACTAAAATGCAACAATGTATCATTACTTTGCTTGGTCCGGACCAAATGAACTCAACTACAGGGGTGAAAGCACCTTTAGACATTGAACTAAATGCAAATGTCCGCATGCTTACGATCATTAATTAGCACTTATCACAAAGCTGTCATTCGTTTTGCAGATATTCAAAAGCAAAGAATGGGAAAGATTCAAATTTAGACCTGATGATGGATGCAACATCAATGCATCACAAAACCTGGTGTTCACGAGTAATGTTTCATCTTGTTAAAAATATTGATAGTATTTCACTTCATTGTAACTGTGCTAGAAAGATCTTGATCTTGTAATAAACTGCAATACCCTGCAATCACAATTTTCCTAGTTTGGTCTATAAAGTGCTTACTGAATACCAGGATTGATAACTGCAGGCACTTCTTATCATTGACAAGTGAGAAAGGCTTCCATCTGCCGCTCGGATTACACTTCATGTGAGCCTTCAAATGGCTAATTTCACATCACAAAAGAAATCCATTTTGATCAAGCCAGAAATCAGACTCCAAGATGGAGTGGACGTCTGCATCAATGTCAAAAAACAAATTTGGAGTCTTGCAAGATAAGTCGGTGAGCAGAGCAGTGCGAATGCACACACTGTGTCAGACTGATTAGAATCAGGCCATTAAAGTCAGACTCAGGCCTCTTTAAACTGAGAAAATAGTTTTTGTCCTCTTTAGCAGTTCTACCTCCAAAAACAACATTGAAGATCTAAAGTCTGTGTGCAACAGAGATGGGTTTCCCATTTACTAACAGTAGATAACGCTTTGTCACAATGTCATATTAGCTTATATTTGGACGTATATTAAGGAAGAAAGCAACATGCTTGAAACCAATGACATTACTGTGTAGACCAGGGGTCTCAAACTCATTTTCACTCCGGGCCACATCAGCATCACGGTCGCCCACAAAGGGCCGGTTGTGAATGTAGCTACTCGTAACATATTGTTAAATAACTCTGCATTCACAGTTTAAAGTAGTCTTCAATGTACTCACAATACATTTCCATGTCAAATGTACAGTAACCAGCCAAAGAGCTGCTTCTATGACCGTTTAAGTATCTCATCATTTTGACTTTCTATCTCAGAATTATGACTTCCTGTCATAGTTATGACTTTCTATCTCATAATTTCGAGTGTGGGGATATTTCAAGTCTAAATTTTTTTGTTTGTTTTTTACTTTTTTTTTTTGCTGGCGGATTCGCGGGCCACATAAAATGACGTGGCGGGCCGGATTTCGGGAGTTTGAGACCCCTGGTTTAGACGTTGATGCAGACATCAGGACACGCTCTAGTTCACTGCAACAGATAGAGAGGCAAACTCTTTTAAAGGGGAACTACGACCATTTTCAACATGAACAGCTCTCTTCCGAATAACAAAACAATCGTGATACAACTTAAATGTGTGATGTCATCAAGTACAGAGTGTGTAACCGCTCCTTGGACAATAATTTGTGTGAGATGTTATCGATGACACTAACAGCACTCAGGGGTATGTTTTTAGCAGATGGGTACATTTTCTGTTTCAGAACGGAGAATACAAAAAAGATTTCACACATTTGTTGATAAACCGTAGAGATATTTCACACAAGCAGCTTGCTGTACTATTGTTGCATTCCCACTTTTAAACTGATGTCCACATACTGATGGTCAACTTGTCATGTGCTTGACAATGTGGCTTCCAATACTTGTCTGCTGTGTTGTTGTTGGTTTTTTGTCTAGCTTTCAATGCTGACGTAGAACATTCACGTGGGAGTGTTTCATATTTCCCTCGTGGTTGTTGTGGTTATGTTCCAGCTGTGAGGGTTGTCTATTGGCTCGCTGGTTGCCTATTGCTTGCTAGTCCAGAATAATATTGTTTTTTTGGCTTCAAGGATGTAAACATGACTGTAATATTGCTCGCAGCTCATTCACGTAATCATTTCCCTGTAATATCGGCTTCATGTAATCTCAACAGGGTTTTTGTTACACGCAAGATAGGTTGTCATGTTTTTGAATTTTGCCCACATACTTCATATGAATCAAATCATTAATCAAAGCAATATACAACTCAAAACAATGTGATGGTTTGCTTTACTGCTCCTTCCTTGTCACTGTTAAGGTTGAATCTGTACACTGATGGTCATCTTTGCTTCATTCAGTGTTTGTGTGCTTGGAAATACAGCATCCGACCTTGCTTTAGTGTTTGATGATCGCTTCATGGTTCTCTGCTTGCTACTGCTGTCCTCTATAATAATTATATCTATGTGCATAGATATTTGTTTGGCTTGTTGTGTGACTGCTTTCATGCTGATTTATGTTGTTGTGGAATCTGAATATTCATGTTTTGGTATTATGGGCTACACCATCTTTGCCTGGTTGTTGCCATGACTGCATTCTTGTACACATGCCATTCAACCAGGCCATACCAACCAGGTAGTTGGTCACGTTCACCATTTAATGGCTGTTTTGTGCTTCTTGTTTTGGCTCAGTTTATTCTTTTTGGTTGTTTCATGTTTTTTTGTCTATATTAGTTGCTTTCATGCTGTCGTTGTATGGTGACATATGAATACTCATAAGTGAGTGTTTCATATTCCCCTCGTGGTTGTTGTGGTTATGTTCTGGGTTGTGAAGGTTGTCTAATGGCTCAGCTTAAATGAAATCGCTTTCTTTATTTTATTATTTTTTCATTTCATTCTTAGTCACCTTGGCTTTGTTCATATTGACGTGAAATATTGACTTCATGGGAACCTCGACGGCATGGATATAATCACAACTGCAGTCTTGCAGGCAACATCATTTGTGACTTTTATCGCACACAAGAGCCATTCAGCCAACCATTAGAAACATAAATAACTCATTATGTTAACTCTGGCATTATGTGACTTCTTCCTTTGCATCTCACCCTATACTGTATATACCAGCTCTGCACTATTGTACTGCATGACACTTCAGGTTGCTAATGTTGTACAAGAATATATTTCTGGTCCTTAAGTCATTCGGATGAACCCACGGCTGGAAGTCTCATGATAACGAGCATGTGACCATCTGTGTCTTGGGGCGCTGCAGGGGCTACATTGAGCAGATTCTGTGGAGCTCCAAGGCGATATGGACTTACAACCTCAGTGAAGTGCCCGAGCAAGAGGAAATCCTCTTTCTTCTTTCCCCGAACACGGGACTGAGCTGGCAGTAGTACAAGGCTAGGATAAATGGAAGTACATCAGAGTGGAGGGATGAGATTATCCTGGTTGGGATTTGGATTGGGACTTTGAGGAAATGCTGAAGGTGGGAGTACAGACGAAGTTCTCACCGAAGCTACTGCAGGCTGGTATAGAGCAGTCGACTGAAAGATGAGAGAAAAGCCAGAGATGTAGAAAGTTCCCATCGTTTTCTCTGTGCTGAGAAATGAACAAAAGCTGTAAGTGTGTGGATGTTAAACATCGTGTGTGTTAGAAAGTGTAAGATATTGGGCCAGCCGTATGCAGTTACTTCCAAAATGGTAGAGAAAAGTGCTACATATACATGGTGTGAATACTCATGTGGTGATAAAAGCAATTATTTGTGCACAATTAGACATTTTGTTGGTTCAATTAATTAGAATTCCTATGTTGATGCATGTAATCAGAAGCCCAAACAAACAGTTTAGTGTGTGTGAGCATCTTGGAATATTTCAAGGACCAATTAAGCCGTCCTCTTAACTTTCTGGGGTTTGCGTAAGCAGAGTTCTCCGGGGCTCATTGGTACAGCAGGAGCATGTAAATCTCGTGTCTCTGACCGCGTGACATTGCTGCCGGTGCAGTGGAGATTAGCAAATGGCAAGCATTACATTCAGAAAAGCCGTAGCTACTGCGGCACTGTGCTGAGTGCTAACACAGAGTCCTGCTACATTAGCAGCCTCTCAAAAAGTACATCGTTACATTTTCACAACTCGTCCCAGCTTTTGTCTTTGCCGTGACATATCCATTCAAGTTATTGTCATTTGAAGTAAGAAAATACATGATGGAGCAGGACTTTTTGTTTTCTGTGAGCCAGTTGTTTTAAACCACATAGATAGATCTGCTCAAGCAGCACATTTGCGAATAACACTGCATGTGGGTATTTTCAAGTGTATGCGATGACTTGATTTATGTATTATCCTCCTGACCCTCCTGATACGCTGCAAATCATGACTCAGCAAGATTTCTCACATCGACCGTTTTTTTGGGACAGGGCCCACATTTCAACACCTGCAATCTATCGCATTGTACAGAGATATATAGCTGTGTCTGCGGGCAGATGAACAGTAATACAAACAGTATATACACATTACAACAAGCATTATACAATGCTGTTCACTATGTACAAAGTCACAGGATGCGTATGGTATTTACAGAACAGTTGTGGTTGTTGAGTAAATAACTGTTTATAAAATTCAAAAATAATGATTCAGTCCACTTTAGGAACAATCATGTCATTTTGAACTTTGCATAGCAGTACATGATTTTACAATTCATCTGTTGAATGTTTTCAATGCTCTAGTTGCATGAATCTCAAACCTCGACAGACTACGGATGAACAGTCCGGGCTGTGGTTTGCTTGTATAAACTGAGGTTAGCTGCTGTCGTGTAATCTGCAGAACTCCACTAACGCTTATTCATTTAGGGATGAATTTTCTAAAGGGGCACAATTGTTACAAATGTCTGTATCCAGCCAATTAGTGGTGCTTTTGATCTCTAACGTGGACCAATCCACCTCCCTCTCACCACCGATCAGATTGCTCGATAAGAGATTTTCAGCCGGAGCCAAAAAGGCAGTGGAAGTTGAGTAGAGGTGGCCTCCTAATTAGCAGGGGGGACTGGTTATTTCATGGCTATCTTTAAACATTTATTTGCTCGGAGTCCTGCTGTCAGTGTGGGAACAAGGAAGCTACATTATGTAACAGCCTCAAAATGGACCACGGTTTCTTTTTCCAAGTTTATTTGATTGCTGCCACGGGGCAGCAATCAAATAAACATGTCTGCTTCTACTGTAACTTCCAGGAAAACCCTAATGAGACGTAGAGGAAGATCTCGCAAGTGCATCAGGTGCCTCGATAGTGATTAAATGTCAGCTTCCCTTTGGCCATGACTAACTCTCTATGAACCGAAAGTGGGGAGTAAAAAAAAGTAAATGACTGCATTTGAATTATATTTGAATAAAGCAAAACAAGAGTCTGCATGCATTATTTATTCATGACAACATTATAATTAAATGCATTAACACAAAATAGTCCTCTCTAATTATTCAACTCCTGTGTTTTGGTGAAGGAATGTCATGTAGCTTGTTGGAAACGGGGAGGTTGCATGCATAACTGAGCAGCAATATTTCCATAATGGGACCTAAACTGTATTCAAAGGGGGAGAAGGTTATAAAAAAACATTACAGAAGAGACAGTGACTCATGCGGAGACGCCAAACACAACATCTGCAGCATATCTGAATTATTTTTTGCCACCAAAAATCTCAAACTAAAATAATAGTAATTTCAGGCCAAAGGTGACTGTCTGCTTTTGTAACATGATAATTGTATTGTTCAGTACAGCCTTCAGTGTTCAGTGTCCAAATCAGATGTATACTTGAGGAGACATTCATGTAGGCAGACAGTTAGTGTTGTCTTTTTCACTTTTACTCATCCTGGGAATCATGCAGTGCTAAAATATCTTTTTAGTGATAACTCAATTGCCATTATCACACCCTACACCCACATTAAAGAGTAACTGCACACTTAAAGATTCATTTTTTACCTATAAACTAAGTGTTATGGCTTGTGTGAAAACAGGATTATCTTTACCAAATTTCTAAAGAACAAAATCTGCATTCCATGGTTTAAAATGGCTCAAAACGCCGTCTTCAGTTTTAAATCGGCCCTAATCTTGCAAGTCCAATCCTGAAAAGGTCTGCTGTTTATAATAAATCATGTTAACCCCTTCTACTCATACCCCCTCCTCACCTCTCTCCACAGCGTCGATCTTAGCTGCAGCCTTACAGAACAACGTACAGGCTAAATAACGTTGTGGACTGTTTAAGGCCATCTTCCTGATATGTTGGCTACACTAGCATTTGCTAACTTCATGGCGTTTCTCAACTCATTTCACAGTTTCATCTCTCATGCAGTGGGTGGACTCAGACCTGGGGGCGCAGCTACACATAAAAGATATTCCATATCTCACCCTGCAAGACGGATAGTTCTCTTACCAGGATGGCAGCAGTCGTCTCATACCCTCACGGAAGATTTTTGGGTCAAATGAATGGACAATGGCATCTATTACCGAGATCAGAACAGGACATTCAATCAATGGAGTAATTTAAGGCCTCAGCTGGAATTGATTCTATGTATTATGCAGCTGTGAATTCATCAAATGCAAGTGGTGTGGAGGAAGAAGCCTCATGGGACGTGGTCTGGGTAAAAAATAGGGAAGTTCTCTCCACAGCATGCAGGCCATTAAACTTGGAGAGGATCTGGCTAACATCTCGGCTGCAGCAAGACGCGACTCTAATCAGAAAGGATTCTCCAACAAACCCGTTTTACTGTGAATGTATTCCAACCAGCTGTTGTTTTGGGCGTGTTCAAAGGTTCAAGACTTGAACCTTTCGACCTATAGAAATGTGTGCAGCTATGTTTTCCTTCTCCAAAATCGAGTGCGTCTTTAACTCATTATTTTAATTACTTAAACGACCAACATGGCATATATGTCTCTCATAATTGGGACAAAATAATTCAATGCATCATAGAGAACTTTCTATTGCAGCCAAGGCTAACTCTAACTTCTCTAAAACGCTCTGTCGGTGTAAACACTGTGGTGTACGTTTTGTCCTATCAATATTGCAACAAAGCCATCCACCGAGCCATCGCCACCACCGCTGCACTCCAACGAAGTTTGGAAGTTCTGACTGTCCGTGAGCGAGCTCTATCTCCAGGTAAGATCACAGATTGCATTGATCTCTCATTCACACAGAGGAACTAATGATAAAAACAGCCATGCCTATTTTGTTTCCATCTATAATGCAGCAGCGTCAGCGAGAGCGTTTGCCCGACTCTTGCAGTCTTTCAACTTAGATTGCAGAAGCTTTCACAAAATCTGTACCCTCCAGCATCTGTCTCATTGTTAGTCTGCCTCTATTTTAAGTGTTTTATGACACCTAGCAGTTGGCAGAGATGGAAGGGAGGTAGAAATATCCTGCTGCTGAATTAATGCAAGCGATGGAGGAGCACCGCCGGCTATTGTCCACACAAACAGAATTTACACGGGTGTCAACAACAAAGAAAAAAATGTCACTATTCATACCTGCAAACTAGTCGCTTTTCGGCAAAAATCCATCCGCTTTGAATTCGAAATATGTCATCCGTGTGTATGGTGTAGATCCAAAGAGGTTTTTTTTTAACTGAGGGGGGGGGGTGCTGTGTGATAAAGAAGCCCGAGGCAATGCCCCTTCAAGCAAATGGAGTGACATTACAAATGCAATAACAAACCACCGATGTAGGGCATGGTCCCGCTGCAGACCCGTTTAGAGACGATGATTGAAGCACTGGATTCGAGATCGGTCTTTCCGGGGCGAAAATACTGAAGACAAACTGCTATCCCAACATTCCTACAACAGCTGGAAGCCACAGTCACTAACTGTTCTACAACACCTGTGGTCACGGTCAAGTTAATTCTGATTTAAAAAGAAAAAAGAAAATTGCATAGGTACTGAGGGAACATAGGCCTGACTCCCTTTCTTTGTAATGCTTTACTTAAAGTACTTTGAGATCCTAATAGCTTGAGTGCAAGCATTGGCACACACGTAGAATTACATGCCACACAGGATTATAGCCTAAGTGCATGAATACTGCCACAGGCACAATTGTACCTTTACACTTACATGTGTTGTATTTATGGTAGCGGGTGGAATCCCAGGAGTAGTAGTAGTAGCAGCGCAGGTTGACACCATAGATGCTGTCATTGTATCGCGTCTCTCATGAGATGTTTCCATTAGCCTGAGAGAACGGATAACAGCAGCTTTGTGGGTGTTGTTTGGACAAACGTGTCTGCAATTTTCAGTGGAGAGTAGTAAGGACAAAATGGTTTGAAATAAATAAATAAAAATCAAGCCAAACTAAAATGCCATTGATTAAACACCCTGAATGAATATGAATTTTAGCAAGGACTAAGGTTTAGTATCAACATTTGGGGGAATACATTTGATGTGATGGGGGTCTGGGTGCACTCCCCCAGGAACATTTTTAACATCAAACACTTAATTTCTTTCATTGTTGTGAAAGTATTTCCACCATAAATTGGTGGAAATGTCTTGATCTATGTAAAGGAAAACATTGAATTCAGGCGCCAGGTGACAGTTGAAAAATATAAATACAATGCAACACAATGCAGTTAGGCTCTCAGGCATTCTGTATTTAATTTCCTGTCGATCAACTTTTGTCATTTGATGTTATCCCTGCTGATTCAACACACATGTCGACGTAATTCTCGCTTTTGTCCTCTTTTGTGTCTTTTGTTTGGAGAATGAACCTCTTTCAGTGTGCAAGTGGCGCCTAGTCAGCTCAATAATCCATTGATTCATTTGAATTTATTCAAAAACCCTTGGCCCTTTAATAGCTCCTTTGTGTTTCAGCAAGATTTCTGCTCAAAACTTTTTGCAGATTCAAAACATTTCCCACATATACGTGTTATCTGACAAGAATAAATAGTTGTAATATTTTGAGGAAAAGTCATATCACGAAAATATAATGAGAATAAAGTAATAATATTTCAAATTGAACCTGCCCTACAGTCTGCTGTGCTCCATGTTCCCATTCAGCCTGTGACAGACGTATAATTCTGTTTCCTTCAGCTCAGCAGTGTGAAGCATCCTGGTGTAAGGAGACAGTACTAAAGTTGTTCTCTTGCGAATTTGCGGCTGTATGGGAGCAGCTTTTTTAAAATTAAACGATGACGTCTTGCGTCTTCAGAACTAAGCAAGAAAAGGACATTCTGCCAGTGATGTGCTAAACTCCATCTGAAGCCCTTCGTGAGATCATTCGAGCTCTCGCCAAAGCAAATACAGAACTCGCTCTGAGAACCGTGCTGCTGAGGCGTGCCTCCTGACGCAACACTCCTCTCGGAGGCGCAATGAAGTCAGTGAGAAATGTGGACCAACATCACAACAAGTCAACAGAAATAGCCTTCGGCTGGGGAATCATGAGAGGGTTGCCTACATCTGGGTGGACAGGCCGCGTTCACAACCCCGCAGTGCCTCTGCTTCCAATCCGTGACGTAAAGGTTGACTCGGTCCGCTGAGGCCGAGGCAGCCATCGTGGCGGTGCCGTGGGTGCCAGATGGCGCAGTCTCATTGATTGCGTGGATGAGTGAGAAGCGAAGGAAACCGGAGGTGTGACATGATTGAATAAAACTGACTTTGGGAAAGGAAACTATATTACTTTGCTCTGTCATAAGTGGAGCTGAGTCAGTAGCTTCTGCTACTTTTACAATATTATTTAATACTATGAAGTGTATACTCCATAGATCTGTACCTGCAGCTCTAGTTTATACCAAAACAGTTATATCCTGTAAATCCTCCTTAGACTTTACCAATACTGTAAAGTACCTTAACCCTGAATACATTTCAGTCAACAGGCAGACTTACACCAACATTTATAGCAGCGAGATTTCACACATTGCTTTATGTGATGCTGACAGCAGTGAAATGAATCCACATCAGCCTATACACTGTTTAAAAGATGTTGACTGTTTAAGGGATGGCAAAGAGTACCAAATGGAGAACAGTTTTGTTTTATTGAGCCCGAAGGTTCACTCTTGAAATAGCCATTTGGCAAGGATTAACTCAAGGTACTCAACTTTGAATACTGACCGACTTCCTGTATCCCACAGCTTTAAAAGCTTTAGCGTTTGAATCAACCAATTATAATTGGACCATTATTTAAGATTTTTTTTTGTTTGTTTACTTATTGTTTGATTCTACTTTTGATATGCACAACAATCAAATACAATACAATGTGCAGCACTCCGAATGATTTGTGCAGCCCAGAGTTAAACAATTCGTCTCTGCCTCAGAGTTTGACTTTGATAGAAAAACCTTTTTGAAGTGAAGAAGTGCAGCAGAATGCAGAAGTCACTGGAGATTGTAGTTAAAAGTAAGTGAACCACATCACGACTTCGGTGTGCTACTTTTGTAAAACCACCCAGGACACAGCAGGCCCTGTGCCAAAAGGGGGGGGGGGGGGGGGCATGGAGAGGAGGCGGTGGTGGATGGGGATTGGGGGGGGGGGGGGGGTGGGCGTAGTTTGAAGCATTGATGGAAAGACCAGCAAAGACAAAAATCAATATTTGCAGGGTGGATGAAAATTCCCCCAGCTTCCAAAGCGGTTGTCTGGAGGAGTTTGGCTGCTTCTCCACCCTGCTGTTTTCTACGCTGGCTGCCCTTCATCTCTTGCCAGAATCCCTCATTCAATGTGCTTACTCCAGAGCTCTTCATCATACAGATTGAAACGAAGGGAATCGTCGAGGCCTGAATCACATGCGGTTGGGAATCTGGTGGTCTGCCACATGGTCGTGCACCTACTTCACACCATGTGACCTTTTCTATTGTACCCCATTAGCACCATTGTGCACGTGGGTATCAGTCTGTGTGTGTGCCTCAAGCTTATTGATGCATTGGCATCCCATTCTCTCCTGCTGTTACCTATAGAGCTGATAAATGAAGGCCAACTTCCCATCCCCCACCGGGATCCTTTTGCTGCCTCTGGCTAGTTCCTCTGTGTATTGATGTAGAGACCTAGAGACCAGTGTCGCTTGTGCCCTTTAACCCCACCTTCCAATTTGCCTTCAGTGTAGGCAGTACTGATAATTTGCTGAATTGCACTACTGCATGAAGTATAACCTTCCCGAGTCCTGAGAAATTAGCATTATTTAACCCTTTGGATAAACTCAAACTGTTAAATAAATCCGTACATGTTTCCAACATGTCAAAGGCCCATAGTGAATGCAACACATCAGCCATGTATCTCTCGTCATTGGTCTTGTTGTCACAGTGGGCATGTGTCAACATGTGGCCGTGATGGAGGGTATGGGCTAGTGGGGGTGCATTCTGGATTTTTGACCAGATAAATCTCCAATGGCAGCTCCCGGTAGGTTCTGCCAAAACTCTCAACAACAAGCCAGCAACTGCATCCATGTAGGAGCCTCCTTATTGGATGAATCCATAGCCACGGGCGAGGAAAAGTTCCCCCACATCTCAATTTCACAATGACAAGAGCGCTGCTGTGAGGATAATTGTGGATTTCACGCTCAATGCATAGAAACTAAGAGGAGAGGGAAGGAAAGGCAAAGAGAGAGAGAGCATCGGAGTATTAAATATGATAAAACAACCTCATAACCACTCTAAAGCAACATTTACTTCTCGATTATAATCTCCATTTTATAATGAACGTTAAGTCACAAAATATCTGCTCTCCATACCGCATATTTTGATTGCATTACATTCTGCCAGAGCATGCAAGTGCACTTCCAATCTACATTATGCTATTAGCAATTCTCATTATGTTATACTCTCCCATGAAAATCCTGTCGATGTAAGTAATAATAGAATGCGTTTCGTCACATTCAGCCTGGATGAACTAGAATCCTGATGGGGTGTAATCTAAGTCTGTGAACTGTTGAGTCCTCCTTTCCAATGTCTATATAAATACCTCCAAATCATTGTTTATTTGGTCATGTTTGGTGTTTTTTGAAAAGAAACTAAAACTATAGATGTAGCCTACTTCGAAGGAAATAGCTGGAATGTAGTCATGACATTTTTCTCAAATCTTTCTTCAGTTAGATGATTCAAATCTCACCAAAGAGTCGTCATTATTGGCAATCAGAGGATAATGGCACATTTGATATTTTTCCTTACCTATAATTATATAGAGTCTATTCCTTAAATAAAGACGGCAAGGTTTCGACTACACGATAAGTTGAAGCTGGAAAAAAACAATCATGTCCACGAGCAAAGTACGGGGCGCTTACTTCCTCAACCCGCTGAAACATGGCGGAACAGTAACACGAGCAGTGACGATATAAAAGTCATGTAATGTCAGTTACATAACAATGCGTATCTGAAGTTTGCTAATGTTTCGTGACATTTGGTTTGCTCGTCACACCGGACCAAGTAAAGGTGTAAGCAGAAATGAACCCGGCTTGTATTGAATTGAGCTTTTCATTGCTTGTACATTTGACTTCTCAGCTTTGTTCGACTGTGTCTTTCTTCAAAAGTGACAAAGTCTGGCTTTAACCTGCTGCGTGTTTACAATAGTTGGTCATGTTTTTTTTTGTTTTTCTAACATTACGTTTCACCATTAATAAATGTATTTTTCCCTTTTAAAAAAAGTTGGCAAAGTACGTTACATTACAAGTTATAAATAGCACCCATCGTAAAAGTTTCCATACCTACCCATCCCCCTTCATCATATAATGATGAAATTCATGTAACTGCCTTCAGCCCTATTGGCAATTCAGATTCAAAGTCAGATTTTGATTCATGTGTACCAGTCACCCTGCTCCCAAAGCCAACCGCTGATTGGAGCAACTGCAATAGAGCAGGTGCAGTGAATCACCGGACCTCTCGCCCTGCGCGAGAAACATCACCTGATTCAGAGCGCTCACCCTCTCACTCCTGCCGATTTCTCGCAGGCCCATTGAACTCGTCTCCCTGCCTCCTACCAGCTGGTGTCTCCACCACACACCAGATGGCTCTGCTCGCCTGAAAAAAACGTTTACCCTTTCAGTGTGAACGTGACAGATTCTTTGCTGAGCGTTCGCATCCTTTACCACCAGTATGGAGGTGGCATTGTGGCTCGGTGGTTAGCGCTGTCATTTCACAGCAACAAGGTTCACTCCTTGTTTCTGTGCGGACAGTTTAATGTTCGCCAGGTTTCCTCCCACCATTAATTGATTCTTTTGCTCGCTGAGTGTCTCTGGCTCTCCGTGTTTGCCCTGCGAGGAGCTGCTGCCCTTTCCCTGGTCCCTTGACTCCTACCCAAAGGATCCTGGGATGAATTCCATCCCGGAATAGGAAAAATAACATTCACGTTCACAAGGGAAAGTTTGAGTAAAGTGGATATTCGGGATGTCCCCCTGACACTGAACATGGCAAGCATCCCCAACGACCCACAGATCCATTGGCAGTTGACAAAGTCTCTGTAATCATATTTAAAAAGAATAACAATACAAAAATAATGGTGTATTTATTTATATGGTATAATTTACTTATACCTTTTCTGGGCCTTTTATTATCTCAAAAATGCATTCCACACAAAATGGGCAACGACAATTGCATGACTGCATGGACTTTGGACATGCTGCATTAATAAAACCTTGAATCTGAGGGAGAGCTTATTCTATTTTAGACAAACGGACGAGCATTTCAAAGATAGTGAAACCTCTCAGAGTAAAATTACTCATGTAGGCCTTTGTTCCAATTACGTTTTCAAAATAGCTTTGTACTGAACACACAAAGTCATGCAATGATACAAATGTGTAATGACTAAATCAATAATACGCCAGAGAAGTTGAACTTGTATTGGCGGAGTATAAAATGAACTAGATTAATCAATATGAGAAGATTAGACAGACGTGCTTTACAATGCTTGAATGAATGAATTAGAAGCTCATAAGGAGATATTACAAAACCCCTGTTACACATTTTCACGGACTATATTGTTCGATTGTCAGTTAATACTTACAATATTAAAACATCAGTATAGATGTGGACATTTTAATCGACATTCTCGTCTTTTTTTGCTCTTGTGTGTCATCTTTGCTGCCTATCGACCTATTGCACTGCAGGCAATACAACTTATAGCAGCAGACTACCTTGTTTAATACCCAAAGATACTTTTAAGGCTTCATTTCCCCAAATGTAGAAATAACAGGGCCTCTACTAACAAGTTCCCTTGTGCCAAATGCACATATAATAAGACATGCAGGAACTGGGACATGACAGCTAGTCACAACCTAACGTTACATGGTGCGCGCAGATGCTCCGATGCGGACACAGCAATAGACAGGACAGGATGTGAGATACATAGTTGTAAGACCTTTCTACTATAACAGCCTTCTGACCTTTTCTCACTGTCAGACCAGTGGCTGAAACACAGACACTTTATTAGCAATGTGATGTCAAGGACCTAATCTGCGTCAGGACTGTGACTAGCAAAGTTCAAATCTCGTGCTTTTAATTACACATGCGAGCAATGTGAACATTATTATATTCTGTTCTTTGCCTTTCTTTTCACTTCCCCAACTCTGAGGCAGTTGGATTCATGAGCTGATTCTTTTTAAAGGTTATACAGGTGTTTATTTATTTGTTTAAAGAAAAATACATGTATTTATATATGGCTACTTTATGATATCAATTTTCAATTCCAATAAAATAGTTTTGACGAACAAGTTCAAGTTGTGATTCGCTAAGCATGTACATGTTGCGACCACTTGCCTCCGCTTCAAAACAATATGAATATGACAATAGAGTCCTATTAGCAGTATATTGTTTGCATCTTGCAATAAATATGAATATGTTTTTGATCACTTTGTGTTGTGTCTATTTGCCTGTTATGTTCAAAAACTATGTGTTTTGAGGCACTGCTTTCAATGCCATTTATAAATGCTTTATAAGGCATAAATAGTCCACTTTAGATGAGCTCACATAAAACACTTTACTAATGCGTAGTAACTACCTCAATAAATCATGAATTAATCATGAAATGCAGTATTAATATGCGTTTATAAAGCATATATTAACATAACCATTATATATATAAATGCATGAATAATGTACATCTAAATAAGTTATTAATCATTTACTAACACTTCATAAATTATCTTATTAATCATCTACAACTCCTTAATAATTGGTTTATAAAATATATAATATTTAATTTACAAATGGGGAATCCATCATTTATAAAGTATGAAAACACAATTATGAAACATATAATAGACGGGCTTATTAATCAAGAACGAAACATTTACAACTGTTGTTATGAACTGCATACTAATGAATTATTAATGTCGGAACAATGCTTTATAAATGATGAATTAAGTGTTTACTCATACTTAACTAATGCTTCATAGTGTGTAGTTATTATAAAGTGCTACCGACAATTGAATTAAAAGTCCACTGAAATCACCCTGTTTTCTATATACACCACATAGGCGTTTATGGGTGTAATGGATGAACAACAGAATGAATCATCTTTAGTTACTTTGGGCTTTTTACAGCAGAGCCTTCAAGGGCAAAGACACCCTTGTGTGCAATGTTAAAGTGACAGGCCTGTCATGAGGATTATGCTTTGCCTGAGCCTCACATTGTGATTTAGTTTAAAATGTCTGAGAACACAACAGATTATTTTTGCCATTGACAAATCTTGCGACATCATTTCAGATGCCACAAATCAGGTTTATAAAAATAAAATATGATGCAATGGAAACTCCTGCAGTTTGTGTGTATATCTGTATGATCATACTTCCAAATATAATTAATTAAAAAAATAAAATTTCAAGATAAGACATCAAATTAAATTAGCAATACATAATTAATAAGCTGTGATGATTCTTAATTACAAAATGACTGATCAGTCAGGAATAAGTGTGGTTTTAATAGCTATTTACAGACTGTGGGCTAAAATGCTTAAAAAGCCGATATTCTTGTTGAGAATAATTCACTACAAGTTTACAATCCGATGGGGCAAAAAATACAAGATCAGTGTTTGTGATGGAATAGTGGCATTAGAATGTGCAAGAAGCCACCAAATCTGGGTTTTTCTCCAGGGTGGTCATGCCCCCGGACCCCCCCTAACTTATTTTTGCCCACTGGCTGGCTTCACAACATCCTTGTGGAAAGCCCTGCACATGGGCTTTCTTCTCCTGTAATGCTCAGCAAGTCGGGTTGCAGGGGTGATCACCTGGCACCCAGTGATAGGGTTGAGGATATTTGGGATTTTATTAAAAAGCAATGACCAGGTCCTCTGAGAGAGCCATTATAGAATGTCAAGAATGATTTCCTATCAGCTTTCGCAACTCTACAGCAGCCAGGAGTAGATGGGATAAATTGAAGTGCCAACGTTTCCTTCTTACAAAGAAAACATACCTCCTGGACCTGATAGACCACAAGGCTGAGGGATGTCTGAAGGCAATGCAAACACCCGGGGATGCAGTGAAAGCAGTAGAAACTTCCAGATTGAAAAAAAAAGCTATAATACTTTACTTTGCTTCAATACTGCTGTCTATCCCGCTTTGCAATCCCCAAGAGGGATTGAGAGGAAGCATGAAAATGATATCCGTGGTCTCCCTGGAGTTCAGCAGATGTCGCGCCTGTGGTCCAGAATTTTTAGTAGAATTTAAGCAGAAGTACTGGAATGTGTGGGGCCCAAAAAAAACAGGGACTGTATGCATCCTATAAAATGTGCCAATGTGGGTTTAGAGTGTGGATTCATGTTGCTTTTCTTGTGTGCTGTGTTTGCTGAAAGTCCAGCTAGTGTGCAGCAGACTGTGCACCTTGATGCTGTCATCATAAAAAATACCCACCACTGATTAGACCTTTATGAGTTTCTCACCGTTGGCATTTTTTATGGAATGCTTCCATCAAGACCAAACAGACCTCCAGCTGGTACGAGACAGAACATATCAGGAGAGATGTGATGGTGAAGTGGTAATCGAGGTGTTCTGCAGAATCTCAAAGCCTATTAAATTAAAGACAAATATTCTAAAGAATATTTGTCTTTAATTTCAGATTAAGATAACAATTAATTCAGAACCTTTTCTGATTGCTATTCAAATATTTTATTAGATCTTTTTTCTTTGAAACAAACAAATGTAAGAGATAATAGACACTATTTGTCAGATGCCTGATCATAAAAAATACTCGGCTTTTAAATTCCAAAGGATTGCTGTGAAACAGATGAATTTAATCAATTTAAAACTTAAAATTAACATTACATGGATTGAGTCCATCACTGCACCAATATGCAGGTAAGATAATCACTGGCATGTATATTTTTCCATCAGTTTGGGGCAAGGGAAATAATTGAAACGCTTGTTACAACAGTCACAGACCATAACAAGCTTCGTAACGTCAATTTATGCAATTCATTTACTCGTACATGGCTAAAGTAAACAAAGAATAAAACGTCTGAAAAACGTTTGATGATCAATGGTGTAACGTGATGGTACCGCACAAGCAGCGGTGCAGACATTACTTAACATTGGAGCAATGAAGAAACATTTAGAAAACTATTTAGTACTATTGACAGAAACGCGTAATGCGTGTTGATAATGGAGAATGAGGGGGAGATGGAATGACACCCAGCAAAGGCAGAGAATCAGAGAATCATTTTCATAACAAAGCTAAATTGACACAGTAATGCCCATGGTTTAGGAATAAAAGCTCTGACATTCTTATAGCTACATACTGGATTTTGTTTTTAATGTGTTATGTTTACTTGTATCTGTTTGATTAAAACTCAATTTAATACCCATTCTTTCACATACTCATTTTATTAGGTACACCTAGCTAAAACTAATGATTTTTAATACAACAGGACTGCAATAAATCGGACCTTCATTATCATTGTTTTGTTAAAATTTTATATAGGAAACTGCTGTTTGTGTTTCTGCTAAACTGTACTTTATTATACAGAGAGTTGTTTCTGTTATTTAGCCTGCCGCCTTTGATGTAAATGGACAAAAGAATGGAAACATCTGTCGGTATAATGCAATGCTTTTCAGCACAAACTAGCAGCATCCAATCCAGTGAATTGCGATGTGGTCGATAGTACGTTTACATTGTTTCAATGGGAGGGCCGCATCTTAACAACTATGGATTTTGGCCTTCAGGCCTTTGTGGAAAACAACGCTGAATGACAGACTTGTTTCCCAATGATGCGCTGCAGGAGACAGGTGGCCAGCGACCTGTGAGAGCAGGTCTCTTCAGATGCTGGCTGATGACGGCGAAAACATGGACGGGCATTGTATTAATCCAATTCCATGGCAGTAATGTGGAAAATCCAGCAGCTGTCTGAGCTTTATATAGAGGAGCCTAGGGCATGAGAAACCTGCAGTGATTCAAATGGCACAAAAGCACTGGGCCTGAAATACAGCACTCTTCCCCATGGCATATAGATCTCTGCGGCTGCCTTTTTGCCATTCTCTGCCCCTCTCAGCATCACTCTGCTTAATTTGACTTTCCCTCCAATTTCCTCATTTGATGTCTCTTTATACTCTGATGGCCTTTCTGCTTATTTCTCTGCCTGTCTTTCATCTTCCCCTTACATCCCAATTGCCTGGGCAGTTACAGCCCAAATCCATCCTCTTTTCCTCCGCTCATTCACTCTGGCGCTCACCTTGCCCTTCTCCCGTGTCTTTGCTCTCAACAGGGACTCTGTGGAGTCTTCAGGGACGCTGCATAACTCTCACTGGGGAGTGAAGGTGCAGCTAAAAGAATACCGTGGAGCACTTTCTTTTTAATGAAGATGCTGTATTCTATCTGCAGGGTTTTATAAAGGTTTTTGATCAATACCAGAAACTTAATAAATTCTTTGCAATATGCTGAGATTTTAAGATGAAACTCCACACACACACACACACACACACACACACACACACACACACACACATTTGTGTTTTCATGACTTTTGAGGACATTACATTGACTTCAATTCATTTCCTGGAGACTTAACCCTAACCGCTACCAGCCTAATCCTGACCATAACCTCAACATGAACTTACCATACATTTAAAACAAGTCCTCGGCCTAATATGTAATGATTTACATGACATGACAAGTCCCTACAATGTGTAATCAGTTTTACGTCCCCACAAGACATGCATGTTAAAACATGCACACACACACACACACTTTTTCTGCTGCTCAACAATGGAGGGCAGTGACAACCACAAGCTATTTCAGTCATGAAGGATAACCAGCCTCATTCTTTCGCCAAGAAAGCAAATGACCTCAATAGTGACCATAATTACAGTAGTTTGCATCACAGTGCTGCATATTACCTCTTCACAAAGCAGCTAAGAGATGGTTAATGGAGCAGTCGGGGAACTGGCAGAGGGGCCATTTTATGTAACGCCATCTAGTGGCTGCCTCCAAAACAGCCTCCATGCAAGATTTTGCGAAAGCAGCTTCTCACTAAAGGTCCATCACTTGTTTTCTACAATGTGCTTTGGCGTCAATAACTAATCTCACTTCGTTTATTGCGACTCCTCAAAGGGATTTGCTCTAAAATGACTGAGTCATTAAGATATTATCGAAAAGAAAATGTGAAGGCAGATCCACACGCACTGTATTGACAGCTCATTTAACAGAGCAATGCTCTGATCTCACAGAAATCTTTATCAGGCATTGTCAGAGCAGAGCAGGCAGTACTCTTGATACATACAAACTCGTTACTGAAATGGATGTAACCTGTAACAATCTATCTGTTACCAGACTTAACCAATTAGCGCTGTGTCATAATAAAAAAAGATTACAGTTAAATGTTGCACACCTTCATGGTTTAACGATTGACCTTGTTTTGCATCTTGAAATATCCTGAATAAACAGTTTTACAGAGATCTCTTTCATAGTGGTTGTCAAGGGAGACAATGCTGTTTACTACATGAATACAACGTAAATAATCGGGCAACTTTGCTGTTTGCTGGCTTTTTGACAAGCCTTGTGCCTTTTCCCAAACCAAGGGTTGGCTTGAGGTGAGGCTTTGATGAATTGCGGCCGGCTCTGTGTCACTGCAGTGCGGGTGGTTTATGCAAAATGGCGCCTGCAGAATGGCGCCCTTTTGCCGGGACTGTTCATCACCTGGTGACTGGCATGGCGAGAGGTGGGTGCCGTTCGTCTGCAGGTGCTTTCCTCGTGCGCCTATGTTTTTTTTTCTCCTTTTTATAGTAAATTACTTTTCTTTTCCCGTCCTTATTTTAATGTGCAAAACCAAAATCACATTCATATAGGTTATGATTCGATCCCAAACATTTTATCAATATTAGCGGTTGATCACAATATAAGCGATTTCCACTGTAAAAACAGCTTAAAATAGTTTTTTCGCGAAATGGATAGTTTTGGGCAGCGTCTAAGGTAAAGGGTCAGGATCTATCGCTTTGCAGTGTCATCATAAGCAGGACTTTTGACAGCCATTATTATGTTCATTTCCTCCTCTATCCCTGACCACTTGAAGCTTTGGAAAGTTGGAATGTCCTCCCTCATTCTGTCACTTCCTCCTCCTCTGCTAACAGTTGTGACCTTTCATCTGTCCCGCACCAATAATTGCTGTGCCTGAGGTGCTGAGCTTTAATGGCCGGAGACGGCGAGCAAGAGAATGAAAAGAAAGATGGAATGAGCGAGGCAGACAAAATATAGCTGTTACCCAAACCCAGAACACATCGCCGCTGCTAACCCGACCCCCTCCTCTCCTACATCTCGTCTTTTTTTTTTGCCCCCTCTCTCCTCTCCCCTCATCTTTTCTCATTTCGATTGAAGGCTAATGTTCAGGTGTCACATGCCTCTGCCTCGTGAGCCCCATGCGAGCTCCGATTCTGCCCTGTAGCAGCACCGGCTTCTCATTTCACGGCGGAGCAAAAAGGGTACGCACACACAAAGCAAATGAGGAAAAGGTTAATGTATTCCAAACACCTTATCTACATTGAAAGACGACATGCCATCTCGTCGACACCGCTCCTCCATAAGACTGAACTCCGACAAGCAGGCAACATCCCGGCTTCCCCTCGCTTACTTAGATTACGCACTCAGAGAGAACTAATGCAATGACTGTTGTCCCTTGCCAGTGGACCATAGTGAGCCTATTAAAATCACATCGCTACTTGCCTTTCTCTACGATGTGCCCCTCATTAAAAGCCCATGGCGCCATTAAATGAACAGGCCTGAAGACAATGCTGAGGACTCATGGATTTGATGCGACTCGATTATAATATCTAAAATGACCCCCTGAACACCATGACCAGTTATATCAACAGACGCTGAAGGGATTCATCAGCGGCATCATACTTGAGCTCCTTTCACAGAGAGGGGCTCGGAGGAAAAATCATGAGCCAGTCTCAGCCGGGCCACATTAAAGGCCACGCACAATTGCTGTCGTGATCGGCGAAAAGACAACCACGTCTTGCAGAGAATGATTACTCACTGCAGCGCGTGTGGGTGCTCGCCGTGAACGCCTCAAGCACAAATGTGTGGAATGCCAGGGTCCTCGCGCGGCAGCTGGTTGCCAGGTGGGCACAGTGCTTTTGATGGCATTGACCTGTGAGACTGAGGAGCACCGGTTTATTCTTATGTTGCACAATGAGGAAGTGGGAGACTCGAGTTGCGTAACTCGTGAGTTCACGGCAACGCAGGAACAGAAATGTCACCCAACTGAAAGGAGAGCCTGTTTTTGAGATGGGGTTAATTTCATCCTATTCATCTCAATCCCTCGAAAATTAAAGCGACATCCCTGCACGGATCTGTCAAGGTCTCCTTAAAACTTTACACAGGTAATTTATTCGGGGCTCAGAGAATCAAGGCATAGGTAACACGACTTATTTTAACGTTTTCAATCTCTGCCAATTTAAAATCCTCCTTGCAAGTGATTGTGAGGCCCTTAAAGAAGATATATGAGCCTGCATATTACCTCCCACACAGCGGCTTCACAGGACGGGAATCATTTTCTTCGTGATGATCAGTTCTTTACTAATGCGTTGTCCTGATCTGAATTTTAAAAAGCAAAGATCAACCTGACTTTTGGTGCAATACACTCCTTGTGTTTGTTCAGCAGCTTTTAGTTGCTCAAGTTATGATGCGGTTATTAACTAAGATCTGTTTAAAAATGTGAAGACGTCGAGCATGCAATTAGTGAGGAGCTCCTACTCCACGTTTATTTTATTTATATTCTATTTTGAGCTTCCAGCCCACCTTCATTTTAGACCACTTAAGCATATTGATAAACTGTCATTGAACACGGTGCAGTATTCCCTTTCCCCCCTGAAGATGCAGCCAGAACAGGTTTCTGATTAGAGGTTTCGACAAGTCAAAGCAAGCAGAGCTCGTCCATTTATTGACAGCTTGCCGTGTTTCCATAGAGCTCCATTAACAGTCGTCTGGATCCACAGGAAGGAAACAGCCACCTTTTGTATGCAAGAGGAAATGGGATTTAACAAAGAATACATTATTATTGCACTTCCAAAATAAAATATAACACAAGGGGCTTTGTTGTTGCGTTAAAGTCAATAACCAGTGGTGAAATTAAAAGTCAAAATTCTTCCCATCCAATGATTACAAATGAAACCCTGTATGTATGTAGATATAAAGCATGAAAAATACATTTCAAAATAACAATTCAAGGTTCAATCTGTAAGATCTGGGCAGAATTGTAGTTTATATTATTAAAACAATGATCAACAGAATGTGAATAGGATACAGTGTTGAAGTTATGTCGAAGGCGTGTTGCTGAGATAAACGACTCGCACCCTCTTCGTCACCGCCACAGGAAGACTGCTTCACCAGGACTACAGCTCCGTCAGACAGACGGAGCTGCCGTTACACATCTTATTTCACTGCTTATTATAAATATAGATGGTATGGACCCAGTAGTAGTGGTTCAATGCTGCCTTGTATTTCGTTGGAGCAGGTGGCTCCGTGTTACACTTTGCATGTTTCTTAAATGTCATGACGAAATGGGCTGTAATCAAAGTTGTGATGTCAAGTTTCATATATTGTCAGGAGAGATACTGAGTGTTTTGCTGGAAGGTACCTGTGAATGCCTCTTAATGACTTTCACCTGCTGTTTAATTGATTTAAAATAATGTACAACTGATGGTGAATACCGCAGCAAATGAGTAATGAAGTGAATCGCAAACCAATGACTCTCTGCACTCTGACCTGCAGGAGTGCTCACCCAACCACAATGACAACAACATAAAATTGCTTATTGAATTAACAATAGAAGGAGAAAGGTTACATTTCCACAGTCCAGGGCACACAGCTTTCAGCAGTGACGGTGGATTCTGCCAACAAAAATCTCCTCCGGGACAATTGAATGGCACGTGTTGACCCAGAGGGGGATTGAAAGGTCATGAGGTGTTGCCCTTTCCTCAACTGTCAAATTTAAATTAGTCATCATTTAAAAGAGGATCTTCCGGGTTAGTATTGTTAAACAGGGTGTGGTCCCAGTAGTTCAGGTGGGTGGAAGTTGAAACGTTGCCCATAAACCAGCAGCAATGTCATTATTTATCACACGTGTAATTTTCTATCAATGCTCTGCCATGAATGCCACTGAGGAAGTATAGATCGAATCATTAGCATGAAGCATTTATTAACCTAATAAATGATTTCTTCCAAATAACTATTGATCAAAGTAATTAAATCTCAATCAATCTCCTCTCAATGCAGTTATCCTCTGCAGTAATCATTACGGTGTGTACATTGGCTCATAATTAATCCTGTAACGTTACGTCTAGCTGGATAAAAAAACACAATCTAAAAAGCGCATGGTAATGAACTCATTAGTATTTGTAGTCAAATGCACTGAAGAGATGAGTTTTCAACAGGAGACTTGTTTGTTACAGTGAGAAAGGGGAGAGATCTTTTCACAGGAACCCTCTCTGCATAGGAATGATCGTGAAATCGAGGAGAGAAAAAAATAAAAAAGGTTAATAATGCCGGTATCAGAGATTGCCTCTGGAAAAAGACTAATCGACAGACGATACATACGATCCCAATTGGGCTTTATTTGCACAGCTCACCTAATAGTAGTCTCTTCCACTTGTTCCCTGTCGGCCATTCTCTGGATTCTCTCTCCTGCGGCCCTCAGGTCAAAGAAATGACTGTGATAAAATGTCATGATGAGAACAGAAACATGTCACTCTTGTTAGTATTGAAACGTGACTTGAAGTTTAATTCTTGTTTGCGCTGCTCACACCTCCCCAGACAGACCAACACGCGCACGCGCACGCGCACACACACACACACACACACACACACACACACACACACACACACACACACACACACACACGCAGATCTCTCCGACCTATCATTAAAAAGGAATCCCTGTTTGACATGACATGCATGTACACACAGACGCATTCTGGCATATATCAGAATAGATACACTCATGAAAGCGCACACACATGCGTGCACATACACCCCGGAGATTAATCTGAGATAAAATGTCGAGCTTTTTGTCGGCTAAGTCAACAGTGGTGACAGCAAAAGGGCAAAGAGGACCCACGCCACGCGCTCTACAGTTCAGTTCAGTTGATCATGTGACTACCTAATGAATTCTACTTCAATACAAGAAGACAGAAGCAGGGTGGAGTGAGACATGTTGAAGATGAAGACGGTATCTTGAGACTGTATGAAACATGGGCCGGGCAAAGAGTTCTTTAATGCACGTCCAGAACATACAGGGGTCACATGGCTGAAGCAGCATGGCTCTAATGATGGCAAGCCAGTTAACCACTTCCTTGCTTAAATATACTTAATTATTGCATTGAGAAGTGCAGGCATTATTGTGCACCATTACGAGGTTACATTTTTGCTGTAGAGAAATGTGGCGACAACTATTGGATGGATTGCCGTGACATTTTTCACAGATATCTGTGGCAACTGGAGTATAAATAAATCACTTTCATGATCCTCTGATCTTTCATCTGTTTTCTTTCCCTCTCCAGCAAAAGAAAATATCCAGTAAAAAAATCCCAAGATCTTCTAAACAGAACGACGATCCATTGTACAGACATTCATTCCAGACAATGTACCCAGTTTTTGTTGTTGGTCCTCTGACATTTCTTCTAGTACCACCATGAGGTTATGAACGAAATGTCTTGCCAACTTTTAGAACGATTGCTATTAAATTGCGTAAAGACATTCATGTCTTCCTCAGAAGGAATTCTTATAACTTGGGGGTCCTTTAACTTTCCAATTAGCGCCACCAGCAGGTCAAATTTGTATTTGATTTAGTTAAACATGAAATGGCATTCCCATGAGCCTCGGCTGTGCTTTGCGTTTTATTGCTATTTGGTAAATGTTAGCGTGCTTTCAGTGCACACTAAACTAAGATGGCAGGAATAAAGTTTACCATGCTCACCAATCGTTAGCATGTCAGCAATGTCATTGTTTGCATGTGGATCATAACATTTAGCTTTGCTCAAAGCACGCTGTGCCAAAGAACATCCTGACAGAGCCGTTTACTCGGCATGCAGACATGAGTTTAAAATATAGAAGTATATTTTTAATTGCCATATGTGGCATCAACACACTCAAGACTGGTGAACAGTACGAGGCTACAGTTGACACCTTTCTCATCTTCTTCGAGTGATTCAGCTGACTTGTTTGACATGTTCCCATAAATATAGACATTTTCCTCACATTCACACTTCCCAATCTTATTAAATGTGTGGTGCACATAACACACACACACACACACACACACACACTGAACAGACGGACTCTGAGCACTAAGATAAATAGATTGAATAAATGCTGTTATTTGCCCGCTCTGCAGCCTGTACATCACGGTTCTTACATTTCGTGATTCATGAATATACTAACAGATGCGAGAAATTTAAGCCTCTTAGACAATTAGTAGTTGTTTTTTTATGGAAAATGCAAAAGTTCTGTTTCTGTCAAGCAGCTGGGGGTGAGAAAGTTGTTGACACTGGGGAAACACTTGGCCTTTAAAACCAGCAAGCCTCTTACATGACAGTGTGGTACAAAATGTGCATTTGTGGCAGTCCAGATTGTAGCTATATCAAAGCTGTTTTCAAGGATTTGCTTCTCGAAGTGATGTCTGTCACTGCTTTGCTGACACTGATGCACTCTTCATCGGGTGTCATTTGTGCTTTTCTTTTCTTTTTTTTTGCTCGACTAAATCACTATTTGTACAGACGCAGACGAGGGAAGAACAAGTCATTTGCATACCCCCCCGCCCCCAAAATACACACAACATCCATGTGGCTTTTCTGAGCTGAAAAAAATGATAAATAGTAGAAGAAAAGATGGACACGGTTAACGAGGACCTGTTGAGACTGAAAATAATTGCTTACGAACTCTCAAGCATCTCAACCATCAGGGTCAAGGCTACTGCTTTAATTCATATTACGGTATATATTTATTGCATTTTAAAGTGGCACTAAGCATCAACATACAACAGTTCCCAAAATGGCAATTGTTTTTCTGAGATACATACTGTATAATGGTATGCAATTACTGGAAAAACAACTGATACTCGTAAAAACAACAAATGATGACCGGCATATGCTCCAATCTATGGAGACCCCCCTTTGCATATATGCCGGCATCATACGCAAATTCTCGAGAAGGTGTGTGTGTTACAACTCCCGCTCTCATAGCGATTAATCTGCTTCTTGCATCCAAGAAATAGCCTTTGTTCCAATGATAAATAAAAGTGAAGCAAGTACCTCTCCTCCAGAGGATTTACTATATGATTATGATGGGACGTCAATGTTATTGACTGCCATGTGATGGTGCCAAAATGATGGGCTTAATACATTGATTAAAGAATCTCCAAGGCAAGGCGTCTCTGGCAACTCACAGCATGCAATTAGCAAAGAATAACAATGCCATGTGGCGTGTAATTAGCAACGGGGATCAACCTCTTCCCCACTTATTACGGCTCCCTGACCTCAACAAGTACCAAGAAAGTCAATTTAAGACCGAAAAAAGCCGACAGTAGCACCAGAAAAGCTGTGTAATTTTAAAAAGCTGTCTGACCTCAAGAGGCCCTGACCAACGGAGCTGCTAATAAAGTCAACTTATGAAGAGAAAAAAAAAACTACCATTTCCCAGGCTACTAATATGTTGACGTCGAGAGGCATTTGTCTCATAAAGCAGTTTTAATTGCGCCTTCCCTTATTGTTTGCTCTCCAGTTAATTCCTCTTTGGCTAATCCTAAAGAACCGTGGTCATATTTCCCCAGACGAAATGCAGCTGTTGCTATGAGCTCGTTTTCACATTAACCTCTCATGGCCCGGTCCTTGTGTATACTTGTGTTCACACAGCTTGTGCACATGTTGTGAGTGGATTCACGTTGTAGTAGATAATGGCTGTGCCTTGTTGAACTTTCACAGCCTGGCAAGTGCAAACGAGGAGTGGTTTCAGCTGACAACCGCACAGATCCAGTCCTACACACACACACCGACCATTACCCATCAGCTTCTCATATAGTATCAAGTGTACACTGCTCTCAGTAACATCACACGATGGCAATGCATGCTGGCATTAATAAAGTAAAATATGTATTCAGTGAGTGCAGCTAGTGACAGTGTGGGCTCCATGGGAGCTCTGACTGCTTGATGGAGAAGCAGGGGGCGGGGCTTAGTGAAGGGTCAAGAATACTTAAATATCACAATTGTTTTTGATCGATTGCTTGTTGCCCCAACCTTTCAGAAATGAAAACCTTTTCAAATGACACGCTTCGATAAAATGCACTCGATGAAGGAAAGAGTACAATGAAAGAAATAGAGAAAAATCAGGAGGGTTTTAGAAGGTTGATAAGTCTACGGCTCTCTGCCAAGAGGTCATGTTTAAGCGTCAAAAGTTTTTCCAAAAGTGTACTCATAAGACCTCAAAGACAAGGCGATTGGTTGTTGACAGTAAGTACTGTATGTATGCATGTATATTTGGCTAATCACCCATGGAGTGGTCTTACAGACGGATTAAGCCGGGCCTAATAGACAAACATGAGTGGAGTGCGGAACCGGGCTCAGTCCATGTCCCTCAAACTGGCTTCTTAATTGAAAAGCTTAATGTCCCACCCCATTGCCCCACACACCCTCTGCCAGCAGCACACACGCAGCCACACCGTTACTGATATCCTATGGACACACAAGCTCACACAGGCTCACACAGCTGTATCAGTCATAATTAAACTGCCACCCTGACAGGGCCTCTGAGATTAGAACGTCTGGAAATTTCACCCTCACCTTCAACAAAGGGCACTTTTCAGACATTGGAGACGGAGAAATAAGTCCTCAGTTGGATCCTTCTGGTTGCAGTCAGCTGGAGGATTAGGTGGCTAATGTTAATGGGGTAGAGGAATCCTGCACAGCCTCCGTGTTCTTCAACAACCATGCAAAAATACATGAGAGGACAGCTTTTGATAATTGCATGACTGTGGGCCCAGGCTGTACCAGCGGGACCCGCACAAGCGTTGGCACGGAAAAAAGCTCAGATGATCACAGGTTGACTGGATGTTCTTGAGGCGTAGAGGTTACAGGATGATTACACAGAAGGTGTTTGCTGCCTAAACGTGGATAGCATCTACCAAAACACGAGCCCTACTGTGAATATCACTTGTGATATTCTGGTCAGGTAGGAAGACGACAGCATCACAGCTGCGTACGTTGGCAACGTGAGCTGCTGACGTTTGCTGTAGGCTTTGACGAGAGCTCATATCGTCAGTGATTATGAAATAAGTCTGTTTTTGTGACGGCAATATGGATCAAAACAATCCTCATCATTGTGGCTATTAGCGTGCAGCCATAATGGAAACTAACCTTGGATCTGCCATAAATGATCTAATCACATCTCTGTGGTCTTGCCGCTCACAACCTCTTAAGTAAACTTTAGTTTGACTGTATTTCACATTTTTTACTTGGTTATAAGCAAGCAAATAAACAAGTTCAGTTTGATGTTGTTAATGTTAAAACATGTTTATACACTGGCATGCAGTTTGAGCGCACTCAACTTTAGCTTTTCTTGCTAGCTTTAGCAGTTTGCTGCCTCGCCTGACAATATTTGAGGACTTCAATAACTTTCTACTCTGTGCTTGTAGCTTTTGTAGATAAGCGATGAGGAGCGATAACAAAAAGTCCTTCTTGCAAATCACTTTTGACAAGAGATCTCCCTGATCTTGATGGTGGATGAATGGTGGATGAATAAATGGTGGATGAATAAGCAAATAAACAAGTTCAGTTTGATGTTGTTAATGTTAAAACATGTTTATACACTGGCATGCAGTTTGAGCGCACTCAACTTTAGCTTTTCTTGCTAGCTTTAGCAGTTTGCTGCCTCGCCTGATTCGCCTTGTAGTCGAGAAGATGATGCCAGTTTTGACTTTAGTAAAATTGGGCAGTAATTTGCAACGGTACACCGGTATCGTGACGTATTACGATTGACAGCTGTCATACCGTGGGCCTTTGCTTGTCTACGGTATCGGGGAAACAAAACAACCTGACATAAGTATGTGTGGGTCAAAGCTACAGACAGGAGCAGTCTGGCACCTGCAGTTTATGTTAATTGTCATAGGACACAAATTGAAAACAGCTGATGATATTTTTCATTTAGTGTTTAATTTGACATGCTATAGTGCTGCTAATATGTGAACAAACGTGCTTCAGTTGTATAACATGTCAAAGTTGCATGCTATAGTTTAAATCAGGTTTATCATTTTATTTATTTTAAAGTAAATTATAAATGTAATAACAATAATACTGATAATAATACAACAACAATACAACAACAATACAGTGAAACCGCAATATTTGTAGAAACGTACCGCTGTGAAATGAAACTCATACCCTTTCAACGCTAAAAAGTTATGAGATGCAGTCTCAGGTTTTTCTTAAATCTCTAACATAATGAGAGCCAAATAATTTAGAATTTAGATTTCATATGTAAACTCAAGCATTGAACGTGTTCTTCTATACCAACTTCACTCTTTTTTTTCTGAGTCATGTATGCAATACAAGTCCCAAGACCGAGGCCCAAGATTACTTTACTGCGGACTAAAATAGATTGCAATAAAAAAAGACCTTTTACTGTGGGCTGATATTGTTTGGCATTCACAACGGTGCCGCTGTGTGTTGACCCAATGGTAAAACAAACAGCGGAGTCTCAAATTCTTTTAATTGCTTTACTGCTCTATGACTTACCTAGACAGAGATTGTGTTCTCAGCTGTCCAATACCATTCCACACCTGGAAAATGACTTGTTTCAGCCTACCCAAAACACCAGGTGGTGGGGAAGAAAATGGAAGCTATTTTGAAATAAAACTCAGTTATTCCGATGCAGTAAATCTTCTACCCCTGATTGGAACAACTCAAAAAAAAAAAAAAATGTACAATCTGTCTAACGGCTGATGTCTACATCTCATTAAATCAATTCACAATGACAAAATCAATCAACCGTGTATTACTCATTAGCACATAAGACACTTTAAACGTTTTGTCAAAAGCGCTACACAAATGAAATTTACATTTCATTAACGATGCTGAAATCTCAAATGTTTCGCAGCCATTTCCACAGAGAAGCAATAGGACAACAAGCTTGATTTAATTAGACAGTAGTGGAATATCACCTGGGTGTAGAACAATTTAATTATGGAGCATTGATGTTTTTCAACCTTGAAAATGCGTAGTCTAACTCAGACTATTTGATCTTGATTGCTGATTTTATTAACTCTATTTCCAGGAAGTCAGTGGGAAATGATTTCTACTCGACGAGCGACGAGCACACCATGAACGAACTAGAAGTAATGTGGCCAAGACACTGTTAGACTGTCTCGTCTCATTTGTCCCCCTCAGCCCTGCTGAGCAACTCTGACACTTTCCCATTTTATAAGACCGTGTCGAACTTTCTGTGATGAAATCCAACTAGAACGACGGCTCCATCACAGACTTCTCGACTCAGCTGGAGGACCAATAAACCCGAACGACAAGACACCCGACCAAACCCTCTCTTCTGCTGAAACTTCCCTGCAATAAAAGAATAAGAGAACTTTTAGGCAATCAATATGAAGTGCTTTTACTTGATTAGGGCCTTGGAGTTCATGTAGAAGAGAGCGGAAGGTCTGTGTGGAAGGTCAGCAGCATAATTCAGTCATTCCAAGTTCTCTGGGAGATGGCACCACTTACTGAGCTGAATATCCATTCAAATAAAAGCCCACGGGGGCCCGCAGCTTCAGCAGTACACAGCCAAAGACGCAGAAAGAGAGAAGAGATGGAGAACGAGAAGTCCATGTGTGTGTAGTGGTGTGGCTTTCAAGCTGAGTTAGTTCAATCAGACGCAAGTAACGCATGCAATCAGGCGTCAGCAAAGTTAATGACAGCAAATATTACTTGGAAACTTTGCCACTGATGTTTAACAGAGATGAGCGACTTGGGTTTCCTGCTCTCTGGCTTTGCTTCGGGATGCTGCAGGGTTTGCATTGTGAGAATTGTCTGTCAAACTTCCCCAGAAACCCCATTTAAATCGCTCCGAAGTTGGACCTGAGTGGGAAATGCAATATCACTTGGAGTTGAGAGGAAGGTTGCTTCCCTCAAGCTAAATAAGAATGCAAATCTAGATAAGGAGTCCGGGAAGAGCCATTCATATATCCACCCCTGAGTGACAAGTGACATCAATTTCAGATTGGGAACATTAATTAGTTCATCTCCATCATGCGGAGTATCATCAGTTTTTTCCCCCCTGCCATGTAGTGTCTTGTCTAGTACGTTGTTCCCAACGATGATGGAATGTTAATGTTGTTGCAGATGTCAGATATCAAGATGTAGAACCACATAGCAGCTTATTTGGCCAGCAGTGAGTTAGTCGTTTTGTTGTTACATTATTGGGAACTAACTTTCTGCACTTAAATTTAAGACACTATATGACGTTTTTTAAGTGATTTACAAGATTGAGACAAATTCATATACAGTTCATGTTTTCTGGTCGTGTTCATGAGCTCTGTTTATTTCTCTAAATTCCCCTAATCATGAATTTGCATGATCTGTTTTTAGATTATCTCGCTTGAATCTGTATATACTTATGTGTACCGTTTACAATATTTGAGGACTTTTATTGAAGAATAACTTTCTACTCTGTGCTTGTAGCTTTTGTAGATAAGCGATGAGGAGCGATAACAAAAAGTCCTTCTTGCAAATCACTTTTGACAAGAGATCTCCCTGATCTTGATGGTGGATGAATGGTGGATGAATAAATGGTGGATGAATAAAAAATATTCTGGGAGTGGGTGCTCTGTCAATCTCACTTCAATAGCTTTAAATATCTTCAGTGCAGAGTAAATCAGCATATCCAATTCAAACTGGAAAGTTAGTTGTACATCTATTGGTAATTCCCTTCATGTTGCAAAAATCAGATTCAGATTAGCGTAATCTGAATCTGCATCCGGTCTGTAAACAGGGGAATGCATCTTGAATCCTCTGTATTACTCAGTATGTATAACTTTGTTGAACCTGAGAGATAAAAACCCTGAGGTCACTTTGCTCCCAATCACCTCATGCAAATGATGTCATTATTGTGTTTTTCTTTTTTTTTTTTGCTTCAGATTATGTCAAAGGCTCTAAAGTGAAGTGTAATTGGCACAGAGAGTAAGTGTAACTGAAGTAGCGTTGCGTGTCCTATCATCATTTATCAAACACTCTTGTAGTCATACATATTCATGCTGTCAGATGACAGTCTTGCATTGTAAATACTCGTGACGCTCTGGATGTCAAAGTAAATTAGTGTACAAACCATTCCCCCAATAAAGCCGTGCGCACGGATATATTCTGTCCAGAATTATAAGTACCTCGTGCATTAGAAACCTGCAGAACACTACACGACTTCACTGGAGGGTTTCTGCTCCAGCAGTACATAGTTTATAGTCCATGATTTATCTATTCAAGCTATTTTGGTCGTGTTACACCTCAGAATGAAGTCAAGCTATTTTTACTGCTTGCCTTTCCTTTGATATCGAATGACGGAGAGCTAAAAGTAGAGCAGCATGCATTTTGCCTCCATGTCGAACACAATGACGTGGCTGCTTGAGAACGGTCAATAAGATATGAGATGGGCATTTATTTTACAACACAAGTCTATTTAAGGCGTCTTGGTACGGCCGGTTTGATATGTGCACATAGAGGGAAGAGCTTACAACCAAGCACACAGAACCTTTGTTCTGTGTTTAGAAATGATCCGGTTAAATATTTACAGAAAGATCATGCGCATCTGGCTTGATATCATACTTTTCCACCATTTCCAGAGTGATTATGTTTGAATTGCATCAGCTTTTAAACAAGCAATCACATGTAGAATCTTATCTTTAGAGATTATCCTCTCACCTTTCTCCATATTTGCATGACTCTAAAGCAGCGGTTCCCAAACGTTTTAGGCCACGCACCCCCTTCTACATCCCGACCGGGTTCACGCACCCCCAATCCCCCCCCCCCCCCCCCCCCCACCACACACACACCTTAAAAAATAAAAAGCAACAGAGCCTAAAAATTGGACCAATGAAAGAACAGTTTGCTCGCGCGCGAAACCGGCTCCTGTGTGGCTTTGAAAACGAACATTTCAAGAAGGAAAAGGAGATTATGTTTTTATATAAAGAACATTGTTATATTTATATTGTGCTTTAATAAATACAAATTAACTGTTGCTGTGTCACTTGGTCTTTTGTCCTGTAAGTGGAAACTGTTGATGTGTTATATACCCAGAAGCACTGTAAGCATTTCGGCGTTGAATACACGGTTAAAACACGGTGAGGTTGAATACACGGTTAAAACACGGTGAGGTTGAATACACGGTTAAAACACGTTGAAAAGTGAAAGGTTTTTAGCCGACTATTTGTAGACGTTGATTCAACGCTCACGTTTAGACCAGATATCAACGTGATGTCCAATACTGGCTTTCAACTGATAAATGTGGATGTGGTTTCTTAGTAAGCCTCTAAATCATAATATATTAGTATTCGCACAATGTAGAGGATGCAAAATTATAGTATTGTAAATCACGTTTAAATCTGGTCTAAGCTTCAACGTTGAATCAACGTCGACAAATAGTCGGCGAAAAAGCTTTCACTTTTGAACCAATTCTGAACGTCTTTTCAACGTCGGGCGTAGACGTCTTTTAGACGTCTATTCAACGGGAAAATGCACAAACGCAATCAGGGAGAAAATACGTTTTTAGTCAAACGTAATTGAGAATGCATTTTAGTTTTGGGGGAACGTCATTTTTAGGAGACAGGACTGCACCATTAGACCACCATTACATTTTTCCTCTTGCGCACCCCTCGCGCGCACCCCACTTTGGGAATCCCTGCTCTAAAGATTTCCCCAGCTGGCCCCTTTCTGATCCATCCTTACTACATGTTAGCATCCTGAAATCACAGCTGTTTAACTAATAATCATGAGTAATAGAGTTTATTTTGATGGCAACATCCCCTATTAGTTCATTTTTACTTCCTGTAGTTGGCAGTAGTTGTACATCCTGATGTTGAATATAAGGGCACATATTGATCGCTGTAATAAGTCTTAAGTATGATTATATTCGTCAGTGGAGTAACATTGCGTGAAGTGGCCCAACATTGAACTTTAGTCTTCCCTCATTCCGTGCGGATCGAACTGACCTTGTCCACCTACCACCGTGGCACCAGCTGTGCAGACTCCGTACACTCCCAACACTTCTCCCCCGGCTGAACCTTTACCATGTGACCTGGCCTTTAAAACCAGCCGACCATGTACAGGTCATTCTGCACTCCTGAGTCCTGACTCTGATTTCATGACTGTACAGCGGACTCACCGGCAGCTGAGGACAACATGTCAATCGCTGTCCGAAGAATAAAGCATCTGCAATTTCACGTATGTTAGTTCACATTGCACATTGTGTGCCTCCGCTTCGTCTTTGATTTTTGCAGAAATTAGGAAGCTGTGCTCATCAATTTAGGGATGCACATAATAGCAAGCATAAGACAACTGAAGCGCCTGTGTGCTGTGTGACAACCAAAACTATCATCTACCTTCAACGCTCATTGCATTCCTTCAGCCGTCTTTTTGAATTTCAGTTTCGCAATGCTCGACTTCAGATGGTGACAGAAGAGCTGATGCAGAGGTTGTGCGCTACAGCACGGGGGAGAGGAGGGGAGGTGGCGGGGGGGTCGTGACAGTTAGACCATGCGCACAATGCACATGTGAGCATGAGTGGCCGACTCTCTTGCTCCCCTGGCCTGCGTTAACCCTCAGGCCAAAGTGTGACACGAGCAGTGTCGGATGGGAATGCATGTCAAGTGTGCAACGGAACACCCCAGGTGCCGACAAGGATGAAAGTGCCCTCAAGCATAACCATAGCTCTGTGACGTGCATGAGAGGAAGCCTGTTTTATAGATAAAGCCACTTGGCCCATGTTATTTAAAGCAACTTCCTCAGTCAACGTCACCCCATTGAGGCACGCGCTCATATATCATTAGAACCCTTTAACTCAAATGTAGGTCATGTTTACCCTTCTGCCGCTATGGCGTCATTTCTTTGAAGCAGTTAAGTTGTTCATTTTCATCTGTTGTTTTTCACTAATAAGTAAGATTTGAAAATCAAAAAAAATGTATTAAAATCCAGTGTATGGCGTTGATTCATTTTACAATTGCTTTAGGCTATTTCATGAAAGATCAAAAAAGGTCAAATGCATTTTGAAATGAATTCATAAACTGTAGGCCCTAAGACAAAAACCACATCAAAAATGATTAACACATTTGACTAATTGAATTATTGAAGAATAAAACAAAGTTTGGATAATAAGGTGATGTTTTACTCTGGGAATAATGAAATGTCTCTCTCTATCTCACACACACCTTTTTCGGGGTGTCAGCTCCTCCTCAGATGAAGATTCCTCATCTGGTAAAAACAACTCACACTGATGTCCTGGAGAATTGCTGGTGCTCCTTGGACATCCATCCATCTTCTGCTCTAATTCATGTTTCAAAATCCAAAATATATCTATGAATCAAACAAATCTAGCTCTAGATGATTGCAGCATTACACAGTGGTTTCTAAGAGGGGTAATAATGAGTTATGACCTGCAGTTTGAGATATATTTTTATTTTTTTAAATCCCACACCCCTTATTATAAAAAGGTGATTAATAAACCTATTTCAGGAAAATGAATAAACTGAGAGATGTAGGGGCTTTATTTAAACAGAGTTACATGCATTTGAAAATGCCACGGGGGTTTGAATAACCTCTTGACGCTTCTAGTGTCGGAGCCAATTTTAACTTTCCACATCCAAGCAGACTGCCACCTATCCAGAACACAATTGTGAATCATGAGATCTGAGTGAGGGTGTTAATGAGCGGTGGTTAAATAAACTATGGATTTACACACTACTACCACAGCTGTGGCTCAGTGGTAGAGCAGGGTTGTCCTTCAATCAGAGCATCAGCGGTTCCATCCGCTACTCCATGTCGATGTGTCCTTGGGCAAGACACTTAATCACAAATTGCTCCCTCATGTGTATGAATGTTAGTTAGAGTCCTGATAGGCAAGGTGGCACCTTGCATGGTAGCATCTGTCATCGGTGTATGAATGGGTGTGAATGATGACAAGTAGTGTTAAAGCGCTTTGAGAGGTCGGAGGAGAAAAGCGCTAGCCAAGTACAAGTCCATTTACCAAACCATTTACATATTAACCAGCTTCAGAGAGTCTGACAATTTAAAACCAGACTGCATAAACTCATGAGTCGCTGGTTTTGTTCTCAATGAGTCTTAAAGCTCTCTTTTAGTTGAGACATGTTGAATAGATTGAATAGCGGTCCAATACGTCGGCATGTCTAGACTTTGGAGCTGTGCACTTTTCCCATCCATCCAATGCAAAGCTGGCAAATGAGATGGATGCGTTTACAATTTCATCTTTCACAGCGGCTTTGCATGATAATACCAACCAGGGTCACACTTCTCCAGACGAGACTCAGAGGAGTGAGAGAGTCTTCTTTACATATCTTTTTTTAAAAGGAAGAAAGTATTTTGTCATGCTTTTGTGTTCCCTAAATAAGATATGGGATTTATTCAAAGTGTGGAACGGGCATCTGATTTCAATGGTAGGACTCTTTTCTACATGATTATTTTTCCATCAAGCGTGAGGATTACACTGACTTGCTAAAGTTGAATAATCTCCCAAATTATGCTACCCTATACCTATAAATCATTTTATTATTCCATCAAAAATTGCCAGATATCACAACTGCAGTAGGATTAGGAAATGAACAGCATTGTTATTTATTCAAGCAATATCATGAGCTGCCATTCAAATTCAAAATCTTATTTTTAACATTAAACTCATAGAACAAGTCATAGAACGGTCCCGATATGTCCTGTGTCCACCACATGTTCTCCTCCCACTCAGCTGCCACTGTACAGTACAACAACCAACAGTAAAAGGTTGGGGACTGATGCTTGAAATTCAGTTTAGGGTCCAAAATAAACTTGTGTACCATATGCACAAAGCATAGATATGCATCACTCTTTGTGTCCGATTTAGAAGGCACACGTACGTTTTAATTATGAAAAATGGCGTATGCATCTTTACCGTATGAACTGAAATCCATTGAACTTGCTCACAATAGACTGTGATGTCCTACGACACAGTCAGGAGTTGATGATGTCAAGTCTGTTGGTGCAGGGTAGTATGGCCTCTGTTTTACATGATCAGCCTGTGAACCACTGGAATGATTTGCAGCTACTGTAAGATGTGTGATTCCCTTTGGGGATGAGGATTAGCGCATCCCCGCTGAGGCCGCGGTTGTCTAATGGAGAAAGTTGGCCCGTCCCATGCTGCTGCTTTGAGAGTCAATGAGTTTGAATTTCATTTCCCGAGATGTCATAAGGGGGCACTGCATCTGTGAGTGTATTGATTAAAACCCGTTTGAATCCGCACACAGCACGAGTGTTTTTGATGGAAAAATACATTATTCAAGTTTTATTTGCTGTCGTGAATGGAAGGAAGAGTCAAACGTTCTGAGAAATACACTTGTTGGCCGTCGGACCCCTTGCCGGGTGTGAAGATTGATATGGATTGCATCTCTGTGTGTGCAGTGCCGAATTCCAAATATCCAGTGGAGGGGTCCAGTCACGACCCAAACACAATAACCAAAATGAATACTTCAAGTAAACTATATCCAAACCAAACTAAATGAGTCCACAGGGCAAGACACAATTTGTTTTAGATGTGTTAGACTGTGCTTTCCTTCATAGATGAATTCCATTTCCTCTCGACTAGACTTTTAAGAAACTCCACCACATCCACACTGCTGCCACACTTAACCTGCTCCAACGCTAGACAAAAACAAAATCAAACATTGTTTGCTCCTTTTCCTTCAGAAGAAGGCTCACTGACACATTAGTTGTTGAAGCTCAACTTTATCTTGGTTCCATTTCCGTAAAGCAGTATTATCTTCATGCTCAGAAACTGTGCTTTGCTGAACCACTGTCAAATTATTAAAAACCCATTCAGGCACTGTCAAATAAATGCCCCGCCATCCGTCATGGGGAAATGGCTTGTGACCCATCAGACGCTGGAACGCTTTGTTCTGACGGCAGGCAATTCTAATTTGACTTCAAATCTGAATCCTTTCAGGCTGGTCATCTGTGAGAGTATGTTGACGGCAACAAGGTTTGAGGAGAGTCTTGGTCTGTGAGAGCAGAATCTGATTTCAGCTTGCGATCCGCATTTACTCGTGCTATGATTTGAGCGTGCTCTCTTAATTTTCTCTAGCTGTTCCTGAGTAAGAGGTTCGTCACGTGATGTTTTTTACGACATTATGCTATACGGGGGCTTTTTGAATTGTTTATGTTCAACTATGGCATCCAGCAATGTTGGCAGTGTGTCACTTGTGAAACACTAGCCCAGTGGATATACAGTGCAGGGGCAGATACGAATAAAGTACCGTCTTTCAACAACAACGGGATCGCGTGTACCTCCGAGTGCACATTGTCTTTAAAAAAAAATAAAAACATTTTCAATTAGTCTCCAGATCGCTTTGTGCCCTTTTGGGAGAAAGACACGTCTGACTTCATAGATGAGAGACTTATGTCCTTGTGTACGTTTTCAGTCGTCCATGAAAGACGCTCCGGCAGTTTAAAGGCTGTCGATTTTTGTAAATCCTACTTCATCAGCAAAGGAAGCATAAAGACGTCTGTGTAATTGCCTGCCAAAAGGTATGTATTGCAATTCTATACAGCTGCCTAAGCAACACTATCTGTGGAGTTGCACATCACCTGCCACTGACATTGCAAATCACAGGAGAAAATAATTGCTATTTATTTTATCTTCTGTTTGAGGGTATTACCCGCACTGCTGGATGTGTCCGCAGTTCAACCAGCTATGACAGAATCAGCCAAAGATAGTGGGCAGAATGTGTGATCTTTTTCTGCCTTTGTTACTTTCTAAGTCACTGCTGTGTCATGTGCCGAGTTGCATCAAAGTCATCTGTTTGGAACAGTCAAGTCATGGAAGCACAAAACGCTGACAAATGCACGGTTTAAAAGGCACATTTACGTATATGATCAAAGCATTGCGGCAACTGGATGAATCATTAAACCACTGTTACCGGCGAATTGAACAAAAAAACAAAAAAACAGAACTGTTTCTGCTGTGTGTGTGAAAATGGCTCGGGGCTTGTCATCAGCCCCCTACACAACTGAAAACCTCCAGTGAGACTGCTTGTATCATTGAGCAGGCTTCGGCTGCTATCGCTTTGTACCCTTGCCTTTGACAAATAAATTGTTAAATGCAATCTGGCAAAGCCAAACGCTACATCTTTTAGAAGTCTCCCCCAATTATTATTCCACAGTGTCACTATGAATGGAGTTTGTTTACTAATTTGAGTTAGTGGTGGAACATTGACTATTTTTGAGAACATATTGCTTCAGCACCAAGACTGAAGTAGTTATTCAGCCGATTGAAGCCCAAGCCTTGAATTGAACTTGTTCCGTTTTAATTTGAAGCTACTTAGGAGCTTAAAAATGTCACAAACAGTTTTACGCCACCTCATGTAGTTGTTGAATTAGACCACAGTTTAACCTGAACAAACCTGCTGAGCCAACTTAATTAAACATACACATTCATCTAACTCAAGGTGCATGTGTACTGGGCTTTTGTTTTGGAAGCAGATTTTCTTTCAACAGAGTTTGATATTGCAGTGTCGGTAGTGCAAGTTGAATAATATTTCAATCAAGTTTAGATCTTGTCCAGATGTATTATTGTCGTCTTCACACTTCAGAAAAAAATAATTAGCTGGAATCGGATATGCAAAAACGAGGAGTAAAGTCTGATGATTCTCTCTCTGAACGTTGCATGAGACAGTCTTGATCATTTTTGTAATGTATTGCAAGAGATTGAATCAGGTCAGATCGGGGTCAGTGTGATCGGCATGTGGACTGAGTTTGTGCTCAACTCTTTGTGAGTAGCGGTGACACAGGCAGACACGAGCTACCTCAGTATTACTCACACAACTCATGTGATCTGGTCCCGGTTTTCTGCATATTCTAGGGCTGTGTTAACACACTGAAATACAGCTTCTTGTATGCGTCATCTTGTTTGCTGACTTCAAATATGTACATGTCCCAGAGGCTTATCGCTGCTGGGTTTCCAGCTTGACTTCTATGAATGGTGCAGACATTTAAATGTGACCTCAGCCTATTCCCTTGAGGATGAGCGGTGTGGGTCACTTTGATCTCTCAGCCACTGTCTTTCAACTTTCCCACCCTGTGTAAAAACGGGCCTTATCGGAAGGAGTGAGACCATGTACATTGCTTGGACAGCAAATTTCTCGCTAATCCCCTGAACCTGAAGGCTACCAGTGCATCATTATTCTTTCATGTGTCGGGCAAGCGGCTGGATCGTCATCACTGGCAGAGAAAGTGTCAAAGTGGATGTTTACATCAATAATTAAAACTGAGGGCTCAGAAGAGTCCTAACAGCTGAGATTTGGGCTGGTGTTACCCTTTCATATTTCCTACAGTTCGTCCCTGAGCTGCCCGTTGCCCGACACATTTCCCAAAGTGCTGGATTGTTGCGAGAGGTATTCTATCTGCTTGTTTTTAGATATTTCTTTGGCCTAAGAAAAGTTCATGGACCGGGCGTAAATGATGTGTTAGAAATGTCAGATGGGGCGTTAATCTCATAACAAGGCGAAAGGGTGGACTGGGGCTTCACATTCGTTTTTAAGAAAAGTTAAAGACAGCCTGGTCTCCAAAGGTTACGTTCCCATGCGTTGTCAATTGCATTTCGAGAGAAATGTATTTTCATAACGAAAATATCTTTGTTATTGTAGTTACCAGAAGTCCATGTACGTGGTTGGGGTGGACCGGTGAATCAACACTTTTCACCAGGAAACAGCTGTTTGTGTCTCGTATCAAAGCAAAAGTCAATGCTAATTCATTTTGATTTACATTCGTAACTTAAATAACATAACACTCATACTCATTTTAAGCCAAACAGTGATGTTTTTACTAAAGACAGTAGTTTTTTGTTACGTTAATCACATATTTAAAATTGCAACCGTAATCTTAAGAGAAAATATGTTTCCCTCATAGCGTAATTAAGAATATTATTAAGTTAGATTGGAACAGAACTTTGGAGGACACGGGGTTGATTCAGGCTGTTCAAACTGTTTTAGAGGCGATTGGATAAAAGTAAATACGCCAACACAAGTAGATCCAAGACACGAACAGTTTTAGAAAAATAGTGGGAGTGTCACAGCTCTGCCCATACGATCTAGCTTTTTCCACCTCTCACTCACCTGAATCAGTTCATTCAGTGCACCTGCCAGTCACACTCGCCTCATCAGCTCATTACTCTCACCTGCTCACTCTGCCTCCTCCACTATTTAAACCCCTGCCTCACACACACACACTGGCTGCCAGATGGTTTGCCGCTTCCATGCAAGAATTTCCCGCATACACCCTTGGACTGATTCCCTGTTACCGACCCTGCCTGTTTTCAGACTACCTCGCCTTGCCTCTGCCCGTGTGTGTGTGTGTGTGTGTGTGTGTGTGTGTGTGTGTGTGTGTGTGTGTGTGTGTGTGTGTGTGTGTGTGTGTGTGTGTGTGTGTGTGTGTGTGTGTGTGTGTGTGTGTGTGTGTGTGTGTGTGTGTGTGTGTGTGTGTGTGTGTGTGTGTGTGTGTGTGTGTGTGTGTGTGTGTGTGTGTGTGTGTGTGTGTGTGTGTGTGTGAGAGAAAGATTTCAAGTCAAACTATTCCTGCTGTTTGTCGTATTGCTCCTGGGTCCTTACACCCGTAACGGGAAGTGGAAAATGTTTTGCTGAAAATTTGCTCTTTTCCAAGAGAGTATGGCTGTATTTCATATACCCAAGAAGAAAAGGTCAACGGAAATCACAAAATATATTAATATACCTGTTCGGCATACAGTTTGGCATATTGGCTATTTGATGTGATAAAATACAGCAATGGCCAAATCGGCTCAAATATTGGACATAGCGAATTTGCCTTAAGCGGTTAAGTCATTGTCTGATGTCCCTCGCCTAATTTCGATTTCTTTATCCCTGACGTTGCTTTGGAAGTGTACATAAGCCATTTAATAGTAGGTCAAATGCACCATGGAGAACACAAATACAAACGGTGCCACATTGTTTCATTGCACCACATGGACCCATCCCGCAAGGATAATAATGTTGAAACATGTTTGTTACCAGAGCAACACCAGTTTGAATCAGCAGATCGGATGCAACTGGGTTGATGTTCATTAGTAAAGTTTTTCCCACCCTCAGCAGTTACAGCTCTGTGGCTGCGGGAGCCACTTCAAGACAAAACAGTAGTTCAACTGTGAAGCAATCAGAGGTGAATGTGTTAAACTATTCAAATGTTAAGCACGGCGTGAGTGTGAACAGCAAGTACGATCAGTTGACTTTTCTTGGATGTGAAAAGGGTGCCGCAGTGGGCCCATCATGACATAAAAGGTCCTCATTTGAATCCACGGTGTCACGGTCCTGTCACCAGGCAGACAGCTGTCGCCAGACATCTTCAATAGGAAACCTCGTGAGGCTGTTGAAATCTAGAAGTCCACTTAAGAGCAAATCTCTTGTGATCGTGACATAAATGTCAGCAACATTTACTACTTCACTAAAGTCATACGAGTGGGATTCATGGGGGCATTCCTTTGTCATGTTCTTTTTTTGGACATTCCAGAGAGGACTAAGCCGCATTTACTGAAGGCCACAGGACAGAAAAATGTCTGCTTTAAAGATACCAGTTGTTAGGAGGCCTTAATAAAACGGATTATTAATGCTAGCGAAAACCACAATCAAGCAAACAGCAGTCCAGACACAAAGCTGGACAATGGCTAATAAAAATCTAAATGAACATTGTTTTTCCTTTTGTTTAAATGCTCAATAAAATGTGTTTCATCTCACTGTAGTGGAATAAGTTACAGTAGAAACCGGATACGGGAAATTATTTTAAAGCATTTGCTAAAACGATATGTTGGGAAACGTTGCCGCTTTAATAATTTATTGATTTCAAGCTATGAGCTAATTAAAGCTATCAAGATACAAAAACTAAAGAGTAAAATTACGGCAACAATTTACGCAAAGGACACTGGCTTGAATTAAAACTGGAAATAAAAATTCAAAAATAAAAGTTCTAATTAAAATTGTATTAAAACTGAAAATACTTATTGAGACTGGTTCACCTACAGTAACTCCACCATTTATAGGGCCTATAAGAGACACTGAACAGGGTAAGATGGATGTAATAATATATTGTGAAATGAGATTTGATGACAAAAACATGACATTTTCATTTGAAAAGAACATGTATGAACAATTAGTCTTTGTCCTGGCCAGAAATACTCCCAATTCATAATACAACTGGAAAGCCAAACCAACCGGTAGATGATTGGTAAATTCTGTTTACTTTGGCAGGTCGTCAGCCAATCTAATAGTCATTGTTGGATCTCACTAGTATGGGGTATTTCTAGATAAAACATATTTTCAATCTAAAGATTGACAGAAACTAAACGCAATTATCAATACACAAGTACCACCGTTACTGTTGAGTGCTCAGGGTGACGGAGGAGCTGCTTTCCCTCACTGCTGGCACCGGGAGAAAACAGTGTAGTGTGATTTATGATGTTAATCATTAGCAGGAGAAGCTGCAGCGCCTGATGGAGTGTGTCCCTTTTGCTTGAGCCAAGCCTACAGTTGGCTCCACGCGGAGAAGCTGAGCCCACTGCAGGCTGATGGAGCGGGATAGACGGCAACTAGCGAAATGCATTCTTTCGTTTGAGGATTGTAGTCTAGAAGACTACCATAGCTGCGTCCAAATGAGATAAGATCATGATTCTATCCACACGCCGCCAATGTCGAACCCAGAGGGGGTTGAGACAAAACAAAGACCGAGGCCAGATCCAACCAAGCGGCACAAAAAAAGCAAGTAAACATTGTCTCCAAATGCAAAACTAATCAGGGATTGTCGTGTTTCTTTAACGGTAAATCCACAATGAATCATCATAAGCTTTGACAGCTGTTATTCACTTTGACCCCACTGATTGGGATTTGACCAAAACTCAATTAGAATGTAAAGACATTACAGCAGCTGTGTATTTCACAGGGAACTTACTTTTTAAAGATGTATTAAGTTATATTTTAAATCAGTCCAGGCAGCACATTACAAGTGTAGCATACAGAATAAGGTTGGTGGGAAATCCCCAAAACTCAAGGATTATTTTGCCAAATGATGAAATCTCCTGGCTTTCAAGCCTCAACTTTTTGACCCGTCTGCCGTTTTCTTTCCTTTGAGGCTCATACTTCAGATTAAGTCGTTTCAAGACTCTTGTGAAATAATGGAGCTGCTTTTATAGCTGCAGTATTTTCATGTTTTTGTGAAAATAATTGGCAAAGCATTTCCAGTAACACCTTCTATGACTCCCACGTCTATAATGCATTTATAAACATGCTTAGAACTATAACTACATAGTGCTTTAACTAGAATATAAGCACACAAAGCATAACGCTTTGTAACAATAACACATTATAAAACATTTTATAATAATCTCCTAATGGCAAGTATCATATATTTTGTAATTGTTGGCTACTCACTGACTGGTATAGTGTGTTATAGTTTACAATACGATATATTCTTTGTACAAATATTATAAATTATAAAGCATTACTATTATATACAGCTTTTTATTATTCAGTGCTGAAAATAACTCATTATTAGTATTTGTATAATGCATTGTAGACATTGAGGTCAAATAAAGTGTTACAGAGCTTCCTAGTTATACATTCAGTACACAGCAACATTATTATTCACTTGGAGTCGTCTTTCTGGCCACCTTATGGATGGATGTTTAATATTCACTCTGCTTTTAGTTCATTTTTGATCTCCAACTCCTGAGGGAACTATCTGGCCCTTCAGCTTCTAAATGCTCCGATACATTCAGCAGCTACTTGCTAACATCGGCTGTCTGGGAATGTTAGAGCTTTTTTTGGTGGAAAATACTGTCTGTGAGAACAGCGAGACTGAATCAAGACATTTAAGTCGTGGGCCCGAAAACCAAGGTTTGTCACTAAAAGAGTGGCACCTTTTAACATTACACTCATTTAAATAGTTAATATACATTTTTGCCTCTATTGTAACCGCATGCAGTTATAGCACCATAAACATTTGTGGCCATCAATTGTGATTTATTACGAGACATAAATGGTGGTAGCGTTGATCGCTGGAACCACATCAGTGGCCAGTGTGATTTCTAGCTGCTTGATACTGAACTGGCAGAATCCAAAGAGGAATGCCACCCATACCTGAGACATACTAACCTGCAGATCCCACTGTCTCTCTGTCACATAGCGGAAAGGAACAAGGTCTCCATCAGAAGCCGCCCGCTTTGTGAAGCATGACAAAGGTTCTGGACGGGGAGGTGGGTGAGCATTTCGTATCACACAAGCTGTCGGGGAAGTTCAAAGAGAGTTCAGAGAGGAGTCAGACTTCACCTTGACGTGAGCTGTTGGCGCAAACACAACCGAGACTACCCGACGCTTCCCTGTCTCCTCGAATGGCAGGTCAGATTACTGGAATCTCCCGTCTGATGACAAGTTTTGTGGGGTTTTTTCACCTCTGGATGCCTTTGACTGCTTGAATGAAATATAACAGGCCGAGGAAGCCAACTCTGGGAGTTTTAGGGAGCTCTATTTGTTTTGTAGAGCAGACAATTGAAGTGTACAGTGTGGAGGATGAATCTTCCCCACAGAGAGAGAAGGCCGGAGAGCACGCGGTACTGATGTTTACAGTAGCGTCGCTTCTTAATAAATCTATAAATCTACCAAAAACTGGTTTACAATTAAAAATAATTTTATCCTACTGAAGCTAATAGAATTACACAATGAAGTACACTACTAACAGAATATAAAGCAACTCAGCCTAGGAACCCACATGTTCCCATGCTGAGAGCACAGCGAAAAGAGAGCGAACAACTTTCCGAAGCCCTTCCTCATACAGTTTGAAACCCCCCCCCCCCCCCCCCCCCATACTGTCTCTCAATTCCTACTGGCTAGGACCCTCGCACGGGTGGGATCTGTAATTGCCTGTCTAGAAATCTCACTTTCCCTCTGCTATTCTAAATACATTCAATGACTGTCTTTTATGGCTTAACTCTTCTATGATTCTATATAAAGTTTTGCAACTTTTGGCAAAAGCTTCACAAGTTTCACAAACTGATATGAAGGTGCTACAAATTATACTAAGATACACTTCTAACTACAAATTCTAAAACATTTCCACAATTATGAATATTCTAATTATGTATTTCCAAAACACTTCCAATATAATTTCTTAACACACACTTCTAAACCCAAATTTCCTACAACAGCATAACAAATGCTTGACTATTTTCAAAAAATATCGGAAAAGTAGTCTTCAAGGTGTGATTTTCGATTTGCTTCACTGCTGATTCGTCATGTCACACGTGACAATCCCATTTTAATAAAGTCTACTCCTCGTCCTTGAATGACTTGAAATGGCTACGACTATGCTCGGACGTACATAAAGCATGAAGACCATTCAAATTTAATGATATTGCTGACAGCTCTCACTTTAGTTATGCTCATCCTCAGAATTCTCTGCAGGGTTTTGTACCTGAAGCCTGAATTATGTGGATGACAAACTGCTCACAAATGATCCATGGGAGTGCGGGTGCATTTATGTTGCTTTCGCATTTTCCTCGATGGATGATGGATGTGGGATTAGGCAGTATCATGAATCATATCAATGTTTTCCCCGTCACTGTCGAGACTCCTGCAACTAAGTCTGGCTCCTGAAATATTCACCGATGATGTTGCAGCTTCTTAAGGATTAACGTGTAAAATGTAAAACCCCACATATAAGCATGACAAAACACCCCCATAAGTCAACAAAATGCTCTTGCTACTTACTTGTGATTCAATCAGCACTAACAGGATATGATGTTTGTTTTGCGTTCATCTCTCTACTATACTTTATGTGATGCAAAGGAATGCAGTTTACCAATAGAACGTGTTAGTATCGTTGCACTGTCGTAAAATAATTACTGGTTACGAGAGTTATAATCACCTATATTGGCCTTATAGGTGCCACATACAAATAATTTGGCTTCAACCTCTCTTGATGTACTTACACAGAAATGGAAATAACAGCCAGGAACACGGACTGTAAAGCTGGACAAATAAAAGTAAAGAATAGCCGGAACTGTTATGTACACTATTAGTGAAGAAAAAAGGTGCAAAACATGATCCCTCTCAGCCAGTTGTCAAGTTCATTAAAACCCCAGCACGTCTCGCAGAACTTGTGATCGACAAAAACAACACCCTTAAATGGCCAAAGTAAATGTCATGTTTGTTGTCGGCGCTGACCGCTTTTGTCCTCCTGTCAGCAGCAAGACACACACGCACTGCAGTCTTTTTCTATAGTCGGCCATGTCAACAACCTAAGACATCATTAGGGGCTCAGAGAATTCCTTTTGACACAGACCATCAGCAGACAAGAATCACTGTTCTCTCTGCCCAGTGGTTTGTTTTAACACTTAACTCACAGATGCTTGGATCGCATCAGTAAGGAGGACAGATCTGTAAGGAAGCCGTCAACTCATCACTGCTGACATGAATCTTCTCATGAGAGACAGGACCCGTCTGATGTTTAGCTATAGTTAGCATAGGTTCAGCCACGGATGCTGAGTCTGATTATTTACAGATTTTGTGGCATCTACTGAGAAGTGTCTTGTTCAATGCAATATTTTGAGCTTTCAAATGTATTTCTAAGTGTATCAGTCAGGGAGAGGCAGCAGGTAACACCGTTGCATGTTATGGTGTCTCTAGCTCCTGCACCGTGACGTATTCACAGAGAAAGGGAATATTTGAGCAGATACAGTTACAAATCAGATCCTTCGCATTGGAGAAAAAAAAAAGTGGGCAGGCGTACAACCTTGTTATGAGCAGGCTCCATGTTCAACAAGTAACAAGAAAGAGTGCACCACCTGAAGACAGGAAGTGCTTTTCCTGTCTCGATTACTTACCTTGATTAACAGGGCAGATTGACGGAGGTGTGTGCCTGTAGTGTAATGCGAGCTTACGTGTGTACCCATTTAAGTAGATGTGATCTTGGGCACCTCGTGGATAGATTGCATAGTTTCCCGTGTCAGAGTACAACCCGAGGATGCAGAGGCTTGTATGCCCCCCCCCCCAACATACACACACAGGGTAGGGCTTCAATTAAATTTCAGGCCGGTTGCTCTTCCAGCAATTGGCCGATCCACAATTTGCCAATTTGTTTGAGCAGGAAGTGAAGGCCATTCATGTTTCCTATCCCTGGAGTCCTGTTCTGATCATGTAGCCTCTCCAATGAGATACGAGAACAAACACCGCAGCTCATCTGCAAGTCAAGTGTCACTCAGGTTTCCTGTGTTGCGCGGCAGCTGTTAATCATTGGAAATAAGAATGCAGGCCACCAGGTGCGAGACATCTAATCCGTCACATCAGCCTCATTCGACGGAATGAAAATGGAGATTAGCATTTAATTATTGCAAATTGTGCTGCAATGTAGTAATCCCTAGGAAAATAGGTCTATTGGATTTGGACAAAAACAGCTGTTCTGTGCTTGTCCTAAATGCCAAACTTGTGTCAAACAAGCGACATCTTTGACTTTGTCGAGAAGTTGCATAGTTTGAGGGGAAACCGCAAAGTCAACTGAATGTGCTCGAGCAGCTCAATGACTCAGTTACTCTGTGCATCATCTTGGGGCTAAAAGACGATGGATATCCTAAACAGTCATGACAGAGTGCCTCCATTCTTTGTCATGCCGTGAATAATGTGCAAGTGTTTGGTCCATCAGCTGTGGGAGAGCTACATGCTGCTGCGAGCTTCGGCTTGATAATGATTGACTGTCGGCCGTGTCTTGGAAACTTTGCTGACTGCTCATTACTTCAATCCCAATTAAACGGGAGAGCTGCGGACATCGATAGTCTCAAAACAATGTGGCAGACATGGCGCGTGCCTGTTGCCGTAGGAGACTATATCAGGCCATTGTTATCTCCACAATGCACATGTGTGGACATTGGCGAACCTGCAAATATTCAGTGCAGATCGCTGTTGGCTGTAATCACACAAACACTTTGCAAGCATAATGATCATGCATTTTGGTGCAGTCAAACGCAAATACTGTGGCAAAAGCAGAAGCCTGTAGGATAATGCTCCAATAACCTAAAGAAAAAACTAAATTACAAGTGAATAAAAGAAAATCCCTTCTGATGGAAGACAAACAAACTAACTCCGTGGTAAACATAATTAACATTTTAAATAGACAAAGGCCATGAATTACAATCATCAATGTTAATTTCCGTTTAATCTTTTGGTGAAAGTTTAATGTACATATTATCTTTGATGTTCATCATTTGTAATATTTCAGACCTGAAGTCTGCTGCTAGCCATTTTCTGCTGTAATAACCACATGTCACCTTGTACCGGTCGCCCCGACATTCTCGCGGTGAACCGTAACCATCACAAAAACCCATTCTCACCCCCGACTCGTCCAATACCGATGCACAAAGGTCCCCTTAAACGTCTGAATGTAACGTACCGGGCTTTAAACTATCTCTAATCTGAACCCAACCTTATCATTATTAGATTCTCTGCAGCGGTGGCAGAAGGGTCAAACAGAACCTTCACCCAGGAGACTGCTGTTTGTGTCCCGTGTAAAACGAAAGACATGGTTGACTTATTCCGTCACGAGTCGTTAGTGTCATGTGAGTCGTAAGTCAGTCAAGTTACTGTCAACTACAGTCTTTTCCTGACCTTAATGGTTTGGGTGCCTGAACCAACTTCCTGTGAAAACGGAAGTTAATCTTGAAAAGCCAACGATGAAAGAAACGAGCATCTATTGACACGCCGTCCCTGACATGTCCAAAACTGATGCTAGACGGGGTCCCTACAGCTTCATAGTTTGATGTTTAAGGTGACTGACCAAGCCTCTGTATTTGACAATTCAACTTTATTTCAGACATATGGGTCCATATACAGTGAAGACAACACGGTCACTGAGGGAGGCAAAGCTGTTGTATGTGTGCAAATATGTATAAACGACGAGTTTCAAGCTTCAGTGCCATGACTGTTATTTCTGAATCAAAACAGCAGTTTGCTCAACTCTCAACCCCTGTGTCAAATGTTGAAAACTATGAGTAACAGTTTAGCAAGGAGCACAAACAGTTTTATCGGCAATAGTGCTTTTTCTATTAAACTAAGAAACTTAAACTGCAGGCAGACATTTACAGCAACGCTAAGCAAATGCTCTTGTTTTGAGATAACCGCCGCAATAAACTGAGAAGTCAGTGTGTCAGGTACATACTGTCAGGAAATCCTGAGTGAAATACAAATTTAAGCAGTTCTTAAACAACAAGAGTCTGACTTACCAACATAAGATATTTTGCCTCACTTGTCCTCTTGATAACCTTTGGTATAAAGTACTGAAGGACTAATCGTGCTGTCTGCTGTTAAGGTAAGTTACAGAGCTGGATTTCTGGGTGTCAAAGGTGTTCAAGTTTGATTTTTTATTTTTTTTGCCAAGTGAGGTGCAGTCCTGTAGGGAAGACAATTTCACCAGACTAAAATATTTCAACAACTATAACATAGACTGCCATTCAATTTTGCACAGACGTTCATTGTGTTTAATGGTTAAATCCTAATGTTCTTTGGCCAATACATACTCCGCGAGGGTCCTCTTTGGTCTGTGTGAAGTAAATGTCGTCATCCCACCATGTCCACCAGCAGACTTCAAAAATATAAACTGTAAATGTAACTCCTGGCAAACAATGTTAAGGTGCATTAAGTGGAATGGAATGTGGATCAGGGAATCGCACGCATGGTACACCATACCGACCGTGTGCGTGGCTGTGCGACCGGTACGAGTTGACCATGGATTGTGATCGCTTGACTTTTCCTTTAACGCTTCAACAAACATTCATGTATTCTCTCGGATGAATTATATAAACAGTGGCGTTCTCCTCATTCTTTCTAGTGCCATCATCAAGTAAATATTTCAATTTGTTCAATACTTTGGACCAAATACCTTAAATACTAATGCCGTTCCCATCAGTCTCAGCTGTACTTCATGTTTAGTGCTAATAAGCAAACGCATTAAACTAAGATAGTGAACATGTTACCTCCTGAAGAATGTTAGCATTGCCATTAGGTTAACATTTAGCTTAAAATAGGCCTGTTTGCCTAACTGTCTCCTAGAGCTGCTAGCGTGCATGTACAGTCCTTGTAGTGTGTCGTTTAATCTATTTACAGCTGCCAGTATGAATAGATGCCCAGTATACATGTAAAAAACTAATTCTGATTGGCTCTATAATATACAAAACCTGTTTTATGGTATTGCAGCTTGACTATGAATTAATTTCGAAGAAAATTTGTATTTTTAAAATGATAAAAATAGAGTAATTCAATTAATCATTTCGCAAAATTCATCATCAGAAAACCCTGCAGACTGAGACCTTGCACAGATATTAGGAGATCCTGTTGTTGGATCCCTCCTCTCCTCTCCAGCAGCCCACTGCTCCTACTTAGCACATAAGAAGTGGATACTTGAAATATTCAATATACAACCTAAGAGGCAGCACAACACTGCATTGTTATTTATATCATCAATTTGAATTTCAAAGGAAGCTATACCCTCTTGTTAGAGTGATGATTCACAGACGGCATTTAAAGGCTGTGCAGATCGGCACCGCCGCCTTCCAACAGGAGTGCAAATTGACAAATGGGAAGAAATGACTTGGGGACAAATGGGTCAGGAAAAGGACAATATTGAAGGCTTTTGTGAGCATGTTATGTTAAATCTGCTTTATGTTGTGCATTTGATCAGGTTTTGGCCATACTGCTGACAAAGTAATGCTCGAACTCTATTGTATGATGAGAACAGATTTTTTTTTTTTCCCACCGATACTATTCCTCCAGACTGATGCCGTGAAACTAACTGGTATTACAACATCCCTCTGTTCGAGATAGATACTTTTTCCCAATGGAGATCATCTTGAGTACAGTAATCGGTGAAGTGTTCAGTTTTTACATCTATGTTAATAAATACTGACTCGCTTGTTGGTGCCAAAGTCTATGAAAATCAAAGGTCTACTGAATCACAAGCCTGCCATATTAGTCTTCCTCTAGCCTTAGCCCCGTCTCCGGTGAAGAATGGCTGGTCCTGCTTAGGGTCATCCTGGAAGGCCTCTCATAAATTCCACCAGCGTTACCCGTCTCCTGACACTTTCTTGATAACACTCATTATTGCTCAATGACCTGGAGGCAAAGCTTCACTTCAGCCCCATCACCTTCAGGCTGCAGCTGAGGAAGCTCCAACCTTTTTGCAGCTCACCTCTTGCTTTTAAAAGCCATAAACTCATGCCCGACAAGTTAGCCAGGAGATAAGAATCACAAGCGGTGATTATTTGATATTGTAAAGTGAATCACACCCTCCGCCGTCCTCCGGAGGAAGAGATGGTTTTCCAAAGGACCAAAGGGATGTAACAAAGATGTGTGCAGTTTATGAGGCTCCTCAATCACACGAAGGAAGAGTGTTTTGAATCCCAGCTCAACCCGGGGCAACAATGAAAGTTGAAGTCTCTGTCAGTGGCGAGATGAAATAATAAAAGCACACCCTCATCTGTGATGATCATTCCAATCCGGAATGATAAGTCGCTTTAGACAACGCATCCAGTCTAACAGTATTCATGATAAAGAGTTGAACTGGAAACTTTCGACTTTAAATGGTGCTTCAATGTGTAGCGCTGGATGAAGCACCGTTCCTCAACGTAAATGCTCCTCTTAAAACACTCTATACTGGAATATATAGATGCTCAACCGAGAAGAGAAGCCATTGCAATGGTCGAATAGAGCAAGAGGGCCCTAGGAGGCTATTCACACTAGTGCTGATAGTTGTTAAAACCCTGTGTGCTTCACTTCAAATGGGTTTCGAACAGCTTGCGGATGTGAACAGAGCAGTGGAGCAACACCATAATACACTCTGGGATGTTCACCTCAGGCAAACACACTGTGATGCTAAGCACCTCTCTCAAAGCTGCCAAAGAAAGTCCATTGATTTCTCTTTTTGTTTGTGGACTTGTTTCCATTGTGGGATTTGAGACAGAACTACTAAACTACTCCCGCGGTGGAGGCTTCCCAACAGCCAATAGTTCAAAAAAAATCAATCAATTAACATGGTTCTCTTTCTCTGGCAACTAAAACGGGCCTCTCAAGACTATTTGAAAACTAGGTCAAACTAGAAAGTTGCATCCCAGAAACCGCATTGACTGACATCCATGACTTGTGAATGTACTGACAGCACTTGGTATATTATGAGACATTTAAGATGTATAGCTAGTGTAAGATTCCATGACTGAACACCAGTTTAAACCACTTTTTATTTCTTCTGTTTATTTAATGTCCCTACCAAAGTGCACTTGTGTGTCCTTGTTGTGACGATGCTTTTAGTGCTCTATAATCTCACTGTCACAGTTGCCACTTTAACAAATTGGGAACACTTTTCTGCAGTCACATTGGTTGCCAGTCGTCAAAGACAGAGCTTCAACACTACCATGTGTGCTTGACACTCGTGACAGCCATTTAGCTCGCTGAAATAGACAATCACAGAAAAGCAACATTAAATGCTTGGGATTGTTGCTTGTGTTAGTTTATGTTCAGCTTCTCTAGAGACTGTGTTGGAAGAGCAGTGAGTAAATAGAAGAAGTCGAGATCAATTCAAATTTGGGCTGTATCCTTCCCTGAGACACGAACCATCTGCCCAATGGCAGTAAAAAGAGATTACATTTTGTCAGCTGATGTCTGCATTGTAAGAGTCCCACCTGGAAAAGGAGTGTTTTTCTTCATCTACAAGCTAAATGAACAATGCTGCTGGCATGAAAGGCAATTCACTTTTTATTGCCAGTTTAGCTGGAAAAAGCCAGCATATTTGAGCCGTTTATCTCACTCGCTTTCAAAGTTAGCATTGTACAGACAGTCATGATATTATGGGCTGCGTTTTGACCGTTTTAATGCCACATCCAACCTAATCTTAATTATCCATTCTCTGGGATGGCTGCAGGAAAAATTTTTGATCTATGTCATAATATACTTGGCACATTTTACAATTTTGATTTTGTTTCAAACTTAGCCTTACTTTCCATATCAATTTTAAATGAGTCCATCCCTCCAAGTGCCCTGGACAGGTTGGTGTCTATAACGCGGTGAAACAGCCTGTCGGAGTCAGCCGTGCTAGTTTTCACTTGCTTGTCCCGGCTGAACTCAACCAAGACTGACAAAGATGGACACTGGTGAGTGGTGAACTCTAATCCAGGCATAAAAATGCCCCTTGAGAAACCTCTTGTGATATCAGATGTCCATGTTTTTCTACAGAGAAACCAAATACACATGCAAATAACCAGCACCAACTTCTGAACCAACCAGAATCCAATTGTTCTGAGGGCGTTAGGTGTCAGTGGTATCTACCATGGCCTTGAAACCCCTTGAGACCATGATGTATGAAAGTGTGTAGACTTCTCCAAGGCTGTAAGTCCAGCCAGGCCAGTGTGTCGTGGGTCTTCTCCAGGTTTTTTCTCCCAATTGGCTGCGTTTTAAATGCCTCTAATGGGAGGCATCCGGTAACAGATGTCCACCTCATGTGGCTCCTGTCGGTGTGAAGACGTAGTGGCTCAACACTGAATACACTGTCACACATATCAACTTGTATGTAAGGAATACGAGTTATTCCCACTGTAGGACAATATCACATGCTATTTACTTCTACTCTAAATATGATGTGAGTAATGTATAAAAAAAATTGTCTTGCAATTCAAATTCCTATTGAGACTTACTTGCAGTCAAAATGTTTGGCCCTTGCCACCCACATAAGCTCCACCTCTGCCTAAAATGCATAATGATTTACAATTTCAGAGAAGTTGACCACGGTCACTTGAATGCTTCATCTAATGGTTTAAAATCTAAAGCTGAGATCAACCATTCTACACTGACGCAGATCAGACTAGCCCCATGGAAAAAAGCCTTTTTACTTTGCTTATTAAATAAATGGCAATGCTTACGCAAGCTCGATTCCCTTTTTGTCTTTGTGACTTTTCCCTTGACACAGCTGATCTTTCAGAACCTCTCAGGCTGTTGCGACACTGATTCATGAGGACCCCTGTGTGAGACATCAAGGGTTTGATAGAAAGTGATATTCTCCTCGGGCAACACTGATAAAAGTAATGCATACAAATTCTTGTCTTGTTTTTGCTGGTTCTGCTTAGGTCAGTAGAAATCAAAATGCCATAACTGCTTATGTCCGGGGGAGGGGGGGGGGGGCTGATTTTGAATAAGCTTCGCCGTGGATTTGCTATACTTGAACTGACACGAAAAAAAATAGTTCTCTGAAGATGAGGCCATGTTCAATTCGCAGGGAGTCAGCTTAATGCGTTTGAGAGAAAGAGATTAAACTAGAAACACTGAATTTGTGGTTGCATGATTACAGGAAGTAAATACATCCTCATGCACGTAAACACATAGTCCATAATATAAATCGCATGTTTATAGAGGTCAGCCATATATCACACATGCCCCGCCACTCGGCGCGTCTGTTTTTTAAAAACATATCAGAACAGCCGTCCCCTGAACACAAGTCAATCAAAGTCATGCATTCATCTTACATTTTCCATATAGGGTCACATTTGGCCATCATTCAGGACGAGAACTCAAGCGGGAAGCTTTGAGGACATTATCTCCACCCGTCCATTTTTTCATATGCCTAACCCTGCTTGCACACACAGCGCAGCAGAGCTTATGCTGAGCCAGGCCCTGGGGAACAGTGCATACTGTACGTGGCCTGTGTAACCAGCCATGTGTGACCCTGCTCATAATTCAGTCGCATGGAAGGAGGGAAATACGGTTACCTGTCCGCACCCGGGGACTCGCAAATCTGCAAGCCAGGCTCTATTTCATGTTCATCCTCACACATTTATAGGGAGCTGACCATGACAACCAGAAGATATTGGTGTGTGCGTGTGTGAGTCAAATCTGTACTTAATTAAAAATTTCTGACAACCAGATTTTGGCTCATAAATGAATTTTGACTGGTCCTCATGTTAATGTGCTAATGTACAGTGTTATGCCTGCGTGCTGGCGACAGCGTGGGCCGGAGCTATTACGGTCATGTGTTGTCCGTCCGTCTGGTCCATCCTCCTGAACACGATATCTCGGGAACAATTTGAGGAATTGACTTCAAATTTGGCACAAATGTCGACTTGGACTAAAGGATGAATTGTTCAGAATTTGGTGGTCAAAGGTCACCGTGACCTCACGAGACACATTTTTGGCCATTACTCACTAATTCATATGCTAAGTATGAGAATTTGTTGCAAATCTTGGCATTTTGGACAGACATGGATGCTCACTGCAACATGACTGGTTGGCAGAGGACTACATGGTGCGGTAATTCTATTATTTCAAAACCCAATGAGAAGCAACACCAATCTCCTTATACATCCTTTAGTTCAATGTTTTGGTGTCTCTGCTGGTTGTGTTAGTATAACATATGAGCCATAAAACCTGAGACGCTGATGTAGAGTGTTTTGGTAGATTTGCTTTTGAATCGCCCTGTACACTATCCAAAAATGCTTAATTTGGTTTTAGTGTTGTGGAGTAGGTCTGAGGTAAGGTTGAAGGCCCAGTCGTTGGGAAGGTATTGGTGGAGTTTAATAAGAGAGAAGTAGTTAAATAATCAACATAATGCCATGTCCAGAAGCCGCAGTACCACATGTGTTTGGGACATCCATAAAGATAAACATCTACACCTTGACCTCACATTTCACCGCACACTGTAATACAGAAGTATTGTTTTAAAACGTGGCTTGAAAGAGGCGTTAATGATGAATCCCAGTTGAAGTTAGATGCAGAGCCTTTCAGTGCTCTGTGTATCATGGCAAATAAAGAGTCATCCACCACAGCTGAAAGAGCTTTGAGATAGCTTGCGTTCAAGCAGACAGAACCTTTTGGAATTGGTTTTGTACCAAATGGACATACGTTGGAATCTGAGTGACCTCAGTCAAGTTGCCTGTGGGAGGATGAATGTTGTTCAGAGACCTGAAACCCTATATAAACCAAGGTCGGATGTAACAAGTATCATATTAATGTGAATATTATCTCACTTTTGCTGTTTGTGCTGTCTTAGAGTACATTTTTCTTTTCTCTGTATAATGAAAGAGGGTTGTTTTACTTAGTGCCCCGTTCGTGTCATGGTCATTTTTGCTCTGGAACTCTGTCTTACAAATTCGTAAAATGAAAGTGAAGAAAGCACATGTTTAAGTTAATGAGGTCTGGTCGTGCACAAACATAATAAAAAAAAAAAAAATGCGATACCAGTAATCTCATTATTTTTCTTTAGCTGTGGATGCTCTTTGAACCTTATGGTTAGATCCTTGTATATCCTTAACTACATGAACTTGGTTTCACCCTGAACATACAACAAGGGAAAGACTAATCTTTAATTCAGCGCCTCACCCCAACCATTGTAGAAAGGGGAAAACACACATTATCACTCGTATCTGTAATCTAATGAGGCAAATAGAATTATGTTGCACATATATACTCTCTACCAAAATGCATTGACAATAAACACAGAGCCTGCAGCTTTATTGTCCCGTCCCTGCGTTATTGAGCCACTTGCATGCTATCTAAGGCCATTCCACGTGCCGGTGGCATCACAGTGCTGAAACTGGAAAAGACTTATTGAGTGCAAGAAAATGAGCTTTCAGCTCGGAAAAAATATCCAAGGAAGTAAGAGTGATGAAATGATTTCAGAACAACAGGAAAGTCAGCAGAACTGCAACCATGAGTGGGATATCCACGCTTATTCAAGTTCCACAGCCTCCTGTCACACAGATTCTTTGTAAAATAAAATGAATGCTGGTGCTGATACATAGAAAAATGACAACGAAATACATTATTAAACAAAAAAAATCAAATACAAATAATTCATCAAACAACGTTGGTCCCTCTTTCACTCTTGCCTGTTTTTTATTTTTTACATTTCTGCGCCTTGAGAAGCATTCACAATCAAAAGCCACTTTGTTCATAACAAACAAGGGTAGAGGATTAAGTGCAGATGTCAACAAAGAGGCACTTGTTGATGTAGTGACTGGCATTGAATATGCACATCCAGCCAAGCCTGTCCAATTCACTGCATCTACACTGATGGCAATGGATCGGTCAGAGGATTACAGACTGGGGTGCCTGTTCCTTTCTGCCCAGCTGGCACTCACAGGCTACTACTGTGTTGTTTGGGCAAAGCAGCCAATTTAGATAAAGCTACCGTAATCTGCATTCAAGTGCAATCTACAGACGCCTACACCTGAATTTAGAAAAACAACTATACGTCTCATTTGTGTTTTGTTGGACTATACACAACACGTAGAGATGTCATCAGCCAGTCCTCAGTGCTTCCTCGGGCGTTGCCGTTGATGTGTGATTGACGGGGTCATTAATTGGTTGACTTGAGAGAATGGCAACTTGCCAATGGGCTTAAAGTGTTGCAAATGCAATGCAAGGACTATCTTGTTTCACTGGATGCCAGATGAAGCACATGCTAATGAGGACACTTTAATGTCAGATTGAAAGTCAAAGTTCTGCTTCCGTCAAATGTACAGATGCGTACCGACACATTGCAAATTACAGGATTTGACGACATAGTTTGTTGTGGCGAGTTCATTTGGTGCAATTATGGTAAAGAGGGCTCTAAAGTGCACCCGTTTCATCGCTTTACCCAAACATAACATTTGTTTTTGTGCCAGGTCTCCTTCATTGTTTACTTGACCTTTTTATATGATTTGCATTATACAACAACCACCCATATCATTTTAAGTGTTTGAAAGCCAGAACACTCTACAGTGATTTTCTTTTCAATACTTCTGTTAAATTATGTTCATATTTGGAAAGTAAATGGAATTTTCTTTTTCTTTTACCCCAGCAAGCTACAGTGTGGCCTAATTACATAAACATTTTGGCTAAGGACCTTTTCAAGTTGGAGGTTATATGGTAATCTATTACTGAAATGTGGACTGGTATACGATGACTACATCCTACTAACTATATTTTACTGTTCATTGTCCTTTCAGATACCTTGCATACTTTAGACAGTAATGAATACTGAAGTACAAGGTACATTTTTAAACAAAGCACTTACTGTAGCTCTGAACCAATGCTCAGTAAAGTGTAAAAGTGTGGTTTTACAGGTCATCACTTAAGGGAGAATATGTATGAATGTACAAGGCACCGCTCTTAAAGTATACGCTTGTTCAGCAAATCTTTCCTGGGTGACTACAGGCAAATATTAAAGGGGACGTATGAAAAACTCTTTTATTGCTTGTACACATACATTTGGGTAGCTCATGAGAATATACCGGTCCTCGTCCGAGTATTTCCACTCACGGCCTGAGAACTACCTTTGCAAAGGTGCACCATATTTTTCCCACAAGTCAATCTGAGCAGACTGGGCTTTTTGTGAAGGGGGGCTTAAAGAGACGTGCACTAAAAAGTAGCGTTTCAGACAAAGGGTGAATACAGGTATATTCAGACAGACGGTATGAAAGCATGCAAAGATGTTTCAGTACAAACCCCCCAAAATAGTATGAACTTGACAATAAACATGGCGTGTCCTTGATTCACAGCAAAAGATGTGGAAATATGACGTGTCTGCTCACTGCAGCAGTTTAATAGCGGCTCCAACTTATTCCTCGGAGGCAGACGATTCAATTAGAAGAATACAATGACAAAAACATTGTCGTACTGGTCTTGGTTGTCTTTTCCAGTTTCTTTCTTGAGGATCCTGAAAACGGTCTCCAGCACACCTCTGTCTGAGTGAGGAGGAAAACTTTCATGCAAAGTACATCACACAATCGCTCGCTCTCTTGGGGCTGTCGTCTGCGACAGCACTGAACAAAAGCGTCCCTCGCTAACACTCACTGCAGCTGAATGATTCTGTTTCTGTTGCTATCAGAGGGCAATTTGCGCAAACGCACCACCAGTCGGTGTTTGCTCGTGGCAATAAAGATTCTGAAGGGTCCCCGCCTGCCATATGCAGCTGCAGCCTGGAGCGGCCTCTCTCCTGCTGAATGCAGCTGAATAGCTGACTCAGCCAAAACACTGTAAAATGTAAATGTTAGACGATGTAAATTAACTCTTATAAACAAAAATGTTTTTGAGTGACATTGCGCCCAACAGCTACCAAAGCTGAAGTAGCACTCTGTAGTTGTTCTGTGTACCAACTTCGTCACTGGTATATGGAAGAACATATTTTGCAGCTGCGCCCCAGAAACACGGAGAACACAATTGCAGGAGATTTTCACACTATTTACCTAACTTGTTAGGTAAATAGTGTGAAAATAGTTAAAAGTCGAAGCAAGTTTTTTTTTTTCTTTGAAACATGCCACCTGAAGTCTGTTTTCTGCATTTTTACATGTCATGCAGATGAGATGCAGAAACTGTACATTCCAACAGTCAAAAATGTCCCTTGAGCGGTGTCTCTCCATCTGAGAGAAGGCCACCTCTCTACCGTCATACTGCCAACAGACGGACAGAATATTGCTACGTGTGCCAGCCCACGATATTGCAAGTCAAAATATAAGCATACAAATGTCAGTGGCTCTCCCCTCATTCATAAATTGGAAGACAATAGACGATGATTAACGATGATTGGCATCCCACCCTGCTGAACGTTGCTCTGAACAAATGAATTCCGAGGGTGCTCCTCATCATTTCAATGAGCTCCCCCCCCCGCTGTGTTCCAGTTTAAATCATGTTAACCTTCTCATTTTCAAGTTCATTCATTTTTATTAAGGTGCTCTTCCTCCTGTCTCAGTGGCTATGGGCCTTGTGTGGATGCATCAAATGGGATCTGATGGCGGAGATTCCATTAAACCTCAGACTGCAGAATATTGTGTCACTTTCTCAGGAATGCCAACTCTACTATCTGTCATAAGTCAGAGCTGTCATTGCAGCACTCTGGGCAGCATGCAAATGATCGTGGCAGGTCCAAGGATATCTGCGGATAAAGGGTGTGAAAAATCGGTGTCACAATGCCTCCATAAAACAGATGATCGAGCCGCACCATGACAGCAACACCCACATGTAGAAATGCGGGCACAGCAGACATTGTGACAGAGAGCTCTGTGTACTTGGTTTGAAGTCAATCCGTATCGGATTTACACTTCCATTCACTTTCGCAAATTATTTTCTTCTCATGGATCGCAGCTCCTGTCGAGAAACATTTTGAATTCTGGTATTACCCTCGTCCATCAATAGACAGAATCATGATTTTTGGACAATTCTGAAAATATTCTGCAGAATTCTGTTCAATGAAAACATTTTTTTACATGGAAAGCCAATGTTTTTAACATCTCTTATTATATTATATGTGCATGGCATGCTAAAGTATAGCTGAGAGAAACATTGTGGTTATGGAAAAGACAGTGATCAACTATTGGATCGTGACAAACTGGGGTCTAATGGTAAAGACCCACTGGAAGCAAACAATCGCGCATCACCGTGCCCACTTTTTACTTGTCGCTGTGGATGTCAGCACTTGTAAGCAGTGGGTGCCTGATCATTAACATTGTGTAAATAAGCCTCCTATCACTTTCTCCAATGATTAACTTGACTTTGTGCCAAGCAGTACTTTTGCTTTTCTGTCATTTTGAAGGCAAGGGAAACGCTACAAATACATGCAAGTGATCCTTGACATTTTCAGTGTTTCTGTTCGTTTTCTGCATTTCTTTGTTTGTTTTTAGAAGTCAAGAATGAAATGCTGTTTGAGATCTTGACCCATTTGCAAATTATGTTAAAGTATGGTGTTTTTTGGCAAATATACCTGAACGGTCAGAGATGATTTGGTTTCTGTAAAGAATAACCTTTGATTCAGATATTTGTGATCCACAGTCCAGTGCTGTCCCATTTCAATACATGTGTTCATTATAGTTACCTTTCATAATATATCCTTCACCCAAAAAACCCTCGGAGCTTCAATTTTCAAGAGTTTGTTTGTTTTGTCCTTGGTTACTCTCATTCTCAATTGCTGTGTGTTTTTCAGTTCAAGTAGGTCAAGATCGAACCGGAACTGAACCGGATGACCTCCTGTTCTCCCAGGATATTTCATTATAGCTCTTTCTTGTTTGATTTTCTATGATGTATTGTTGAGAAAATAAAATTGGAAGATGAAATCTAATCAGTCTTCAGATGTTCTCGGGGGGGAAAAATCATGCAACTCTATTTTTTGTTGTAGCAATTGGTGCCACCAGCACATGTTTGAAGGACTGCTGTACTATTATTATCGTCATATTGAAAGTTGTAGCTGCTTTTTTCAGGTGATGTTTTGTAAGCAGTTTTATTTATTTTTTTGCTTGTTACTCAGCATTCACTCAGATAGTGTACCAGCCTCTTAAACGGGAGTATTGTCATATTTTTAACAGGTCAAATTATGTGTAATGCTATTAATACATCTGCCTTATGGATGTTTTAGAAACCAGACACATTTACATTGGATGATAACAAGGCTAGATTAGTACTATGTTTTCCTTTAATTGACATTTTAATGCTAAATCAGTATAGTTTGGATCAAATCATGAAAGAATTCCATTGTGGCAACACTCCCTGATGTGTGCAAGTGTTTTTACAATTAATGTCCATTCTGTTCTAGACTGACTAGTAGACTGTCTACTTCCATTGACATCTACAATGTCCCCAATTTGTCTTCCGAGCCGTATACTGCCCCTTAACTGCCAGAGCCAGACTGCTGTCAATGGACATTCAACGTGATTTTTCACACAGGCTCCTTGCAGTCGCTATAGCAATGCGACGTTGTCCTGCTATGTGATCTTTAAAGACCTGGATTTGGAATAAATCGAACAAGAAAGGATAAGGAATGCCATCGGTCTGCCCCAAAGATAATACAATCAGAGTGGTGGCTGTATTTGACAGTTAATTATCTTCAGTTGCAGAGATGCCTCACGATGAGTGCATGTGTGCAAAGAGATTGACGACTGACGCTTTGACGGCAGCACGGAAAAACTGTGCACCCCCACGGTTTCCCACTTAATCTACTAAAATGCTAATGCGTGACCGATCAATACCACAGTATATTTACTTCAGCTTTTTTGCTGATATTGCAATTGCTTGAAACGTCAGGCGGTTGAGAAGACAATTTTTTTTTTTTTTTTTTTTTGCCAGAGTAATCGAAAGCTGCAATAGAGCGATAAAGTAAGGGCCTAGGTTTACTCAGATACTGCCTGATATATCTGCACTACAACCTCAGAACGACCCATGAACCATGATGTGGTAAAGATGTCAACTGGTAGACACAAGCAGGAAAGGCGCTGCCGGGCTTTTCTTGATGGAGCAAAAAACAAACAGTTTTGACACCGTTCACTTCAGAAACCCTCTTCATCCGTAATGGTATGTTAGATCAAGTCAAGGGTTGAAATGCATTGAAGCAAATGACAGCGAGGGTAGATGCATGTCTCTGTCGACGTGACAGGGGAACACAATGTGAGAAACGTACCAAAATAGATTCAAGATTGAATTAGAGAAGGAAACAAAAAAAATCATAGATTGAGTTCAAATATTCTCGCTATGTTCGTGGAAGCACTTTTGTTTTGATACTTTAAATCCAACAATTGGTAACACATGTTCTTCACTTTCTATTGGTTGTGTTGAAAAGCCTTTGTTTCGACAGGATTATAAATTGGTTGACAGACTGATTTCCACTAGAATAATAGAAAAGAAACAAGGGGAAGTTAGTGAGTCTTCAATTTTAATAATATGTTATCTACTACACTGTGAACATTGTTATACCGGGGTTATTTTATATAGATGCTGGTGAAAGAGATGCTCGATAAATAAACAAATTAAAAACTTTTTATTAAAGGGTAACTTCTGTATTTTTCAACCCATGTTTACATGTAATTGTCTCTAAGTGACTTTTTTTTTATCCAGTATTGAGGGAGAGCTCTGCAGACAGCAGCCGCTAAACAGCCTGCGATGTAATCGCTCTGGGCGATGTACGTCAATGTACGTCCACTAAAAGCGGAAAAGCTTGTTTTTGCCACTGACTGCAGCTCAGATTGTTATTATAAGTGTCTGATAACATTATGGAAAGGACCCCGCAGAGAAATAAAATGTTTTTCATTTTCATTTCACAAACTGACCAGCTAAAGGAAATTGTATTTTTGTTGAGGGTCCTTTCCATAATGTTGTCTGACATTTCTAATAACAATCTCAGCCAGTTGCAAAAACAAGCACTTTTAGTGGACACTCATTGATGGGGAGGGATAGCGGAGCGTTTCAAATTCAGCCCGATTAGCATAATTCTGGCTCACTACACCAATTTCAAAAATGGTGGTCCCCATTAGTCATTTAGACACAATATCATGGGGAAAAAAGGGAAAATTCGCAGATTTGAGAAATACCGAAGTTACCGTTTAATTTCACAAGGAGGGTTTTTCCCTGGAACTGTGTTGATGGATTAAATTCATTAAATTAAATCACATTTTAAAGATAACTTCAATGAAAATGACTGTTCTACATAATGTGTTTGACTTTGAGTTGCAGACTCAGCATGAATTTTGCAGCACAAATCTGATGCCCGTTTTATTAAACACACATGACCAGAGCATCTCAAGCAAATATCTGGAACCAAGTTAAACAAACAGAAAATGCTTTAGTAGATTTTATAAAAGATAACAGGCGCCGTTAGGCACAGTGCTAAGCCTAATTATGTCTTTTGTGAGGTGATTTCTGGTTAAAGAATTATTTAAATGAGACGAGATGTGAATTCATCCTTTTCCAATGGCTTCACTGAAAATATCCCATTTCATAAAGCACTGTTTGGTTGGTGGTTTCCTGATGATGGAATTACCCTCACAGACAGTAAAGTCATATCTTTTTCAAGTATGTTATTGTGAGAACAAAAATAGACAAATTAATAACGAGACAATCTGCCCTCAATGTCTTGTTCCATGAAAACGGCATGTAACGATCAGTCTGAAATAAAACCAGAGAAGGGCTTTTTAACCGCTGTTCTTTAACATTTTGTTTCAGTACCTCAAAGTTTTCATGGAAGACACTTTTTACATCTGATGGAATCTGATGTAGTCTGTGGCCAATGACCCACGCCGAGATGTATTGACTGCAGCAAAAGATGTCTGACTCAACAGAACAGTTTTGGAAAAGTGTCCCCGGGAGGCTGCCTCGGTGGCTTCATTAAAACTTGTCATTTATATGTTGGAGTTCTGTGCACTGTGTGTGTGGCAGCCATAACTAAGGTTAGTCCAAGAACACTGTGGTTTTATCCCGAAGGGTTCCTTAACTCAGCCCTCAGCTTCATGTCAGGTAGACAAAATAAAGTGTAAAGCATGAAATGTGTTTTTTTGTCCTTGCTCTTTCTGGCTGAGGTCACTTTAAGCCTCGGTCCACCTTTTTCTGAGAGCCAGCGTCTTTTTAAAAATGTTTTCCCAAAGAGGAGAAAGCATATGTGGCCACATGAAACCGCCTCCAGACAAGGCACTGCACCCAGCGTGTTTCTTTGTATGGTAGATTTTCACCAGAGAGCAGCTGAGAAATCTTCACATTATTGACTGGAAAATATCTTCCGGGTACAATTAGACACAGTAAGGACACAACATCCACAACTGATGCTTTCACAATCAATTTCTGAAACGCTAATCTTTTGCGGGTCGTCCTTTCCTAAAATACGAGCCATAATTGTACCACCTGGCACCTTTTTAGTGAATGTTCGTTGCTATTTATTAGAGCATATAAACATTTATTCATTTTTCAACATCATGTGTGTTGAACATAAACAATTACTACTTGGAGAAGTAGACCTTGTATAATCAAAGATATTGTATTTAAGTTGAAGTGTTAATTGAAAATGACTAACTGTGGTGAGTGTCTTTATTGCTTCAGTAAAAAGTAAATTATTAAATTAAGAAACTTAGTTGTAAAATACGTTGACCAGTACTACACCAATTTTTGGAAAAATGTTTAATTAAGTCGCTTATTAAAGTATAACTAAGCACAAGGTAGCTTTTACTGAATCTAACATTTTGTCAAGGAGAAGGTTGAACGAGGTTTGTTTAGGCTTTTAAACATATACATGGCTTTATAATGTTGTGTTTCACCCGTTACTTGATGATGAAACTTGAATACGACACTTCTACTGGCTTGTACGATCTGCGGTTGATTATTTAACGCTTGGTGTCTGTCAATCAATAGACATCCAAACTCACATGAAAGCACAGACCATTTCATCTTCCTATTCACAGGGCCACAAGGACAGCATGGAAGCAACACAAGCTTACTTGTGACAATGAAAGTGTAATTATCTTCATGATTAATAAGCCCAGTCATGTCACGAGTCTCTCTTCAGCAAACAATGTGCCCGATAGTCCATCCATTTTCTAAAGTGCTTTTCTTCTGAAACCCTCCGTCTCCATCCACTTTTCACAGTGCGTTATTGACTCAGTCAGACTATTGAAATAATAAATACCACCTGATATTTCCATTGTGTGCTGTGACATTTCTATCTGTGTAATGACTGTATTCTTTTAAGAACAGATGAATTCAGTCTTTTAATGAATTGTACATGGCAAACATATCTGCCGTCATTCTCTGCCGGTTTGAGAATGTGCATTTTAATGTTAATAATACATCTATTGTGCAGCTGCATATTCATTCAGTACATTTGTGTGTGTGTGTGTGTGTGTGTGTGTGTGTGTGTGTGTGTGTGTGTGTGTGTGTGGGGGGCGGCTGTCTGTGAATAAAGATTTGGCCCATTTGCGATGTAACCTTTTGTTGTTCAACTTGTTGCTGATGTGACAAACTGGCGACCTGAGTGCGCCTCCCACCCAGTGTGCATATTGGTATAGGCTCCAGCTCCTTGCAACCCTGAACAGGACGAGTGGCTTTGAGGATGGATGGATATATGAACAGATAAAAGATAATGGTAAACTTGGCATGCAAGTAAGATCATTTTCTTACAGCTGCCTTCTGGTAATCAGCAGAAATTTTGATTGAAACCAAAGTTTTTCCTTTATATGAAGAAAAATGAGTACATCTAAATCCAAACGGTTCACGCTGTACTTCTTCAATGACCGCACAGTTGGGATAAGCATTGACCTTAAATGCTGTCAATGGGTAGTTCAAGAGATTGAGATAAATGTGCTCTTCAGTTCCTTATCCGTGAACTTTGTCTATTTAAGTTCCCAGTTATGGCTCCATGTCTTATAGTTCAGTAGATTTCTGTTTGAAAAGAAAATTATTTTGGATGGAAAAAAACCCCCGAGATGAATCTATATTTAACATTATCTGCAGTCATTTAATGACATTCATCCTTTCAATTTCCCAGGCCAGTTTACAAAGGTTACATTCCTGTGGAGCTTGGTACCAGTGCGAGACTCTCGATCCATGACCGTGTCTACAGGTCCTCCTGTAACGATTTTAATCAGGAGCTCATTATGTCTCGCACACAGAGGCCACTCAATCACATCAATTGATTAATTAAGTGCCAAGGGCGTTTGGGGACCCAGGTGGCAATATGATCCCTGAGGACGCAATGAAGGTCCGACAGCAATAGTCGTTAAATAAATGGTTCTGCGGGGTCAGTATACAGTCGCATGTACCTACTTCTACCTCTAATTAAAAAGCAAGTGGTCTTCTCAATAAAATCGGATGACTCACTACAAGGGCAGATGTTCTTTCTGGGCCTTCTAGTGGTACGGTACGCACTCCAGTGTTAAGTCAGCAGGAGAAGAGAACGAGAGGAAGGAAAGGGATTTGTGCAAGCCGACGTCATAGTAAAGCATGTAATACAAGCTAATCCTCTTCCACTCGTGCTGCTGTGAGGCCAGGAAACTGAGGGAGCGCCAGCTTGATTTGACTCAACCTGCAGTAATAGCTGGGTAAATAAGAAACCACCTTTTGCGTTGGCCATTTATGCATACTCACTGAGTCGCATCAACATACAGTAGACGGGAGATGTTCCAGCTGTTTGTTTTGCAAAGCATGAACCGGAGCCATGGCTCTCAAGCTGCTAGCATAATGACATGATTTACATCTGTTTGTCTGTACGCCCACCGTGCATACAAACGGGTTTGTTAAAATGCAGGGAATTGAGTGTTTCCTGGCCTTAAGTGGAAGAGAACATTATGTTAAACTGCACATCAAATTTCAGCAACAAACTGGACCCTGGAGAGTTATTTTTCATTGGGGTCATTGGTGCCAGAAAGCACAGTGGGGTGCATTAATGTACAACTTGAAGACATTTAAAATGTTTATTAGCTCAAGTCATATTCAACTATGTTTGCATTTTGGCATCCTCTAAGAAAATTAAACTAAATGCAAAATGCCGGCATGCATTTTTGAGGCGATCTTAGACATCGGCAACGATTTGTTAAAACAGAGCTTTGTTAATTTTAAGTGGTCTATTTTTTAAATGGTTTAAGACAATGTTAAGCCCATTATATTAGCAAGTGCGTACACTTGCCGGGTCACTTGACAATCATGTGTGCCAGCACAGGATGTTCAACAAGTAAAACCAAAACAACCCCTTTTCATTCACTAATGATGTGCAGGTATGTCTCGTTAAAGCACTCATTACTTCGAGGCCATCATTTTAATGAAGTGTTCCAGACATTCAGCAGCAGGAGCACACCGAACACTAACCTTTCATCGTGTTATATTAGTGAAATATCTTCAAAATCTTTGCAGTAAGATGTGACCCACTGATTCTAGCATGGAAGTCAGAGCAGAAGACAAGTCAGCGCTGGGTATTGGGAATAAAGATCTGTGTGTGGGGCCGTGTTTGTGTCAATGTGTGTCGCCCAGCAGTTTGCATCCTCCCCTAAGGTTGACTTGTGCCAAATCAGGAAAATGGACACCATGAAAGAGAACCTCGCAGCATGTGTTCGCCCCAAAATTTAAACGACTCCTTCCTGGCAGGCTGCTGCATTCGACTCTGAGGGGCAGATTGAAGAGTTCGACTGAAACGAGAGGGGAGTTGTCGATCCAAATCCCACAAACGAACGAATCATTCCCCCTTTAACTGCTGCTGTCAGTGTCCTCGAGGAGCCCGATTCCTTCCCGTAAAGTCAATCAGTGATAAAGACTTCTGGATTATGATACATGCTATTTCAACGTACAATATGGGAGAGTATATCTCTTCCTGCATGGATAGATATACTACTGCTTCGTTCAGGAATTCCCTTTGCCTAGCAATGTTTTCCAACCCCTATTGGGGGGGGGGGGGCGTTCCCAAGCCAGATGAGGTGTATAATTTCTCTCGTGTTTGTCTGGGTCCTTCCCATGGTCTCCATCCAGTTGGACGTGTCACAAAAACCTCCAAAGGAAGTCCTTGCGGGAGGCATCCTGAACCCCCTCAACTGGCTACTGTTGATGCAAAGGAGCGGCTCTATTCCGAGCTCCCTTCAGAGGTCTGGTTTACTTAGCTTATCTCTAAGGGGGATCCCAGTCACCTTTTAGGAGGAAACTCATTTTGGCCGCTTGTATCCACAAATACCAGTCACTATCTCATGACCATAGGCGAGGGTTGGAACGTAGACCGCTTCCAAAGCTGTGCCTTCAGGCTCAGCTTCCTTACTGCTGTGTAAATAAATCTGTTGTTTGCCAGCACATCACTATTTTTACTTCATAAGGAGATATTATGTTAATTGTGTTTTCCGCTTGTTCTCAAGCGGCCAAAGAACGTTTTTGTGATGAAGGTGGTGAAGATAGAATATGATTAGACATTGTGTTTTACTATTGTATTGTTGTGACACATTCTTGAGAACTCGTTACTCTCACATTAACCTTTTGAAAGAAATAATTATTACAACTACGCTCTCCAGTCAATTAGCTCAAATTATTCCTCTGTTTACATTTTCATTATTGGAACTGATTTAATTACATGCCATTTAAATCCCGATTTTTATATGAGGGCCATACAAGGCCTCTGAACATGTGTTGGTAGAGAACTCCTGAAAGACTTTTTAGATGTTTTGACATTTAACTCTGTCCATAGGGGCTGAGCCCAGTGAGCTTCAGCATGGATAGACTCCATTTAGGAAGATTGCTGTGCCTTGTCCCACCACAGAAGGGCTGTGTGCCCACTGAGAGCCGATCCTCAGCCGACAGGTCAAATGCATCTCCATTCCCCTGTAGTGAAAACCTTGATGTGACCTTCTCCATCCAACTGGCCTTTTAAGGGAACACATAATCAATAACCCCCGTTGTGTAGAGTTTGGTTTCAACACGAGGCAGAGATCTGCCCGTTTCTGACTTGCCTGCCCTGCTCTCAGCTTAATCTCCATTTGTCCCTGCTAATTCTACTTTTTATCACTTTACAGGCTCCCAATTGTCACCCTACTATCAGCAACGCTGTATATCTCATCACCCTCCCATAGTGCAGATGAAGGTATACACAACTATCATACATTTATGATCAACGCTAACTAATTTGTTGACGACCGGCATTGCTCAAGGTCTTTTCACATGTACATTGTGTACTGTTGATGGAATAAATTGCCTAAACTGTTCTGCCTGAACGGAGTCTTCTTCACACAAGAATATGACAATTAACACAACGCCACCCTTTTGTCTAAAAACACCTCTGGCCAAAAGCCAACAGAGTTGATTAAACTCAAGTTAACTTTGGACCATGGGTTGCTCACCTGCTCAGTCCCTGGGTTTACTTTATCGGCATGATCACTAGTTGTCTCTCCACTTGAACAACTTTTAGAGTGAGTTACACCACTCATACATTACATCATTTCATTTGCGAGTGGTATTTTTTTAAGATGCTGTGAAATTCTAAATTGTTGCACAATTTGAAATTGGCCTGTTTTTTTTTTTTTTTAATGAATATCCAAATATTTTTTAATTAACGGATAGATGTTATGAATATGTTTTGCGTTGTGCAGCCACGGTTGTCATCGTGCCTTTGGTGATTCAAACATGAGGTTTTATTTTGCCATTAAGTTTGCGAAATTAAAAGCAGTTCCTGTTTTCTTTGCAACCATGAACTAAATTGTGAGGCACAATTCCGCTGATCTACAAATGGAAGTAATGCACCAAAACGAGGCTTCCTCATTGGGGACATGCATATTGTGGAAATAATGAACACGATAGGGTAGACTATTTTCTTCATGTGCAGACATATCCGTTGGTCTCAACCTTTACAATCCACAACTCACCCAATGTTTGAGTACAGTACATGTCCTGGACCATGACCGAACGATACCCGATACATATTTCTAGCGTCCTACACAGTGGACATCGATTGTATTCAGTCGATATCTGAAACTAGGACGCTGTGACTATTTCTACATCGATGTTAACACAGATGTGCGACCACTTAAACTGTGAATCAATGTGATCATTGAAAGGAAGCATGTCACTCTGACCTCCACGGAGTCATACACACCCAGGACCTTTTTACCTAAGCTGTTGAGTTAACGATCTGCTTACTGCTTAGGTCTGCTTACTCGATGTCCATTTGCTTCTCAGGCGCAACGGCTGCAGTTGAGGAAATGGACGAATATGCTGAGCTGTATGCAGCCTTTGTGGTTTTACAAAGTTTCACCCCGGGACTGATTGATCGTCCTTCATCTTAAGCTTCATTCTGGAATGTAAAACACACACAATTTGAAGTCAAACTCAATTGAGGTGACGCCTCACACTGTTCCACTGCACCACCCATTTTCTGATAATGATCGCTTTCCACTTTTAAGTTGATGAAAGTACGCCAGGTTCTGTGTCATTAACAAAAATTATTTGCTTAATGCTGCTATTTTACTTTTTATCAAATATAATAAAATAGTAATTCTTTAATTTGAAAGAATATTAACATGGAACTCTTTTACAAAGGAATGCTTGAGTGAAAAAAAAATCAAAACTATGATACATATCCTCCCAGCTGAGATGACACTCTGCCTGTGGTGAGATGCTGTGCGCCTTTCTCTCTTTCTTAAACAGGCTCCGCTCTCACATCTCTGCAGCTGTATCTCTCTCTCTCTCTCTCTCTCTCTCTCTCTCTCTCTCTCTCTCTCTCTCTCTCTCTCTCTCTCTCTCTCTCTCTCTCTCTCTCTCTCTCTCTCTCTCTCTCTCTCTCTCTCTCTCTCTCTCTCTCTCTCTCTCTCTCTCTCTCTCTCTCTCTCTCTCTCTCTCTCCACCCCCAGATATCAGTTGACACATCAAAGTCGCAGAGGGTGGCTTTATGTTTGTTTTTGCTTCAACCTCACATTTATTTTGTTGACGTTAGACAGGGGGGGTAGGATGGGGTTTTATTTATTAAATAACAAAATGTTGTATATAAATAATGTTAAAAGACTGAAGGTTGGACTTATTTTATTACAACTGAAATGCATTTTTTTGTTATTATAGAGAGTAAGAAAAAGGCACCAATATCAAATTCCAGGTACCGATATTGGTTTCAATGTGAACAGTACCCAACTCTACTGACAGACAAACTATTTTATTATATCAAGTTAACAATAACTCCTACAAAAAAAATGTATGAAAATGTTTTTGAGAAAGTAAAGAAACGATTGTTTGTTGAAAATTCCAGCCAAAGTTTTTGAGGAAAACAATTGTTGACTGAGCTTCTAGAATCTACCTTGAAGTCAGCCCCCCTCTGTAGTGTGACTGACCTCCGTAATCCGGCCCAGTTTCACACCTCTAGTGTCAGGAAAGCCTTTTCAGAAAAAAGAATCCCTTGGCTTAAACCCGGAGTTGCATGATCCAGCAGGTTAGTGCAAATACTTAATCTGTCAAAGATGTGTGCTTGTGCGTGCCAATGTTTAAATTTAGCCTAATTTTCGTGATAAATACCCAAGCCAACAAGCTACCCTGACAACCTGTTGGCCAATTTTAATGTAATTAAGTCCGACTGGACCTCAGTGACCTTGGACAGGCATGTTCAGAGAGATCTGAAGGCGGTAGTTAATATTTTAATGAGAAAATCAAATCATCATGGAGTGGTCCTCCCTCAGTTCCCTTCATTCATCTAAAACCACTTACACCAGTGCTTTGAGATATTTAAATGGTGGCCTTTATAGCTACAGTAGGGGGAAAACATCCCTTTTGTATGCAGTGGATGCTTTGAAACCAATTACGACAGAGGAATAGACAGAATACAAAATAATGTAAGCACTTCATATAAAAAGGACTTTTATTCTGAAGTCACTCCTTTGCAGCGACAAACACTGCAAAAAAAGTTGGGTCATGTTCGGTCAAATGGCAGTAAGCAGCTTTTGTCAGCTATGAAAGAGGTCTTACAATCAGCACTCTGTTTTTAAACCAGCGCCTGATGACTAACGGAGCTCCAAAACGTCCAAATCATCGGGGCTCACTTTAAAAAAAAGGGTTATAAAGGATGTTTTCTTAAATACTGACAAACTACAGTGGCAAAGGAGAACAGAGCGCACAAGATGATCTGACGAACAGGGATGTGGCAGACATGAATGCTATATCAGAGTGAGGAAATGCTGCTGAATGGCATGCAGCCTAAAATTAACCACCTTTGTGCCAATGTGCAACGATGATTTAGTTATTTCAAAGTTGAAGCGTTTTCATTATAATCATCCGCCTTGCTGTGTGCAGAGTAGAATGTATCCTCAAATCAATAGGGAGCAATAATGTTCCTCTGAGCCTGACGGAGCTTTTACAGTTTTACGAAGTCTTCTTTAATAGTTTATGTATCATATGTAATATGGATTTAAAGTACAGGCTTCATGACTGCAGAATAATAGATTCCAACGCATCCGCAGCGCTTGATTAATTCACGCACTCATTCGCTCCAGGATGCACCTATGAATAGTGTTGACCTGCAAGGCCCATGGCCATCTGTGGCCCTTCTACGACCACCCCCCCCCCCCCCCTCCCCCCACTCCTGCAGAGTGTGAAAAACCCCAGCTGCTCTTTTGGCTGCGGCAGAGCTCACCAGGAGGAGTATTTAAAAATCCCTAATCTATCACTCTGCCCAGCCAGCCCTGTCTCCGCTGGCTGGCTTAGAACCTACAACGATTTGCACTGTCCATTCCACAAGAGAGACATCGTTACTGCTTAGTTAATCTATCACACAGGGAGGGAGGTGCATAGAGAGACAGAGGGGGAGGGAGGGAAAGTCATTGGGATCATACATAATGGTTCAGAGATTTACCGGGATCAAATGTAAATGACCCCTACGGTATCAAATGCCAAAGAAGAATTCCCCCCCCCCCCCCCCCGGATTGCCGTGGCCTTTTTCATCATTTTTATGATTATTTCATTTCATCAGATTACCCCAGTGTCATTGGATCCCTTGCATCCTGTGCTGTATTTTGTATACTCACTTGACACGGCACAATAGGCCAGGGAGCGAATCAGACATCCCACAGTGATAATAGAATTAGTAATAATATTAAAAATGTCCATGCCGGATGAGCTGTTGCTGAACACGGCAGAGCAGCTCATGCAAAAAGGGGGTTAGGTTAATCGGCCTATTGAGTTGAATGACTGAATACATGTTTACATGGTTACATGGTAGGGATGTTATGGAAATGAGCAGCATGTATTTTCATTACTAGCGGTGCTGTTTGACGGTAACGTCCAGAAGAAAACACATCTGACTAACAGGTTCATCGCTGCAGTATTCGCCATGGTGCTTTGAAAGCACTGCAGTACTGAGCCGGAGGCAATTTTGTTATCAACCCTGAGCAGCCACCATTGGTTGTCCAAGGTAACGAAGCATTCTCCCTGACCCGTGTACTGAGACACTCTGCATTTCCTTCCTGGGTTTGATTTTAATCGATGCTGGTTTAGGTTCCCCGGTGAGCTCAGCTCAGCAGTGGCAGGCAGACTTTGTTTTCACCCATCTGACATGTTTTGGGCTATTTCTTTCTCAAGAATGATTGTGATTCCCAACCACATTTCAGAAAATCAATGCGATCGGCTTGGGGGAGAGGGGGTAAAGGAACAGGGCCTGAATACATCAATCATCCTCCTTCAATTATTTTGATGCAACACGGCAGAATCAAGAACATATGAATGGATCGACAACAAGGCCACCTCCATAAAAAGATCACAACCGTCTTGGGCGGCACTAAGCCCATGGATGCTGGCCAATGGCAGGCTTATACCCACAGTCTGTCAGACTATGAAAAGCATAATGCTGATTCCAGGTTTAAGAAAGATGAACACCTATATTTAAAAGAAAACTATTATCCTCTTAATGTTATTATGTTCTATTAAAAACTCGCCTTTATCTTTGATGAGCCTCTTCAACTCTCAAACAGCTTTTATTTCAGTTTCTTGGGCATATGTGTTATGAACAGAGCATGACATGCCCGCTGATGGGGTTAATGGAATTTTAAAACACGTCTTGCAGTTTGCCTTGGTCGGACATTGCAATCTCGTCGACACAATATAACCGTCCCTCCTTCTCTGCACCTCTTTGCCTTTTGTCCGTGGTCATAAAGGCATATTGTGGTTGATTGGTGGTCATGTAAGAAATCAATTTCTGCCAAGTAGTCCTACACTTCAAAGCAGTTGAAGGGAAAAAAAAACGAGTTTATTGAATATTTTCAAGCTTGTTGTTCTCTACAAGAAGAAAAAGAAAAAGATTGGGAAAATGTCGATTAGTCCCATCAGCCTCTCCCATCAAGAGTTGGGACCTCTCATTAAACACCTGTTTGGACTATATTAAGCGGCTTCTGCATCATACTGGCAAGAGCTCTTGCCCACAATGAATCACCCCATCATGGGTACATTATGAAGATGAGGAGGGCTTGGCCGGGGTCTTTGTAATTAGGCCAACTCCAAGCTTAGTGTGGTGTACCCAATAGGGCTTATTTATCTTAATAATCCTCTCCTTTCAATGTAGAATAGGTCTGATAACACAGTCACATCTTTGATAATACTGTCATTGACATAATATAATAGTCTATAGTCTTTTTCCCTGTTGGATGACAGAATATTGAGTTACAAAAGGATTGCACAGCCTTTTCAGCCGCTATACCTGCATAAATAGAATACATTGTGTAATTGCACTGCCATGCAAAGATCGTCTCGGTGCTCTGGTGCTTTTTTTGCATATTTAATCCTTTAATTTGGTGCAGAATTTGACTCATTATCATAAAAGCAGGTAAAAACTTTCTATTACGCCCATGTTTATAAATAGTGAAATTATTAGCACAGAGTATTGATACTGGCAGACTGGGATATTAATTCCAAATGTTTTCTCTCATGTCATGTTTACATTCCTTGCAAAAGTTGTGAGGAATGCCTCTGCATCTCGTCAGTCGGGACTTGTAGCATGCTTTCTGAAATCATCTTTTTCTCGCTGACATCCTGCCTGCATGTTGTGTTCTTGGCTCTTGGGCAACATTTATACTTCAACAGGGTAAATTGCTGTCAGATGCGAAATAAGAGCAAATTGCACTCAGCTGACAAAACGTTATGGGTGCTGTAATATCATTGGCGCAATATCTTTTGTGAATGGGCCCTTTAGACGGGACAGAAAACTGTCGCATGTGATGCTCAGATCTATGCAAATGCTATCTATGCTTGAGTTCCATTCTTTGTGAATTTACCCGTGTATTTTTGTCATGTGTTCTTTGCATTCAGTGATCAATTACACAACAATATGATCAGATCTTACTTCACAAGAACTTCTAAGTAAGAATTTGAATAATTTAATTAATTAAAAATATCTGCAGCTAATCAACCAACTTGCAAACAATCAACCCCCTTAAATTCAAAACCAGTAACATATTACTGGCATCAACAAAGTGCACTGAATCCAACTTAAAATCACCCTTCCCATGTGGCGCTTGCCGGGTTGTGTACAGTATGGAGTCATTACGGAAGCAATGAATGTGTCGCGTAAACAGGCGCGAGCCGGTAATTGCAAGTAATTCCCAAAAGTTTCTGTGTGCTTTTATTTTCAGCATCAGTGCATTATTTGCTAATTATCTTGCTGTGCACTTATTGGAGTATTTGGACAGTCATTTGTCTCCAGGCTGCAGCATTGCAGTCGGTGTTTTCTCTTTGTGTGCGCTGTACCTGCAGGCGAGGCCTCGCCGGAGATCTGGCAGTGAGCGAGCGCATATGTGGTGAGTCATCCTCGCGCTCTGGCTCGGGTGACACGCCGATGCACGTGCTCGAGCACATGGGTGGTTACACTTGGCTACAGGGGATAAGGGGGACTCAGTGATCTTTAATCATGTAGTCAGTGTCGTGACCCCCCCCCCAGTATGCAGGCTTCACTTTTAAGTTCAGAACCTACAGTGTGAAATAGTTATGTGAGGAAGGTCCTTCTGTTTCACTCAAGATATTTCCATTTCGTGACACTTCATTGTATTCCAGAGTAAAATATATTCTTTGTTTCTCCACTACATTCATCTGGCAGATGTAGTGTGACGCTTTGCAGCATAAGGTTTTAGGGGCAGCACGGTGGCTCAGCGGTTAGTGCTGTCGCTTCGCATCAAGAAAGACCTGGGGCCTTCCTCTGTGGAGTTTGTATGTTCTCCTCGTGTCCGAGTATCCTCTGGCTGCTCCGTCGTCCTCGCCCAGTTCAACAACATGCAGGTTATTTGTCCCGTAGGCATGGATGTGAATGTGTTTTGGCTGTTTATATGTGTGTTCGCCCCGTAACAGACTGGCAGCCTGTCCAATGCCTCTCGCCCACTGCATGCTAGGATATCTGCTCTAGCCCTTTGGCAGCTGTGAACAACATAGAATGGATGAAACACATTATATTTATTTAGATGATAAGTTGCTTTCGATAAAAGCAACTTACAAAAAGTAAACCAGAAATTAGAAGTACATTCAATTCATCAAATATGCTCAACGGCTTCCAATGCTACCTTTTTAAAACATGAAAGATGAAGGAAGAGTTATTATTATGGATGGCGAACTGGTAAAGCATGATGCATTGTTAACGTAGCCGGCAACATAGAGTTGTTAAGCCAGGTGCAACAGAGCTGTGACAGGTTAAATCTGTGATTACATCCTGCTTATATAAGGTGCAGATAAAATGCTGCAACAACCGCTGTGCAATTATAAAGCAACTAAGAAAGCATTCTTCACACCTAGCGCTTACACGGTCGACACTTGACTCCATTTAATTTTTTTTACTGCTTCTCTACAATTCCACTTCTCGTTTGTAAGTCGTGTTTTTTCTTTTAGCATGTTCTAATATAATAAGCACAACACAGTAAACAGCTTTACGATGCAAGGTACCTTTTTCTGTAATATGACACATTCAAATGTTTGTTACCACTCTGAATGCATTTGCGCTGTCTGTGTTAATTCCTCCCTAATTTATAACTGATTTTGATTAGAAGAGACAGCATGTCGGCCACACCTAAGCAAGCTTTGCGCAAAAAAACCCATCAATGCGGAGGCCTAATAAGTTTAAATCACTCTAAAAACTATTTTGTTTTCTTGCTTTCCTCCGAGTTGGACTGCTCTAATCAATAGGCCACCGCTGTTTGATGTCTAGGTCTTTGGCAGGCACTGCCTAGAGTCAACATGAATAAAGTTCTTTCAAAAATAGTGTTGGCAGACTCTTCGCCTCTTGAAAAAGCACAGGGCCAAAATCAAAGTCCTCATTTAAAAAGCTGAATTATATTGTTCTGCGAGCGCGTGGAGGGCCTCTTGCTGCAGCTTCTCGCAAGCCAAAAAAAAGAAGGATGAGCGTTAGAAAGCAAGACACACACAGGATGAAAGCACAGCATCATGTTCTATATTAAGAAGGCAATGCGATGACACCATATCTCATACCTCTGTTTTAATAGAAACATGGAGCTGAGGGAACATCACTGGAAATCACCCCAGCCTACATGATGCAGGAAGCTTTTTATTACACTTTTAGAATAGCCAAACAAACATGTAACACTGACGGGGCTGACAAGTTCGGTAACGCTTTCCATGACACCTATTTCTATTATAATGCACTCATAATATCATATATTATAATGCAGTATAAACAGATTATAATGTATCACAACTAGTCAGTGACCAGCAATTATGAAGTATTATAATACTTGACCTTATAACGTATTATAAAATGCTTCATAATACACTATTAGTTATAAATCATTATGAATATATTTGAGTGCATATACATAGAATTATATACATTATATTAGCAGATTATAATGCATTATAAGTGTTTATAATGCATTATAGACATGAACATTATAGAAAGTGTACTTACAGTTACTCATGTATAAGTCCTGTAACAACATGGAATACCTTATTAGACTAAAACACTAAGGCCAAGAGTCTTGAAGAAACCATAAAGTGCAGTTTGTCAGTCAGGCCCATCAAGGATTTACTATTGACTAAAAACTGTAAATCCTGCTGTTGCCCACTCCTACCTGCGTCACACTGTAAGCACCTATACCACTCTATGCATGTTATGTTGAGCAATGCCACAGCAGCCTGCGTCAGTACACATGTGACTTTCTCGCACGTAAACATGACGCATGCGAATGCCATAGTGGTGCGGGTTGGGTTGGGGGCAGATCACGGTGCATCCCATTATCCATCTTTTTTTAAATTCAGGGTGTTAGCGTTTCATTAGCATTAAAGCGGTGCTGGCAACATTGACTGCTGTGATGGAAAGGAAAGGTTTGCTTCCCAGAGTCTGGGCATGTTTTATTATGGCATGTTGGTTTGCATCATGAGATGTTTTATGGAAATGGTCCCCGATTTAAGCAGTCATCATTTTTTATTTGTGTGTCTTGGGTTCAACGGTACGCATGTTGTAGATGTGCAGGGAATCACAAAAAACGAGGAGCTTTTTTATCGTCAGTGTTCGGTTTCTAATGAAGGATGGCACTTATGTGTGTCTTTGAACATCATTACAGGGATACAATTAAAAGTAGCATGTTATGTTTGTCATGTGTAGTCCTTGATATGTTGAATACATATTAGACCCAATAACGAACAGACAGGATCAAACGAAAAGTAGTAAACACTTCAAATAATAATCAGCGGCTAAAACAAGCATGAACGTAACTTTAGTCATGAGGCATGATGGTGGACTCAAACGCAGACCAGAAGTAGAGTGAAATAGAATTTAATAAACACTTAAATAAGAACGTGAACACACAGGGAATCCAGGGACGAGACAAGAGACGAGGGGGCAAATCCAGCAGGACGAGGCAGGCAGCCGTGGGAAACCGGGAGTAGGACAAGCCAAAGAACTAGAAAAAGCAGTTCCTGCTGAAAATGCGTTGGAATGCTGAAAACTGAAATTAATCGCAAAAACATTGCTGAAAATAGATATCCAATTCAAAAACAAATTGCAAAAAGCTTAATAATTCAAAAAGTTTAAAGATTACAAATATGAAAAGTCATATCACACTTCTCCTGAAAGAGCTGAACATAATCATAATGTCTGACACACATAAACAGAGGTTATTAAATGCCTGGCTTCATCACAAGCATTTCAATTAGAATTCACTCTTTGGGGCTTTTATTTTGAAATGGGGTGTGTGTGGGGGGGTCCTCTAAAAGTCTCTAAGACCTGAATGACTGTATGAGAGAGAGACACAGACAGGGAGAGAGAGACAGAAGAAAGAATTAGTGAGAGAGAGAGGCAAACTTTCTCATTTGGAGATTGTACTATGTTTTATCTTTTACAGCTTACATGACTATTGTCCTGCCATGTCTTTCCTCGTCTCTCCCTCTTGTGTCGCTGTGTGTAAATGTCACTCGAATCAGGAAACTCATATCTGATTGGCCGAGCTGCAACAAATCATGTGAATAAGTTTTTATTTTAAAATGGGGTGCGTGTAGAGAGAGAGAGAGAGAGAGAGAGAGAGAGAGAGAGAGAGAGAGAGAGAGAGAGAGAGAGAGAGAGAGAGAGAGAGAGAGAGAGAGAGAGAGAGAGAGAGAGAGAGAGAGAGAGAGAGAGAGAGAGAGAGAGAGAGAGAGAGAGAGAGAGATGCCTGGAGCCATTTCATGGAGATAAAACAGGGAAACACCTCTCAAACAAATCATCAAAACTCCCATAACCGTAGCTCCTATATTAATGATTGAGAGGATGGATGACTTGAGAAACAGATCCTGTAAAAAATGTGGCTGAACTGGCGATCTACAAATGGGGTACCGTGTTCTGTGGAAGCTGTTTTTGAAGCAGAATTTAACATTGGTCTCTATGGAGCAGAAAGTTGGTTTTCCTCTCAATTAATGGCTTCTGTGTCAAATGTGGAAATCTGTGGGATTCCACAGTAATGTTTCTACGACAAGGACAATATTAACTACTTTTACATCCAGAAATTATGCGTGAAGATGTTTTTTTCACAAGAATCTCAAGCTGCTCTTCACTCTAGCGGTGACATCACGCACTCTAAGCTCTGCAATACACACCCATTATAAAGTCAGAAAAGGGCTGAAAAATCATAAAAGTTAAATTGCTGCAGTTCAAAAAGTTTAAAAAAAGATATCAGAAAGCTGAATTATGCGGCAATAGTTCAGGGTTTTTTCAACATTTGAAAGTTGAAATGGTGTCTGTAGCTGAAAGTATGAGGAAGTTGAAGGATTTGAAAGTTGAAGCAGTTTAAGAGGATTTGAAAATATTCTCCATAGAAACCCATTCAAAAAAAGTTGCTAAAAGCTTAATAATTCAAAAAGTTTAAAGGTTAGAAATATGAAGAGATATAGCACCCCTCTGCAGAAAGAGCTGAACGGTTTCTGTAGCTTAAAATATGAAGGAGAAGAAGAGTTTCAAAAAAAGGGGGACGGAAGAAATACTGGAACAAAGATTCGAAGAACAATAGTTGGAATGCTTAACAGCATTCCAACAATGACCTGGCAGTGAGTGACTTAGAGACATGGGTTTATACGGTGACTTGAACAGGTGAGGAGAGTTGTGCTGATGAGGGAGTTCTTGATTACTGATCAGGGACAGGTGAAGGGAGTTGGACTGGTGCTGAGGGAGTGGCTGACAGGTAGAGTGCTTGATTAGAGGCAGGTGAAGGGAGCGAGGAGGGTGAAGCTAAACAAAGACACACAGAACACACAAGGCAAAGCCTGATCGTGACAGTTACAGTGACGCTGCACAATTGCCCTTGCATCTACTTTGCGGCTGCCGGTTACAGCCTACTCCTTTTTAATATTGGACCATATTCAAAAGTTGTCCCCATTAGTCATTTAGACATAAAAACACAAGGAAACAGGGTCCGGGTTGAACACTTTCAAAGTTACCCTTATACGGTAAAGGTTTTTGACAAAAACAAGTGGAGAAACCTTCTGATTCTGTCTTTATTTTTGTATTTTTAGAAGCACATGATGAAACGGCATATATGCGTGGCCTTGTGCACATGCACATATTGATGTTTTCCCCTCATCAATAATGGATCGTGAGACAAAGTTGTGAGAAAGTGGTCTTCGATAAAAGTGCATCTTGGTCATTTCAAGCTGAGCACATTAGACCCGGCCTGTTGCTATGACTACAGTCGGGATGAATCCTTGTCGTGGATCAAAGCTCGGTGGAATCATCCACAGACAGACAGACAGGTTGAACTCTAATTTCCCCGAGCATGTTCGACAGGACTGAATGCAAAAATAACACCAACCCAATGGTCCATATGGCTGATTCTGGGAGGACCAGCTGCTCAGGGCTCTCAGGGCCATAATCTTTATTTCACACTCGCAGTGAGCCATTTTAATTTCTGATGAGGGGCCGGTGGTGTGGGGGCAAAAGGAGGACAATGATTGGGAAGAGTGAACCACCTGTGTGTGAATAGAAAAATCTAACAAAACACGTTGCTGAACAGATTTCTTATATTTCACTCCTCTAGTGAAAATATTTGTACTGGGACAATTCTTTATCGGACCCACACAACAACAAAGCCTTTCATCCATGTAGTTACGCATGCAATAGGAAACACATTTTGTGTATACTAAAGCTCTCTCATTAGTAATACCATGAGAGGCTGGTAATTCGATTTTGCCTGTGCAAATTGGATGTTTCAGTCACTCATCCAGGCAGTAAAATTATTTCGAGGGAACCTTGGCAATTCACGCATGGGGCCATGTGTTGTGTATCACACAGCATCGTCCAGAGCAAAACCAGAAACTGTTTTCTTTCTTTAACTGGCTCAATATAAGAATAACGTTAGCATAGCACTGGTAACATGGCCCTTGTAATCTATATACTATACCAAGTCAATAATTGAGTGAAACAGTCGTCATTCCAGAATGGGATTAAAATGGCCCCAGATGGTCCAAATTAACTAAAAGAATTCCAGCTGAGTTGATAATCCAGTTGGAAATTTGACGTGGGTAGCCAAAGAAAGTCTGAACTTTGTTCCGTATTAGATCAAACTTGTGAGCTAAATTAATTTTGCTCACAGTTTCAGACCCACTTTAGGATTAGCGGTCTCCAGCAGCCAAACCAACACACGCTGGGCCAGTCCAACTTGAAGCTAGTCTTTTTAGACGGCTGTCCTAAGGTAAAGCTCATACTCCACATTACATCTCTCTCAGTGGCAGACCCCGCACAGCCAGGGAGGATGAATTACGCTGAGACAGTGAAAGGAGCGTCTAATCTTCTGCTTGTAAAGCCTCGGTAGAATACAGGATTATGCTGAGTCTGCATTGCTGATTACCTCAAAAGATGTAGCCACTTGTAGTCCCCGCATGATCTCACTGAATTATTAACCGTGCTAGCAGCTTGACTTTAGGGACTGCAATGTCGGTCAATTGGTCGGTCAACCACTTTGATCAAGACTGAAATATCTATTTTTATTGACATTTATATTCCCCAGAGGATGCATCCTACTGAGTAATGATCCCCTGATCTTTTCTCATTTTCGACTTTTAGTTAATTAAGCTATTGGATGGGTTGCCATGCAAATTGGAGCAGATATTCGTGGTTTCCAGAGAAGTTTGGTGATCGCTGACCTTTCCTATTATGCTACCAGCAGGTCAAATGTGATATACCTCAACAAATATCTGCAAAACGAATGAAATTCAACATAGTTCTGATTTAAGATACGAGCTTGAAGCATAACCGTAAATACAGCCGAACGGAGCCGCTAGCATGGATGTAAACTCTTAGTTTGGATGATTCTAGGTAAGTGAGCCTAAATGATCTCAGTGACCGTTTGGTGGGGCTTAGGATCAAAACCTATTAACGATCAGTACAGTCTCACTGGGTTACAAGTTTTGCGGTTTTAATGATAAGGTCCATAAGGTTCATTGTTTGCAAATATGAAAACTAGAAATATCAGAAGATTCTCTGATGGGTTTTAAGTAATTAACATTAAAATGAAGAACACAAAAAAATGTTAACATATTCATTCACAAGATCACAAGGTGAAAAACTTATCTGTTTCAATAAATGTCACAAATACAAAGGTAGTGCTGACATGATTATATGTTTCCAACAATAGGCACCCTCAAATTTTAAGACCAGAACATTTGGTAGCAGAAATAGAGCACTCATGATTCAGCACAGTGTGGCTATTAAGAAGCAGATTGTATTTAAAGTGCTCCCATTATGTCCTTATCAAACTGGTTGACATTATTGTAATGTCAACCTTTCAGAATAATGGGATAAAGTGCTATTCTATTAGATGAAACAAACACCAGAGACATCACAACTCACCATTTGCAGGATCAAAGGACAACTCGTGTGGTAATCTCAGTGTTTCATCATCATTTAAACTGCAGAACCACCTCATGCAAATGCTGAATTCAAATGTGTGAAAAGGAATTTGCTGTCTTTTAATAGTGCAATTAATCAAACTGGTGCTGGTGGTCTCCGGGGACCTTTCTCATGTGCAGTGGGATGCATCTATAGGACAGTGCTCTGTGGATTAAGTAAGTCGTTGATTCATCGCCATCGACCTTCGCGTCCCTTTGGATTTACAAGCCTCTGATGTTGAAATATGAATGACCCCGCAGGACTGTGACTGTTACCTTTCAGCCTGCAGATGTAATGAGTGAACAGTTGGTATGCACAGTTGGTTTGCGTATTTGATTGAAAATATCACATCGCATTAGTCAGCGAGAAAACGCATGCAATATGCATGGGTTGTGTTTTCCTTATTGCAGTGCTTGTAGTCCGGCTAGCACACTCCCTTGCTTCTTGTACCTGTCCATGCAGTAGATGCTAATAACACCATTACAGAGTGTGCACATCTGCCTATCCATCCTGAACCCATGTCCCCCTCCTACTAATGGACTGTCATATGAAAACACACAAGGAGCCGATCGCATCTTTTATTACTGGCAGCTTTTTGCTCTTCGGTGGGAAATGTTGTTTTGCTGTCAACCCATCCCTCTTCCCCGGGCTTATATTTGTGGAGACAGCTCCCAATTAAACACAGCAGCAATGACACATATCAAAATAATGCATGCCAAGAACTGGCTGAAATTGAGAAAGTTGCAGCTAAATCTTTCAACTGGGCTTGTGATGTGGACGGATCGAGGCGAGGGTAGCTCGGCACACGGAAAAGACAAAGCTGCATATTTACAGATGCACGGATGAATCACTCCGATAGATGTACATCCTATTCTATATATACGTAGCAGCTATTTGTTCTCCATGGAGAGATTTAATGAATTTCTATAAAACAAAACTCAATGTGGATGCATTGATTAATCACATAGCTGCCTTTCATAAAAATGAAATTCATTCATGCTGGGTTTACCGGGGATATCTCACTTGGCCCTGGTCAATGAAGCTCAAACATTTTTCATTTTTCTTTTTTTCATCACCATAAAAACATAAGCCCTCGAGCCCCACTACTTCAGGAGTAAATATATCTTAATGTATAAATCAGAGCACCACAGTGGAGCCTTGAAAAAGCACTTACTGTAACTCTGTTGGAACGATTTCTACGCAAAGGTATGAGAACTGTAGAAGAATGGGCGAGGGACAAATTTGGAAAATGTCCTAATATGATATTTAATCAATTTTGTTTAATCAAGAGCTGATTCTTAATTCAGGAAGTCTAATTGGAACAGAGACTGCGGTAGCTGAGGCAGAAAAAAAAACATGATTACGGTATGTAGAACAAACTTCCAGACCCGAGGCCATATCCAAATACCAAAGTGAAATGTTGCATTAGTTGTTTGCAAATCAAACAGAAATTGATGAGGACACACTCGCTGGTAATTGTGAAAGTAAACCTTTAGCGAAAGAAAGAAAATGAAATGTGACCACTGCATTAAAGAGCCTGGGGAACAACTCGTGGTTCACCGTCTCGCTGAAGGACACGCGGACAGAAGGAGCTGGGATCAAACCAACAACCATGTGATTAAAGGACGACCAGCTCCAGCCACTGAGCCACAGCCTCCTGAGACAGACCAAAAAGAAGCAAGATCTCTTTAAACAAATTCATATGCTGAATCTGAAGGCACCAGCGTTCTGGCTTCTGTTTGTAGTTTTCGTAGTATTGACCAATTATGTTCGGCAAGGCTTTGGTTGAATGCAGGTAAATGGTCAGTGTCGAGAGCTAAAGAGGCGTAAACACATTGGCCGGAATGCGATCTCTGACGCCACCGGCTATTATCTGAGGATTCAGCCTTTTATTAGTTTAACCTTTTAAGCCCGACATGGCGCCCAACATGTTACAATTGCCTTTCATGAACTGAAAGCACGCTGTGAAAGGGTTAAAGTTCAAACACGGCAACTCCTAGCACAACGTTGTGTGGAATCTGTGATTCAGAAGGATACCGCGCCCGAAAGCACAATCTGCTTTATTGTCTATTTTATTCTAAATGGGACTATATTTCACTAAATAAACATCATGCTGTATTAAAGAATACTTGAAACTAGGGATTGAGATCTTAAACTAATTTTTTTTAATGTTAACTGAGGTAATAAATCAATTGAGAAGTAGGCTCATTCCGTCATAAAATTCCACACAATCAGACTTCTTTTTGCAAACAGAGGAGTCGCCCCCTGGCTATTACAAAGAATACAAGTTTAAAGCGGCTCTGCATTGGCTTCACTTTTCAGAAGCGAAGGGTTGCCGCCTGGTTTAACAATAGTTTGTAAACTGGCTACTTGTGTGGCAATTCGGTGGTACACATTGTCTCTGAACTCCAACTCTTACATCTCAAGTTACTAATCGGACTGTGAACCATAAGCAGCGCATGGAAAAGGAAGTCTTGGCCCGGATAGTTGCTGGCTACATCGGAACACCAGAAATGCAGCCCCTTGACCCCAGAGGCGTATCCGTCGTCTAACCGATAGATGATGGGTTCCGAGATTGTTCAGTAACTTAGCCTCTGGTAGCACTTCACTTTGAACATTATGCCCAAAGCCTCGACAAACATACATTGCTGGGTTGCCCACTGCGAAAGGTATCACGTGGCATTCAAATTCTGTTCTCTCTCAGATGCACTGCAAATCCCTCCATCGAGCAGCATTACTCAGGTTTATGCAAGCTCATAATGCTGCTCAGTTGCCTGAGCATAGCTAAGGTGCTTAAGTGTAGGTCCAGTAATCTACCACTCAGGAAAACATGACAAGAAAAAATCTGAATTAATCCTAATTTTAATTTTGCTTTGCTGGCCTGAAAACGAGTTAGTTTCCTTACAGAATAAAATGGATTACACTCTTGCTGAGAGACAACAGTCGGAGGCTATGTGCGAATAATTCAGCTGATATTTGAGTTTGAATAATGCATTTCATAATCAAATGTGGAACACGAACACTGGTGAGACATATTGTATATATTATTATTATTATGACGGATGTAATTTCCTCCTAGCGTTCCCAAAGTTGATCAAGTGCGGTGCATTCACTGACATGACGACCTGCAGTGCTACAGAGCTGCCATGCTTTCCCCAGTCTCTCCACTTTGATTGATGCTGTTTTCTGTGATCAGATGTACTGTAAAGGCTTTGTTTTGATCGCAGGAAATATGGACACATGCGTTTACCTTTAAGCTACAGACATGATGTATTCATGCTTCTGAACTTGGTTTTCCTTCTCCAAAGTAGTTTCCATCTTGCCTCAAAACATTATATTTTATATGCAGCAGGACTATACAAACAGATTTTTCAATTATTAAACAGATCCTAAATAATTCTGTTTGGGTCAGAAGAGGACGCGTATGAAATTGTAATTGGTAGATTCAATTTGTCTCCCGAGACTTGTTTGTTCCGTCCAGACGTCACCATGTGAAACTTTTAATATATGGTCCTTTTTAAGGAGCGATAAAATAGTTTACTTTATAAAGTGGGTTTTATTTCACTCTTGTACTGATGTGTTTACGTTATTCTGAGCTAATGAGCCACATTTATTTTTGCATTCATTTTAAATTAATTGTTTATTTCTCTGAAATGAATTCAATATGTCTGTTCCCTGTTCATTATAATGTATTGTTGTGCTCTATATGCAGATCAGATTAACTCTGCAATTACACACCATTTGGTGGAGTTAATTAATCCATGTGACTAGTATACAAACAGAAGACAAGAAGGAAGAAAGAGTCAACAGGATTTCTGAGTGGCAGCCCGGGAGTTTGTATTTCTGTTACAATGTTAAAACCACATGCATTATAAAGGGGTACTCTAAATGAATATAATGTCGGTGGTCTGCTTGGTTCCCTAATCATGATCATATAATATTGTACCCAGCAGCTTGTGTTCCCACCGAGTAGTCAGATATCTTGAATCTACACCATCTTGGTGGCGTGTTTTCCCTCTGATAAAGAAAAGAAAAGGTTATGATGATATCTACCTGTATTCAGCTGCTGGAGAGTCATCCGTCATCCTTCATGAAACATATCTAGTGATATTGGATTTGAATGTGCATGCTGGCAATTCAGTATCTTGTTCAAAAGCCTACAACTACCCATGCTTCCTTGTTTCTATATCATCCACTGTGAGTGATTTAAAGAGGTACAACTCGTAGAATTAAAGTAATTATACCTTCTTTTTTGTTACACAAAGGAGACTATGTATACAGACTCCTATTTATAAGGACTTTAGAATTATATTGCACAATAACCTGCTTTCACAAGTTGTACTTATTCCTACTAATCCAAATATAGATGGTCTCTGGAGATGAAATTTAATATCTTGCTTGTTGTGAACCAAAAATCAAGTTAACATTTAACTTTACAATCATAGCTTTTGTAAATCAAACCATGTTGCCACTCCTGTCAGTAATGTGATTGAAGCGAGTGACTTTGTTTTGATGAAAAACTGTTGTGCTTTCATCTTTTGTCTGTTCAACCATTTTAACTGCAGTCACATCGAATCCTTTATTTATTCCAAACAAACCGCTCTTTCTTGGTTGCACCCATTCTGTGGTCTGTCCATCCATGTTAATGTAATTTATGTGAAAATGTTTACGGATCATCCCTTAAAGTGTGTCGGCAACGTTTCAACAAGTCATTGGTAAGGAGGCTCAGTTTGTTGCTGTGTTTGTTGTGTACATGTTGGTTATCGGACAGGAAGCTGTTGTCCTTCCCAGCATTAACGGCACCACTGACGCTGGTGTCTTTTTACCTGAATCACATGATGAGGATCAGAGTTTATACACTCAGAACATAATCAGACATGCATTAAATGTAGAGTATGATAGCATTAAGATAATCTGTTACTTTCACATTGAAGCACTCGTGTACTTTATGGAAAATGGAGATGCTATAGACTTAAATATCCCTCACATATACCTTTTAAGAACTGCATCCGGTTTGTCTGGTACAGCAACAGATTTTTTCTTGATAAGATAGCTCCAGAACAACCATAAAATATACCTTATCTTAAGACTTTTTCTCAATTAATGATAATGAACTGAAACATAATTTAAACATTTGTTCTTCAAGTTTTTGACTCTTGGTCTAAGCAGAGTCTGCCATTTGCTCCCCCATTGAACATAATTTAATGTTTTCTGCAGAATCTAATCAACGCAAATGGTTTATTTTGGGCCAAATTGTAAATGAGACATATTGAATAAAGTGATTTTGAAAGGCTGATAGGTTATTCAATCCCGTCGGCTGGTTTCGGGCTTCAGACGGAGCGTGAATAAAGGTATATTCAGACAGACAATATGAGAACAATAATGCGTTTTTTAAACATTAAATCATGTAAACAAGTTCTAGTAGAAACGTGCAATACATGTATAAACCTGAAAATGAGCATGATATGTCCCCTTTAAAGTTTCATATTTAAAGCATCGGTCTTATTTTGGTCATTATCAACACATTTTATGAGAAGACCAACGCACAAGCTCATTCCTCTGTGCCATAGAGGTATATGTTTGACCCCGAAAACACCAGTGAGCCTCACATTACATACTGGGTGACATGTTCATTTATTGCAATGGACATGCACTGTTGTCTATTTTAAGCCAATCTCACATTCACTGTTCGGCTGCTGCTGCAAATTTGAAATGCATTGAAAGTGAATCAATCCGCAGCTGAAAATGCCACCCTAAAAAAAAAAAAAAAAAAGCACTATTTACTGCACTTAAATAGTGGAATGAGTATGTCAGCTCCTTCTACAGTCAGTCAAGTCGCTTATGACCTCCATGTTCTAAGCCCTTAAGTCACTCTTTCCTTTTGACATCTGTTTTGCAATACGTGTGTAATGTTTACGTTTTGAAATGTGCTCCTGGTACACTTTTAATCGGATAAATATCCTTGAGCGTTTTCAGGATTTGGCCAGTGTCAATCTTAGCTGTTGTGACACAAACCTCAATATACCAAGAGGGACGTATTAACAATACAGCCCTCGAATACACGGTTAGTGTCGGCCACTATTCAACTCGGTTGCAAACATTTCAAGTTCTTACTTTTGAATACTGCCAGGTTGACTGAGCGGTAAACATAATACATATCCATCAAGATGACAGGCCTCCTGCTTGTTTGGGCCAGTTTCATTAAGACTTCAGCCTCACGAGTCTACTGACGTGTCCAATGTAATGAAGCTGTAGACGCATGCAAAACAATCTAACATGCGTCGATGCATTGAAGAACACAGGAGACGGACCGAAAGTCATTTTCTTTCTTTTTTTACTTTTTGATTTAGGAACGTAAAACGATATGATATTAAACTTGCAACAGTATTGTAATAGGACACAGATAAAACAATAATATGTTCATCAAATTCAAGCACAACAACTTTCAGATATATTTTAAATTCTATTGTTTAAACAGGGATTAAAACACCCTTTAAAAGGTATGGCACACACTTTGAGGATCAGTTTAGGATGATTGGTGAATACTGGAGTGTAATAAAATACTATTCTGATTGCATATGCCGATGTGTTCTTCATCTCGTTTTCATTCAGGGCGTCAACTACAAACCCTCTATCACCTCCCTCGGCAGCCGATAGACACTTAAGGGTGCTTTTTGCGTTGGCAGATGCTGAGGAGGGTGACAAAGCATTTTTCCTAGGCGATGAGATGAAATGCTCCAGCAGTATAATCTCGTAAAACCTAAAACGCATACACACAGTGGGTGGATCAAACAAACTCAGGGCTCTCAACTAGGAGACTGGAACATGAACACCGGAGTGTACTGCACACTGCAAAGTGTTGAGTTCGTGATGTGGGGGGCTGCATGTTTCATCACGTTACGTTTTTTCCTCCTAAATCGCGATAATGATGAACGTTAACAGTCGACAAAGTTTCGCATGCAGTGGACGTTAACTTAACCCAGCAAGTCTGAACGGTAACGGAACTTAAACTGTAACGGACAGTTTGAGAACCACTGGCTTAAGGTATCGCAATATATAGCAACATATGGAATCGGAACCCTTGACATCCATCTTTACAGTAGTTCCATTCAAACGTTGTTGAACATATTGCAGATATTAGAACAGATAAAGGCTCAGTTTACATATTTTAATCTTTGTATTACAATGAGACGCAAACGTATCCTCAGACTCGTAAGTTTTGTGATAAGTCTTTTACAATCAAGTCTTTGGAGCCATGTCACCACTATGCTGTGGTGTTTTACTGTCACAGTACACACAAGGATCATTTGGCAGTCAAAAATCACTGACCGTTGTGACTGTGGGACAAGAGCCTTTCCCTTGAAGAAGTACATTGGAAACATGTTCCTGTAAAATGCTTGGATTTAGCGCAAAGATAATTATTCCCAGGAGTAAAGTTCAGATTAAAAATTGGGGACAATATGGGGATGTTAGCAGTAATGGTTTCTTCCAGAGACTGAACACTGAAGGGTCCAATGAACAGCTGGAGCAAAGCTTCCCTTTCTTCAACCTCTGCTAACATTATTCATGTTCATCTTTATCTTGAGAGCAACAAAATAAATGCTCTTGAAGGAGCGGCATTAAAAAGCTGTCAAATGAGCATTTTAATATTATTGTAACAGCAGCTCATAACGTTAAGACTTGCAATCGTTCTAGGTAGGGCTTTTAACATTCAAATTACTATTGTGTCTTCATAATGTGTCTCATTCCCCCGCATTCTTGCAACTGAGGCATTTCACCGATGCACATCTTCAGACCTTACAAATTTAAAAGCAGAATAAGCTTCAGTTCCTGGATCTCCTGTATTACAATAAGCTCTGCAAGATTTAGAGTTCTGAGAACCTGACAATGTTGCTGTGGGCCGAAAGTCATCATGTAGAAAGTACATGAGGGCAAAAGATACGTTTTGAGGAAAAAAAAAAAAGAAAAAAAAAAGAGTATAACCACAAAAAGGTTATTTGAACAAATTAGGTGACATTCTTTAATATACCCCCACAGGCACAGCGGCTTGTAATACTTTAAGGAAAAAAAGGTGACAATTATGAATAAAGCATTTTTTTTGTTATTAGAATACATTTGCTGAAATCTTCCATTTTGCTGTGCCAGAGTGATATATACCGAATATATATATATACATATATATATATATATATATATATATATATATATACATATATATATATACATATATATATACATATATATATACATATATATATATATATATATATACATATATATATACATATATATATATATATATATATATACATATATATATACATATATATATATACATATATATACATATATATATATACATATATATATATATATATATATATATATATATATATATATATATATATCATTTTTTAACAAACATTTGCTTATCAATGTGTGTTTTTGTTTATTTTTCCTCGGGGAAATACGCCCCGAGAGAGAACTTTTCACATCAGAAAACCTGTTCCAAAAAGGCACCAAACATAAAAGCAAGCACAATAACCCACCGTCACCCTCTGAGACAGAAGAGCAAAGAAGTTCTTCTCATTGTGGAGATTTTAAATATTTGGTAAAAGTGGTACAACTACAGAGGCTCTCACAACAGCAAAACCTTTTAATTATTTATACAGTACTCGCTAACCCTTAAAGAGTGTCTGTGTTTGCGGAGGTTATTTATTTTGATTGCCCTCTTTTTGATCTGAAAACAGTGGGAATTATCTCTGAGTTAAAAAAAAAAGTCAGCATAGTGTGCATGTTTACCCTGAGCTTTACAGAGTTATAGCAATTTTTTTTATTTGGTCTTTTTGGCTTCATAGGTAAGATTAAAAACAACCTTGGTAGGCAGCACATTCTGCTGCTAGTGTGCCTGACGTGTAATGGATTATAAAAAATACAAGGCTGGATATAATCCTCGCCCACTCACCAGCAGCATGTGTGATTTTTAAATCTCAGGAAAATAAAATATTAAGATTGCTATTCCATTAGCTGAGTGAGAGCAGGTTCTAACTAAATGCAATCCAAGCAAATTAAGCTACTGTAAAGTGGGAATTAAACCAGGAAGCCCACCTCGCCTTAGCACTCGTAACAAAAGGTCTAATGTGACCCTGAAGCACTTCACTGCATAAATGTATTCCCCTTCTTCCTGTTTGCTCCCAAACCAATCGGTACATTTCCTTTTCCTTCCGTTTACTCCCAAACCGCTTATCGTTCCGTCTACGGGTACTTACAAACCGTTTAACCGATCTGTTCATATTGCCATTTTATTCCATGCTGCAAAACAAAAAAACAAACAACGGTTACCTGTTACTGCCTCAGCCTGCCAGTTGGAGTTCAGCACGATAATGCCATCGCTCAGACCTGAGGCGAAAGGCGGCTCTTTAGCTTACCGACACAAGCAAACAGAAGGGGAACAGCGGCAGCCCTGCTATCCTGAGAGGGAGGTATTGATAATGTATGTCACTGAAGACACAAACGACAGGAACACATACCAATATATTGTAGGAAAACTTTTGATCACCTCTCTAAAAAGGCAAAAAAATTGAACTTTCATTTATATTTATTTATACATGTATAGCATTAAAGTATAATAAGGTTTACTTTATTTTGTCTAGCCCCTGTATTTATTCTAACCACAGGAGTTTAAGTAAAATTCCCCGAAAGACCAGCCTGTTCTACTGTACATTATCAACTACTTTTCATATATTTTAGCGTTTGCTCTTTTCTGGTAAATGAGCCATACCCTCAGCTACTGTAGATCTTTTCCTAATGTATGTGGAATTACTCATTCAGAAACAAATGTTGCACTCAATAACACCACTGGTTCTCTCAACAGGGTTTGAATAAATCTATTCCTCACATGTGCGAGCAAGTGAATCATCAAGTCTTTTTTTTTTTTTTTTTTAACGCAGCACAAATCCAGGAAGTCAAATTGAAATATCATTTGGCACGCTGAGCAATTCTGCTCCCTCTGTCCCCCCTCCTGCAGCACAAAGTGCAGTCCCACCGTGTGCTTGGTGTATAGCCACAGGCTAGTCAGCTGTTGGCCTCTTTTTATTTTTCATTTTTTTCAGTGGCCTACTTTCTAACCAGGATGGGCGGTCTTTGGAACCTGGGGATAAGCTCCCACATCTGTGCTCAGTCTCTTACAACGTATGTCTTGCATTGTGGCGCTGCGGCTGTAGATTGCATTGTGCTTTATGCAGGTATCTCACATCTGATGATGATACTGACTGCGCTGGAAAGGAGCCAGATAGATTTAACCCTGAGCCAGTGACGGCTCTACTGCTGATTTCATGCCAGCGTTATGTGAGGCTCCAATTAGGTCCCTCTGCCTTTAAATGTCATTTTGAATGTGAATTTATCCATCCATCCATCAATACATTCATGGTTGAATATATCATAGTTATGGAGCTATGATTGTGTACACAGGAGATGCATACCTCGGTCCATCCACTGTTTTTTTATCATCTCTGCCAGGACATTATGTATTTGGTTGTGCAAGTGCGTGTGCATCTCTGTGTCTGTCCACAGCTAAAAGCATACTAATGGACCCATCAGCCAATCATTGCTTGCGCTCTTTTATGATTGTATGCTCAAAGACCGCAGCGCACACACACACACACACACACGCACACGCACACGCATCTGCACGAATATATTGGCCATCGATGGTGGATGGTTGGAGACTTTTAATATATCAGCCAATCCTACTGGGCAGCAGAGTCCTGCTTTACTTTTCGCAACCAGAGCTCACGTCTAACAGGACTACTACAGCTTTATAGAACTGCTGTTTAGCTGCACAGAGCCAATGTAGACAGCTGCACAGATTAAAATGAGAACATATCTGTTGTGTGCAACCTGATCTCACAGAAATACATGAAATGACCATGACTTCTTAACATTGCATTACGTGGTGGTGGCACGAGAACATGCAATGCTAGTGGCATAGTATACACATTGATATTGTGACGCAAGTCTACTTCTTACGCGTTTACTCCTTACATGCCACCACCACGTAATGCCTTGCTGTGGTCATTTCACATATTTCTGTGAAATCATGTTGGTTGCGTGAGGTGTGCGAGTGAAAAACGCATCTAATATGCTTGCGGTTGGTGGGGGGGCATTGTGGTTTGTATTAATTTATTCGAACATTACAGCAGTGTTCATTGCAGACAACACGGTGGAGACTGAAGCTGCTCTAGTTACTATTGTGGTTTATATATATATATATATATATATATATATATATATATATATATATATATATATATATATATATATATATATATATATATATATATATATATATATATATATATATATATATATATATATATATATATATTACTTTGTGTGAAATTACCCTAAAATATTTGATGGCCTTATTCAGCTTCGTGCTCATGGTCATTTAAAATGAGATTCTATCGAGACATCCTATAAATACACAAAGGGTCATTCGAGTAACTCGGGGCACGCAAATCACCTCTACAGCTTCACTGGTGACTCTGAGACCAATATGTGGCTCATCTGTGAGGCGAGGAGGATGATGGGTGGTGACTTCTGCTTGAGGAGTTTTCAATTTCGTCCCATCCCTCGACTCACCAGTGAGGAAAATACACAATCGGTTTAATGAGTGCCACACCACAAGGTTGTCTGAACTGCAGCAGAAATACGAATATGTACATTAAGCACAAGTTAATATCGTTATTTAACCACACTACTATACTTTTTTTGTTTCAGTGTCTATAAAAAGCCATTATGATGCTGGCAGGAAATCTGGGATTTGGTGTGAATGATTCTTAAGGTGCAACCAAATCCAACAGTCTGAGCGCAAAGCATCCAGTAAAGGTCAAGTGAATGATTATCCTGCTGCGGGCAAAATCATCTCTGCAACATTTCAATTGTGAATTGTTGATCACACAAAAAAAACAACTAAAAAGAGCTATACATTCCCCACCACACATTTTCTCCACTTATTTATTTTTTTCATCTACATTGGAGTTTCACTCCACTGCTCAGCATTTACGACTGCCATAAATGGATTGTTTTGTCCCGGCATCAAATCAATCTGCCATTCTCACTGACACACAGCATTTGTTTTGTGCTTGAGGTGTTTGAAAAGAAACAAATGGGAAATTGGCCATCACCTCGGTGTGAAGTCTTAGGGAATCCGCTCGTTCTCAAGTCACTCGCATCCACTCTTGCTGCTCCTAATACGCCCGTATCAAATGAAGCAGCGCAGTATTATAGCACTGAGTTGTACGACTGTCCTCACAAAAGCAGTGAAATGATCATATTGCTGGTGCTTTTGGAGGATGGAGATTCAATCAATTGAAAACAGGTCGAGGGTATATTATTGAATGCGTGCCAGTGCTGCCCCATTTATAGTGTCCTGATTAAAAACTCAGACCCGGTGCAATTTGTAGACAAACTTATAACAATGTCTCACAAATAAGGCGAGGACTCGTTTTCATACAGATGTATAGCGCTGAATTCTCAGACAGAATTCAATTTAGCTTTGCTTCGTGACTGCTGAACATGCACTTAATGTAGTGACAGATGCAATAAGCCAAGGTCAAAATGTTAATCTCTTCCACAGTGATGTCCACATTGCATAATTATGGTCATATGGACACTAAAGCTGGCTTGTGAAATAGAGCTTTTTAACTCTTTAATCGGGAGCACAATAGCTTTATGTAATGTTCCTGGCCTCCCTGATCAAACGCACTTAAAGATCAGTGAGTGAGAGAGGGAGAGGAGGTGTAGTAATACATTCATAGTATGCCAGACTGAAATGTAAACCTAACGTCAGAATTTCTGTCGAAGAAATGGGAATCTTCGTCGAATAGAAATAAACGGATTTCCATTTGTCTGCTCCTAATCTATCAAGGTGGGATGCAGACATCCAACAACAGATGTTCTTCATTATGCTGTTGTTTATACAGCACATCTAGCTTTAGGCTCCGGCACATTGAGCAAAGGGCTGATTCCTCTTATTGGATACACAAGAACAACAAACCTATTAAAAATTGTGGTATGAGCAATAGTATTACAGGCCCAGAGGAGGCGATTTCATTAATATTATTACGCATCGAGAAGGCAGCCAAGGAAACGGCAAAAAAAACATCTCCTTGTTTCTTTTGTTCGAGGGCCTGATCATTACTCTATTGTTTGGTTGGTATGCTGAACTTGGAAGTTTACTGCAGGCAATATCTTGTGTTCTTACATAGAGTTGTGATCTACTCACAGGGGACGAGAGGGGCTATTAAATCCAACCGCCTGCAGCTGAAGACGAATATGAGTTCCCCCCCATTTAAAGCAAAAGGTTTTCTACTCCTGCATAGATGATATTAAACAACCCCCTCCTTGCTGCATATTTTCACAGCTTGATAAAACAGTTCTTCAAAGCGTAGCAGCAGATTTTCATGGTGCCCGAATGATCCCTTATAATAATCAATAGTGTGTGTTTTAATCATTCGGGCCTGGACGGAAGCAGACTATAATGAAACCAATGCAGGAGTTCCTTAAATTGACGTTCTTTCTAATAGCCAGCAGGGGGCGACGACTCTACTTGCAAAAAGAAGTCTTGATTGTATAGAAGTCTATGAGAAAATGACCCTATTTCTCACTTGAATTATTACCTCAGTAGACATTTGTAAACATGAGTTTATGGTCTCAATTGCTAGTTTCAGTCTTCTTCAAGGCAGCGTGACGTTCATTTAGTAAATCATGTCCCCACTTGGAGTAAAACAGACGTTAAAGCACGGTATGTTGTGGAGCGTGGCTACCTGTTGATTGACAGATCGCTACCACCACGTTGTCCGGTCTCTTATCTCAAAACTTAAATTCATTCACAGTTTTTTTTTTTTTTTTAATCAGTGCATGAAAGTAATTGTAACATTTGAAGTTTTCAAAACCATAGTCCACAAACCAATGGGTGACATCACTTTGACTATGTCCACTTCCTATAGAGTCTATGAAACCTTGACAATGAACTTCCCATGTTATCCCTCACATGCAAAAACCCCTTTACTCTCAAATATAACAAATCCTGTTTTAGTTACCCCTTTGTAATACATCATCCGTTTCATATTGTTATGGATGATGACCAGATCAACCAAACAGTGATTATTTTCCCCTGATCTCCCAGTTTTACAGGAAATTGGGTAACGTAGTTGGAAAGTTTAGTCAGATTGTCTCACTGAGTAAAGACTCAAATAACATCACGATGTGCTGCTCTGATTAATTACTGATGCGATGAGCCAATCAATCGCCTGCTGTGCTGAAACAGACAGTTCCTGAAGCATCTCATCTCCTCATCAATAGTTACTCACTGAGGTATACTGTATGTGCGATACAGTGCACATATACTGCTGTGCAATTTAGCAACACTGCTGATTTTCCCTGACAATATAGTTCATAAATGTGATTTCTTTTGATGTTAGCAGAGGAGCTATTTCATTTTTTTAGATGCCTGGAGAGCTAAAACTAGCGAGTTGTATCCCCCCAAAAATGATATAGTATAATATTACATTACTTTGTGTAGAACGGATGTTCAATTTCTGATTTTCTGTCCTTTTGTTCATCTCGTGGTCCCCAGGTTGATGCAGCAAACTCTAGTCCATAAAAGATTAATTTCTCTTAATATTACAGAACATTAAAAGGAAGATCCCCTGAAGAAATGTGACACGCACCGGAAAAAAAAGATCTTTTCTTTTTAAATGCTTCATAACTGTGAATCAAAGAGGCAGCCTCAAGTGCTTCACTTGGTCTAAGCTTTCCCTCTGACACAAATTAATTCGTATCGTACTCCATTGCTTTGTATCCATCACGACCTGCGGTAATACCATCTCCAAAACAATATTAATGAGCATTATTCTCAGGTCAAGAGATTAGACTCGGCTGTCTTTGCACACAAATTTCATTCTGAGCAAAACGCTTAAATTTGCCAGTACGCTCCCCTCCATTCGAATACATGACCATTCATATTGTGACATTCACTGCCCTGGAATGGGAATTGAAGGCGTTTCAGTGGGAATAACAGCTTCTCCAAATATGCAATTAAGGATACACAGAAAAATTGTATTACCTTCAGCCTCCCATTTCTCTTCCATTATGCATCAGAAATATGTTGACACCAACCAAAGCAAAACAAGAAATGACTGACAGGAAGCTTTTGAGTGGGGCAGCAATGTCTGGTAGATAAATGTCATATCACTGTGTGTGTGTGTGACAGTCAGGAAAACACTTTCTTTCCACCGAAGTTAATTCAAATAGTTGTTCTACCCCTGTCTCATTTGCCACAAGCTGGACATACATGATATAGAATTTCAAATTTACTACAAACTGAAGCCTCTACGATGCCAAAAAAAAAGAGATTTTGCATGAATAATGTGTATTGCTCACATTGTGTTTCTAATGCTCGGCGATCCCCTCCTTGGATTTCAGACAAACAGTGTTGATTCTCTCCATGAATATCAAACGCGGATGAATATTAATCAATTCCCTCGGCAAGCCTCGACCGGAGTGAGAAGGGAGCCGAACTGCAAGATGTCACAGTGAAGAGCAAACATCCTGCTGCTCGTCAATCAAACGTGGCCTTCCACGTTAGAAGGAAAAAGCAATGTGCGATGTGCTTAGCTGGCACACAGCCCTGACCTCAGTCCTGATGAAGTAAAGATCATATTAATAAGTCTACCTTCACGTCACAAAGTCAAAAGTTTAAAACTTATGCAAGCCTCATTTCCCACATTCCCTGGTTTTGTTGAATATGCTGAGGCAATCTCATTCCCGGAATTTGAGTGAACACCAGGGAGCCGGCTGGCAGGGGAAAATCTGTTCAAACTTCCATCAGACTGCAGACAGAAAGTGGAATCACACTGATTTTAAGAGGCGCTAAATTGTATCCATTGCTTTTAGAACAGCAGTAATGGCTAATAACAAACAATAGGCATCCTGTTAGCACGCTGCTAAATTGTGTTGCTCGTAAAAAGTTTGAACCACAGGCGGAGAACCACAAAGGCTCCATAGGAAGAAATTCAGACTGCTGGATTTAATACATGGGTTCTTTGGGGGGGGGGGGTTGTACAGTGTGCAGAGGTGCTTACTGAGGGATGGAGGCTGTGGTGTTGTCTGGCTGCATGGGAGACCATGCATGCTGCTGCACCCAGTGGGACGCTAATGACCGATGCACAGCTACGCATCGAGGATCTCCAACAGAGCTCTCCAGCTCTCTCTGGCAGAGGGGGATTTTCTCCAGTAATTGGAACTGAGAGTGTGGGTGCACATACCATTCTGGCGGGAGAATGGCTGATGTGAGATGTCATAGTTGGTGCAGGGATGAATACATTCCGAGTGTACTTGCGATGAGGTATAGCTTATCAGCCATCTCTCTCAAGAAACTGATAAATACATCTCATAAGAATACCGCCTATTTTTAAAGGTGCTAAATACAAGATTGGGAGCATTTCTATTGCCTCTTAATGGTTCTCAACATGGCGGCGGCTTACTACGGCAAAAGTGCTAACAGAGGGTTAACGTTGGTGCTACGCGTTCACGACTGCGATATCAGCTGTAACCGCCGCACAGTACGAGTGTAGTGCGGAGTGGCTCTCTAGCCAATGGGGGCAGGCTCACGTGCACTAAAAGCATGCGCAACCAACACAGCACGGCCATGTCAACAAAGCAAGGAGTAGCTTGGATTACAACACACACACAGAGGGAGAGTGACTACATTCTCTGCTTGGGTACATTGCTCTACTATATCATTACATAGCAAATAATAATAACTTTATTTATACAGCACCTTTAAAAAAAAAAAAGAGTTTACAAAGTGCTTTGGTAGACAAAGCAGCAAAAGCAAGGCAATAAAACAGATGTCAACAGTGAGGCCCAACAAAGCAAACTAAGATAAGAGTTCATTCCTGATACAACAGTACAATAGATGAAACGATAAAACCAATCAATACAGTGAAAAGTAACTGATAAATAAAATATATTAAAGTAATTTAGGAAAGTAAAAAATATTAGTAAAGTGACGACAACGCATAAAAGCCGATCTGTAAAAATGGGTTTTTATCTCGTTAGGCAGGTTATGGAACAGACTGTTGTTTGCTGCTATATTTATGCTCTGAATTTCATATTTAGCACCTTTTAGACTGTCTGTTTCATGTTATGTGAAAGGAACATTAAAAATACTTCACCTCAAAATTCTCAATCTCATTTGTTGTTTGGCGACATGTTTCCATGTGACTAGCCCTGGAAGGATCATGTCTCACCGGTGTTGCATGAAAGCGGAATTGAAATCACTTTGGGGTTGTGAATTAATGGAGTGGTTTAATTCGCTTTAGGCATAGTTGACTGCCCTATTGTTAGCTGTCCCAAGAGAAAGATCGCCCAGGTGTGTTACGTGTGCAGAGCCAGGTACAAAAATAAGTTTGCGGCTGACAGCCACATGTATTACCATGCCGACAAGGGCGCAATGTGTAAGTGCACACAAGCATGGTCGCCCAACACAGAGACACACAAAGGGGAAATGCTGCAAGAGTTTGTTTTTGTATTTTGCAGGGAGCCTTGACTTTAAAACAGTATTATTTTCTAATAATCTGAATGAAAGTGGGAGGCAATTGGTTGGAGGAACTATGTAAACTAACTCCGGCACTTTGGTGGGGGCCTTTAGTACATGAAGATGACATAGAAGGATTTACATAATGTGGGTTTGAAGGTAGCGTTGGGGAAATATCCACATGCTCACACAGCTGGAGATGGTGGCTGTCATTGTGCTTTTGCTTCACTCATTACTGGGAATTCCAGCTGTTTGGCACCGTTACTGCCTTATTCTTAGCTAGTTCTGATGTTTTTCTCCCAACATAGATCCATAATGGCATCAACAAACATGAAGAAAATAGAGCATTGCTATCTAGCTAACTATCTTGGGTACGAGTAACACATGTGATTTGAACTTGGTTAAAAAGTTCTGTGCATGGGTATTATAGGACTATATCTAATACATTAGCGTCCACTTGAAAGAAATTATACCTTAGCTTATGTGAAACGTCCACGTGTGGTTGCTTTTCCAGGCATTTCTGTATTCTGCTACAAGCCTGATATACTAGAAGTTTCCCAGTCATTGATACGACCAGACGTTGATGTGAATGGTACTCAGAATTTTTTGAAAACCTGAAGTCCCACATCAAGTAAATGCAGCATGAGGCACAGTAACGTAGGGTAGAAATATACGTTTGCTGGTAGAAACCTACCTTTTCTCACGGCAGACCTTTTGACTTGTCACAGCAAGAAAAGCACAACCAACAGCATTAACAATACTTTGTTTTTTTCAGTTAAGTGTGCCTGAAAGCCATGCAGTGAGTCAGCATGCACAATTGGTCCTTTTCACGGCAGCCATTTTGACATGTCACAGCAGGGTAAACGCAAGTGTAATTGCTAAAAAAATGGTCTTGTTCTATTGAGTGTGTCACAGCCATTCTAGTGAGCCAGCATGCACGACACCAGTGCCCTAGCCCACCTAAATGGAACAGGCCCATAATTAATGTTATCAATTCCACCTGTGTTTACCCTGCAGTGACGTGTCCAAATTACTGCTGTGAAAAGGGCCTTTACCACAAATCTGGCACTGAACCACCCAAATGGAATACAGCCGTAATTAATATGATTAGCAACACCTGTGTTTGACGAGTCAAATAAATCCACTGGGAGAAAGGTCTACTGCAAGCTAGTTTTAACTACTCTCTTCCGAACAGCTGATGAGTGATTAAACACAGGTGTGTTACCTTTATTACTGCAGATTACCGCGACGCTGTCCGTGGTGCGAGAAAAAGATCGACAATAAGATCCATCTTATAGTGTAAACGCAGCCTGCATTTTGTCAAACAGTGTATATTGTCCTGTCAAAGAATCTTCACCATTCATCAAGGAATTACTCAATAAATACCTCCTACTCTAAATCTAATCCAGCCCTGCTCCGGCTGTGCTGTGGGAACTGTGCTCACAGTATTTATCAGTTTTCCAGAACTCTGCAGCTTCTGAATGTGTTCACATAAATCAGTGGTGGCCACAGATCTTTAAGTGCCCCGAGCAGAATTTCAATGAATTCACAGAATATGAACAAGCACCAAGTACTCCACAGAACTATAACTGAGTCATGTTGATGGATGTGGAATTAAGTTGAATTACTAGCGCAATGTAGCAATAAAACAGAACACATAGCTTATACAACTGTATCACAGTGCAAGTTGTTGATCCCTCACATGACATGGCTATTCCTGAAAATACATGTTACTGTTCTTCTCTGTAAACTACAAATAGGTCAATGCCAAGCACTTATCAGGATACATTTTCAAAATAAAGGTATGTCTTCACAGGAAGTTTAGGTTATCTGCACTGGGCTCATGAAGTGTTTACGTTGCAGGTAAACACTGTCAGCTCCGTCGGGACTGTTGCTGTTGTTTGCACTGTTGTCGATGGATGTATAAAGAGAATGCCGGCTCAGGCGACACCACGTTGAGAGCCGTGTGGAGGCACTCCCTCGATCATGTATATGCTCTGCATTTCAAAATTCAGCAATGTGACACACATTGCCACTTGACTACAACAAATCGGAACCAATGTGGCTCAATGTTGCAGAGCTTCCTGCATAAGGCTTATGAAACAAAAACACTGATTTCAACATACTTACCAGTAAAAAACAACTACATGCTTCCTAGCAAGCTTTTTTTCGACGGCTAACTGGTATATACTGGTTTTATATGCCCACTTCTTGGTAACAAGCAGTATACAATGATTGTAATACATAGACACACATGTGGCCAGTGGGACTCAATGCACTGTGTTTTACGCACAGAAGCCCTGTGGAGATGTCTCCATCTGTATCTTCTGAAGAACAGGATAGTGGTGGGTGGTCGCAGTATGGTAGCAAAGAATAATTTTGAGCAACAGCCCCCACTGGCATGTCGAACAGATGTGTCACATACTGTGGGGTACTTTAAGCACTGAGCAAAGGTAACAGATGTAGAGCCCTCCATCCTGCAAAACATAATGCCTGCAGAATAGTGTGTGAGGTGGTGATCACGGTGGATGGAGTTGCAATGATGATTAATTCAAGCGTCACGCTTGCATTCTTTTAGGCTGTACACATTTGCTGTGATTGAAATCTACATGTCCTTTAAGATGCATTCATAGGACAATAAATAAGAGAATGAAATATAAATTGTCGTGACTATGTAATTGAAAGTCGACCTGTGCTTTGTGACTGAGAGATATCAATATTCATTTCCATGTCCCTGCTTCTAGCTGCTGGCAGCTCCACGCTCAGAGCTCATTTGTGACTCTGAGGAGTAATGACACACACGCCGCTGTGATACTGAGCAAATGCCTGCTAGCCACAAACACAAAAGACTGATACGGCGTCCAACAAAGAAGCTTGCTTTCCCACATCCACTTTGACATTTTTCAATTTTTTTTTCCCCACATTATTTGCTGGCAAATGTTTTTACATGTACATTACTTATCTTCTGACATTTTCTCCAGCTAGGGAAGTATTTCCTCATATGAGACGTATTAGTCGAGCATGTTTCTTTGTCCCCCTCCTGCAGCTGAGTACAAAGCACCTACTTTTGATCCACTGCTTCCATCTAACAATACAGAGATGAAAAGGCTGTGTTGATGATGTTGATGATGATGCAGGGTTATCTTTTGTCAAGTACTGTAGTGGCGGTCAAATTACTGCAATTTAAAAGGTTTTTATTTTTTGAGAATGTCCAAGAAATGAAAGAAATCGAAGTGTGACTCTAACATCTTCAAAATGCAATAATAATCACGAAACCAACAGACAGCACCTTGTTTCCACTTGATTGATTGTCTCTTCAGTGCCTGTTCATTGTAGAATTCAATTTTCTGATTATTTTGATGGCTTTGCGTGCCCCCGCCCCCCCCCCTCTTTAGATTCATTCTGAACTTTTGAGCTTGCGTGCGGTTAAGATCCTCAGGCGTAAAACGATGGAGTCTTCTCATGTTTAGGTTAAAGACAAAAGGTCATCACTGTGGAAGTACCTGCCTATGACTTTCTTACTTACGACTTCTTGCTTTTATCTGTGTAGCTTAAACAGGTTCAACAATTTTGTTATTTTGTTCTTTTAGCACTGTCAAAATTCACGATTATTTCTCTTAGTTGGCGAAGAGACTGCATCTTTTAGACGGGTAGCGATGATGTTTGTCAATACAAACACATCCTCTTGTCTCGTGACCTTGAACATGCTAGGTGAGCTCTTGGAAATAGCTTTTGGAGAGCGACATTAAACTCGCCTCCCTCGGCGCCCTGCAAAAGCGGTGGTCTGATCCCCTCTTGTTATCCAGCGGAAGGCAGATAGTGACTCCCTGACAACATTGGGACTCAATTGCCTGTGCTTATTATCCTTTGGCATAGAAACATCTCACGTCCTGCTCGCTGCACCGGCTGACCTCTGTTCCATCACTTAACCGCTGATGGTAAGATGGGGGAGACTCGAGCTGACTTATTCATGTTGAACAAACCGAAGGTGAACACACAGCATGTCAGAGTTCCCAGGTCAATCATGTTGACACATGTCAGTTGTTCAATGAATCCAAACTGTAACGGTGAAGGTTAGTTCTACATACTCAAGTGGCAATATCGTCCTCCCTCGCGGTTTTGAGTAAAAAATGGCATTTTGCCAGTAAGATAGTGTTTTGTTTGGACAGATTGCATTATTGAACATGCACTGAGTAATGTGCGGTATAGCTCTCTATGTACCTTTTTGAATAATGACCACACGTACCATTAAACATTAGATACAAGTTGCAGCGGTGGGGCTCACTGTGGAGTAAAGGTCAACGGTGTAGGGTTTGGGTTTGAGGCTATTTGATATCTGCAAGCTAAACCAATCAATGCTCGACCTTCGCAGAGTGCCTTTTAGCTGTGGAGTGCCGGCCAATCTCGCATATTCATGTCGAGATTGCTGGATATGAAAGGATGAAGGATTTCAATCTTGGATTCTTGAAATATAACACCTGCAGTAGTTATCCAAACTATTCAGAGAATCTCTTATTACTGCTATATTCCTCTTTATTTACAGTCTGTATGATGCCCCAAGGCCTCAAAAACAAATTGAAGGAGTTCATGTTCAGCTTAACAAATGTGACTAATATTCATCCATTTTTTTTACTTTTTCGTGGAAAGAATGGGCAGTGATAATCTTTTGTTTACCCAGTTAATATAGGATTTTATAGAATGGTTCAATGGGTTTATAAAATAGAAAAATGCTGATAAGAGCTGCTTTATTAGGCTGTTTTTCCCATCATGTGCTTAGTAGTACATTCATTTTGAGTTTTAGTGTCCTCCTGATCGATAATTTATTCTGTTATCTTTTTTAATTTACCATGTGGTGCATGAGAAGCCAATTAAAACATAGTTGGGTTTGTGCTTAATGTGCTGTATGAAACAAAAATGAGAAAAGTCCTTATTTAAATGAGAAGTTGTAGTGCATTAATCATGCGTTAATGTGATATGGCGCATTGCATAGACTTCAATGTAGACACTTGGAAATCACTGAGTATAAAATTAAAATGATATTTAATTCACAATCAGTAAAATGCTGATTGAATAAAATGCTTACCTTTTCTCAGAGTTCAAACATTTTTCAAAAAATGTCTTTTAGTTAACAATCAACATGTATCATGGAAGTGTTATTCACAAAACAACTTGTCAACTTGTGCATTTGATTGCACTGCATGTTTGTGGACACTTCTGTGAATCTGTGATACGCCATCACCGAGTGTCAAAGCATCTTCACAGGCCATCTGTCCACATTTTCAAAGATGCAATAAAAAGGATCCTTTAAACCCAGAAACACAAACGCGCTCTCACAGAGCTCCGCTACCTGGGGTTTCAAGGGGCTTTGCAGACCATCAACATATAACATGCACATGATTGTTTCCGGGACAACCGTTAATGAGGAGGAAACCCATTTGTGTACATGCGGCGACCTGCAGCGTTTAGACGCATGTGTCGTAGGCAGTTGAGCTGTGTGGTTTGATGAGGCAGAGAAGAATGGATGCTTGCTGCAAGTATGCCTAAAGTGGGCTTAAACACATGGTTCTTCCGTAACAATTGTTTGTGCTTTCATACTTTTGGTTATCATTCCCATTGAGCATGATAACATGTGTTAGAATCTCAGGAGCAGAATAATACTTGTTCAGACATTTTTGTTGTTGCGGTTCAAATGCAAATCCTGCTTTAATATTTCAGATTCAAGGTATACTTTTTTTGAATATGTTGCCTGATAAACCTATAGATGAGAAGTATCAATGGTGATGGAAATCCAAAACCAGACAATTTCAAGCAACTTCCAGTACAAGTCTTAGACACTTATAGTATAAATCTAACATGCTCTCACTCCCATATTGTGAAATACGGAGGCTTGGTCAGTGCCCCTCGGCGTCTGATACCAAGATGCCCTGTAGCGTCCGTATGAGACGCACCGGGCTTTCAGCTAACTCCAATGTAGAGCAGAGCAACTGACATAGTATAAAGAGAGAAAAAGTCTAGATATGGGCGAGTTAGATGGGAGGTTGGACGGCCAAACAAACACAGGACTTCCACCCGGGTGACTGCTCTTTGTCTGCCGTGCAAAACCAAATCAATGTTTATTTATTGTTTTGTTATGAAACCTCTGTACTTTAGTAGCGCCAGTTCTATTACAAAGGTAGTTATTTTATGTAACAAACATACTTAATTTAAACCCAACCGCAAAAGTAGTAGTTTCCGGTGAAAACACTGTCTGTAATGAGCAAAACGTGACATGTTGTCGCCGACACGTCCAAAATTGACGCTAGAAGGGTACATAGAGCGTCGCACTTTAAAGCGAGGGACGCCGACCAAGCGTCGGAATTTGACGAGTTGGGAGTGAGAACGTGCTAATTAATCTGAACACAGATATATTGGCGAAATAAACACATAGATATTATACTGACTACTTGCTCAAAAATGTAAACGTACATGTTTCTTTTTTAATATGTTTTCTTGAAAAGGTCGATGTTGCAATATTTGTTCATAAGTGTGTATGTTAACATAGCCACCATCTGCTGAGACTAAAAAAAATGTTTCAACTCCAGTTCAATCAGGAGAGACTTGTTTCATAATTTAACAATGATTTATTATACAAGCGTCAAATATGAAAAGTGCAAAGTCTTTGGCGATTGGACTCCATCCTGAAGTACTATCACCGAGGGTACTGAGGTCCAACAGGCCTAATCCCCCCTGGAGTCCAGACACTGGTGGTGGGGATGAAAGGAGTTGCTGCAATCTGATGCTGAATCAGGAGCATGACTGTGATGCTGACTGGAGGCGACTGGGGTGGCGGCAGGTCGCATCTGCTCAGCTGAAATGACAACTGACGGCAGCAGAGAGGAGAACACGATTTAAAGTTTGACAGCAACGATACGATTGGCTTCAGGAACCGGTGTGCCGAATCTGGTTGGTTACTTTAAAAGTGCACGCCCCCAAACAGCTGATAGAGTAATTACAAGGAGAGGAGAGACAGAGATTATGAGTGAGTGTCTTCCTGACTGAACTTGTGCTTGAGCTACATTAAAGAGTTTTATGACTGCACTTCCCAAATGTAAAAACAGAGTGGGAGTAAAACGGGGATGGCCTGAAGTGGAGGAAAATAACAACTGGACTCGAGCTAGAAATATGACTGTCTGAGCTGTCACACACACAGATCCACAGACAAACACGACTCACAGACTGGATGTGTGTCATTGCATCAAACGTCCGTGCTGTCAGGGAACAAGGCTATTGGCTATTTGTGGCCAAAAGATGGACTGCAAAAACAGTCCAGCTGTCAAATATGGCCAAATAAAACGAGACAAGTTGCATCTGAACAGGGCTTGCTTGTGGGATGTGGCAGTCTCTTTGAGTGAGCAGGAACACTTTTACTTTTGAGACAACTGCTCTGCACTACGGCCGTGCTCCATTCCCAGACCGCGTCTCAGCTGCTGGGAAACAGATTCAGCCCTGATCCTTAGAGCTCCCCTTTGAAAGTGGAAGCCAATCTAACCAGTTGTTGTGAGTCTGATTCAGAGAATGTGCATTTGTCCTGCCAACCACTTACTTTTAAGTAAGAGGCCGGAGCGTCATAGAGTATACCAGGTGTACTCCAGGAGTACCTTCATCTTATTCCTTGGGTATATTTGAGAGATTCTCTTTACCCCTAAATTCATATTAGGTTTAAATATCAGAGTCAGATCCACAATTACCCTCCTCAAACACAACACTGCACCTTTACATGAAAATAACCTGACAAACTAATTCCACACAATGTTTTCTAACCATGCCATTGTTTGATCGTGTGGCACTTGTCCCCTCATTTCCTTTCCTTTTAATCTAAATTCTGTCTGCCTTCTGTGTGGTGTTTGCATGTTTTCCGATGTGTCAGCGTGTGTTTTCTCCAGTTTCCTGCAACCGTCCAAAGAAATGCAGTCCAGGTGAATTGATGACTCTAAATTGCCCGTGGGTGTGAATGCGAGCGTGAACGGATGGCTGTCTCTGTGTGCCCTGCGATAGTCTGTCGACCTGTCCACCATGCACCCTGCCTTTGCCCAATTTCAGCTGGGATTGGCTTCAGCACCCCCCCCCCCACCCCCACCCACTACCCCCTATTTGCTAAGCAAAGGGTTAACAACATTCATTCATGTAGTATAATGTGACATCAAGTATTTAAATTTTAGCAGTTTCTTTTGTGTAGGCATCACTTTTTCTCTCTTTGTTTAAGAAAATGTCTTCAGACATTTTTAGATAATTTGCCTTCAGGGAGGGAATTCCCTCAGTTTATTTTTTTAAGCTATAACTGAGTGGGAAGATTAGATTCAGGGGCTGAACTTACAGTTTGGATGGTAGATGGCAAAGCAGAACGTACAGTAGCTGAATGTTAATGCCTACGGTGTTAGAAAGGTAATTTATTCAACCCAGAACTCCCATCATCGTGGTGGAATGATAATGGTAGCTAATGTGATCGTCACTGTAAATACAGTTACTTCTCTACTTTCTCTTCTGGCAGTGATGTCACGGCACTAATACTTAGCGTCAGCATGATGAAAACGTGACCACTTTGCTAAAGACACTTTAAATGAATATGTGTAGCACAGGAGATAAAATGACACGCTACTGTACTCCGGCACTTTGTCATGCCAGAGCTGACAGAAACACGTTGACTGGGGAGCTGACACGACAGCACCTGGCATCACAAACACAAACATCAGTGTCTAATTATGCATAACATAGGTAATTAACACTAATGAAGATTTCCTTTTACAATATTACAACCCAAATGGCTCAAGATCATTTGGGTTGCATTACAAAAGTGTGTGTGTGTGTGTGTGTGGGGATTACTATTGCAAAATTAATCCATTTCCCAGATGGTGAAATTGATCACCTTCTGTGATGTCACAATCATGAAATAATAATTAAACGCCGCAATACTAAAGCCTCTGAAAGGCTGCGGCTCTGCTGCAATAAAGTTGTAACCAGCTCCTGCTTGTTGCCAACTAAATACCCAGCAAAAAGAGAAACCTAGAAACCTTTCGCCACTATTATTCATCCTCTACACAAATATGTGTCAGAGCAGGTAAATAGGACCATTTTAAAGTATGCAGGTGACTCTGTTATTGTTAGTCGGCTCCGGGACAATGAGACCAGCCACGGCCCGGTCATCGACGACTTTGTGAAGTGGTGTGACGAGTCCTATCTTCAGCTGAACATCTCTAACATCTCTTCTTTTTTAAATTCACCTGGATTCACTGTAGCAGCCATTATGGTTGACTGTAAAGCTGTAATGTTTCCTTCAGTACAGCTTTCCTCTTGACTTCAAAGATAAAAATAATACATCAGCACAGCCTCTAGGATATTTGTATCTGTACTTTTTTCTTTATCTTTGAAATACAACAACATTTGAATGCTATAATACTATTTATAGATGTAAACAAGTGAAGAATACACAACTGTGGATTCAACTGCGAGATAATCCTATTTAACAACACACACAGCAGGAAAGCTTTCCAAATAATCCTGGACTCCAAAGTGCTATCTAGGTCCTTAACTTCTCGGCTTCAAGAGCTGCACATTATCATGTAAAAAAAAAATACTTACATTAAAAATACAGGCAAACCAAATCTAAGAGATTTATTCCAGCACCTCAGCAACAACATTTTCCTGTAAACGACTTTCGGCTCGACCATCTGGTTTCGCTTCACAAGAACGTAATGTTGACAAATGGCGCTGTCTTGTCAAGGTGCTTTATTTATGGTCGGTGTTCGGTACCTATTGTGGGCACAGCTCAGTGACTTGACGGTCTGACCCACCTCCACCATCTTGCATCTCAGCTCTCCCACTTGTTCTGTCGCTGCTTGCCACAGGCAACAACACCTGTGTTCAATAACATAGAGATAACTTGTTTGGACCTTTTTGCTGAACTTGCCTGTAGAAGAATAATGTTAAGCTACTGCATGTCTTTCTACTGGCAAAAACTCCTCTCCGCCAATGTTGATTATTTTCTATCAAAGTTAAATGAAGAGAAATTAGCAATGGAGGAAGATATGTGAAAGGTGTTGATATATGAAATATAATGACTAATGCAAAAGTAGGTACAGTGAATTCCAAACATTTTCTCATTCATAGCCTTCACCTCAACAAAATTGTCAGGAAGGATGACTCGCCCCTTCCCCTACCTTGTGCCCTCCCCTGTCCTGCGCACTGTTTAGTAAATCACAGAGCCCAGTTCATGGATGTCAATTCAACATTGATAATACAGTCGGAAGGAAACGTTTAATACTACATGCGCATTTTCGTTGCCTTTACACTCCTTAAATCCGTATTTGGTTACATTTTGGGTACAGCTTGTAGCTCGTTTATATCTGTAAGTCATGCCTCTGTCTTAGATAATGCCCACCGTGGATACTCCCATCATCTTTGTTCTCACTCTCCTCTGCTCTTAAATTGATTTCATGCTCTGTGGCTATTTGCATGGGAAAATAATGTGCAGCATTATTAACTGGGAGAAGGGGAGGAGAAGATCACAGGGGAGGACAGGAGGCTCTAACTGAGAATCTGGGCCCCAGATAAATGGCGCCAGTCTGTCATCCAAAGCCGCATCCAAACCTAAAGTGGGTATTCAGCACTGTTCTGTTGATGCCGTACTTCTAAGTACCGAGCCATTTGAGCTTTGGGAAGCTCGTGTTGATGAGCAGCCCCACTTTTTCTGTTTTTTTTTTTTGAGTCTGCTGCACCAAAGTGGCCAACCTCCTCTGGCCTCATCAGGGTTAAATTGATTTCAATCTTCTCTCTGAAGACCCAGCTGCAGGGGAAGTCAGTACACGAATGGTAAATATTAACTTTAAAGTTAGGGGGTAACAAAGTCTCTTCTTCCTTTAATCATTGTTTCTGTTAAGTTTAAACCCACATTTAGTCAAAATCTAAATGAATGAGAAGATAATTACATGACGATAGCAACACTCAAATATGCGTTTTGCTGTGCACTCAAAAACCTGGTAAAATCAAATCAACCCTGTCTTCTACAACATTGCATTTCTATAAAACTAAACTGCAATTACATTTCAAACTTATTTACTCTCGGATTACCATTGCAGTTTTAAACAAGCGTGGTTAAGGTTGTAAATTGTAAAAAACTAATGAAAGAAAACATCTTACTTAAAAAAAATAGTTCAGCTTCAAACAAGTACGTTGGTTATGTTTAATTTACGGACGTGAATTAAAATATGTTGTGACGACCCTCCTCCTGTCATACACTAGGTGCCGGTTTTTCATCTGTTACAGGTGCTGAGTGGAGGATCGTTAGCAGGATGAGTCTCACCTGTGCCGGGGCGTGGCTCATCCTTAAATACCCTTTCCAGTTGGCAGGCGAGGAGAAGGAAGACCTGTGTGGACGGGCTCACCACAACGGTTGCTGACCTTGTGAAAGTGCTGTTACGTGTTTTTGGCAGTACAAATACATTACTACTTTTGGCGCCAGCTCATCGTCTCAGTCTATGAGCCGGGCTGTGACAATGTAAATTATTGCTTTTGGTTTGGGGACCCAATTGGCAGTCTCCTGGTGAGTCCTTTGTTGGTTTTACTCATCCACCTCGACCTCCCAACACGGACTTCCACGGAATATTATTAAAAACGTATTAGCAATACGTCAAAAACAAGCGTACTACAAGCTTAATTGACAATGCTTTTGTGTTGTATGGGAATCCAGATCCATAACGGTGTGGTTGTGAGGGTTGACGCACACAGAATACTCGGAGCCGCGGACATCACCCATACCCGGGCCACCTGTGGGCAGATCAGTTGAGATCTGCTTAACAGCTGCCATGACTATTGCTGCTATCAGAATTGTGCTATCCAGGCATGCTTGATGCACTCTGTGCTTGCTAAGTCATGCACACTTTTTGAGCAATCAAATCCACAGTAGTAACTGTAATCGCTGTCATACGCCCACCCACATGTTCAATTTCACATGTCTGATTATATTAGTTTAGCGCCTGTTTAGTAAAATGAATGTATGAAATTGGTCAAATAAAATCCACATTTTACTTTTCTATTCAAATATTTTATTTGCTGCTAAATGGGGGAGAAACCCTGGTGGGATTTCTCCTGTGGAAGAAGAGCCTCCTACTGGATCTATAACAATGTATGTTTATACAGTTAATGTTGGGGCATGCAGTGAATAAATTCAACCAACAAAAAAACAAAATACAGAACAAATACATTTAGAAATTCACTGTTTGTGTGTCCAGGTGCTTCCTACATCAGGGGAAACAAACACGACTAAAATGCCCCAAACATGACATCTTGAAAACACATTGAGTCGGATAGCTGGCAGCAACGTTTCTGGGAGATAAAACCAAACTCCTCATCAGCTGCGCAGTATCACAAGTGGAATCCCTTCATGGTGGCACGAAAGCAAATTACACAGTTTGAGTCCAACCGCACTGTTTTAGAGCTCAAATCATGTTGAAGACCGAAGTGTGTCGATCAAACAGTTTGAGCGTTTGCTGTCGTGCTGTTTTTGTAACCCTACTAACAGATCTGCCTGGCAAACAATGACAAGGTGATTAAAGCCTCAGATTGTGTTTCCCTTTGCATAATAACTTGTTTACTACAGTGTGTGCTGGTGTGTTTATCTTTCCCGGAGTTTCATGTAATCCAAATGCAATAATGTTTACAGATGTGATGACAATTTTTTTAAGGCGTGCTCTCGATTTAATTTAAAGCTAAACGGGTTAAACGAGATGGTGCTATAATGAAGGCAAGTACTTAGTTTATTACATCTGCAGTGTAGCTGCTCTAAAAAAAGAGAACACAACATAGTACAACAGGTAGAATACTCCTCCGAGGCCGCAGAGTCAGAATCCCCATCCGGGTGGGTGGAGGGGTTCCGGAGGGAGGTCTCTCATAGTCCGCACCGGGGACCTGCTGGGTGTTCCTGGCAGTCGTCTGGGTCCTAGACGGTTGTTCTGGGTGCTGCCTATGAAACCTGGCGACGAGTCGGGGGTCGCAGATGTTCCGAGCCGGAACCCATTGCCTCTCCTCCGGACCGTATCCCTCCCAGTCGACCAGGTACTGAAGGCCTCGCCCCCAGCGGCGGGAGCACAGCAGGCGATGAACAGAGTAGACCGGACCTCCTTCAATGAGGCGGAGGAGGTGGAGCAGCCGGCACCAATGGACTCTCCAGGACCGGTTTGACCTTGGATACATGGAATGTGGGGTGGCTGCGCATGGATTTGGGGAGCTTGAGCCTTACTGCCGCCGGGTTGATGATGCTCTCAATTTCGAACGGCCCGATGAACCTTGGGCCCAGCTTCTTAGACTCCACAAGCAAAGGTAGGTCCCGGGTTGACAACCACACCCTCTGACCCACCTGGTAGATAGGGGCTGGAGTGCGGTGTCGATTAGCCGCTGTAGCGTAGCGTTCCGCAGACCGGAGCAGGGTTGCTCGGGCCCGAGCCCGAGCCCAGGTCTGGCGGCAGCGGCGGATGAATGTCTGGACAGATGGGCAGGAAACTTCCCTTTCCAATGCAGGGAATGTGGCTGGAACCCATAAGCACACTGAAAGGGTGACAAGCCTGTGGCGGAGCTGGTCAAGGTGTTATGGGCGTACTCCACCCACATCAACTGGCAGGACCAGAAGGCAGAATTCCAGAGATTCCAGAGTTTTGGATAAAGCCCAGGCTAGCTGTTTTCCACCACTTAGCATCAAGCAAGTCAAAACATGACTGACTCCTGCTTTGTACTTAATGCACACATTGATACCAACACCTTCATTTCACTCAGAAAGAAAACAAATTACCTTTTCAAAAATAGTAATTCATTGGGCACACAATCCTTTACATCTCGGAAATCCAAGATCGGCATCAACACTTGGGATACACAAAATATGCCGTCAGTCCAGGCTCACCTCCTCGTGATTCAGTTCACATGTCGTCGATCTTTGATCAGAATCATTTCTCTAAACACTGAACAGAGCACACAGCGAAACAACGTGAACCAGGAATTGGGATCTGAAGAGGATCTAGACAGCAAAAAGAAAAAAACGCCACACACAACAAACCTTGCAATCTGGCTCATGGTGACAGAGAAAGTGGTTTTTAATCTAATAGAGAGCTTTTGAGCTTTGAATTAGTGTGTGTGTATGGAGTGGAGGTAGTAATCCTCAGCCTGGCATGAGTCCGCCTACGCTGCTACAGGGTGACGCAGACAGTCCTCTCAGTACATTCTCCTCCAGTCGTTGGCTTATTAGTGATGTGTGAGAATACTTGTGAATAGTCCTGAGAGGACCCCGTGTCTGGTCAAAATACTGCACTACTTATTCACTACCTCGCCAGCTTTTTGGCCGTGTGTCATCGTCACTGTTCGGACGCTAGCCGTGCTACATTAGAATAGTACTTCATGCTCCATTTGCGCGTAAATACACTCCGCTTAGCGCAGTGACCTTGGAGCGGCTGGACATCTGGTGCCTTGCTCAAAGGCATTTTGACAGTGATGGAGAGTGTTTCTAATGCTAGCTGCTCTCCAGTAACTGGCTCGCAGTCCACGCGCATCACCAGCGTCATCACATTAATGTTTCAGCCGACGCACTCGCAGTTGCACCTTCCGTTTACCTACTTTCCAAATCGAGGGAGTGTAATTCCATGTTTCTCGTTTCTTTGATTTCCGTCGCTGAGTGACTCACTCCGTCCAGGACACAGGAAAAACGAGGGCGATGCACACTGAAGGCTGGGGAGAGATTCACTGAATATCAGTCTGGGGCAGTGAAGGATTGCATTGGACGACAGCGAGTGAGTCTCCAGGGCCAGCAACTGCAGCAACTGCTCTGATATACCCGACCAGACGTTTCTGCTGTTTCCCCTGCTGGCCTCCTGTGTCCTACTGTCCTCTCACTTTGACAAACTGCAGCATCCCGGGAGACAAAGGTAGAAGGGAAATGGGGAAACTCTACATTTGCAGGCTCTACCTCACTCTGAAGAATGTCCCATCATTCTGTAAGACTTACAATGAACCACAGCACTTCTCTTTAAAGCTCGCTTTGTTTGCTTATTTATTAATTCTTTGCGACTCTTCTATATTTAATATTTCTGATGAGATGAGGTGCTTAAACCTTACCTGAACACCTTATAATGCACATCACAACAGCTTAAATATATAGTATTTATAGTCAAGTTTATTGATATTGCACGTTTAGCAACAACCGGAGTCGACCAAAGGGCTTTACAAGTTGAAGTGAACCGCGAGTAAAATGTCATCAACGAAAGCAATAGAATGTAATGGAAAAATACAAATCTAACAAAGAAACAGAGCAAAACTTGTAAGAGCAATTAAAAAAGATAATAAACTATTAAAACCATTGAGAGCAACTAAAGGCCATTGGAAATAAGATTTGAGGTTTGCTCATTTGATAGAAAGCGGAAGGCCATCCCAAAGCTTTGGAGCTGAAGGCAGGGGAATTATGAAAACAAATTAGTGCTGTCGGACAGATTGATATCGCTTATGTTATGGCCATAACTTTAATAAATTGCCCCCCCCCCCCCCCTCCTCCCCCCTGCAGCCATGTGCTCTCAATCGCCTCCAAAACACAACAGCAGGTTTAAGTCAAAATCAAATGGATTTATTATCCAAGAAGCATAAAAACAGAAACCGTTACAAACCGAATCACACTACTAATAACAAAACAAACATAAATTCCATGAAATGTGAGATCCAATCCGAGCCACCCAGGAGGCTGGTATGCCTCCTCGGTGGCCAGCAGAAGATCTGAAATCCCCCAGAGTTTCAAACCCTTGTCCCCTCAAAGTTTCATCTCTCAGCTCATCGATCAGCTCATTGACTGGCTGAAGTCCAACAAGCCCCACCACACCTCTAACACCTCACGGAGCTACTTTCCAACCCCCCTTTGGCTCTTGGGCTATTGTTCTTCTCCAACACCTCAAGCAGACACTTTCGCCCAACCCCCGCTCCAGCACATTCCTCAAACCTGATCACACAGACACTCAAACACATTTCCTGGTCTAAACTTCCATAAGTAAACACATTGTAACATATAATATCCATAATTAGGAGCTTCAAAACCTAAATTTCTCACACTTACCAGGTCAAAAAGCAGGTTCTCCAAAGGCTTGTCTAGTTGGTTTTTCCCCTCACAGATGGGAGCAGATCATCATAGATTTGCTTCAGCTCAAACCAGCTTCCAGACCTTTACATGACAAGATTTGTTCGGCTATTCAAATACATTTGGTGTTTTCCTCATTGACTGCGTTCATTGGAATCATCATGAAAAACATCAACTGCTAAAAGCAAAATGCTACTAACTTCTCTGTTTGAGCATTATCTGTATGTTCTGGATACTGCATTGAAATGTGCAGTAGTGTTTTAGATAGTCTTTTTAAATGAATTATTCCTGATTATGAATTTGTACTTAATTGAACAGGCCAGTTATGAAACCAAATGTTTTTCTTTTAAAATGAGTCAAAGCCTCTGCCCATTAAGTCCTGTGATGACTAAGTCCTGTGATAATGTATCCATCCATCCATCCATCCATCCATCCATCCATCCATCCATCCATCCATCCATCCATTCATCTTCAAACAGGTTACTCTGGACGCAAGACAGGAAGACACTCATCTGTTGCAAGGTCAGTTAGGCCCTTCGTACACCTGGCATTAAATGCTTCTCCAATGGCCACTTGTGATCAGCGCTTACACGTAGGCAAGGCAAGGCAAGTTTATTTGTATAGCACATTTCAACAACAAGGTAATTCAAAGTGCTTCACATAAAACCATTAAAAGCATCAAAACATAAGACAAAAGAAAAGGAGATTTAAAAGCAATTAAGAACATTCATACACCATTTCCGTTTAGCAAATACCAAATAAATTGTTGTTTTCAACCAACGGGAAGCAGCAATGCACGTCTTGTGCCTAGTCTGTCGGAAATTAAAAGAAGGAAAAAAAAAATCTCAACAAAACCGTGGATTTACAAAATATCACCGTGAGCAAACCACGCTGTAGCGCGGCATGGCTACGGTTAAATACGGCGATGTAGCATCTTACGTTGCTGTTCAAACAGGGATACACAACTCCTGCTAGCAGCTTCCTGCCAGCTGTAAGGCATTACATGCCGCTACTTTCTTTTTGACAGATAATCGTAGTGCTACGTTCTGATGTATTCTTTGATTTTGAAACGGAAGCCTGTTGTTGTTGTTGTCGGAGGCTGCAATGTGGAGTCGCTGAAGAGTAGCAGTAGCCTGCTTATGAGACGTTTAGGGAACATTGGTGTATTGTGGCATCTACCCATAGTTTCTAATGTTGCCTACATCAAAAAAAATGCTAAACCTATATTTCCAATTGTTTTAATTATGTAGGCATTTGCTGTTCTTTACCCCTCTGTCTGGGTCCCTCAGTGGAATGCCTGTGCTTGGATTCAGCTCGAAGTAAAATCCTGCTGCAAAGCATTTTAAACAAAGGTGCAGTGTTTTGGTAGATGAAAAGCTTTAAATTCATCGATCTATTACTCCTCGATCCTTGCTTAAACACCTGAAGCAAATCGCCTCCACTAAACACAGCCCCTTGCATTGGTTTTCAGTCTTAATGCCCAGCAGGACTGTTTAGTCTGAAATAGAGCTTTCCCAAAAGTTGTGCAGAGTACAAGAAAGTGAGCTAACTTTCAATGTTCAACTCATCATTATTTTATCATGTTTTCTCCCGAATTTATTCCTCCTCACTGGTTTTGAGTCAAAGGAGCGATGCACCATTCAAATCAGCGATTGCAGAACACACTACAAAATCTAAGACCTGGTCCTTCACGGGCAGGATTACATTTCAACAAGACATCATTCGTACAGCCAAGGAATCCTTATGAATGCAGCCAAGTGCACTTTCAATGTGACATTCTGACCAAAATAACCTTTTATTTACTGAGGGTCATTTTGTTCTTGTGAGAAGCCCTGAAGAACAAACAAAATACATCCCTTGCACCATTACACAGAGAAAAAGAAGAAATGTGTGGAACTGAAACAATAAGCCAATTGACTAAAGATGTCAGAAATGAGCTGGTTCCAGCTTCTTCACTTGCTACTTTTTGCTGTTTTCATTTTGTGTGAGTGACAACATGTTCTTGCTATTGTAATTACATTGTTGCCCAGTTTGGCCTTTCTTGGCTTGACTACTGATGAAACAAACCAAAACATTATTGATAAGCAATTCAATCTTTGGTTGAAGCTCTAAATCATTCCTTTTCTTTAAATTACTTGCACAGCATTAAGCTTTAAGGCGCTAAACCCAAAATGCCGTGCATTCTATTGCCTCTCAATGGCTCTCAACATGGCAACGACGGAGAAGGCTGCTCGCAGCAAATGGTGCAAACAACGGCAAACCGTGCTGGCAGAGCCAACGGTGTTTACCAGAGGGTGGGAGCTACTCTTTCACGATGACACTGATGGTAGGGACGTAGTTGAGAGCAGTGCAGAGCGGTGGCCATGAGTTAGCTTGTTGGACACCATTAAATTATCTAAAAGGCATGCGTGGCCAGCCTGGCTACGTAAACAAAGCACAGAGAAGCTCTGATTACAGCCGGAGAGCAGCTACATCCTTTGATCAGATAGACATTACTCCACTACATCTTCACATATCAAATAGTTGTTTTCTGCAATATTAATGCTCTGAATATTGAACAGAGAAGCAGTATGCCATCGTCAGGGAAGAGCTGTATTAATCTGTATCTCAACATACTATGCATTGGTATCGGAATAAATTAGCTGTTTGCTGGCTGGCACAGCAGTCTGAACCACTGGAGACTTTCCATTACGACTGATAATTGTTGTCTGAAGAGGAGTCTTCATGGAGGGAAAATACCAGATGTTGCAGGCGGAATGAATCTTTACACCGGGGGCTTTTTCGAACAGATGAATACGTGTCAGGCGCTCTTAAGGAACCTGCGGGGCAACACTTCCAATGAAAGAGTATGTAAATGGACTTCCATAGGAGCCGTTTTACAAACCATAGGAAGGTCCCTGAGCAAGAGGCAGGAGAACCAAGCTCCCCTTGGGCTTTTCAGTTACGCTGTTAGGTGAGCACACCTGGCTGGGCTCGTTCTTTCCGCTTTATGCTTTCTAGACATCACAACACATCTATACGCTAGCAACTGTGAACTTATCTTCAAATGCAAATTGCAGGATGTCCAGAGATGCGGAGCCTTAGACTTTTCTTTCCTTTTCGCAAGTGCTGTGCACTGAAACGAAGAGCCATTCTTGTATTTAACTAGAAAAATGGCTGTTTGAAGAACTACTTTCATGCAGGACTCACAGTGAGACAGTCATTGCTTCAAAGAACATGTCCTGAAACAATGAAATATGTCGTATTAGAAATGGAACACATTCTGAAAATTAAAAAAAGGGAACTAGAGGAGTAGTTTATAATTGAGCTTGGTATTATGATCCTGTGAGGTTCACAGTTTGTGAAATGAAAAACGTATTTGATACAGTTAAAAAACCTATTAAAGAATGAAGACTGTAACCTCATCCAAATATCCAATACGCGTCAGGGTCCTGCTAGACGTTCATTTCACAATGACGACCGCCTTGCTGTTCATTATTCATCTAATATTGAACACATAGCATTTAACATGTTCTAATAAGGAAATCAAATGGGATTGTTATCATTTTCATCATACTTCCCATCAAAATCTATAACCTCATCTCTTTGATTAATACAAAAGGACATATTGAGTTCATAGCTACGATTTAGAAAGGAATAAAAAGAGCAGGTAAAATACTGGAGGAAAAGAATAACGCAGTGCTTGATGTTCTCCCGTTCTGGGTTTCTTCCAAGTCTCTCGTCCATGTCAGTTTTTTTATAGCGCCTCGCTCTGTTCTACATTTTTTATTTGATTTCATTTGGTCCATTTGGAATCCGGGGGGATTATTTGTACGTGGATAATTCCTCAAACACAAATGTCTGAATATGATGGAGAGCTTCTGGCTGAAAGAGTCGATACAATTCATCCTTTTTGTCCATTTCCTATTTCCTGCATTGAGCCCACCCATTAAATCCCACAACCCACAATGCATGCAGGGAGGCTCATCTATCCTCTCTTATGAAAACAACACCTACAGACTTCTCTGCCACTGCTTCTATAATTTCTCCCCACACTCAGTCTGTAAATTTCCATGATTTCGGTGCTAAATTTGAGCCGTGATAAAACACAAATCAAACAGATGCTTTCGCTATTAGAAGTGTGTGAGATACAGCGATGCATTGTTCTAGGACAGATCAAGGTTAGTCTTGTGTGGTCTCTCGACATGAATTATAAATAGGTGCTGCAAGTGTGTGTCTTTGTGCACGTGCAGTTTTTCAAACACAAAACTGCAAGAGAGAGTATACAAAGGCCTAATTGCCCAGCAGGGATGAAGAACCTGTGTTTGGTTTGTGCAATGTTGTCTTTGCTCTGAAATACTGAGACACTTGATCCGACACAGATTGGACTGGTTGTACACTAGACCATGGTGAATATATTTCTAGTTTTCATTTCAAAAGCTTATCAGATGCCTTGTCTTAGCTTCAAACAAAGGTCCAAACCAGCATGTGAATTCTTCATGTAGAAATATGTGTATGACATTTCCTAAAATATTTAAATTCATCATCTTACGCAAAACACAATGCATTTTCTCATGTAAAGATAAATCAGACAAAAACACAAGCCCTGAATACTAATCGTTCCAAATTTAGGGAAATGCTTTCTTTTCCTATAATTAGATGAGACGATTCCCACTCTCTTTTCTGTGCATTAGAGGAACACTGTCTAGCACTTAGGGGGATCTAATGGCAGAAATGGGATTTCATATTAAGTATGATTTATTCGGTGTATAATCACCTGACCGCCTGCTGTTTTTACAGCAGCCTAGGATTGACAAAGCAAACATTGGTTATATATGGACCATTCGCGTCGAACATAGTTCTCCTACACAATTGGCACATGGGAGGAGTTACTTTTGGTTGCAATCTGCAACCCCACTGCGAGATGATGGCCGATTCTACACACTGCACCTTTTAAGATGAAGCAGGCAGGGTCTATAAATTGTATGATTGTATAATTCCAGAAACGGCTTTGGGGTGAATGGTTAAAGTATTGTTTATCAGTAAAGTATCTTAGCACAGCATTAGATAAGCTAAACTAATAGTCTTAGAGCTACAGTTCTGTACAGAGAGAATATGAATATTCTGATCTAACTCTAACAGAAAACATCATCATTTTTCCTGAATTGTTGATCTATTCCTTTAAAGTCTTACTTGGGGATTCGCTGCATCCCTCCTGAATTAAGGCCCCCAGTATATAAAGTATTGTGCTGCAAGAGTGCTTCCAGTATTAACGATGTCTAGCTCTTTGGCACGGGATTATGTAAAGGCCATAGATACCAATTCAATCTCCGGAATGTGTTTTTAGTACCATTGTTTCCCACATCGTTAGTGATTTAAACGCTACGCTGCATTCCCCCTTGTTCCATTAATTTTACATTTACCACAGTCTTATTGTAGAGGCCTTGTTGGTGGACAAGCATAATTGATGGTAGAATGCAACATTTTTTATTTGGCCTCAAGTTCAGAGCAAATGCATTTACCTTGCACAGATTAGTTTCGAATTAAACTTATATAACATGGGGTCTGAGCAATCAGACCTTTCCCGGTAGCTCCCCGCGACTCATTTCTTTGAGCAAGTTTAATTATCTTTAATGGCAAAGTCAGGCTCTGCATATATCTGGTGAGAAGCGAGGTCCATTCCTCATAAATTCATTATACTGTTGGGCCTGGGTAGAAGGTGGTGCTTAAGGCAAGTAAATGTCTTGTGTCATTAATGGAAATGCGGAGAATGAAGTTGGCTGTGGTATTTTGTTTCGATTAGACTACAAAGTCAATTACCTATTGAGACAGAAATAATTAATTGTAATCAACCTGTATAACAACCATGCACACATTTTCAAATGTGTTGAGATAAATCTATATCAGACATGCGGATACGACTGGTGGTTATATTTTGTTTTTAGTATGAGAATCTAGTCTAAAATATACTTTCACAGCTTGTAATACAGAATTGTATTAGATAGGGCAAGATTCTCTCAATAGCACTCTTCACACAGCTGCCCAGGCTTGAAAAACAGAACAATTCGAGAAAGAATGAACAGAAAATGTTTCTTTTATTTGGTATCTAAATCATTAAACACATGACATTTCTTCCTTGCAAAGAACCAAACGCATACAACTTTTTACACAAAGAACTTTAAGGCAGGCAGACCATTTTCAATATGTTGTTGCTTCTTTTTGAGATCACTGTTGCTGTTACTTTTTAACCAATATATTTAAAAATGAATACCCTAAGTTAAAAGATGTGCTTAGATATCAGTGGTCGCCTTCTGTGGTTGGCTATCATTGGCTCGTGTCACATGATATGCGGTAATGTGCTGCGTGTGTGTGAGTTCACTTGTGGGAAAAGATGACACCGGCAGGATTAACTTATTACATTTCGTGCAGATCGGAGGTTTAAATTATGCAAACATAACTCAGAGCGTCTCCAGACGGTCGTGATATCATTGGCTGAGTCAAAGCCAAACAGGCGGAGTCAGAAATCCACCACCCACCCACCTGTCTTCTGTAACGTTTCTCTCAACGTCGGGGGCAAGACGAGCGGTAGGAGAGGAGGAAACGGATACTGTGAAACCGCCTCAGGCTACTAACTGGCAGAATGTAATCTCGCTAATTATTTACTGTAGGTATGGCCAGCTTACCTTCCCGGCCAAGTTCCCGGTTGCTGGAGAATAATCCTGTTGCTGTGCCAACCTGTCAAGAGCATCAGCAATGTAATAAGTATGTAACCGACAGTTTTCATTTGAGTGTGCCATTTGTACCAATTACATTGTGTTAGTCCCATCAAGTGTCAATTAGGTGTATTTCTGAGCTTCACAATAAGGTGCAACAGATGCAAGACACAACCTGCTGTAGCCATTCCAAATGTCTCTGCACAACACATGTGCACTATAAGTGCATGGGAAAGGTTGCCACAAGCTATTGTCATCGTGAAATAGATTTTTTCTCTTTTTAAAGGGTTGTTTTCTTCCATCATAACCTGTGGAGACGGAAGTGTATTTTGAAAGGACCGTATGCAGTTTGGGCGGAAATCGGCAAGCAGGCTGTCGCATGAAAACGCACGGAAAATAAACTGGTAACGTTTTGTATGATACCTTACGAACCTTTGTATGAGGACACGTTGCTGAGCTATAGAGAGACTGTGGCTCCACACACACGCCTGCCTCATTGTTAGTACTCGCTTACATAAGCACACTTCATATTTTTAAATACAGTGTTAAATAGCTGCACAATATGACAGGGGATGTGATCTAAAAGGAGTTGAATAAGGCATTTCTTTTTCATCTTGACTTAAAGTAACAGGTATTTAAAACTGTCAACCAGTGAGATGCTGACAGCTGGCTTGCAGCAGTCTCAACAATTCATGTGAGTGTATGGCTCAGCTTGAGCTATGGGTGTGTAATTTCTTCCGCAGAAGTTTCACTTACACTTCAATTAAATCTCACAGCGCAGTTCTCTCTACTCATTTCAACTATTGCAGAGATGCTGGTCCTGGCGATCTGTCAATCTGTGAAACCATGAACTGTATATCTGACGTTGACTGCAGCAGGAGGTCCTCTCCCTTACAGAGCTCGTGAACATGGATCTCTCTGGTACAGCACAAACCATTCCTGGCAATGGCTGTATACAGTATCCATGGAAACAAGAAAAAAATAACCTGGCGGGGCTGAAGAGGGACCCTGGCACAAAGGAAGGGTTGTCAAGTTTATTGGCCGGAAACAAAGCAAACAGAGTTGACAACTTCCAACTCAAAAACAGCGATATGACTTAATTCAAGTTAAGTAAGTGAAGCCGTTGACCTCACAAGTGACACACAGAATGCCTCGTTGTCCAGGAGGCTAATATTGGTGCTATTAGCCGGCCCATATAGCACCGATATGAGTGGTGATGATGTGAAGAAATCCCCCCCCCTACACACACACACACACACACACACACACACACACACACACACACACACACACACACACACACACACACACACACACACACACACACACACACACACACAGCACAATCTTGCCTAGTGCTCCTAAAACTGAGACCTGGGTTTTTTGGAAACAAAAAGAATAAAACCCTATATTTGACAAAACTCCAAGACTAAATAAAATCTTCAATTCCCACTCAAGTCACACTGTCTGTAACCTAGAGGAAATCCTGCCAAATAGCTGTACTATTTAAAACATGAGCTGTTGCAGTAAGTCACATGTCCTTGTTTATCACGCCGTTGGCTTCCAGCGGTGCTTGTAATGCCTTATTTGATACAGTGAGAAGCTTAAGCGGCCACCTAGTGATAAAATGAAAATTGAGGACCGCCTTTATTTGAAACGTGGCACAAGCATGGCAGTTAACTCAACAATTTGGAAGCTTTAAAGCTGCCCACCTGGACAAAATATATCCTTTTTTATAGAGCACTTGGCTGCATGCTGCTCTTGTGTTTTTTTTTTTTCTTGTTTGTAATCTGTATCCTCACTGCATCATTTTTTTTCCAGGAATTATCTTTGCCTTCGCTTCTGCTGCACCATTTACACACAAATACCTTGCACATATTACTGCATCAGCACTTTTTTTTTATTACTGTGACTCAATCTGCTCCTGTTTCTGAAGCCATAGTGTAACAACACACACTGTTTTTCACTGTAGTCTGAAGAGTAGCATGCTCTCAGCCTATGCCGCTTTCAGAGAAACCGCTGGTTTCAGAGATCACAGAGCTCCGAGTCTCTCTTTAATGTTTCAAAATGGTAAAATCACCCCAAGAGCACTTGGTGTCTGCAGAAAGATGTGTCACATACCCTGTCAGAACAAGGGACATGGGATAACAGAGGCTTCCTCTCTGAATCGTGCCATTGTTCCAGATTGCCGAGTCTGAGATAAGCAACCACGAGGTATGAATTCAGATGCGTTGTCTCAAGGGCAACGTTGTGCGGCTCAGACTCCAGTAAAAGCAGCTCACATCCTGAACAGGGTCAAAAGTTACATCTCTGCTGTTGTGCTCATCATCAAAAGGCTACAGTTCTTCCAAAACTTTTCTGGTGCCACGCGATGTTTTGCTGTAGTTGCACTCATGCTTCACACACAAACACTTACTCATCCACTTTTTACCACCGAGCCGATTCACACAAACAACTGAGCCCGAAGAAGGCCCAAAGGCTCCCTTAACAGCAGTGTAATGTAGTTTTGCAACATATGATGGAAGTGAGAAAGAAAACAAGTCTATCATATATATTTATTTCCGATATTGGACAGCTCTAAATGGAATTTAAAGTGTTATTAGTGTGGAGTTTCAACACAGTAATCGTGAAGCGCTGTCTTCTCTCACAGCTCGCCCCAAAGTCCCAAGTGGAAAGACGTGCGCCGTACACTAGCAGCTGTTACAATCAAATGATTGGGCTTTTTGTTGTGAACAATCTGTAATTTTTAGTGACAACGCCAGGCGTTGTCATCGTCAAATGTGAAGTGGCTGCAATAGTGACCTCAACGTTACAGAACGTCTCTTGAGACAGGTGGTGAATCAGAGGCCAACAGCAGGGGAGTGGAGGCAATCAACTCCCCTCTGGACAAATAGAGACGAGATAGACAAAATATGTGAATCTATGTTCAGTGAACAGACGGATGCATATGTATTCCACAAGTACATGCACAACCACCCACAACATGTGCAAAAATCAACCAATGTAACAGGCAGTTGATGGAAATAGAAACTGTGTGTTTCTTGCTCTACAACTTCTGTCGTCTTTTTTTTTTAAGACGCAAGCTCCGCAAAGAAATCCATTACGTGCAACAGAAAAAGGGGACATTCATTCGTTCAATCGAATGGAGTGAAAGAGCAGAAGTCAACACGGTGGTCAGAGGCTTGTAATGTGTTTGTGCAACCTGCCGGAGCTGCTTTTGTGTTTCCTTTGAAACCTCAGTTCAGGTTGTACTGTCTGGTATGTAAATGCACCTTTTCGGTATTGGCTGTCCATGTACTTTGACTGTAAAGTTAAAGAGAACATGTTATCTTGCTCTTTTGCAACTGTTCTTTGAATAGGCTTTACTTTCCATCGTCGATGCAGTTTCGATTAATTTTGCTGGATTTCATTTAATGTTTGCAAAAACACAAACCTTATTCAAGCCTTGTTGGTTGCTTGCCAAAGATCAGAATGTTTACTTGTTAGAATTGTGTATTTTGTCATTTTACTCTTCCTTCATCATCATGTTTTTCTGTGTTTTTTTCTTTATTTTTATAAACCATTGAAACAGAGATTGAATAAAATCAGTAGTACATGTTCTGTCCTGTTTTGTAGACATCCTGGCACTCTTGCAATGAGGGCCGGTTGCTAATTGATGATTCGTGTTATTTTCTAACGCAGGTAATCAAGTTATGCCAAAAAATCTTGTCAGCCTTTAAAATTCTACAGGGATGGAAATATGCTAGATGCATAGTTATTCAGCTTGTTTTGTATCCAATTTCTGCTCAAATTTACAAAGCACCATTGTGAGAGTGCTTTTATTACTATGAGATGGCCAGCGTGCAGCCAATTGTTGGCTGCACGCTGCATATAATGACTACCAGATAGCAGTTCTTCCCTTTAAAGCTCACACTGAGGCAATAACTGAAAACCATCGGATGGTTAATTTGTAGAAATGCTGAAGCTCAGTCGACCATCTGGCTTTTGATAATGAATATACCTTGAGCAAGATACATAAGCGTTGGTATTGATGTTGTTTTGATACGATAACAAAGTAATCCTACAGTCAAGCAATGGTTGAAAGTCGGGGGGGGGGGGGGAGGAAGTACTCTGTATTATTTTATAAGACAACTGATCTCAAGGGCTCTCCTCTGCAGTGTAATGTGAGAGAAACAGGATTTTCTCACCCTCATCTTTCTCCTTGTGACTCCTTTTAAATAATTGAAAGCTGAGCAAAGCCGGGCAATTCCGTCCCATTGAATGATATCAAATTATTCTGTGGGCTCCTGCAGTGAGACTGTTGAGAAAGCCAAAACAGCTTAGATTCGTAATATCTCTATGTGGGGTCTTTCCATTGTTGTATTGCTCAACCTCGGGGCTTTGCGAAGAGAAAGTAATTTCTGAGGCATTCAACTAGTTTCTGACATCTGCACTATTTTACTCCGAGGGATTTGGTTCTCAACTGGAATGATCACAGTCCCTTTTGTGTTGTTCAGCTCGTCTCCATTGGAACATTAGGATATCAATCGATCTGCTGAAGTTACCCCGTCGTGCAGTTATTACCTCTGTGGAAGATTAGTAACTGCCTCAGGAAATTGCTGGATGCCATGAAGCACACTCCATATAATGACATATAATAATTATGGTGTTGGCAAATGTAAGTGGTTTTCAACACGTCTGTACTTTTTGAGAACAGCCTGCAATTAGCATCAGTCAATATGGAGTACCTTCACTTCTATTTGAACAACTGTTGCATGCACATCTAATATAAGGAGCACAGTTGATTATAATGATGACATCATTTTTAATTAATTAATGTGACTTTGATTAGGCACAGCTGTGTTTTAGGAATTATTTATTTCTGGAATTATAGCCGTCAGAGATTCAAAAATGTTTTCAGTTACAGTAAAAATACTTTGAATGCTGTAAAATTCTCTCGATTACATATTTGTTTAGATTGGTACATGTTAGTCGGGTGACTCTCATCCTGAGTTTTGATCCCAGTCCCCTCGGGACCAATGGATCTTCATTGAGCAGTGACCATGATAGTCCAACATCACTAAGACGGCCTTGATTGTTGCTCGTCTTGACTCTGCAACACACTCGGGAAAGTTACTTATGGAACATCCAAGTGAGTCAATATCTTAAATTGATCAGTGAGCTGCTAAAGAGACTAAACTATCAGTGTTGGGGGGCCTGGGAATTAAATAGCTTTGAGGTATAGCTAAGAATTCTACACATTTTCATCATGACTAGTCAATTAAATTTCATATCTCGAATCACACATGTTCCTCAAGGGGCTTTACAATCTGAGCAGCTTTAATAACCCTCTTTCCTTAGAACCTTGTACAGGATCTGCTCGTCTATGATGTATAACACATATTAGGTTTATTATAAAAATGTACTTATGGCCAAACTAGCCCAATACCCACCTCTTGCACATTTGTTCTCTTAGCCATTATGACATTTAAAGGGGCACTCCGCTGAATTGGTCAATTCTGATTGAATTTGACTGTGACAAGTGACATCACCAAGGTATCTCAGCTTTGGTTTGGAGTCATGCAAACTGGGGCATTGACTTTGAAAAATGTGGGGTTTTACCAGGAAGGGAGGGGGGGGGGTAACAAAAATGCCATTAAGCTGCATTATGGCATTTAGGATCAACCCTGTGGCATACATCATTAAGTTTCCGCTAAACTGAATTCTCAATTATTGTTGGAGGGAAATGTTTTTTTGTCCCGGATCCCAGTCCTAGCAAAACAAAACAAAAACTTTAGGCAACAAAACCACTTGGCTGTAGGTTTAGTAAAAACATAATTGTTAGGTTTTAAAATAAGTAAGTTTCTTATGTTATTTAAGTTACGGATGTAAATTGATATAAATGAATGTCGACTTTTGGTTTTACATGGGACATCACTGTTGCATATGAGGAACCTTTAACCTCGCTGAGATAACATGATGGTAAGGCCTCTGGAAAATCTGCCCAGACAGACCAAAGCACAATATCAGAAGGGAGATGGAGAAAATAATAAAAGATGAAACCCATTCTCACCTGCAGATATCTTGAAACAATGCTGACAAATGGGAGCAGCAGCCTGGCTGTGCTGTTCTCATCAGATCCCATCATCTATCTCGCCATGGCACCTGCGTCGGCTGCCCCATTGTCCTTGAGGCAAGTAGGCAGAAGCCAAATTGTTTGCACACTGGTTAGCCACTTCAAGGTGAAACAACAACTGAGCTCTCAATTATTTCACACTGACATATTCAGGCCTTGCACAGGGGGATTGGAAGTAGAACAGAAATATGGAATGGTTTGCCCCCTTACCTCCTTACCTTGATAATAATTGCCCAGATCACCTTGGTAATACATCTGCCTCCTAAAGTGAGCCCAAATTATAGGTTCAGTATTGACATTTGCCAGCAGTGAGTCGGTTTTAGCAGGCTGCCAAAAAGATGGTTTTAATAGCAGACAGATGCAGTCTTTTGGCTGTCACAATTTTTCGAATTGGGAACTTATGACTCTTTCATGGGGTTGTTAAATAAATAAGGAGGGTAGATTGAGTTGCCTACAGAGACGTGGACTGTGGCATATGGCCCAGGCAAAAATGGGCCTCAACAGATCGCCTTTTTGGACGCCATCCTGGCGCGTCCTCGATAGCCACGAGCCGGCCAAGACAGTAAAACAATAGCAAAGCAGTCAAACGCGAGTAACCGAGAGGAGTCAGGTGGCTTTTATTTTGTGCAGCAGGGCTCGGGGAGGTGTTTATTGACTATGCAGAAGTGCCTGCTTAACATCAAAGCAAGCGCTAAATCCCCTCATGGGAACCACACCAGACATAAACCCCTGAACCCAGAAGGATCAAAGACTAACCCACTATTCAACTTAAATTGTTAAGTAAAAATGAATATTCTGAATATTATGTCGCGAATATAAATAGACAACCCACCACCTGGAAACCATCCTTTGCGCAGATCATATGGTAATCGTGGATATTTTGAGAAAATGTGTTGGGAGTTGAAAACCTGTTTTTGGTAGGCAAGTCAAGTTTTTAATAATCTTGAAACACTAAAGTTGTGTGCAATTGTCACATTCATACATTTGCACGTGATGTTAAAATTCAGCACATGCTATACTATATGGTCGTTGGCACATTCTATAGTTAGTTATTCAAAAACAGGTATGCAGATGTGTTTCAAAAATAAAATTGAGTTTCAACATTTTTCACTTCATTTTTCACGTTCATGTTTATATCTATTTTCGCGGTTACTGTATAGTCTGGTGCGCTAGTGAGGGTCTTGTTGTAAACAGTCAGTCAGTTTCACCCAGGTATGATCAAATAAGTCGAGCAGTGTCCCGGCTAACAGTGATATAAAGCAGGCTTGCTGCTGTCTGGCTTGTAGCCTCTTAACTTTATATCATTCAGTCAGTGGATGCCGGAAACAAAATAAAGTGTCATGCTCACTTCGCCAACAATCCAGAAGAGAGAATGTCAATGAACAGTTTCCAGAAACAGACACATTCCTGCTCACTTCTGAAAGGATGTTGCTGCTTTGACTTTGACTTTCACTGAAACAAGACCAGACACTCACTTTGTTTTGTGTGTCCACTCTCCTTCGAAGAGCTGCAAATTGCTCAGCCTTGGGGATTTGTCAAAAGCAGGAAGAAGTGATGGTCTGGTATGTGAACATTAAAGCTGAAATACTGGACGAGATGTTTGTTTTAAATCATATCATAATCATATCAAAATATTTTTGACAAAGTACAAGTGACAATTTGAGCAATAAAGTGTTATCAGTGCTGAAACAAGTGTGGTGTTAGAATTCATATTTTGTATCAAAACATCAAGTTAGTTACATCATCAGTTTCCTAAAAATATTTTTTGCGGCAAAGTTATAGAACGTTTTTGCACCGAAGCCTGTGTGTTGAGTAAGTGTGAGATCATCTGGCATTTTAAAATCTATTTATTTAATCCTCCTCCCTTTGGCTCATGGACAGCATGCTTGAGATGACTGAAAAGGCAAATTATGTAATGGCAACTTGCAAAATCATTTTTTGCCAAAATATTTCTAAACATTAATTTAATTTTTAATATTTTAAGATGCTGCAGTCCAGTGACATATTGTGCTATTCAGGATTCAGTGATTGCGTTGGCCATCCATGTAGAAACAAATGTGTGTGATAAGTGGTTGAACTAATAAATTATTTCTAATATATGTTGTTCCATTGTACTATAAAAAGTACACGCCACTAAAAGTCAGAGTTCCTACTTCTAAACTCAGGGCAGATCCATCTATTCATTTCACAAAGAAGCCGTTGTCTGACGTCATACAACAAAGGAAGCGCACATTTTATATTATATTATATTAGCCTGTATTTAATCAAAATAATACATACTATTGCGTGGTAAAATGTACAAATCCATGTCAAAAATATATCCCCATGTTATTAGTTAGCTGGTTACTGTAAACAATATCAGAAAGTTATCTTCTCTGTTATTTGTGAAAACATAATAAATGGGTCATGGTCAGCCATGGTTTTTGTTTCCACTGTTTTTGCATTGCGAACCTGGAACGCTTGGATGTTGACAATGCAACTGGGGAAATTCCAACCTCGGAGTTGTCTGGAACGCAGCATTAGATATAGTAGGTATGATGTGGAATCATAGACCTAAACAAGGGCTTTGATATAGATAAAGTACGGATTAGAAACGTCTGCCTGCCATGAGTTTTCATTCCACATCAAATCTCAAAAGACTTTCTTTTTATTTTCGGCATCTGATGCTTCTATTGTGTGACAGGCACCGCCAAGAGAAAATTCATATTTATATTTGCCTACACATGCAGTGTTTCCCAAATGCCATTAAGCACATAGATTTGGATGCGCGCAAGGAACACCCAGAGGTATGTCTGTGTTTTTATGCTCAGTTTAGGAGCGGTGACTTGTCGCGCAGTGTCAGAATCCATCAGCCTGTTCCTGACCTAGAAATTTAAGCACATATCTAATATCTGAGGAATGAATACAATGGATGTTTCCATTACTCCCCAAGGCTTTTGAGACCTCAATAATGGCTTCTCTTCTCTTCTGCCTGTCTGTTTTCAAGTCAGAAGATAAATGAGCATGCTTTGATACAGCTTGCTGGGGAAAAAAAGAACATAAAAAGTCCCCATGGAGCCCTAAGCAAGGAAGCAAGGATGTGGAATAAAAAGGAATGGGACAGAGATCCAAACGTAATGCAGAGCGGCACCATGTTCTATTAAACTAGGCTGTCCTAATCGTATCCCTGGTCATTTCCCATAACCTTCAAAGGGTAACCTAATTTGCTCATGTTTCGCTAACAGACACCCCAACATAAACTGATTGTTCAGTGTTAGTTACTTTTTTGTTTGATTTTGAAGTTCACTAACTAATTACTTTACCAATATTATCCCTTTTAAAAGATTAACAATGTGCAGCATAAATGAATAATACTTAGTAATGGTGGTTTAATTAATGCTTAGAAGCCATACAAGTGAATGAGTGAATTACCAATGCCTTGAAAACAAGTAATTAGCGCTGAAACATTTGATATTAAATTACCTTGCAGCCTGAATCATCATTTAATGAGGTATTCATATAAAGAAATTAAACTATAAGTAGAATATTTGGTCACTGTGAAAAAAACAACTAAATATGAGCTAAACTTGTGCATGGGTAGCAAGGCAATACAAGGGTATTTTACCATTATTTCACTTTCATAAATCTGTGTTAATGACGAGTAAAATTGTATTAAGATAAATGAGACTGCCTGTTTACAATGGTCTTTAAGAGAAATAATAAATGTAGTCATAATTCTACAATAGTAAGGAGTGAAAGACTTTTCTCAGCCCAATATCTTAGCACCTAGGAAAGTAGTAGTTGTGTCAATGGTACAAACCAACGTTACCCAAACCCCACACATATGCAGCATTCATTTTTTGGCTATAAGACTGTGAAGTCTGTACCACTACTTAAAAATCAAGATCAGACCATCATATGTTTAAAAAAGTCCATAGATTGTTTAATACAACATACCATATTCTCAACAATTCAACATCAACGAAACTTTGTTAATAAAAAAAAACAAATCTGCATATTACCTTTATTGCACAGAACAATTTGAATGTATTTTCCATAGATTTCTTTTTTAGTATCTTTTTTTTTTTTTTTTTTTTTAGTAAAAAGTTGGCTTGGACTACATGTTCCATAGTCCAGGTTCAAAATAAAAAAAAAGGAATAACAGGAACAACAAAAAAAATACAGAATCCCACGGTCACTCGGGATCAAAAAAGGCTAGGTACAGTAGCCACACTTTGAACAAAGAGAGCATTCATAATCAGCAAGAGGGAGAACCATGAGCCATAGCCAGTGATTTTTTTTTCCTTTATGCAAAACGGATTACACCAAAGCTGCTTCAGATTGCTCCATGGGTGAAACCATCTGTGTCACTCCAACCATCTGCATATTCTGTCCATACTTCCAGCCCATTACTGTGTCGTTGTCTGGAATGTCATCCATCATCAATAGCTTAGCCTTTATCCTCACACACGTTTGCAAAGCCCAGCTGTCCACAGTGTGTACTTGAAAAGGAAAGTCTGTAACCTCAGATCTTATATGCAGGACCAACTGGGAGCGTACTATTCACAGTTCTTTTTCCCCTGACAAACATTGCACATTTCCGGGGAACAGCGGACCTGGAAATGATCCTGGAAAGTCGTATTTCCATGGCCTTGACGAGGGGAGCAGCGGCATGAATAAATCTTTGATTTCATAAAACAATCAAGAAAAAAATAACCAACAATGAAATAAATTATTCTACAGCTTGAGGAGCACATTATAGCCAAAAAACGTGAGCACCACAACTTTTATTCCTCACAATCATGTTGAGCACAAAATAATTCCATTACATAATAGTTTTGGAAATGCAATTTTAAAAGTCAGGGATAAACGCTTATACTGAAGTATCAAGGTACTAATGCCAACCATTCTGTTGGATGGTAAAGCCGTAGCATAGATGCTGCATCTATTGTTCGTACGGAGCCCCATCATATCATCAACATCTCACATTTCCTTCTGTATCATGCCCTCAATCCATGTGTGTGCACTGTCTGGGTTACATCTAAAACTTAGGGATGAGTGACGCTGATACTGATATCATATACAGGGTGCAAAATGCTTTATTAGAGTATTTCCCCAATGCTTGAATCCGATATTAAGAGCCACATTAAGCAACAGGATTTGCTGCTAGTTTCCAACACTAAATGTTGTTATATTTGTCGATTCAAACATAATTTTTAAAGTACAGTTGTGAGAATTGGTATCAATAGTAAAAGTTGCACGGATGTATTTGTATATTACTCAATCTACGTATTTATGGAGCACTTGTATTTGTATATTTCGCTTTTCAGGTCACATAATGACCAATGTAAACTGCTTTAGATTACCCGTCATTGTACTTTCTTGGTCAAGACGGTGGCTATGAATTAGTAGTTGTGAAATTCAAATGAAGTTTTATATAGTCTGGCACACAACAGTTTTGTATCCTCGATATTATAATTGTGCCATACTATGTTATGTATTTCTGCTAATTGCCTTTTCTTTTTAATCAGGTATTGTGACACAGATATACTGTACATTCGATGGTTTACAGAACAATCATCACTTTAGGAAAGAAAACAGACCATATGTAGCACATAGTATAATGATGATGTCTTCGAATGCATCGACTTTGTATAAATGTGCTCATCAACCCATAAATCTTATTCATAACTTGACATCTAACCTTGGCAATAAAAAAAAGAACAAACACTAAATTAAAGATACAGACACAAGACAGCAATGGCCAAACTATGATCTGCCCCTCGCATTCTGGCTGTTTGAAGTGTTTTTCTTTTACGATATATTTTTCCCAGTATAAATCCACAGGAGTATGAACTGCTCATGACAAATTTGACTTTCAATTGATGCCCCCACAGGCCTTGTAGAAACCACCAATGCCCTGTAGCAGGGGATGTGCTTTCATTCCCTCTCACTTGTGAAAGTCAAGAACTGCCTTCCTCTCTAGTGCTTCAGTCAGGAAAAAAACGTATTCGTCAATGTTAACAGACCGGGATCCACAGGTTTGTAAGGGGGGAAAGAAAATGTCTTCTTTCCATTTGTCTTGTTTTTTGTTTTTTTTGTCCAAAATGTGTTAATTCCACAGCTCTGTTAAATCATTTTCATGTTAAACTTGCGAGGGGCATCCACTGTGCTGCTGCTCATGCCAGCGTCCGATTTCCGTGGCACATACTCAATCTCAATGTTGTGCTTGGTGTTGCCTTTACCTCTGCTCCAAAGGAAGAGCAGTACCAGGCAAAACAAGACGACACCAAGAAAAGAGATGAAGCCCATTGTGGTCGCAATGATCAATGTCTTTATATCAAAGGGGAAAGGGGCATTGGCTCTTGTACCGTTAGCACCAGTTTCTGTGGGCTGGTTGGAGATGAAGGCAAAGGTCTTGTTGGGCTGGTGTGGCCAGTCAGGCGAGTAGCTATGAATGTGCAGGTGAGCAAGGGAGGTGTCATTTCCTCCTGCGTTGCTAGCTATACACACATATGTACCATTGTCTTGAATCTGGGCATAGCGAACCTCAAGGGTGCCGTCTGGCAAGACAGAGAGCCTTCCAATTGTCTTGGTGGTGATAAACTTTTTCTGCGGGGACAGCCACATTATCACTGGGGCAGGATCTCCATCTGCTTGGCAAGCAAAATGAACAATGGCTCCCTCGTCAACAAATTTCTGCTGGGGTTTGCGATCTCTAATCCTAGACTTGCGACAAGTGAAGTAGTTTGGCTGCAGGACATCCGGGAAGTCTTTGAATTCTTTGCCTTGGACAAACTCAGGGGAGGCACAGGTAGGCTGCTGCCTGTTGAAGTTCAGTCTCCAGCGTCGCCGGAAAACCCATAACAGTCGGCAGTCACAGGCCAGGGGATTATCATACAAGGCAAGGGTTTCAAGGTTGCCAACTGAATGGAAAGCAGACTCCTCTAAAGTGCTAAGAGTGTTTCCAGACACATTAAGAATCTTCAGGTAGTTTAGACCACGGAAAGAGTAGGGCTCAATCATTGCCAGTCTGCCTCCTACCAGGTGAAATTCCTGCAGACGCAAAAGATCATGGAGCTTATTCCCCTCAATGGTATGGATAGGGTTATATGAAAGATTAAGAAAGCGCAAGTAAACCAAGTGCCGCAAGGCTACATAAGGAATTGTGGTCAGGTTGGCATTTGCAATGGTCAGGGAGGTGAGATTTAATCCATACAAGCAATTTGGGGTCATCGTATCCAGATACGGCCAATTGGCTATTTCCAATACTTTCAGCCGATAGAGCCTTTTGAAGGAATAATCCCGGATGACATTTATATTGAGGAGGCGCAGCCTGAGCGTGATCAAACTGTGGAGGTGGGTAAAAGCCTCTGTTGGAACAGAGGACAGGTTGCACTTCTCAAGACTCAGATGCTCAAGGCTACTTAGGCCATGAAAAGCCCGGTGAGAGATGAAAACCAGGTCGTTATCACCCACCTCTAAAGATCGCAGGTTGTACAAATCCTGGAACATGTAGTCCAACAGGATGACAATCTTGTTCTCACTAATGTCCAGCTGTGTGAGATTGCTCAGGCCAGTAAAGACACCGAGCTGGATCAGCTTGAGCTTGTTGCTACGCAGACCCAATGTCCGCAAGCCGTAAAGGTTGTTGAACGCTCCAGGTTCAATAGTGGAGATCGTGTTTTCACTGAGCTCCAGGTGGTCGAGGTTGGGAAAGTTGGCAAACTCGTCTGGGTTGATGGTTCTGATGCGGTTCTTGCTGAGGTCCAGCAGTTTTGTTTCTGCAGGAATGCCCTCGGGAACTGTCACGAGCTTCTTGCGGTAGCACATCACAGAGCGCTCTTGAACATTGCACTCGCAGCGGGATGGACAGCCTGTAGTAGAGCCAGACAGCACAGTGCCAAGCATCAGGATCAGAATGGGCTGCCAGCAAGCCACTAGGTAGCTGTGCCCAGTCGCTTCCCCGGCCGCCATCTTATCGGTTACCTATGGAGACACAGAGAAGAGGGAAAATATTTAGTTATAAGTGACACACCAATGATTTAGACTACCTTCCATTTCGTCAAATTTTTTTAGCTCTGAATTTCCTTCTTGTCAACAAAGAAAAGCCGATTGCGGAACATTAAAATACGTAAGCTCAAACATGGACAATAGGAGAAAATTCGAATTAAGTTGTATGACATGGTTTGACATCACTGAGCTATGGGCGGATATGCAAATATGCTCTGGTAAATTCAGCAATTCTACATCATATGTGGCTGAAGTGTAGCCCTGCAGTGTAAACTTAAATTTCAACACTTTCCTTTGGACATTGGGTCCATTTTCTACGAGATGGTTACTTCAACAATCATAAGTGCTAAAAGGATGCCATGCTGGTGTGACACAATTCCTAACAGAACAGTGAGTATGAATCCCGCTGCAATATTCATGGGGCAGACTGGAGATGAATAGAGGTGGGTGGTTACGAGGAATAAGGTATGTGCTTGCATAATTGAGAGTGCTGACAGTTTTGAATTCTGCATCGTGCACTATTCTGCACATGAGCTTCAAAGGGTATTTCAAATGCAAGTACCTGCTGTGAATGCGCAGCATTCTACCACACCTATATGTGACATAAAGGAGGATCTTCATAAGAAAATCAAACGCCAAATAATTACACTAATCTACATACATCTTGCACTACACACTCATTGTCTCTGCTGTCGAGTGCTCAACGCCATTTCCACTGCACACCTTGCAGATGATCAATCAGTCGATGCTATATGTCCGTGCCCCTGGTGAAGAGTGAGGGGCGCAGCTTCAAGTGGAATTAGCAGCCGGTAATCCAATTCATGCTGTGTTACAGACAGATGCTAAACACTTATTTGTTCGAGTATAATCAACTCTTTTTTCATCCTTATTATTTTCATCCTACTTCTAACCTGAATCTGTTGCGTGAGTTTAAAAAAACAAACAGTAGGGGGGTGGAGCAGCAGTAACAGCAGGATGCAATCAAAGACGGATGGTGGCAAGTGTGATGTATGTGCTGTGGCTGACACTCGACTCATGCAATCCTTTACGATAAAATAGAGACCATACACCAACAGGGGATTGGATTCAGAAAGATAAATAATAAATACAGGGTTTTAGAGCAAAAAACAAACCATTTAATTCCAATGCCATCTGTTCGCATGCCTCCAACCCTTCCACTAACAATGTAATTAATAATTGATTGTATCATGTTAGAATGTCCCGTTGTTTGCTAAGATCCATTATCGCGCAATTTACATTATAGAATAAATTGAACATTTGATTTGCAGACGATGATTCTGAACAATTTTTTGGATGAGGGGTCCAGTAGTATAAGGTAGATTGATTTTAAGAGTTTTAGTGATTCATTTGGCCATATAAATATATATATATATATATATTTCCTTTTTTTTGTTAATCTGTCACAGTATTGCCAGTTTCTCAAGATTACCAACACTAGCTTCAAAGGATGTTATTGTCAACGTTCAAGCACATGTAGTATTTGATTGTAATTCCCTGACATGATGAAATGTACAAGAAAAGAAAAAAACAGAAACTAAGTCCCTCACATCTATTTCACACTCACCAGGACATGTCTCTGGGGGACACCTGTCTACTTGTGAGGGCTGTTGTCACAATACGTAGAATTTTGCCAGTGGTACAGAGTTTCATCTCTTGCTCTGAATTTGCCTTTATAGTTGATTGCCACACATTGAGGATCCAAACAAGGTTTATGAAGAAGGATAGTGCACATGTTTGTGCTTCAGTTGATTTCATGGACCATATTACATGGGACAGATATAGACTGTAGAGTAAAGGGGAAACAAATCTGTGGTATTATGGTTATATCATTGTTGACAGTTAATTATGGGGTGACATGTTCCATTGTGGCCACCACTAATAACTTTTTCCCACGAAACCCATGAACAAACAGACATCAGACTCATCAAAAGGGGGTTTATGGGTTATATTTACTTCACTCAATTTGGTTTTATTCCCTCTGAGGTCAAAGTTCAGATTGGAGATTTCATGATACCATCTTTAATCAAGTGAAACCAAGAGATTTCAGGCAGAGACGATGGTGTGCCCAAGACCACAGACCTGCTGTGCTGCCTCCAGCCATCCTTAATCATTCTTATTCCTTAACCCACATTGATCAAGTCACTGCTGAGGGCTGTGAGATGGAGTGGGGCTGTGTATAGCATGATAAGACACATAAGGACTGGCCTTATTGGAAGCTCAATTCCATCTGTCACCATCTATCATGTGGCTATTGGATATAAGTCAATGAGATGCTATTATGTCCAACTCTATTACCACTGACACTGAAACCTAATCAAGAAAATGATCAAATCATAATCCCTTGTTGCTAAATCTCCACGACTGCAACTTCAGCGGGTTATGGACCCCAGGCAGGGTTTTCAATGAGTCCTCGCACTCCTCTACACAGGGTCAAAGTCCCCCAAAAATAACATTGCACTTGATTACTCCATCGAAATTAATGCTACCAAAGCTTTTACAGTCAGTCCTTCAAAATATGTGACCGTGTGTTTCTTTCAAAACAGGGCAGCTTTAATGCACATGGCTTCAGAAGCAAATAAGGAAAGCAAGTGAAGACGGGGACACATTAAGATGAAGAATGCCATCCACGGGTAAACACTTGCGGCACTGTTTTGTTAATGATCTAGTGTTATCATTCCCTCGCAGGCATGTAGTCTGAATGCAGTTCTTCATACCAATCAGAACTTGAGTGAGCTCCCAGAGAATTCCATTAATTGAGGTGAAGTGAGAGGGGTCGTGCTTCTCAAAGAAAAGGATGCAGTCGAGGAGGAGAATGACAGCAGTGCTGAATAAATTAGGACCCACTAGTCCAAGACCAGTAATAACTGGATCAATAAATAGAGATTGAAACCTTTTATGAAAGAATACACTGTGATCTTGCCTCATATCTGGAAGTGGATGGTGCCCTATGCAGTGGATGTACAATCATAATTAAACTAGCAATAAGTAAGCTTTTTACTATCTCGTCCAAGCTGCTGTCCAGTCACGTTTACTGGAAATTCTTGATACATTTTGAACTTTGTGTTCTTCGAACATTTAACGTTTTCAGTCTCGGACCCAGTTAAAATAAAATTGCAGTTGCTTATTTCTTTGTATAACCAGGCAGCAGTTTTACATTAGTTTAAGCCAAATCACAAGATCAAGCCACCATTTCTGCATAATAAGATCTAGAGTCGTATATATTTTCTGTGAGAAGATCTTTTTCACTCCCTATTTTTAAACGTTGCGGCTACATGTTTCACAGGTTTTATGCTCCCACTTGTAGTAAGTTGTTTTCTGTCCTCACGTAGCTTTCACATACAACGCTATCGCTCCACGAAATCTTGTTCCATGCGTTTGAATGAGGCTGTCTGTCATTATTTAGTTCTACACAATAAGCACAATCAAACACACGTTGGAAGGGGTATTGCCACCACGTAAGCATCACCCAAAGCTTTAGTTTACCTGTCACAAGACATCACTCCTGAGCCGTGTTAAATACCTGTAAGCTTGTGGGAAATCCCTGAGATAATGCTGAGGTTATCTGTAGCACAAAGTGTTAAAAGCCTTTAAAGCCCATTCCTGCTTAGTCAGCTGGCGGGCAAATCCCGAATGGACACTGTTTACTATTTGCATGACTTTTACAGTTTACCTGAGACAATTTGTAGTGAGCAGATTCCATTTACTAATATCCTCCTAAAGTGGATGTAACAAAATGGGCAGTATGCCTATTTTTGGTATTAATTTTAAACCAACACTATATTACACATATATTGATATATAATATATAAAATGCTTATTGGTTCAATTCTCTCCAATAAGAAGCAGCTTGGAGTTATCACACAGAACATGTATATTGACAGACACACTTTGGCTGAATCCAACCTAACCAGGACACCCTGACCTTTAGCTCCCTGAGTAGGATCACTTTCACAGTGCTATAATGTCGCGGAGCCGAATTTCGAGAGAAAGGTTACCCCTTGTGTCATTGAGAAGCTGAGCTGCCTGGTGAGACTGCCGGCTAGGGCTGTGCCTGTGAAATGGCAGGGCTTAAATGTAAGCCGATGCCCGACAGATGGACAGCAAAGCCCTAATCCAGGAGAAGAAGCTGGCTGGTGCAACAAGGTGCAGAATTCCAACAGAGTGGCCAGCTGTTGACCTGAACTCTGCCATGAAACCTGTTGACATGTTCCTCCTGAACTTCAACTCCAAAAAGGGGCATATATTGTCTCTGTGCAGGTGCTCTGCTTACTGATGTCCAACTTCACCGCACGGCTGCGAATACATTTTATGAGAAAAGTTCATATCTAACAAGGCACGCATCAAGTCTTTTATGTGCAGCATGTATTCATGGAGAGATGCGTGAGAGGTCATTGTAGTATTAAGTCCACCATCCTTGTTATACAAATGAGGCACAACATATAAAGCCTTACTTCTCCTTTTCTTTCCCTCTGCTGTACACGGCTCTCTCTTGCAAAAGTGATATTGATTAGTAAGGTTTAGAATGATTAAAGGCGATGATAATAATGCATTGGAATTGGAACACCCCAAGATATGGCCTCCAAAATGACGAAAGTTCATTTACCCCTCTAAAATATTGAACATTATGAACGTCATGAAGGTCGAATGTTGTACTAGACTGCATTAGCGTCACTTTATTTAGTATTTCTCCTGAAAGCTCCCGACATTGTGGACATGTAAGAATTGGTTAAAAAGGGTAAAGGTGATAGAGGTTTTCTGAACCAGAGGTGATACAGACAGACTGATATGTCCAAAAAACGCTGTTATCCATCCATTTTTGTTTTTGTCAGGGTCCTCGAGCCTTTAGAAATTGAATCCCTAAAACTATGTGGACTGTTGACCCTTTGCTGTGACCTTATTAACTGGTGAGTTGTAGGGGAAGTGATCAATTAAATATATTATGATGATAGGATAACTGGTTTTATTGTATTTACGTTATGTTCATGTTTGCAAATAATAATGATGTAAATTGGACATGAATCTTAAAATAAGTGGGGTTTCACCTCAACAGGATATGTTTACTGGCAGAACAAAACAATATATAAAAAACACACTGCTAATGATAATGGCAGTCATTTCTAAATGGGTGACACTGTGTGCAGAGAGTAGTCTAATGATTGTGGTTGCTAAAACTCTGGAAGTCATGTTTCCTTGCAAGTTCACCCAGACTGCTAATTTGGGCTCGCTCTTTACAGATGTGGTTGGGTGTTATGAAAGAGGGTCTGTGTGTCCTTATATGGTGTTCCATCCTTATCAAGCTCATTAGCCTCGTCTCCCCAGCTCTGTTCAGAGAATTCATTTTTGGTTCTTAAGGAGACGTGTTTTCAAAGAGTATGTGAACTGAATGTCGGGCTTTTATGAAGTGGATGCAGGATTTAGGATCCCAAAAAAAAAAGAAGCCTTCCGATAGTTATGTTCGGGGGAATAACACAAAAAATGTTAACAGTATTGATGTGTGTGTGATTCGACAAAAAAATACAGTTATATATTTAATAACCATCTGACTATGCTACCTTTTTTAAAAGGCTACAAAACTACGTAATGCTGACAAAATCAAAGATGAGAGTACTTTCACTGACAATGTTTGTATGAATAATATGGGTTTTCTAATACCTTCTCTTGTTTATAAAGCCATTGTCATATTTCCCCGAAACTAAGCGTAGGCGGTCTCTAAACCATTAGCATTTTGGAGATGAGAGCGAAACGGGTGCACACCTTCACGGTTCATTTCATTTAGCTACAGAACAGTGAAGTGAGCTCATAATATTATCACTTAACTATAATGCAGCCTGCATGTCCGGCGAAAGACAACATGTTATCTTCACCAAACTATTAATACATTTTGCAACAGCAATAATATATTTCCTATAGCTCTAATATCTCTGCTGATATTAAATGTCTCCAAAGTGCCTCTATAGTGCAACAGCATTTGACCCGATTCCTATTAAGCTGCGTTTGTCCTGTGCATTTATGTTTTCTTAAGCCTTGTCAAGCACTTTAGCATCAAAAGTTAAACTAAAACTAACTGTGGCTCGGTATCTCTGCTAGCTAGCAGCTTTATAAGGCTATACTTAGTTAACAATGCTAAATGCTGACATTTAGCCGGTGTAATTTGTGTACCATGTTCACCACGTTAGTTATGTGACAGTAGGTCACCAACAACTGCTAATTAGCACTAAACCCAAAGTACAGCTGAGGTTGATGGGAATGTCGTCAGTTTTGAAGAGACCACAAACTCATGTGTACAATGTTTACTGAGGTAATAAATCAATTAGGGTCATTTATATGTCTGTACCAGATTTCAAGAACAAACTAACATAGTAACTTTGACAAGTAGTCGAATAGAGTTAAAGGCTTGTGATTGCCCCTTTTAACACATTAGTATTACCTATGCACCACTGAGTGGGTAAAAATCTGACATATATGTATAGAAGCTAAAGTACATTTTGAGTGTTTGGCTGTTGAGGGAACAGAAAGTAACTAAGCCAAAAAGCTACATCGTGAAGGATGCGCTCCCCCAGAGAGAGCTACTAGAATGGCGGTTTCCTTTTTCCCCCCTCAGGCTGAGAGAAAATGCTTCACAGGCGGGAGGGCTGCTTCTTTCTCTCACACCCACACACACACATAGATGCTGTTGTAAAAATTCAGTTTGTCTGTGTATTGCTTTGTCCCATATTGCCGGCGCCCCCCCCCACATCCCCCAATCCACACACACACACACTCTGAGGCCTGATCTTTTGGGTCTGGGACAACTTGCTGACACAGCCTTCAAGGCTTGAGGTGATTATGTCACGGCGGCACACGTTACACATGAACTCTTTTCCAAACACAGCAGGCGATGCCAACCTTCAGTCCTCTGGGGCATCACTTGCTGCTACACTGGAAAAACTGAAAACACTGCAGCCACGACAATAAATGAAGGGGAAACAATGACCTATGAAGGTCATAGGGCTTCATATTTCCGCCTGGATGCAGATCTTGGATGAGTGTTTTAGCGTGTGGGCTCAGTCTGACTTGTTTAATTTGTTTAGTTTGGAAGATTGAGAGGCCAGCACGAACAAGGCTTGAGGTGCTGAAGAAAGTCTGTTTCAAGCAATGTACCAAAGAGAATATAGATGGGTTTTTTTCTAGTCATACTATTTTCTAGATCAGATTGCAAACTGTTTCACTGACGACTATAAAAATGTATACAAAAAGGTAAAAGGCTATCAAATCTACTGCTGCAATAAATTTTTGACGAGTCAAAAAAAAAGAAGAAAGTTTGATAAATGATTAATTAATCAAATAAACTGTAACTGTTTGTACAACATAGTGTAGAAGGCTCGACATAACAATTCATATTTGTCTTTAATGTTATTTAATTCCTTTGGATCCAAAATGAAGAACCTTTTTGCTTCTCTTGCATAATGTACCCACAAGCTTCTGATTAGGAAGAAACACTGAAATCTCACCATTATTATTGTAATGAATTCACAGGCTATTGTGCAAAAAGCAAAGGAGCTTAGGAAAACAAACACGTTCCCCCACCACTGTTTTTTACCTGTTGATTACCTTCTATATGATTCTATGTATGGCTATGACGGAAAATAAGCAAATGAAGTTCACAGCCCCAAAATGAAGAATGTAAAAAATGCAGACAAAGCCCCTGTCAACTCTCTCACACATCCTGCCAGAGCATCCAAACTTATTTAAATAATCCACATTTTTGCTCAGAATTAATCATTCATGAGTGATGAGTTAATAGTATGCAGCTAAATCAAGCCTACCCTACCTCTTCCATTGCACATAAGCGTGTGCCGAGACATTGTGTCAGATGTAATTTAAGAATGACGGTACTTATGGAAATCAGAGCAGTCCTCAAGCAGTGCAATTGAGAAATAATCTGTTTTTGAAAGGTGAAGATGTTAAAATTGTACATAAGAGCCCTACTGAATATCTCCAACAAAATTAATTCAAAGGTGGAGGGAGGGTAAATGAACATTTTGCAAGGGGGATAACTGAACATGTTACTCTTCTCACTCAATTTGTGAGTGAATATTTTCTTCTTTTAGAATGAATTTGACAGTCTCCTTGATAGCGTGTGTTGTATACCAGCTTATGGAACAACCACAATATAAACTCGTCCATATATATCTATAGGATGTAGTTTTAATAGCTACCGCAAGCTACACTGGTTCCTCAATCAAGGGAGTCAACATGAAAACATGCCTTCATTTCATAATGAATAGTTAAAGCTCTATCTTATCGTCACTAGGGGGTGCGATGTGCACCCCCTAGTGTGATGCGTCTAAGGGCCATATTGACTTTAATTGTGACTGGCATCCAACCAGAGTGGCGAAGAAAATGTCCCCTTTGCTTAGCTGGCCCTGCAGCTCACAGTGAGGCCTTCAAAGGGAAATGAGCTGTAATTAGTTGATAGAGAGGTGACCCCGATGCAGGAAATGCCACACTAATACAGGATCAGACACCGGAGGATACTGCTGTTCCCTACTGTTGCGGAGGAGCAGCACAGATAGCAGACAAACACTGGCAATAAAACTACTTGGCTACAAAACTAGTTAGGTTTGGTAAAAAAATAAAGACAAAGAAAACGCAACAAAGGTTATTGTTTATGTAAAGGCATCAAAAGGGTCTTTACATAACTAAACAATGAATTACAGAAATAGTCAAATAGTCAGGGTGAATACATATCTTTGAGGGGTTCGGTACAAAACAAATGTTTACGTAAACATAATGAATATTGACTGATGTATATCGTTATAGTGTTTAAGCTCTCAGTATCATCTTAGAAAATGTATTGCTCGATCTCATGACCATTTTAAATATTTTTCACGATTAAGAGAGTAAATGTTTATCGCTTGCAAGGGCGTCTAATGGTGGTGAGCCAAAGAAAATAAATGAGCAATAGAAAAACTTCCTAGCCTCAGCCTTGGGTGATGTTCTCTCATTTTTGAAATGGCATTGTTGAAATAGATGCCAGTGTATCCACTGAGAGAAGGGTTCAGAAATGTGGAACTCAAAAGATAAAAATACAGTAAAATACAAATGTAAAGCTCTCAAATGTACAGCTCGTATGAAAATGTCTGCGTAAAGTCACGTCAGCCTACTCACGAAATATGCATCTCCTTCAGTGGTGTGGGCAAAACACTGTCTCATAAGTGCTTTATCAAAAACCAGTTGCATTCTAAAAACTGCACAGCAGCCAGCCAAAGCTCTGAGGCAGAATCTGTTTCAGCACGACAACAAAACAAATGTGTTTTTTGTTTTTCTACTACAATGTGAGAACAGTCAAAAGGTAGCTTTAACCTCCCAAACAATTAATGACAGGTCGGCGGTGTATCACTGACGCCTTCCTGTTCACCCTCCTATTTAAATGGCAAAGGTATACTGGCTGTTTTTTAATGTGTTGACCCAGACTTTCATCTGTTGACTTTAAACACTGAAATATAATGAGAATCGTCCCAGGACAACAAGGCATTTGGAATTCATACAGTGCTTGTTCTTGCACTGCCAAACAGTGACTCAGGATCACCTACTTCAACCAAAATGAATCACCCGATTGTGTATGCAAACGAAATGGCGCCTGTTGAGGCATGCAAAACGGATTGTAAATGAATTGTCCAAAGGCTACACTCTACTTGGTTATTGATTTAATTGGCTTTCTGCTGGGGAAATAGGACGGACAATTGACACATCGAAAATAAATTACAGTATTTAGATAACATTGTATCTGATATATAAGCTACAGACTAAGATGTTTGTCCAAACTGAAGATACTCTACTATTGATTTTTCCAAAACCTATCCCACATCTCATCAATAAGTCTGGTAATTCCCACTTTCTCATCATTTCACTAAAACATTCTCATGTCAATGCCTTTTTTTTCCCCCACCTCCACAATCTACAGAGAGTGGAGCAGCCCTGGACGACCCCACCGTGACTCCAGTGCAGAGATAGGAGAGTTTAATCCATGTCCTCTGAGAGATTGCCCAGAAAGATGAAGCCTTAATTAGCCAGATAAAAGCCCACATAATAGTGCTATTGATATAGGCTGGGAAAGGAGGACTAAGCAGAACAAAAATACAAAGACTACTGTATAAGATGGCTGAGACAGGCTTGGGAGACAGTTACAAAGTAACTGCAGTGGATGGGAAAAAAAGGGGGCAGTACAATCCGTTCACTCTAGTTCTCAAGTCCATTAGGGGGGCATTGTCTCATCTTTCTGAGCAATCCACCTGCTCCAAATTCTCTCATAAGAAGCTTAGAGAAAAATGCTGACCTTCATATAATCAAAGACTATGTGGTGGAAAACAACAACAGTTTTTTGGAGTACTTAAGCAATAGCACTCATGGGAGGTTCGAGCAATTAAAGGCAAAATGACTTGACTAAGCTGTCCTTGTATCCTCCCGTTCCCTATCTCGGGTTCCCTGTAGTATGAGAGGAGGTCATAACGATAGTGAAAGGAAGAGAATCACATCGCAATAGCTCTGCTTATCCTAGGGGTACTAGAGGGAGCCGGATCTCAGTTTTAGAAAGACAATCTAGGTATTCTGCATGCTACACATGGATCAATGACAAGGTGACCCTGTGTAGTAATAGCAGATGGCTTTAGGGTTGGCAAAGACACTGCAAATCCCTCGTCAACACTTGAGCACCCCTTGAAAGAAGTTACAGAAAGAATGCATTTTGGATTTTGGTCCTTTGAGCTTTGGATCCTAAAAGTCATTTTGCTAAAACCGATTTAAAATGGTAGCGTTTGGAACGTTCATAATGACTATGTGTGGATTACTATCTCTTACAATACCTCATTAGATTATAAGTGCAACTCATATCAAAGCCCATCCAACCTCAATATGCAGAGCTATGAAGTGAGATCCATTCTGCCGCTCGTGCTTTAATTAATGAGAATGACTGTCTTTTTCCTCTGTGTCCCCGTAGAGCAGTGCCTTCGTTGAAGCATGCTGACAGGCGGATGATATGCTTGTGGACACACATTATAGAATTCCATCTTTGTGGTCTTGTCATGTTAGCCTTGTTGTGATGTAACTTGGATGACAACGGTAAGCCAACAGTGCCGAAACACCGCTAACTGTGCTGAAACATCTTTCCAGATTTCTCTGTTTGAACAAAAAAAAAAAAACAACTTTATTTGTGCAGTCTGGATGATTAAACACAATCATATTTATAGAGTTGGCATAAGGGTGAAAAAACAGGAACGGTGGATCATCAAACAAACATTATCCTACCTGAGAGCTACAAAACACGAAGTGTGTGCTTCAGTGCAATAAACAGTTGCACTGCAGAGGTTCAAATTCCAATGACATTTAAATGTTGCATTTAGAACTGCAGGGTTAGTCAATGATCAAGTAAAAATACCAAACATTTTCTCAACGTACTTTCTCTAATGTCGGGGTTTGCTGATTTTCCCTATTGCTGTTTCACTCATTATTGCCATCATGGTAGGAGCAAGCACAAGACAAAGCAAACAAGCTGAATTATTTATTAAGCATTTGCATATCTACCTCGGGATCAGGGTGAGGGTTGTGTTATTGAGGGGAGATTACTCTTGAGGTTTCTGAATTGACTAATTCTGTCATAGCAATAACTTTTGCCCGTGCACATTTACACCTTCGAACAGAGCCCCTTGCGAAATCAGTGTCGAGATGGAAGAGTTAAATTGCCTGGACCATCCTCTCGCCCCACACCAGCGCTCTGCGGACCTGATCTCTCTCTCTCCTCCCGATTCCCACAGGTTCCCAAACTACTTTGCACATCTGTGGCAGCACGTCGCTCGCAAGCGTCCAACAAGGTCAAATGCCATTTCATTTTCTCGCCTTTGATCGCTGCCTGGCCCTTTCATCCGTCCCCATCCACCCACCCCCTATAACATCACCGCCACACACACACACACATTGAGAATGTGACTGGCAGCAGCCACAGTTAGAATCTGTCTCTCCAGAGGTAATACATAAGCAATCAATCAACTTGAACTTGTTAAACTCGTAACGTCAGAAGTTTGCTTTTAGAGAGGATGGGGAAAAAAAGAACCGGCCCTTTTTTCCAAGCAGAACCTAAAGTGCATTTAGGTGTGGCATGAATGTCAAAGCCTTCTGCCAGTAATCCGGCTTTCCCTGTCCTTAAATGAAGCTCCCTGCATTCTGTTTTCCTGAATGAAAGCTAAAAACACCATGTCTATCTGTAGGTGAGATTATTGTTGCTGCTTCGTGTCTAGCAAATAACGTCTCCTCATGCCACCCAGTTGGGTCGATAACCTGAAATCTGACCCCTTGTTTCCTTCATGCACTTTAGCTCTCCTCCATCGACAGTATTAGCAGTTCTTTTCTTACAATATTCTGTCATTCCTTTCTCTCTCTCTCTTTGCGTTGACAGCGAGTGGGTGAAAGAGAGACAGACAGGGCTTCTCGGGGAGTTAAACAGAGAGAGCGAGATTGAGGGAGAGCACCAAAGAGATGGAAAAAGTGAGCTTTTAGGGAATTAAAAGCCTCTGCCCCTTTATACCTCAAAGCAAAGGCCCCTGTTGTCTTGCGTCACATGATGAATGGGAGCAGGCTGTCTGGCTGAAAAGCACCTCCACGTATCTAACGAAAGGAGAGTATAATGGGCTTGAAGCACATTCAAATATTTGAATGATCGTAGAACACTTTAATCCATGTATCACAGAGGGTAGCCTTGCAATACCGTGGCAGCATTTGAACAGCGGGGTCCATGTTCTTAATGAATGCTAATGGGATTAGTGGCTGTTAATGGCACTTTTTGAGTGCCACGAGATAGCAACAGCAACACCACAAGTTCCTCTGACATCGTAGGAAACCTGCAGCAGGTCCGGCGTCAATGACAACTTCACTTCTAAGTAGATCCTCGGTGAGCCTACTAGACAGAGGAATTGAGAGTTGAGAGTGCTGGTGCTGTACCTAAACACAGGACTCGGTGAACTCTGGATCTCGACAAGGTATTCTAACAGCTATTACATCAGGGAGGTGGGGCAGCAACACAAATCTTGTTCCTACTTATGGAAAATATCATTCGCTCCATTCAAGTGTGGCTGTGTAAGTGGAGCTTCTGTTGTCCCACCAATGGGTTTCCAGTCGCCACTGATGAGAACCGTCTGAATAGATGCAACACATTGTAATTTTGCTGCACAATAACAGTCATTATCACTGCAAGACAATTCATTCTGACTTGAGTTACAAATGCATGTGTGAATATCAATTGGGACAATAACATTCAGATGGAAAGCAAGGCATTGTAAATAACAATGGATATGGACAACACACTTAAAAAAAACTCACATTTGATGCTCCAGCTTTGGGGAAATGGGTGAAGTTAAAGCTTTTTGACACTTACTTCAGAAACTTCTATTCCGGTGTTTAGGCTTTAGTTTCCTCTCTCAAGCTGTCAGTCTGAGGGCAGCAAATGCCTCCGCCAACGTAATTTACAACCCTCTAGCAGCTTACCAGAGTGACATACATGCTAATCGCACAATCATCTTAAAGATGGGTGTCTAAGTTTAAGTCTGCCTGGCAACAGGGGCGCCAGTATAGGGACTGATTAGTCCCTATGCAGTGACTACAAATGTCCTCTCCAGAGGGTTGGTGAACACCTTCAGTAAGAACAATAACACCTCCCCAGCCCTTGACCCCACCCTCGTCCACCATTGATGACTTTTTTTTTGATGACGCATCCACTAAGGGACGCCAGGTGGTTTATGGCAGGATGCGTTTCCAACCCTGGCAATGATTAGGAGCTTGCATCTCTTTATTGTACATGGTTTAGAATATCATTTCAAAAATGCTGGCAATGGTCAAGCAACATTAGAATAAAATCCATATGGATGCTGTATTTACATGCAGACGTAGGAGTTTCAAGACGTATAGAGGCAAAGTACTCTTAGCACACTCTAGCCAAGAATCCGTTTCTGCTGGCTGTCAAACATTTGGAAATCCAGCTTTTCTTTGTGGTCACCTTGATTTTTCACACAAGCATAAAAGGTGAAATCTCTCTCTCAAGGCACCTTTTGCAGAAACTCTCTAAAGACACTTTTCACAACACTGAAGCAGATCATAATTAGGTGCACTTGTACGAGCTGTTCTTACATGGATCCTTTAAAGGTGAATGGTGCAGGTTAATGTGAATGCATGACGTTTTGACATTAATTTAACATGCCTTTATCAAGGCTGTCTTACAATCAAAATTGGTCATAATCTTTCTTTTGTTCTTGCTGTTTTTGATTAGAATGAGTCCTGAAATATCTGTCAAACAGCCACTAAAAATAAACGCCAAGTCACACAGTAAGTTGTGGATATTTTCACAAAGCATCGACCATATTGGAACCTACCTTGTAGGTATGAATGTGGTATTTGGAGCTTTGTGACCAGTATCGTTGATATGATAAATACAATGTCACCTATTTTGTTTAAATTCTGGACTAAGGTTTACAATCATTATGTTAATGTGTCCACCGCCACAAGATTAAGGGCAATGCAATCTGAGTTGGACAAATTGTATTGCAGAAATTACACAGTGAAAGCCGCTATCACTCTGATGAAGGTAAAATGGAGGGCAAAGCATTGGCTGCGTGCCCAAATGTGTGTTGATGCCGTGCAGTATTCACTGTAGGAACCCAGGCTACATTAATAGATATTCAACAGAGCTTTGTTAAAGTAGCATGATTTATCTTTGAGCCGAGAGCATGAGCTTTTTGATTTTTGGTCACCTACAGGCCTGAGCAACCATTAACCATTGTAAGAAGAGTAACGGAAAACAAAAAAAACATTTTACGGACACTTGCAAAGAACCATCCACATTTTGTCAGGCAGAGTTCAGCACATAAAGTACATCTGGCAGAGGCATGCTCCATAGAAACAATCTCATGATTCTTCATTACAATTTGGGGGAATAAATGAAATATGTATTCTGTGTGAGTAGGACCATTATTCTATGTGTAAAGCAATACCAGGCTTAAAACTGCCTTATTAACTTTGTAAAACGAAAGATGACGAATACAAAACTATGAATTGAGTGAATTGTCGATACCTGATCTGCCCATTGTCACTGATACCTGATCAAGATATGTGAGTCAGTTATCCAATGTCAGTATCGGTGTCGTTTGCATCTCTAAAACAAAACTTAGGTTCAAAGGGATTGCACTACCAAAAATGATGACTTTTAGACAGCACTTGTAGCTGCTCTATCTGCTTATCTATGTCAAAAGCCAACCACCGAGGACAACAGTGACTTGTGAACAAGGACCTCCCTCCCCCTCCCATCAAACAGCTACTATGAACCCACCGCTGGCCTTCTGCCCAGGGCATCGATGTATCAAGGCAGTGGCATCAAGTGGAATGGCAGCCGGGTCTTATGAAGACAACATAATTGCCTTCGCGGGTGAAAACTCCCAGCGCTGTGTCATTGTACAATGATGTAGGCATCATGGCCTCACAACTGGGAGCTAATAAACACCTTGTCAATGCAGTAGGTGTCAGCTTTACACCCAGGGTGAGTGTCTCCAAGAGACGCACTCACACGTCACAAGCATTATCCCCGCTCACGAACTCCATTGGTCATTTGGTGTGTTGTGAGAAGGCAAGCCTGTGATCAGTCATCATGCGCTAACGTGATGGTCCACACCATCGCCACCCACTCCGTCTCGACTGCTCCTCTGCCCCGGTCTGCTGACAAATCCACGGAGAAGCTGATTTTTTTTCTTTCACGAGTTATTAAAATGCGGCGCAGGCACTCTTCTTCTGGTCTTATTGGTTTGCGATTCCATTCTTTCTGCATGCGATTGAATTACAAACATGCCTAGATGTTATGAGGAGCATGATTTCCCTATGACATCTGAGACTCTGTATTGCATCGGCCACTGTGTAGAGGTTTAGCTTATTGCAAACATTGATCAACGTGTCGCAATTCAATTTAGAATGTCAACAGCAGCATAATGTAGTAGGAAAGGTGGGAGGTGTCTTTGCTACTGTGTCCTGTAGCCTACTGCAGGGCAGAGGTGAATCCTATTGAAGACTAGATGGCCAAGGTCAGCGGCCGCACATTTGTTTAATGAAGGCAGCCGGGGCGTTTGGACAAAGCGGATCAAACGACTCAGCAGCCTCCCGGCTGTTGCGAGGCAGCAATGATTGAGTCAGCAGCATCCCAATCATCAAATATGTGACAAATTACAGAAATACGATTTATTGTCTGTATTTGACGTAAAACACTAGGAATGTAGTGAACATTATAGGCTTCAAAGGAAAAAAACAGCTGGTGTGACAAAAGTCACTAGAGTACCACAAAGAGACCTGGAGACCAAGCAGAGGGAAAACAACAATAATAAAGAGTGAATAACTCTCTGGGGGGAAACAATGAACTCAGGATGGGCTATAATGCACATATGAAGCCTCCTGTGCCACACCCTTTGCCCCTGCATCTGTGCGATATCTCCAAGTGCATCAGCTATCTATCATCTTGGATGGTGAGCCCAGAAAAAGCCGGGAGAGGCTGTGCTGCTGCTGCTGCTGCTGCTTGAGCTACGGGAGGCGGCTCCTGTTCTATCTGGCTGTCCGCTCCCTCCGGCTATTTATAACCAATAGAGCTACAGCACTTTATGAATGTCCGCGGGCACAGCATCACACAGTCTTCTGATACTCTGCCGCAACTGTTTTGGTGTGTCATTATAAGAGGCAGTGCTGGGAAATAAAGGGGGTGGTGGGGGGGGTACATTTCAGGGGCCACTCTCATATTATTCTCTGCAAATGTGCCTCGAATAACAAACAGCAGACGGCGTGTGGCACCGCAAACACACACAAGTTTCATCCTGTGTCCTGTGCAGTCGACGCTATATATAGATCCTATCGCTGTTGTCTTGCTGAATCCCCCCCCCCCCAAAAAAAAAATAATTCCAAAGTCATTATGTGAGGATCAATGAAATGCACGACTCCTTTGCAGCAGAAGCCTGCTCTGCTTTTATACACTGCCCATCTCGCAGATAGCCATCTTTTGCAGATGAATAACATGGCATATGGGGAGGATCACGACTGCCTCACACTTCCACACAATGAGAAGTGTTATCTCAGCAGAGCCTATACGTGGCCAAATAAAGGCTAGATTAAGATAACATTTTGTAATTCACCCCCCTTCCCTCCCCACACACACACACACACACGCACTCACATTCGCGGGACAATTACATTTGATGAATGGCTTAAGCCTTCTTCCTCCCAGAAAAGCACACATAGAAAGGAGCAGACAAAGCAGATAAGACTGTCAAAAATGTGCATGGATAACACATCTATGAATCCATCTCGAATGTACGAGTATTGGATGCATTTTTACCTGCAGAGGACGCGCCTCACCACACACTCAAGTCCCCCGTTTGCGTTTCTGTCCTGTCAACCGATTCTGTCCCAATCAAAGCGGACTTGCAGGGACATTTCAGCCAATTTGATATCGGAATGAGATCCGGGGAGTTTTAAGAAAAGCTTTTCTTACGGATTGGTGTCGCCGGAGTACAATTCACATATGCGAGGGACGTTTTCTCTTAAAGTAGCCCAGAGACACCGCTGCGTTCTGGTTACCCTTTCTAACATCTTGGCCTCTGCCCACATTATTAAACTGCATCGACATGAGAATAAACACTGAGAACACTAACCCCCCCCCCCCCCCCTATTTTTGCGCTCTTAATCGGATACTCACCTGCTGTATCCTTCACTGCTTCCAAGCATCCTTTCGCATTTCTCCCCGACGGCAACTCCCAGTCACCAACACTCAAATGAAGACGCACTATCTCAAGTCCATCACCTTGAAAGACGGCTTTAGAATTAAAAAAAAAAAAAAAAAAAACGAAGGCTAGAGAACAGACAGTCGTTTCACGCGGATTTCCAATGAGTTCCTTCACCACCGCAGCGCCGCGGTTCTCAGATGACAGCTGTAGTTAAAACACGCAGCCGACGGACGCATAGACGGTGCGATCCTCCCTCGGTAATGGGACTCCCGGTGCGCTCTGAACTGGCGTCCGATGGCGAGTGCGGAGACTAAAGAAGCGATGCAAAAGGCAGGTAGAGAGAGCACAACTCCCACACACAGTTCCCGATGCAAAGCGCGCAGTTCTCGCTCCTTGATGCAGTCTCTCCACAGCCTCGCGCTCACAACACTGTGCGACTGGCTGTCGTCAGCGGCGCAGGCAATCTGCTTGCTGAGGGGAGGGACGGAGATGATCGGCGGAATGCACTCTGCCCGGTGTCCTACTCAAGAGAGTGTGTGTGTGTGTGTGTGTGCTGTGTTTGCCCATATGCGTTTGATCACCGCGCGCATGCAGTCTGTGCTTTTGCTGCTTTATGTGTTTCGACTGCGCGTTTTGTTAAGCGGTCTTATCTGTCAAGATGTGTCTGTTCTGAATCGCAGCCTCCACTGTTGGCGCACGCACGCTGACGCGAGGATGCACGCACGGAGGACACAATTCGAAACGGCGAACGCCTTAAGAGGGTTAATTGAAGCAAAAGAGCTCGCGTTGCCCTCGCCACATGCAAATGTTTCACCGACAAGCTGCTGGCATATATAAAATATTCAATCACACTTAAGTCTCTGAGACTGGAGAGGAGACATGGAGGAGGGGGGGGGCAAGAAGGGAGGGAGATGGGTCTATAAGAAAGTAGCAGTTCCTGTTTTGAGAGCCTGATGGCACTGTGGGCTTCAGATATTGCAGACAAGCACACACACACACACACACAGGCACAGACAGGCCATGCATGTTTCATATCTGATCCCTTGTCTATCTCCTGTGATTTTAAACGGGGTGTCAGACACATTCAGTCGGGGATTGTAGGGGGCTTTAAAAGTAGGAAGAGTAAATATTTCATCTGAGCAAACTCTAATCTTGTCCAATCCACCGTTCTCATTTCGCTGTCTTTGCTGTGATGCTACACTAAGAGAAGATCAGATTGATGTCCTGAAACATGCCGATGAGTGGAATTCAGCATCACTGGATCTCCTTAAATAGTCTGGGATCAATTTAGTCCATTTTAAAATGCATTGTAGTAGCTGAGTGTTGGGACTCATTTGTAATCACTGCCCATGGTGTACATTGGATTCCTGAACGCCAGCCGCTGCTCACCCATGAGAGGCCCCAGTTAGTTATTAGTCTGCTGCACGTTTGCTGGGGGTGATAGTTATTTCATTTGTGGAGCAAGAATTCGCTCACTCGTTACAATTTGAAGTGTTGAGGTTGTCCTGTTTGAACCTCATTCATTCATTGAGGCGTTTGATAGGATGAGAGGAGGACAACAAGAGACTGGTCCAATTAATTTGCAGATCTTAAGCCGGTGACACCACATCTTGTTGAAATGCCTCCACTTTAACATGAAAGAAAATCCTCTAAGGTATTTAATATATAATGTACTCAGGCAGTAAATTCTGCTTGAGTAAACTAGTCTGATAGTCTGACCCTTACTTATAATCATAATAATGTTCCTGTTATTACTGACAGGTGTAATTTTGCACAAGTTCTCCACATCTATAATATGCATTACATTGTATTGTGCGATTTCTAGTAAAAGCTGTGTCCAGGCATTATACTTCTTCAGTTCCATTGTGAGACTTTGTGAGGACTTTTCACAATTCAATATATTTATTTATTGATATTTAAAAAAGTGTTTGTAACTCTTCATGTTAAAAGGGCAGAGTAACTCAATCATTGAAATCCAAATGACATTTCATGTCTCCTATAACCTACATCATCCAACACACTCATCGCGTGTATATTCCACTCAAGTTTTCACTCAATGCCACTAAAGTAGCTGTCTGGTTAAAATGTGTCTCTGTCTTCCTTCCATCCTCAAGCTTTTCTGCACAGACACCCAGAGCAACTTAAGCCACTCAGCCATCACAGCTACATGTGAATGTCATCAGCATCAGTTCACGCATGGCCAGGGCCCCTTTGCTTTGAATACAGCGTATTTTCTCTGTGTTTTGGAGATGTTTCCCAGTGCCTGGCCGTGAAACCGGTCCTTCGGGGGGGGGGGGGGGGGGGCTTGGGCTTCTTCTTTTCCAGATCAGTGAACTACACCCAACCAGATACAAACTCAGCTACTGTATTCTAAAATTCGCTGGACATTATCTTTTCCTAAAGGATATGACATAAAAGTTGCTCAATAAGGAAGTCAGAGCATATATTGCCTCCGCACAGCTCTCCACATGGCAGCTAGAAGCTAACAGTGCTAACAACGCAAGCAATGCAAACAGCTGCAACAGTGCTGACAGAGCTAACAGTGTTTACCTGAGGGGGGTACCGGGGGTTGAGCGCTTTCGGTTCCACCCTCTAGTGTAGAGGGTGGCAGTTAGCTAGCCAGTGGGGTACAACAGAGAGACTCATTTGCACTAAAAGGCATGCGTGGCCCGGAGAGAATGAGGTTAACAATTAGCTTGGAGTACGAGAGAGGCTGAGTTTGTGGTTTGTGGTCTTTATCCCCGCCTGCCTCATCTCCTTCCTCTACGCCTTGCTAAGAGCTGCAAACAACTATAGAGGTAACAATGGATACCTAGTGACGCCACAGGCTTTGAAAGCATCCCATCAATAATTAATTTGTTCTGCTGTGTTCCTCAACAATGGCACGCATGCCTGTCCTTAATCCTTTGCCATACTAGGTGTGCGCTGTCTGTCATTCTTGACTCTAAAAAGTTAATGGTTTCGGTGATGAGATGATAAAATAACCATTTGCTTGTTATGATGGAATCATTTCCCCTGTTGTTCAGCAGGTAAGTGGTTGTGCATACTAACCCGCAAGGATGTCATTTTAGCAATTCAACTTTATTGATGAGCTCTACCCTTTAATGAGCATCAATCCTATTCTCATATTAATACACTTCACAACATCACTTCTCTGCTTTACCAAATTAAATTCTGGTGTTTGGAATGAATGGTATTTTGTCCCCTTGGTGTCCTTTTGGGGTAAAACATGACAGCGGTGACGTGCATTAGATTGTACAGATGTTAATGATGTTTTTGTTGATAAACTACAGAAATATAGTCCAGAAAAAGTACTGCAAGCAGTACTGTATTCAAAGTACAGCATGCGCTGGCTCTAACAGATGGCTTCACTGGACAACTTTTATAGCACAGTTTATGATGTATCTATATCATGAAGGATGGAAAATACACTCTGCAGGTGGGCTGGCATATTTCAACAGCAAAGATGGATGTGAAAGTGTCAACAGCGGGTTTCTATTTCAGCATTCCTTATTTTTTTGCAGGTGCCAAAGGTCTGTTATTAGAAACGTTTTTGACTTTTATATTGAGGTTCAAACACAACATTAGTTTTCCTCCCAGCACAGGATTCTGGACTGCTCTTTGTATGAGAGGACGTTAGCTAAACACTCCTGCTGAGAAGAAAGAAATACAAAATCTGCCCTACGTAAAATAGATCTTTATTTTATGAAATTAATATATTTACATACATGTAAAGCATATATATATATTCATTTTTTTAATTAGATTGTTTGTCCTCTTCAGCAGCATGTAGACAGAAGTCTCTTCCTCTCTACTCTTAATTCTCTGTTGAATTCAAGTCAAGTTACTTTTATTCCTACAGCCCAATATCACCCTTTGTCCTGAAGTGGTGTGCAAAGTGAACATGTACAGATTCTATACGTTGCAGCTGCGTTACATGCTGTAATTCCAGGACCATGGAGAGCATCAGCCACTGGCCTGCTTTTTATTCTGTTCAGCACCACGGACAGAGCCAGACTGAGGCAGACAGGTCCACAGCCCACAGGAATGTCATGTTCTCTTTTCACAGCAGCGTCGAAAGGAAGCTCGGATACAGTAGACCCAAATGATTCGCCACCCTTGTCTTTATTCATTCCCTGTCAACAACGAGGACAGTCTCACTTCCTGCAGCAAAAGCTCAGCAGGAAAACCCAGACGTTCTGCTCCTGGGTGTGAGAAGGTTAATATCAATATCGATGTGATGCTGTTTCAAGGAATGCAAGCTTCAGAACATATTTAACCCTGGGAGGTGGAAGTCAAAGTCGCAATCAGGCAACTGGCTCTGGCAAAAACACTCAATCAAGGATTCATATTGTAAATATACATTTCTGATTATGTTTAGGAAATCAACAGGCATTCAATATGTACACATGACTGCTGACAGCAGGTATGGTCCTGTTACTGGTTTACTAAGTATCCAATGGTGGAAGAAGTATTAAGACACTTTACTTCAGTACAATTTTAGTTTAGGTACTTGGCCTTTACTTGAGCATTTCCATATTCTGCTACATGTTAGAGGTAAATATTGTGCTTTTTACACTATTCATTTGATTTGTTAGTTACTTTTGCAGATTCAGTTTAGTAATACAAAATATAATCAAGAAATAAAATATGACATAGTAATAGATTAAGCTACCCAGCAGAATATAAAGCACTTAAAATGAGCTCCGGCTGCAAGATGAAAGTGATGAACACATTGATGTATCAATAATTACAATCCAATAATATTCATTTATACCTTACTCTTGAATGCAGGACTTCTACTTAAACAGAGTGACTGTGGTAATGTTATTTCTCAGTACAAGATCCGAATACTTCTTCCACAACTGAAAAGTAAATACCACAATTTAAAAATACTCTGTTAGAAAGTGAGTTTTAAAAATCTTCATCTGCAAAGTAATCTGTAACTAGTACAGGTACCTAAAACACGTAGTGACGTAGGAATTACAGTATTTCCCCATAAAATGCAGTGGAGTAAATATTTCATATAAAATAGAATAACATTAAAACACAAATAACGTACCTGAAACTTGTAATTGTACTTTACTTGACTAAATATACTTAGTTGTCTTCCACTCCTGCATATTCAGGATGTTCAATCGCTGACCCGTTTTTCATCTGTTGTTGAGATTAACAATTTAATCAATAGCATTCACCAGCAGTTTGTAAAGCATCCCATCGCCAGAGCACCACCGATCAATCTCTCTGTGCTCTACCCCTCGTGGCCTCTTTAGCAGGGGCCCGGTCTAAAAGCCTCTGATTTACCACCATCTTGCAACATGCCTATCCTTCTGACCTTTAAGTTGAATCTGCTTTAGTGGCACCGGAGCTTATTACAATGCTGAACTTGCACTTCCTCGTGGTTTCCTGGCAAAACAACAGCCAGACTCTCTCCACTTTTCTCTCTCACTGTGTGAACACATCAGGCGCACTAACACACGAAGAGTTCCTGATGAGACAAATCCACTTCACCTTATCAGTGTGCATAACGACAGTCGTGCTTTGCAAAGTAGTGCTTGTTCACCAATACTGCTTTGTAATAGCTCGATTTTAGTCGCGGTTTAAAGTGGCGAAGCAATTGCACGTTTCAATATTTGCCTCTTTCATTTTTGATATTTTAACTTGCGACATTAGTCTTTAAAAAAAAATTGTATTTCAATTTTCTGTAACAACTCTGGGACACATTTGGTATCAGTGCTGAAGAGCAGCTTGGCTTTTTACATTAGCATTTCATGCTCTTAAAAAGAGCAACATTAGGGGCAACATGCTTCCCTAACATATATCATACATTGAACAAGATTATATATTTTGTTTGATTTAATTAAAAGTACAAAAATGCATGCGTGTCTATAGGGTATTGTGTATATATATATATATATAGTATTATCCTGACTTGTATTATTGTGCTGTACGTGAAAACGACTGCTGCAGTGAAAAATGGAAAGCAGTGTGTCTGGCGAGGTTGGAGGGGAAAACTACCCTCAATGGGCTTTGAATTGCCAAGATCCTGAATAAGCATTGTAATATGGGCTTGCAGGCAGCAACCAAATGTGCATCAAATTGGATTTGGCATTACCGACATCTAGTTTTACCTTTGCAAATGCATAACCCACAATACATATTAAAAATCCAACACTAATAACATCCTGTCATACTGTAAAGGATATTATTGAGGGACTGCATGGGGTTTAGGGGCTTTACAGTATGACAGAGTTAGTTCATTTAATATTATTCTATTTCATTGCATATATTGTGCATTTTTAAAGTCAATAGTTTTTAGTTTTTACTCTGTTAATTTCATTGCTTACCTCTATCAGACTGCTGCTGTATCGAACACATTTCCCTTGTGGGATTAATAAAGTATCTATCTGCAGCATCTATCTGACATCCTTGGGTGAAAGCTATTTTAATGACGGGCAGTTTACAGCCATAGTGTTGCAAAGGTGTCAAACCAACGTCATAATGAGTCATCGAGATCATGAAAATCTGTTTTGAGACAGTGGCAGTGCACCAGAGGACGGTCTTTGTGATGGTTACGAAGATGGAGAAATATGCACAATGAGAAAAATGAATTGCTCATTTATTCCATGGTTCCCACACATGATTGTGTTGATTGTCATTAACTATTATTATAATATTTACTGTACACTACCGCTTCTATAATGAAGAAAGAATACTTCGATGGACTTTATATCCAAGTGACATGAAGTCAAATATATCCCACATTTTAGAGGGATAAGAAGGGCCTCATTAAAACAACTGCAGCAAATTGGACCTAGTTCTGTTAAGCCAGTGGTCATTTGAGCAACACTTTTTCTTCAAAACAATTGGCATGTTGTGGCTCTCTTCCTGCAACTCAGCCTCAGTGCTGTGTAAGAAGTACTGCAAAGATGATGCTCCATGCTACTTGCACACACTGCTTTGGGCGGACTATCATTCCCATTAAACTAATAACAGTTTGCCTCTTATCTCACAATGTCTTGGCAAAGTCACTTCCACCCTTGAACAAAACACAATGTCTTTGAATGCTTGGGCTTAATCTATCACTGAGGCCCAAATGAGACTGCATAATCCTGTGCAATTTGCCTTCTTGTACTCTACATTATCACATATTTTCACTGTGTTTGTGGGAACAATAACGCCATTCCTCAACTTCAAAGGCAGGCAAATTGTAATTATTCGTTGCATTTTTTCTGCTCAAACAACAAAAAGCATTGGAGTCTTCTTACAACAACACTCTGATCCTGTATACATCACACTTCTATATATATATTGTTCGCCTTTTCAACAATGTGTGCACAATTGAATAATCAATAACTCCTGTGAATCAACCAATTTGACCCTGTGTAATATGACACCAGTCAATCTTAAACTTTGAGCACAGAGGGAGGTGTTTGTGGAGCCACAGTCCTCTGTAGCTTCCTATCACACTGCATTCTAAGCCTATCCATGTTTTAGTGCTCCAATCAAGTTCAAAGGCTGCAATATAAATCCCTGTTGTATATTTACTGCCTGCTCGTAACACGCATAGTGTCTTTTTAGAATAAACATCTGTCGTCACAGAGAGTTTAAGTTGAGGCACGACGAACAAATCACATTATTAATGACTGACCTACCCTACTTGGTCTATCTCACACCGTTTACTTCGTCAGTTCCTCATAAATATGTCATGGTGGACACTTCTTTGTACATAAAGAAGTTCAGTTACATGTTTTTTCTGGAAGTATTATACAGGTCTGTCATGAGTGGAAGGAAAGATGTCTCCGTAAGAACAGACTGAGAACTTTGGTGCAGCGGGGTTGCCTGCTTAACCATGACATGCATGAACATGTTTGATATCTACAGAAAAACATCATCTGCATAGAATGATATCAGGAGGGTGATGAATGTATTGACTAGGATAGTGTTCTGTCTCTGAGTTCAGAGACATAACTACTTACAATTGGATTACTTTGAGCCTGTATACCCAGGGTTAGCCCTGATACGACTGGGTTTACCTGGGAATGACATACTATGCTAACCTTGATGGTGGGACCTTTGAAGACGACCAAACATCAGAGTTTAATACTGAAATTAGATGAAAACTGTATTTTAAAAGGAATCTTTCCACTCTTTAAAAACAAAGTTCAAAACAACATGTCAATTCCTACGAGAGCTGTGAGCCTTGATGGAGCAATTTGGAAAAATAGGTCCAATTACATCATCGGTGGCTGACAGGTCCTTTGATGCCATCTAAATCGGGGCATTTTGCTGTTGGCATTGAGTGCTAAGGGTGTTTGAGATCTCATAGAGAAAAACCAGCATCAGAAGCATTAGTCTGGATGGCAGAATATGATGGAGGGTATAGATGGGGTTGAGGAATGGCATTGTTTTTGTTATCACCTTGAGAGTCAGTGGAGTATAATTTGTGATAGACTTGTGGAAGCATTATTTACCTGTCAACGTACTGTGAAGAACTCAGCATATTCCCTCTTGACAGGGTCTGAAGGTGAAACGTAGACTTTCTTTAGACTCATAGCCAACAGCTAGCTTTTCTTCTACATCATAAAATGTATGTTGTGCTTTTGATAAAGGGATTATTTAGTGTTTGTCTGCCGTTAAACATGTAAGCCTCAGCAACCCCAGCTTTCAGGATTCACACCATTGAATTGGTGTAGAGCAGATATAGTAATTCAAAAAGGCCATTTAAGAAAATGCATTACCTTCGTGGGGGGGGGGGGGGAACGATACACTTGCTGTACAACAAAAATATAAGTTGTGGTTTCACCACTTGATGTTTGTCAAATGAAACTATGAACATACAGTTAATGGTCAATAACTGTACATGCTCTTTTATCTTTTTTTGTTTTATCTAGCCATTTGGGATTTCATCTAGCCACTGAGACAAATGTGACAAATGTGTTTCACTATAGACGAGCTATTACGAGCAGCGCTTTAGCCTCAGACCCCTGCAGATATTCTGCTCATGGCCTCTGAAACAATGGCTCCATTTTTATTTATTTTTTTCATCTGCAGGGCACCATCCATTGCCAGGGCTCCTCGCCTGTCAACTCAGTGCACAGACAATAGCTTCCTGACATGAGAGCTCCTTGTAAAAGATGTTGCCACACATAAAGGTGCACAGACAAACACACAGTCGCCACAAACATGTTGGTGCAGGAACACACAGATACTCATGCACACCCACACACAAATCTAATCTGGCCCTCAATCAAATCCCATCCTTTTGTTTTTCAGACAGCAAAGGAGGGTGAGGGAATGGCATTGGGAGTAGCGTTCACTGGTAAGTAATCACTATTGCAAGCGGTTTTGGGGTCACCCCCCCCCCCACTCCTCACCAACACCACACCATTCTGAGGGGAAGAGAGATTTCAATCACTTTATAGCTGCCACCATGGCTTTAGTAAGTAGTTGACAGCCAAATCCATGCCGATCCGTTGAGTGATTGCTGCTGCGAAAGGTCTAATCTCATTTTCTCTTCAGCTTCTGACTTCCTGTAAATGAGCACACATTAAGTTTAGGTGTTACACTGTTGTATCGTATAGCAAAGGCAATTCATGGATTTAAATGAACGTGCAGTATGTGAAGTCACCAATCATCAAGCCTCCAAGGTGTCACAAATTATACAAAGTTAAATACATGATGTGTTAACACTTGGAGTGCCAACACGCTCTGACAGAGCATTTGGGTATTTTGAACCACTACAAGCCGTTCACCCCACAACTTTTCTAAATGTGTGTTTTTCTGATGTTTTATCAGAACTGGAGAGCATTTCGTCATTAACAAGAGAAGAGCAAAGAATGACCCGGAAGGCTTTGCTCAATAGAAAACATGTTTCCTCTCTTCTCTCCAGTGGCTTACATGCAATAGTTTGATTGAAGGATGGTTCATCCAATCACCTGCCAAGTGTTTATTGGAAGTGCATGCCCTTTGTCAAACTGTTTCCAACGACGCCTTCTCAGGTGGTTCTGTGTAACAAACCATCTGGTGGGTCAGGTTAATCATTTCTAGTAACTTCATCAAACAAATGCTTTGTTGATGTGCTGGTGAACACAGTGCAATTACACATGATGGTCTGGCCGACCGTTGGGTGGTAGAATCCAGATGGTCCGAGTGTAAAAATCTGTCCGAACGTGTCACTTCCTCAAACGAATGCACGTTAGTCTGCGCAATATCTCCACAGTATGATGAGATAACTTCACAATATGGCGGTGGTCAGCGTTCATGGATTTTGTTGATGTCACAGATAAAAATGCAAAGCCCAGTGCCTCTGGCTTATTTTCAAATGCCTGCACTCTTCATGCTGTTCATGCATTTAAGAAAAGGCTTGAGTCATGGGGAAGTGATATCTGCAATCTTGAAACTGAATTAAAAAGGGCTATTTCATACTTAACCAAACTGTTAGACAGGAACATGTTCATGTAACACTCGCAGCTTCGGCACAACAAAGGGAGACATGTAAAACCAAAATCTATTTTAATATAGCTTTTGATGGATAATGTGAGGAAATAAATACACCTGAAATCCTTCAGTGACCGTGTCAGTGTCTACTTTGCTGCTGTTTGTACAAATTCATTCAACCTATTCATCCGTTCTATCTCACTGTATAGCATATTTAAAATACCCATGAATGTACTGATGTATGAATATCATCACTTTACACATTACAACTGGAATGGAAAGTCCAATAATGTTGTTATCTCAAATCAAAGCCCTCCCCTCTTGAGCTCTGCTTTGCAACATGATAAACTGTCTTCAACACACTGGAATTGTTTGTCATCTGCTGTACATTAGAGCTCCACTGAAGCATCAACAATCCATTTATTTTTAAACATCGTCGTTTTTCTAAGCAAATGACAGAAAGCTCACTTTTTAACCCCTCATGTGAAAATGTCTGAGTTTGCAAGAAGCTAATGGCTTGCATCTGACGCCTCATTTGAACAAGGTGGCCACTTTGACCCAGAATATTCCCTCTCTGTCATTTCGTCTCTGAAGGCTAGCGCCATTAACCCTAATGCACTGATGTAATGTCTATGTTACAGGCCTTTAATGTCACAATCTCTGCTTTTTTTACCTCAAACCCGAGACATTTCAGTGTGTTCTTACAGGAAACATGGTGGGCTAGTGACCACAAAGACGGACACATTTTGCTTGTACTGCTGCAGAGTGCTGGTGCCAAGGAAGAAATTTAAAAAATGAAATAACAGATTGGTTGGTATTCTCTCTGCAGTCTTACGTACGGCTTCCAGTGCCTTTCTATCTGTATAAGCTACGTCAAGTTACTGTGAAATGAAAATACAGTTTGTCAAAGAGACCTCCGAAAAAAGGATGCCGCCAGTCCAGAGATAATCTTTTTTAACCCACACATTCTTGTTCCTTGTCAAATCTGGCACCTGCATTACCCATAAAGCAACATGGCTGATGTAGTAATGAGCCCCTTACGGCAAGTTTAAGTCTTTTTTGCAAGTTTATTTATCAGAGCTGATGCAGCCCCTTCTGGAGCCACAACATGCTTGATAAGTGGATGATTATAACAACCATTTTTTTAAACTTTATTTCTAATGCAGATCACCATCCAAATCACATTAGTATATTTATTACATGTATATATTTGAATGAAAGTGACAGCTTCGCTATTTACTGACCCACCGCTAATTCTTGTGCCTTTTTTTCCTGGCCAAGGACGCGCTTGGTGTGAGGCTTTGACGTTTTGTGGCCGGCTCTGTATCGGCGGGTGGGGCATGCAGATGCCCCTTGTCCAGGGGTCGTCACTCACCCGTTGAGTGGCACGGCGGGAGACGTGCGCTGTCTGTGTGCATGTGCTGCCCCGTGCTGTGTTGGCGCAGAGTCGGCCAAAGATCAGCAGAGTTTCACTTTGGGGACATCGCGTGACGTGGCATTCGCAATCTGCTTCACGAGGGCGCATTCATTTTTCATTGAGAGAAAACGACTTGCTTTTACCCGTCATGATTCCAATGTGCATGTAGCACCAGCCTCAGGTAGCCAGCCAGAGAGCAGACCGGTTCCCAAGAAGCAAAGTATCAAGGGAGTAAAGAAAAAGAAAGTTGGTTTTCATCCATACGTTGTCATGTATGAAAAGAGCCAAAATGATCAATCCAAGCAGACTATTTGAATAATAAGCAACTTATTTAAGCAGCATATACATAGGAATGATTCTGTCCCATATTTGATGCAAACAAATGTATCACTGTAACCCTGATCACTATAGGCGGTTCACACTGTACAACTTAATTCACATCAGCAGTAGCTACTCACCAAGACCTGTCAACAGACAGACCGACGTGTAAAGTTCCCAGCATTGTGGGTGATGACACATTTCCTCTGTTTACAGAATCTCCTCACACTCACTGCATTCTGCTGTGCTCTAAACAATCCTCCCTTCCTGTATCATTAGCTGAAAGCTGCTGCTCACATAATCTTTGTTAGATTTCATTTTCGGAATTAATATCCAGCATCTTTTACATGGTACCTATGGTCGTCTAGTCACAGTGATTATACTGTGCCATGCTGGGCAGCCATTAAGAACCAGCCAAATTCAATACTGTTTGGAATATACCGGACCCCTCAGGGTGCTGTTATGGGCATTTAACTATAGTGATTTGTCCATTGTGCTCATCTTAGATTGTGCAATTAAATTAGAGTTTACTCGTCTGCGCCGCATCTTCATCTTTATTCTGGTCCCTGAGAATTTCGCTCTGACCTTGCTAGTAGTCTGCCAGCTGCTATCAGAGTTTAGCACGAAACCACACGGTGTGTGGCTTATTAATCACAACAAATCAAATGAAAACAAAATCCACAGTTCTGTCCTGTTTGATTTACAACATTCCAGCACGGACAACCCGCTGTGATCCAAAGTCTGTCAGGAACGCAGTCAAACAGAGCTGCATCTGTCAACATTTGCTGAAACACAAAACCAGTAGAATCTACTCAACTGAGAACAAGAGTCATTTGGACTTACCAGAAATGTGTTGGAATTTAACAATTGTATTGGCTGGAGTGTCGAACTGTCTCCTCAGCAAACGAATCATAGTTTCAGTACTTTATTGATCGCCATAGAATAATTCTCATCATCCAAAGTCAAGTCCAGGTCTTGATTAGCTACAGAACGTCATGTTAGTCACGAGTGAACACGTAACAGCTTAGATGCTTTGTGATTTTTAGGCTTGTATCCTGATCTTCTGACTAAAGTGCAGAAGCTCTATTCATGCTGCCTGCACCGATTCATAACATTATACCCAATAACTGTTGAGAAATGCTGGGTTGTATATGCAAGTAAATGATTTGGAATAACAGCATATCAGCTTGTAGACTCACATTGTACATGGCAGAGGCTAATGGTAAGCTTTTCCCTCCGCTTTTAACAGCTGTTGAGCTGTCTGTCAATGTTTCTACATTTAAGAGCCAAAGCTAATTATTTAAATAATAGAGGATTTGGATAATAGAGAAAGAAAACACCACTTTTAAAAGGAATCCTGCAGAGCTCCCTCTCCTATTACAAACCCCAAACAATCACGTTGTCGTAATGCTCTGTAAACAGCGGTAGGATGAAATGCTGTTATCGTAGCAGTGTCATTTTTTCCCTATCTTTTGTTCAGGGTAAGAACAGATGCAGCTATGATACTGGATGGATTCCTGGGGAGCACGGAGATAGGAGTTTCCTCAGCACATACGAAAATAGCAAAATAAAACCATTTAACTTGTTCTACCCGTCTACCCTGAAGAGGCAAATACATAAATGTTCGTGCATTTACACACACGCACAGCCAAGAAAGCAAACTGGGGAGAGGTTGGATACGACACATATTGCAGTCACTCTGGCCTCTGCATTGTGTCAGCAGAATCTCATTAACATGGGGGAACGGTAGCTCTCCTTTGGTCGGCTCTATTAGTTCCAGGGTTATGACCGTTTCTCATTGTGTGGCTCCGAGCAACATGCTGGTCCCCTTGTGGTGTGTGTCGGAGTGTTTGGAGGTTAGGGAGTGCGTCTGCATCATTATAAGCCGTTTCAATTTCCAAAAAAGCGAATGCTGAAATGGCTGCCTGGAGTTAAAGGGTCACTTCAGTGTTTTTCAACCTGGACCCTATTTTCCCATGTTTTGTGTCGAAGTGACTAAGGGAGACAACACTTGTTTTGGAATTGTTCAGTGTGGAGCACGAAGGCTGCAGACTGCAGCCGCTAAATGGGCCGCAATGTTATCGCTCGGGGCAACTCCGCACTGTCAATGTACGTCCAGTTAAAGTGCTTTTTCTGTTTGCCACTGCCAGGAAAGGTGAAGAAAAAGGTTTCATTTCTCTGTAGGGTCCTTTCCATAATGTTGTCAGACACTTAAAATAACAATGTGAACCTGTCAGTTGCAGAAATAAGCAATTTTAGTGGATGTACATTGACGGGGACTAATTGCTCACAGCGGGTACCTCAAGGTACCGTCTGCGGTGCTCCAAAAATGTTACCGGTGTTACTCGAGGCCCAGTCTCACTGTTGAACCTAGTTCAGCCAATCAAAGAAAAGAAAACACGTCTTATACGCTGCAAATGATGGACTCTGCCTGTCTGGACTTTGTAATGGCATGTCAGTCTAAATTTGACAACATTAAAAAGGTGCGAAGGCATGCATTACGCAATCTCCACGCATCGCTATCACTTTGTATTTTATTTAAATGCTTCCAGGGAAATAAATGTTGTTGAAGTTATTCCTTGTTTTAATGTGGAAGACAAGTGGCAGTCGTGAATATATTTACTCTTTGATTAACTGACACTTACGTGTAAGCAGCACTAAAGATCATACGCATATTGCTTGGCAGTTCTTAGCACATAACTTTATTTTAAATTCTAGTCATGATTTGTAAGTTTAAATGATGGCAAAGCCAGGATGACTGTCAGAGGACATTTACAATATTTGATGTCATGATGTTGCAACAGAAAACAAGATATTTTGGGCTTTAAAAGTTCACTGAATATTAGCATCATATCTTCAATGAAATGCTGAAGCTATCACATATTGGACCAAAAGGACATATGAGCACAGCAGCGTTCAACACTGAACTCCACTGTCAAGAAAAATGTGTTGTGTTACTTTATCTGTGTCTAGTTAAGTTTAATCACCCAAGAGCTGGTCAGCAGTTACCAGTTAAAGGAAGGAACCAACGACAGCTGGATGACTCGTGCTACAACAACGACCCACAACTCTGCTGCCAAACTTAGACCCACTTATCTTAAGATAGGCAACGTTGCTGCATCATTCGCCAGACACAAACTCATGTCAAACTCTCATATCAGTTGATTTATATTCAAATCCTCCCTGTCCTGTATGCGCGCTTTAAAACCACGCCCCCCCAACAGACCACTACAATCACTTTTGCGTAATGGCTTTTCTCCCAACGCTCCCTCGCTTCAGACTGTCACTTGAGTCTTGACTCAGCCCCAATCTGCTGGCAAAAAAATAAATAAAACCCTCTGTTTCTGTCACAGGGAGGAAACTAATATTTACAAATATCATCCCGCAAAATGATGCAGACATGCCGTAACTCTTGGGGCCTTTCAATTTCACAAGTCTTGACCTTTAATTAATCTGCTTTATCGGACCAATTAGTGTAAATACCAAAACATTGTGAAAGCGTTTTTTTTGCACCCCAGCATGAGTCGTCATATCAGGGCAGTTTCTTTGACATTATGTATTTGTTAAAGCCATAGTTGGTCATTTTAACACTTCAGTTTGGTCAGTCACTGAATATTGAACCCTCGTGTTCAATACCCTATTAGCTGTGATTCCCCCACCTCCCTCCTGCTATCTGTATGTTTAGTAAGGGCGCTGACGCTGCATCCTTCTGCATCCTTCTGCATTGTGATTGGTTTGAAGAACTACAGACAAGCCGAAGCATTTTTTTTCCCCTGTACCAAAATGATCATGTGTGCAGACAGACCTTTTGACACAGCACTTTGGAGATCGGTCTGTCTACGCGAGACTGATCAAACCCCCGAAGCCAAATCTGAAGATGTATCATTCTTCTATGTTTTGTCGAAAATCTGACGAAACAAATGAAGCAACACAAAAGATGGTCTCCACTTCTATATCAAGAGGCGAAATTATTCTGGCTCTCTGAGACAATTTTGCCTCGCACTGGACCAGAGTTTCGAAGTCAAAGAGGGACTTGACGCAGCCTTGGCAGGAATGGCAGAATTAAAGGTGAGTCAGGCCACCACAAGTATCCTACTGATACCAAAGCCAATAAACACTCACTGCTCCCAGCTGGAGACCAGCCAATACCACAGGGCAGCAGCGGGATTAAAAGGTCTCCTGAACGACTGATAGGGCAAGGTGGGCTCAGCAAAGTGTGTACAATGACACATGCTGCGTCGCCCTGTACCAACGGCGGTGTGCAATGTTTTCAGCTGAAAACACATTATATTTAATTATTGCTGCATGATTCTATTCCTTCAACAGAACGCGGTGGAAAATATGTCTTTCATCATATTTCAAGCAACGCAGTCTCACCCCAATGCTGACTACAGCGTGTTGACGTTAACTTGGGTTAAAATGGGTTTGGGCAAAATAATTTGTGTTAAAGGCAAATAGGACACTTGACTGTGTTCAGGGCAAAGGAAGCTTTGCTATATGCTGTTAGTTTCCATTCAAGGCCAAGCCAGTAGTTTGATGACTTTAAAGATCACATATATCATTTAAGAGTTTCACGAATAAATGCAATATCAGCTTGTTAAAGACCCAAAGTGTTCCAGGTTGTTGGTAGTAGCAAGTTCTAAATGTTGGTGCTAGCACTACTTTTTTTGTTACTTATTGGATAAAACAGTGTGCTTTTAACAACCATACGCATGGAGACATTGTGGCAGTCTGAGAAAAGATCATTTTTTGAGTTTAATTGATGAAACTATTTTTGTTTAAATAGTTATAGTGTATCTATTAGTGCATGATTCTGCATTAAGTGGGAGTCCACGCTTAGTCTCGATCGTTCTTGTTCTTTTTTCAACAATAAGCTTTCACAAAAAAATGATGAATCTCTTCTGTTCCTTCCCATTCCACTGATAAGTGGTGTGCTTGTTTTGTATTTAATAGTTAATAGTCTATTTCCGTCGCAAAATGGCACCAGCCACAGCCAGTTAGGGGGGAACCTTAGTTTAATGTCAGTATGCAAATCCTGCAGAATCTGCATTGCTAATGAAAACCACTGCTTTCAAAAATGATTCCTGACTTCAAGTTTTCAAAAAGCCGCCCTGTGTGCAAGTGTTCTGAGTTCTAAACAATGTTGGGTGATTCACAGGGCTCTGTGCCATCTAGTTCCCCCCCCCGCTGAATACACTCAATTTGTTTTGCATGAATTTGTTTTAAATGACTGCTGCACCACCATAAACAGAAGACCGTGCGTCTGCATTTGTACCTGTATGAATCACTGATCATCACTGCCTTGCTGATGTTGTCGTGACATTCCTACATGGCATTGAATTGGGGCATGTGAGTGGGAGGCAGTGCGCTTTTCAATTAGAATAAGTAGAACGGAGCAGAAGCGGTGTCAATATTAACAGTGGTAACTGTGATCTCGATCAGTGGGCATCGGAAATAATTAGCGTTGGAGGCCGACTGATAACAGCGCGTGCTCTATGACTGATATGTCCAAAGTTTATACGGAAGGAAGCCTTTCAGCGGCTGCGTGACCCTGTAATTAATCTCCGCCTCCCAGATGGAGCGGAACACATTGGATTCTTCTACCACCTTTGTAAACTAGCCTTTGCACTCCGGGAACATCTGAACGTGACCTTGCAATGCCATTTAGCACAGCCCCTTGAGTCCTACTGAGCACTTTAGATTTGCCACAAAGTTGCCACAAACAGGCTGCATAATTGCTTTTGTAAGGAACCCATTTTTGACGCCTCAAGGGTTCTAATGCAATTCCCATGATAGTGGCATTATCTAACATTGCTTTCACCTTCCTGCTTTGATATGCTCAGAGCTGCAAGTAATCACAGGGTAGAGGAAAAGATGAGAAGCCGCTGCTGTGAGGGTTCTGCTCTGCCATCACTTTGAGGCATCTCTTTTGCAAATGATTCATTGGCCTTCACTCTTTTTTCCAATGATCCCCTTTTCCAGATCATTAAAGCACCTTTGGCTTGCACTGTGGTGTGGCACACATCATCCACAGCACACCCACGCCCACTGACCCGCACCTCCAGTATCGAGAAGCCATCCCTCACGCACTGCAAAAACAACAGCCAACTAAAGGCTTTACCATAGGGAGTGAACGACTCCTTCACAATCAAGGCTATATTCCTCAGATGCGACACATTAGTTGCTGCCACTTGGCACCACGGCAGGTTGTTTGTCAACCAGCTGGTTCATGTATGCTTTCAGCGAGGCAGCGTTTCCAGATTGGTTCTCCAGTGAAAAGCAGCAAAGAGACTGAAGGCTCATTTCGACATTAAAGCGGGCATGATGAAGAATCTGACGTTACGTGTGCTATTGAACATTCACAGAGAACGTAGGAATCTTCAGCATGCAGGTGTCTGAGAATGATGTCAACTCAATAAGTGCGCTGGAAGACCACACGCGCGTTCCCACGCCGCAAGATACTGACTGTGGTTCTAACATTTATGTGATCTGTGTCTTGTGTCGTCGCTGGGAAACACAGTGTTCTCCCTGTTTGCTGTCCTCATCAAAATCCCTAACAAACAGTGCTGGGACACCTAGTCTCATTAAACCAATGTGCTGCTCGCTGTAACTTGCCACGCTCAGTTGCCAGCAGACAGAATAATTGGCCGTATCAATTAGGGTCTGCTTACTGTCTCACCATCACACTGGCACACGTCACGGCTCTCCAGGGTGGAAAAGAACAGAGGATGTCCAGCCACAACCGGTCATTTTAAAACTAATTACGTGTTGTTTTTATCTTCCCTGGAATATGGGCATACGAAGCACATTTACTACTCTGTTTCAGTTCTGTTGAACTTTAATTATCTCAGCATAGCTTTTCTGTGGAATCTGCAGCCTCCAAAAACAGTTCATTCAAAGGTGTGCCTTCTTTAGTAAAGAAGCTGTCACTCTTTTCTGATTGAGGTTTTGTGTACGGAAAGTGAAAAAAGAGAGGAATGAAAACATACGTTTTTTTCACCTTCTATAGGAGATTTTGTTTTGCCACTGGGGATGAAAAAAGAAAAGCAATTTCTTGACTCCTTTTTCTCTTACACTTCTACTCTTGACCTGGAAGAGGAATACCTCGGTGGTCATTGTCTCTTTCATTCCTTCCCGCCTACCCCGGCTTGAGAAAATGATTAATCCAGGAATAATAGAACTGAAACATACTTCACAAATATGTTATTTTCAGTAGATGAGCAGACTATTTATTTATGATGTATCCTATTTTGACATACAGAACATATACAAAGGCAAATCAATCAAATGTCAGTCTAAACTATGTGTGCCTGTGCCAAAGAGGTGCGTGATTTGATGACATTTAAATATGCAAATGAGGCATTCTTTAATGCTGACTTTAGGTGAATTCAGGAGAAATCTGCAGACACAAAAAGGCAAAGTGAAAATTAGCACCTAAATATGTATTTTGATTGTTTTGCAGTAGACTGAATGAAGAAACGTTATGGAAGCTAAATAGACCAATTCTCAAAAAATACCAGTGCATGTGTTCAGGTTATCTCCCTTCCAAGTATTCAAATAATGCGTTCAAGCTCAATGAGATTAGATTTGTCTTGTCTTCTGAAGTGAATCATTTAAAACAGAGATAAGACGAAGTACTGTTCAAACTATTTCATTGTGTGATCTATCATTCCAAACTGTAGTATGTGCATATTGAGCATTTTAGTCCCAAGTAAGGTTTCATTCATCTGGAACAACTGAAATAATGACGGGAAATCAGATTGTACTAAAATGCTCATCTGATTTTTTTGCATTGTTTATTCACCACAGAGCAATTGTGTTCACCTTCCTCACTTAAGGGTAACCTAACGGGACAATGTTTAGCATTCTCACAAATGGGACACTTTTTGTGTCCGGCCAGAACAAATAATACTTTGGATGGAAAATTTATTTTAGAGGACTTGCGCACAACAGTAGTCACAACGAAAATGACCAACCAGAAACAGGAAGACAGTATAAAACTAGCTTCCTCATTTGTAACATGGCAGGAAACATCGGGCAGCAGCTGAGGAGTCAGGAGAACGGGGCGATTTAGTTGAATGAGCCCAACAAAAAAGGAAAGTACATCACGCCAAAAACTATGACGAATGCCACATGAAGTGCGTCATATGTTTTGAGGTGTCTTCCTGGGCAGGAGGGAGAGACAAACAGCGCATTTTGAAGAATGAAGCGAGGTCACAACAGAGACGACCCAAATTATCACATTTCTGTGTGTGTTTGCGCAGAGTTGGTTTTGAGCTGCGTGGGCACATTAATCAGGTTACAGAAATAGAATAGTTTGCTCCTGTGTAATAGAAAATCATACCATTAGTGGAGGCAAGGTACTGATGGAAATAAATATGTTTATTCTTCCCTTCCTTAAAAGAAGACTAGAAAAACAAATCATGAGCACACGGCTGCTTCCTGTTTCCACTGGGCCACATCCCTCACCGATAGCGGAGCTTCTCTCATGCATTATAAAGGCAATTTACCAACAAAACCAGTAAAACAACTCGTAAAAACACTGAACACTGTGGGATGCATTTTCTGTCATGGCCTCCCTTTAAATATAAATACAGTTCTGAGCCTGAAAGCACAGCATTTGGAAGTGAATGATGTATTCAAAAGTAAAAAAAACAGGCATAGACAGCGAGGTGAGCTGGAAAAAAAGAGATAACGACCCATAACCAAAAGATAATAAGCTAGATTAAATTGACAGCCCGTGTATCCGATGTGATGGCCCCTGTGTGTTTGTGTGCTGCATCAGTTACTGGGTTTATGTTGTTTTGAAGGTGCCAGAAGAACCTGATTTAGTGTCTAGCCAGATCTACAGTTCCTCGGCCCAGTGATGCACAGGAAATAAAAGTCTGTCTCTCTTCACTTTATACTCCACAACACCTCACACAACATTATCCCCACACCTCCAAGTGAACACTACTGATGTCACTGACACACCTCACCTCAATGTGCTCCTCGTCTTCTCTATAATAAATGACTTCGTGCCCGTTCCTGCGATACGACACCATCTGCAGCTAGACCCGGTGAAAGCCGGCCTTGCCCGTGAACAAGATACTAAAATCCAACAGGCTCAATTATTGTAGATCAAGCCTGATAAGAGCATCAGTCAAATGTCAAAGACAAAATGAACACAATCAAAACCATGTGTCAAGAAGGGCTTATCAGATCATCTCAATGGAAAGATGGAATTACTGCCTGGCGGTTGTTTGCATCCGCCACTCGTGCTGCAGATTACATCCCTGAAATGTCTTCACCTCATCATTCCATCCTGGCAGACATTCACGTGAAACTGTCACGATTAGCTTATGAATTATTAAGTTGTGACCAAAAGCGTGTTTTGTGAGGTCACAGTCACCTTTGACAAACCAATTTCTAATCACTTCGGGCTTGAGTCCAAGTGGACGTTTGCGCCAAGAAATTCCCTCCAGGCGTTCCTCGGGTAACGCGTTTACAAGAATGGGACGGACGGACGACCCGGAAAACACAAGGCCACGGACATGGCGTACAAAAACACTCTTATTGAGCTTACTGAACAACGTGTGCAGTTACCACAAATCAGTGTCGGAGTTATTTGGGTTTACCTTGAGAATTGTATTCTTTTTCTTTGTATTTTTGCGATTCAACTCACTTCATTGTAACTGCAATTCATAACCGTGCATCCGGTCTTCCAACCGTGACTCTGTAACTCTGTGTTTCTTGCTAAACTGCCTCCGCTCTCGTCCACTCTGAGCGGTTTCTCGTCAGTTAAAAGGCATCAATATTTCATGTACAATCAGCTCTAAAGCATTACAGCCAACCTTGGATGAAGCTCGGTGGTGTAATCTTTGGCAGCGCGGTGCGCCCACCACCGCGAGAGGCGATGACCTTCACGCACTGATGCTTTGCAATCATTTTAAAAGCAGAATCACACCACAACAGCGTACACGAGATAAGACTAAACCTTTAAAAGAGGAGGTTTACGCTCACCCTTGAGCACAAAATCTGTTCGCAAACTAAACTCAAAACATTCGACAGCTCTGCTCAACTCAACCCGGCTGCACTGTTTTAAAACTTGCACCATAACAAGAACAAAAAATCCCATTGCCGACTGCGGTTTTTCATTAATTCAGCAAACACATTGACGTCCTACTGTCAGTTCCTCTGTAGAATGAATCACAAAGCTATTTCACAGACAAATGACTGTTGAATACCCATTTAGAAGACCATTAAAACATACATCATAGGCAGTATAGATTAATAATTCCCAGGGACATTTTAGCACCACTCCGCACCCAAATTGTAGTAAAACATTATGTAGTTGCATTTCTTGTCAACGAGTGTGCTGACATTCACGCTAATAACTCTTCAAATCCCAGTCGTGCTTTTATTAAAGACGAGCTTCTGTGCATCTTCGTATTCCAATCGAAAACACCCTTCCATAAACACACGGCGGTTTGCCATGGCAACCGCCACCACACTGCAGCCGTTCAAAGGCATACATTGGAAAGCATTCTCTCCCTGTTCAGCCTGTGCCTGTTCACGCTGCGTAAATATGTACAGTTGGTGTACATTCTGGAGGTCAATGGAAGTAGAGCACTTCTGCGCCACAGAGCTGCGCCCCGTGAATCCTTTTATGTGATAGCAGTGTGGCCCCTGCATCCTGTGGAAAGCTGACCTTGGATTCTTGTTGTGCGCTCAGCAGCAAAGGATTAGAGGAAATCTTCAACAAACACGTTTTGCTCTGAGAGATCTGGGCCTATTTTGCCTCAGCTTTATCTCAAAAAATGCAAAACAAGGCTACTTTTGAACTGCAATCTGTGGCTCTTGACAGCAGGGGGAAATACAAGGGGTTGATTTTTCTCTTATCGTTTTCTTTTTGTGTGAAAAGTAGGTCGAGCTGAGAGGCAAAGGAACTTACTGATATTCAGTTCTGTGAGAAGAAAAGACTCAAAGTCAAGCTAGACTCGTCACCTCCCCATAAATGAATGAACCTATTTTAGCTCTCTGAAGCCGTCATTGCTGACCTTTTATGCCAATAGTTACTGAACTCCATGTGCTGGATGATGTTTAGATTGAAAAGGTAAGCATATCCTCTTCATCTGTCAAAAACAGCATAAAACCAAATCATGGAGGTTTCTTAAAGCTGTCTTGGTTTGAAATAAGAACTATATTTACAGTTCTCAGTCAGTTTTAGGTCAAACCGATGCCTCTTCCCATTCTGGATTTAAAGCATTTCAAATCTCAGTCAACCGACCAGAATATCAATGTTTGGAGACAACAACTGCAACAATCAACAAAGAATTTACAATTAATAGGAACTATTTTATATATCTGGGAGCAGTCCACATTCCCCACATACTGTGGGTTTAATGGACCTCAACTGTCTGAACTTTATGTTCTGCAGTCTTAATGTGGACAGTGAATCCGGCACAGGAAGTAACGATTATGGTTTCACTCGAGGTGCAGGCAAGCCAAAGTAACCTCGGTAATAAGGGGATGTTACGTTGAACAAATACATGTTAGATGTTAGAAAACTCGCCCGACAACAACTGGTAACGGTGGGGATGATTTCTTTAAGTGGGATGTGGACTCATTGCATTTCAGTCTGGCGGTAGAGGCGTTATGGCACTTCCTTATCAGATCGCTAATGCACTGCATGAACACGCTTTGGAACGTCTCATAATCACAGAAGCACATTATACTGGAGCTCAAACTGCTTTGAAGAGCTCTTCACACATAGAAGTTATCGCACTTGAAAAGCTAATGCATCTCTTGAGAGCCAGTTGTCCAGGATGCAGCTCACACCTTGCAGTAAATGTACAATAGAAACGCTGGTAGCTGGCTATGTAGCATTTCATGTTTCTGAATATTAAAAACACAATTTATTTTCAGTCTGTTGCCCTTACGAGATGTTACTGTTCCCCACTACAACCCAAGCTGGACGATAAGGACAGTGAAAGGTGTTGATAACAGACAGTATGCAGTCAAAAAAAGCTTGCATAACGCCAAAGCTCTGTGGCTGGAATACTGGAGCAAGAGTAAACACTGGTGGTGGCCCTGGCATATTTAATGCCTTCGGCAAGGTGTTGAATGAAAGATTTCCATTTGTTACTGAGGTGAGAGTCGAAGTTTTCTTTTGTGTGTTGAAGGGCAGAAACGCGCCGTCTTTGGTAAGATGCGTTGTGTTGACAACCTTTTGATATCACCCAAACTCTGGAGAGCATTACTCTGTGACAAACAAACATGCCTCCCCCATCTGTCGAATAAACCCCTGGGCACAGAGCACAAGTGGTGAGTGAGGGGAGAGACGTGGGAAAAAAACACGACATAAGAAGGATCTTTTTTGTGACTGGTAATATAACACAGAAAACATTTACGATGTCTAGGCTGCTGCTGTCTTAGATAACTGCCCACCACTGGGAATTAAGTTATTACAGTAGAAAGAGCTCATTGTGATCAGGGCTACAGTGATCAACCACTTATATGGATCTCATATGAGATCTCATATAGTGTTATATTATAGAGCCAGTGTGAGTTTATTGTATGCTCTGTGCGTGCTGTTCATTTGTTCTCCAGTAGGGGGAAGAGTGAGCAGGACATTCAGAATGCACCCACATCAGAATCAACACACCTGTATCTTGGCAGTGTGGGCCAGCGCAAATGGTAGAACATGCACCACCACTGTGTTTTCGGCCATTATCAGCTCCTACAGCTCATTTACCGCCATGAAACCAGAGGCATATGTTTTGATAAGTTCATTGTTACGAGCCGCGACAGCAGCTCCCGCTGGTGTTGTTTTCATCTTCTGAGTCTGTGTGTGTGTGTGTGTCATCATGGCAAAATGTTGTTCTGGTCCTTCGGAGTACTTTGCCAAGTGTTTATATTTCTGTATGTCTTCTGTATGTCTGTCTGTGAGCAGATTGTGGCACCTTGATAGAGCAGCAACAGTGCAATATGCAGTCCCAAAACTATACAAGTGTGTAGTGTCGGAGATGGATGTGGTCCATGCAAGGGCGCCTAGAGAAGGGGGTAGGTAGTGGGGAAGGGGCTTTACGTCCCTGGCCCAATTTGGTGGTGTGATCCAATCGCAAGATGAGCTCTCGTTTGATTTAGCTTCAAAATAACGCAGCTTGAGAAAGTAACAAAATAAGTTAGTGTCATCAAACAGGAAATACAGTACCTCGACACGATGTCAAAATACTCGTCTAAAAATACACCAAACAACAAAATAGGCCAATGGGACCCAAGGTAGATCATCCATTCAAAAGCAGTTTTGAATAGTGATGCGTGTTTTGTGGTGGCCTTTTTTCCCTTTAATTATCACCAATGCACATTTCTGATCAGATGGAATGAAGGAAACAATGATGGATAGAAAGGGTTCTGAACACTTCTATCTCTGCCTTTGTTTCCTTGTCAAAGTGCTTCAAAAAATCCACGACGCAACAAGAGTCCGATAGTATGGCTGTCAAACTTATTTATCCAAACAGCTTTGATTGTCAGTCCAAGCAGAAGTATTTTGTGAAGTATTTTGTTGTGAGAGCTCAGACACAGCTCGCATGGATCCTACAATAATACCCAACGGAGATCACAGGAGAGCTTATTTGATTTTAAACAGTTGGTGTGAAGATATCCTTTGGTGAAATCAGAATATAATGATCTGCTTTTGACAACTTGTATTGAAAGCTGAAGGGGTTCCCGGAGGGAAATTGCCTCTAATGGGACAAAGAATGACGCACTGCCCGAAAGCACAAGAAACCAATTCTGTTGCAGGTGCTGGATATAAACAGGCGCCTTCAGTTAACCGTTCTTTGAGGAGACATTTCTGAATTCTAGATCAATCAAATACAGTCAGGGTGTGTAATGATGTGTACAGATACAGCTTGCATTTGCAAATTCAACAGGGCGGCGTGTTTGAAATACAGCCGGTGTGATGAAAACAAGACGTTGAAGCTAACTTTACCAACGCTGCCTGAATGTGGATGTTGGCGTTCCTTCAAGAATCTGATACACAGGTTTCACGAAGCAAAATGAAGTGACACACAGCCATTAACAAAATGGCCTCCCGGGATGCTTTACTTTACACTCCTCCCCTGTCTTGCCGACATGGATGCAGTCACACGCAGCGGAGAATGTTCATGAGTCAAAGGTCAAGTCGTGGGGGTTTTGTATGCAAGGTAGAGTGCAAGCCATCGAGCAAGAGCATTTCTCATTAGAGCTCGCTGAGGGGTGTCCTTTCTTTGTTCTTATGCAAATGACCAATCATTTTCTGATGCTCTACATGGCAGTTATCCTGTGCAGCAGAATATGTAATATCCATTCTTAAGGCACATTGAGCGTTCGATCCTGATGTAGAAGAATAGAACTGACAACTGCTTAGTTTTTCACTCTATAAAGCGATATTGAATATCAGAAGATTATATATTAAATAGTATATTTGAACTATGTTTCATTTGACTGTTTTGTGAGGGTTTCAGGAACGTTTCTGGTGCTCCAAGATGTTCAGGGTAATTTCATTGGCCTTGATATTTCACAGCCAACTTCCAAATGACTCTCACAGGTACAGTTTGTTGCGAGGTCAAGAGGAACTCTCTCTTCTTTTGTTGTGTTCTAGATAACAATGACACAATTCTGTCCCTTTTGAGGAATACCTTTGGTCCATGGCGGAATTAAAGCACCAACAAACTAACTGTAAATAGATGAAAAACTGGCTGAACAAAGAAAGGCGAATCACAGAGACAGAAATATAAAGACACAGATGTGTGAACAAATTTTCAAAGAAGACCATGAACGTCATGCTCATCCCAAAGTTGTCTAAATAATGTCATAATGAGGTAATGTATGTTGATGTTTTCACAATATTATAGGCTGCTGTCAGTATAATACCTTAACAATCTAATTTGGTCATAACCGTTTTATAAAGCTGAACTTTGTCTTCCCTTAACATTCCCGTTTGTTTGTGCCGTGGCTTGTTACCCTGAGAAACTTGTGGTAGCTTCTGAGTAAAAACCATGAACTGCAAAACGCTAAACTGCCTGTTCAGAAATACTTCATGCACAATGGAATACACAATGAGCTGACCAGATAGCAACATGCTCCAAACACGTAGCTTTAGCCCGATACATTCTGAGTGTCTGCTGAATGAATAAATGTCTATCATCATTTTAGACTGCTGTTAAAATATCTGCGATTGATTTAGTTGTTTAATGACTGTGAAGTGACTCATAAAGACAAACACAAAATGTCGGGAAGCTTTTAGCTCACTGTATTCTCTGACGATTGAGACGCCACATCGAAAATGCTCGATTCAGTCAGAGGCATGGCAAGCATCCCTATTTTCCCTGTTGGCACCTTATGGCGGCGCTGAAAATACAATGAAGAAAAGCCCCACTAGCTCGCCTGTATGTCTCATACATCTTCAGTCATGCGGAAGGCCGTCCGTCAATTTTACTGCACATCGGCTTCCACTCCACGCAGCATCGATGATAGATGGCCCTAAGTGCAACTAGATAACTACGACAGGGGATAATAAAAATGTGAAAACACACAACCTAGACAGGAAATTGGCCATTTTGGAGCAATTGACACAGAGGAGCTTGAAGTGATGGCACTTCCTGTAATGCTCATCCTTTGCAAAGCGAAGGTGTCTGGTTGTCCACTGGGAGATATCTACAGTCCACTGGACAGATTACTGAGGTGCACTAACCTAATAGATCTCCTTTATGTCTTTTTTTCTCCACAGCTATTTCTTCTACTTTATTTGTCAAAGGCTCAAACCTAAGATGGAAAGGTTTCAGTCGATATCCTGGTCACCTGCAGCAAAACGAATCAATTGGAACAAGTGATACTAAGCTAATAACAGGTCATCGCAAGAGGCAGAATCAAGCAATGACCTGGTTAAAGTAGGACAATTAGTAAAAGTGAATACCTTAAAATGGATCTGTGGGGCTTAATGGTGAGTGGAATAAAGAGACAGGCAGGCGTATGAAACTCTGAGACGCCTCAACTCTACTTCAGAGTGTAACGTGGTATCGGAATCTGTAAATACCTGTTTTTAGACTCAGCCTCGTATCTTTTTCTTCTCATCCTTTATCTCTCTCCGTCTATTCACCACACGTGTGTGGTGAATAGTAGTGAATTGTAGTGAATTCACAAGTAGTGAATTGAACTGAATTGAATTGATTGATGATAATGCTACTGCTGCTCTTTCAGGATCATAAGCACATTATAGAGGTCCGGTGTTCAACCGTTCTTATGGAGCGCAATCAAGGAATTACATACCATCTCTAATTTGACGCCAATAAAGGCAATCATATCAATTGAACTGGGGAGGAATCTGTATTTTAATGGATCATGTCCTTTACAGATATTTATATCACTGACACAAACCTTTTTCACATGGCAAGATGACATTCTCCCCGTTTTTGAAGCAAGCAGTCTGTACACAAGTGGGTGTGAGTATCACTTCAGTGCTGATTAATAATTCATCTGTGTGTTGTCAGAAAGTGTTACTGGTCTAATGCTTATCAAATTGCATTCCCTCTGAGACCAGAAGATTGCATTGCAGGGGATGCTTTTCTTATGGGCCAGCCATAAATAGTGTTCTGCTGTTGATTAAGCAAAGCATCTTGAAAGGCAAATGGAGGGGAATTTGTGGCACTACAGGAAAAACAAGTTTATTTAACTCATGTTTATCACATAATTGAATACATCCAATGGAGCCAAGTAAAAGGTGCACTTCAACACAGATGAATTAAGAGCTTTTGCCACCGCACACATTCAACACCAACTACATTATTATGGTCTCCCAGAAATTACATTCATATACAACTAACTTAAAAAAGCAGATCTAATTTTGAAGGAAATGTGAAGAGGAAACTTTGCGAATTCATGTGTCTGGCAAGTTGCAGTGAAATGTTCATTAACAATGGATTTCATTTGTTTTCCTTCCACTCTTGCAATACAATATTCTGCTTATAGCAACTAAAGTGATTTTAAACTTTATGTGTTTTGTTTATGTTTCGGGCACTCACAGCACTTGGTAATGTTAGGGAAAGAACAAGGTCTTGGAATAAACTGTCTCCAGTAACTTCAAATATGAGACACAGTGTGTTAACTGCTTTAAACAAAGCCACATTTGTTCTCCCCTAACCTTACCCAAATTGCTTGTGTCGCATAAACCTCTACGCCGGACTCAGGACTCAAACTCTGAAATAGAGACTAATCACTGTTGTGAAATGCCCCAGCAAGCTGCTTATTAAGCACCTAAAGTCCATCGAGAAGTTCATGCATTCTAAGGGATGCTTTGGGTGACATGTATGGTCCAGTGATGTTGATTGGCACTAATTAGGACATGAGGACATCAGACGTTTCAACATTTGATATGTGACAGCTGTGAGTTGAGTCGGGGTTGTTAAGCCTCTCGCTGATCGCACCCTAACACATCAGCGTGAAGAGATGGTGTCATGTTGTTCTCTCATTACTTTCCTTAACAGTGGTAAGTGTCGGCTGGTTATAAAGTATGTCAGGCATGGCCTGCATTTCAATGCAACTTGAATTTAGAGATGATGTGAGATTTTTCCAGCTAAACTCAAAAGTCTGTGCGCTGCATGCTGATCAGCGGGGACGTCTCGTAACTGTGGTTGTGCGATGATACTCACAGGCAGTAATTGCTGTCCTGCTGATTCCAAGGAGCTGCTGGAGCTGCTACTGTGCAGAAAGCGGGTGGCTGGAGGTGTGAGGTGGGCAACTTCTCCCTTTAATCCACATACCCTCGCAGCATTCCTTCTTCACTTGATCAGCCACCTGCAAGGACCAAGCAACAGTGGAAACCTTACTCCCAAGCTATGAAATCACATATTTACGTGTTCCTGCAGCCCTGTAGCCAGGGAAAAATGTTGGCTTTGTAAAATTAGCGCAAACCACGGATATGTTGAATGTGGATGTTTTTGCATTCGTTTAAAGCAAGTAACAACATTTGTTGTTGCCGACTGGGTTGATTCCTGACATTTCATTTCTGAAAGTGAAGGAAGTATATAAGCATGTCGAGAAACTCTTTATTCAAACAATCTATATTGCTCTATAGAAAAAATACATATTTTAAGCAGCTGCCATCCCATCATTGTACAATATGTGCATGTAGTTCCTATTCATGCTGTTGATTTAAAGAACAACTTATTTACTTGAGTAAATTGCTTTTTTAATTATGCTCTTTTAATTGTGCTTCACAAAGTCAGAAGCAATTTAGAGGAAGACATGTTTCAGTGCATTTTCCTACTGATCTTAAGAGAGCTTCTACTGAAAGCCCTCACATACATCACCTCATGTACACAGTTATTGGACTCTTTTCTTTTTAAAAGACCTGAATGATATTCCAGGTATGTGGTATGAAAAGTCTGACTCCAGTTAAAGAAAACAGTTGATTATTGTGCAAGTAATAACTGGTACAAACAATCAGCCTGAATAGAAATTCACAGCAAGAGCATCCTTATTTCTCAGGCTAAATTCACAGAACTGAACTTGGCATATTTAACATTGGCGTCTGCATAAATGTCCCTCAGTTAGAATTAAATAAATAAATACACTGAGCATAAAGAAACAACTCTTATTATAGATGTGTCTACCACCTGTATACCAAAAAAACCTCTTTGCAAGAGAGTTCAACAGTATTTCTGCTTTTGCATATACTTGCTGCCTGTAATAGCCACATGCTCCATTTCCCTCTCTGGGGCTGAGATACAATCAGACTCTGGAAATGCGAAGAAGAACTTCAGTGTTCATATTTTGTGTATGAGACAGTTCATTTCTACCTTCGTTACAGAATGTAAATAACTAGACGCTACTAGGGCTATAAGTCTTAACACACCAAAACTCAGAAGACATAACCATAAATGCCTGGCAGGGATGAACTTCGCTTTGGTTTCCTGGCTAGTGAAAGGGAGACCTTGGATCCAAAGCAAAGTGTTGGAGCATCTGTGCTGCTGTGACTTGTCTGCAGAGTTGTTGGCAGTAACAGGGACACCTTGTTCTTCCTCGGCAAGATGTTCTACATCTCCCTCATTACTGGCAAAACAATTAATTCCAATGTTTGGTTCCAGATTATTGAACAGCATCTGTTTTACGTGTCGCATTATTAGTGGCATAGTGTTTGGGTACCGCTGCAAACTTGCATGTTACTTATGTACTTGAAATGATATTCTGTGTAGAAATGATTTATTTTTACACCCATAACACCCTATGTGTGAATGCAAACTCTGTAGCGGGTGTGAGGTAATGTGTTGTTCTCCCTGTAGAGTCCTCACAGGTTTATTTAAGCGATAATGGCATTACTTGCTGAAATAGCTAACATGCTTGAAACTGCTTGAAGGAAACCTGGACATCAGCTCCCCATCAACACCGCTTCTGGGTTTGAGTGAAGCAGAGCCCGATAAGGGAATTGACTCATTGTTTCCCCACTTGAAAGCCGTCAGCTTGGGCCTGCCAACGTTATTCCTTCCACTCCGTCATATTGACGGGACCTCCGAGAATATCGCTCGCCACCGTCACCGCCACGCCATGCAGAGTGGCAAGTAGCTGCAGCATGTTTACTTGTGTACGGAGAGCTGAGATTCACAGGAAGCTACGATGCTTAACTGACATATTGTGAGGACAAAGTCAGGGGAGAACAGGATTCAGACAATAACCTGAATTGAACACAAGTCTCCTCCGACAACCTTGAGATAATCGTTGCCAAAAGCCCACACATTTAGTGTGAATGAAAATTGAAGAAAGCGTACTGGAGAGAGAGATGAGTCATTGATAAACATCATCGGCACAGCATTTAACATGGAAACATGATATATGATGGGGTTCTTGTGTAAAATTGCTACCAGTGGGCCAAAGCTCAACCCACAATGAAATCCAAGGGTTTCAAGTATGAAATGAAAAACGACATAAATGTATGTGTAAGTGACTTACAGATGTACAGCAGCAAAGCCTTTGGGAAGAAAGAAATTAAAACTTGTCTCAGTTTCTATCAAGTGCTAGCATGATTTTACAAATCATCTCTGTAAACAGAAGCCTTTGCTCCTGATATTACAGCTTGGGACTTTCCTCCCACCCTTCCCTGTGTCAGTGACAAGATTAGACTATCTCTTCTTGTGCACATGGATGACTGACTCCTTGGGGCCGGTCGCATCTCTCTCGCACGCCCTCCCTCAATCCCAGGGCAGAAAACATTTCTATTTTCAACAGGATTAGCTCTCACCACAAGCTACCTGAAAGGCAAAAGCATCACCCCCCCCCAAGGCACCCAGCAGGACATATCATGGCCTCAGTGACTAACAGGGATCCCGGGGAGTTTACCTTACAGTTGCACACACAGTAGGTAACAAAGTTCCACCCGCTCCTGTCTCACATGGGATTTTTGAGACCTTTCTTCCGAGCCCTAAACAGATCTGAGGCCAGAAGAGACACAGTCCCTCGGCAGAGGTAACAAACTATTTGTAAGTTATTAACTTAAGAGGATGGATGGATTCAATACCCCATATTATATAATTGCAGACTCCTCCGGAAGCAGACAATAAATAAACAAACACTTTAAAAAGTGGTTAAGATGACAGCTGTAGTGTGTGCCAAAGTATTTGGTGCATCACTCTGCAAGAAAAACATTGTCATTGTGTTGTTCATGATTCCCGGAGTAATCCCTGCTCCAGTTCCTCTCATCTTCATTGTGGAATGAACTTTCTGTCAGTGTGTTCTGTATTACACCAATAATTTTCCTTAATCTGTAATCCTTCACCAAATAGTCCTCAGACAGGGGATGAAACCAAAAAAAAAGACTTTGAAGGGTATTTTTATATTTTGAAATATAACCTGATTAACAGCGCAGCATCTATCATTTTTTTACAAGCACAGATTATCTGTAACAGTTAAAGTCAAAGCAGGGGAACGAATGCAAAGGATTCACCTCCCCCGCATCAAATCACTGTAACAATGGCTTTGAGGTGCCTCTCAGCAAAACACCCCAACTGCACAGTCCTGCAGTACAGACCTGCTGTTACACTCACAGGCTCCGAGGAAGTGTTTTCACTGACTCGTCCATTTTGGAGAAATATGTGTGAATGATAAACTTTCACTGACCCAATGCAGGGAAATCAGCAGCAGCAGCAGCTAGATAATCTGCTGAACCCTGAATATTAGAAGCACTGTGTTATACGTACATAAACAGAGGTCACCGTTTCACATTTACTCATTTTCTCCACTTCAAATCCTCCAGAGAGAAAACCTGGAGGTATTTACTGAGTGAATAGATTCCAATCATCTGTCTTTAGAATCACTGTTCGAAACCAGCCAATACAGAAATATTGAATATGATTTTACAATTAACAGTTAGGCATTTTGGAAAATACACTTGTTTGCTTTCATGCTGAGAGTTAAATGAGAAAACAGATTTCATATCTCTCCGTAAAATATAGAGCTGGAGGCAAGGGAGATAGCTTAGCTTAGCTTAGCTTAGTATAAAGACGGTTACAGACTGATCTCACAGAAAGACGGGAAATTCCCACGACCTCTTAGTGCAATACGTGGTGGTGGCACGTAATGCCTTAAAGTTAAACGATGATAATGGAAAGTCAATGAGGATCTTTTGCCGTGATGGACATACAAATGAAATCCGTGTGAATGTGCAACAGTCAGATCTATAGCATGGCTCCAGATTCAGATATTACTAAACAATGCAGCTTTAAATATAACACATTCATGGTCATTGCAACAGAGCAAATAAGAGACATTTTTAGTGAACTATAATTTTAAAGCAAACTGCTTTAATCTGTTCCACAATGACTCGGAAGAAACAGAGTGTCTTTTAAACTAATACATATTACATGCTCTGCTTACTTCCTCAAACAGATTCCAAGCATTCACAATTGTGTCATGGCGGTTTCAAAATGAAAGCAAATAAAGCAAATCCCCACTGCACTTCTCAGGAAGATGAGCACTTGTGTTTATTATTATTTTTACCCCTGTCACATTATACAAAGAAAATGCCAATAATTTGAGGTGATTAAAATAATTTCAGTTCCAAGTTCTGACATTTTCTTGCTCTCCTTAATTGTTTATTTTTTCTTCTTCAAGTGCAAATGTAAGGAGAACCAAGCTGAAGGCTACAGGCTCATTAAACCACCTCTCAGAGAGTCCAACAGCTCAGATCATTAACTCCTCCTCCTGTCGCAGAACTGTCAGGGAATGGATACGCGACGTATCCAGACGTATTTACAAAGCTTACAATTAGTTTAGTTTATTTGAGAGAAGGGAGAGTTTAAATTAATGAATTCACATGGTAGAAAAAAGAAAAAAGAGAAGTTATAATTAGCCAAAGGGCTAGTTCAGGTCTGTGGTGCCTGGCCAAGGTGTTAAAAAAGGCTCACTAAAATACATCAGAGCATAAACTAGAACAGCGCGTGCAGTTTAAAGTTTAAACAAAGCACACAGTTTTTATTTTAAAAGCACTAGAAGCAGTCGTGACATTTGAACAACATTGCAAACAAGCATGACATTTAGTAACGGCAGCAATAAGAGAGTTTACTGCCGACATGTGTATGCATCACTTATCCATTGTTTCAACTGGTTGCTGAAAGATCAAGAAGCTGAAGTTTTCAGCTGTTTGATGTGAATTGGAATTATATTCCAAGAATAAATTATTTCTCTGAGCCCTTTGTGACACTCAAGAGATACATTAACGCATAAAAAGGAATAAATTAAACCACAAGTATGAAAGAAACAGGTGCGTGTTTGCACAAACACAAGACTCCGTGCTGGTTGGTATTTGTTTCTGTAATATTCTTAGAATCTTATAAAAACTATGACCAGAAGTCCCTTTTTCTTTTACTTTCACACTTCCAATCCCAATTTATTTCCAGCATGTCAACACAAGGAAATTGTCTTTTTATGCAGCACTAGTCAAGCTCAAAAACACAATCCAAATAACCACAGTCAACCTCCCACGAGGCAACACAGAAACCCTTTGACATGCAAAAGTAATCATGTGCTCCCAGAGCCCTTGTTTTCACGGTTCATGACTCCTGAACCCCCCCGCCCCCCCCCCCACCCCACCACCACCACCACCACCACCACCCCACACACACACACACTCGCCCGCGAAAGGAATCTGAATTCATTTAAATTACTTCATTTAAAAGTACAACACAATTAAGGTAACGAGGGGAACCGAGCAAAGTTTGGGCGCCTGTCAGGTTTTAAGTCTGCGTCATCGAGGGGAAAGATGCTGCGAGTGCCTGCCGTGACATTATAGTTCCAGCTCTAATTGGAATGCAGCAGTTTAACTGGGCCAGATGAGAGAGCTGTCCAGGGAGCTCCGCAGGTCCACTTTAATTAATGGATAAGCAATTAATCAATTACTCATTTGTGAGGAGCAATTAAAAAAAACAATGCGTACATCTGATCTCAATTGCAGTGTTATGTTGCTCTAAGTATTCACTGTTGTGTCCCAGGTGTTGGCCTGCAGCCACCGTGAAAGGTCCGGCGGTGCTTACATCTATTACCAGATGTATCGGCCGTTTTTAGTGCACCATGAGAGAAACTGAGCGCTGTCATGATTCACCATTCTTTCCCCATTCCATCCCAATTTCTAAGTAATCCGTCTAATAATTTGCCTCACACAAGCAAATTAATCTTCAACGTATAATTATAATATCATTAAGAAGCTGTGTATCCCGGAAAATGATGCCTAAATGATTTCATGAATCATTCCGTCCAAGGTGTTAAGAAAAGCTGGAGTGCAGGATCCACTGCGTCGCTCACCAAAGAGGGACGCATTTTCTACACATTTACATTGTTTTGGAGTCATGAGCTATCATACAAAGTTAAGTCAAGACACTATTTTCCATATGATACAGCAGGAAATAAATGCAATCATATTGGACACAATGTGTCACAGTACCTCACACACTTCAGGAAAACCAAAGTTCCATTATTACCTCATTGAGATGAACAAAAAATGAACAAGGTTCTGTATTATACAAGTCCTTTTCAAGCAGTGTGTGAATTGATTTGCTGTTCCTTGCATGTTTATAATAAGAAAGAAACATGCAATCATTGACAGTGGTTTGCCTTTATCCAATGCTTAAAATAATTACTCAAATTGTCGAGCCCAATAAAACATCTAAATGTAAATGTCTTGGCACATTGCGTTAGCTGGAATTCAATAAGTCACCCTCAATGCCAAATGTGGGACATCTGGAGAAATATTATTTATGAATTTATATTGAATGCACAGTGACTGAGTATACACAGTCTCATAACTGCAGACATATAATTTGATAAATCCTATAAGCAGATGCAACTTCTTTCTTTTTAATCTTCCTAACTGGTGTCTGTCTCATGATAAAATTCTGAAATATTGCCCTCACTTACTGTGATTGCAGTCTTGGGTATGGCTTATGTAGAGGCGCAATTACAATAGTAAGAAAGTTTACTGACGGGATCAGGTTGCTGAACTTTCTTTTTTTACCTCTGAGGCATATTTCTAAGGGCATATCATCCTTTCAGTGGCCAAAAAAGCACCAGCATCGCTTTGAAGACCAAGTCATCAGGGAACGTCTGATGAAGTAGCAGAGAGCTATTTTGGCGGTGGCTTAACTTCAATAAGGTAAACAGTTTCTAGACAAAGTGCCCGCGTTAGGGTCAGATCAATGACTGAATGACAATACTGGGGGGAGTTTGGGATTTGCACATTTTAGGGAAGCACTGACACCGGGTCAGTATTTCACAGCAACATGGGAGAGATGAAACTAAAATCTAACTTTAAACGGGCCATATCATGAAAAACCCACTTTTTCAGTGCTCGTGCACATGAATTTGGGAACTGTATTTAGAGTGTCTATCAACAACAGACTGTGAAATAACTAAGTCATTTTTTTGTGTGCTGCCTAGATCCGAAAACATGCGATTCAACGAGCCATTCAGATGAGGCTTCCCCTTCCTAGAGACAGTCAACACTGGGGAACAACAAGTGTGACGTTTTGATGACGTTTCATTTTTGTGCCCCAACAATAGGGGGATCCAAAAATTGCTAGCAGTTAGCATCTAATCTACAGCATACAAGAATGGCGGCGAATTGGGGAGACAACGAGGTCCGGGAGCTCGTCGTCGTTCGGAGTGAAAACGCAAAGCCGGCGTAACGGCGGACCTTCTTTCCAGCAGCATTGAGGAATCTCTGCGTGAAAGGGGCTTGTGTTCCATGCAGGCTCATTAGAATATACCGCCCACGGCTTGGAAAACTACCTTTGCACAGGTGCAGCATATTTCTCTCACAAGCCAATCAGAACAGACTGGGGTTACAGACGGGTGAATACAGGAAAAATAATAGAAATATGTAGAAAAATACTGTGTTTTTTTGTACATTGAAGCTTGTAAACATGTTCTCTTGGAAACCCATGATATGGGCATCAACCTGAAAACACGCATATGGCCCCTTTAAAAATCCTCCTGTGGAGTATAGGCCATATTTCCATGTGATTGACTTTGGCAGCTATCCATTACATCAATCAACACGGATGCAAAGGAAAAGGGTTCAGGGGAATTACCAGCCTTGGGAAAATTTACAACTTCGAGGAACATGACTGCACATTTAAAGTGCATGATAGATCTACTCATCAATGCATCTCCACTAAATGCATATTTATGCTCAGAATGTTTCGGTCTGATGACTTTCTTGACAGAAAAACTGCTCGCAGCTCGTGTCGACCTGTGGACCTGCAGCACAGACATAAATATTGACGACAATAACACAAGACCACAGAGTTTCATTCATTTCACGACAGCACAGCGCATACATTCACAGCCTTGATCTGCACATTCATTCACACGTGGCAGCATTTCACCCGTTTTGTGTAGAGGCAGAAATACGACTTCAATGGCAAACAAAACGGCAATAACTCTCAACACATGTGCTACACTGTGAGCATGTGTCTTTGCGTGCGTGGACTGTTCGATGATGTATTTTGGAGCTTCATAACAGCTGCTTCTATCTACATAACATGCCCTGACTGCAGCAGCGAAGTATCACCATGAATGATGCTGCACTGTATGTGATGGCCAGATGTTGCTGTGACGTTACACAGTCCCACAATACATGCAGGTCCCCACCTTGAACCATCCGCATCAGGAGGGTCAGCAACATCCATTGATTTGTGCTGAGTCAGCATCATAACTCCTATCACTCCGTCACCAATGCCATTGGTGTCTTGGCTTCTGTTTCTCCCCCTCCAGACTGATTACCAGTCCATTATGTTGAAAAATAAATGAACATCCTGCCCTTCCTGTTCTGTGTAAACAATCACTAATAATGCAGTGGCACATTAAACCCTGCCTTCCTCTTTAATAATGGCGTAATGGTGGCACCCAGTCCCTGGGCATTTCCTGTTAGTATTCCCTCAGTGATGCCTAGGGAATGATTTATATTAGCCCTGCAACCTGATACCATATTCACCACATGGCACTAGAGGCAAAATAGTCCAATTTATACCCAGTGACACTTCATTCACAAATAGATTGAGGAGTGGTCCAAGGAGAAGAATGGAAGAAATAGGCAAATTCCAGAGCAGCAGATGGTGTGAAATGACTTGGGATGTTGGTGTGAAGCAACTTGAGATTTAGTGCAACAAACAAAACAAACAAATGCTCCCAAAAGCACTTGATCTTATTTCATGGGCATAAATGGGATAAAGTGCAATCGAGTGGCATTTTTGGGTCTTGAGATTAATGGCGAATGTAAAATTGTGATTCTGTGAGACGTCCAACTCTTCACTGGCTGGGGCTCAGAAGTACAAACAGTCTGAGTCATTTGGGAAGTAAGATAATAAGATGCTGGCACAATTTCAGTCAGTTGGCCTCTCGCAGTGGTTGGAAACTTGATAAAGGACTTCAGTTTTGGGTTTTCAATTTGAGATGAGTGAGGGAAACTTTATGTCGAATCTGTCAAAAATAATGGGACTTTCCGGGAATGCTAAAGAATATAAAGACAGCATTACAGCTCTCGTTGTATATCTGACAATGCATAGCTGTTATAAGATGCATGACGGATAAGATTTGTATGCCAGTGGTTTCCAGCCTGGGTGGGGGGTGTTGGATGGGGGGGATTGTAAGGGGTACCAAGTCAAAAAGGTTGGGCATATTTAGTTACTCTTGGACAAGCATATTTATCATTGTATGTGATTTATGACATTTCTTATGTGAATATGTTGTCTGTAACTGCGAAATAAATATGGTGGGATGAAAAGTACTGAAATCTAGTAGAATAAAAATAAAAAATGTTAATACAAGTACTTCCAAAGCGTACCAACATTTAGTACCACAGTAAATATACTTGACTGTCTTCACATGCTTGTGACCTGCGATTTCATTTTATGTTATGTATTTTTTTGCACTCAAACTGCAATTCCCTGGGTGATAATACAGTTCATCAATCGTATTCTAATAAATACAATAAGTAAAAAATGCTGACATCAATAGTGAATAAATAAAGAGGAGTACACAGAGGTCTTAAGATCTGACTGAGCTTTCTCCCCCCTCATCTCAATGGCTTTATCTGTGATGTGCAACTGATGAACTCCTGAAAGACTCTCTTGGTTTTGCCCGTATGGTTTTGCCCGTATCAACTGACGGAGGGACGGGGGGAGCTCAGCCCACTTCTCTCTCTCTCTGGGAGATAAGCCCCGTCCGTCAGCTTGATTGACGTATCAAAAAGGTGCAGCCTCTGCCATTGTGGGGGGACTTGACTTCTAGATAGGCTTTCTCAGCCATTCGCTGGACTAGTTTCTAATACAAGCCAGCCAGCCAGACGGACGTGGCTGCTTTGTTTGCAGACATAAAGAGGTATTATGATGCTGCTGGATATTTAGTACAATAAGAGCTGAGAATTGAATAGCAGACTTCAGCAAAAGCAGAAGGGGGCGGTGAGGCGTGAGAATGGCCGACAACAGTGGATCCAGGATCCAGGATACATGTCTGGAGTTACTGATTGGAGTGCAGGCATACAGTATGGGCATTGTTTGTTTTTTTTTAAGATGAAAACATGATTCCACGTATTCGTTTGAATCAAAATGTCAGCAATCTTTGTTAGGCCTTTCATGCTAAAGCCCAGAGGCGTCGTTTCTTTTGTTTTTCACGCTCAAAGTGGCGTTGAGAGACGCAGCAGCCATCGACTGCAGCCTGGCTGAGCAAATAAGTTGAATATAAAGCTTTGAGCTGCTGTTGAGTTCATCAATCGGAGGCATCATGTGGGAGAAATGTTGATCAATAAAAGACTGTAAATACTGACCGAGAGGCCGACTCGCGGTGAGGCAGAGCGAGAGTTTTTCGCAGTGAAAGACCAAGAGCAGCGTTCTCGTTTGATACGGGGGGGGGGGGGGTCAGGCGGTTAGCCAAAACACCCTTATCCTCATTTCACCACTGCTCAAATAAGGCTTCAATTATTTAGCTAGGCCAGCCGAGAAATCATAAGAAGAGCTTGTGCACATTTTAGCGCCAACAGGGGATCTGAAATGCATTTCTCCGAGTTTTTCACGGACTTCTAAACACCTGATGGATTTCCAAAAATGTGAGCCCAGCTGCAGGTGGTCGCATTAAGCACGCTCACATTACATCGCTTGCCAAGGAGGTTCGCCTGACTGAAGTTGACAAGTGTTTCAAACCTACTTCGACTTCTTGCTCCGCTCCTGTTTGACAATACATTGCATTACAACAAGCACTACAACAACAACAACAAAAAGGTGCGAGGAAAACAAGCCATACATATTGCAGCCGTGGGCTCACACAGGGGGGGGGGGGGGGTTCATACCATCAAAGGCTGGAGGGGGCTGCCGAAAATCACAGAGGCTGTTTTGCTTTCACCTCTCCGTCCTTCAAAAGCTGCGTGGCTACCGGCCCGACTGGAGAAGCCACAGAAAAGTAATTGGAAATTCAGCCCCACACGAGGAGCCGCCATTCCCCAGTGACTGATAGCTACAGTAGCAGTGTTAACCCAGCGACTGCTTTTCTTCCCCCAAAGTGGTTTGTTACAGACGAGTCTTGTGATGCAGCCGGGCAAGCAATGTGTTCCCATGTTTCGCTCAGTCATTGCTTTTATTCAGCAGATGCTAATGCTAGTATCATCTGATTGCTTGAAGCTGAATAATAAGAATAAAAGAAAAAAAAAATACAATATTAACACATGTGCATACTGACATTTTACTTTGATTTCGTCAATGTGTTGTCAATACTCACCTATGTGAAATGAAAGAAAGATAAATTGGTTAGAACTGTCGTTACAGAGCTCGTGTGTTGTAACCACAGCCACTGTGCTCGTCACGCTCTTCGTCCACGTTTGAGTTTTCCAGGTCAGGGGGTTCAGAGACATTCAATAGCCTGAAGTTATGGATGTGAGTGCCTGTAGTTCTGTTTTACACCAGTGATGGAGTGACAATCTGCCCAGGGTTTCACCCTGCTTTCCTCCAAAACTCAGTACTTTTCGAGACAGTCGTACATTATGACTGTTTGGGCCCAAAAATTGCCCATTCAGGCCCCAACCAAGACGCATGTTATTCATCTTTTGCTTGTTTGCTTTAGCCACTTGTTGAGGTTGCACCTCTCCTTCTAATTAAACCAGATGTTACACACAAGCAGTGTATCAGGGCTAATTTGCTGATTGATTAATTGACTAATAGTTCCAGCTTTAATTGCAGTACAGTGCTTATCAGAGTAAGATAATTCATGACAAGAAAATGAAACCCCAAATTGGTTTTGTGAGTTCGATAAGTTACCCTTTGCTTCCTTTCAATGAATAATCTTTGAAAATACTGTTTGTCATTTTCTTCACATCTTAATTGTTGGATCCGTGTTTAATTATTCTTTGAATTCTTTGATAACTGGCACAGCAATTTTGTTCTTTTTTTCTGACATTAAACGTGAAAAACAAACCCTGATATGAACAAATCTACATCTTACATATGATCTGCGCTGCAATAATTGCTTGTTAAATTAATAGCTTCACCATTGGTCTAAATTACAACACTGTCACCCTTTAAAGTTTACATAAATGTTGCCTTATGCCTGTCATTAATGTAATCAATTACCGCTTTCTTTTTATTTGACGGTGAAGTAGCCTCTAGGTCTCAGTAAGTGTGAACAGCTCACAAAAGATGATGTGTCTAATTAGTTTAGTTTAAAATAGTCTTTGACAGGAAATGTTCAAGTTATTTTAGCTCACCTCAAAAACTGAAAAATAAAACTTATTTTATTTTTTTCTGGTTTGTTTACCAGTTGCAAGCACTGACCTACATTTTTCTTTTCCCTTACTTCCTGTCTGTTTACTGATACAGCATGCCAACTGTGGGCCATTACCATTAAAACCCAGAGAATGACACCCCACTGACATGCAGGGAGAGACGTGATGGAATGAGAAAAGAGCAGGCATTTTTTTTATTGTCGAGACAGATTTCAAGGTGACAGAAGAGGTGTCGGACATTTGATTGATGGCGCTCATATCAGATAGAGTCCAATACCGCACACAGCTGAGTCAAACCACCGGGATCGATACAGTCCCAAGTGACTGAGATGGATGTGCATTCGTCTTTTCCGTGAAAGCATTATGTCATAAATCAAGTGCAGTTGGTAATTATGTCTTGTGCTAACTGCCAGACGTTATGATTAGCTTGGGAGTCATGCTTATTATTATTATTGCCAAAGCAACTGAACATAAACAAGGGGCTAGTTTTCACAAGATGTGCAACTTGTGAACAGTCAACGTGCAGGTTTGGTAGCAGGACAGATGGAGAAACAATTAAAATCCCCAAAAGTGCTGCAGTCACTGCAGTATGTGAGCATGACGCACGCATCCATGCACTGCCAAATCAGCATTTTCTGATAACTGACTGCAAATCTCATATAAACTGAGCTATTTCAAGAGAGCACCATAATTTCCATCATCATGCTCCACTGACAGGTCACTTCACCCAAGAACTATTGAGACCTATTTTCCACCAAAGTGCCGCCACCATCTCTCCCACTGAAACCGTGGACAGCCAGGTCTGTGGATTATCCCGAGTGACGGGGAAATTGTGTCGAGAAACGGTTTTATTTTTGGCCGATTTTTTTTTTTTTCATGTTTTAAATGCACAAACCTCATGTACTTCCGCGCCATTGTGTTAAGATAACAGAAGTCTCAGTGGCAGAGAGAAACCCCTGCAATTAAAAAAAATGGACTCTACAACTAAGCAGAGGAACATTCCTCTTTGTGTACCCGGCATTACGAGGGGAGATCAGGCGGAAACCTGCGGTTCTGAAAAGTGAATGTGCCTTAATTAACTTTACATTCTGTCCAGTGGTCAACAGGGGGAGACTCCTCCGGTTGAAAGAAGAAGTGTGATTGTATAGAAGTCCATGAGAAAAAGACTCTGCTTCTCACTTGATGTATTACCCCATTAAACATTGTAAACAAGTTAATGGTCTTAATCATTAGCTTCAAGTCTTCTCTAATACAGCAGGATGTTCATTTAGTAAGTGATGGTCCCATTGTGAGTAAAATGGACAGTAAAGCAGAGTATGCTTCAGGGCGCGGCTACATTGTGTTTGACAGGTTGCTACCACAGCGTTGTCCGTGTTTTCATCTCACAAACTAATAATAAAGCAACCTAATTTATAGCATTTCTAATAATTAGTAAATGTGATTATTTCATTGTTTGTTTACAGTAAAATATCTAAAGTTTAATTTACTTTCAATTCACTATTTATTATAAATGTTAACTGTACATTTTATAATAAGCCCCAGACAATATTCCTTTGAGTTTATGCAATATGCAATATTGTGAGTAGTATAGGTGCAAAGCCAAGTCGTGTAATTGAACGGTACCATCCACATAACAGATGGAGGAATCATTGATAAATTGGTAATTAGAGTATGTTGCTTAATCATCACCAAACAGTATATTTGAGAAACCTGTTAACGAGAAATGTGAGTTCCGCAGCACCTCAGGCCTTAAAGCCGAGTGCATGGGCCCAGACAAACCCACGTGTATCGACGACTCATCACGTAAGAAAATACCTAATTATCTCACTCTGCCCTGAATGCAAAAACACTCTCAATCAACCTAATCTTCACTTTAAATGCAGCTCCACTTTCAAGAACATAAACAGAGTTGTGCAACGGAACAGAATCTTTCACTCAGGTTGCTCAGCCAAAACACGACACCAGATGCTGGTGTTAGATTAGCATGCATACTAATGGCGGCAGACGTTTTCACAGCAAAATGCTAATTTCCCAAAAATGAAATTTTTTAATTAGCAGTTCGTTTTTACACAATTTTGAAAATATGTTATATCTGTGCCAGCTATTATTGGGGGCCTGTCAGGGGGGGGGGGGACCTCACACAAGTGGAGAACAGATCTACTTACAAAAAAAAAATCTAATTTCCTTTTGGACAATATCATATATCATGGGTCACTTGCTTTTGAGGCCACTGAAAAATGCCACACCAGCAGCATGAAATGAAGTCAGTCTAAGAAGCAGGGAGGATATGAGAATATTTATTTTCCCAATCCCCTAAATCAAGATGATTCTGGATTATTTAAATCTGCACGGTCTAAAAAAGACTGAATCGAAGGAGCTTCGCAAGACAGAACGTAGCGAAAATAATTGCATGTGATATGAATGTGATAGAGTCAAGGGCCGCTTAGTTCATTGAAATGTGAGTAATCATGCTCTTATGCATTAGACCCATAGTTTATCTGTCATTGTCTTTGATGGTGATGAGTAACAGATGTGACAGCAACTAGACTTTGCGTATGTAAACACGCTGCAAGGAAAACAAGATGTCAACCAGACCTAAAACCAAAAATAGCATTTAAAATTTGTACACATAAATGTTCAGACTATAAATAAACCAGACAGACTGCATGTAGAGTTCAAGTACGTACGAGTTCTTCCCGCTGTTCCGAATACCTTTGAAACACCAGAACAAAAGCAAGAGTCTGGTTTTATGAGGGATACGATGCGTGACTCTTCAGCCTCTTCACGCTGTGCCATCTGACGTCCAAAGTAATGACTACGCCAACTGACACTCAGAATGGTAATTATAATATTAACGGTGTTTTATCAAAGTACAGCCAGCAGGTCATACATTATTTAATGATAATTCTGCAGGATTATCATGTTAAAAAGTTGACAGAGAATGGGATAGAGGTCGATGGGGCTTGCTAAGCTAAAGAAAAGTTGCAGGGTCATTCATTCCTTATCTCCACAACATCTGGCCGTAATAGTTTTGCATATCTCACCCACTTGTTCCAGAGTTGAATAAACACACTTCTCTGAAAACAAGGGAAAAAGTAATCCTTTCCATGACATAGATGTCATTTCCTCTATCTATCCACTCCTGTATGGCAGTGGGCTCAGGAAGCAGCCAGCGCCTTGTGACAAGCCGTTATTAAAATGCCAAACATGTATTCATCTGGACGCCCTGCTTGAAAATCTAATTTTCCTGAGAATAATGTAGAAAATTGCAGAGGCAGGTCAAGTATGATTTTTTAATGTTATGAGAGATAAGTGCTTATTTGTGCAACCCAGTTTGAGCCAGTGAGCCAGCACATTTTAAATTCACTGGGTAAGAAAAAAGGGGTTTGAAATGGGAAGTGTAGCTATAGCACCAATCTGCTTAGGGAGCTGTTGACTAGAAGTAAATGTCTAAAAATGAACATAAAGAGCGACATGGCCTAAAGAACATTTGAACACCCCCCACTGCTGTAATGGTGCTGCTCAGTGGCCAACAGTTGAACCAGGCGGTTCCCAAATGTCTCGTCTATTGCTGTAAACAAGGATATGCTCTTAGCGGAGTTTGCCTGGTCAAATAAGGATGAAAGACAAGAAAGTCCAACGAGAAGTTCAATTAACGTTTGCTGTTCTCTCTTCTTGCATCCTGCACTGAGACCCGTATACAATGCTGCACCGTGATTCATGATAAGGCAGGGTCACTTTAAGTATGAAGGGTGGTGTGCTTAATGGTGGTGTCCAGGTTCATACACAACTACTATGGAAGCTGCTCAATTGTTCAAGCTTTTGGTAAGTACACTTATTCGCTTTCTGGTGGACAGTTACACAAACATCAATACCACTCTCATATCTGTCCTTTGAAAAATCAACTTATTGCATTGCGTCATTTTTTTTATCTTACTTTCGATTTAGAGAGGACGCGTGTTTACTTTGCCTGGAGTCGCTAGCTCATCATCCTTTACTAATCTTAACAGTTTTAATATATTTTTAGGTGAGAAATAACCTACGACAATCAACAATATCATCCCCATTCACTTAGACTGCACATGGATGCACTTGTGAGTCTGCAGGCCTGGGTCTCTGTTCTTACCTAGAGACACAGGGGTGAAATCTGATTGGATAAAAGCTCTACTTAAAACAAGCTGCACTGGAAGCAGAGCAACTGAGGAAGACAGTAGCTGTGCAATGAGAAAATAAGATAATGGGAAGAATATTTTTACATGTAGTGTATTTAAGAAAAATTATAAAATAGCTATAACTTTGTGATTGTGTTTAGGCCAGCAGAGAAGGCCTTGCAGGCCCTGATGGCCCGCCACTGCTTCTGAGTAGAATAGGCATTCAGCCCTCCATTGGTAATTTATTAGGACTGTTTGAAGAAGCTGACGCAATTCCCCCTCTGCTGTGATGTCACTGATGTTAACTATCTGGCTTTCATCTTTTTCCCGCCTTTACTGCCTTAGCAGCACGCTGCGTTGCTGCTTCTTTTCTTTCCATCTAAAGCCTGCCTTATTTCTTTGTGTGTTAGGCAGTACGTTGATTTCACATCCTCTGGGCCTGCATAAAATAAACCTAATTTGGCCAAACAATGCCAAATCCTCCAGTGACATTTATCAACCGTGAACCTGCTGGATCAGATCAATTAACATCAGTCATTGGCTTTCAATACCCACTGCCAAATATGTGTCCAAGAGAATGTTCTCGGCTGTCTTTCCGAATCTTTCCAAATCAAAGCCCTACTCTATAAATCTCGACACAATCCATCTTTGCTGCGCACAAAGAAACATCATTGTGGTATTTCTGTGAGGCAACTGCAGCATATTCCTTGGAGGCAAACATTGGACCTCATGTAAGAACATTATCTTAAGTCTTCTTATCTTTCTGGTTTTTTTAATACGGTGAGCTCGTACATGTGCCACATAAGAGTCAGCAAATGCTCCTTACATCTGACCAGCGTTAACATGATGAATGCCACCCGTGCATGAATGAGTATGTGTTCATAATAGCAAATTAGCATAAACAAAGCCTCACCTATACCATAAGGCCAGACTTTCCTGCCCCGCTTGTCCTATATGCAAGTCCGGCTTTTGGAGAACCCCGAAGGGGAGTCTATCATTTGTAACAGCATCAGCAGCAGAATTAAGTGACTGCTGTTTATGCCGAGTCACCCGAGGATGGTACTGAAATAAATACAAAAATGGTTTGACATGAAAAGGCGATCGATGACTGCGCTAGGAGGGCGACAATGTCCATGTTTGTATCTTAGTGTTACACAATAGCCAACACAATTTATTGGTGATATCATGAAGCAAGATCAATACATTTTGAATTAGATTGGCCTATACATTTGTATGGTCTCATGCAGACTGTGGGATGCTATTGAAAGCTCCAGATAATGCAAGTTAGTGGACCTTGAGTCAAAACTATTTTGCCAAACTTTGTTATTTGTTCATTAGATCATTGTGTTTTCTCAATAGCAGTGGTGTAGCATGAAAGATTGGATCATTTTTTGAAGGTTAAAGTAAATTTTAAATATAAACGCCGCCATGTTTGGTCCGTGGTGAGTTAGCTCCTCTAGTTCCTATTACGCCCCAGCCCAATGGTACATTTGATGACGATCTTTTAAAAAGATGAACACGTCTGTTTCTGTAGTTTTAGTTAACCTCACCATGACCAAGTGATCTATGCAGTGTGCATAATGTAGGAGGTCTCTATGTGTGACCCCGTCTCCTACAAAGTAACCTTCCAATACAACTGGACTGCACTCTCACTTACGTTTTGAGGGAAAGGTATTTCCTCCGGTCACTATTTCTAACACGTTAACGTTGTAAATTTACAAAAAAAGTCTACTTTCATAGGTTTGGTAAAATAACATCATTGTTTGGTTTAAAATTATGGTACGAAATTGAAGCAATACATACTAACGTGTTTTGTTCACACGGGACACATTGGTCAGAGGGACGCAGTCTCCTCTTTTTACCCATCCACCCCTCCAACCTCCTCCATACTCAGACTCCGGCGGGCCATTTGAAACGTATTTGTGATACTTCAAAAGTAAACATAATCCGGGACAATTCACAATCCTGTTTCATTGTATGGAGACAGGGCCGCTGTGTGTAGTCCAAACAACTTCTTCACTCACTGAAGGTTACAGTCCTTTATATTGACACAACTCCCACACAGTGAATATGTGCACCACTTCATTTACTCCAAACACAGTACTGGTATACATACCGATATTGTGTTCATTATATTCAAATTAAAAAGCTGTAATTTAATGACTCTGTTGAGCTCTTGATGTCTCTGGCTCACACTGTGATGATACATATGCCTCTTAGGGACTGTAGAGTCAGAGATGAATCAGAACAAGCAGCACATTAACACTCGCACGACATAAACAATTCAGTTATAATGATGTTCACAAAATCACACGTCTTAGTTAGTCATCACAAAATGTGCTTCCCCTCTTTTCATGTGTCACAAGTGTGGATCGTCTGTCACTGAGCAACATTTCCATCATCTGGAATTCTGTCAGTAAACTGAGAATTAAAGTTGTTTAAGAGTAAGACTGACAAAGATCAATGCAGTCTGTGTCAAATGAAATGACTGTTGAGGAAAAAAGTTCTTCTACGCTTGTGTATGAACTCAGTATATTTCCAAACATGTTGCACACTATACAACAGCCTACACCATGTGTGCATGCAAAGAATGAAGAAACATTCAAGTCAGTTTTTGTTCTTTTAATTGACTGGAATAGCAAATGAGTTACTTTCATATTCTCAATTCCTCAGCAAAGGCCTTAAAACCTCCTGAAACACTCAAACGAGCCCCTGACACCTGAGTTTACCCCGACACAGAAGCCCTTCGTAATATTTGCCACTGGGTCACACCGTTCTGTTTTAAAGCCACAGTCTATAAATCTTCCACATTAACCCATAATAATCTGTATTCACTTGGCATTAGCTACTTTGTGTACAGTAAACCTCGGAAAACTCAAATGAGTGAACACGGTGAATGTTCAAAAGGAGAAAAAGTAATGCACTTTGCACTCAAACACCTAAAAGCACAGGGACACTGCTGTGCCACATTTTTTTTGTTGTTTTATCGTCATCATTTATTATATACACACAAGATTGGTGTGCAAAAGATTTCATCCGCGGCAGGAAAATCCATTAGAAAATGCAAGCGCCACTCATCACCCAGAGTGTGATTTAAATATTAAGGTTCACGTCAACTTCTTCAACACCTTCAAGATTTAACACGTCTGTTATTCTCACTTGTCAGTGCACAGCTGGGTATTGTTTGCTGCTGCTCTCTGAAGGAGACAAGCTAACTTGTTTGATACCCAAAAGATAGATTTTGGGTGAAGTATCACTTCAATGGTTTAGCTGGATACTTGCTGTGGCTTTTTACACATCCAGGCTTCTTTTAGATGTTTTTTTCCGCCTCACCAACAGCTCCTGAGCTATTAGAGAAACCTTTCCAAAAGAAAACACAGCAGTCATACTTCTGCTGACACTAGACCATCAAAGAGATATCTGTAGCACTAACAAAGATCCTTCCAAGAATACAAGTCCTATACGCTTCAGGCTCAGATTCTTCTTCTTCTTCTTCTTCAAAAAGAGTTCAACAGACTTTTACTCTGCCTTCATGAGCCAGCATCTTAAAAAGGAGACATTTATAATTCTATATTCTATGTAATGCTGAGCATTGGCTTAGTGAAGATATGGAAGACCTGGTGGGAGACATGGAAGTGTAAGTGAAATGAGGAGAAAAGCATGAGGGAGGGAGAAAAAAATGGAGGGATGATAAAGAGATGGCACAACATCTAAGACGAGAAGCAATTCTCACTGTCCCTCTTTCCCTCCCACTCACTCTCATTATCACTGTGTTCTAGCCAGCTCCTCTCAACGTGTCAAGCTCAAGAAAGGATGTCACTGTTGTTGTTGTTGTCAAGATTATTAGTGCATGTAAGGCGCAGTCAGAGGAATGTGTCTTCACTCCTGGCGCATGCAGGTAGAAAATAAACAGCTGTCAATCACGACGCAGGGAAAGGTGGAAAAGGCAACGGCTTCACTGAAAATTGAGCACAAAGCTAGCGAGAACTTGGTGGATATCCAATGTGTGATTAATGATTCCAGGTGGTTTGAACAGTAAACAAGAGCAAAGAGAGCCAAGGACCCCCCACCCATTACAATGAGCAGTTTCTGATCTACCTCCCCTTTAGATAAAAGGTTCTATATATGGGATTCAGAGCATTAATATAGCATCAAACAACTATCTGCAATGTACAGATATACTGGAGTAATGTCTACCCCTGTGTGTGTTGTAATGCTGTGCTTTGTTTACATTGCGGGTCTGCCAAACATGCATTTTAATGCATTCGAGTCTCTCTCTTGTGCTCTGGGCTGTACTCGAAAGGCTCTTACGACATCACTGCGGAAGCACAGCACCCACCCGAACACCGTTGGCTCTGTCAGCACTGTTGCCGCAGTGTTTCTCGGCTGTGTTGACCATTTTAATTTTTAGCTCATAGTTTGGTTTTTATTTTTGCTCTTAAACTTAAACTACATTCTCAATCTTATATCTAGTCGTACAAGATTTTTTTTCTGGACAAAAAAAAGAAGATATTTCCTCCACCAGTCCAGCACAACATGGTAGAAGAACGTAATATATATATATATATATATATATATATATATATATATATATATATATATATATATATATATATATATATATATATATATAGCTTTTTGTATTTTCTTTAGGAGTTGGCGGAGAAAACAAATGGAGTCAAAATGTATATTCATCAGGTGAATAGAAACATGGCTCCAAATGAATGCTAATGCTTTTCCATGCCTCCTGAGTTTGTACCCAAATAATGCAGCTTTAAGGCATGGATACACGTAGAAGACTGATATACAGATTCCAGGCCTTCGCAATTAAATCACGAGTTTGGGTTACAACATCACCTCGCTTGAATATGAGTCATCTGATAATGGATGAGCAAAAAGACAACTCTGTATTTTTATAGACCATCGCTACCTCCAACATGTCGAACAGCAAGGTGTCAACAGTTGGTTAAATCTCATTTGTCGAAACAAAACAATAATAGAATTCCTTGTTCCAAATGCTACGTTTCCTGACTTGGATTAGTAAATCAAAAAATAATCACACAATTTACTCACTGAAAAATATTTGAATTAAACCCCTTAAGCACTTATCAAGTCAATCCAGTGTCGCTTAATACTGCTTTTCAATTAAGTTGATGCAGAAGAAAAAGAAAGAAGTCATTAAAACTCAATTGGAAGTCAGTTCTCGAATCCTCGATCATATCTCACCTTTTTCACTGATGGAAGAACACAATTTGAAAAACAATGACTGTGTTTTGAAAGCATGAAACGTTGTGCACCCAAACAGATGGTTGATGGGATGTCTTTTTAAGACGCTGAGTGAATGACTCATTTTCACAAACAAAAAAACAAGCTGTGTGTGTGTGTGTGTGTGTGTGTGTGTGTGTGTGTGTGTGTGTGTGTGTGTGTGTGTGTGTGTGTGTGTGTGTGTGTGGTGTCCCCACTTTACTCCCTAACCAAGCCCATATGAGCACCAACAATGATCATCTTTTAAATCTCTCAAGAGATCAAAATACATTAACGAATTTAATATCCCTCTAATTTATTCATTTCCTCTATTCCAATAGCTGGATATATTTATTAACTTCAGTATGATGAGGGATTTCTCTTCCCCCTTGTCTCCAATGTCTCGTATAAGAAAACAATGTCTCCGTTTGCATATTCACAAACTCGAATGTCTGCATATCAGCAGGTTTGTGTGTTCAAAGTCATTAGAACAGATGCTGCTCCAGCCTGCTATGCTTCCAGCTGAAAACTTTACAATGCGCCGGAAATCATCTTCTGAGCCAAATTGTCTTCCTCACAGCATAAAATTGCTGTGCCAAATCTAGCATGGCCTTTAGCTATGGGTGCTGCTGTGCGTCACCAGAGTGATGCATAAAGATGGCACCCGCCCTGCTCTTCATAAGGCCGCTGATTGCTGGCTCTTACCGCTTGCCTTCATATTGATGTCATGCCATGTCGCCGTGTGATTGTGATTCACGGGAGGAACAAGTGCGGCATCAACATTTCCCCTTCCTCTCCGACCCGTTGCGACTTGCCGGTGATTGGGTCAAGTTTGAAACATTAAGTTTACAGCTATCGTCATCGCAGATTAACGACAGAGATTGTCAAATTGAGACCATACCCTGCGCTCGTGTTATTTACATGAATGCTATTGATTTTAGATGTTGTTGATCTTTAACCTGACACTAGAGCAACACTGTCTGTATTCCCACAATTTAAAACACCTATAAAAGATAACTTTGTTACAACCTTGTGTCACATTCATTCCAAACTCCTTTTGACACATTTCACAAGTCATTTATCTCCCTTGTAACACAGGTCATACACCAAACAGCATATACATTCATTTGGCAAAACTTAAAGCTTTGTCTATATTTGCCGCAAGGCCTGCACACCAGAATACGACACAATCACGGTCTGCGCATTGTGCAAGTGGCCACGGCGCTTGTTCATGCACCTCTGAAGTTTTGTAACTTGGCGCGGGCTTTTATTACTGATAAATCACTGTTAACATGTCTGGGGATTATACAAAGAAGGCCAAAAGGAGGTCTTACAAATCTACACTTGACTATAGATTTTGCTCGCATAATTAAATTGTTTACAGGATATTGAACCTGTTTCTTTGTCATGCATATCACTTCTGACCTGCTTCTTTACAGGCCTTGCACAAAGGTACAAATTAGCCCATGAATATGAGATATGAGTTTACAATCCGTCCTCAGCATTGTGGAAGTTGATCTCTGGCTTTCTGCTGATTACACTCGTTGTCTTTTTGATTATTCCTTTTTTTTTGACACTGCGCTACAGTGTCAAGCGCGAGTATAAACAAAGCTTAAAGCTGCACTCATCCAGATTTTTATATTACGCAGTTCCCTTTAGCGAAACGGAGATTCGTGGCATCTTTCAGCTAACTGTTTTGGTTAAACAGCCTACAACTTTTGTTATACTTATGGTATTTGTTTTGGCTCGGCAACCTGGTTTCCAGCCGCAGCGTGACACTTTTTCTCAGACAGAAGTCTCTAACTGTAGTGACTATAGCCAGCGAACACATTTAGCATGTAGCATTTAGCATTTAGCAGCTAAAAAGCTTGATTTTTCCCGCCGAAGTTGGTGTTCACTAAAACAAAGCGAGAAGAATAGTTAAAAATGAACTCCGTTTCAACAGCTGGTCAGAAACATGACTCCACTGTCTAAATGGTCAACTGTTTTGCAACCAAGTTCCTCTTGCCAGCTTGTGTTTACGACTTGTTCTGCTTCCACCAAGTTGCCAAAAAGAGAATCCGATGATGCTGCTTTAAAAAAGAAAAACGTCCTTCTAATCAAACATAGTTCTTGTAGGTACTGTTATATAGCTGAATATGTTTACGGGTGATACAGCAATACAAATGTAAGTCACAGCCAAATATAGCAGACTGACAAAAATGCCTGTCGTGTCTTTTTCAATCGTGGGACGGTAACATTTGTATCTGAAACTGTATCAGCTCTATGAATCTCATTCCAGTGAGGATACTGTGCATGTTATCTCTAAAGCGGATATCTAAATCAGTCCTTGTATTTTCATATTACCATAAACCTGCTCACAAGAGTAGCTGTTTGCTTCTTTAACTAAGACAGCCCAGCTGGCATTTGACTTGTATACTAGTTGCATCTGAATGTGATATTGAAAAGAAGATAATCCATCCCATCAACTTAAAGGATGCATTTCTGTCAGCGTTGGTAATTAGTGAGTAATTAGAGTTAGAAAATATAACTGCGGGGCATTTCTTGAATTTTTGAGAGGGAATTCAGTTTTTAAAACATAGAGACTAATTACCAATTTGGTTGAGTATTCATTAAAATTAATCTACATCCTCCTCCGTGGTTTCCCATCCCTGCCTGTGCTGACAGTGGCAACGGATCGGTATTTCCCAGAGATAAAGGTGGCCCAAACATCTATGCCCAGGCCAATGGGGACAACAAAGGCCCGTCTCTAATAAGTAACAGTATTGGTTTTACCTTAGTGAGGAGTGGCAAACATTATCAACAGGCTTTTGATAAGACAGGGGTCCCGTAACAATTGCTGCACCACAAAAGACAACATAGAGCAGATTGTGTCTCGATGTTTCCTGTTTTTGCCAAAGGGCTCTCTTGTAACCATACTTATGATTTACAACACGAAGGGCTGTGTACTTCCTCGAGCATTTTCATTTGTGCTTTTAGAAACTTCAGAGCCAAAAGCCTGTCCTTCATTCCCTGTAAAGTTGCCATGGAAACAAGAGGAGAAGGAGGGAACACAGTAAATAAATTTATATTTTCTCAGAGTAGGACTACAATCAAGTCCTCAGGTTGACTAATTGTGTGCATTTTTTTTTATAGCTAAAGTATAAAATTAAATAAAGCGGATAGCCCCCGCAAATAATAAAAAAGATATAATCCGCAAAATAAATAGATAACATTATGACATTAAACACCATCTGGTTAATTATGACACCACATCAAAAGTAAAAATTCCAACAACTATGTAGTCAACATGCTTAGCAACATTTGAGAAAAAAGAAGTTTTCCTCCCATATTATAGGACATTGTAATGACATAAAAGGGCACAGCAGGCTGCCATCCATATGAAAGCATCTACGTCTAAAAGAAACAATTGGTAGTCAATCAGATCCGAAGATTTATAGAATGTGTGTGTATATATATATATATATATATTCCCCCATTCACATAATATTGTAAATAACAGGTTGTCCAACTGCCAATGGCTTTGAAAGAGGTAATTCCAAAACTCTCTCCAGGTTTCCTCCCACTCTTTTAGAGTAGTTATAATGGATTGGATTGTTGCATGTATGGGCTAAAGATAAAATTGGTCCATTGATAACAATGAAGACGATAAAAACCCTCGGATGTTATTGCTCATTCATGCTTTGACCATGCAGACCTTTGATTTTCCTGTAAGCACTGATGCTCTGGAAAATCCGGTTTACTTTGTTCAAATGTATTTAAAAGAGGCTGCTGATCACTCCTGCTGAAGCTCTTTTTCTTCTTACGGCCTTTTTTTTGGTGGCATCTCTCCTGTTCTTGGACATGTGCCAGAGTATTTGCACACAGCACAAAAACCTGCCTTCACAGAGCGTTTGAGGAGGCGTTGCCTATGCTAATAATAAACAATAGCCCGCATGCATCCAATTTTACAATCAACCGGGATTCATCATTCAGCACACCTGGGGAAGAGCAGATTCAGATGGTTGAGAGCATTTGGTCAATCTGCACTTGATGTTTTCTTGTTTTTTCATTTAAAGGAAATGAAGACAAAATATGAGAGAATTTTCAGAGCATGTTTTGGATTTGCATGCACATCGCTACAGTATACTTAAGTGACAACCTACCATGGAAGATCAAGTTAAGTGTAAAAGAAGATCTCTATTCGATTAAAATAAGAAGGCAGTGCCTGAAGACATCCCAGTGAAATCCCCCCCCCCCCCCCCCCCCCCAGGTCAGGTGTGATCACATTAATTACACTATATAAGAATCTCCCTGTGACAGATGGCGTACAATTCCACAGGCCAATCCGTTCTGTTTGTTAACACACAGGTTGAAATGTATCAATGAAAATCATCACACGAACTGCTCGTTGTTTCTGCATTTTATTTTTGGGACTTGGACAGCATGTGGACGAGGTTATTGCAAATCAGTCTGATTGAGAGTAGCCCTTACGATCTGAATTGCTTGTGACGATAAATAATACACTCATCTCAACAACAGCACTAAGCTACAGTATGCCCAAGGGAAATCTGGTGTGTGTGCGTGTGTGTGCGCGTGTGTGTGTGCGCGCGCGCGCGCGCGCGCGCGTGTGTGCGCGCGCGCGTGTGTGCGCGCGCGCGTGTGTGCGCGCGCGCGTGTGTGCGCGCGTGTGTGTGTGTGCGCGTGTGTGTGTGTGCGCGTGTGTGTGTGTGTGCGTGTGTGTGTGTGTTGGGAGGCTGCGGTGGACTTTCAGAGTCACAAGTCAATAAATAATTGAAAAGCTGCTCTTCTTCCACAGTTTCCTCTCTGCCTGCTTTTGTCTTTAATTAAGAGGTTATGGACCCGCTAATCCAGAGGCTCTGTGTCAGGGAGACCAAAGTCAAAAAGGATACGCGAGTCGTTCAAAATGCAATCAAACTTTAGGAATTAAGGACCACGACAGTTGCAACTTCACCAGAAGTGGCAACCCATTGTCACTCCCAACTCGTCACATTCTGACGCTTGCTCAGACCCCTTTTCTAACGTACTGGGTTGTCCCAGCTCGGCAAAATATGACATTCCACTGCCGTCACATGGTTGTGAATTAACCCAAAAAAAACAGTGGCTTAGGTCTAGGCAACAAAACCACTTAGTTGGGTTTAGGTTGGGATTCAATTAAATGAAAGTGAAACTTAGCATTCTGAAAACAAAGACACCAACATGTTGTTGGTTTCACACAGAACACGAAGAGTGGGTGAATGTTTTGTGTTTGTTTGTCCCATCCATCTATCCTCCCCTCCCACTCGCCCTGTATGGGTTTATGGGGCCTTTGTACTACTTCAGCACATTCCCGGAGCACTTGCGCTGAACGTCTGGTGATGACGAGGATGGGATATTTGACGCCGTGGGAACGGGAACAGGCTGGATATGGAGTCATTTGAAGAGAGACACAAGGCAAGTTTATTTATGTTGCTCCTTTCAGCAACAAGGCAATTTGAAGCGCTTCAAATGCTCTGAGAAAAAGTGCAAAAGAAGCACATCATGTCAGTCCAGTTCCTAACAAAATATTTATATATTATTTTTTCCCCGAAGCATATCCATTTGAATTAAGATATTTTAAAGTTGAAATTTAAGTAATTAATTGATCCCACCCTATCAAGATCTTGTCTTAGTTATAAGGTAGAAAAGCCTTGAGGAGCTATCTGATCGGCAGTTACAGTTGACTAATGAGCCTTGTAAACACAACTAATCAATACACTAAGTTGGTGGATTGTTTCATGAATAAAAGCTCCTCTTACTTGCAGCGGTCAGACAGTGAATAGAGGGCCTGTAGGTTTTGGATCTATATACTGAAATTACTTCCTAATGGGGATAATGCAAAATAAAAATAAATATGTCCTGGCTGTAAATGTGCTATTGGTATTTTGTTGTACAATCTCAGAATTAATTGAATAGTTTCCTCACACACCTCTTGATATTTCACCAGAAATTGACACCTCAAATTTATAAATGGATCCTTTAAAAAAAATGCCGTCATTGTCTGTTAGCTTTCATCTTCCAACACATACTGATGCCCAGCTTTTTATTTGAAACTAAATGCGAGAGTTGTTGAGTATGTGAATTTGTGCCACCTCGTCACAATAATTCAACAGCACTCGCCTTGGACCGTGTGCTGCTGGCGAGTCGTGAGGCAAGGACGAAGAACAAGTACCTTTCTGTAGCTCTGAGTAAAGCCACCATTCACACTGTTGCATTTGCATAACTTTCCTACCTGCACGTAATTATTCAAATAACCTCGAGTCGGCCAGTTGAATGAGGTGTGACTCATTCATTGTGCAGTGTGTGCTCCTTTAGACTGGGCCAATGGAAAGCTAGGGCCACAGAATTACATTCACAGATTTTAGAGCCATAAAACTCCTCATTGGGTACTTAAAGCCGTACGTCCATGATGAAGTTACAATTACATGTGCAGACGCAAGAGCAATAGCCTATGGTGACTTTTGCCATCTTTGCCTGAGTCGGGATATTTTCATTTAAATGAAATAAGGCACGAGGTCAGATCATCATCATCATCTATTTTGACAAAAGCACAAGTTAAACAGGGAGAAACGTACAGAATGAGTTTAGATGTAATTATATTAGTGTCACACACAAGCAGAGGAGAAGAAGAAACTCATTTTGACTTACATCAATCAGACAAGGACCTGTTTGCTCTTTAATCATGATTTTTGTTTTTTTTTCAAGGTATTTTTCTAAAACGATGTCAAATGGTGACTAATGTGTTTCATTTTGCCTTTCAACAGTATCATAGCATCAGATTCTATGAGGGAAGCAATCAAAATGGTGGACCCTGATTTGCAGGCATTACCGTGCCAGCAGCTCCTGATTGAAATGAAGGAAACCTGCTGAGTGTAAACATTCTGGAGAGAAATGACAAAGCAATTACCGTGTAGCCAGCTGATTGGAGGGGTTAGACTGGCTGTTTAGGATACCAATCAATAGCAAGCCCAAATAGAATATGACTACAAATGGGTACCTCTTCAAAACTGAGGACGTATGTTGTTCAAACTCTTTCACTCCGACTTCAGGGATCACAAGTGATTGCGGAATTTTTAACACTCTGTGTGTTGACATGGACGTGAATAAACTGATTTACGATTGTTTTTTGGAGTAAGGATAGCCATTTTAGTTTCAACGTCCACTGAAGGCAACAGTAGAGCTTGCAGTAATAATGCCATGCCAGAAAGAGCAGAATCACCTTCCCTAATTGTGATAGAGTTCTCTCTTATATGACAAAACATTCCGATTTCACAATTTTTCATCCAGCAGTCAAAATTTTTAAACTGGGATTATAATGGCAAAAGTGGCCGTGTCTTGCAGTCATATTATATTATATTTTCTTTTGTTTTTTACTTTCCAGAAACAACAAATATATATATGCTCAAGGTTTTCAATTCATTTTACAGGCATTTCTGTTTGCATTGAGCCTTTTTCCCCTCATGTTTAATTAATATCAAACAATAACACAAATTAGGAAGACCTCTTGAACTCTGGGCTTTGATTGATTCATAACCATCCATTCAGCATGTTTTCATTTCTGTTCAAGGTCAAGGGCCTTTGGTCAAGCTTTGTATCAAGAAGTATCTGATATCTGCACTCTGTGTGATCACTTGTGCTGCAGCCTGAGGGCTGGACTTCACTATAAACAAAGCAACAGAACAGCCTTGAATTCCAATGAGATCTCGTCAATGACATCATCTCCTACACACCGAATAAGAATTTAGCATGTGACCATGCCGGCAATTGATCAATAATCAGATAGGGTTCATGGATAGGGTTCATGGATGAGCATTTGCTGCGTAAAAAAAAAAGTAATCGATTTTGCCTATGTAGCGCTAGTTCTGCTCCTTAAAAGGCCTCCTGCACGGTAGGACACGAGCAAAGTAGGAATACATAAGTAAATAAGCAGCAAGCGCTATGAAACCCACCTCGGGTGAAGCGTGAGTGAAACCAAAGCAAGCATCTTGGTCACGGTGGTGGTGAAAAGCAGCATCACTCAGCGCACACAGCCTGGAGTGAGCAGCAGCAGCAGTGGTAAGTGGTGGTCTCTTCTGCATCGCATTAGTCCAACACTCCTGTCGTCTCATTACTAACGGTATTAATAAACCAAACAAGGCAAGAGACGGACAAAACATGTTGATTGCCCAAAGGAATGGTTGTAGAATAATGACCATTTAAAATGTCACGTTAACGCGCCAACATTTTCTAATTAGCACTAAACACAAAGTACAGCTGAGGCTGATGGGAATTTTTTCCAGATTTTCTGTCATGAAGCAGACAATTTAAAATTCTGACCAAATAGTGATCTACAAAAATAATAAGGATTCATCATCTTGGGACCATGAATATGTGTGCACAATCCATCACATAATTTGCAAGATATTTCAATCGGGACCAAAGTGAGAGACCGACATGGACATCTCTAGAGCCACACTTTAAATAACCCCCGACAGATCCCCAGTAACATCACGACGGCGTCCTCATAGCCATGGTCCTGACTTCAACATTCTAAATGCTTTGTGCTTTGCTCGTTAGAAGTTTTAAACTGCTCCATCGTTCCAACATTAAACCCATCGGGTCGAGCGGGATACAGCTGCTTTGGTGAGACAAATATCAGTCTGCCTTTGTCAGACTGTCAGAGGTACCTATTCCTTCAACTCTTTTTATTGCTTGTGAAACAACTATACCTCCTACCCAATGACGGCGATGCACCTGTGCCACCATCAACAAAAACAGCTTTGCTGTTTTAAGCAGCTGTTAACAACTCCCGCAAAACTGGGACAGCAGGTGAATTGATATTGTAAACCATTTCCAGATCAAAGACGAAAGGAGATACTGAGGAACTGACGGTTCCACCAAAGACGGCTGCATTTAGGGATAGAGCAGAAGCAGTACGGTTATGGGTGCATTCATGCAGTCTCTGCTGTGCAAGATGACTCTAACATGAATTGGTCCTGATGTCTGCCTTTGACATGCTGTGGAGATATTTTTGTCTTTTAAAAAAAATAAAAAAATAGTTCTTTCTAGTTGGTTATGGAGCAGACAAACAGTGTTTTTTTGGATACAAATGTGTGATCTAATTGAAGAGGCGCAGCTGCAAAAGATTCAGTGAATCTGTGTGTCCTGCCAGAATAGACTTCACTTACTTCACTAACGGAGAGTGTTCTCCGCCACACACCAGCGGAGCTTCATGAGTATACCTAATTACACATGTGAAGAACACTATCAACTCCCAAAAACAGCCTAAACTCATCTCAAGTTTAGTCGGCGCTCACAGCTATTTTAGTCTTGTTGTGTATTTCTAGGTCACAGATTGTTTAGTGCAGGGGTGTCAAACATACGGCCCGCGGGCCGGATCCGGCCCGCCACGTCATTTTATGTGGCCCGCGAATCCCCCAGCAAAAAAAAATAAATAAAAAAGATTTTTTTTTATTTATTTATTTTTTTTTTTACAAAAATTAAAAGTTAGATGTGAAAATAAAAATATCCCCATGGTTGAAATTATGAGATGAGCCATTTGCGCCGCCGGTCTCGCCGGGGGCTATTTTGTGTTCATTCGCACTGGACGTGCCGGAGAGGGGGCGTGGCTTATCGCCCTGAAAGCCGTTCAACTGTCCGCCATTAACCATGGAAAAAATAACCTATTTCTGCTTAGTAGGTGTTGAGGAAGTCACAGATATCCCGGGAAACTAAACTAAATATGTTAGGAGTAGTTACATTTACACCGTCTTACATTTACAACCGGCCCTTTGAGGGCGACCGTGATGCTGATGTGGCCCCAGAGTGAAAATGAGTTTGACACCCCTGGTTTAGTGCTACTTTAAGCTGCGAGCAATGCAGCAACTGCCATTGCAGTCTTATGTTCCATGGACAAGTGCAAATAGACACAACAGTTAAATTGCTTTCAGAGAAGACACTTTTTCCCAGGAAAATAGCTGCATCATTTGTGTCATCTGGAAAGTTCCTTTAGAACCTCAGTTGACATAAATTAAACTTTAATGTCATCCAAAAATCGGACTATCTGAAAGTAACTAGCAAATGCCAAAGCAGTGACAAAGTATCTTCAAATATGTCAGGCAACACAGCCACATACTTTATCAATGGAATCTAATATCTTAGCCGTAAATGTAAATGTAACAAAACAAACGGATTAACTTAAGAAAACAAATGCCTGGATGTCGACAATACATTCTGGTGCATTGTTTTCTGCTGGTGTATGCTACCATGCAAGTATGACATACTGTGCTACTTCCCCACAAACAACACGGCTATATTTAACAACTACTTAAAATAGATATCCTCCCTCAGTATTGTGTTGACAATGACAGACTTAGCAAATCCCCGTGGCACACACGCCTACACTGTGTCAGAAGGGACCAGGGCAAGACTCCCAGTGGGAGGCAGAAGTGCCTCAACCACACTTTATTCCACACATAGCAAAACTTTAAAATGTAAATTCAAGTTTGGGTAACACTTTATCACACCCATGTCTATGCATTATAAACATAATGAGATATAATATGCTTACAGCACTGTATAATTATAAGCACTCAAACATTCACAATACCTTATAAAACAATCCGAACACAGTATGAAGCTCTTTATAATGACTTTCGAGGTCAACTATCTTAATTCTTCATAAATGCTGGTCACTCACTGACATTTTTGGAAATTCTTTGCAAGAATCCTAATGTACGTATCAAAGGTTTCAGAGGTCTGCGACAATTTCACAAACAAATCAAAATGGCATATCTTTGGAAATGAAAGATGCTGTCATCCAGGAGAGACTGTGTCTCCGCATACACATAACAACTGTCAGGAAGAATACTTGTCCACAGCTACATTTACAAGACATGATGTGACCTTATGAGAGAAAGCCTTGTACTGTAGTTCAGATCCCAAAAATCTGCAAAGACTTCAGACTAAGAGAAATACGCTGTGGTAATGGGACAGACAATCAGATCTTTCAGCTAAAGAACTGTTTGGCTTCACCAGCCTGCAATATGTGCATGATTTTTGTGTTTCTATTGTTCTTCATTGTAGCAATTAAAACAACTTTCTTTTGGCATTATTTAGGAGTGTTTGTTATGTCTTGTGTATGTTTACAAGTTTTTTATTTGTATCCTTCATAATAAAGTGTGCTAAGAGGAAATGTGTGACAAAGATTGATTTATTAGCCTGGCCTCGAGGAAGTCACGGGTTGGCAGGAACTGGCAACAAAGAAAAATAAAAAAGATACCCATGAGAAATCCCTGGAGATGGATTCTTGCTGCAAACTAGAATAAAAACAGTTTTATTACACACCTGGTTTGGAAGATGATATCATAACCATTCGAAAAATCTGAGATAATCACTTCCATAAACTCATCAGATACCTGGAGAAGTCACTTTAATAAACAAAGTCTATACGCAGCTGAGTCAATGTGCATAGAGCATGAAAGATCCATTATCCCCACTGAAGCCTTTTCATCAAATAAACACGGCAGCCTCAGCACTTCTAAAGTGACAAAAGCTGCCACATCAAGAGGCGAAATGTGACTCCTTCCTTTCCTCCTCCTCTTCTGTCTACACCTCGAGGGTTTCGTCCACCGTCTGCTCCTGTTGTAACACTTTTTCCACGCATTGCGTCCCCGCCACTGCATTCACTTTGAACTGGAAGTAAAGTACAAATTACTGAAGCAAGTCGCTCTCCAAATGGGGCTTTGAGTTGTCTTTAAAGGCTTGGATTCCCATTGATACATTATTTGAAGTATTCACCTTCATTACTGTGAGACACTTTGGATAAAAGCTAAACCAAAGAAGAAAAAAAGGAATATGTTATGCATGTTTAATGATAGTGTTTGAAATTATAAAAGGTTACGCTTACACTCACACTCTCGCTAACATTCACACACACATGCACATCCATGGCTGTTTGCTCCCATACAGTGAGAGTCAGATTAAGAGCAAAGAGGGGGCTCCTCGATTACAGCAGTAAAATGACCCGCTTCGCACAAAGTTCACCTCATTTTGGTTGCAAATGAAATGTCGGCTTTGGTTTAGAGAGCTGAGCGGGGAGCCTCACAGAATACCAATATGCTGTGGCCATTCCTCTACATCAACCCCATAGGGTTGTTTAATTAAATCAATTCAACAGACGTTACGCTTTCAATAAATATTCATTTCAATCAAATGTACAGTGCGCTCATAACGATAAAACTGGAAGCGTTGAACTATTTTAATTCTCACAGTGGGAATACACATTCATCTCATCAACTTCAATTAGACTGTAGCCTCAGTCATATTAACAATACATCATCATCATTGCCGTAGTTGCTTGACCTCAAGTGTAATCGCGGCATATGGCTTTGCAAAATGGATTTTTCTTATGAGCCTGCATGCGACATAGCAGGGGGAACGAAATCCGATGTTTTCTGATCTAAGCACAACAAACTGACTGGGTTGTCTTATTTTACAGTTTCTGGGTTGGAAGGCACTCCAGATACCCAATGCTAAGTGCACATACACTGGAAAAGTGAGCTTTTCATAGTATGCCCCTTTTAAGTCCCTGGCAGTGTAACTTTGAAAGTAGCATACTCTTCTCAGTGAACAACACAATGTCCCAATCATCAAAAGACTCCACTTACCCGTCCCTGTTAAGCCCTACCGCCTGTGTATTTTTTCCCCCAAAAAATTATAAGATCCATAATGCTTTCCTGAAGCTCAGCTTGGTATAATACTTTCCTCAACCCCCTTCACAGACAGATCACTAGCTCACCAGTGCCACTTAGCCTTCTGCACTGAGGGTCTTTTCCAATTTGGCTTAAGTGTGGCAGGCTCACCTCAGCCTGGCCCACTGGCTGAAGACTTCAGCTGCAGGGAGCCTTCTCCTGTCGCAACCTCTTCCATCGTAATCCTGTCTCTCAACCCCTGACAGCGTTTACTCCCTGCTGGAGCAGGCGTCGAGAAGCAACGCAGCGTTAACGTAACGCTATGTCGATCACTAGCGATGATAACGCATGCTGCAAACGTGTGCCATCATGCAAATGCATTCGGGTTTATGCATAAGCAGGCCCAGCAGACTGTACGTTTCAAGCAAAGCTCCTTATTACCGGAAAGTAAAAATGATTTTTTGTTTCACTTGTTTGCATATTTACAAATAATGATAATGACAATGATTGGAGCAATCAAGGGCATACACAAATATCAATGTACATGTATTGCATGGAAACAAGATTGTTGATCACCAACTACAAACATGCTTTTTAAGTTAGCGAGTACGAACTGAGAGGATAAACTATCAGGCAAATCTCTCCAGAGTCTCATCCAAAGGACTAAAAAAAAATAAAAGATAACTCAAATCTCAGCCAGGGAGGGGGATATGACTTCTCTAGTCATAAAAAAGTATCCCGCCGTCCCCCTAGGATGTCTGGTATGACAACTATCAAGTGATATATGATGTCTACTACTGACACATCTCTAAAGCATGAGTATCGCAAAGCAAAAATGACTGTAAAAAAACTGAAACAGCCACTATGAGGTGATGAGTGAAAAAGATAAAAGGTTCAAGGCTCTGGGCTTTGGACACAGGTGTTTTTTCGTTTCACCACAGGTAATAAGCCTTCTGCTCAGGTTGAAGCTGAACTCTGCTGTGACTGATATTAAATAACCTCCACAAAGTCCATGTACTGATAACATTGATAAAGGTGTAAGCTGTGAAGGAGATGTTAAACATGCTTGTCTTTGCACACCCACACCATCCTGAAAAGATCTAATCCGGCACAGTGAGTGAAAACACCCGTGTGGGAGGATCATTGGCTTGTAGAGACGACTGAAACCTTTCCAAAACCAGTTTGGTCGCTGGTCATGGGTGGAAAAGAGTTTGCTTTGAAAGAAATATGAAAAGACTACATAGAGGAGAAACATTTGTCAGTTTGTGTCAGTAAAAGACATGTGGTGTATTCCTTTAGTGCTTCACCGTGCAACATACTAGATGAACTGAACACACAGGAAGCCAAATCAGCAGACAATATAAGTCATAACTAAGTTTCCCTATATTTCTTGGATAAAAGTTGATATATTACCTGTCCCTAAAATCATTTTGTGCAATTCATTTTTTTTTTTTTAATAAAAATATATTTTGTGGGTTTTTATGAATGCTTGGACAAAACTGCGGAACATCCGTGCGGGGGAATAAAATATTCGGACGGACCTCAATTTCTGCAGATTTCTGCCAGTGGAAATGTATGTTTCTTTTTTTACAACTAATGTCATGAAAAATATTGCCTTGCCAAGAGAGTGCTCGGTTGTTTTCGAAGGTAACAGACTGTCGGACACATTTTGGATTATTTGGGACATTGTATGGAGTATTGGTGTTTGGTAATAATGGGCCTTCTCAAAACTCAATAATGTACGACAAACACCGCAACGACTATCTCAACAACCAATTCAAGGGCGATATATGGCTTGGGATCGCCCAGCAGCTGGGATACGATGGAGATGCTAATGTAGCTAATATGCACTTGCTAACGTTATATGTTAGTCACGGAACAGGACTAGCTAACAGTTAACGTCAGCATTAGCATCAAATTTGGGGCCTGATTCGTTTATTGTGTAGTTAACAAAAGCCCTTTAGACATTCTATTCTTCTTTTATTTGCACCGGACCTGGTGTGCAGTCATCACACTGGTGCAAGTAGAACAATAATACATAAATCTTAACAAATCTCTGAGGGTACTGTGTGCATATCAAGTGACCTCACATGAATGAATGAATGAATGAATGAATTTTATTTATATCGCGCTTTTCACAGACAGTAGTATCACAAAGTGCTTAAACAGAGCAGACATTTAAAAGCATAAAAAACACAATGTGACCCTAGGGTCAATAAATTATCTACACAGAGAAAATTAAAAAATAATAAAATAAAATAAAATAATAAAAAATAAAATAGAATAAAAATGTAAAACATATTTTAAGAGCAGGTCTAGGACATGGGTTTACTTTTACACAAACGCCAGCCTAAACAGGTGGGTTTTAAGCTGGCTTTTAAAAGTATTCACAGTATCTGCGAGGCATAGAGTTGCAGGCAGAGCATTCCAGAGCCTCGGGGCCACTGCCTCAAAGGCTCGGTCACCACGGGTCTTAAATCGTGTGCGTGGGACTGACAGAAGACCTCGAGCGTTTGACCTGAGAGTGCGGGCGGGTGAATAGGGGCGAAGTAGATCAGCTACATAAGCCGGAGCCTGACCGTGAAGTGCTCTGTAAGTGATGGTGAGAATTTTAAAGTGTATCCTAGATGCTACAGGAAGCCAGTGGAGAGATCGGAGTACGGGGGTGATGTGAGACCGTCGATTTGTCCTGGTGAGTAATCTGGCGGCAGCATTTTGGATGACCTGCAGACGGTTAAGACCAGATGCACTGAGTGATGTGAAAAGTGAGGAGAGTGGACTAATAATCTGTCTGATCATGGGGACAAACTTCTCTGGAGCAATAACTAGGACCTCCGTCTTAGAGTTGTTGAGTTGCAGGCAGTTTTCTGCCGTCCAGTCTCTGATGGCATTGACACAGTCCAGGAGCCTAGTTAATGTGAATGCCTTGCTGGGTTTGAATGACAGATTGAGTTGGATATCGTCTGCATATAAGTGATAGGACACATTATAGCTTTTTATGATCGGTCCCAAAGGTAGCAGATAAAGGGAAAATAACAGAGGCCCCAGAACCGAGCCCTGCGGTACACCACAAGACAGTGGAGAGGTAACAGACATAAAATCACCCACAGAGACATTGAAACTTCTGTCATTGAGGTAAGATGTAAACATTGGCCTCCCAAATCCAATGTTGAGGAACTACATGCAATACAAAATGTACAAAATTCACAGCATATCCAATCTGATCTGAGTCTGCTTTGTCCGTAATCTGTTGAAGATTTTAACATATTTTACACAAGCACAACGTCCACTTGCCCGCTCCAGCATTGTATGCAAAAAGGTGCCCTCTTAAATAGTGCCCTCTTAAAATGTGTGCATTAGCATTGATTAGCATTAAGGGTGTTTGTTTATTTATTTAAACCTGGACAGTATTTGAGTGGACGAGACTGCCATGACCAAAAAGGCAAAACTAATTTCAGAAGGGAAATGGCCAACCAAGATGAGTGCAAGCCACGGCCCAGAATACTAATGACAGAGGACTTGGTGAGAGTAGAAGCTCTTTCTATCACACAAAAACCCTCGACTGCTTGAACCCTGTTCAAATTACCATACACAGTGGCAGTTATTCATGCCGGCTATCGGCCTAATGACATTTTTTACATTGCATTTACGTTTTTTTTACAGCACTGCTGAGTAATGTTAAAACCATCAGGATGACCCATAGGCCTATGTGTGTCTTCAACTTCTATGTCAATGAACTCAGGGATGTTTGGACCATGTCTATGGTATCAGGGAAGATGATAGGATGATATTAGGGAGACTGGGGACACTGCAACACTTTTTGCATTGTTCTCAGTATCTCAGAGACTATTTGGACTGGACCAATCAAATGTTTATGTCATGTTGTATTGCATATGAAACCTACATCTGTCTGCTAATAACCCATACCATTTAAGGAGGATTAGATATGACATGTCTTTCACAATATGCATTTGGATGGAAGAAGTTAGATGTTTTAACTGACTCCAGGGTTTGGCACGGTTGCAACATGTTAAAATAAATACAATTACAATATTAAAAATGATGTTGATTCTGATATTCTAAATCTAATCACGGTCGGCTTCTACGACTCCAGCCTTGAATGTTTCCTCAAAAGCCTTGAATCTTTTAAGTTTTCAAAATACCTTCAACTTTGTGTTATGTCCCCTCAGTCTTATTAACCGGTTAGCTAAAGATTCATGCCATGAACTCTGCTCCAGCATAGCATCACAAAAAGGGTTTCAAGATTAGTTATGCTGCTTACGTCAAATTTCAAACTAAATAGTTAGTTCAGGCAGTTTTTGCCTCTTTTCAGGTGGCAGGAATTTAAATTAGTCTTCCTCAACATGTGTTCAATTCCATTCCATTTATTTACATAGCCCAATATCACAAACAATGTGTGCAGCACAGGACTTCTTCTCTGCTTGAACCCTGGCATCGAAAGAGGAAGGACTTCCCGAAAAAACCTCTCTAATGGGGTTGTATTTTGGGTTCCACAATGTTGAAGACAGCTCGAGATTAATTCGATTGAAATTAGGTTCGAGGCTGAATGGGATTTGATTTTTTTCTCTAACACTTTTCCACAGTGATGTATAGATTGTTAAGCATTCTACTCAAATGACTTGAAAAAAATAGTGCATATAGTTGGCGAAATGGGAACTAATCCCCCCGGAAACCCCTAGGTTTGGGCTCAGTCCCGAATGCTTACATCTCGCTCCACCGTGCACGTCATTGAATACTGACTGCCAATTTTGATCATGACCCAGCCTTGAAATGTAATAGTTAAAAATAAAGTTCAACATGTATTGATTTGACATTTTATTTCTTCCTCGCTTTCTCCTGCTGATCCAAAAATAGAGCTCTGGGTGCATCATCCATAATAATTAGAAATATTGGCAGCTTGTTTTAGCCTGTGTGTTGACTCTGAACTGAGGCTGATCAGAGCGGAGACTTCAGCACAGTCAGGACTGGGAAAAGATCCAGCAGCGATGTTCGTGCAGGAGGCACCTCTCACCCAGCTGTGCTTATGTAATAGACGAGCTCCTTTGAGCCTGAAATGAAACTAAAACAAAATAAATACTATTTTCATGGTCTAATTATATCTTGTTTTAGCATGTTTCCAAGCAAGCTGTGAGTGTTACAGCTTTTGAAATATGGGTCACAAAGCAGGATTTGTAAGGGCACCGGAGTAACACACACAGTCTGGGGGCCGGGGGGGGGGATGAGAGGTCTCCACTAAATGTGTTATCATTTTTAATTTACCTCCAACTGTGAGTGTGTGTGTTTGTGCATTTGTGGGAGGGGCCGATTCTGAGATTGAAAAGCGATGTCAACCAGCCAAGAATGCAATATTTGAACGATGCCTATTTGTATGTCATCCCCACGCTGACTCACTGACATTTACATGGATCCTGCATACAGATGGTCCCAGCTTTCTTCACACATTAAGGCCCACAATTCCCTTGTAGAGGTAACTTGGGTCTTCTGTGAAAAACATCTGAAAAACCACATATTGATACAGGATCAGGTGGCACATTGCCTTGCAGTGTGAAAATCCCCGGCACTCACATGCAACCGGTGCAAAAACATGTCTGATAAATTGCCTCTGCTGATTTATGCCACTTTTATTTTTTTTGTACTAAATTCATGGCGGGCTAAGTCAAGCATCATAGCCTACAAATTACATTTAATAAAGAAGATAAAATGATAATCTGTCAACTATTGCATGAATCTCTTCACTATAATACTTTAAGATGAGTAGGATGTTAACCCCAGTACAGTCAAATATTTTCTATTTGCAATGTTTTTTAAAAATCCAGAGGAAAACAAAGAGTATAAATATCAGGAGGCACTGCTATTAATACCGGGATACTTATTAACATGTTGAAGCCAGCAACAACAAAAACCACAAGATATCTTCACTTTACATCCGTTGGAAAATACCCAGCAGCATCTGGACAAACATTTGGGATTTCTTCAATCTGACCTCCCCCTCAATTTCAGAAGGCGGCGCCCACCGTGTGCCAGCAATCAAAGAGAATCTATTGAGCTTCAACCTCGGAGTATTGTTTGTCCTTTCATCCGGCTGTCCGTAATAAACTGGCACAAACAATTTCGACAAAAGTAATAGGTGGGACGAAATGGCAAAGGCATTGTAGATTGAGATGGAAATGTTATTTAACACAATAAGGCCAGCTTTACGTGATTGGGCAGAAAGTAAATATGTGTAATTCTGCGTAGAGCTGTGCAAAGTTCAGCGGCTCCCTTCAGGTGTCTCAGTCCTCATTGCAAGCGTACATCGCTCCCTCCTGCAGGAACACTTTCTGTTGGAAGCAGTTTCACTTGGCTGTGGTTTTGTGCCAAAAACTGACACGGAAGGAAGCAAAGCTGATGCTTCCTTTTCCCAGCATGACTCTGATGAACAAGCAGTGCTGGCTCCTGGTCCTCCATTTCGGAGATGTAAATACAGCACAGGATGTATAGATGTATAAGTGGATCAAAGTGCATTTTCAAGAAATGCACTGCACATAATGATCAATAAAACAAGCACTGTGTTGTGTCGCAGTAATTACAGTAAGCAGGACTTCTTTTTCTCAAACGGAGGCCAGGCTTCATCGAGGAGAGATTAGATTATTCCGAATTAGATTAGACCTAATCATCATGCCACGTTTGGAAACAGGCTTGTTTTCAGATTGTTTAATACCAAAAAAAAAAGTTGTGATGAGCATTTTTTTGGTCCTGTGACTTTTTGTTCCTTTCTAACCTAGAATCAAATCAAGCATCATAAAAGCTTTATCTTCCTTTGGACCCATATTGGCCAATCAGTAACTAATATGTCCCCGTGTAACTGTTGCACTCCTCTTGGGCCACTCGTTGTCATTGTGAAAATGCTGCAGTGCAGTGGCTAAAACCTTCATTTCCCTAAATCCCCACTAATCTAATCAGTGTCAGAGATTCTGCACATGTCACATGGATCACCAAGCAAATCATTTAGCAGTCTAGCCACTGGTTTAGTTTATTAAAAACAAAAACAAATGAGTAAATGAATGCAGATTCATAATCCTCTGCCCAATATCGTTCAAGAGCAAGAATAAAAGTCTGAATAAATGATTCTCTCTTTGGGAGGCAACGTATCTCAGATGAAAACCAGGGCAGCAGAGTAGGCGTTTGATATGATGTTGTAGAACAACAGGATGCACAAAAGGTCAGTGAGGGTTGAATCCTTTCATGATACGGTAACATACGAGAACCGCTGTTATGTTGGCCGAGCAATGCATCCAAATACAAACGATAAAAGCCGTTCCTTCCTGAATTATTTATACAATTTCCAATTTATACCATTTAGAGTCCCACTGCTGGCTGGAATAAACTAGGCCGGGGAGGTGAACACATCTTGCTCTCTCATCCTACATGAACAACTGCTGAGTAATGTCCTTAACCCCCAACTGCTGCAGACGACAGCTGTATTTGACAAATCCCAAATTTGAGTGCTTGCGAGTAAACACAAAAACACAACACATGTTCAAATTTGGAGCAGATTTAACAGCTAAGCCTAGACTCTTTTTTTAGTGTCAGATAAAACGGTCTTTTTTTTTTGTTTGGAAGACGTGCTTGTATTTTTAGATATTACTGTGCAGAATGATTGAGATGGATCTTATCAGTCTCTGCCAACTGAAATCAAAGGTTGGTGAAGGGAAACTAACAAACTATAACATCCATATTTTAGATGATCACTGTATATGACACTGAACGGGTTTAGTTTACATGAGAAATATGTGGTAGTCGTACTCCCGTCTACCTCAACTTCAACCTCACCCATAACCAATCTGCTCGCTCATTCTTCATTCTCTGCTCAGGTAGACGTTACTCCACTATATCTTTCCATATAGTTGTTTGCTGCTATAGCATAATGTCGACTAGAGCACCTTAAACACTGTGCTAGGAAGGAGCTGATTCAACCGGATGGTCATTTCTGTGGCAGTAGTTAGAGGTTGTGCTGCACCGGACTACATAATATTGAGATGTGTTTATTATTGATTTGTTCATCCAGTTTCCATCCATGAGGGGAACGTAATAAGACCTCAATTTAATTTTCTTTCTTCTTCCTGTATCCGGACTCATTAGCTGCGAGTTGTGAAAAAAAGGTAGTTTCATCTGGATTTTGGATTCATTAGTGGCGATTAGCTAATCTTTCAATCCTGTTAGGTCGTGGATAGCCAATATCAAGGGGCGCATTAGAGCTTCTTTGATTAAATTTACTTTTGAACATCATTGTGAGAGTTATTGACTTTTACAACTTTGTTAATATAGTGTTTTATATAGTGTCAAAACATCACTGGAAATATTAACAGTGTTAATACGCGTGAGACTACACTGGGATGAGAAGCTCGTATGCACAGAACCGAACAATGCCAGCCCACCACTACGGACACCATTAGCTGTGAATTGCTGTGACAAATTTGCCAACTTCATTTCATGCATCATGGTAAATCATGAAACCACATCGGTAATAAGCACCATTCGCTATAGCGGCCACGAGAATAATTGCCTTGGAGGTTGAGGAGAAATGAGTTGTTCACTTCTCGTTTGGCGATGGGCAGTATCCAGGGCTCCTGGCTGTGGGTGGAGTAGCATTCATGGGCACTGTGAGTCACTCTCGGATGCAAGTCACCCACTGCATGACAAGCTTTTACCTCAGCAGAGTAGTTTAAAAATGACTCCTCCTCGCCACACTAAGGCACATCCTGTGTTTACGTCTTTGTGTGTGTGCCTGAGGGAAACTGCGAAATAAAGACGGAGACATCGCTTAATAATTACCAAATAAACCAACTAATGAGCATAAATCAGGAGATCAGCTCTGCATTTAAAAGTGATGTATCCTGGGATATCTTCTTGATTCCATCTTTCATCCACACTAAAACCCTCATGATCCATGTTGCTTATTCAAAACCCTTCAATCTAAACTGATGGTGCACTCCAGGTTGACTGTGGAAACCGATAAAGAATTAAAACAAGCAGTAACCAGATATGAGACAAAACCCATTACATTAAATCCTGTCTGCTTGGGTACATGTTTCACAATGAACACTGCCAATGTGCTCCGCAATACAAACATGAACCACTGTGGCTGCACTTGTATTTCAATATGCAACAGAGCATCACCTGACCTTGCCTAAGTGCTGGAAAGTTATTATCAATGAAACAGAAAGAGAAGGTCTACCCCAAGGTGGGGTAATTTGATTTATCTTTTATTATTGTTCCGTCCACCGGTGTTATCATGGTTTCTTCACTGAAATGGGAAATGTGATAAATATTGATGTTCTTGGCAGGAAACGCAACCAGGCATGTGTGAGATGCAGGCCATGGCCTATCTCTCCTGTTTCCCTTTGGAGAGGGGGGGGGATGTGTGTGAACTGACCCCCTACCAGAAGAGGTTTGCATGCTTTAAAAGCTCTTTCTGAGGCTTTGTTAGTTAGCACACGCTCTCCCCTCCTTTGTTTCGTTCGTCCTCTTGTGTCTGGCTTCCTGTCGATCTGTCATTGTTGTATCTTCTCTCTTTTGCTGTCTCGCAAATTTAACCTTCCCCTAACACCTCTCTCCTATTCTCTTCATCGCTTTCAGTACCAGTACCACCTTCCCCACCTCTCTCTCTCTCTCTCTCTCTCTCTCTCTCTCTCTCTCTCTCTCTCTCTCTCTCTCTCTCTCTCTCTCTCTCTCTCTACACTCTCTACACTCTCCTCTCCTCCCTGAAGATCTCATAGAGACAAGAGAGAGATGAACAGAGAATTAATAACAAGACAGCAGTAAAGATAAAAGGAAAGAAGCTCATCCGGCATGCAGAGAGGACCAAAATAGCAACATCAGCTTAACCCTGTGCTTCCAAATGACAAAGTGGAGGAAAAAAAGGGAAATAAACCCACCGTCATGCGAATCACAATGTATATTCCTAAGGATAGGAATCACAACAAACACAGTAAAACTAAATATAAAACAATTTATTAAAAAGATTCAATCTCTTCCTCAAGAGGGATCTGCAAGTCAGCCATCTCAGATCAGTGACTGGTGATTTCTTCACGAGTCAGAGCTGTTGTGGAAAGGGCCAATCAGGCAATCAGACAAATCAACATGGCGGGAAGCTGCAATTTCTCACTCGCCACTTCAGCGGAGGAGTTCTCAACGAGAATATGTGCAGTCTGCAGACAAGCATCCGAAGAAGGATGGGAAGTCCCACCTCGTCGCATCACAACACACACATCAAGCACCCACACACACACATTCTGTACAAACACACCTTCACACGTTGCTCTCCTGCTGGGAACAGAAGGCAGAGCTCACATGTGAATGTGAATGTTAAATTTAGCCGTTCCTCTAAATGCACCTACTTATTATGACAAAGTACCTTCCTGTCAGCGTTCACAAATAGCCATATCCACTACTCTCACTGTCAGGTAGACCATGCAAAGTTGTCTCCAGGGGATGGGAACTGAAAGTAACAGGAGATCAATAGCAAGCACCAAGTTGAGCATTTTCCCCTCCAGCGTCTGACAGCATGAGCAACACTGCTGGTTTTGGCACACATTTCTGCTCCCTGCACTCTCTCACACTCCCCAGCCAGCCCATCCTCATTTTCTCCCTCTCTCCATGTCCTAAATAGCCGGCTCTGCTTCATTGAACTGCTCCCCTATCCCATAATGTGTACGGCTTGCACCTGTCAATATGTTATGAGAAGCAAATCGGGCAGAAAGTGCAGGGAAATGAGATGGATATGCAGAGAGAGAGAGAGAGAGTGAGAGGAAGAGATATCCTTACCAGAGCTGTAACGAAGGGAATCCAGAAAACGCTTGCTTCGTTCCACGGTGGCTGCTCATTAAATCCAAGATACTCGGGGAAGGATTGAAGATTCCATGGAGATGCAGCCTCGAGGAGGAAAATTAGATGCTTTAAGGAAAGGGGGATTTTAGAGTGTTGTTAAAAATATGTGGTTGATGTGCATAAGGGGAAGGATCTGATATCCAAGTCCAGAGCACTTCATGAGTCCTTCCCGTCAGCTGCGAAGCCACATGTGTATACACGCTGACACATGCGGTTCACACGGCAAGCCACACACGTACACACACACACACACACACACAGGTAGAGTGTATCCTCTGGTAGTCTCAGCAAGGCTGAACGATTGAGGGAGAATGAAGGAGGGATGGAGACGGAGAGAAAGAGAGACACAGCGGACGGGAGGGGTATCTGGAGAAGGGCAAGGTGGAGGGAGGAGCCGCAGTGTGTGATGAGAGATTGCGAGAGGGGCGGGAGGAGGAAGACGGGAGGAGAGAGTCGCTCCATCCCTCCTTATTTCTCCCTCAACAGAACTGCAGTGTGATCTGCACAAAGGAAACATGGGAGTTAATGCAATTATTTTGACCGTGTCCTAATGTGAAATAGCTAAATACAGGGTGGAAAGGGAGCGACACAGAAGCTGTTGCAATCAGATCTATTAGTGCATCTGGACACTGAGTAATGGTCCTTCCTCGTGCACGAAGCCAAACACCCCATCTGATGGCTGAGGAAGGGAGGAGGTGTGGCGCCGGGCAGAAAGTCAAGATCCATATCCACTTACTCTAACTATAATTTGCAAATTACTTTCCCAGCTCCGGATCCAACTGTGGTAACCGCTAGCTCTCCTAAGCATCTCCCTGTTATCACATTTACATAATTATACATGCTAGTCATGACCACGATCTGACCCAGCATCCTAACACAATGGTTCTCATGATATCTTACCAAATGTCATTTTGTTGTCTTGCATGCGCTTTCCTACAAATTCCCAGCAACAGGAGCTTGCGTGCTACGGAAATAACTACGAAAGTGGCATTACACAAAAATGGCACTGTATAAAAGTTGTGTAACAATTAATCAACATTTGGGTTAAAGTAATTACAACGGAAGTGGCGCTAAGGAAGGTAAGCAATACATAAGTCAACGTCTGGAATAAAGTAACGACGGAAGTGGCTCTTCTTAAGTACCAGAGTTACACAACACATCGGTCAATGTTTGTTTTTTTAACAACAAATGGAAGTAGTGCAATGGCAACGGAGCAACGGAAGTTGCGCTACTTAGTTACAAAGCAAATTGTTAAAATAACTGTGGAAGAAGCCATATGCTAATATGTATGCTAATATAATGTATTCAATGCATGATATTGTAATTTCTGAAAGTTACACCAAAAGCAGCAAGATATTTTACCGTGTACAACTGGCTCAGAAATATGTTTTACTCTGGAAATAATAACAAAAACTAAGAATGGTGCAAAGTCTAAGTAAGTCAAAGTTAACTCTATTTTTCCTGACAAGAAGACTAAGTTCAGTTTTTTATAGCACTTTCTGATGCAACTTTTGTGAAAGTGAAATTGGACGTCATATATTTATCCTTGGGTCTTCTCCCGAACAACAATGTATCCTTCAGTGTTGTCTCACCAACCACTCGCATTACAAAGTGTTCCCGCCAACACATCCTTTGAAAAGCACAGCATCCGTTGACTGACGTGACTCACTCCATATCATCCTACTCCGATGATTCATGCTCTATATCGGCATACAAGGGGACGCAGGGGTTAAGAGTATGGGTGGCATAAGCGGTCAGGACACCCCGCTGCGCTCAGCTTACAGACAGGATTAAGAATCAGCGGTGGATGGAAGGCAGGCTGGTGAGGATATCTCTTTCCACAGTGGGACCGTGGTTGTCGGCGGATGCCCTTCAGTGGTTGAGGCTCTCGGTTGCCCTGAGAGGATAAGGATCACTGTCCTTTACACAGCTGGCATGAATGTTATCATTTCAAGTGTGCAAGCTGACAGCAATTGATTAAACAGCATACACAGATTTCTGTGGAATGTTTTTTTTTAATTTTCAACACAAGATGCAACACTTTGAAATGGACTTGCGTGCTCTCAGTTAGTCTCACTGTAGAAGCCCTTATTCGTACTGACTGTACTGGCCCTGCGAGGCTGCACTCGGGGCCCCTTGGGCTCTCAGCTTGCTTCAGCATGTCATCATTCTCACAATGACAAAGCTAACATGCTAATTTGTAGCATGTATAACGTCTGCCATGGTCACTAATCTTAGCGTGATAGCGTGCAAACGCTTTGCGTTTTTTCACTTTGCTCAACAATTTTTCATCGATGAAAAATTGAATTGTCAATAGAACAACTTTAAATTTCAAACCGGTTTTGTAGGATTCTTTCCTCATACTTTATTAAATATTCGTGGCCACCAAACAGCAGCAGGAACAACATGTGCATCTCCAAAGGGAGAGAGTTGCTGTGCTCACTGGCGCACCTGGCAAAACAGCGTAACTTCATCAATTATTCAATATCCCTGCCACACAGATGGGATTAGTCGCAATCTAAAAACGTCTGTACTTTTCTACATCTGAGACGGGTATAAGCTTGTATGGACGACAGTAAAGTCATTTGTTCCATAGCAGCCTTCCTCAGGTTGAGTCCGATCGCCATTCGAGACGTCAGGACAGTTTTATGGTAACATCCATTCATGCTGGGGAGTCAAAAATGCATTTTCTGTCGTGTCAAGTTTATCATTCCGTTTTGCATTTTTTAGTTTTGCTGCTTAAATTCAAAAAGTCTACAGCAATTGCTGTAGCAGCATTGCTGTGCACAGGGATGCGGTTCCACAAACGGGACCTTGTCAATGTAAATTATGAAACAGGGCAACAGGATGCAACAATGAAAAGACAGTTCATTGGAACAAAAGTTACTGAATTTAGATAACCTTGGACAAACTGGGCTTTTTCAGGTTGGGGCCTGAAAGAGACGGACACGAAAACATTTCAGGCAGCGGCTGAATACAGGTATACTCAGAAAGACACGATGAGAAATATGATGTGTTTTAACATTAAAGCATGTCAACATGTTCTTAAAGAAATCCCAAATCCAAGCATGAACCTAGAAAATGAGGTTGATATGTTCCCTTTAATGCCTCAGGAAGAGACCCCCCCCCCCCAGTACACAGCAGCCTCTCTCCTCCTGGGCTATTTATAGCATCACTTCTCCAAAGGTACTAAACTTACTATTTGTTTTACAAACCTCTTGTGGTATATCAAGCTAGAAAGTCTAGATTTACTTTTTTTTACCAGGTTTTGTAGGTGAATGGAATACAATGGAGGTGATTCGATAATCCACATGATTAACAATTAGCAACTTCCATGGAAGTGATTTCCTTCTGAAGAAATGGTTCCGATGAAACAGTGAGATCTATGGAACATGTCCCCTCTGTTGAATTGGAGTGGAAGCAGCAATCTCAGAGAAAGATATCTCACCCGCATAGGCTTGCTAACAATATACATCGTACTCGCTGTTGTAGACTTTACTAAATGGGAATGAGATATTACTAGTTCTCTGTAATTGTAAGAGTTGGAGAAGCATCTGCCCTCTAACCTTGTGCCTAACTGTCTTTGTCAGATTGCAGACACAGCGCTAGTTTGCTCTGTTTAGTTGCCAGATCTTGTTTGTGCAGCCTTCTTTGTGACAGCTTTCCGCCATATCTGGATCCCGTTTCCTCCCTGACTGGCTAACCTGAGAGGCTTGCTTCACCTGGTACACTGCCAGATGTTTCTACTCGCTTGACTTTGACGCTCAATTAATTTAGCTGCTTTTCATTCAGGTTTGATGTCTGCATTTAAATCGTACTTCCTGTTTGCTAGTTGCTAAAAAACGAGCGACTGTAAGCAAATCTCTGAACCCACCGGATATCGATCCAACAATGGATAAGCTTATAGGGGGAAAGAGATATCATGTTTCTCAATTGCCAATCAATCGTGTTAAATAACGCTGGTGGAGGATTAAGAAATTATTCATGTTTAAATATGCTACAGAGCCCCCTGAGTCCTGAATATATATATATATATATATATATATATATATATATATATATATATATATATATATATATATATATATATATATATATATATATATCCATCCATCATCTTTAACAGCTCCTGTTCAGGGTCGTAGGGGGCTGGAGCCGATCCCAACTGACTCTGGCCGAAGGTCGCCACACTAACGCAGAACCCGGTGAGAACCCATGCTGACACACGGAGAACATGCAAACTCTACACAGAACCGAACCCGCTCCCCTCTTCCTGTGAGTCGACAGTGCTAGTCATTACATGTACTGTGCAGCCCATATATATATACATATATATACATATGTGTATATATATGCTTTTTCCCTTTATTCCCAGAAGTTACAGTAAATATCCGCAAAGAAGAAATACTGCACCTCTCTGCGAGGCAAACAGATGCTTCTGCAGGGTTGTGGGAAAGCATTGCTGCTAGCAGCCAATCGTACACAACCATGCATTATTAAATAGTATCTCCAGCAGAGCCTGGACTTTGTGTCCATCCATACAGAAGACAGTCCCAGCTTTCCCTGCAACCCAGGCCCTTGCTCTTGTCATTATTCAGCATGTGCGGTGTGATCTCTGGGGTAACACGGGCACAACATCGTAGCTTTCTGCAAGACACCATTTCCCCTTCTCAACACCATTGTCATCCCAAGAAGTGTTCAGTCCCTGGATTTCCCAATGGAGCACCCAGCCAATGTAACATATGCATCCCCCTGTCATGGAACCGATAGGATTGATTTGTGTGTGTGTGTGTGTGTGTGTGCAGTATACGTGATTGCATGCTGTTGTAATAAACATACGCTGAAGCAATCTGTTGTGTATCCTCTGGAGACATGAAAAGGGAGGCTAACGTTACTCCTGTGAGACAGTTGCATGCACACATCTACTCAGATTTGACATGTTTCTCTTATTAAACTCTCTCTCTCTTTCTCATTGCAGATAGTGTTGCAGGAGATTTTGAAATAATATAATGACCTGAAAATAAACAATTCATTTACATTAAAATAAGTTCAAACTAATGGACACTTGTTTCAAGACAAGCAGCGAACTACTGGATGAGAACAGTATGAATATAGGAAGATACTATAATCATGCAAGTTTATCTAATTACAAAACACACTGAAAATGATAGAGCGCCTGCTGCACTTCCACTGGCCATATTGATTTGTGCTTACACAGCAGTTCGGCTTGGACATATAATTATCCCGCACATATCTTTGGCCTTATTACCTTTTTTAAACTTTATCTGTACTACTTTTTTTGGCAATGGTATTGTTTCTTTGGTAAAATATAGATTTAAATTAGGGCCTTTAATGGACATGAGATCCATAGACTGTAAACGTTGTGTCTCTAATCCAGCAAAAGAGCCAAAATCCCACCATGCAATTGAGTATTTCATGATATGCTCACGTTGGCAGTTGTGTTAGCAGTTTGCAACACAATCAAAATGGCCAACTAGCTGTTACATTGTCTATAAATACAAAGTCAAAGTTATTTATTTAGTTACCTTCCATAACCACGAAAAGGACAGAGCAGAGGGTCGGACTCATCTAAAAACAGTTGCCCATAAATGCTGACGTAAATTTGGACAAACTGTGCGACAACACCATGGCAGTTCATTTTGTTTTACAAACATAATCAAAATTGTCGCAGATATTACAAGAAGTGACCTTGACACATGTTCAACACTTTTCTCAACAGGTCTGTTGACGAGCAAAGTGTTTGTAGCGCTGCACAAAGGTAGCCCAGGGCCATCGCCACCATATGCACCTTGTCGCCATCCTTTAGAGAGAGGTCGTCTCTGTCGGTGTGAATCAGTGAGGTCTCACACTACAAAGGAAAACACTTCATAACACCAATGTAAGCGTAATTTGACATTATTACAGGAAGTATTGTCTTTGACTCTAAGTTCCAATCTGCTTTACATCTTTGCTTACTAACATACCAGTTCTCACAGATAGAACCAAAGCTAATGTCTGCATGTACAATCAGTACTTGAAGAGAAAAAGGGATCTAACTCAATGCATATTAACATTTTTAAAAAAGCAATTACAAAAAAAAGAATTATTATTACAGCTGTTAGGGACAATGGGTCCCTATACAAGCTGTAATAATACAATGCAATGTTACCATGGGTCATCTAAAATTAGCAGTACGCAATTAGGCAGAGAGCAATAAGCCACTCAGACCAATGTTAATGAACAATAATGGAGCAGCAGTTTTCTGAGCCCCAAATGAGCCAATGTGTAAAACATTAAGGTCACTCGGCATGCAAATCTATAATCTGCAGAGACGAGCGCCTGAAACAATGTTCCGTTTTTGTACAGAAACTCAGAATGTAGACATTATGTTACTCTAATGTATTCTGCAGCTTTGTAATGTTTAGGCCATATTTGAATTATTAGTTTCACTCCTTTGGATGGTATGCTGACTCTTATCAATGTATTTATCTATTTGTTTATCTGATGGGGAGAGTGCATTGCTACAGTTATCTGTACTTTCATTTGATGAGATCAAGACTTTCATTCGACAGAACCGCTGCTGCCTCTATTGTTTCCAGTAGAAACATGATTTCAACGCTGCCACTGAAGTAAGCGGCAGCGGCCCGCTGGGTTGGCAATTGTTGAATATTTTCCATCTTGCTGCTCCGGCCCACCTTTTGACCATAGCAACCAAAAGGACCATGCCACAAGAAACGCAGAAACAATGCAGGAGCTTTGTTTTTTTTTATTGGTTTACTGGTACACAAGGTTCCCACGAGTCCTGTCATTGAAAACACATGCAAGTCAATAAGAGACAAGCCAAATGCCCAGGAAAATCATGTGTTGTCCTGGAAAATGATTTCAACATTCTCCTATTTGACTTCAGCTGAGACTGAACTACTGAAGCTGTCTATTCGAGCTCCCCGAAACCGAAAACATTGCCGTCTGAAAGTGCTTGGTTGTGTTCAGGATCGTATTAAATGGAGTTCACGGACGAGAGTATTTCAAATAGTCTGTTATGTTGTGAAAACGCTGTGAACACGCCCCCAAGGCACGTCACACAATTTTAGAGGTGAAAACAATAGCTTCAGCTTGGTTGATTTCGGCATGCGCTCGTTTACTGTTCCACGGTGTGAAAACAATCCGTGCTCCAGACACCTGGCTTGGCTAAAACCCGTGTCCCTCCCCTCAACTCCCTCTTATTAACTTGACCTCTTACCCTGCAGTTTTAATAACCCACAATATAACTACCCCTAGTGACCCATGCATATTTATAAAGCCCTCATTATGCCATCACTCAAAGCAATCATTATCCTGGGGCCCATTATAGCCGATTTTTGGCACTATCCACCACGGGCCTGTTTTCCAATAGACACAGCACAAACGAGTGCGCTTTGGCAGACTTTTACACCTTGGGGTATCCCAGGGATCACAGGTGGCACTGAAGAGTGACAGAGAATACACTTTGCATTCATCACTCGACATAAACAACCAACATATTATGTTAAAAGCATGCGACCAACAAGAGCAAAGGGGATGAAATTCCATTGTCGGATGGAATTACTGAAAACAGAAAGGAGAGGCTTGGCCATAAACCTCCCATGGCTTCAAGGACTCTATCCGAGAGTCTTTCGCATACTTTCCAGCTCAATAACTACAAAAACAATCCTCTCTCTGTGCTGCGGTTGTTTGTTTGATTTGCTTTTAGCTGTGTATTGATTGCTCCTGTTCCCGCTGTTGTCTGTAAGTCAAAGATATGATGTGTATTGTTCTTCCCCAGATCTATCCCGGTGCTCATATTGCTTGTGTTGGTACCAGAGTGCGTCGTCTGATTACGCCCCTCATTTGAGCGTGTTCTGCTGTGGTGCTTGCAGCTGTGCTACTGTTGGCCTGCTGTTACTGATTCCGCCGTCTCGCTCATGTCCTTTGCTGTGTTGTTGTACTTTGTTGTTCTCTGGCTCTGTCTGTGACTGGGGAAAAGAAAAAACAATGAAACTACCATAAATAACAGGCCGCACAACTGCCAGTGGCTATGAAAGAGGTGACTTGGCATGCAGATGAAAGGGCACTTCAGCATTTCCAAAAAACTCATGCACTCTTATTGCTAGTGCGCCATTGGTTAAGCTAAGGTTGCCTACCCCTGGTGCACAACACTTCTTGAATTCAGGATTCCACCTTTGCTTGCAAACTCTGACCCCTCTAGCTTCTTCTAGAAGAACTTTTCCAATGGGTGGTCATAAAGCATTGGGCTATCACACAGGAGACTGCTGTCCCATGTCAACCATATACTGTACTTTTGTTGCCGAAACCTAACCAAGTAGTTCAATTTCAAAGTAATTTTAAGCCAAACCATGATGCCTAACCGAGTACGTTGGTGCGGAGTTCTGTTTCGTTTTGTTCGTACACCATGTGTTTCAAACTGACACTGGACAAGTACATTTTTTGTCTGTGGTTCTTTTCAATATTTCTGTGATGTTTTTTTTTATATATAAATAATGTCAACATGCAACTGCAGCGGGGGCTTTTTCCAAAATATAATACAGAATGATCTATGTTAAAATGCAAGATACAGTTGACTTTATTTTGCAAATCCCCCGCTCACAACAGCCAGACTTACAGATGTGTTCTGAAAAATAGAAACAAAGAAACAAACGGCCTTGCAGTTGCCAGCTGAAATGCTCTGCAAAGGTGCAAAACAAGTGCCTTCTGAGAATGGATTCATTTTTTCCATTAATTCACGCAGAGAGATGAAGGTTTTGTCAGGAAAGCTCTTGAGGGTATCACCTGCTTCACAATAGAGTGGCTGATTAAATGAAAAGTGGCAGTGTCACATACAATGGTGCATTCAGTAACGCAGCGGAGGTATTATGGCTATTTTTTGAGATATAACCCTTTAGTCTGTAGAACCAAGGTTGTACTGCTCATCTAGTACAAATGCCTTCGAATCCGTGCACTCCAACAAGTTGGAGTTGACAAATGTTCGTGGCATCATGACAGGAAATAGCTCTTTCTCGATTAAGTAAGTATTCACTGAGCACTGTGGGGTGGACTGACAATTAGGCAATCTGTGCCAGGGGTGGGAGTAAAGCCGTTGTCAAGCTGTGCGTCGCACATATCGCTCAGTTTCCTTTTACATTGCAAAACCAGTGGCTATGCATCAGTGTGGACTTAAAATGCAAGAAGCTTCAAAAGGATACGTTGGTCTCTCGCGATTGGTTCAGAAAATGAGCCTGCCTCTGGACCCCGCTTGAGTATCTGAGGTCCACAAAATCCATGCAGTGAAGTGGGACAAAGCCTGCCCAGTAGAGCAGCATTTTAAATCACAAATAGCGGCAACAAATTGGTACCATTTGGGCATGAATATGTTCTTATTTTTGCTTTTGCAATATACTAAAACAGGTCCCGTAAGTTGTCATACAGCTAGAAAAGTCATCTTCACCCTGTCAGCCATGCTATCATTGTCCAGCAATTTGTTTGGTGGTGTGATGCGCATAACTGCAGCGGCAACTTCCTTCAGTTTTGCTGCCAAGAACGCTGCAAAATGTGGCCTGCCGTGCCCTCCTATGAATATTTTAAATGCAAAGGTATAAATGTTGAAAAGATTATGAAAAAGTTAAGACCTCATCCCACTGTTCAGTGGCTCAAAGGTTTAACTGTGTACTTGCATTATTTAAGATGTGTGTTTGGTTGCTACTTTGTCAGTAATGCTTAATATTTGACGAAATAAATGCATGCAATCTGGACCTACGACATCTGCTATATGCTTACATACTGCAGGACTCGTGATAACTCACAGTAGTGGAACCAGAGATGATGCGTGAGAGATTTGGCTACGGGTGACAAAGGCTGGGATTGAATTCAGGTCTATGCAGGTACTTCATACATCTTTGTGAATCACCATAGAATTTATTTGTTCTCAGCAACAAAATGATGTAATTATTCAAAAAAACATAATGCACGCTGGGCTTCCCTTACCTCAGCTCTAACTTAATCAACCTTTTTCTGACTGTTGAATTTTGGCCCGGGCAAAGAGTATGATGCATCTATTACTATGGCAACTCCCTGATCGTCTTTCATTTTGCTATCAGCTAGTGAGAGGGATTAGTGGTAGTATTTCCATAATGATATCCTAGGCACGATGGGAACGTCTTTTTTTGATATTTTCATGATATCAGTTATCAGGGGAGAAGTAGTCGTATTTCAATAAGGGGATTTCTAGCTCTCACACAACTCAGCATTATTTGAAATCGCATCAAGTCTGCCATCTTTATACCTACTGTAAATATGATACGATAAGATGTAACTGGGACATATCAACATCTATGTTTATTGCCACAGTTATTACATATTATTTGAAAAATGTCTTGAACTGTTTATTATTTTTCAATGGATTATGATTTATTCTTCAAAAAAAGCCTTACTTCTGTATATCTTTGGTAACGATCAGGACTAGTGTAACCAACAAGTGTCCTCTGTCCTCCTGCGGACTCCTTACCTTCTCAAACCTCACCGTCAATCGTTTGGGCAATAAGGTCATGGCTAAATTGATTCCGGAAATTCATGGTAATCTTGAACTATTAACCTTTTTTTAGAAGCCTAAGAAATTGATATCGTAAAACCTCTCAACCTTTGCATTTATGTCGGTAACAAGGTGCTGACATAGCACTCGACTCAGTCCTTGCCTGCAGTAGAATACAGATATCAGTTTGAACGCAGCAAAAAATTGGAGAAAGCTGGATTAGATTTTTTTTATTGCAGTAGCAGGGTTATTCAGAGAGCTTTTTTGAAGAGGGCTGGTTAATGTGGCGCCAGTGTTCATTCTGCTGCACCAGAGCCAGAGGATGTCTGCCGCTGGGGACTCTAAGTGTGTGTGTGTGTGTGTGTGTGTGTGTTTCAAAGGGATGCACTGAGCCGCAACCTGGAGCCATTCCAGATTATCCCTCTCTGAGCTCCAATACCCCTGTGTGTGTGTGTGTGTGTGTGTGGCACACATACAAACGCACGCCCACAGACACCCACAGCAGCATCCAACAAGAATTGATCCAAATTAATGGATGAATGGTTTCGACTGATCCTCTTCGGGGTTTATAAACTCTGTTATTGTCTTTTTAAAATGTGATTGGGTAAAATTAAACTTATACATCACCTAACTTAATATATCCCTTCATGTACTTTAATACACACACCTTTGGTGACCCTTACCTGTCAAAGCAATAGGTTGAGAAAAAGGGATTTGGGGATGAAACGTTATAATGTACCATATCTTTTACATATTTGTTCAGCCTGAGAGCCAGACATTTGTAGAACTTTTGTCAATGTACTTAATTAGCATTGACTTTCTATTAAGTTTGCATGAATAGACCATTTCACAGGTAACCCTCGAAACGGGTGAATCCCCACGATGATCTGAATGTTACATTGTTCCATGTCACTTAATACGGTCAAGAGACCTGTCAGAATGGGGATAAAGTCAGCTTATTCTTAAGGGCACCCTTCCCTTTAATGCTTACAGTGATAACTGAAGGTTACCCGCTCAACTGAGCTGCCATGATAATTGACATTTAGTGATGAAATGCCTCGCACAATGAATGCTAAAGGGGGAACTAATTACTGCCTATCAAAGTGTCAATAGCGTCTTCTCCTATCTTCTAAATGTCAGTTTTACATTGAAATGCTGGAGGCATGGCTGCCAAGCACTCATGGCTGGTCATTGACAGCACCAGCTTTGGAGCGCACACGCAGGTAGGATGTGACGGACATAATGACGGCACCCATCTCCATGCTGCTGCTCGCCCTAAAAGCTGCAGTAATTGAAATTTTTTCGCATTTTGAAATCTCCGAATGACCACAGGTGGCATCATTAAGTCCTGATGTCCTTATGTCAGTGGGCCGGCGGCTTTGCCTACGGGATGCATGTTATGTGACTAGTGCAGTAGTGTAGTCTATTTGGCGGCCACACTTTCTGCCCTCAGCTGCTGCCACTAGCTATATCCAAAGGTCTGCATCACATGACCTGTATACTAAACCTAAAGGGATGTCAGAGTTACGTAAGACCCATGCCCTGTTGCCTATGTTTGAATCCACAACGTTACCCACATGTTTACCATTTTATCCATCAGGAAAATCTAAAGCTGATTACCTGTGCATCCAGGTGAAAACTGGCCATCATCTATCTTGAACTTGTGTGTCTACCTGTCACCATTGTTGCTCTGTTGGGTTTGTCTCCATTCTGACCCTTACACAAGGCACAGTTGAGGTCCTGCTACTCATTACCAGTTGCAACAAGAGGTCACAACCACTCTGGTCCTGGTGATAGAAGGTCAGGGCTAATTACAGTGACATAGCAATCATGTCAGCTGGGAGGGCAGTGGTGAATGCCGGGGCTCATTGTGCTATCAATGACATTGTTGGTCTCACAGAGTCCGCAATGCTTCACCTATTTTCTAAGGGAGTGAAACTCTATATAGATAATATCCTGCAGAGAGAGTGTCTGAATTACTCATTTGTCTGCTTTGTCCTTTTGCTTGTTATATCCCTTTGCTCTGGCACTAAACAGCTCATTATTCACTGCATAGAATCTCAAACTGGCGATCCCAACCTGTTTGCCAGTGCAAATGTGTGTTAAGTGTCCGCTGTGAAACAATATGAGCAATGTTTGGAACCTTGGTGCCCAAAAAGTTTAATGAGGAAAGAGAGATTTTATTTGCAATTAGATACAACCCCACATTGGAAAACTTCACTAAGCTTTTACAACCCACAAGATATGTAATTTCCGTATATTAAAGAAACAAGTTTTTTTAGCATTGATAGTTTTTTCTGCACTTGTTTGTGTTAAAACTTGCAGTAGTATTTTTAGATATGTTATAAGCAATTATATCACTAGACTGGAACTGGTGCTGAGACATACTGGTTCTCACACTCTATGAATGGGCCCTGTGTTCGTATCCCCATTAAGCTTTTGTGTCTCTATTTTGAATGATTCACTACTTCTCAGTAGCAGTCCAACAGAGAGGGTCGCAATCTAACACTCAGAATGTGTTCTGCAACGTGAGATACTTCCATGCTCCCAAAGGCTACAGCATCTCAGAACACGTTGACAGGTGTTGACAAGTTTAAGCAGGAAGTTACAATCTCCAACATCTTTTCAATTGCCTTCATATTGCTTTTCCAAGTTGCACTGACCCATGGCATGCAGGCGATATGGCTGGTAAAAGAAGAACAAGGCTGAGAAACATGGCAGACATGCCAACAGACTGCTGATTTCCACAGTCATCATGGCGGAAGCCTCCCACAGGGTATTTGCCGGCTGCTGCAAGGAGAAAGAAAAAATGACAATGCCACCTGATGTAGTCCAGTCCTTCATGTCCCAATCAATTAGTAATGGCTCTGCCGTTATGAGCCGTACAGTAAGTGACCGATGGAGGTTAAGTGTGCAGTGGTGGTTCACCATGTTACATGTCAATAGTAATGGAGGGCTTATTTGAATGCATTAGTTAAGATATAATGTGGAACTAGGGCTGGTGCACAAACATAGTATTAATATAGTGTATCCAAATCACAGCAAACTAAATAAATCCACTAAAGATGACATGAACTGGGAGCCATGAATGCTGGGAGCCAAATGGTTAGACTGGTGTGCTACGTCATCGTAATGCTCCTTGTTCTGTGACCAGTAGTTCTCTCTCTCTCCCCTGTTTCCCGTTTGCCTTTAAAATGTATATAACAAATACAAAGTACCTCACCCTTGCCTTGTCCACACTGCCTGGTTTGCATGTTTGCATGGAGGATTTACCATATTAATCTCCATCCCATGCAGCATCCTCCATATAGTGGGGAGTGGAAATTGAATACAAGACCCTATTGCAGCGATTCTGCACGGATACCGACTCATCATACTCCACCTCTCCCTCATGGAACTCATGGAAAATCGAGGAAAACATAAAAAAAACTTATTTTTGCTTCATCAACCTCTGAGTCCTTTGAGAAGTGGCTGGGAAGTCAATTCACCCTTCTCCCAGGTCACCCTCTGTTCCTCCTCTCCTCAGGGCTGGGACAAAAAATGGCATATTTTTGCCTAGACCAGCCCTTATTATTAGTGACATGAGTTGAATGACTATGCCATGTCATGCTCACTCTGGCCTTCCTCATCTTACCTGTCACACGCCTGCTCCTCTACCTGGCAGTAACCATGGCCTGCCATCTCTCCGCCTTCAAGTTCCCTCTGCAAAATGTTGGGTACTGTAGCCGTTGAAGCTACTGCAGCAAATATGTCTGTTATTTTTTGCAGATTTGGCGGCATCCACTTCTAGATTTTAAATTGTTTTGGCCCAAACATTCTCCGCACCCCCGGGTTCAGCCATTTTCATGCCCTTCACAGATTTTGGGCTCTGAACCACGGCATCGGACATGAGAAAAAACGGTAGACAGAGGGGAGGGGTGCGGTCAATAAGAGAGGCGATTGGGCCAGCCCAGTGTCAGTGTTGAAAATAAATGGGCTGCTGTCCGTGTTTCATGGGCCAAATTTTGATTTCATTTTTTAATCAAAAAATTCTAGATTCAAATATACCTGCTCAAAGGTGCGTCGGCCACACGGAAAATCCTCGGTATGCCTGATTCCCAGTCCAGCGCTGCCTCTCCCCACCTGTTCACAGACCACATTGGCTGTGGGCCCCTGACCAGCTGCGCTACGTTTCCCAACGGCACACTTTTGACATCTGCCTCTCTTTCCCCAGCCGGTAGAAGGCACAGCATGTCCAGTTAGCTCAACTGATTACCACCAATGGGGAAAAGTGAGTACTTGCAAAGTTCTGTTGGGTCCAGGTTATGTTGACAACGAGACAGCCCCAAATACAAACCAGGACCCGGTGTGCCTGTTACTTCTCCATTCATCTGTTGATTGGTGGACTGAGATATTCAAGCACCACAATTGTGTAATCTGTTATTTATCTACTGTCATGTCAGACTGTTCTGGAGTCTTCTATAAATACTACAAAAAAACATTCATTTAGGATGTATATTAAGGGGCGCACGTACATTTTGTTCTCATTCTTCATAAATGCATGGCCCCAGGTGTTTTGGGTCCAGCAGCACCTGCGTATGTGATCGTTGATCTAGAATCCAGATCCAATCAGTCATGTAATACCGTCAGTGTCCCTGGGGAAACTCATAAATGCGTGCACTGATTTTATTGCTGCAAGACAGACATTTATACTTAAGCATGACATTCTCCAAACACGGTAAAACAAATAGCTTGGAAATGACATGTTGTCCCACGGAGTCCTCGCGGAAAAGCAGTATTTGTATGCGTAATGTAGCCGAACAATACAGTGAAGAACACAACTCAGCAAAATTACAGGAGAACCTGGAATTAGACTGCCTCATTTATTCTCCAAACGTTTGGAGAATCACGCTCATTCTGTTGGGTATTTCTTTGAATTGAAGCTATATTAATAAAATTGCTGCATCGGGTTTTATAGTTCCATCCATAATATATTCATTCAAATACTGTCTTCATCAGTCGGTCCTGTACTCTGTTATTCAAAAGAGGAAGTCTTACGACAGATAGCAGCAATTAAACAAATATTATCTCCATTAAGCCATTTGAAATAGAAATATGACTGTTTAGGGCAACGCACAGAGGAAAGGTGAAATAAATTACAGGAATAGCTTCATTTGTTTATCTTACATGAATATGATCTTTCACACTAAGCTTTGAAAAAGTGAAAGCTTTTTAAAAAGCTCCTCAAATGTTGATAGCAGTTTAGCTTTTTTTGTTATCAGGATTCAACACACCATTGATTCTGCGGATATTTCCTTAACTGTCATGCACAAAAACAAGACTTAATACTGGACAAAACCATATCACAGTGTAAACAATGTTAATGCCACTAACCATTAAGTTAATTAAGTTGAAGAGCTTGTTCGGCACAGCATATGTGTCGTGTTCAAATACATATATTACGAGGAAACAAGACGTATCACCTGAGGCTAGATACTTAGAGGCTGTTTCTCAGACTCACACTGATGTAAGAATGTCATTGGTGAACGGCAGGTCTCCGTTTAAAGACCACCTCATTGCATATTAGATCCATTCAGCTTTTTGAGGAGATTTATGTCATATTTTGTCTCCGTGTGGTGATCAACTTCTCTCTGGTCGAAACGAACGGATCAGTTAGGAGGAGCTGACATCTGGTTGAGAATGAGTACGATAATGCTTTTAAATTTGGGCATTGCGTACACATTTCAGCATCTGTGCTGTCTGCTAATTGCCGTCATCATCACAAATCAAAGAGTAATTCAAAGCTTAGACAGCTGTAAAATCAGTGTTATGTGGCAATCCTTGTAATAAAGAATGAAAATTAGAAGGAGATAATGTTTGGTGTAAATTATGGGATGTGTGATCAACGTATTATGCAACAATCATCTAGATTTTCTGTGTCAGTTGCAAACATTGGACCATACAGAAGTGTTTTCAGTAATAAACATACTATTTGTTTTGTTTCTTTACACTGTTGAGCATTGTGTGACTGATAATGCCTTACATTACTGTTTCAATCAGTTTACTATATTCTGATTCTTGTGATTGCACCAGTCCAGAGCAGACGTATTGGGTCAGTTGTAATGTGCCAGATGCTAGTGCGGGCTTCCCATTCGTCCAACAGGACTTTACAGCCATGGTAAAAGCTAAATACGCTTTGATGAAATCGTAAAATTTGTCCATGAGCTTTATTTTGCCGTTTGTCCCCACCTCAGCCATTATATAAGGCAGCTGGTTGTATAACAAGAGTAAGACCTTTACAGTGGCAATACGGAATGGAAATCCACCAAAGCCCTCATTGTTCATCTGGGCTCTATTAAGCTCGCATAATGATGCAGCGAAAGTATCAAGGAAACATAGCAAAAGAGCATTATCATTCTTCACCGCCTCCCCGAGGAAGCCAAACAATGCTTGTAAACCTCTGACTTCTCTCCGCCTCCTTCAGGGTAATGAGCCCACTATTGGAATTAAAGGCCAATGAATTAGCCCTCGGCCCTGCTTTTAATCAAGCGTCAGATCAGCAGAAGATTTCTCATCACGGCCTCTCCAGTTTCTGCAGGCTTAATTATTTAGAACTTTGTTCATCCAATGAACTCTGCACTGCCACAAATGAAAGAGTACCGAAATACCACATTTACAGGGGGAATAACGATTGTGAATGTGTCGCATAATACCTGCTTCAATGGGATTCCCCTTCATTAAACCAATTTATCTAAGTGCCTAAAGTCAGGGGCATGCACTGCACCACAATATGTTCAATCATGTTGAGCTAAAACTGGTTTAGATTGTAACTGACTGTTTACCAGTCAAGCGTTCCATCCTTGCCATGGATGTATAGCGAGAACTAGATACACTGTTGGAGACAGGGCCCTGTTCATTCCAGTGAAAGTTGCCCAGTGGCACATGAAGCAAAGGTTTAACTTCTGAGTATAGAATCGAATGAAGATACCCGGTAACTTCCTCGCTCACCCATGGGCCAACAGAGCAAGCGCACTAGTGTTTTCTTAACCCCACCTCCCAGCCTCATGCTTACTTATTTAATAATTATTATCAAATGACAACGGTCACTGTCAGATGTTTCACGCAGAGCAAGCTAAACACTGACATGCTGAGACTGACGCTAAAGCTGCCGCTCTCCCAGGCCAAACGAGTCTGCATCTTCACTTCAGTACTTCTTTCAGAAGTGGTAACTTTCGATTAAACAAATCAAACAACGACCAGGACAAAGCCATTCATGTTCGCCTATGGGAGTACATCTGTTCTCCTGATTGTCAGTGTTATTAAGCGTACTGTATTGTGACAGTAAGTTAACTAATCATCTGTCCAACCCAATATAAAACTGGGAATGGTCAAACAATTAGCAGGGCCGGAATGGAGATAGCTTTACGGCAACCAGACCAGATCAAACTATGAAGCTGATGTTGCTCCGAGCGTTTCCCTTCATTGGTCCGTCTGTTCTCTGCGGGTGAAGAGCTGTATTGTTCAGGGAACTGAGACACGAGTAAAATCATCTCCTGTATTTTTTTTCTATGTTTGCCATGGTCACATCATGAGCTGTGGATACAATGGTGAAGAGCCACCCTCCCTTTCCCAACCACTGGAGGCTTCTTCTCTTCTTGCTTCTATCTGCTCTACATTGAGGCTGTGAGATAAATGTGTTTTGCATTAATATTTAATTAAGGGCAATACTTGTCTCATTAGAAAGACAACTAAATCTTGCGTTGTGTTTGGTGTAATGTCAGTTGTTAGAGAACAGTGCTTTTAATGTTTGCTGAAAGGGTTGGCAGGGGAAGGCCGATAGAATACATTGTGTGACTTGCTTTCTGTTATCTTGTCCGTTCTTACAGCTGATTATTCCGAAGATAATGTTGCTGAACAATGACAAACCATCATGTTTTCAACACACTATTAAATTGTTACTGGCATTTGCTTTCTTTTTTTTCCCCGACCAACTGGAGGAAAGAAAAAAAAGAACACATTCTGTGCTTAACATTTGCATAACAATCCCTGGCCTTTCTCTGACATTTAATATAGCCTATGAATTCTAATCAGCGGCAATAATGAGATGAGAAATACCAAGTGTGTCAGAAACAGGTTTGCCTCGACTGAATCGCAAGCACCACCCCCCCCCCCCCCCCCCTCCCCCCCCCCCCCCGATAACCATGTCTTACGTCTTACGTAGCCTGCTAAAGGAGGCTATCTATCTGAATACCAACCTGAAATGCAAACTTTAACTTAAAGGCACAGTCCATGATTTGCTATCTGAAGTCTTTTCCACACTACAATGGTCTCCCCTTGGGATTGGTGGGTACCTCAAGAAATGGATCGGGGTCTACTCAATTTCTTAAGTGTGAAAACTTTCATTTAAATGTGCTAAGCAGGTTTCAGCCCTGGGTCATTAAACCAAACTTGTATGACGGCTCTAATGCGTAGTACTGGAAGGAACTACTGAGCCCCGCCAGCCTGTTCTTATTCCCAGGGCGTCAAACCAAGTGATTGTTATGAAAATACAAGTACTTATACATGCTAATAAAGAGAGGAACATAAATAATCCCCTCTGGCAACAACAGTCCAAACTGAAGCAGTTGTTGATCACTTGCTGGCCCTACCAGCCAGTTAAAAGTAGTGAAGAGTCAGCAGTTAATGACAGTATAAGACGGTCAATAATATACGTGATCAAGAAGTGTGAATCACTGCAACCTCGAGAAGTCCTTGAACACACAGTCAAACGAGTAGCACAAAACACAATAGGCTGTTGGGTGCAGCACCATACAAGATTGGCAATGGACAGACAGACACAGAGATGCACACACTCACTGACGCACACACAGTGGAATACTTCATCTCCTCACAGAGATGATAAACTATATCATTTGAAATTCTGTGTTGTACAAAGAAAGCTTCACCTGTACACACAGACTGGTTTGCAGTCTAACATGAACTTCAACAGAGAACAGCGTTCCAGGGAACTGTTGACCCTGACAACACAGAAAAACCTCCAGCATTATCATTTTGGTCTCCCTCATATTTTCTGTTTGTGTTCTTGCCAGAGGCTCAGTAATCCATCTCTGCCGGCTTGTTCCACATGCAAACTTAATCGAATCACAAAACAAAGGAAGCAAAGCTCTCCAAGAGCTTGTGTCTAATTGCATTACATTCCATTGCACAGGATGATGCTTTCATTCACCATTGTGTTGAAATGTGTAGGGTCTGCATTTGGTGTTTTACCAAAAATATCAATATCGTAGTTTTATAGTGACAAACCAGTGAGTTAAATAAAATGTATAACATCTGAAATGGATTACTTAACAGAAAACGCTTGAAAGGTCAGTTTTTCTGGTGGCACAGTAGCTTTTGCAAGTGTTCGGTAGTTGGATTGGTTTCACAGCATGAAGGAGGAAAGGCTGGCAGCTTTTCCTCTACACGAGTTCATTTCAAGAATCAGGACAAAAGATGGAACAAGGGTGAAAGAGAAATGGCCTTATGAGTTGTGATCATTTCTGATAACACTTTAAATTACACCTGGTTAATAACACATTTGAAGCATTTGGACAAGCATCAACAGCAAAATAGGTTAAAACGTAATGAAAAGGAGTTTTCTTATATTTCAAAAAATGAAAGTATTAAGGTAATACTTTTTATCTTTGTACATTATTTCTGGTATATGCTTATTAAAATGTTAAATACAAAAGTTTGTTATGAGATTTATGAGAGTCAGTATCTTCCAAATCACAAAAAGATAGTTTTGGTTTTATCGGCTGAGTGTTTTTAGATAATAGTCTCTGTGGTTTTGCTACTTTTTTAGTGATATGGATGAAATGACTGAACTGACACTTTTCATGGCAAGAAAATCCAACATATCACTCATTGTTTTGCAGTAATGAAACAATAATCTTTGAAAGTCCATTGATCAAGATAAAGATTTTAAAGTTATTTTATCATAAAATTAAAACTGAAAGTCAAACTGAATAAGAATCAGTATTGTCAAGTATTGTTTCCCAAAGTACATATGAAAACAGCATACTGTACAGAGCCATAAAAACACTGCATGCATATCACTGACTCAAGGTCGGCTTTGGAGGGAAACAAACCTGCGACCTTCCAGCCGGAGAGCAGTCTCTGTCATCCTCAGAAATATGAGGCCAGCCTATGTCAGGCTATGTCAGACATAGTCTGACTGTCAGGACAACACTGCAGTCTCCTGCTGTATACTTTTTATACGAGTATTTCACCAGGTGGCAACCTACGGTTCTGAAAAATGAAGCGTATGCAGAAGTGCCTTAAACTTGCATTCTTTCTAATGACCAGCAGGGGGCGACTCGACTCCTCTTTGTTGCCAAAAGAAGTACGATTGTATAGAAGTCTATGAGAAAATTACCCTATTTCTCACTTGATTTATTACCTCAGTAAACATTAGTTTATGGTCTGAATTGCTAGTTTAAAGTCTTCTTCAACAAAGCATGATGTTTATTTCGTCGATTATGGTCCATTTAGAGTAAAATAGACCATAAAGTAGGGTATGCTTTAGGGCGGGGCTACCCTGTGATTTACAGGTTGCCCCCACGATCCAGTATTGGAGGTCTCTGTATTCGTATTAGAACATTAACCCTTTCATAGTGTGTTTTTTTAGTTCATGACAGTACATTGCCTGTAAATGCCTTGTTCAGAGGTCAGTTGTACTTTGTGCAAAAAGACAAGATGGTGGCGGCAAAAATGCCGAACTCAAGGCTTGAAAACGGCAGTCCACAACCAACGGGTGACATCACGGTGACTGCGTCCACTTATTATTTACAGTCTGTGTATTAACATATAGTTGTATTATTAAAGTATACTCAAGTCATTAACTTGAGCCATGACAATCTAGCTCTTTCTGTGCTGTTGTTTAGATGTATGTATGTTTATGTGTGCGCGAATGAATTGCAAACCAAGACTGAAATCAAATGTAATCACTCAAACATAGGTTGAATGCCGAGCTGGCAAGAGAAAAGACACCTACTTGCCCTCAGGTAGCGTCATAATCAGCCAGAGGAACAGATTGCTCGCTTACATTTTTGTATTGTCATCATTTTCAGCTGCTGAAATAATTGGCTGATCTTAGCACTGTTGGCCGCTAGATTCCAGCTAATTTGTCAAACTTTCCAACAGAAAATGACAAATTAAAAACATATTTCTTACATGGTGGTATAGACCTTCTGTGTGTGACCGATGTCTCAATATCTTTGATCTATATTTCCACGTGGTATATCGTGAAACACAGTTTTGTTTACCTGAAGTTGATCTCAATTGTCTGTGATTACAAACGTATAGATCAATTACAGCAGTAGCTGTTACCACTTCTTTGAGTAGTATCAGCACATTATTACCTGTTCGTTTTCTGACTGTGTTTTCTGTTGGTGAGATAAACTCAGAGACGCTCTGCTGCAGTGTTAAGACATAGGGGAATAATTCAATTCATCCATTTACCAAATAGCACTGACACTTCATTTCTGAAAGTTAGAATATAATACCCATTGGTAATAAGCCTCTGTGTAACTGAAAGTGTACAATCATTACTCATAATCAATTCTTTCGTGCGTTCCTGGTGGATACATTTGAATTGAATGTTTTCATGCTCGTATCTCTAATAGTTATTACTTTTCCGCAGGCTCGTGGAATTGAACGCACGCCCAAACAGCAGTTCTCCTTTTGTCTGCAGCACAAATAACGGTGTGGTGGTTCATCAGAAATTGAAATCAGCAACATTGTTGTTGTGTAGTGTTTATTAAGGACATGTGTAAACATGTCATTGAGTGAGCAGAGCAGCCATGTACTGTTATCTTATGACAATGATAGAAGAGTCTTTGTTAAAAAGCTATCCTGCATTTTGCCCTAACCCACTGAAATGTCTGTGGCTACTTTTACGGGCGATCTAATCGATGTCTGATGTCTAATCGTTCTTGATTAGACATCAGCTAGTTTCATAACCAAGGCTGCTATCATCCCCTGGTTTCAAGGCTTTAAACAAAGGCATGCGATATGAGGTAGCTGAAGCACCAGAATAGATAGCTGTTGGTTTTGTAACTTGGTGAATAGTGCATACAAATACGTAGCCTACCATAGTCAATTTCATCCTGTTACATAATAAAGTAGGGCACTCGGAGAGAACAGACCTCTGAAACATATTTATTTTGTGTATTTTTAAGTATTTTCTGAGTATTATAAAGAGAAATATGTAACATTCTATTTGTAAAAACCTTTGACTCTAATATGTCAACAAAATGAAGTGGCAGAAATATGACTTTATCACAAACTTTTTGCGAGCTGTCTCCTCGACTTCCTTTACTCAATTTTCATTCTTAAAGTTGGATAAAGGAACAAGCGGATGTTTTGGTGTGCTGAACTGCATTGCACATGTTCATTCAATGCGACCACAACACAGGCAAAGCGTTAACCACGTTCAGGCAGCATCAGCTATTGAAGAAGGAACTCACGCTGAGCAGAAGACATTTGCATTTTTATACGTAGACCAATGACATTAGGTAATACCTCCAAACTGACATTGTTCATTATACAACGTGAACAACGGCAGATTAATTATACATCGTGCACGGAACCAATACCCAAGATGTCATTGACTTGGTCTGCAGTGGTTCATATTCAGAAACAGATCATACAGGATATTAAAATAGCCCCATTTTGGCTATAAGGTTTTATTAATTATCAAACTTGAAAAAAATGACAGCTTTGTGAAGCGCAGCAGTTTCCAAGGAAAATAATGAATGAAATATTTTATGATGAGTATCTTTTGCCAGCCGATTTGTTCACTGCTCCACCATACTGTAGGCTACAAACTGCTGCTGAGTGGACACAAAGACATATCTATAGGATCCTATTCTGATATTGACTTCCCCTCTTTTGTTCTGTAATATTATTTATACCTTGAAAGTACAACTACATGATCAAACAGTGCCTTTATTTATTCCATATCACATTTGAGGCTGAAAACACTACAGTGCTTGTTCTTACTTACTTCGACCAAGAGACAGTGTAGAGTGAAGGTGTTAGCGACACAACAGGGACACCAAGAGGAAACCACTTGTGTTCACCAAAAAAAGAAAAAGTAATCCCTCACTGGCTGTTTCTCCTTCTCCTCCCAGCCAATCAGTGTGCTTCCAGTTGTGGTGCAAAGTAACAATACTTAGCTCAGGCTGAATTCGCCCAAAGGTACTATAGAAAGGTATATATTAATGATGGATCAAAGAGTATGTAAGAGGACCAATGATGTGGCTGCTACGATACTCTGTTATGGTTGTGTGCATGAAGAGTGCACAATATCCAATGCAAGAGGAAAGACTATGACAGCCAAGACAGCAGCTTATCAAATCCTCAAACTGATCCCCGCCTTCAAGCGCTGATAGTCAGATTTGATGTGATGTCGGAACAATCTAGAAAATACATTTTTATTAGACTCAGCCTCGGGCACCATTTCATGAAAGCAAGCAGCAAATGTCTTGTTGCCATAGTTACTGAAACACTGAATGTGAAGAATAGCTATTGCTTGAGCCCGTACATATGCATTTAGTTTACGTGATATCGGAGTGGGGTATCCTCCACAGACGGTGCTACAATGAAGCAACGAGATAGTGGTGCAGGTTTAACTGGAGGGCTGTTCACTGCTTAAAAGAAGCCAATTAAAGAATGGACATTGAAACTGGGAATACAAGGAAACTTCATTACTGCAGCTCCAGTGAGTAAGACAATATTGCATTCCTTTAATACAAGTCGTTACCAAGGGAGGAAAAGTTTTGAAAAGCTCACCGACCTACCTATCATTAAAATATGTCCGTTCACATCTCACTGCTTGTGCTCTGATACATAACATAAGTATGCAGTTGGGTAATTGGTATTGTGAAGAATAAAGTGTCCGTGCAGTATCTTCCATATGTGTATAAAAAGGTTGTGTTGCGTTTTATAGATAATTTCTTCCCATAAACAGAGTATGCTGGGTCACTTATATGCTGTCCATCAGACTGACCGTAACCTGAATTTATGTTCCCTTTGTTTTATACTAGCAAGGACAGGTGGACTTGAATTTGAATGTTAACTGACACATCTACAGGCAGCTCTACCGTCAACCCTGAGATCAACAAAGATACCTGTCGTATCGCCATGTTCTTGTTTCCCTGCTAACCGCAATAGGAGGTGAAGCCCTGTCCAATTGTGGCTTTGTTGCACTTTTGTTGACGCGTGCGATATAGAACAGTTGTGTGCAAGATACCTGCCCTGGCAGTTAAACTGCCATTATGCTTGCCTTCATATTTTTGTGTGTTTTACTCAAGGTCTAAGACACCAGCGGGGGTCATGAAAACAATAAAGCTTTTAAATTGTGTTCTTCAAAATAGGTGACTGGAAGAGTCACTGGACGCTTAAGCGACACTCAAACAAATATGCACCTTAGGACTGCTCTGTGAAGAAGTGAGAAACACACTCCAAACGCATGCAGAGCAAAAACAGCATTGTCCTTTTCTCCCTACATTTCCTGATTGACTGTTCATGTGCAAATATACAAAATAGGCTTGCAATGCATTTCATCCTGTGCCTATGCTTGACATAATTGAAAAGATGATTTAATAAAGACCAATGTGCCAAATATTATATCATATCAGGTATTTAAAAAAAAAAAATGCACCTTTTTGAAAAATCTCCTTGGTTGGCAGCTATTTCATGACAATATATCCCCGTTGGTGGATGCTCTGACCCAAAACACCTACACAACACTAAGAGTGATTACATATCGAGGGTTGTTGGCCCCGGTGGGAATCAACCAACCGTAGCAGCCAAATCAAGATGAACAACAATCTGCAGTGCAAAAGCATGTTAAATCAAGCAGCTCTCACTTCAGCTGCAGCGGTGCTCTCGACAAGCGAGAATGATTGCACCCTTTCTTACTTTGTGTGAGACCTTCGAGTATATTTCCATTTGCACACACGTGCATGCACAAACACAAGAGGACGAACTCCCGCAGGGAATAGCACATGAACCTCCACCGTATCGCTTGCAATCGATGACTAACAGTGTTGCCTTAGCACTTAGCCTTTCTGACAATTGAGCCAGTTTTTCTCCAACAAAGCCAAAGCCGATTTCTACAGGGAAAGGAGGCAGGCCAACATCAGACTTGCCTGGGGGTCTGGATTAATACTCTGTTGCCGTAGTTTGTTAATTTCAGGCTTTCCAGTTTGTTGTTGTCTAATTCATTTATTTTGTCTTGGTTTGTCTTCTTATAGCCATCGACAAACTAAAAATCCAATGAGTGCTGATTAATTAAAGAGGCCCTCCATGCGAAGATTAGTTTATTTGAGTGCTACGCAGTATGTGAAAGAGTTTTATACTGTCTTCTGTTTGTTCTGAAAAGAGCTTTCTAAACCGAAAAAAAAGAAAACCGATAAAGTCACCTCACATTCAGCCTGAGACCGTGTTCCAAACTGGAGGTCCGGACTTTGAAAGACACGGGCGTTTACCAGCCAAGGAGAGTTGTCGGAAGAAACACAACTGGAAATGTAAGGCTTCCCCACTGTTACAACACTGCCAGTGTTGAAACCTGTCAAAGCAACTAAAACAAAGCAATGTTATTACATCACACTCTGTACTGCTCTTTGACTACTTCTTCTGTCTGTGTGGCGTGGCCAGTGGGTTATGGGTGTCAAATGCCCTGCGAGGATGCCGTTGTGTGTTGTATGTAAGTTTTAAAGTTGGTTGATTTGTCTGGAGTAAAGTGATGCCCCGCCACCAGAACAGCTTTAATTCAACTTGGCGTAGAAACCTCTGGAACTGGAGGCTTGGAACAATCTTCCAAAACATATATGGAAGACCATGGCATATGAATCATGTCATTTTCATGCTCATCTAACTCCTCAGTGACTCCTCACAGCCTTTATGGAGACATCTTCCTTTGTTGTTTGCTCATTTATTCAGGTTTTTCTTTGAATGTGTCACACTTGTTTCCCTTGACACAAATATAGCATTACTTTTTTTGTCCTCTGATTTCTCTATAATTCACATCAAATCAACCAGTATCAGCATTGTAGCTACAAAGAGTTTGTGTCACCTGTGCTTTTAAATGCTTTCCTGTTAGTCTGACAGATTATATCCCAGTGATACATTACCTCTAAACGATCTGTCCCACTGTGCATTCCCCTGGCCACATCCCACCACTCACATCTGCAGATGAGTGTGGGAGGAAGTGAAGTGCTCTCTCCTTGTCTGCCTATAGGGCCATCCACAGGCTGCCGGTGCCAGAGAGCCTCGGATGAGGAGATTCAAGTGTGCATATCGAAAGACCAATGGAGACGGATGGAGGACAGGGACGTTTAGACAAGCTCCTCTCGTATCGCCTTTGAAAACATGTGAGGTATTTTTCTGCCTGTCATCGCCTGCAGTATAAATCACTTCTTACCCAAAAGAGATGCCACACACAGCGTAAGGGAGAGATAAATGGTTTGCATGCTGCTGGCATGGAACGCCGGCTCCCCATGCACGTCACTGATATTAGCTGAACATAACTAGCAACGGCTCCCCCTCAGACTTCAGTCCAAAAGACAAATGTCTGCCCGCCATTCGTGTTGCAGTGTTACATTCCTCATGGATTTTCAAATCATCTAAAACCCTGAAGAACTGAGAATTCCTATATCAAGCCATAATTCATGGGGAATTGAGCCTAGATGGCTTTCTGGCGCAAATGAGGCTTTTCAAGTGATGTGGCTTGGCTGGCGCTGCCTCTCGCCATGGGGACAAGCCTGATTAGCATTCTGGTGATGGATCGGAGCAGGGGTACAGTCATCATTTAGAGGACCTTTGATTCTGGTACACTAGATCCAGAGTACTCAAGCTATATCACTGCCTAACATAATGTGTTGACAGCACTTGACCTTGGAGTTGTTTCTCAGAGAAAACAACTCCACAAATCAACAAGCTCTGCTCTTTTCGCCTATACAGTCAATTTGGGAGTGTAACCACAGAGACAGTGCAGCTCCAGTTTTCTAATCTCCTTTACGGCAGGGATTAGCTATGATGGGATGTTGTTGCTGGCACTGCCACGTGCATTTTTTGCATTCAGCCAAGGAATCACTTACATTCAAACCTCACTGAACCCGTTTAGTCACAAAACAATGATTCATCAACAACATCAGGACGTGATTATTTGTCTTTGCACAACACTAATGTATGGGCAATGTATCAGTGGCATGGTCTTGATGATGCAAAGAGGAAATAACTAATTCATCCAGTTAAGAAGCATAACTTATGCTCCTCGGGATTCTGAAGCATATCCTTGTGCTACAGGTTAATAGTTTGCATTTAATTGATGTGGGCCTGATGAAAAGCTAGTTGTGGACACAAATACCAGAGCTGCATTATACAGTCAGTGTCGTTATGATCGAAATTGATTTTAGTTGACCTCAATCAAAACTCTCAAAGTCTCCTCTTGTCGAGAAAATCGTGCTATCAATGGGAGCCAAAATGGAAATTAATCTTTCTTAATTCTGCGTATTCAGCTTTAATTAACCCTGACTAATTCCCGACCCCTTTAGTTATGTTGCTAGGTCGGACAAGACTGAGAAATGCAAACATGGCAACGCAGGTTAGCAGGGTGCCACAGTGTGTGTTATTGTTTCTGGGCGTCAGGCAATATAGCTTCAAGAAGCCGACAACAAGGACTTTGTTGGAAGGATATACTCATGATGATAACTTTTACTCAGGTAACTTTTCCCGTCGAAATGTTAGACATTGTGTATCCATTGTGTCCAACACCAAAAGACGTCAGCCTTGATCAAACCTAAAAGATTTGTCAACTTATCTGTCCTATGTGGCTGAGGTGTTCTCACATTAGTCCAACTTCCCCTTAGCGCAACGTTGGCTATGCCTTAGCCAGTTAGCTAACATTTTGCTGACATTAGCTAACTTGAGCTGCGACTACATATGATTGTGACACCAAAGTAATATGACTTGCATAGTAATGCTACCTTTAACAGACGCAGCTTCTCTATGGATAACAGGAAAGGGACAAGTTGACCGAGGACAACTGTGTGAAGGTGGTCGCCTGTCTACATTTGTTAGTCCAGACTCATGACCTGTCCAGGGTCTGCCACAGGATGTGCATTGGGACAGGCACAAGCCCCCATGTGACCCTGAACACAATACGTGGTTTAGCAAATGGACGGATGGCTGGATGTCTCTGACATGAGCATGTTCCTGTTGTTTCAAAATGTAAAATCAATAAAGTTGCCCTTAAATCATTCAAACGTCAACAGTAACAGATTAAATCTTTTATGATTCTTTACTTCTTATTGGACCATAGAAGTCCACTTCTCTTTTTACACTACACATAACATATTATGTCTATTCTGCACCATTATCAACAAAGGTCTGCATTTGCACGATGCTCAATCACCCACTAGGAAATGTACGGAATTAATCATTTATACCTTTGGAGCCGTTGGGCCCTCGTCTTTGGCATCAGCGGTGCAAAGAACACCACTGACTAGCCACAGGGACCACGGTCATTAATGGAAAGGGAGAGAGAGCTTTTGGTCCACAGGGATGTCTAGGTGGGTATTGGACATGATCCAGCAATGAAACATACAGGTGATGACAGAGAGAGAGAGAGATGGGAAGTAAAAGAGACACAAAGAGAGTCATAGACAGAGGTGGGAGGATGAGATGAAGCGTACGAGAGGCAGGAGAGTGAGACGGCGTGTGGAGGGGACGGAGTGGATGGTCTGGGAGAGAGCGATATGGCCGGAAAGGAAGAGAGCGAGGGAAGAAGAGAAGGCCTGTTATCTGGGGAGAGGGGCAGTTTGGCTTTTCTGCAACGCTGGCATCTAGTTCTAACGCAAGCTGTTCCCAATTCAACCGTATAACCCTTGAAATCATTAGTCAAAACGTCCAGGGCTGTTCATAAGGAAGTCAGGTGGCAAAGTATAAATACAGAGGAACAAAGTCTGCATGGGGAGGAGGTCGACTGTTCGTTTCCGGTGTGAAACGTTGACTCAACTTAATTTCGTTAAACACAACAAACACACTTTAATTTGACCAAAACCATAATATTTTCTTGAACCTTACCAAGTAGTTTTAATGCCGAAACAGGTTCTGCACCATAGGGGCTCGCACAGGCGCGATGATTGCTCGTGTTGCTAGACATTTGTAGGATAACGTCAACAAATAACTTTGTTAAGCTATCATACAAGCCATTGTATACGATATATTGTCTAATGATCGAATGCTCTGCCAGAAAGGGAGGAGCAAGGTAACCACAGGAACTGACAAAATTGGGCTAAATGATGGGTGCTTTGGTATCATAAAACATTTCCTAAAAAAAATAGTGTTGTACTGGCCATTAAACATAACCCAAACAATATGTTAACTATTTATGTTGATACCTTTGGCCAGTGTATAAATGATGTCTAAGCACAAAAAAAGAGCAAAAAACAAGACTACGCCTTTTCCCAGACATAAACTAATATCTATTGAGGAAGAATGTCCTGTGAGAATGTACGCACCACACACCAGAGTGTTGAAAGCAGGCCCCCCTGAAAACCGCAGCTAGGAATAATGGAATAGGACTCGATCGGTTCTATTTTGTGATTTCTTTTTTTCTCAACTGGGGCCATGATTAAGAGGGACGGCCTGGGGCCTCCGAATCGTGTAGACCTGGCGTACACACACTTTTCTAGAGATAGATAGCTGCAGGTGATATGACACGGAGGATGTTGAATATAACTTGGGAGGTGGGGAACCTTTGCCAAATTAAATGATTGGGTTATTATTTTTGCAGGCTCCTCAGGGTTCTGTAAAATGCGAATGAAAAGCATATTTAAAATATATTTGACTGATGAATTTCATCATTCTTTTATTCGAGCCATCATCTCCTTGTTAATGATCGTGGGATTCTGTTTCTGAATTGTGAGGCACTTTGCAAAGTCAGTTTCAACATGAGCACTATGAATGAATCATTGATCAACCTTCTGCAATTAACCTCACGATAATGATGATTAAGATTTAAACCGCGATGATAGTTTGCAGAAACATGTGATGACTTAGTGGTATGGATGCTACAAATAGCCACAGCTGTGCGTAATCACAGCTGCTCTGGCACCATTGGAGAACTTTGCCGATGCAACACAGATGGCGAAATTGCACACTTGCCGCATTTCTCATTGACAATGTCAAATACGTGTTGAGTGGTTACAAGTATACATATGCAAAACGATGTTCAAGGGCGTAACTACATCCATGGCTAAGTGTGGGTTTGGAAACAAGCCATGTGCACTTGTGCCCAAAACCACAATGATTGAGATTTAGTAAACAGAACCCGGCGTCTGGCGGCTTGATTCATTTAATTAGAGGAATGTGTACGTTTTTTGAGAATAGACATAGCCCTACCATACACTTTTAAAAGCTTAAACCCTGAGATTTATAAAACAGCATCAGTCATCACAAGATTACAGAAGTCTGTCTTTGCAGTTGCCAGTACACAAATAAAAGACAGCCATAGGGTAAAAACACATCAGACAAACAGCAATGTTGACATGCAAATATATTTGACTGTTCATGACAGTGACAGCAGTCAGAATGTAGGACTAAACTCCATAATGAGGCTGTTTGTCTTGGCCATGGGGACTTTACGACGGTGGTACGATGGGAGGGCTGAAAATAAGGCGAGAGAGAACTCCTGTGTGTCTAGAATGGCTTTTCTTCTGACAGACGCCGACCAACACTCTCGAGTGGTAGTTATCCTATTTGACTTGCATGATCGATGACCTGGAAGAGTTTTGCTTTGCCTTTGATGGAGGCCTAGTTGTAGCAGGATGTACTATAGAATGAGAAAGAGACCCGTGGGCAGCTGTTAAAATGTATTTCCTAACACTGAGTCTGCAACTCAGCTTGGACCATGTGGACTTCATGCGCTGCACCATATGGACTCTGACAGTTGGGTCGAGGGGCTCTGTACACCAATGATGAATTGGAGTTTTGAATCTATCTACAAACAGGCTGTGCTGGGGCTCCATGTGCACTATGTCGGCATTTTGGGTGAAAGACAGAGGGCAGCCCTCAATCCCCAGGTAATCAAAGGCATTGACCTGTTCCATCACCTGGACTTTGAGGCTCAGGGGTTTGAAGAGTGGGTGTGAGGGCATTATATCTTCACCTCTCCCCACAACAGAGATCATTGGTCTTTGAGAAGTTGAGCTCCAATGAACTCTTTGATGTCAGGGCATCCACATATGTTGACAGTATGTATACATATTGTATGTCCAGTTAAAAGGCTGCTTTCAATCCAAAAATAACGGAGTACACAGAGCATTGTGAGGCACTGAGAATATGAACTATAAGAAGGAAGTCCAGTTTGGATAGTACATCAACAAGATTGAAGGTAAATCCGATGCAGAAAATAAATCAATGACACACAGGCTAGAAAGTTGGCACGCATACTGCTGCGAATGTCCACAAAATGATAGTCAAACATTGCTGCTATGTCCTTTGACAAAATTGGAACATTGATTTTCAGTCTCTGTTGTGCTCTGCTGAATGTCAGTTGTTGAGCTTTTTAACCCTGACCACTTGACTAAAGTTTGAGTGAATAATTAAACTTGCATCACAAACATGGGCTTCAAGGACAGGGCAATGCAGACAACATATAATGCCAAAAACACTGTAAATGGAGTTTTGAGGACTTTTAAATATCAGATATTGACTTTTAATTTGCCATCATGCTTTAACCCACTATTTTACTGACCTTATGACACATTTTAATAACTTATTCTATTTTACACACACGGTTTGATTCCAATTGATTTGAACTGAAACCCACCCAAGCAGTACAAAGACAGGCAGGGAAATGGCCGGCAAGGCAATGCTCACCTGGTAAAGCAAGGGAGCTATTGCAGCATATAGAGTGGAGTTTAATTATGCTGCTGTTCTAGTTTTCACTCGAACAGAGGGCCATTAATTCAGAGAGACAATCATGCCCTAGCCCTGTAAGCCTCAAGGCACATTGCTTTGACGGTCAGCTTCGCAACAAAAGACCTCACGCAACATATTCGATGAGGAGCGACACACTGGTGGAATTCTGTCTGACAATGAGCACATAACATTATCCCCATAATCAATCCAATAATTATTTCCGGTGTACATGGGAAAGGTTGCTTTTATCGACATAATACCTGAAATGGATGCCAAAAACAGTCGATTTTTCCCATCTCTCATTGTGAAATGATTGGATTGTTACGTTTCACACTTTTACGTCACTTATCAATATTAATTGTGATGGTTTCTAATTGCACATAAAGTCCAAATTTAGTATGTTACCTGATCAAAAAAATGTGTATCTACATATCTGTACTAAATGATTTGCCCAATAGCCTCCAGCACAGTGCTGAACAGAGGCTGCGGATGTATTTCTGCAGAATTCCGAATACAAGTTCACCTTACTGTAAGACCCTGCAATAGCTAATGCATAAATAGACCAAAATACTGAATATAGAGAGACTCCTGACAGAATATTGCACAGAAAAATAGCATTGATGCTCTTCCTGTGACCTTTTGCTGGCAATCAATAAGTATTGGGACATCTGACAAAACGATTTTGAGTTTTCTTCTACCAGGATTAGAAGTTAAGACCATGAGAGAGAAAGCTGCTAACAGGAATCTAAGGTGGCATTTGAGAAAGATGGGTGCTTGCAAAACCCGTCAGGAGATGCAATCTGTGGTCTTTAGAAGTCAAATATTAGATTTGATGCCCATCACTGATTTCTTTCTTTTTTTAATCCACAAAGACAAATTTAAAAAGATGATTATTGCCCCACTCTTGAGTGCTTTTTTAAGAGCTACTCCTGTTTTGCTCCAGGATAAAGTCTTAGATGTACGCTGTATCTACTGACGTATCTGATTTGCTTCATCACATCAAAATAAATAAGTCCAAAGCAAAATGACTTACTTACTTGTTGAATTACTTTGCAATTTAAATGGTGTATTTCTGCTCTTTGCTGCCGGGATAACTTTCCAGAATTGGGGGTTTGTGTAAGTACGTACTTAGTTTAGATACTACGCTGTGCAGTGTTTTGCTGCTAAGTCTTTGAAGTCATGTCTTGTTACTCAAACGGGACTTCCTGGATTATATTTCATTGTCTCATGGCACCTGAACAACACAGCCTCTAAACAATTTGCAACATAGTGTTTTCTCTCCAAAGACCCAAGATGGTTTCCCTGTAATTTATTTACATATTCAAGCCTCACTTAGTCTTGAATTGAACTTTAACACTTAGCTTGGCACAAATCATTAAGAAAAGTAACCAATAAAAATAATTTGTCTCTCTAGCTGATTCGTACATGAGCATGGAATGCAGACTTATTTGCACAACACATTTGGCTGCCTTGTAAATATCACACCAAACCAAGACTTGTTCTATATATTTGACCCATCCAAGTTAAGTTCGGTATTTTCTGACAAAAAATATCGAAGTCCAGACATCTGTGACCTCAAAGTTGGGTACGGCCATGCCAGTGGTGGCTGCGTAGGATTGTTCCAACTATTGTGATCGAAATATTTACAATAACTCCAGCGCGTGTTGAGTCCAAAAGCCAACATAACAAAGATGGATGTAATCAATTCCAAAATGAACAAGTTTTTACCTTACAAAACATTCTGCTTCAATTCGTATTTGTTGGTTTTTAGCTTTTCAAAACCAATATCTTCACTGCGGTCAAGAAAGTGCGCACACAAAGAGGAAGGCACGCACTGACAAGTAATAGAAAGTTTATTTCATAGTAATAGACCAGGCATGTCCAAAGTCCGGCCGGTAACTTCTTTACATTCTATTAGAATGTAAAGAAGCTACAGTGTACAGAATGATTCTATTGAAGTTATTCCTTTTTCAAATGAGTCACTAATCACTTTAAAATAGTGATTATAGCTGATTTAACTTACAGACATGAGATTGATCTTCTCATGTCACTCTCTTTATACAATGATATAAATTCATCCCTGTTTTATTGATATCTTACGAAAAATTACTCCTCATTTTTCGTGTGTTTTTCCTGCAAAAGTCCAGCAACATGAGTCTGTTTTCGCTTGTTATGCATACTGTCAAAATAAACTTCCATCTTCACAGGAAACAACTAAGGTTTAGGGCAAGACAAACGCATTTAATTTGTCAAATCACTATTGAAATTGAGGTTTTTGTTCAAGGATTTTCCCCTTTTCTAAGGTGATGACGTCATAATAAATGACTCAGACATTCAAAGCTTACTTTTCTGTTTTTCTGAGTCCCTTGTCACCACCATGCTGTAAGGCGAGTGTGCTATGAATCAATTACACTCCTCCCTGCAGCCTTCCCGACCATGTCCTGCTGTGGGCTCTGGAATGCAGTAACCCCACAGCCATATGCTGATCAGGCTCACATATGTCGCCTGTGAGACGATCAAAGAGCCAGAAGGGACAGAGGACGGTGCTGAGACTGGGCTGGGTGGTGCTGGATAAGAGGCAAGTTGTTGTCCTTTGTGTGTCTCTGGGTTGCAGCGTGGGGAGAGAGGGACGGGGCAGTGACGGGGACAGTCTGGCTTGTAGTGTACTGCCAGATGGTGAGGATGCCCGCGGACATTCACACTTAGTAGGAGACTAGTGCATATAAAAAGGTGCCAGAGAGCATCCAAAATAATCTCCTCTTTGCTCAGCAAAAATAGCTTTCAACACGGTTGGAGCTTTTATAAGGCTGTCAGCCTTTCAACTTACAGAGTTTGTAATGTCAGTGGTATAATTCCACTGTAATGTTTAGAGAGTTCATGATCAATTTGTCAGGTCAGTACATCTGATCAGATCTTTTAAATGTCTCTCACCACTCATTTCAATCGGACCTTTTCTTCCCTTCTAACTATTTGTGACAAAGTTCCTTCTGCCTAGTCAAATCTTCATTTGCTGAGTGACGGCCCAGCAAATGCTGTCACAAGAAATTTCAATTACAAGTGCTATAGAGCCCTCCAGCCAAGGTGCTCACATTGTTCCAGTGCTTTGCATCGTGATGTACAGTATTGCCTCTTCCTAATTCTGAGGGGTCTCCAGTCCAATTAACTAGCTTTGCTGTCTGTTGTGTAATATTCACTACAATCTGCCAGTTGTTTAAGGTGAATATAGTGATGATTCAGGTCGACTGCACTTGCAGATTCTTTTTACTTGCTGACAGAAGAAGCCAATTACTTTAAGTCATTTAAAGTCTGTTTTCAGGACTTTTTTTTATCTCTTTCATTAATCAAAAGCACAACAGATAAAATAACATGTAGTGTCCCTTGCTGAAAGAAAGCAGGTACGCATGCAAAGTAATACCCATCGGACCCCGGGTGAAGAACCACAAGTGGCTAGGAGAGCTGGGTCAAGACAAAAGTGCCAAAGAGCATGAATTAGTGACCTGTGCACCGTGTTTTAGCAGCACAGTTGAGCTTCAGACTACATTAAGACTCTTCCGACAGCCCGGACGCAGGGCTGTAGTCCTGACAGCAGAGGAACACTCAGGGTCACTGAGCCCCGCATGAAGTCAACGTCTCAAAACTAAGGTCCTTGTTTCGGGACACACAGGTGCACCTCCTCCAGCCAGCGACTACAAATATACAGACGGGATCTCAACGTGGAAGATTTGCACTTCGAGTAAAAGAGGTCTCACTTAATCTGACAATCATGATCATTCTTCTGTTACATTTATTGAATTGCTCTAACACATGGATGTCATGTTGGATGGTGTTTGCCGTTCTCTTTTGTTTGTACGTCTTTATAATTTAAGAGGGCGACCCCTGGAAGTCGACGCGCCGAAACATATGTAGGCGCCCACTCAGTCTCTTTCTCTTATTGTAAGACGCTGGATCTATGAAGAGCTGTGCTCTTGTAAACAATTGTATGCTCCGGTAAACAATTTAATCATGAACAGATTGGTTGTAGGCTACAGATATGAATGGTGATGGCAAGGCAAAGCATGGTAAACGAGACTGGCTCGGCGTGTCAAGACGGGTCGACGGGGTTGCCGACATCACTGCAGAACCCTGACGCACTGAATTTAATCTGGCCGGTTGACCAGTTGCCCCGGTCCCTCCCCCGCAAGTAGAGAGGATGCAGCAGGCACCAAGTCCACGGCCCCGGGAAGGGCGAGGTCTGGGCACGGGGTGCTGTAAAGCCATGAGCCGCCTTCCCAAGCTGACCTAAAGCACCGACACGGAAGGAATATGCCCAGCGAGGACTGCTTTTGATCATGTTATTGTTGTCAAAGTTATCATTGAAACTCAAGCCAATGGATTTGGTCTTTACGAAAAAAGGAGCAGAAAGGTCTTATTTAAATCTTCCTGCAAATCTGATTTGGGTAACTTTACAGCCCTAGACCTTCATATAAAGTCTGTCATTTAGCTTTGGACACCCTTTTGATACACACATATTCACATGCACTGACTGCAACCTTCCATGGCAATGTGTAATAGCGCAGGAAATGAGAAATGTAATACTCACAATTATCCTCAGGATGTTCCAGCAGGTTTCATTATAGGTCTGATACCGTGATTAGACAGTCTGCGTTTATCTTCCTGCCCCGAGTGAGACTAAACACATGGTTGTTCATATCATCCATGAATGTAAATATCTGAGGGTCAGACTCATAGTAGTATCTCACTGTTTACTACAGGTCAAACAGGGGCGGGTGGGGTGGGGTTGTAGCGAGTGGGCCCTGCGTACACATTTCAGAAATACTACTGAAATGAAAATAAACAAACGTTCTGAGCCTGTAAATAATATTCCATCATCATTCCATTGATCATATTATCAAGAAACACAGGCAACTTCCTATTATTTTATTGCAATGTCTCTATAAAACTGTGTCTATGACCCTTTTGCCGTTTTTAAATTGAGTCTCAATAAACCAGGAAAACCATTTCCTGTATGTGAAAGGGCACTCCAGCCTACGCTTGGCAAACCCAGATATCTTGCAACACGTACGTAAATGTTGTCAAAATGAATCGTGTTTTTGAAATGTATCAAATGTATTTTGAAATGGAACATAGATTGGTTATATTATTTAGTCCTTCCGGATGCTTCTTTGATTGGGGCCTCTGGTGGCCTGTGGATGAGCCTTGGCAATGCCTGGAGACAAAAAAAAGAAAAGGAGAATTCAGATTGTAGCCCATTAAACTATCTCCAGGGGAACTGAGGTGCTCAGGGGGAATTGTACATCTCGAGACATCGAGTCGAGCTCCACTGGACCGCAAAGGCTGTCATGTTAACGCATATATTCCATGTCTAAATTCATAACCCATGTACAGAGTCCCTGTGAGCCACAATACAGTATATTTCTGTATGCGGCAATTTAAGCACGAGTACCTGAGAGCCTGTCATATAAAGGCAAGATAATGGCAAACAATATGTTGAGTCTTATTGGATGAAAAACTGTCTTCAGCCCCGCGTGTTGTGCTTTGAGTCTCTGAAGTATTGAGTTCCTGGATGCGATTAATCAGAACCAAATGATCCTTACTGAAGCATGTAGCAGGCCAAACGACGAACAAATGCAGCAATCAACGCTGTATAGGAGTAGAGCACAAAGTAGAAGAATTTAATTAATAATTCATTTCTTTAAAAAAAAGCTAGTCCTCTTTTGGGAAAACATTTCAGCTCTCTCTCCAAACAGACACTGCAGCTGCAGAAAAATAACCCAGCTTTGGTCTCTGGGTCGATTTGATGCTCCAAAATCGAAACAAGGTCGGAGCAGGGGCGTCCAAGCAGTTTGATGCGCATCGTAACTCTTTTGGTGCGTGTTTGGCCATTTAAAACAGAGGGCGTACTTAAAAACAAGCGCATCTGACGCTTTCAGTACATCTGGGCTTGTAGCTGTAGCCAAACTGTCAGTAACTAACTGGAACGCCTTTTTTCATTGTCAACTCCGCCATTCAGTCCATGATTCTGTCCGTGATTCAAGAGACACTTGCCACTGGGCCGATGACATATTTTCTGTTGGAAAACCTGCAATTTTTCCCATTTGAAGTTTGTATCCAGAGGGAGTGTCCTGGTTTTGTGAGACACTTTTATAAGAGTTCAAAGCCCAGTCCAAGGAGTCTGTCAGTAAATAAGCCATGAGATTAACACAGTTTACTTCCCAGTGTACACTATAGACCCTGTGCTCCCAATGAAGCCATACCATGCATAATGCATTTCCCAGAGATCCAATAACAATGGAAGTGAAAGAGCACTTTCAATAGATATTAAATGTACAACGGCAGAGTTATGAATTACTGTGTAGTCTATTGTGGATTGTGGCCCCGCAGTGGGCAGTGGGATGCATTGAGTGGGACTATTTCTCACAAACACATCTTTCCCCTTGCTTTCTGCCAATCAATGTTCAGTTAAGTGCACAAATCTCATTGTTATGAACTCTTTTTATTTATTTAAGTCATCGATTTGTATAGCCTACCTGCAACACTGGTCACTAAAAATAAATGTAACACATGAAGTCGTTTTAAATCATATTGTGATTACACATTTTATAGAAAATATTATTTCGTGAAAATAAGATCAGTACTTCCTTAATCTCACTTATAAAATCCACCTGTTCCCTGGACGGTTTATTTGTCAACGGCCCTATCCAATGAGCAACGTGCCTCTAATTCATCAAGCTCAGAACGGTCAATGCTCAGCACGACTTCATCTCTCACCCAAACTGCTGTGGTAATGTTTGCACCAAATATGTTTACATTTCATTATCTCTTGTATCAACTCTTGTCATTTTTATTCATTCTTATTCATCCCCCCCCCCCCCTGATTCATTGTATGTTACTATTGCATCAAACTGTGCAGAAATGGCTCTGGAATTGCATAGTGCAGCTTGGTTGTATCATTTGAGAGGGTAATTGTGCATTTGGTTATGATTTGCACTCATTACATCGATGGCATTTCTATAATTACAGTGAAGCCTTCCAGTGATTACCGCACTAGTAAGTCATGATGTGTCTCGTATGCCATCCTGCTCGTTGGCACACTCACACGGCCCTCCTCTTCTTAACTCTTTGAATTTGCCGTGTGTGAGACAGGAGAGCTGCGTTGACGTTTTATTTCTACAGACGTGCGGACAGTTGTTAAAGAAACCGAAGTCAAACCTTAGTGGGAGGAGCCAGTGACCTTTTAGGGAGCACATGGCAGCGAAATGACTCATTTAAGGAAAGAGTTCACAGGTGTAGTGACACAATAAGTGTAATGCTGACAAGTTAGGTACGTCTATCCTAGAACCTGGGCCTCATATTGGTGTGAGCCACAGAGATATTTTAAACTCCATTACTACATACATTACTTTATAAGCATGCAAGATTTTAAAAACTGGATTAAGGATCATTTGAGCAATCGATGTACTGGTCCTGGCACTGATACATCTTTGGTTGATGCAATTTACTGGTCTCTGTTATGTCTCTTCATTTATTTATTTTTAGTATATTGTTATTTAACTTTTCACTGTTACGTTATGAATATTATCATACACAAGCATTGAACTTAATTCTTGACCTGTACAGTAAGTGGAACAAAGAGATCTCAACTGATCACGATAAACCTGCGTATCGATCGGACATACTGAACTCCCTTCATTCCCTGAGCATCACGGTGCGTATTTTATTTGGAATCAGAGTGATCCCTAAATCTGGAAAAACTATTTGACTGTCCCTCTCTCCCTCTCTCTCTCTCTCACAAGCACAAACAATTCTTGTCAACATCGTGTTTTCCATTCCCATAGCCTAAACAATAAAACGATGCCTAGGCATATTTAATAAGCCTCCAACGCTGACAAGACTCGCAGCTCACAGCCATCTGACTCAGCACCAACTAAACAGCGCTGCCTCTGGATCCTGCAAACTGTCAGTCTCACACTGGGCAACATCTGTCCTCTGCTGCCAGACAAAAGTGCCTTCCCTCACATTTATGTTGGTAAAGTAGCAATATGACGGATAGATTATGGATGGATAAACAGACAAGGGAGAACAAGGCAACGAGAGTGTCAGATCATCAAAACACGCTGGCCATATGCTACAATATGCTAACAGCGACAGAAAGAAAATCCCAAAGATAAAACTTTAATAGGCATGACTAAGAGCTTTTAAGCTCAGCTACATTATGTTTAGTAAGCTAAATCATGTTCTGTGAAGGAAACAACACTATTTTTGTAAACATAATGCTTTGATCTGAAGCAGCGTGTGATTTGGTCCGTGGTGGCATTCAAGAGACAACAGTGGATGTTTAATACTATACTGTATGTGAGTCAGGGCAAGAACATTTCATTTACTTCCAAAACAACAGCAAATGACACGGCAAAAGGCAGGCAACACTAAGGCAACATGCTGAAGTCTGACTGGTTAGAAGACATTTGAAGAATTATCATACATACTCAGGCTGTTCTCATCTCGCATCAAGCAAGATACCTCATGAAATAACTTCATATTTAATCCATGTAATCATGAACCAGACCAAAAAGCCCACATTTGGCAGGGAGGAGGACAATGGAAGGGTCAAACAATATGTTGCGTATCTTGCATACTTCATTAACAACAGATCCGTAGTGTTTGTTTTACCAAAAACAAGGATCTTTACCTAAACCTAAACCTAACTAAGTTGTTTCCTGTGAAGACAGAAGTTTATTTTGAAAAGACATATGTGTGCAATAAGCGTAAATGGACAGGTGTTGCTGGACTCTCGTAGGATAAACACACAGAAAATGAGAAGTAACCTTTTATGTGATCATATGAATCGTTGGCTGAGGATACATCGATATAATACAGTATGTTGATATATATGTAAAAAACGTGTTTACTTATGTACCTTCACTTTGCACAGTGTGTGCTGTCCTGTTGTCCAACAATCAGGACTCAGTAGTTGTTCTGACATTCACATGGAATAGTGAAAATCTGTATTCAAGACACAACAGCTTGTTCGTCATTTGCCCTTCTATGAGCATGTTCTGGTCTAGCCTCTTCATGGTTAAAGGGGCAATGTGTAATGTCTGGCCACATGCTCCAAACAGATTATGTCAGAAATTACTGCTGCAACTTGAAAATACATTGAACTTTTTTAAGAGACAGAGTTGTGGAAGAGGGGATGCAGACCACGGTTGTTGGTGTCACTTGTTGGTCACTTAAGAGTTCATTCGGGTGTCTTAAATTGAACAAATCACCAATGCTGCTGTTTTTGTTGTGAGAAAACTCCCCGCAACGTGTTGCTGCCATATCATGACTCTCTGATGTCCTCTGCTAGAACACTGAAACTGCATGTCTACAAGAATACACCTCTCTTGTGTCTTTACTTACTTGTTGTCAAGAAAAATGTCTTTTTGATTGTTAAGCTTATTTATCTCAACTGAAAATGTTGCAGATTTTAGTCGGAAGGAAATGCTCGATGCATGTTATTTCCCTGAAACAACAAACTGCTCGATATTAAAACAGTCTCATTGACGTAGTGGCTGTAAAGTGTTGCATTCCAGACCTTCTCCTATTCTAGTCATCTAAGTGGGAAAATATTTGGTCCTATAATGAAGAATTCTGCTTGTAAGGGCCTCTCCAGTGTGATTTCATCACGTTTGCACAATATGACACTAGCACAGTGCCAATGGCCCATGAATTGAATGTTCTAAATTATTCTAATTAGCACTTCCGGCCCATACCGGGCTTTTACAGTGAACGAGTAAACCGAAGGTACAGCTTTCTTCTTCATATCTTGCATTCCACGAGTGAATTTCCAGTCTTGACGCATGTTCAGCAGTAGCGGTGAAAATCATCTGCATGTGTGGTCTGTGCTGCTCATGGTGAGGCTGTATTGATTTGTTCGCTTCCTCCTGCTTTCCCCCGCTCCCGTTTCTGAAGTCCTGATGGCCCGGAGAGCTCTGATGGTGCTGATTATCTTGGGGGGGGGGGGGGGAGCCTCTGAATCAGCGAGATGTCGTTCCAGCCGAAAACCCCCAAGCTTCACGAGCCTTCACCTTGAGTGACCCCGCCTTCACCCCATCACCACTAGCTTTTATTCGAGTGCACCGGGGCTGCAGCCCACGCTACTGCGGCGGGCCCGCTGTGTATGGTTGTTTTCCTTCCAGCCTCCATAATTAACTGACCTTGATGAGCATGGAAATGGATACTAATTGGTCGGTTAGGGATCTCTTTGACTTCATGTTTTAACATGGGGATGACACGTACCACTTTAAATGATTCAGCCTAAATACTGTGAGTGAAGTGCCTCTACGGCGGCTTTTTGCTCTTGGTAATCCTGAATATTTATTAGTCCTGAAACATTTCATTCATTATACTGTACCTTATACTTCATTTCCCACCGTTTTGGCTCGAAAAGAGGGGAAGTATATGAAATGTCTGGAAACATGAAAAGACAAAGATTCTTCAGTTAGTAGTGTACACTATTTAGTGGCAAGAACTTACTCATTTTTACTGTGTGCTTTTAATTGGCCACATACCAGTATCATTTATGTAAATACTTTCAATCACATTATTGGATATTAGATTATATGCATTAAGATTATGTATATATTTAAATAAATAATTTATTGTAGACGCTAAAAGACTCTTGTCCTTATAGGCGAGATGTGCTGATCCTGGTATACAGCCTTCCTCTACTGCTGACCGACCCACTGACTGTCTCTCGATCCTCAGATTCACCTCTGGGCAATCTCCCCTTCTTTTTGTCCTCCTCTAATTAGTCACATATTATAAATGCAGTGAGAAACAATCTCATTAAGAGCGCCTGACTCACTTTGCTTCAGAAAAGTTCAGTAATGGAGGTGGGGAGAGCGAGGGTGAAACACAAGGGAGAGGTGAAGAGGTGAGAGGGAGCCTAATCTAAGCCACGTGTCTCTCCATCTCCAAGCCAATTAATGAATCTCGATATATGCAGAGCAGCAGGCGTGGGGAGCTGCGACCTGTCACGGTTGTTTTATTCTGCTCGTCTTTGTGTATGTTGATACCTGCTGCGAGTTGAAACCTATTGAGGTTTACCATGCTGCGATGAGAGTAGTGATTAATCAGCACAAGCAGGACTATATGCGTGGGCACTTACCTTCCCTGCATTAAAAAAAACATACTGACAAAGCAAACGTATGGAGATGAAGTCATTTATCTTTCGGCTAATTTGATTTAATACCTGTAATCGTCTTGAGACGCATTACATTTATCTTCTTTTCTATTTCCATGTTTTTTTATAATACCATCATTGACCGAGCACCTACTATATAACTATTTTAAATAGACAGAAACATACCCTCATGACAATTTAGGAACCCTTTAAGAGGCTGTCATTTAATTTACTGTTCCAGGAAGTAATTGTTTCTTATTTACATTAAAAAAAAGACAGTAGGTCAACATTGTCCCTTCATTCCAAGCCAATTCTGTACCTATTGTGACCTGCAGATACAAATCAATCACAAATAATGTATTGCACCATCATCGTTTCCTCTGCATCCCTACTGCAGGGGTGAAGAAGACTGAAGAGGTGGAATCAATGCAGAATATTTGTTTAACCTCCAGCTCCCTTCCATTACGACTGCTTTTTTTATATCAAATTAGTCAAAGCAAAAACATCTTTGCAATTTTCAGTGAAGAAAAGGTTGATTTTAGCTAACAAACCTACAGTAGAAGTCTTCATCCGTGTTAAATGGTGTCAAAAGGGCAGCTTTTTTATCACCATTACATATTCACTTTTCTTATACTGGAGCGTCAGTTTGTGTAGCCGGCAAGGTTATTATCACAATCCATGACTCAAAGTGTGTGCAAGTAGTGGCATTTAAAGAATTCATTAATTAATTTGGTATTTTATGAATGGCATTAATTGAAGTTAAACATGTTAGTTACAATAATCAAAAACGTTGTCAATATTGACAACGTTGATTTACAAGTCATACACAAAATACAGCTTACAGTAACAGGAAGCTAGCTAACATTAGCTACGTTGACTTGTATAACCTCATGTCAAATGCAGAAAAAGCAAGTCTATGTAGCCTACAATCACATATACTGTATACTGTTAGTTTATGTGTTGACAAACTGCACGCAGATTTCTTTAAAGGGAAATGTGTGTTTCCCATATGATACAATACAAATTGATTCAGCGTTCATCTCAAATTCAAAATTCTGCACATGGCTCAGTCCTTGTGTAGTTCATGGGTTCACTGTATCATGCAATGTGTATTAGGCTAGATGTTTTTTCCCATGCTGAACAGGAACTTGATCTGGCTTCATTCCATTTGGCACCTCGTCCCATTTCTATGGAAAGAGTCCAAGAAAATAAAGGCTAATGGATGGACGGTCTGAAGGCCACTGTGCTGCCCACTAATGGGCAAAGCCCCACGGTGCCACTGAATACGTCTCTGTTCTACGACAGTGATTTCCTGCAATGTAGCAAAATTAGGAGGAATCCAGAGGCAGCCCAGGGGAAAAGAAGCTGTAGGTTGTTTTCCTGGTCGATGTATTGTGAAGATTACCACTGAATTGGCCTTAGTACAAGGGCACGCAGTACACCGCCGTGCAGAACATCACGGCACGAGGAACCACTGAACAGCGCTTGTTTTGTATTTATTAAGGCCTCCTATTGAAACCATTTAAAAATGTCCTGCTCCTGTATTTGTTCAACAACAGAACCGAGCGATGGAAGGTAAAAAGTGTTGCCAGTGATTACAACGACCCCCGGGGTCAGAGGGGGTCCAAAGGTCACTGGAATACAGGGGGTTTAATCCTCCACACATTGTAGCTGGTAAATCCAAAATAATTTGCCAGCTAAGTAAACAGCCAAAGGCAATGGTGCACACGCTGCCAAAACATTGTGTCCAAAATCGAGCAAAAATAATTACAAAAAAGGCATAGACAGGGAGACAAAGGGACAGGGACACAAAGGGACAGAGAGCTGCATTTACTGATCAAAATGTAGGGAATGAATCAGCCGTGTTTGCTTGGTGGATACTGTGTATTTTGTAAGTATAATGACAGTAGAACTAATGGAGTCACATACATTGACCTGCAATGCATTCTACCTTCAGGAAGGCTACAGAATGAATGTCTGTTGGTTGTTGAAACCAGCGGAGTTTAATTCAATTTCATTTTTGTTGTTGTTGTATGGTCATGATTTACACATTACATATTACTCATTAATTACATCACTTTACTAATTCCTCAACAGCAAAAGTAATATTTACATTTTACTTTCGTGTCCAATTAGCCAATTCTGGATGTAGCTTCACCAGTCGGTAACTTTAGCAATAAGACACAACATGTATATGGATGGATGGATGAACGAAGTAACAGACCGTTACTGGGATTAGTAACTGTAATGTATTATTGTAAAAAGATAATGATATTACTTTAACGGCCAACACTGGACACCACGCATTTGAAATGAGGAATGGAAATACAAGCACCTCCTTTTTGCGACGAAACACGTACGATAATAATAATAATAATAATAATAAACATTAGAAGAACAATAGGTCCTCCGCTCCGACTACGCCGGTGCTCGGGCCCTTATAAAATGTTATTGCTCAACTGCTTTTGCATTATATTTTTTATTCTATGAATGCAGCTCAAGAAATCACCAGACAAGAATGGCCTTTATATTAATTTAATGATTTCAACAGGAAGTTGAAGCAGCCCTCCGAGGAGTGACGGCACCACGCTGGGCCTCCACTTTCCTGCCCTCCAGGGTGTTCCCACGTGAAGAGGCTGTAGGCTATTATTAGGCGGGATACATTGTGTGCTCTACATACATCCAACTCCAAAAGGCATTTATGGAGGTTGAGGCTTGAGGTGCAGTGTAATTTCCCATGGTCTACATTTAAATGCCTGTACTTCATTCAGGCGTGAACCCTCCATTTTCACATCTTCAACTGCCGGTGCAGGGTGATGATCATTCTTGCCACAATCACACGCCTGCATTCATCATTTGTGCGCGGTGACCTTGTGAATATCTTTGAGCATATTAAGTCTCCATCCCTTTCACAGGCACAGTATAGAGTGAGTTGGGGCCATAGCACATGACAGAAAGAACTGCTGCATAGTCGTATGACCCACTGGCAATAAGGACATGTGGGGAATACTTAATCGGCGCATTTTGACAGCTGCTGTGAGCAAAATCACCAGTTTTCATTTGGAGAAGTCAAATGCAAGTGTCATGAGACAAAAGTGCAGAACTCGCTTAATTTTAGAGACATTCTTTGTCAGAGCTGTCTGCTAATGTACGAGCAACAGAAACACAATTCCTGTCTTGCATTTGCTCCTCATCCCGCTTTAATTCTCTCATTGTAGATACTCCTTCAGCACAGACTGATCTTACGACAGAATCACCATGTCTGTAGGTTTGATGAGACTTTGAGGCAGCAGTAACGCACCTCAGCCACTACAGAAGCGGTTGAAGGCAGTTGTGGAAGTAGGAAACTGGGTGGCAACAGCTTGTGTTTTGGAGACAGTAAGCAGGAGGGTTAGCATAGGAGGAGAGCTCTGGGGTTTGATAAATGAGGCTGCGTGGCGGCTGCAGCACTAAACTGCTTCCCTGCTCAGCTGTGGTGACAATGTGATTAATATTTGCACGGCATTAAGCTAATTTATCATGGCCACGTGCAAGCCGATGGGAGAATATGCTGTTACATGGATGCCTGGTCCAAGAGAGCAGAGCAGGTTTGGCATTGGGAACCAATTATTTTAAGCCTAAATAAATACAGGACATTGATATTCGGGTGAGGTGAGTCTGCCAAGCTAGGAATTAAAGCATAATGAGAAAGAGCTGAGGGTGAGAAATTGAATGTTGCTGAATGTCACCATCAAGTTTGTGTGATCAACACGTGCCATAGAAAATCAGCTCCAATTACAGGATTACTAGTAATGGAATAAATTGCACATTTATATTCTAATCATGTTCCTTGTGATGGAATTGTAGAATACTTGTTTCTGTATTCATCAAGTGAGTGAAGTTAGATTTCTAGCAATTTTGATTTGACAGTGGTTTAAAGTCTTGCAACAGCAACATCGCCCAGTACAATAAGTCATTTAAGTGCTCATTGTCTAGGCTGCATAGTTCAGTCACTCTCATTAACCCTTTGTTACTTCTGCAATAGTGACTAGCTGGTGAAGAAATGTTAACATCTAGCAGCTAAATACCCTTTTTTTTGCTCAGGAGGAGGAGGAGACCAAAAACGAGCTTAAAGGAGAGAGACATTTGACCAATTCTTTCACCACGGAATGGAGTATTTGTCAATCTGCTAGTAAGCAGGTGTAGCTGATAGCCAGTAGGATGGTCGAGTATCCCCACTGCTGGAAAATGTGCTCTGTTAATGATATCCTGAAGCCTGCAATATGGAACAGCTCTAGATTGAGATTTCCTTCCTGCAGTGATGTGTCCGTCAGTGTTCTGCCTAGCTTCTCTGCTGTAGTCGGGCAGACTATCCAGGGGCCTGCCACTTGGCAGGGAATCTGGAGCCTTGGTCAGTAGCCAGTATTAAGATGCTGCTGCTGTCAAGGGGCTAAGGAAGACAATTCAATAGCCAGGGCAGTAACTCACCCTTTAAGACCGTTGCCTTGTTTAGGAAAGTAATCTACCCCCAAGCCGCTGCCTCGTTCTACACACGATACATCATTGACAAACACTGGCACAGCAGTATTCACGGCAGCCTCCCTCAGCCTCCCTGCTGCACAGCATTTCTTAGCTTGGCCTTGCAGTGTGGAATACTGTAGTCCACCTTTAGCCAGGCCGAAGAAAGAAGTCACCAAACAAGGAGTTGCACAGCAACGTATCATACTTCCACTTGTTTGAGTCTGTATTGCGATAATACCCGCAAGTTACATCTCCTTCTTTCTTTTTGGGCATCAAAGTGCTTCCCATTGATAGAGATAAACTGTTTTCTCCTATCAGCGACTCCACGCTACACTTTAGATTCCAACTTTGGCCTTTGGCTGTTTCAAACTGCGACAATTCACACTATTTTGAAATTCTACTGTAAAGGTATAAGACGAGATGATGATAGTCATTTAAATGGTATTCAAAGGTGCGGCAGTCCTCAGCAACAACAATTCATTTGTCGTCTTCCTCGACGTGCAGTTCACCAATCTGACAGAGACGGACACATCACAGGCATCGCGGCTGCAGTGATGAAGTTGCTCGTGACCTTCTGAGAAAGCAGAATGGTTGATGGAGCGCTGAGGCTGTTTCTCTTTTGCTGTCTGGTGGATGTAATTTATGGACAGTGCACAGCGTCCCCCTGGTGAAAATGATAACATCTACAGTAAGCCTTGAACATTCATTTCTTTTTTTTGGCAGTTTATTTTCCCATCTGAATTTAGCATAGACTGTATATTCACATGCTGTAGTTCTGCACAATCTGAGTGTTTTTTTTTGGAAAGCACTTACGCAGCAGCTTCACGGCCACAGAATTATTAATTTACGTTGCTCGAACATCAGTTGTGAGATGACAATTCCTGCCTGGAAGAGGTAAGGTGTCTGCACGGCATCCCCTACAGTAGACCTAGAGCAGTGTGTGTGTAGATCAACTGCAAAAGAACAGACAAAGGAAACGAAGACACGATTTAAATAACTTGCTATGAGCCAATATCGGTACACGGGTTGTTTTCCTTTCTCATCATTTAACGGGTAAGTTTGCCTGAACAAAACGTTATACGTCTCTACCTAATGAACAAATGAGCAGGGAAGGGAGAGCAAAACAATGAGGAAAGACTGTTTGCTAGGGGTGTAACGGTTCACAAAATTCACGGTTGGGTTGGGTACGATACAGTGGAGCCACGGTTCGGTACGTTTCGGTACAGTAGAAAACTATAAATGCCAGAGAAATGTACTTGATTTTAAAATATATTTATTCATTACAACTAACATCATAAAGTTATTCTTTGACTTTGAACAATGATGGAACTAAACCTGAGTGACTCATCTTCTTGTCTTCTTAGCAACACATCAGCATAAAAACAAAAACTGCTCCTTCATGTTATGTAGTATTGTTACTTACATCTTGCAAAAGAGATTTTTAATCTCAATGGGACTACCTGGTTAAATAAAGGTTTTAAAAAAAAAATTAAATTATTATTATTTTTTTTTCTTTTTATTCAAACGTGTTCGGTTCGTCATGCGTATCGAACCGTGAGCCTCGTTCAATACAAATACGCGTATTGTTACACCCCTACTATTTGCCTTTTTTCCCCCACAGCTGTACTCTACTGCACTTTTCTTGAGTATTACCAAATAAAAGCTGCAGTCCTTGTTTTTAAACACATGCAAAAATGTATCTGATCCAAAGCTAAAACTCGCACTAATTATGGTGGGAACTTGTGGCTTTGCACAATGCTCTCGATACATCTCCAAATACTTTGGCTTTTACCTCGGGCACTGAATTGAAATGTTTCTCTGACTCACGTAAATCATCACTATTTTAGTGGTGACAGCAGTTCAACCATTTAACCAACGAATATCCAAAACCAGTTGATGTGCATGATGTTCAACAATGTGCTCTTTTAATGAAAGGGCTACCTTCCCCATTGCGGTCTGATCTGGGCTTTGTCTCTCATCCAGCATGTGCAGAAGGAAACGCCAAGCTTGAGAGAGAGAACATTTTTGGTGAAAACAAGATTTCAAACTGCTTATTAGCAGCATGCTGTAGACCCAGAAAGACAAAATACATCAAAGCTAACACAGCAGGGTGGGCTCCTGCGATCTAGAGTAGTAATGATCCTGCCACAGATGCAACTGTTTTGCAGTTGTTGGGTCATTGTAGGAAATAATTATTGAACGGCATTTCTTCCAGCAGATTCATGCCAGTTAAAGTCAAGTCAATTATATTCATGCAGTCCAAAATCACGTGTCTGTCCCAATATGCAGCGCCGCCTATTCTTAGACTGCTGCTCCTTCAGATGGTCAGTCCAGCAAAACAGCAAGACGTGATATTCGTCACCAACTGAAGTCTTTGTCTTTGAAGTCTTTTGAAGATTATTATTTATGTTCTTACGCCATTTCTTGGAAAACACTTGTCCGTTTCTAAACATCTGACCTTTGCTGTTGGTGTTGTTTAGGTTATTTGAAGGGTGTGTTGTAACACTGCCATAACTAAGTCATGAACACTGATATTAAGATGATTCAAATCAGTAGCATGGACATAAGCTGTCATGAACATGTCATGGTCCGCTTTAAATGCAATAATACACTGTTATTACCCTCAAATGCTTTCACCACGGTGTCATGCATAATTAATTATCTTTCTTCAAGTAAAGTGTTTGAGTCTTGAGGCTTCATAAATATGTAATATTGTGCAATGACAGTAATAAACAATCATTAAGTTGCATCCATGTTAATGACAATTATGACACTGTTACTGCCAGCCTTGTCTGTTCCCATTTTAATGGTCTCGTCTAAAAGATGCTTTAAATTCACCGGATATATGTGCAGAGGGACGCACCCCCTACCTCAGTTGCTACTTCACACTTTAATTAGACACCTATGCAGCGAGACACACATCAACAACCACAGTAGCAGTCCCCTGAGGTAAGGGGGGGGGATTGCTCAGTTGGTGCTGCTTTGTCTCTGTTGCAGAGACATCAATGAGGCTATGTCAACACAGACAAGACACTGGCAGGAGTTTTGGCACGTACATCAGTTCTGACCTTTGGCAAAAGACAAAAAGATAACAGGATGCGTTGTTAAAACCAGCGAATACGACATGCTATGTCACATCCAAACGGGGTTAAAGAGGTAGCTGACAAACTGCACCAGATGGACAACCGCCTGGCATCTGACACCTTGAAAGTCGAGATCTAAAAGCAACAGCGAGGGAAAAAAAAGGGAGAGGAGTGAGAGAACAGGATGTTGATCTGTCTGGCTGCAGTCTGGAACCGTTTCCACTGCAGCAGAGTCAGTTCAATATGCCGTGAAACATTGACATTCACTCAATGTTACATTCAGTTGGGGTAATGAGGCTGTAGTGGCAGGAAAGGGAATCAGCCTGATTTATTTCCTATGCATTATATATTGTTTTTTTAGTTTTTTATTGGTGCCATCATGTAAACAGAACTCCCCGAGTGAAAATAAATTCAGTAATTCAGCCTGTCAGAGTAAAAGCATTGAGGACATCTCCCTTCACATTTCTTGGCCTCTCATCAAGTGCGCTACACACTGGCAGACACATTTTCAGGCAATGCCAGCGAATGCTAATAAGACTAGCAGAATCTAATGGGGGATTTTTTTTTTTGTAGCCAATACAGAGCCCCACGTCGAGGCATCTACTGAATTCTAAATCGAATCTGCAGCCACTGCAGCCTGTGCATTGTAATCAATCAGTCAAACAATGATGGATGCGAAAGGCAAAAAAAGTTTCCTCTTTGGGTGGAGAAATGTTGCGGGAGTATTGCATCGCGATGCTCGAACGAATGGCTTCTTTTGCAGATGAACACTCCATTAGGATGTAGTGTAGACGCTGTCCAAACCTGCACTGGGCTTAATCTGTAAATCACCATGTGTGACAGTGTGTATTCAACACGTGCCGCCTCCTCTTTCCACACCAGAGTCGTCAATTCGTTGTCATATCGTGGCTGTCAGGATGTCAAGGTGTGCTTCGCATTTTGGTGGAAAATTCTATTGGCAAACAATTATGTTCTGTATTTTGTAGTTCAAAACATAATCGCTCCCACTTCACGCTCCGCACTCCCTTTGTACTCGTAACGGAGCATATGCCAATCGGTAGGTGCTTTTATCTTAAGTGCCTTAAAGTATCACGAGCGCTTTCGTTGTCTGTGCGTGTGGCCCCAGTGGGTTTGAACCTTAAGTGTGTTTGTGACGTGCTCAACGAATCAAACCATGTCGCATGTTGTGTCTGCAAAAGCAGTCTGGCTTCCAGCTGATGCTCCAGCTTCTGTGTTATGTTTAGTCTAACCTAATTTCTCTTGCACGGTAGAGAGTGACTGAAGTACACAGGGACACGTTGTGTTCTGCAATACCTTATTATACACTTTACATTTCTAACTTGTTGAATGGACCATATATTTTGTCACTTTTTGTAATTTATTAGTTGGTTTGTTAATCTCTAAACTTATTATTTTAACGGCTATTATAAAGTTGCAATGTTTGAGGAGTAGTTTGGAGTTCATTGCATTTCAAGAGTGCACACATTAGCTCGTATATGAGGAGTATCTATTACTGTAGTTATTAGATTGTGCACCGTTGTTACTAGATTTAAATGAGAGAAGTCCAAAAGGAATAATTACCAACAACTGGCACTTAGGATTATTTACTCAAGATATTTTGATGAGTCCAAAACCAAATGATATTCAATTCATTGTAATGCAACAACAGAGAACACAAGCATGTGTTGTGCTCGCCGGCCCTGACGTGTTCCTTTGGCTGACATCTTTCCAGCATGTGTGTCGGTGGAATTTCATTTACTGTTACAGTTGAAACAGCTGAGGTAACCGCAAGACATTTTGATACCTGCCATAAGAAAATACAGATATTTAAAATATGGGTGGTTTCCTTTCTGCCCCGAGTTGACCGAGGGTCATGAATCTCAACATGTAAATACTCATGTCAACTCTGTAATTCAAGTGAGCCAAGGCAAAACACCCAGACTGCATTTGTATGCGTTTTCCTCTGAGCGATCGTCTCTACCAGGCTCTGACAGCGCAGACGAGAGATGCTCTTCATTGGAAGTATAATCCGAGGGATGGCGGAGCAGTTGGGTTCATGCTGCGGACTGCGTGAGACAGATATGGGCTGAGAGAGAACATCACAAGTCCCTGCGCTGGGGTGTTCTCCGTCAGCCAAGCGATCCCTGCGGCTCGCCCGACGGCCTGTTGGCAGAGAAAGCTCCCGGGGCGTTCCACCTGCAATGTCACGTTGATTACACAGGGGGAAGAGCAGAGGGGAGGTTGCTGATCACCTTTTGCTCGCTCTCCCTGGGCTGACTTTCACTCGCTGTCTTTCTTTCTGACTCCATGTTTCTTTTCTCTGAGCCGCCCGAAACTCGAACTTCCCGAAAGAAAACAAGCGACAAAGGGTCAATCCTCTCAATTCCAATCGCCCGAAAGGCTTAACACATCTGTCAGAATTGGGCAGGGATGGTTGAATTGAAGGAGGTTGCCTTGACAACGGCTCTGCCACTTTGCCACCTGCGCGTGTCTCCCGGGAGAGGGAAGGCGGGGGGGGTGGGGGGGGTCTTTTCACACCTTGCTGTCCGGGAGAAAATGTCCCACCAGAGCACACTAATGGTTTGGTGGAGGTCACCTCTCTGATTCTGCCTGTGACGCTGTAGCAGCAACAACCCGGAGACGTTCACTCATGAGGTGTGATTTTTTTTTGCCCCCTCTGTGGAACTTTTCTGTTACTCTTAACACCGTTAATGGCCTGTTCAGGAAGTTGTCCATTGAACTCCAGAATAGAACTGCGGTGTCGAGCTGACGGAAACAGAACATGAGAAGAAAAAAAAGGAAAAAAAAGAAGCCATTATGGCTCCTTGTTATCCACGTTCAACAGAACAGGAAACGGCAATCTTCTCAACGAGCTGCAAGCACACAGCAGTCTTTTCTCTTCAGGATGACACGCCGCACAACCTCGCGTGTGGGAGCCGGAAAACAACGCCTGGCGCAACGCTGCTTGGCAGATCTAAGAGCCGTCTCTTGTGCTGTGTATTTCTTCCTCTAATTGGTCGAGCCCCCGTACTCAGGCTCTCAGTGGCTTTACTTCACCTATTGGGGGAAGCCGAGGATGGGCAGCACAGTGCAGGGTAGGGGGGGGGGGGGGGGGGTACATCCAGAGGGCATAATTACCAGCAAATCTGTGCGCACCGGCTATCACGGTATTGATGGGTTTTGCAGACCAGTATTTGTTATCGGGTGGTAAGGGCTGGTGCACCCTCATTAACACTTCTCACCTCTGGAGCAGGAAGTGGAAGTAAACAAGCTAGGGGGGGAAAAAAACAAAGTTGGTTGTTTTCACACGCAAGCAATCACCGCGTGACTGCATGCACATGCAAGCAATAGCGCACACACACGTTCACACAGGCACACGCAAGGTTTTACATTTTGAAATTTGAAAGTTTTTGAATGTAAATATGTGTTTCGTACCAAGGTTAAAAGTCTCAGTAAATAAAAGTATAAATCTTAATTTCACATATTATGCAATTTCAAGAATATACAGTTTAATGTGCTTGTTTTATTGTTGGTTCAAAGCTTCGTATCAATCCCCTTGATCTCCCCTTTGATTGTAGTTGAGATGTTTCTGCCCCAGACATTTTGATGATGTCATTGAACGCTGTAATTTAATGGTGGAACATTGCTTTCTTTGTTCACAGGAGGCAATTCATCACCATCACCTGAAAAACCTGAAAAACTCTGTGGCACTACTTTCACTGTCTTTTTTTTAGTTTTCAAGATCCTTTTACATAGAAAAAAACAAAAACATATCGCTGACATCTCAAAACTCTCACTGGCTTAACAGCAGATGTATTTATTAAACATTGTGACATTTTGACAACATAAGGCAAACGATTTGTTGAACATTTCACAGGGGTTGTGAATACATGTTCAAGCTGACATATGTTAAAACTTACACTTAAAGAAAGTTGTATGTTCTGAAAGCCTAGGGATGTTTACTCTCATTGGATCTGGTTTAGATGAACGTAACTATTGTCAAACATCTGTCCCAGTGGTCAGAACCTTCCTAGCGTCCTATTATGTGACTTCCTTTAGCTATGTCAGCCCATTTTTGTGTCTTATGGGTGATTCAAGTTAAAATGATCTCTTATCAGTTATTATTAATATAATTAACAACTTTCTTCTAACTACACCTAACCTCTGCAAGTTAAATAGCTTATTTTTCTATATACCTGGCACCTTGTCTTTGAGGCAAAAACACAACTTTTACATATTTCCTTTTTTGCTGAACACTTCTCTATATACACTGGTGGTAAGATATTAAATCTCACAGTTCATACTCACTGGGTTGTTTTCACGAGTGTTGTAATGTAAAATTCCAAGATAAGAAACATGTGCTGTAGTCTAATTATGTTTTCCCTGCTCCTTTTTGTTTCGCGCCGTAACATTCATTGTCTGCTGTTTACTCATAATTTGAGGAGCTTGGATTATTGGACTGACTCTGAAATATCAGAGAGGTGTGGGAGTGATTTAAAGAAGTGCGTCGTACATTACTTTTACACTGTACTCCAGGGGGACTGCATACACGGCAGCGTCGGGCTCAGCGGTTGCAATTAACATCTTGTGACTTGATGTTCCCTCATACATTTTTAATAAAGCCATTACAAACTGGGATATTGTTGTTATGCAACTAAAGCTGAGTGCAGTGACGTACAGTAATCATTGTTAGCACACCAAATGAGTTTACACAAGTGTTGCAGTTTTAAAATCCTCAGTTTGTAACTTTTTTTTTAATGTGTCCATTAATTTTTCTTATAAGCTCGTTATACATTTTAAAGCCTTGCGATGCAAAAGAAAAACATTGGATTATTTGCCAGACACATTTGTGTTTACTTAATCCACATTGAACATGTCACAGCTTGGTTTAATCAACTTTTATTTCAGACTCAGTCCATATAATATCAAAAACAAAAAGTGTTTACATGAGGTCATACGACGATGCTTCTCATTTGAACGGCAACATTTTGACACTTCTTCAGAAGACATCCATAATAATGACTGAAGTCAGCGTGAAACCTCTTTTTAGTAAACAGAGCTAGTAAACATATTACTGAAAACATAACTAGGTAGAATAAACATGTGAATAATAAGTCCCAGTCACAATATGACATGGACTGGTCAGTGTACATACTGAACAGGGAGCTCCAGCGCGCTAATGGCATTTGCAGGTTTCACGACGGCGCCACACGACTGATACAAATGGCGTCGTGGGGACATCCCCGACCCCGTCTGATTCCATCTCACCGTTATCAGCCTCCTTGGTGTGTTTCTGTGTGAAGGACACAGTAAAAGGCTGCAGCCAGTCATTGATCTCACGCCTTTGACTCGAAAATGCAATTAAATGCTGGCCACAACTCCGTGGGTGGTTATCAAAAGGCGCGATGATGCACATTCAGATGTCTAACTCTGGATACACAGTTATGATCAATTCCTAATTACTCAGGCCCGATTCCACAGACTTCAGGACTGCACAGGATCAATTTCAATAAGGTGTTCCTTTCCTATACTGGCACCGCACGAGTAGTTAGTTCTGTCTCCACTACTCATGTCTACTTTCATGACGAACATTGCAGCGTCTTATAGTTTACATTCCTGTGCTTAAAATTCTAATTTAACTTGTCAAACAGTTGGTTCAAACTAAGGCCCCACATCTGACCGGGAAGATAGCCAATCACAGTTTAAGACAATGGGGTGGCAACCGGGGGTGGCCAATCAGATTTCAGGCATGGCCCGTCCCATTCCCTGATATGCCGCTGCGTATCAGCAGTGCATTATCAATAGAAATAGAAAAAGGATTACAAAAGAAAAGTGTACTGTTGTCCGTGGTCATGTGACTAGTACAAAAGAAAATGCCGGTTGTTATATTTATCATGGTGACAACTTAAGCCATAACCAGATGCACCTGATGAGCATAGATGTTTCTTATCCTTTGTTTTAGAATACTATGTGTAATATCCGGAGTGTATATCAAAAAGCCACCCATAAAACACAAATTAAAATTAATAAATATTGGTTCGTAAGCCAAGAGCGCGGTTGAATGAGTCACTTTACCCCCTGAGAATGATGGTTAATGGAAATACCCGGCCCCTGGGCCCCTATAAATGTGGCCTCTTGAACAATATAGTTGAATAGCCCATACTGTAGATTATCAATCACAAAATAGCAATTTGCTTCTGCCAACATGCTGTGTGAATAGCAGTTGGGAAACAGTGAGATATTTTATGCACTGAGCAACCTCAAAATGTGGGGTCAATCCATGGAGGCACCAGGTGGCCTGTGATACTCGCAGACCTCGCAGGCATCGCCCCCCAGTAGCAGGACACCTGGCTCCTCTCCTTTGAACCGCCTCCAAACGGTCCACTGTTACCCCGGGGGTTGGCTTTCACCTTCATGGCACATCAATGGAATTTGTGATGTCCTCATCCTTCTCACTTGTGCCTGAATATGTACGATGATAATTGCCGTGAACTGCTGTTGTGAAAAGCCAAGCGCGGTTTGATGTCGAAGTCGTTGTTTTTTTGGGGACATTTTGTGGAGCGATAAACAAGAGGGAATGTTTTTGGTGGTCAAGGTTGTGACACAGGGCAATGGACATCTGGGGGACAAACAAATATAGCAGAGCTAAAGCTGTGATATTCATCCACTCACAGCAGGTTTGGCCTTGAGAGTTAAGTCCAGGTAAGTGGTTATTCCAGTCCATGAACACAATGTAAGAGGTAAAATAGGTCGCTGTTAGTACTGAGAGGGTAAACCGTTTCAGATGCTGAAAGCTAAAAACCAGGTCCCAATTTAACGATTTGCGAATTAAGTTAAAGTTCCAAATAAAAGAACTGAAGTCCATATGATTGTCTTTACTGTATGCAGTATAGTGTTAATTCCCCTCCTAAATGAGCTGTTAAAAAGCCTTCAACTTATTAGTGGACAGCTAATCACTCTACTCGCTCTTCAAGCGACTTATTTTTTCCATAAATTATTTCCAGCTCATTCTGCGCTGCATTCATGACCAGCACTTCTTTTTAATCTCATCTCGTTGTTTTTCTCCGACCTGGTTCCATGTGTCATGTCGCTCCAGCAGCAAGCTAAAGCCCAGCACGATGGTGCTTTAAAACACAGCTGGTTTCACTTGTTGTTGAAGTTTGGCGCTCTATTGGAATTATGGCAGGGAATGTAATATACTTGATTCCAGATTGAGTAATTGCATGGGGAAGAAAGCTATTGTACAGTAAAATCCAATACTTCCATTAAAGTAGAATGTAGAACTTGTGGTGTGTTGTAACTAAATACCTCTCTGCGAGTGGTGTAACGGATCTACCCTCACGGTTCTGCACGTACATGAACCGCGGATTAATTACACAATTTACCTTAACCATCACGGTGTGAAATACAGTTTTTCTGATATCGTTATCCTCCAATATTCAGTTAAGTATGCGATCAGGACATCGACATTTATGCTTTTCTAGCCAATCATCTCTGATAATGTTACATTGTAAACAACCAATCCGTGTTTAAATCAACAGGAGAACGAAGGTTCTGTTCAGTGACGTTATAATGTGTTCAGGTTCTGTGCAATGAAAATGAGTATTGGGCGAAGGTAAATGATAGCGTTATCATAATCATCATAATGTGTCCACATGTGACCTCGTAAAATGTAGTGTTGGTGAGCAACCTGAAGAAATCCAGTTGTTTAATGGAGACGTTTTCACAGCAACATGAATGGAACTATAACTTCTTTACACTAGCTCGAAGCAGCTTATAATGCAGCATTAAAATCAGAGTTATATTTGCTCCCTTTTTTCATTTGTGCTGATCCGAACCGTGAGTTGTATGATCTGTTGGACCACTGCTCTCTGCTCACCCCTCCCTTTCCAAGCGTGTTGGAGAACTACAGTGGCCTTCAGGTAGGGAGAGGTGTCTTTAGGATTTTAGTACAACTAGGAGCTCTTGTCAATACTGTGTGCTTCTTCATGATTCAATAATTCCTTGAATAAATTTAAGTTTATTCCAACCCAATACACTCTCTGTTGGAAACACTCTTTACAGAAAATAAATAAATGAATCTGATTGTCTGGTGCTCCAATATAATACCACCCCCAATTATTATGAAATAATAATAATAATTTTGTATTTCTAAAATGCAGTCTTTGCTGAGTGCGGAACCTCAGGGTGCATGCTCACAATCCACAGATACTAGGATCAGGGAAAAAAGGATGGTTTGATTTGTGTCTGATCCTCTAATCTTTTACTCATATCCACACCTAAATTATATCCTAAATTATATTAACCAAACTTAATCACCAATAAAGATGACCTCTTCCACCACAGCGAATGCAACAAACCTAAGAAGAGGGTCGGGCAAATGTCAATCAAGCACAGTCTGTCCACTCAGTCGTCAGACGAAGTCTAATCAGTGTGGACCAAGTGGAAACACCTGGTGGACCAGGTGCGTGTCGGACCTTTCGGCTACAAATTGCCCATTATTTGCATTACTGCTCGTGATTTATGCTTCTCAACCTTGACATTTTCATTCATATCAAACCCCATTTTAGATTTGCATTCCTCAAGTGCCTCCCTGTAGTATATTGCATTGGTGCTGCTGGAGCATATATACCTTTTTATGCTGGATTCAAAATCTGCATCAGCACATGAAGGATTCACAGGAAATGATGCAAGTGTGCTCTCGATGAAACACCGAATATGAAATCTGATGCATGGCCGCATTTCACTCTTCTCATACTGTAAACAACCATGTGGATAGTATTCCATTAACTGAATTGAATGCACGAGGTGGAATGTTTTATCTAATGTTTTAAAGTTGTTGTTTTTTTTGCTGTAATTAATGGGTGCCTGGAGTTTGGTTGTTCATAATGAATAATGTGCAATTAGGAGCTAACCATGCTAAACGTTTATGTGGTTCTGCAAAACTGCTCCAATCGAAGTGTGGTGTCTTTCAGCTCATTATTTTGGTTCTATGCCCACAACTTTACTTTTCTGCTGTTCGGTTCTGTCTCAGAGCTTTCATATGTGGTCTCCAGACAAAGGAGTTGCAAGGAGAGTAAATATTGTACTCGGCAAGGCAAGTTTATTTGTATAGCACATTTCAACAACAAGGTAATTCAAAGTGCTTCACATAAAACCATTAAAAGCATCAAAACATAAGTCAAAAGAAAAGGAGATTTAAAAACAATTAAGAACATTAAAAAACAGTGTAAGAAATAAAATGCAGAAATGCAGGAAATTGATAAATATATTAATTGAATGGTGGTACTACTATTAAATAGGCAGCTCTTTGCAAACATGTCAAATCATGATGTGGCGAAAATATGATAATTGTGTTTTGTGCCGTGCCTAGTGGACAAAGAAAAAGGAATACAGATGTTACTATCAGTAAATCATTTTGTAAGATGCATCTTACAACAGCTTGCTGATAAACGGCAGAGCTTGAGAGGGAGAATCGCTCTGCAGCATCAGATGCCGTGTTGATGGGGGGGGGGGGGGGGGGGGTGAGGGGAACATTGTTTACCCATGGTTCATTAGGTTTTTGTAAGGTGGTTTTCTCCCTTTAGGCACCCTCCATGCTAAGTAATGCTTTTCTTTCTCTTTACTACCTGCAATTAGCCTTGTACATTAAAGTGTTTGCTGATGTCTGACTAATAGCGAGTATCTATCACACCCCGCAAAGCAGGAGGGTCTGTTCTCAAGTAAGAGCATGCTGTGTCATGCGATTCCAGGAAACACCCAATTTATTTATGCTCGTCAATCAAAATGTGTAACTTGTTTCCTGTCTTCTGGCTCTTGAGCAGTATGCTGGGATGTTGCTGCAATTTACAAAAAAATCTAAATGTTTTGTTTACAGCAAAGTGAAGATGATGTTTCTCACTTATATAACTGAAAGTAAGTGACATTAATGCAACTTCGGAAGATCAAATACAGTATGTCAACACATTCCTATAGTTTTTGCACTAGTTGGCATTAAGTATTTGAATACACTAAGACAACAAGAATGAGGCCTTTTTTGGGGTGTGAAGACACAGGGCATTTCGTTGACTTCACTATTATGTGAGACAAGATTGCAGGGTAGAAATGATTCATCTGCTCACGCAGGAATATCAACCCGAGCCCCAGCGGCTCGTATCCTTACAAGTGTTCTACATTTATGGCAAAATGATGTAATATTTGTCACATAAGAAGAAATCAACGCAGTGACCCTAGTGCTGCTGCTGGAGCTGACTTAGACATGAATTAAGACATACTTTGCTTTGTGGACCCAAAGAATCTGGTGATATCTCTGCGATGGAGCAGATAACCTTCTCTCCAAGGTTACAAAAGAAGACGTTTGATAAGAGATGAACCTATAAAACTTACACTATGCGCTCACCGATGCCTTGAGAACCCCAACTGTCCAGACAGCGTCGTTAATGTAGCGATAAACCCAATCCTAGATGATGAATATGTGGATGTAGTTCATTTATTTACTATGAATCCCGTTAGCTTCGTATCTTTGTTTTTTTTACCTGATCTTATTTTAAAATGTAATTTATTGTCAAATTATATTTTCTTATTCTTATGCTATTTTGTCATCATACAAAACTGTAATGGATACTAGGACTTCCCTGAGAAAATATATATAAAGTAACAGTTTGAAACATTGTAAATTGAAACACACACGGGACACAACTTTCGCCCGGGAGACCGCTGTTCATGTCCTTCGCGAAACTAAATTATGTTGAATGTTGACATTTTAGTGACGTGAGTCTATTAGTCAGTCAAGTTCATCAACCACGCTCTTTTCCTGATCCTAACCGAGTGGTTTTGTTGCCTGAACCTCCGGATTCATTTAAAACTTATTTGTGATGCTTCAAAAGCAAATGTAATCCACGTCGAAATACGTTCCTCTCAAAACGTAATTCACGATGCGGTTCTGTTTTATGGGGGGGTTACTTTTAGCAGAAAGGGCTGGAGGATAAGGATGAACATTTTCTTTCCATGAACCTTTCCCCTGTTGTGTTGTGTAATACTTTAAGTTACTTTGAAAGATTTAGTAAACGCAAACGCATGTGATACGATTACCACATTTATTATTTACAAAGCCTACTCCTGGCCTGAGTTTCAGATCATCAGTGTAATTTAATTGATATACTTCAAATGACGAACTGACTTGAGTCAGTGGATCGTTTAGCTTTTAACACTTGAATGGCTCAGTGGCCATGTGTGTCACATTCAAGAACATTTTACATGCCAACCACCTGTTTTCATTGATATCCCGAATGCATCTAAGTGGCACAAAGTGAAGGAGGGAGATTCCACCTAAATACACACACAGTTATGAAACAGAAGACTGTATTTCTTTGGGAGATCTCCATTCTTAAACATACCATTTCTATGTTCTGGAATTGTGAAATGAAGGCTCTGTGAATGCTGCTTGGTTATTCATGAATGTACTCTGGATTACGTCAAGCCTAAGACTGTGTTCCGTCCTTTTTCCACAGGAGAACCTGGGACACACAAGTTACAGCTGAGGAGCATCACAATGCTTATGTTCAGTTTGATATAGACGTCATCTGTGTAGAAACTAATTTAAAGAATTATAAAGGCAAAAATGCATGTGCATCACATACCGAGTGTCTCGTTCCAGCTGTGAGCAACTAATGAGATTTTACTGGAACCTCTCATGTGCTGCTCTGAGACAAGGGACTTTAGCACTGGCACCAGGCATTGCCCTGGAGACACAATGCAGTAAATAAAGAGGCAAGGCGTGTTATTTGCAAAGATCTCTCAAATTCTATGCCGCGCATAAACAGGCGAGTCTTGATTTCCGCATTACGCCGTTAATTGTTGTCTGATTCTGGATGAGCGGGCCCGTGGAATCAGCAGTGCTGAGCTGAGGCTGACTTGGCCTATATAACAGCTAAGCCTCATTAGCCACAGCCTTAAACCTGCGAGTGACTGGGGAGGCAGAGGAACACAGATTTCTCCTGCATGGTGACAACGAGACAACAGATTCGCACCAGAGCCACAGTGGGTCTGGCATATAATTGGACATATCCCAATTCACCAATACAATTCTCCTGATGGCCTTCTCCAACACATGGAGAGGCGGTGATGTGTCAATGTTCAAAGAAGACCTGTGTGATGCTTGACCTCCACGCTACACAGAGGCAGCTCAAACTGCTGCCTGCATGCTACACCATCTCTAGGTGACTGAAGGAAAAGAGGAGAGCGACTCACTTTTGCTTAAAATAGGCCCAATTTTGCAAATTATTTTTTTTTGTACACCTAATAGCCTTGCTTCGTGTGGTGGAGATAATTGTATATACTCCACAGCAAGAACTGACGGAGTGACGTGTTCATGAGTGGACAATAATGGCTATTTTGCTGCAGCGCCAATCACTAACGTAGCATTGTAACATGTTCTTACACCCCGCCAAAATAATGTAGACACCCGAACATTACTTCTATCTATGATTGCAGAACATCTCAACCCAATTGTGGCCTACTATAAAAGCCTCCAATATTACGGGAAGATTTTGGCGCCTGGTTGCAGGAATATGCTTTCATTCAAGCGCAAGAGCATTACAGTCTGAGGTCAGCCGGTGATGTTGGGCGACAAAGCCTGAATCACAAGATTCCACTTCATCCCAAAGGAGCTGGAACGCAGTGAGGTCAGGGCAGTCGAGTTTTTTTCACACCAAAAATGAGAAGGCATTTCTTTATGGACCTGAATTAGGTTGGGCATCAATATGTATAAACCAGAGAGAATATTCACCAAAGTCTGAATCCTGCTGTCGTGTATAATATTATGTTGTTTGTTGTATTAAAACTGACCATAACGCGAACTAAAGGGGCGTGTAAACCATGACAACAGTGAACACATCTTCATTTTTACAGTGGTTGGACATCATCATTGCACTCTGATACTAGATTGGCATGTCATGGTTTGTCCAGTCACACTTTGTGGCTTTTGTGACGATGCCAATTAAGTGTTAAACGTAGTTCCAGCAGATGAAATAATGCACACATCTTCAATTAAGCTGATAAACAGACTTTCGAGCTAAGCATCCAAGCTAGGCTACTTGTCACTGCTGCAGAAGCTAACTATGTGCAACGATGATGTCAAAATCAGAAGTAACTTTTCTATTCAGGGGCGTCTATGCTGAAAGAGTTTGTCATGTTCTCATTGTGAAATTTGCAGAAAATCCCCCAAAAAGTGTAATTCTATTTCAAATGAATACGTTAAAAAATGTAATTTATTGAAGAAAAATCAAAAGCCCTCTCCACTCATTGAGTACATGTGACTAGAATCCATAAGAGCTCCTTCTCCCTGTAGCACATCCAGTTTGCACACATTAGTCAAAGCAGTGATGTGGATTTATGCATCACTTTGATGTGTTTTGTTTGTAACCCACTGTCCCTTTCTGTGACGTAAGGGCTGCTACTGCTGCAAACGTCAAGTGGGAGAGAGAGGTTAATGACACCAAAAGAAAAGCTGCCCTTAGAAGTGACAAAGAACGCAACCATGTAGAAACAGAGGTAAGATCAGAGGCTGCATTGAAATGTAAGGGAAATAAGACATGATTATGCAATTACAGAAGGATTGAGGAGCTTAATGACACATGATAATACAAAAAACACATGATTAAGACCTGTGTTTAAGAGTAGGCACTTTATGGTTGAGATAAAGTACAGCTATTAAAAAAGGAATAGAACAACAAAACACAATGCTCTTTTGTTCACCAATCCACCATGTGTATTTTAGATTAGGCATATAAGCACTTTCATAAGGGAACACATTTATTTATTTCACTTGCATTTAAAGATGCACAAAATTCAAAAATCAGATTTCAGTCTAACCATGACACTGAGATTATGTTTTCCAATATATCAACGAATAAGCAAGAATCCTGCTTAACTGTCTTTGTTTATCACTTTGTTAATCACTTTAAGAGTCAAATGTCTCCAATGCCTCTCCATTTTGTTTACATCACATAACTAATTTTGAATGTCCCAAAACAGTTTAACAAACCAGCAATTATGCAACCTCATGAATCTTAAAGTGTCAGTCTCCCAGTGCACTTTGAAGAACATTATTACTGCGCACTTTCTAAGAATAGCAGTTAATGAGCTCGACTATTTCTAAAGTTCGGAGTGTCGCAGAAATATAATCCACATTTCATCCTGGACCATAAATAGTAAAAACTGTATCGACTGTAACTGTATGCATATCAACTTTTTAATATACTATAAATATTCATTAGAATGTCCTTACGCTGCACCCGCCCGTTCAGGGCACAGATTCTCTTCCTGAAAAATAGAGAGCATCTTACGAAGCGGGGAAATGGATTTAAAACAAGGGACACGCCTGCCAGTGAACTTTGATGAAACTTCTTGGCTGAGGAGGAGGATTTTACTTTTCCTCAGGGGCCATACTGTATGTGCATACTGAAATACTGTTCAGTAAGCAGTTAAGTGAGGACCCATGCGACCATTCAGCTGCATTACCTAAAGGCCCGGTCTTTAATTGGAGTAATTTGCCTCAGCTGGAACACTGTCACTCCTCTATCGGCTACTTTAACATCGTACTTAATTATAATTATATCGAAGATATGTTTCAAGGCCAAGATATACCATATACCCTGAATATCAGGGGGTTTCATCATCATATTTCCTTGATTATGGCCAAGTGGTTTTAGTTGCCTCAACCTAAATACCTCGATCATGCATAGAAAATTGATAAAGGTTGACAGTGAACAAGTTGTGTCCACCAGGTCTGTTTTAAAGCATCTGACAGGTCAAAAAGAAGTTAAAAAGAAGTCCAATGAAGGAATTAACTTCGGTAGATAACGTAAGTCATCCTTTATATTCTTTCAGTTCATCCTTCACTGATCTCGGTTTTACATCAGAGTAGGGCACGAGAACACATTGTGCTCTATTTGTTGTATGTGCTCATTTATACCAATACATGTGACAGAGTGGTCATTTCAAAACAGCAGATCAATGAAGATATAAATACTACAGTAATGCACCTTTTTGAGTTAATAAAAATACATTTAATTTGACCTGGCAGAGAAGAAGGCAGCTTACAAAGTTCAGGATTGGTTCAATCACTGGTGTAGCAATCCAACGTAGATGATGTGACAAAAAGCTGGCTGAATGCTTCTATACAGTCTAAAGACCTGCGCTGGTGAATGAGGCTTATCATGTATTAGTCAGAGAAACAGTTCCGCCTGACCGGCCAGACAGTAGACATGAGAATAATACTGACCTGTATATCTAACACTCTTACATCTGCATGACAGCCCAGTCTTCTTAGCAATTACATCCATATTGGACGATCGTGCACCTTGATACGTATGCCCAATGCCAATGGTCCGTGACCTGTAATTGGCGCCTGTATTTTCATTAATTGTAACCACAAACTTTCCCAACCATTTCTCAGTTCAAGTTGCCTAACCCTAGAAATAATTAATACCATAAGTTGCAGATATTGTTCAAAGCAACAGTTTGACTTCAGTGAGCAAGCAACAATTGAGATATTCACTGTAAATCCATAAGAGCAGAATGAATCACAATGTATAGATTCCAACGTTAAACAAGTCACTGATTTGGAATAATGAGAACAAAATGATCATAGTCTGGTGAAAATGTAATAATACAATACTTCTCAGCTTTTTAAGCAACACAGCAATGCGTCAGGCTGGTGTGCAGATCAAAATTTGAATTCATGAATCTACATGAAATATTGATCTTGAGGGATCAGGCCTGGCAACATGCATACGATTTCCTTTTAATATGGATGAGCATAAACAAACATTGCTGGAAAACATGTAGACAGACAGTCAATAAGACCCCTTAATTAGACAACAGCTGCCCAAACACAGCTAAATTAGCATCTAACCGCGCTGAAAGAAAGACATCAATGCACGTGGTCCATTCCGACGCTACGATATTTTCACTAAGATTTTATGCAAGACAGGGGATTGTACATCTAGGTTAGGGGTAATGTTCATTTGCAACAAATGTAGGGCTATTTGCAGTTTGATAATCATATGAAAGCCAATGGAACTTCATAAAAGGAGGCACCCCCAATGTCAACCCTGAATAAATTGTGTCGTCTTTACATATTCATATGTTTTGGTGCTTCTGTCGTTCAGGCTAAGTCCTGTTTATCCCAAATTAAAATATGTTGATGCCATGATGCAATTCTATCTCAAAGGAAGCAGCATCTTTCAGGGAGAAGATATCTAGAGTGGGGATGACACTGGATGATGGTGAAGGCAGGCTGAAGCTGAGCTGTCACTTATGCACGATATTAAAAGCTGTGATGCCAATACTGAATTATATATATATATATATATATATATATATATATATATATATATATATATATATATATATATATATATCAGAGCACCCTTTTTGTCTACCATGACAGCACCAACATCACAAGTACAGGAACATAGACTCATGTCATTAGACTATGACTTTTTTGACTGAAATCAAGATAAGATAAGATATACTATATTGTCCCCAAGGGGAAATTATGCTTAGGCAATAGTGCTGCACACAGCTACAATCAGTTTACAACAATATATCGCCAAGATGACAACAAAGTCCCCAGATGGGTCCCAAAAGGATCACTATTCAGCCCTTCTGATTACTCTCTACATGTAAAGTCAATGGTATTTGTGATGCCCAAAATAACGAGAACACATTTACTTCAAAGGAGTTTATAATCTGTACAGAATGTCACGTCCTCTATTCTTATTTTGTATTTGTTTTGCATTGTCCATGTGTATGCTGACCATGCCATCTTGTATTTCATTAGTTCTACAGCACACCAGACCATCCCCCGGTTATAGTCAACGAGTGATGACCTCCAAACCTCACTTATAAACTCAAAGCTTGTCCAAAAAGACAAATTGTATGCAACTCACAAGGAGGCAGAACTTTGATGTCCCTTTACCTATCAACACTCTAAATGGAAATCTATAAGATACAGTACAGCAGTAATTGTTTAAGAATTTGGCTGGATAACAGACTGTCCTACATTATGTAGATTTACTGAAACCATTTAAGGCGATGCCATTTAATCACTGCTCTATTGCACTCACCACTGAAAATGATGTGGAAAAAGTTGGATTCCATGAGCTTGTATGACCACATAAGGCAAAGCTTATGACCGTGTCCTCTGGGGAGTCCCGTGGGGGATACTGTAAGAACATGGGTACCGGGGTCATTGCTATGCTATGATGGTCCTTGTATAACCAAAGTGAAGTATGGATCAAGGCCATGGCCATGGTTCTCTGACAGAAAACAATGGAAAATTGCTCCCTCCAGGTGCAGAGTGAGTTTTTGCCCCAAACAAGGGAGATCAAGTATTTTGGGGTCTTCATTGGGGTTCATGCAGCTTTAGCACTGACGCAGGCTTTGTACCGGACCACTGTGCCGGAAGGCAAAGCTCTCGATTTTCCAGTCCATCTACGTTATGACCCTCCCCTGTGGTTTTGCTTTGGGTAGTGACCTAAAGAATGAGGCTGTGGCTCAGGGGATGGAGCGGGGCATCCTTTAATCACACACTTGTTGGTTCATACCCGGGACACTGAATGCCAGTTTACTCCCCGGGCACTTAACAGCAGCTCCCAGGATGGGTAACATACTGCGGTCATATTTATCAGGTATCTGGAGCGAGCTCCGAGTAGAGCTGCTGCTCCTTCGCATCGAAACAGTACAGGTGAGGTGGTTCAGGCATTCAAACCTCTAAACCTCCCTTTAGATGTCCTTTGGATGAGCTCAACTTGTAAGAGGCCCTGGGGTTGCCCTAGAACTCTGTGGAGAGACAGTACATCTCGCCTGGCCTGGGAATGCCTCAGGGTTCCCCAGGAATAGCTGGAAAACATTGCTGGGAAGAGGAACCGTTGGAATACTTTGCTTAGCCTGCGGCCACTATTTATTGTTGTGTATTTAACTGGTGACTGAATTGTGTTGTTATGATATTGCCAATTGTTGTCAGGTCTTTCTGGTCAAAGAGATCTTGATATCAGAGTCTTTCTTAATAAATGAAGCTTAACTAACTTTGTAGTGTATTTTAAAACGTTCAGAATGAATGGGTGTGTAAACCAAACAGCAGTTTAATTTACATTAGATTTAGATTTATTTACTGGGTTTTGTTTGAAAACAGCTGATAAGAAAAACAGACAAGGTAACACAAGGCTTTGCCATTTTCTCAAAAGTACAGAAAATTACGAGCAAGGCATCGTCTTTTTCCCAGCGATAACAGCCAGTCAGCAAAGCTTGCACTGAAGGTCTGATCATCTGGTGCAGTGGCTCAGACATACTTTTTATTTGTCTCTTATTGTGCCGTTTGAGCTACTTTCAAGAGAATTGCAGAGCATTTACACTTTTATACTTCGAATTTGGATATGAGGACACGATGTTGCAAAGACAACACCTTTTTATATCCTTGTATACCCCTCAGGGAGACGTTTTAAGGTCCAATATAATGTCTGTTGTATTTTACAAAATGACAAAGTAGTCAGCAAAAGCTTGGTTCTATAATGTTTGTGTTTTTTGCACATAGTGCTGAAAAGATTGAAAGTTTTGTAGAGCAGGCCACAAAATTGCAGCACAAGTAAGTCCTCTGCTGTTCTGCCAAATTCTGTCTTGGGGGGCATGGAACATAAGAAAAAAAGCCATGACCGTATAAAGGAATATTCCTAGTCCTTAAATATGTTCTTATGTGTTATTATTTATGGACATTGCATGGATGCAGAAAGTAGGGGTGCTGAAGGTGCTGCAGCACCTCCTTAAACCAGGTATTACAGAAAAATGTAATGTAAACTTAGTGTTGAAACTGCAGTGTGACCCCCTCTCTTACTGGGGAACAGGCTGGAGTATTTGTGGTGAGAAAGCGGATTTGCTTAGTTTGTCATACGTTCATTATTATATGTATTAGTTGTGTATTGGATTTCTTGTGACGCAGACTCTAATGAGCACGACAACATTGATCTTTTACAAGAAGCTTTTCACGTCTGTGTTTTGACTTCCTTGAACGTGAAGCCCAGTGTTTTGCTATAACTCCTCTTAGGTTCGTCAGTTAAGTGTCTGAACTACACTGCAGACTAGATTCCCTACAGTGACAAACAGTGACGGCTGCCTCATATGAATGAGTCCAACGCGGGTTGAATGCACATCAGTAGACCCGCATTATGTGTGTCACATGACGAAATGGCTGTATTGTCGCTGCGCTATGAATTATGATAATCTGGTCTCGGGTCTCATCTCTCGCTCGCATTTCACTTCTTCCTCTTCTCGCAGTTGTCTCACTCATATGGACAGCAGAGCTCGCTGAAGTCTAAAAACATTATGAGGATGTGGATGGATGAGCATCAAAAGTGCAACGCAATCAAATTCAAAAGAGGTATGTCATTGGTTGCAAAGAAAGAACTGGAGTTTCTTAATAAATCGGAGTCTAAAGCCGCTATTAAGCATCAGCAAAGAGACATATGAACGTCTCGGCCAGCCAGAAAAGGGTGTTAAAGAAAACTATAGGTCAGAGTTAGCAGCAGAGGAGCCTCTGCGATGAGAATTCTGCAAAAATGTATGGCATTATCAAGCAGCTATTGTCTATACAACAACAAAATTATGTTGCCACTTATGGTGGCATGTCTAGTAGAAAATAACTACTTGACTAAAACTCAACATGGCTCTCGGGATGACAATGGGTTGGTTGGTCTGTCCATCGGTTGTTCAAATTGAGATATTTCAACAACCATTTAAGACATTCATCAACCCAATTATTGCGTTGGAGATCTCCTGTCTTTTCATCTCATCCCACCAAATATACAATTTATCTGATACCCTTTTTTCCTGGTGAATATCAGTAACAAATCAAATTAGCTGCCAATGTTTTTCCGCAAATGAACGTTTCATGAACGTTTTCTTTTGATATGCCTAATGCTGATGGCGCTACGCTGACTCTCCCATATAGAGTGAAGCTGTACGGATCACAACGTGTTGTTGCTGCACTGGGTAAGTTTCACTGAAAAACAAAGCAAAATTAATTTCACTGATGAATGTTTTAGTTGCTGCTAGATTGAGCGAGCAGAGCCTCGTTGTGCACAAGATATTCAGAATTAATTACATTTATATAAGTTCGCCCCATGCATACACTTGAACCTGGCATGGAGACCGAGTTTATGAAAGGACGAGATTGATTTTTCTTCCTCCCTTTTTTAACTTTCCAATACTTGCTTTAAAGTTATCTCCTGCAGCTGTATAGGTGCAGATGGGAAACAATGTGGTAAGGTCGTCTTATGGTACTTTGTAGAACCAGAAAGCAAACAGTCAAGTAATTGGTTCCATTTGAAGTTGAACACAGGGGAATGTGGCTAGCAAGTCTCTGTCTGGCTGTTAGCACAACAGTTGTCAGGTTGCATGTGGCTAAATATACTCTTTGGGGGTTTGTTATTTCCTGAGATATCGATTGTGATATCGACCATGTGCCTTTTGATTGAAGAGATTGTTTTGAGCACTTTGAGGTGTCCATTCACAAGTCTTGTTTAGTTGTGTGCAATTTATTCAATTTGTGTAATCACTTATTAAGATCTTTTCATGTTCAGTCACAAATCAAAAAAAAAATCTTGATTCTCTTTGACTTCACAAGCTCATGTATTACCCATACAGACACATTTCAACAATTTGAGTCATCCTAATCCCACAGCAATCACTGTTTATGGATGCAGCGGTTGCAACACAAACTCTGGCACCAGCTGCTTCTTTAATAGACACCTGTCACATCTGTTTCAACCTCTGATCTGTATTCATTTGAAGGCCTTAATAACAGCTGAGATCTCAAGAAACTTGTTTGTGCCGCACCCACCGCATATCATTGCAGGTGAAGATGCACATTTATCATCGTTATGAAAGCATCTTCTCCTCTGGTTTTGTTTTTGTACATTTTTTTTTTCATGTCCAGAAACAAAGGAGGCTGCAGGGATTAGAGTTTTGTTTATGCCGAGAAAACACAAGATTTCCGTGTGAAAACTGAGGCAGTTTGGTATGAAATGAATTTGTTCAATGTTTTTCTTCTTTTTTGTTGTTGTTACAGAGGGGACCTTCTTTCAGTTTATCGCCATTTTGAGTTGTCTGCATTCAGATCGAGTAATACTTGTTTTCCACTCCTTGGGTGGCAGGCGATAACACCCTCTGAGGTGTCTACTTGACACAGAAAGCACTGCAGGGAGTTCTTTGCCTCCAAGGAGAGCATTATTTATTTGACAACAGAAGACCTGAGAGGTTATTACCTTGTTTATACCTCAGCCACTTTCCAAAGATACAAAAAATGCCCATCCATCCAGACAAATGTATTATTCCTGCAATGTTCAGCAACAATTGTCTCTCTATTCTTTGGGAAATCATTATTACTACTGCACTGAACAAATTGAGTCTCTCAGTAGAGAATCAATTTGACCCCATGGGGCTTTATAAAAGACCCCATGGGGTGAAGAAAGTGAAGAAAATAAATGCACCAGTTCAAAACCTGTTTGGTCTAAACTGCAATACATTAATGTGTTCATATAATTCAATAGGTATAGATAGTGAGTTCGAATGCGAAGAAAATAACAGGGCAACGGAGAAGGTAATGCTGAGGCGTACGCTTCTGTGCGCCACAGTTTCCAACCTCCGTCGGTCGATAGTAAGATGCATAGACTTTATATAATGAGTGGAAATATTCAGTGATGTCACCCGTTGGTTTGTGGACTGCAATTTTAAAGTCTTGAGTTCGGCATTTTGACTGTCGCCATCTTGGTTTTTAGCAGACGCCATCTTTGTGCAAACACAAGTGACATGAGAGGGTGGAGCTAAGTACAACCAATTGCTGAATAAGACATTTTTAGGTGACCAAAATGTTAACTTTCGTGAATTGTTAACACGGTGAGAAAGGGTCAAAGTTGTACGACGAAAACACGGACAACACTCAGATTGGACGCCATGGTAGTGACTTGTCAATCACAATGTAGCTAAGCCCTAAAGCCTACCCTGCTTTATGGTCTGATGTACTCTAAAATAACCTTGTGCTGTATTGAAGAAGACTTGAAACCATAGCGATTCAGACCTAAACTCATGTTTATAACGTTTACTGAGATAATAAATCAAGTGAGAGGTCAGACTTCTTTTTGAAACCACAGGAGTTGCCCCACTGATGACAAGTCAAAAGAATGCAAGTTTAAGGCACTTCCCGCTTTGGCTTCAATTATCAGACCCAGAGGTTCCTGCCCAGTAAAATGTGTTGTTTAATAGTAACAAAATTAAATGATGCTAAAAAACATGAAACCCTTTAGCAAACCAGATAATTCCAGGAGTCGAAGAGCAACAGTGCATATGCTTGAACTTCCAATTAGATTTTTAAAAGATACATACAGTGGAATTATATTAAAGAAGCATCCAGTGCAGTCTGGAGTAAAGGCTTGCCTTACATATATCAAAGGAACATCATGCCTCCCTCTGGAGACGCTCACAGCGCATTGGCACACATTTCACAATGCTGAACTCTGACCCGCACGGAAGTCGACTGTCAAGGAGAGGAAAGGGCATGAGGAAGAGACAGAGGGGAAATCAGACTTCTTCAGCTAATTGTGCTGTTTTCACCAGTGGCCGCCCGCACAGAGGGTCCCCCCCCCCCCCCCTGTGCCCCTCTTGACGGATGTGCTGAGAATTCGATTCTGTCACCTAAAGACTCACCAGGGCGACAACCTGCAGACTTTTTACCAGGCCAAGACAAGGGCCGCCCCGGTGGTATTTGGAGAATGAGGTCACTTTCAGTGTGTGCCTGCTTTGCGTGACTGCTGTATTTAGTGGACACTAACAAATGCTGAAGCGTGGAGCGCAGACATAGTATTGTCTTTTTAGACAAATGAATAAAATGATGTCATGCGTAACAAGAAATACAAGCGTTTGACAAGAGCAAAATCAAAACATCTATTTACAAGCTCCTACAACTACTATACTACAACTCAGTATCATCCAAGTCTCATTTATCCAATCGAATGCTCAGTAATCTCCCAAAAATATCCATGCCTGGACAAGTCTGAAGTGCTTTTAACTGTGATGCATGTGTTCGGTAAGTACTCCGCTTGCCTAACAACATCCCTTGAGTGTTTTAAAATGACTGTAAATCAGATATTTCTTCGTTTTGTGCTTAATTCTGCTGCACCGAAGGTGTTCTATAAAATATCTCTGTTTACACAAAAACATGAAGAAAGCTTGGTCCTGAGCCAAAGGACAGCTGGTTAACTGTTCATGGCAATTTGTAAAAAGGGAGTGTGGCAGTGGGAGTAGACTATAATAAAAACAACGTCTAACTGTCAGACTTGGAGGACATTTCTTTGCGTTTTTGTAACTGACTCTTGTCTCGGTTACAGTATCGGCTGTACAAAGTACTTCATGCACGAACTCAAGAGTTTTTAATCAGATTTCAAATGAAACACATATTATTCATTTTGAATCGGTCGCCTTACTTCCTGTCTTCTACTCCATTGAATCTATAAGTGTCACTAATCTGGATAAGTTATACTCAGTGGGAAATTCCTTCCAACATGACAAGGCAATGACATTGTGCAAGACACTATATCACCAAAGTTCCTGCTGAAAATGGAGCTTAGATGGATTTGTGAATGATCTACATGTTTTCTCTGCACATCACTATAGCTTTATGGAAATGATAATACAGGCTTTACATGTATTAACACATGTCAGTATTTCCATCTACTGAGGACAAGACAAGGATCCTTGATGTAGAATTACACAATGAAATCCTCTTGTGTGCAGAGGAATAATGAAGGGTTATATCTGCTCGATATGCTGCACAGTCCTTGGGAGATCACAGTGCTCGGTGAGCATTTATATTCCTATTTCTGCTTGAGTGCTTGAACACACAGCACAGCTTAACTGCTATGATATCATTAAAGCAGTGTCTGACGAAAACCCCTGAAAATAGATGATGGTGCAACTATTTCATCTTGCTATATCCAACTAGCAGAAATGCGTTAAATGATTTGTCTTTCTTCATAAGAGATGAGACATGAACATTATTTTTGGAAGCAATTCTTTAGCTATCTTTGATTTTAAGATGAAAAGGTTCATGTCAGTCTGGTATCTGCTGGAGTCAGGCCGCTGCTGGCCAAGCTCAGACGGACATCAGCTTATCCATCCACCCAGTCATATTGTGTCATAGCACAGTTTGCCAGCATTAGACTGCGTAGAAGAAGTGGACATAGTCGCTGTGACGTCACCCATCGGTTTGTGTGCACACACCACTCACGTTACGACGACATGAAGCCGGTTGGATGTTGGCAAAGTAATCCTTTAACAAACAAACGAGAAATATCAATTTCCTCATCTCAGTCTCGAAAGGAAAGAAAGCAAGTAAGCATGTTTCCCAAAGGGGTTAACTGAGTATAGCAGCAGGAGACAACAGACTGAACTCTGCTTCCTGATAATTCCATTCCCGTATTACAAAAGTGAATTCTCAATTAGTTTTCGGGGGAAATGTTTTTCCTTCTTGTTTACGGATGCAGTTTTGAACCCGTGAATAATGTTGTGAATTGAAACAAAATGAAGATAAAAAAGGCAACAAAAGTACTTTGTAGAAGATCCTGGTTTGATTTTAAATACGTTTGTTTGTGAGTTGATATCAGTGAATGTTGACTTTTGTTTCACACGGGACACAAACAGTGGTTGCTCGGGTGCAAACCATGTTTGTTTGACCCATCCACCCACCCCGACCACCTACGTGGACGTACCTGCACTTTGACCAGAAGCGTCTTCGTGATATGTCAAAAACAAACGTAATCCGGAGGGAAAATGTGTTTCTCTCAAAACGTAATTGACAATGCAGTTTCATTGTATCATTTTTAGGAGACCACGCTGGACTGTAGGTTGAGTTTCAATATAAGTAAAGTTACTTCAAACAATGACAGAAGCATAATAGCTGAATCACTGCAGTCCATTTTACCACAATACTTGATGTATTGTATGCTGCTAGGGATGGTTGGAAACAAACAAAACAAAACACAATTTTCCTGGCTACAGGGAGAGAGAGAATGAATTGAAACAAGTTCAGGAACCGGTTCAAGGTCTTGCAGTGGTGGTTGAGCCAGAAGAGCCAGCGATGTGATGGGAGAGCAGCTCTGTATCAGAGGAGAGGGATGAATAGCTATTGTGCTCTAGCCTCCCTAAGGGTCAGAGAGTTTAGAGATGGCAGAAATGAGGTTGTTGCCCCGTGTCTCTTCGGTTTAAATGAAGATTGTACTACCTTTTAAGTCCTTTCTTGCCCAAAGTAATGCAACTTGTATCCAATAGCGATTGAGATGTTGAAGATGGGTTAAAGGATACAATTTTCACACAGCTTCCCTTGCACCCTAGCTGATTTAAAAATGCTTGATGCAGCTTTGAAGTAAACGATTATAATATTTGAGTTGTTGTCACATGCATAGCATGGTGGATTTCTTAAATGTACTTTTTAATTACTGGAGAAATTGTACAAACCAGCCTATCCCTACACATGTCATGATTAATGGACTATAAACGTATTCATTCATTTGACAACAGCTCATTATAAGCCAACAATACAAAGCTTTTCACCATTAAAAACATGAAAGGTGAAGTAAATGCAGAGCTAAATGCCTAATTAATGCTGTGCTGCTATCAAGAGGCAGTGGCAGCTCTTTAACCACAAAATGGGCTTTGGGAACAGGGACAACTCCCTCTGCATTGTTTGGGCGAGTAAACTAGGAGACCTCAGATATCTGTGTTTTCTTCAGTTAGTCATGGACAAAAACACCTAAATCAGAAAAAACAGATAAAGATCATAAAGATCATAAAGATGCAATCCAGAGTAGTTTTGCTTATATACTGTAGATTGTTTTTGTTCAAAAAATGTTCATCTTACACATGTATAAGATCTGCGGCACAGTTTACTGAAGAAATTGCAGGGCTGCAATATAAACTCGTAAAGACTTTAATGTTTAACGTGAGTATACAGGGCAGAGTATCCATGTTTCAATAATGTACCGGCCCTTTAACAGATGTCCATGACATGTCACGCTTGGTGACGAGGAGCCTCGTAGGGCCAGTCGGTGTGTTACTTTACCTGATGAGCGAACATGCTAGCCAGCCGGGATCACAGCACATCAGGAACATTTTTAATGTTTTTTTCCATTTTGTGTTTTCCCTTCACAATTTATTTCAGGGACATGTTTGTACTCCCGTCTCTTGTCTCATAAATGCAAATCATATCTCTATTGTAGAGTGGTTTACATTGGAAGTTAAATAAAAGTTGATGATGCAACACAGCTAATAATCTATGATAGCTTTTCCTGTTTTGGACTTTCTGGTTCAAAAGGTTGACATAGTCAAGACTGTCTGCTGTTGTTGGTTATTTACTTCTCCCACGCGTAAGCATCCAATGATTCCATTAAAGTGAATGGATTGTGCCTCAAAATGTCACTATTTTAAATGCAAAATATAAAAAGTGATGTTGCATAGTCTTCTCAAAAAGGTCAGGATGCATACTAAAACAGGAGATGGAGGAGCTGTTAACAGCTTGATGAATTATTAAATCTTTGGGAAAATATTTAGCTTTCTCCCTGAGATATAATGTGCTTGCACTGGAAAATTGACCAGATGTACTCAGTGCAGTGCACCATTGTTCCAAAGGGCAATGCTCAAACTAAAAACAAAGAAGCATTGGTGCGCATATTGCATAAATTTCTCTTAATACAAACAGAACAAAAGAGAACTGATTTCTAATGCGGTATTCAATGGCAAAATATAATAAAGATCAAACTGAATGATTGTAGTGAATTGGATTCCACAGTTGTTCGTCTAAGAAAACACATATGAATGGCCAAGTGGCTGAAAAACACAACAACATTTGAGCGAACCCGCAGTACAACCAGAAGTGTTGAGTCTTTCTTCCACTGGATAAACACTCTCATCCAGCTAATTCCTCAGGAAATCAGCACAACTGATAATTACAGCAAGCTTGTGACAAGATGAAGATTAGTGCTGGGCCCTCTGATTCTAAGCCATTTCCAACCTGGTGGCTTGTTGTCTCCACCGTGCACCGGCTGTAAATCTGAAGCAAAATGGAAATATCAGCTTGGGTAAAGTATCAGGTCCTGGCCATCGAGGAGCTCAGTGAGACGTATTCACCGCTCAGACCACTCTCACATTCTTCTTGCCGCCTCCAAGCTAATGAAAACTCAGAGGAAACGGGGAGAAGCCCCGCTGAGCGTAAACACATTGCACAATACTCCTTTCTTCAGAATGCTAACAGCCCCAGAAAAGGTCTTAGGCCTACCATTTCAGAGATTTGATGCATATACTAGTAAGCCGGGGTGAAATTTTGAAAAGATAAACAACATTTAATCTACATACTGACCGAGCAGTCTAGGCTGACAAGACGTATAGATGGTTATCGATATTCTTTTTGCACTCTGAGGGGGTTTTGTGGAAGGATGCTGTCCTTAAAATAACTCTGTCTGCAGGCCGGGTGAACCAATTTGTATTCTGAAAAATGATGTTCCAAAGGCATGGAAAATATAGAAAATAAGGGAACATCATTGACTTTATGTAAACGAAGCTTTCAATTCAGCCGTTAGGGTTACACAAGTCGGTGTATATCTCGGTCTTATAGTCTCTCGACTCAGAATGTTGGTGACTGATGACATGCGTTGTGTTGAACTGTTAATTCCTCGCACCTAATTAAAAGGAAATAAAGAAACAGCCACGTGCTCCAGTTTCCTCCCAGCTTTATCTTCCCATGGGCTGACGATAGACAATCAGCCAAACAACTCTGCAAAACAAAGATCCGCAATGCCGCCATGCGGTGCCGAGGTGGGAGATGCTCAATTATTGAATCTATTATAAATGGAGGTCAGTACAGCAGTCTGCTCTGTTTGCTCTTGTTTGTTGCTTTATATTCCTCATAATGGCAGGTAAATAGTATGTGGTGGGTCAGGTAATGCTGTGTTTGCTGACATTGAAACTGAGAGTGAAAATAACACCGAACGCAAAGACCACAAATTTGAATGGATTCAGACTTTGATAATATGTTGACAAAGACGTTTTTAGTCGACCAACACTCGTGCGATTTTGTCGAGTAGTCGATCAGTTGATTCAATCGACAGCTGTGTGGAAAGTTTCTCCGCAAAGAATCAGGCAAAAGTACAACTTTAAATATTTTATAAACATTTTTAAATGCTTGCATGGGTTACGCATTTGAAACAGTGCCCTCTGCAGGCATTAGAAGTGTGTACGTCTGCACCCACGTGATTGTGCCGCTACATAAGCATGACAAATGAGAAACCGACTCAAATTGCCTCATAGTGCCACTAGTGGTCAAACATTCCACAGAGCACCTTGATGTCGTGGACGGACTTTGGTTTGACATCTTGTACTGCTCTCAGCTCTCCCGTCTCCTTTTAGCACATCATGTAAATTGTGTATATTGTAGAGAACTTTCAAGATTTTGGAATGAACTGTGACACTTTCGTCAACTTTCATGTTCAATAATTAACGGTGAGCTACATATTTAGATCCACCCCACTTAAATTGACGGGCGAGGGTGATGAAACAACTTCAGAATGTAATTGCAACATCTTTGAAAATCACTTCCTGCAACATTAACAAGGAGGACCTTGTTTAATACCAAACCCATGCTTCATTAACAGGACCTGCCTGTCCCTCTGGCGTATTGCCTCCTGTCCTCAGTGTCTCTGTTGAATGGCAGAGACTCGCTACTATCTTTAACTGCCAGGCGTGCACTGTGTGCCCGAGCTCTTTGTCAAATCCATACAGAGAGCCTCTTTGTTTTCGTAATGAGAGGGGGTTATTGAATATTTAAGCACCTAATTATATTCTCTTTTTACATCGGGGGGGTATGCAGCAACTTGGTGGCACTTGTGCTCAAGTAGTGCTATGTATCGAGTGCTTGTGGTCGGTAAAATGGACGATTCTGCTTTGCACAATGAACATGACATTCAGCATTATGAAGGGCTACAAAGGGAGAGATTCAGAGGATTTAGAGTGATTGTTACAGCTACCGTTCATTTAAAAAAGGAACTGATTTTATCATGAAAATGAAGTGACTACCATCAGAATATCAAGGTATATGTTAAGGAGCTCATACACCATTCCATTCCATCTCCAACCGGTTCTCTAGCGTCTTGTGGTTTTCGACAAACTAACCAAACCAGCCAACTGCTTTTCGCCGATTTTCTGTTTAATTCAGTCTATTCAATCTACCAACATCAGAGACCCCCAATCCACAAGTTTGTCAGAGGCAACGGAGCCACGAAACTGTCGACGCGGTCTAACTACCAAACATCCCGTGTGTTTCACAAACCCAAAGCCCATGTGGCTGCAGCACAGGCCCAAAGCACTTCTCCTGTAAACAACCCTGTCGATTGAAAGGTTCGACGTAGCCGGATACACTCAGCGTTTCTACCAGGCACTCAGGTTCTACAAGGTATTTGCCGCATGTACATGCACGCATAGTGGACTAAAAATGGCAGCAAATTGACTGATCCATCAGAGATGCACCAGTAAGCTCCCCAGACTCTGTACTCATGTTCCGTTAGCTCATGCTGGAGTTTTGTCTGTGATAACAGCTATGCTTACATGTCTGCCTAAAAGTGCGACTCTAACCCGTTTACACCTCATCTTAACTCTCCTCCTCTGCTTTTTTTTTTTTGTCTCCTCGCACACTAATACGAGTAGCACTCTCCTGCTGGATACGCGATGGCGATTTCTGCTTATTAAGACATGTCCAACTAAATACAGAGAGAGGCAAATTCTAACATTGACTTTGGGGGAATAACACGACATTTTCTGGCATTACCGATATTTTCACATGCCCTTGGCGCACTGCATCTGTAATATTTAACAATATATATTGTATTTATTTAACAATCCCTGCTGACTCCTGCCGTCAGAGAAGGAAGGGGAAACTGTGAGGTCATACCACAGCAGGCATATTAAGATTAAATAGAAAAGATGGAAAGACTAACACTTGAAATATGTTGGCCATGTGTTGAAACATGCATAATTCAATGAGCTGTTATGTTGCTTATATTTAGTCCACGCTTAGCAGTCGCTGCTCACGCTCAAGAACAGTGAGATAAATTCCCTAAAGGCTTGAATTTAACTATCAAGCAATTCTATTCAATAATAAACACGAACCTGTTGGTGCTAAATATAAATACGTTGCCTTTGGACACGTTTTATCTTTGCAAGGTTGTTACGCCATATGTTTTGCTGTGCCAAGATGTTACATGGAGGAGTGGTGAGATACAATAATTGTGATACATTTACCGCTATCAAAGTTATATTTAACAGCCTACATGTTTGATTCAAGAGCAGTGAGAAGAGTGGAATAACAGGATAATCCTGCAGGATTCCTAAATGTATTCATGTTCTTAATTTCTTTTGTCCACATTAAGGCACAGCTAAATGGATAAATACATTAAACATATGCATTATACGTTATATTATAGATGCTGAGGGTTTTCCTTTGAGAGGACTTATTGTTAGAGCTCCACTTACAAAGCATTTAAAAAAAACTAATTGGTCTCCGATTTGCTGCAAATTATTTAATTTTTCATAATTTTATTGCTCGCTTTTTGAAATGAAACGGCATTACAGCCTCTCAATCGAGCACGTGGCACGAGATGTTCTTGATGGGTCGGGAAAATCACTGTCAAAAGTATGACAAGTTGATTTACATTTTCTCACTTTTCCTCAAGCTATAGTTCCCCTTTTGACTGTGGCCAGCAGTTCATTCATCATGAATGATTATTCATCTGACATTCTCAGCGGCCTGCGTTCCAACCTTCCCAAAAGGAGGTGAAAGGTGCATTCCCCAAATGCTCATCAGAGAAAATCAAACAGTTTGACTTTCAATCGTGGAAAGCAGATTATAATGAAGGGAACCCTGGATGAAGGAGTCTTTGCGTTTTCCTCCTCATGTCCCTGTGGGTTCTCTCTCTCTCCTCCAAACAATTCAGATACCTCACGTTCAACAGAGCACTCACGAACAAGGTGCAAAGAGCAGCGACAGGGAGGTTGAACTGTAAATACAACGGTGTCCACTAACACTGAGCTCTAAAGGAACCGCAGCATTGAAAATCAACTCAGAGAAATGTTTGTGAAATGGAAAACCTAAAGTCTGAACAATTTTACTTTCTAATGTATTTTCTTTGTTGCTATTTCTACCATTTAAGGAGTGCAGGCCGTGGGAAACATATTTCCGCCACCTCAAATCAAGACTTTACCAGAGGAAGGGCAGTGCAAGAGAATACTTCTGTAAAAGTAAATGAGTTCATATTTTATCTTTGTGTTGTATGTTAACCCAACTACGCTATATTAAGCATTGGGATAGTTCATCATTTCCCAGGGCGATGAGGCTTCCAGTATCATAATGCTCCTGGTAAAGTCAGTATGTCCTTCAGGGCCCTCACCTACACCGTTCCTCATATGTATTGGAAACCCCTTGTTTCCACTTTATCTACACCACCTATGTATCTCTTCAGTTATGACGATGTCTCAGTCCATTTACTGGAATATTTAGTAACGGTTTAATAAAGATGGCAGTGTTTGTGTTTCACAATGTGAGACGGAGCCACAAAGTTAGCAGAGTTACAAGATAAAGTCCCGTTATCATTCTGACAGGTTTATCATTAATCAAATCAATCAATCTTTGGAGTGGGAGATCAGTTTCCAATGTCTTTTTTTAGCCGCGAAACTGACAAATAAGGACCGCACCAGTAGTTACATGCACCAAAGCTGACAGTTATGGGTACATGCTGTTTAATGTGCTGCAGCTGATGAGATAATTAGCTACTTAGCCTGCAAACTGACATCAGCCACCTTCAAATCAAGACATATAGAATATACCTTTCTCCCATTTGGGCACAGGAGATGTGATTTGTAGAGTCGATCTACAAGCTGTAGCAGACAAGAACATGTAATATAAAAAAAAATATGATATCAATATGTTATTATTTAACCCAAAAACGTTTTTTTAACCAGAAGCAAAGACATCGTTTAGTCACCAGATGGAGCTTTGGAGGATTTTAGACAATGCTCTCCATCATCATCAACACAACACCAAATATGTCGGTATCTTCTGAAAGAATGGTGTTACATCCTCCCTGTAGAGTTTTAGAGACTTGCAGAATCTTTGTCAAGAGATTGGCGCTGTTTTTGGAGGATGGAGAGGATACTTTGCGAAGTTTTTCTTTTCTTTAAAAGGTACTACAAGGAACTTTTATGTTGTGTTAATTTTGGCCGTCCCTGCGGCCAAAATTATTTTAAATATTAATTATTAATTTTTTTTTACTAATATATAGTTAATTTAGAGTCATCAGTATTACATTGAGACTGTTTCATAACCAGTTGAAAGTTCCTCACATTAACTTTATTCATCCATAGTTCCCATCCATTATTCATATATTTGTCCTCAGGATATATGTATATGTTGAGTGTTAGGTAGGAGGCTGAAGTGGAAAAGTCATACCAGCTGCTTGAGCGCAATCAATTTACTGTAGATTATATTGTATTCATTCATTCTGTCAGTGAACAGCATGGATAACATCCAATAAGCCTGAAGCATTATCCACAGATGAATGGCAAGACAACATATCAACTTGATTTTGTACTATATGCGGTAACATCTATGAAATTGGAAACGCATGTCCCCCAACAAGCATGGATCTAGTCTGTGATCACGAATTCACGGTCCATCTCTTCGGTGACATCAGGGAGGCTGCTGGTGGTCGGGATGGTGTCGGTGGCTGAAGGGTGGGAAATGTGACGGCCAGGGGAAATGAATCATTATTATCCCCAACAGCTCTGTGTGGCAGCTTATGAATCAGTTCAACATGCACCACATGCTCATCAGATAAGCATGTGGCCGGAGTCTGTTTCAATCAGCGCGTGTACGGCAGAAGCATGATGGTGCTGATGGAAATGTGCTGGCATGGCGGGTGTCAGATGTGACATTGGAAAGTCAGTGGACTGCCCAAGGTGGATATCTTCTGCCTCAGCTTACAGTGAAGCCTTGCATTCAAACGCTTTAACTATATTCAGGCTACGTCATCTTCATTCAAATTATATTTATATTGACACTGTCGTGGGGGATCACATGACCTGTTGACTTTTTTATGTGATTTAGGAATTGATTGGTGTAATGTATGTGGGCAGGCTGGTCTGCATACTTTTACTTCTGTTTACGTTTGCTCCAGTGTTGTTCTTCATGGTCAGCACAGGGGAATCGTCTCCTGATCCGACCCCATCAAAGACCTCTGGGATGAACTGGAACGCCGACTGCGAGCTTTTGTGGCTGAATAGGAAGAAAATCCCTGCAGCCAGGTTTCTAAATCTTGAGAAAAGCCTTCCCAGGAGAGTGGAGTTATAATACTCATATAATACATTGATTAAAGGATTTTTTAATTCAATATAACTAGAGACCATCTTGAGAATGGATCACAAGAGGCCCTTTCCCTACATCCGACCCCTGTACTTCTGCCCCCCTTGCCCGCACCACACCCATCACGACCTCGACCGTTATTATGAGTTCAGCTTTAAAGTGTTGTGACTACATCTTGCACGGTTGTGACGCTATTGCGGTGGCAATATCCATCCACAGACTGTAGGTTGTACATGTAGGTTGATATATTGACTATATCCAGTGTTGTTAGTCATGCTATAGAATGATTTATTAACAGAAGATAATATCACAATATCGGTCTTAAAAAAGCGCAATTTGGCTTTTTTCCCATATTGTTCATATGTTCATAAAATACTATAGTGCACCTGAAATTAACCAAATTTTAAAAAAGCAATGTTAGTTCTTGTCTTGTGATTGTGTTCAGTTTTGCTGATCAAGTTATTTGTTTAATTAAAAAAAAAGAGCATAAAGAAAAACACTGCATACTTCACATCCAAGAGGGAAAAGCTGACTTGTCATTGCATGAACATTTGTAATTTATGGAAGGAAACACATTAAACGGTATTTTTTTTAAGCAAATCAAAACTGGAACATTTGTTCAAATATGAGATGGAGCTGGAGGCACTTCTAATTCTATGCCGGTACTGTACCTTCATTTACGTCCTAATGACTCTATCCTCGTTTAAGCCATGGGTCGTTCAATCTTTTCAAAGGAGGGTCGATGGCAAATTTACTAAAAGGCACTTGCCTATTGATAATTAATACACACTTCATACCATAATTCATTTTCTTTCCTGGTCTTTTGAACCGGCAGTTGATATAATATTATAGAAATTGACTAAGGTATTTTTACATGGATTTAAGGCACATCATGTGGGATCATTTTCATAATTTATGTTGAGTTGGAAATTCTACGTTTTCATTTATGTTCGCTAATTGCTTATTTGATTGAATCACACACACAAAAAAAAAACATTTCCACATTATCATCAATTTCCCCCTGTTCATCCACAGTCATTTCAAAGCCATTTCTTTTCCATAATATTGTGGGAGCCTTGTGTAATATATCTTTTCATAACCACAGCACTTTAGAATCCATTTAAGTATCGAGAGGAAAAGGAAGAATCTTTAATCTTTCTAAAAATCCATATCTTATGTCTGCACGTTAGGAAGCTGGAGGGATTTCTAGGAAATCTCAAGCGGGGACGTTTTAAATATCTGTCAAGATGTTTTCTGTCATGTGCAAAAAAGGAGCATGTTTTTGCCCTGGAGCACACTGGAACAGTGAGTGGGAAGCTGCTTTCACCACAGCGCTTCATTCAAACCCTATAGGACTGAAGTTGTGCTGAAAGGGATTAAGTGGTTTGGGTTACAGTTTCAAGCCAAGACAAATAATAAATTCAACTGAAGCACACGCATCAAACTCCTCTGATTATGGAGCCAAGCGTTGTGATTTGAGCTTTCAGATGTGATGAATCTCTTGGCTGTGAATGCATTCACATGCCGTCAGAAACGTATTGAAGCGATTGCATCCGCTGATTCCGCCGCTCCAGAGGTCAGGCTGGACTGACACCGTGCTGCACTTCTGAAAGATGGAAGATGAGATGTAACGGAACACATAATGGCGTGGCTGAGATGGAACAGAGCGTCGATCCGCGAGGGAAAAGGGCACCGAGTTGGTTTATTTGACGTGTGCCCTGCAGGTCATCCACACACAGGATGTTCTGGAGCATTTAGCAATATATTGATTGATACCGCATTGTTCGCATATACAGTCTGTCAGTCACAACAAATTGAATCCACTCCCTGGGGAGAAGAAGAAAATTCACTCAACAACGTTTGTGATGTTTTGAACTGTAGCCAGATTTAAAAGGTCCTTCGTAAACTCCTGATATATTCCCTATTTTCATTATAACAAAAAAAAAAACACCCCATATGTATTATTCTGTTATTTCCATTCATAGATTAATTTATCCTTGTTGCTGACGTCTGTACAATTAGGTTTAATTTTAGACTGGACTGGGATGAACACACATTCACACATACAGTATGAGCAAAGCCTGGAAGTGAGACCAACCAATTGTACTGGAACCAGGCTTCAGATAGCCATCCTCACGTTGACGGAGGCATCTGCAAGCGGGAAGATAAAAGACAGGACTGGATCCAAAATTCTCCACAGAAGGATGAGCTCTTACGCCGGCTCTCTGCTGCGTACGGCTTGACACCAATGAGACTTCCTTCCGACACAAATTTGAGCCCAGCTCTGTAATCCCCTCCATCCAAAAGTTCAGGCCTTCGTCTGCTGGTTACAAAACTGCAGCGTCGCGCAGAGTCTGAACACGTCGCCCCGTGCTCTGCTGATGCCTTTCTGATCATCTAACGGAGATAGCAGAGCCGGAGCATAATATCATTACGATGCTCTTTTTTTCGTCCATGAGAGAAATTTGAACAGCCATTTGTGAAGTACAGCTTCAAATATATATATATTTAAACTTCTTTATTTAGAGTCCAGAGTGAATTCAGGCAGTGGCCCTTCTCCTTCTTTGTTATTGCAAAATCTATCTTTCTTTTAAGGACCAAATAGAGTCCTATTTTCAATAACTTGTGTTCCTACCTTTGTTTGCTTGGTTAAATCTTTGCACTATTGTTTAGTTAGTTCATTTAATATTCTATTTTATTGTATATATTTAATACGTTTTACTCTATTTTCTATTGCTTTACCTGTACCTATTAATGCTGCTGTAGCCTTATCAATATAAAATGAAAAATGTCCCCTTGTGGGATTAACAAAGTATATACCTATCAATCTATCTGTGAGTTTAAGCTTTGCCAAAATTAAATCAGGATGATAACTTTTTCTCTGGTAAGGTTGTCTCTTTCTTGTGTATATTTTTTTTCCCACCTCGTTCATATTTAAATGTGGACTTTTTTTCCACTTTTCCTTTCTCCAATTTGATACCACAGTGTTTTCGGGCCATTGTAGGTAAAGAAAACAATATATTTCAGAACTGCGAGAGGGGTGAAATATTCTGAGAATATTCTGAGATTGTTAAAACATAAAATAGAACAAAACAACACCAACATATTTCTTTTTGGTTGTTTTTTTGTTGCTGTCTAATCATTACGCTTAACTTTGAAAGGTAGGAACTATACCTCATCACACCACAGGCGGTTAAACCTTCACCGGCTGCTGTCAGCTGGTATTTCAGTGTAAGACTGACATTACCCACCTGCACCTGCGGTGTTCATTAGAGCCGTCCCAGAAAGTGACACGTTCTGGGTCCCATGAGCTCCTTGAGATCTTTCTTTACAAAGACTCAATCAGGAGGAAACCCTGTGCTCCTTCACGAGGTCCCTACCCAATTTAAATGATGTGACAATGGGTTCCAAATCATTTCAGTTTTTATTTTACTTTATAAAAAATATGTTTTTCTAAATTATTTGAAAACACTGGTTGATATAACTGCCTACAAAAATGCAACGCTTACAATCCCCAGAGACCAAAAAGACCACGGTCAGTCCTCTGCAAAGGAATCCTTTCTACAAATAAACCAGGATGGATACTGGATCAGAACGCTGCGGTCGAGGCGGAAATTGTATATTTCCTTAGCTGGCCCAAAGTAAACATAAAAGGCATCACTTTAGCATATTGATCAGGCTGGTTGTATCAGCACATCATCCCTATCTATACGTAACGTATGAGTAATCTTCTTTTTTTTAATCCATCGGTTAATTTCGAATGGTGAAATGTTATATTAGTATTGAGTTGTGCAGCCATGATATTTATTAAGAGTTTTATAAGTGTTGCTTGAATTTTGTCAAGTGGTTGTCATCCCCTCAGCTCTCTCTGCTCTGTGCTGAAAACGCTGCTACGACTCTGTTGATTGAAAAGATTTATCAACTTTCCGTTTTCCTCGGTTTCTCATGTCGTCAGTGAACTGTGAACATTGAGGAGACCTGATCTTTCCATAACCAGGTGGCAAGATCTGTAAACCTCCTGCGACCTCATCTTCTAAATCCAGTTAACTGAGGGTGAAGCTGAAGAGAAAACCTCGCTGTTAAAGAATGATTTCTAAACCTTGATATAATTGAAACGCCACTTGCATTAAGAATATTGATCTGCACTATTGAATAGACCAGTCAGAGTAACTGGGCCAGCGACAAGGACACATTCACCAGCGTTGTAGCACTGAGCTAAGCGAGAAGCATTTCTTTTTTTAAAGAAAATCTAAGTTAATCTTTTTGGCTCTTCAATTAGTTTTAAGTTTTTCCATATACCACAAAGTGTCTAAATACAACGAATCAAATTATTCACTGAGATATTTTAAAACACTGTATGGAAATTCCTCAGCTGTCAGGTTAGAGGTAATGATTTTTCCCTGAAATGGATATGTTGCACTTTGGACAATAACTCTACAATTACAAACTAGTGGCCAGTGAGTGCCTTACTCGGGATATAATACCGAATGCAGGAGAGTTATGTGAAATTCTATTATGAGCCTCACTGCCGTCATCTGCAAAGCCCTCCACTTTTGCCAGGGTGACAGCCCTTATAGATGGGGGAACCAATTACGTCTTCCACACCATGCAATATTTATGAAACACTTAGCCAACGGTCTGGAGGTTAATATTTCATTCACAGATAAGACAGAAACTTACACTGCGAATGGAACTTCAAAGAGAATTGCCTTAAGTAGCTCATACTGTGAGCAGCACATCCTGGGTTGTTTCAATGTCACCAAACCCCCCACATGTTAATGGGATTGATTAATGGACTCCGTTTTTTAACACGCGTGTGCTGGGTGGAGTCTATTGCACACTGTATGTGCGGTTTAAAGACTCAGGCTAGTGATGGGACATTGATCAAGTTGCCCTTCCTCCTGTGGCCTTAGGCGAGAAGCCGGAGCACAGATTAGTTGCTCTGCCGGTGGCGGGGTCATTTTCAACAGCAACTAGTTCGTGGTGGATTGACAGATCTGAATAAATGACTTTTGTACAGTAGACGTCAGGCTTCTGATTGCACTTCTTATCTTTTCCTCTCACGTGGTATGTTTCACAATGATTTCACTCTGCAATCATGAGCTATTAAAAGAGCTGTTGTCCAGTCTGAAGTTCTAATGAGCTGCTTCTTGACATTGTTATTCATGATGTTTAAGTATATGCAGCCATTGCCATGCAGAAAAATGTTTTCCCTGATTCCCACATGACTCTCTATTGCCATGCTAGCAGAGTGGATTTAGGAACGGCAATGTTACTTAGTGGGTCGGTCGGTCCAACACGATGGTCCAGTCTGAAATATCTCGACAAAAATCGAATCTGACATTCCTTCAAGTGCCAGCATGAGGTCGAGGTTGCCATGGAATTTGTCTCAGCCACTTGTGTTCCCTTGAATATAAATGTTCTTCTGACCTTTCATCGATCAAAACAAAATGTTATTCAATTGTTAACCTGTGAAACTAATGACTTTCCCATCAGTCTCAGATTTGTGTTAGCATGGTCATTGCAGCTAGCATAGCTGTAGACCAGGGGTACTCACCTTTAGCTCAGGGTCCACTTTTGCTGAATGACAGGAGGAGAACGCCCAGTTCATAAACAAACAGACCTTTCGGGCTGAGCCTCTGTTGGGGGTCTGGGGATCATCCCACATGAGGGACCCTACATGTCCTGATGTTCTGATAATTGTAGCCTACATAAAACATAAAATCTAATCTGACGCTAGTGTACGTATATTCTGTTTGTTTTACGGACGAGGAGTCAGTTTACTGTAACTGCTACTGTTTCTGTCTCATTTATAAAGCATTTGCCAGAATGAGGAGACGATGGCGAACAGTGATGACACGCTTCATAGCTAACCATTTGTTCTAACACACTGTTGTTGGACTGGCAATTGTTGCTAATGTTAACCTCACCTGGCACCAAGTGAGCTTTCCCTTTGGTTTTGGAGGAATATGAACATACAATGGGTATTACTGTCAGTTCACTCAACAACATCTTTATGAATGCATGGTTTATTATAAACAAGGTAGGGATACAGTTCATAATTCCCTCCTGGGTTCCTGAAGAGCTGAATCATTTGTGTAAACAAACAGCCCCTTGTGACACCATCTGCAACCAATCAACCATTATCATAACCACACCACACTATTTAGCGGCTGCTGGTGTGTTGTTTTTTTTTAAGATAAGATAAGATAAGATAAGATAATCCTTTATTAGTCCCTCAGTGGGGAAATTACAGGATTACAGCAGCATCGCTCACAAGTAATAAATGAAGATAAAAAAATCAAGTAGTATAAATAAACTAAACAGTAAACAGTAGTAAAAAATATGACAGTAAAGAAGAATACAAAATATACCAGTATGTACAGACGGAGTAAAAATGTGAAATGTAAGATAATACTTAAACGTATTGGATATTGCACGGGATTGACAGTAAGAAGACTATTAAATATACCAGTATATACAGGCGGAGGCAGAGTAAAATGTAAAATGTAAGATAATACTTAAACGTATTTGATATTGCACAGGATTGACAGTAAAGAAGACTATTAAGTATACCAGTAAATCTGTTAATATTAACTCTACTCTGTTATTAAAATGCGTCGTGCGCACAGAGTTAAATATGAAGCGCCACTCTGCTTATCACCCTCTGAAATCCTGATGAGGCCCATTCTCAGTGCCCAGCTGAGGATCAGCAGTTCAGCGGGAACTCACATGTGGAGGTAATACCACTGTGATGGTTTAACCATTACTGCTGCTGTGTGCTGCAATGCCGCACTCTGCCAATTCACAGGGGGCTTTACTTTAATGTATACATATTTGCCATAATTAACACCCAGGCTGGTTGCTGGGTAAAAATATCTTACAGCAAGACAGCATTTTGATCTGCCTCTTGCGAGAGGGAATTACACGTAGCTCTATAATTTGGGTGGAGAGAAGGTCTCAGTCAAGAAGGATGAGTCACCGCGGGGGGGGGGGGGGGGGGTAGGGCATTGCAATGATTAAACCGCACTCAGACACAAAGTCATGTCAGGAGCACTGATGGATGCCCCAGATGTTTCGCTCTCTCCGGTCAGGCCCAGCAGCGCTTTGACACAGGAACTGAGGAACAGATCACAGTCATAGAAACTCTTCCACAGAGCAGCTCTACTGGTTATTGATCGTCCAAAAGCCCAAGTCATCGCTATTTAAACACCCACAACCCACAGTGTTTACTTCACAGCTGGCTTACCTGAGACTTGTGTTAAATCAATGAGGCAATAAATCAATACAATTATTTACAGCCCACACAAATGTGCTGATGGGTTTAGTTCACAAATGTGTGGCAGAAAATACAGTCTCCCATTTTGGTAAATGAACTTGCATTTATAAAGCGCCTTTAAAGCCTTTTGACCTTTTGACCTTTTGAAAGCGCTTTACCCGACATGCCAACATCTATCCATTCACACACACATGCAGGAACCCCAACCTGCTCATCAGGATCTCATGCAATGTTCATTCTTCAGGAGCAGTTTGGGGTTCAGTATGCTTCAATTTCATGTCTTGTTCTTGAAATGCACAATGTAGCTATATCATGTTAACTACGATAGGATCCATGACGAAAGTGAGATACAGGAGAATTAAGACTTAAATTCCATACCAACTACACCCATATGAATCAAAACAGCTGGCGCACTTGAAGACGCCCACACAGCGGTTTTGCACATGTGCAATTTAGAATTAACAACATCGCTATTCACTATCGTTACAATTACCACTATCTGTCAGCCAGTCTGGTATTTCGTTTTTACTTCTGTATGTTGAATATGTTAAAATAAAGCTGTATTTTGGAGAGGAAGTATATAGTTTAGAACTTTTGGTGTATTTTATGATGTTTACAAGCAGCACTTTCCACGTCTTTGGGAGTAAAATACTTGTTAAAGGGTGAAACACGTCAGCAGATGCTTCAGACATCTGCTTTGTCTGCATGCCACGTAAACAGAGCAGGTTTTAGTAGGGACGCATTTTGGAAATGAAACACCTCACACGTGTTGTGAATGACATAGCAAGGTTCATTACCATGGGCCCCAAACAAGTTGTATCTCCTGGTGACAAAAAGTACTGCAGATGTGACGAAAAAGTCAACTACTAAGAGAGCTCTTCTCCGAGCTACAAAGTGTATTCCCAGGCTGAGCTGACTTTGCTGACACTGCAAAGCGTCTCACGTTTGAAAGGATGTGACCTCACATCTCAATTGAACCAAACATGTCTTTCTTCTCTAAATCCCACAGTGAAAAAAACTAAATCAAAAGGTTATTATGTGAGTGAGAAAGTAGTAGAAAGTGAGTTAAATTATGTCCAATATTTGGAATAATTGTTTGTTAAAAATCTGGCGTTTCCATATTTGCTGGCATGGCAGGGCCTTTTGTTTACTGTGCCTACTGTCAGCTCCATCTGTGCACAATGAGAAATCAATGGCTTATCTTTTAATGCTCAGCAAGCCACTACATGACAAAAGTGTTCTCGTTTTAGAGTTAACAAAGCCATCAGTGATATTTACTTCAGCATGGCTGACAGTGCAGCACAAAATGCAGAATAAAGTACTCCAACAGAGTAATAATTCAGCATTGTTAAAAGGGTATCATCTTGTTTTATGATACTTATATTGCGCCCTCTGCTCCGCCTTCTCGCACAGTAGTTGGTCCGTTTCATTGCTCTAGAATGGGCCCTAATAGCAACAGTACAACGGGAGATCACTCTCTGTTTTTTAGGGCAAATTAACAGTAATTATACACCCTAATAAGGACAGCGGTGTTAAGTGGCATCCCAGTTAGCACATACAAGGGGAATGTTGCTGTGGGAAAACAAACTGCCCAGTGGCTTTATAAGCCCTTTAAATGTGAAATCCATTTTGACCAGCAGACCTACTTAACAAGCCTACAAGGGCCGGCGTAATCCAGCTTCTATGTAGGACTAAAATGATTCGGAGGATAATTTGCATCATCCTGAGAAATATCACAATTAATGGGGAAGTAATAAAAGCATTTCTTCCATGGTGTTCTTCAGCTCAACTAGCTTGAAGATATCTACTAAAATTGCTGGTGTGCTTTAAGGGATTAACGTGTTTCTAATCCGTACCTAATCAACAGGTAGTAGCAGCACTTACACAGTTGTGTTATCCACTATCGAACAAGGCAGAAGTAATACTTCATATTCTGAAGTACACAGTTTGCAGATATCTAGTCAGTAAGACTTTATGGTCTTAAAGTTTTCCCTCAAGAGATTCATGCTTCCTACCCATCTTCACAGATGGGGAACTTTCATGCCAATTTATTATTCATTGCATCTCGGGCCAAGGGAAAATTAATTCCGAACATGAAGATATTTGCAAAGGCATGAAAGCAATCTCATTTTCCTTAATCTCAATGGCAGGAGCAAAAAGAAAGCCAGCCTCACATCAAAGGACTGTGTTTGTTTGCTCGGCCACTTGCAGTCACTTTGATTAGGTCCACATCAATCCCTCGTGCGATCAGTGTCGGTGTTTCATTTGTGCGATCCTGACTTTTCTTCGCTTCACTGAAAGACCTTTTCTCCCATGCGGTGGACACAAATCTATTAAATACTGATCCATTTTGCTGCAACTAAAATCTCTCTAAATAAACCGTAAATGATTCTACAATTTGACCTGATTACGTTTTCATTGTTTGACATCAAGTTTTTCAAATGGTAGGTTCCTTTTCGCTGTATTTTATAGTTTCCTGGTATTAGAAATGCTTTCACTAACATGCCTTATCTTGAAATTATAGCCCATACTTCAAGGTGAATTACGTAGGCGGCTCCGTGGTTGCCTCACTCCCGGCAAGCCCCCGGGTTCGATCCCTTTCTGTGTGGAGTTTGCATGTTCTCCCCGTGTTTGTGTGGTTTCCTCCCACCACCAGAACATGTATCCTCCCCCCATTATGATTAGGGAGGTTGGTTCAGGAAGGTGAAGAAGATCACTTAAGGCGCACTTAGCCTGTATGCTCCAAAGAAATAAGGGGCAGCATCACACCTCTTCTACTGCAGGTCCATACAGTCTACATTTACAGTCTCAGTCTCGGTTATAAAAAATAAGATCTGCTAACTCACAGAAGAGAAACCATTCGGCCAAACTGCTGAAACTCTGAGAGCCCGTCAAAATAACACAGCTATCTTATAATCCTCACGTGTGGCGTCGGTCTGAAGTTCATGTTGACCACCTGTGTGTTAACTGTGACGTTAACTGCGGGCTGTTAAGTCCGTGTACAATTTGATTGTTTGCTTATTGGCTTGGGTCCGGTGTGACAGAGAAGAGGGAATTACTTGTGTTGGTTTTTTTCCATCCCGGCGACGACTTCGAGCTCACTGCTAATTGAAGGTCAGTCCGTCGCCAGGAGCCACCGCACACTCTACTCCTGGCAAGGTAATCTCAGCGAGGCGGGGAGGACAAGGCAAGGGTGCCAGTCGCTTTCTCGTTCCTGCCACTTTGGATTTAATCCAGGAAACAAACGTACACATAGATGGGTGTATTATTGCAAGCTCTAGTTTCAGCTCTAATTCCTCGTCCTGCCATGTTGGAGTGAGGGCAGACTGGACACTACACGGGAGTGGGCGATGCTAGTCGGTTAGCATGCTCATTTCTATAGATATCTCTGCAGCACAATACAGACGTCTTTGACACAATTTCAATGCAGTTGACAATGTTAGTTCATTTTTTTTAAAGGGTTTAAACTAAAATTCTGGCCAGATCTTACACATTTATAACACAAGTAACTGATTTAAAGAAAATCTCCACACAATAGGGGAGTAACAGAGAATACTGAAGTGGAACAAAAGTAATTCTAAGCTCGAGTAATGAGCTCTAATGCTCATTACCAGAAAACAAAAGTAGTAGCAGCAGAGGAAAGGCATTATAAAAGAGGCTGTCTTGTACACACTCAGCTTGTCCGACTCGGCTCTTCAGTGTCAGAACTTCTTATTCTGAGCTGTACTTTGTCAGCAGAGGTTACATTGTTATAAACTTAAGCTTTCAACAGGTGGAAAATTTGACCAGCTGGTGTGATCTGCTGCAAAGTACATAGAGTGGAAATGCATTTTAAAGGTAAAATGACTGTCTCCTTGCTGATTTCGTTCTGATTAAACTAGAAGTATCTGCATATTTTATTATTTTATTATTCTAAGCCTTCACGGCACTGAGCATTAATCACAACATTACCAGTTTAAGTCCTGCCAGGAACCTTTATTGCATTCATTAGCCATATCTCGCAATCCCCCAAAAATACTAAAGTCATCATAATCTCAAAAATACATAAAATAGTATCTCGAGCAACAACTCACGACAACAGACTGTAACAAATGAAGATGGTCTTTGGACACAATCCCAAGATCTGTCATGAAATTTAAAAAGATATTATGAACACATCTGTCAACTTTTACCAAAAATGAAAATTACAATCAGCTTGTTCATCTTTTACAAACTGCGAGCCCCTGAAACAAATATGTACAGTCTACACAAGCTGAAGAACTCCAGCAAGACCTCCACCTTCATAAAAAGCTGTGATAAGTACGATAATCCATAGAGAAATAGTTGTAGGTCAAAGCACTGGACGTATACATTGAATAAATATTCATATTCACACAATGACAATAGGAGAGTGAACACATTATAATGAAATATATATATTATATATATATATATGTATATATATTATAATCAAATTATATATAAAGTCATAGATCGTATAAAAAGGCATTCTTAGTGTAAGTATTGATTGATATATTGTGCACTAAATTTGCTACAAAGTAGCATCTGAAATTGCATTTTGCAATTTAACATGAACTTCAATCATCGCTTTCCCGTCTAGTCACCAAAGCAAATGTATCACTGATAGCGAAATAATGTTCCATCCACAATTTAAATGGTGACAGAATAACTCCCCTCAAATATTTATTATTCTACATTATTAAATTACGCTCAGCAGTTATGGCTTTGTTTTCTTTTCCTTTTTTCTTTTTTTTTTACTCTCATTGCATTGAGAGACCCGGTGGCATAAAATACCATTAACTTTGGTCCCTTGCTGCCGGCTGTCTGTCTGTCTGATGCCATATATTTACCTCCTTCGTTTAAACCAAGTCACCCTGCTCTCTCTCTCTCTCTCATTCACTCTCTCACACACACACACGCACACACACACACACAGACTATCCCCCTCTTTCACACATGGGCGTGGAGCTCCCTCATCCCATCTTTTAGAGCAGCGGTTCCCAAACTGTTTAGGCCACGCACCCCCTTCTACATGCTTGGTGTTCAGGTGGCGACGTAAATAAGAGGGCTTCAGCCAGCTGTTAGCCAGAACCTCACTGCACTGTCTCCTAAAAATGACGTTGTTGTCCGGGCTCCCCAACATGGCCGAGTACGTTTTCCCCCGTGAGTCCCTGTCCATTGTTAGTTTGGATGACCTGACTGTGGAGAGAAGACACTTCAGAACTCTTTATCCACCCGGCAACATGTAAAACATTAAATAAGATTATTATTTGTTTGACGTATTGTTTGTAATACGTCAAACACAAACATAATCGGGGAGAAAATACGTTTATGGTCAAACGTAATTGAGAATGCATTTTAGTTTTGGGGGAATGTAATTTTTAGGAGACAGGACTGCACCATTAGACCACCATTACATTTTTCCTCTTTGGGAATCCCTGTTTTAGAGAGAATGGGTAATTATATAAACAGCTTTGAGCGAGGCAGGGATTAGGTCCCAGAGAAAGTGATGCTGTCTAATGTCGGCACATTTCTGTCACATAATGAAAAATGGGCTTAGAAGTAGGCCATGAAAAGAGCAGCAAGCCAGGAAGAACATGGAGAAGAGGGGAAGAGATGCAGAGATGAGGGTCCAGGTGTGTCTTTAAGTGTAAATGCTCACAAGTTACAGGTGTCTGCTCGAGGTGATGTGTAAAGATGCCTGATAAACGACACCTGCACCTGTTGTGTTCAACCAATCAATGCTTCGATGCATTTGACTGTGCAATTTGAAATTGATGTTCAGAATTATGCATTTAGGATCTTTTGACTGTGGAGCTGAACATTGGCAATAATTGCTACATTGCTGGGGGAAATTACAGTGAGCTAAGGCTTCCCATGCTTTCAGAGTAACCACCCGCTGATCCTGTACCTCCTTTGAGTCACAGCAGACGGAACTACTTCTCAGATAATGAGAAATCCCTTTATGGATTTCAGAACTCTACAGATAATTGAAGCTCTCGACCAGCAATCGTTAAAAAGTACCCAAACCCCGCTCAACAAAAAACATGAAGACAGAATGAAAGAAACGAGAGCGGGAAAGAGAGAAAAGGAGGGTCAGACAACGGAAGAGATATCGCGCCGGAGGACCGAGATGCCTGCATCCAGTCGGTTGGCCTTCTGGCCGAGGGTATTTCCTGAGATTGCACAAGGAATAATGTCAGGCTCTGTCCCAATGTGACCTGGGTACAATGGCTGGAGTCAAAGGAAATGTTCCTTGGACAACAGTGAACTTGCAATCTGTAAATTGCACCTCAGTGGTGCAGTGGCTCTTGGCACAAAACCAGCAAACATGCATATATTCTTCAAGGCGAGACCTATAGAATATACAGGACTCATTAAAAGTTTAGTCGGGAACACTTTGCTGTGGTCCCGTGTGATCTGACCAAAATAGAAATCCCATAGCCGTGCAAATTTAACATTATAGGACGCTGCATGCACTTCTCTACTCTAACTGCAGCTATTCAAATAAATGATAATGCTTTAAAAAAATATAAATAAATATGAATATATATAACCCTTTGCTGTATTAAAAGTATTTTGACAATTCATAATTGTATAATAAAAACAGTGTTTAAAAAAAACACCTAAGTCATGCATTTCAGACGTTTCACTCACATAATATCAAACTTAAATAGATTGGCCTACAAAGCATACACTATGAACATATATAAACATATTTACTTACCATTCCATAACATTTAAAAGTATTTCTTGGCTGGGAGCAGTGACTGCCTGGAGTCTTGTCACCAGCGGAGAATCCAAGGAAGTAAGCTTTTATACAGAAAGCTATTCCATAAGTATGACATTAAAACGCAATGGCGCCATGTTATCTCATAGTACCATCTTCCTCTGTCTCTACTTCATGAATCGTTTCCTTGTTTTCGGTGACTTTGCCTTTAGTCATTTTTTGTCTCCGTTTTGCAGATGGGATTCTGAATAAAGCTTTAAAGGCGTACCAAAGACCTTGCTGTTGGCCACTGTTTCCCACAAATCACAGGCTATTATACAGTAATAGTAATAGCCTGCAGTAGGTGCTACAGAATGGACGCCGGATATTGTTGACAGCAAGTTGTCCAACACTGCAACAGTAACTAAAGGCCTTTTGACACCATATGATCTGTCTGTATGTGCTCCATGTGGAAGAGCTTTAATCACCGTTTAAATGTTTCACAGTCGGCCATCATTCCAACTGCTGAAGATGCCATCAAGATCTGTAGCTTCAAGATCAATGTCAAATGTGGCTGTTTAGATGAAGCCTGTGAAACATGCAACGCCCCCATCAAAAGGCTAAATCACAGGCCGTAACAAGATATTTGTGACAGTTTGATGGCGTCTTCCTAAAGTCAGAGCTACGTCAGAGTGAGCCACAGCAGTAACTGCAGATACAATCTTTCATTAAATACAATGCCAGTCTCCTCTCTGCTGTTAATGAAAGGCTGTGTCAACGGCTAATCCGCCATTATAGACATCATTTCAGGCCTGATAACTTGTCACAAGCAATTCCCACTTGCGTGTAGGAGGGACCCTAAAGGACAATCTGATAGTCGCCCAATCAGAGGTCCAGAAAATACAAAGGTTGTCTGCGGTGTGCACAAGGCATTTGGTGGAAAAACAAGGCACAGAAGCAGGCGCATCTAATTCCTATTCTCTTCCCTTAGCAATTGTCAACTATCATCTCAGCTGCACTCACTGACAACTGGAGAGAGGGAGGAAAAAAAATTAGGGATAGATTTACAGCCGTGGATCCATCCAATGTTATTTTGCCCCGGGGCCAACCTCGGTTATATTAAAGAAAAGCGTGATGAAATGCCTCCAAACGACACACAATGAATCAAACTGGAGATAACTGCCGACGGAATTACTCCGAGAAACACGTCCGCTAACTAGCAGCTGCAACTAAGCACCTTAGTGTGTCTCGTACCTGCTGGTCATCAAAACACAGTGTAAAGCATATTTTCTTTCTTATTTTGTTTGTTTGTTCTGTTTGTTTATGCTCTATGTAAAGCGTCTTTGGGTACTTAGAAAAGCACTATATACAATTTAAGTATTATTATTATTATTACATATACAAACCCATTCAGAGTACAATAGAAGATAGCGGGGTATGCTTTAGCGTGTTGCTACCACAATGTTATCCACTCTGGGTTTAGTTTCTTTTTGTCGAGTTAAAAAAAAGTTGAACCCTTTTACAGTCAGTTGTCAGTTGAAAGTCAATTGTAGTTAATTATTTGGCATTATGGTTGTGCTTAGTACCACTTTCTTGTGTTGCTTACAAAGAGCAGGTCAAAAGTGACCACGTCCACTGATCCATCCTTTGACGATACTCAAACCACACGCTCGACCTCGGCGCTGTTGTTTTACACGTCACGCCGGCTCCGGACAGTCTGTGACTTGCTGCAAGTCGGCTTACAGAGAAGGTATCCGTCTACAACGTTGGCAATGGCATCGCACACATAACAATGATCGCAGCTCTGACCATCATGCAGTGCCAATTTGAATGAACAACATGGATGGTAGTTTTTTTTCTGTGTGCTTTTGTCGAAACAATCCACGACTTACTTCGACAGCGTCGGTCATTTCTTGCTGCAGGGGCTGTTGTGAAGAGTGAAACTATCACTCAAACTTGTTCAAGCTTCTGTGCCAACAGGCATCAGTCCCTGCTGAAGTGCCCTTGAGCAGATTCAGAATCCCTCCCAGCTCCAGGGAGGCTGCTCCGACCTCTGACCTCCCGGTGAAAGAAAGCAACAGAAAGGAGAATTTTTCTCAGGTTGAGTTGAGTGCCAAAGACAGCCTCGGGGGATGCTCTGAACCATCAGAATACCAAATAGCTCACACACAGAGTGAGGAAGTAGCCTGAATAGCCCTTGCAATCTGCTGGAGTCGTATCTATCAGTCTGAGAGTTATCAATGAGATGAGACGGGTGAAAATCAATTGACTTCACTCACACAAGACCAGCTGCTTGTACAGGTGTTCTCTGTGCTTACGGCAAATCAGATCATTCTTTCTCCTCTCATCACAACTAAATCCCCCACACACAGGATGCACACAAGGCAGACATTAATCTGAATGTTTAATGTGAATTTGCATATGCTAAACACATAGAAAACAAGTGTGCTATTAGATTAAACTGCAAGATTTCATCTTATACCACCAAGTGGAGTGACACAAATGTTGGGCAGTAGGCACGGCTCAATCTGTGCCAACGCTCTAACTCACATGTGCCCTAAATGGAGAATTAATTAAAACCATAATTAAGTCTCCACACTGGGCATTATGAACATGCTGCTTAGAATACTACAGTGTGTGTTGGATGGCTGGGCCCAGAAGTAGAGCATCAGCATTTGTGCAACTCTACAAAAACAAAACAAATGATGTGTCACAAGGAATGAAGCAGGCTTTCGTTTAAAAGGGCTGCGCACATAATCCAGCTGATTTAGCGTTTTTATCTAAAAAGGGGAGAATGAGGGGGGGGGGGGGGGGAAGAAAAGGGGGAAACAGTGTGCCACAGAGGCAAACACAAAAAGAAGAATGGCAGAGGCAGAAGGCTGGAATATGAATGCATGCAGGCATTGTCCCCTTGGAATGTGAGTCACACCAGAGTCCTGACTTCGCCGTTAGGACTGGACCCGAACGATGAGGAAAATGACTGACGAGAGAATGTTTCTTTTCAGGGAATTATGGTTTTGGGATTAAACTGTTCCGACAGAAATACGACTGTATGGTTGCTCATGATTTTATAGCTTCAGTGCCCACTTTAGAAAATCTACATTGCACAGTACTTGCTTTATTGGTAACTTCTGGGGAGTACAGTAAAGTGCCGTAAAGAGGAAGCTGTAGTGGTGCTAGTTAAAACTGTATGTGTGCCGTAAAAAGGGGATTTACAGCTGAGCAGTAAGAGCTTCATGTGTTACTAAAAATGGAACGACGCATCGAGGCTGCTCGGTACAATGATGACTGCAAGAACGGTGGTTTGTTGGGTTTGCTTGCTTTTGGTTTCATCCGACAACTTTGTGATGCCAGCGGAGATTGTTGACAATTTGATCATTTAAGAAAGTCAACAAAAGGCTCAGTAATCCGCTTCTTTTAAGCAGCACTGCACGGACAGTATCTCCCACACATATTTCTATGTTTACCGACCTATTTTAATATTTTCTTATGTTTATCTTCATATCCGTCCCTCAATTAACTAGCAGGCAATTTCCCAAACATTGATTTATCAAAATTGCCATCAACAACACATTGACAACAGACCCGTTTGTGAATACCCCGTCCTCTCCGTGCACGCTGAATTAAAACATGATCATGCGCTGGAGGAAGATTTGTTTCCCTGCAGAGCAGACGGCTGGCCTAAATTCCTGAATAGAATCAATCTTCAGTGAATGGTTTGGATCATGAACGCCTCTTTACACATTTGTCCAAAACTGATGCATTCAAGTTAAATAAACTCTGATAAATTAGTCTGTGTTTTCAAAACAGCGCTGTTAATTTCGGAGACCAAACTCTATGAATACGTTATTAGCAAGCGTGTAAGGAGCCTAGTAAGTATAGCTGTTAACGTCAACAATGTTGCTGCAACATTGATCTATCCCAAAAAATACATTACTGCCCCGTTTCACACATTACTGATACTCAGTAGCTTGTTAATGGTATATGGAATGGGGAAGCTATAGTTTCATCCATATGTTAGTGGTGGTTTTACAGAATAAAGAATGAAACAGCTGTGCTTTCGTTTCTTGAGAGACTTGAAACACGTGGGATCGGTTATTTCCTAGCTGCCCTCTTCAGTTCGCTCCACTGGGGGGCTTTTGAGTCTTGAATTGTCGGTGGCAGGTTGTTATTTGAAGGTTCTGTTCCCATTGTACTGCGGCCTGTTGTGCCTCTGTTGTTCGTGTCTGTATGTGCTTCTACCCTACCGTGTGAAATTGAAGAAAATAAACCATCTGGTATTGCAATGGCGCAATCGATATCCAATGCTGAACCTACACTATACCACCATCTCTTCTCTTGCAGAACCCACATTGTTTCTTGTTCAGCTTGTTTGGTTGCCTAAGCATCCACATGGCTCTGCAGGAAAAGCAGCAGCCTCTCCAGCAGGCTAGCATGAACCGCTAAAAGTCAGCCGGCATGTGCTCTTGCAGAGCCCTTTTGATCCAAATCCAAGCTGACACCTCATAATCAGGTTGTCAAAAGGCTTTACCTTGATTTTGTCAGTCATTTTGTCCATCTGCCTCATTCTCCTCTAGACCTCAGTCAATAAGTTAATTACATCCACTGTGTGAAGTCACTTCATTGTTGGTCCTGCCTCTCTCAATACCACTTTCTGTTCTCCGAACATCTGTTTTACACAAATCTGGACATATTGTGCCCGGTTCTAAATTATCAAGAAAAAGCACAAACGGGCTCTTCAGCAAAGTTAATGTGAAGGACAAGAAATAGTATATTGCATTTCTTGCAATTGCACACACAATGAATAGACTCCCATGCAGAGGTGGAGTCAATAAGGCCAGATGGTTATCCACCTGTCCGATGCATCCATGACTGAATGCATCTTTCTCTTGTTGTAATTTGTAGATTCAGAGGCCGAGGTTGAATGGGTAATAGCTATTTTCCTTGAACTCTTTGCTTAACTAAGTACATTTCAATTGCTCATTAAAATGCAAAGTGGTTCATTAATTGATCACAGGGGTGTTCTAACTGCTGAACACAGACAGCTATTGTGTTTACTTAGGTAAATAAAGAAACGCCAGTTAGTGATCATAGCACACAGATTGCCATGCCTAAATTGTTGTGTTATGTTAAATTATTGTTTATTTCTCCTTTGACTTTGAATAAATTCACAAATGAAATAAGATAATGACTTGTACTAGCATCATCAGGTATTTTGCCGGTCTTTGCACTTCCTGCAGCTGAGTACATACAGTATGTATTGTTGTTTGGACAGAATTAGACCTTTATTGATCCCATAGCATGATGAGTTCAAGCATGAAAAAGTGAGGCTTGAGTTTACTTAAAAAATTGACAAACTGTTGCAAACAATAACTGCTTTTACAATAAACTTTTTTGAGGACAATAAAGTAAAATGATATGTTTTGTTGAACAAAAAAATGCACGGAATTCAATGCTATGAACAAATCAGGATTAAAAATATTTCAAATCAGGGTTTTTTTCTAATTCATAGACCTCTCTTACCCATTAACCTAAATATATTCAGTTTGCATACAAAGAACTACTGGGAATGCATTTGTTGATCTATGAATCTCAAACACAGGAACTCCAGTGTGGAACAAAAGCACATCAATATTCATTGTCATTGCGATGCTGGAAATAATTACCCACTATTTAAGTTCTAAAATCCTCGAGGCAGAGGAGGGAATTCCTCTCCTCACAGAGCACATATTGACTCGTCAAACACAGCTGTAACTAATAACAATAATAATGGCAATACATTTTGCTTTTCCAGTTTCTGGATCCTGATATTGTGCATGTTGACTCACTGGTAGAGCAAACTGGTTCTCCTAAATGGAACTGAGCCACAGTTAATATTATCAGTCACACTTGGGCATCTCTGCTTTGGGAAATCAAAATATCTACTTTGAACAAATATATTCGATTAACTTTGAATGTAAATACAAAATACACTATACAGATTATATTTTGTTGGTAAAATCCCAACAGAAGGACACCTAATTATGTTAGTGTCCCATTAAGACCCCAAGCACCACTCTGAGTGTACTGTGTCTCCTATGTTACATCTATGTTCTGGAATCTGTCATGGACATTTATTCACCGAATAGAATGAGCTGCTAATAGAGCAGCTGGTTCTTTCATGGAGGTTATATTCAGTGTGCATATGGAAGGCTGCTTCAGCGGCGCCCACGCACAAGTCATGTTTTGTATCTGATGGGAATTCCCAGTTTGTTTACTTATTTTGGTGAACTATTTGCACTCTTCCTTTGGACCGCCATCTGGCTGAAGTGTGGCTACCATTTCGTACTGTCGGGCGACTTTCTAAGTAACTCTGCGGCGAGAGGAAAGAGCATGCCACTCGATAGTTTCTTGTTTTGATAAACATGTACATCTTGTACTTTTACAGAAAATAAGAGCTGTGTTTGGATTCATCTCTTGAACTATTCAAGCCAAACAAATCGGAATGCCCTTTAAGGCTGTGGACCAAGTGGAGAAGGCCGTTGGGTCCTGACAGTGTGCCACAGCGTCAAAGCAAGGTGCTGGTGTTTACACAACACATTCATGCCTTCAGTACTGAACGATGAACAGATTCCCGCTGATGCTTGTCCTTGCTGCTCTCCATCTGGCAGCCCAGAAACATAAGCCCCTCTGGACCCAAGCACGCCGCCCAGCCCACCTAGCTTCCATCATACAGCTGTGGGGCTGATGAGTCTTTATTGTGAATACATTCTCAAATAAAACTCGTGGGTTTGGTAACTCCAGATTTTAGGAATGTGATTTGGAATTGCACCTCAGGGAATACCTACGTGGGAAGCCGACATCTGTCCTAGAGAGGCGCACTAAATACTGAACCACGGCTTTACCCTAGCCTGAGCAGAATCAGAAACAGGCAGGCGGCAGCCATTGAGGCTGCTGAGGAGGTGGAAAGAAGCTCTCGATCAACCGAGAGTCAGATTGGAAAGGAGGGGCAGAGTGATGGAGAGGGATTGAAAGGAAAGCCAAGCAAGGGGCTTTAGATTCTGCCACCATCTCACTCACCGGCGTGGTAACAAAACCTTCAATTGCTGTTATCACACTTGAATTACATGGCCATTCACAGGAAAATGGTCGCAACATTATAAAGCTATTAGTGGCTACAGGTGAAACTCAAGCCAACTGATCGTTATCACTCATCACCCGTAGAGTCTTGACATGGAGTGACAGACAAGAGAGAGCCGCTAAAACGGAGCTGGGGGTGAATACAGGTATATTCAGACAGACAGTATGAGAAGAAAAATGTGTCTTCTGAACATTAAAGCTTGTCAACGTGTTCTAGTAGAAACCCCACATGGATGAACCTGAAAATGAGCATGACATGTCCACTTCAAATGTCACAAGAGCAGCCCGTAACGGTCTCATACAACGTGCCTCAAAATGCCAATATACATCAAAGCACGCATCGAACCGCAAAGCTCTACACAGCACACTGTGTGTTGCCACTTTAAATGGATCATCAAATAATCACACGTATTGCGAGAAAGCAATTAAAAGAACCAGACTGGGGCTATTTTGTAGTTTAGTATTGCCAATAAGTGTCATTAAAGGCCGAAACCTCCGAATCATCCAGTCGATATTTAAAAACAAATTATTATTTTTTTCATGAAAGGCAATGCTGCCATATTAGCGATGAGGACAGGGTAAGTAATCAGGATTAATGAGCACCACCTGAGGAGTTTGTCCGTCGAAACAAAAACCTTGTGTGAACCTTTAACTCTCTATCTAGCCTGTGCGTGTTGTGCAGTGTCTAGTTCACCTGCAAAGGCTAAGAAATATGACAGGAAAGACAGGCCCTGCCATGACCCGTGAATCATGCTCTCTCTCCCCCTATTCCCCCAGCTCGGCCTCCCCTCTCTCTCTCTCTCTCTCTGTGGTGAATTATTCAACAACAACAACAACAACCGGAGGAGGGGTTGGAAAGGTACATTAGAGAAGTTTCCTAAAACGGAGTGCCGAGGACTGGATCGTAGATCAACCCCCGCCCCCGCCCGCCCGTCCCTCCAGATCTTTATGGGCCAACCTGCAGCAGTAGAGTAGCCGACGCCTGCATGCATCCTGCTGGTGTGAATTACGACAGCACAGCCGGAGCAGCCACCCACCAGAGACAGCAGTAACTGCCGATTTGATGAAACACACACACACTGATTAGCAGCCCGTATCTTTAGTAGGATTAAGTGAGCAGAGCTCTGCCATCACCTGTGTAGGTGGGGGACTGATCTACTCAGATCCGTGTGTGTGTGTGTGTGTAGTTGTATAGCTATCTTTGTGAGCACCAATTTGAAACAAGATATTTTGGCCGGTCTTTTTGGATGGAACGTCAAAGGCCTGTTAAAAGAAAGAAAGAAAGATAGATAGATAGATAGATAGATACTTTATTAATCCCGCAAGGGGACATTTTTTTATATATATTTTTTTATAACTGTCTCAGACCTGGTTTTAGATTCAGCTTAGATTCATGTTTAAGTTGTGTGAGGGTGTGTTTGTGTATGGATGAGTATGTGCCAGGGTGTGGGAACATTTGAGATTTTGTTTTTGGGGATTTAATCATTATTTGACTATTCTAATAATACGTTTTGGTTGAAACTGAACTCTTTTTTTATTTACTAGATTTAAACATTTGATTTGGGGAAATGTCATATATGTAATTATTGGATCGCATGTAGGATGTGATGTGATTTTGCCATCTTTCAAATAAGTTTATTAATGGAAACATTTACCAATCTAGAAGAGAAGAGGCGCAACCTTCAGCCAGAGGTTGCTTTCAGCCCATTCTTCCCAGTGTAGCCTGCTTGATTACAGTAGAATAATGGAGCAACGGTGTGCATTGCTGTCTTAGTGTGTTTGTGATGCGACCACAGATGGGGACCAAAGTCACAGGTTTTAGAATCTTACACACAGTGATGGTTTGACAGTTTTAAATTGGCGCTTTTTAATGGTATAGTGGCGCCAGTTATGTCTCTCCTTTGACATGTTAGGTTGACCTATTGCCAAACCCACAAAGGATCTCTAAAGATACCCACATAAAGGAAGTTAACAAAGTAATGGACCCCTCGTAATGAAAGTGCAAAATAGGATTTTCTTCTTTTCATCACACACTGCAATATCCTTTTTATTCAAGAAGGTAAGTGTAAGTGGTTATATGTGCAAATGTGTACTGCATTAGAGCATCCAGCAGAAACCATCATTCCATTTATCACAAAAAAGGAAAAGAAATCAAAGGAGTCTAAAAAAGGAGTCCTTCATATTTAAGCATTTAGCCAAAATTTTAAAAGTCCTTCCAAAATGAACTTCACCGTGCCAAGGAGAACTTTGCTGATGGTATAACAAGTTAAATCAAGTAGAACTTTATTTGTTGCAAAAGGGCCAATTGGTTTCGCAGCAGTGAAAACTTTGACAACACAGATCAAAAACACACGCAAGGGAATTTAATACAATATAATAAAAAGTAGAGTGGATAAGTAAAAAATAAAGGTAATATTTACCAAACGTCATTGGGTGATCAAGCTGATATTACGGTTTTCTATTGGAGTTGAGCAGTGAAATAGCAGAGGGTATGAAGGAGTTTGATACCTCCCTTACACATTGCAGTAAAATGTGTTTCGAGTGACCAGATTTCAATCAGACAGTGTTTGACCACATGAATGCACAGGTGAAGCCTAAATGCACCCAAAACATGTTGAGGATGGATTGTGATGTGATCAGCCAAGCGTCCTCTGGAGGTGGAAACAAGGGTAAATGCAATTGCTTTTTCAATCCACATACAACAACTACGTGGGTGGAAATACGTCATTTTAGGGCTCCAGAGTACCATTATTGGGCCTGTGCATAATGCAGCCTCCGGAAGCTTCCGCTCATCCCTTTCAGACAGAGCGATCGGATCTCACATAATACCAGGTGTAAATGTAATCAGGTTACAGCACTTCTTGATATGATCCGGATACGAGATGCATTTTAATGCAAAGTGTAAAGGGGGTCGGAGATCACCGTGTTCCAGCCTTTACCGTTGTTTTCTTTCGGCTAACTTTTCTTTTGAGAACTGAAAGAAGCTGCATGGACCTGACTCTCCATTACCTCCAGGGGAGATGGAGACACATTGGAACAGGACGTAGTAAAAGAGGATTCAGTACTTGAAGAGGAGGGAGGTGGTGATCAATAAAGAGAGGCACCAACTTTTGGTGACCATGACCCAACATGGTGGCTTTAAATAAAAGCACGCCGATGACAAACTCAAACTCCATGAGGACGGTGATTGCAAAGGAAAAAATCTCCCACCTTTCAAGAAGTCTGAAATGTCAAAAGTGATGTCTTATTGAGTGATAATAATTAGCTTACACAGACTGAGGATCAGGGCTTAGAGATGTTTGTCAACTCCCTCCTTGTTTTATCCAGCCCCAAACAACTCTCCAGGAAATCCAATTATTGGAATAAGATTATCTGGGCATGGCTGCTCCGCCAGCGTTCAATCTCCCTCCAGCTCCAAATGTTGGCCACCCAACCCCTAATCTCTCCTCCCCGTCCCTTATTTAAGACCTCTCTCGGCAGACCTCTCACCTTTGATAATGGCAAAATTCATCAGCAGGAACCGGCGAGGTCTTAAGGGCGAGGCAGATTGGACGGAGCTATCCTCTCCGGCCGTTTCTCTTCTCATCTCCGGTGGAAACCGGCAGCTATCTGTCACCTCACAGTCACTGGCTGGCATTGCAGCAGACGGCTGCCGTGTGAGGAGAAATCATGGCTCCTCATCCGGAGAATCCTTAAAGGTCAAACCCTGCAGCTTTGATGACTTTGTTTGTTTTTCCATTTAAACCTATACTTCTTATTTGCCGTTTAACTCGTAAGGTAAATGAGTACGCTTGCAAAGAATAATTGTATTAAACAGCTTGAACTAAGACTTAAGATGTTTTAACATGTTGTGTGTTTCATGAATTTGCTTTCCGGCAAGCCTTTAATGATACTCAGAACTTTATGTTTTGTGGGTTAAACTTCTCCCTTTAGTCACACTGCATTACATTGATTTCAAAATTGCCATTGACATTGGCACTGTATGTGCAAAGCTGACATATGTAGCACTCAAAACTTGCCTGACAGTATTTTCAAGGTTTGGACCAGAGGCCTTTTTATTCTGCCCGCCTTGACGTTGCTCATAATGTTCACCATTTTCACCAACAGTGCATTTTATTATTACTGCTCTCTGTTTTGATGTTCCGGAATAAAAATAAAAAAAACATAAGTACAAGAAAGAGGCTGACATTTACATTTTGTCAAAGAAAATAAAAGGTTTTGGTTTGTAAAAAGCACTCGAAGCCATCCGTTTATTAATGCTTTTACTCGTTTAGATTTGAAACCTCTTTGATTTCACAGCATATGCACTGAAAGAAAGGCGCACAAATGTTATTTTTCCCCCATTATCTTGTCTCCTCTAATATGTTATCCTATGTCCTGTGTCACACATGCTTTGATATGCTTGCAGCCTTCAAACTCTTCATCTAGTTGACTGTCTCTGGCTGCAGTCATAGCGCTCACTCGCTATCATCTCTCAAATCTCTCCAGCCAAAGTTATCACAGCACATTCTTTAGGCGATGACAGTGACCCCGACACAGACCTCATCTTGCAGTACCATCTATGACATTTAAACTGGCCTCCAGGGAAGCAGCGAATAAATAAAGACGACAAGAGAGCAAGGGCTGCAAGAAGTGGACCCTCGTTTGAAACGGGTTCAAAAGTTCCGCAGAGACGAGCATGGAATGCTACATCGCCAGTCGCCTCTGGTCTCTGTTCTCCGTGGGTGCTCGTTGCGGATCGTGCCTTATCAAAGTGTCAGCAACAACCACACAGTTCTATTCAGTCCTTCATATCTAACCATCTGAACTATGGCAACCGTTTAGTGCCCAGTGACCCAAAGAGAGCTTTAATTCAATTATGTTGATCTAAATGCAGCCTTGGCTGGAATTTGCTCTTATTCAAGCAATTATTATTACATATACTATATTTCATAGGTTAGCCTCTATAAGAAATTAGAAAAAGAAGTGCATGTGCCTCTAGTTGAAGACATTTCTTGTTACGTTTGATTTGTTATCAGCTAAAAAGTTCTTCTGCAACTGTCCTTACACGAAAATTGAAAACAAAAATCCAGAGAAATATTTCCAGCCAGTGAATAGACTCTGGGATTTGTTAATAACAATGAAGATTATAGGGTCAGATGGCGAAGGTCCGCACTGTTTGTTGCTCATGGTTCGCCTGTCCTTGGTCTCAGAACAAGTCGTATACGGTACGTCATTTTCAAAATGTGTGTTTCAATGATATTAAACCTACAACATGAAGACAGTTCATGGTAATGTGATGGTTACAACACAATGTACCATTAACTGCAGACACCATTCTCTTGAACTCTCAAACACAGAAAATGTGGCCTCAATTCTATACTTTGCGTATATGAAGTCATAATTATGAAATGCCCTCAGGGTTCCCCTAGGAGCACAAACACCTTAATTAATGGTTGTATTATCATGGGGCGCCCAAGTAATACATTGAGATCTTGACGGGATGGTTGAATGCAGGTTAGCTCAACCCCTAGAGAGGAGGTCATTTTAAAAAGTCCTTGGGGGGGTGTGTAATTAGACGCCTACTTAATGTTCTGTGATTACCTTGAGATTAATATAAATGGGAATTTTTCATGTGATCGTCTGTTCATATCCATTTGAATCTGAGCCCCATCATAAACTGGGGAAGAACACTGCTTTCCACCAAATGGGAATCCAATGCGGTTAGTTAATTGCTGGTCTCGCTTTTCCAAAAAATGTTCTAGTCTATTTTAAAATTTGATCACTTCATTGGCATATCTTTATTTCATTTATGAGATAAATGGTTTCTCACAATTATACAACAAGCTCTGTGTCAGAAACTCTGTTCTGTTTCCAGGACATTAGAAAGTGAATTGACCCCAATCTTAGCTGCGGAGGGAACTCCTCTACACTGAAGGCCGCAATGCTACCAATAGGTCCAACACATTCACCAGCTGCAAGTTGACAGGCATGACTTTCTATTCGGGTTTTGTCATGGAGAAAAAAAACCTTATCGGTTTCTCTGAACAAGCCCTGAACTCTGAATTTGGCTTTTTATTCAGCTGTGTCACAAGCTGCCGCAGCTCTGGAGATGTTGACACATGATGCATCCAAAAGCAGCTATCACTACAGAAGCAGCTTTTGTTCTAAAACATTCTCGACACTCAGGACGGGGATTTATCTCATCTCCAAACTTCCTTTATGTTACATTATGGATCTGGTATGGTAGCTCTGTTTGATGGGAAAACGTGACTCCAGGGAAGTTGTTAAAGGCCACCACAAATCAAATGGGGAGGAGATGCCAAATGACTGCCCAAATGGCCCAAAAAAAACAACATAATGTATAACATAGAGCACTGAATAGTGTTGACTCTCGTCCGTCAGGAGCAAAGGTGGAAGTAGTGTGCTGTTGTAACAGAGCCACAAAGTGGGAGAGGAAGGAGTTTGGGTCGGATATTGGTCAACAAAATCCATCCATCCATCCATTTTCTTCCCTCTAATGTCTTTTTGTTAACCATGGCTGCAAAGTAGCAATTTTAACCCAAACTATGACCTTTCCATAACCAGATGTATTTTCTGTCATTATGGAGTGTACTGACCAACTACATATTTTATCATTTCATTTGGAGGATTTATTGATTTGCAGAGGTAGAAATGCAGGTCGCAGTGCAAGTTGGGTGGCGAGTAGTACATCAAACTTGCATGTAGGAGACCAGAGTTCATGTGCTGTCACCAAATGTCATATGAAATGTTGGCTTTTTTGAAGCCATAATCACGTATTTGCCTAACGTTAACAAGGAGTTTTAGTTGCCTTCACTTCTGTTCAAAAATTCAAATAATAATAATTCACAAATGTTGTTCGTGAACTTGGAATTTGCCCATTATCAACTTTCTGTCTGAGTTTGAGTTCTGGTTTAGATTATTGGGTTGTGCAAGCCTCTCTGATTCTATTTATTTCCTCTATAAAACCCGATGGCATGAATTGTAAAACTGTGTCAAGCACAATCCTTACAAGCTAATTGTCCGGAACCATAGATGATTGGAATGATTGCAAAACTGTAAAAATAAGATCCAAAACGCATGTTTCATATTATCATACTATCAGAAATGTATCTTGGAACTTTTGCAATCACAACATTTGATTACAAAATTCCCGGAAGATGTTGCTTTGACTGATTCCTTGCATATCATGTTTTACTTCACACAGAAAAGTAAGAGAACCAGGAAACAAATTGTAATTGGTCAGCTACTTAACCTCTCTAGTTCCTTCTACAAATAGAAAAAGGTTTTCTCTGAATCAAAGACACAAGAAGTGATAGGATTCTAAATCAGCTTTTGCCTTTTGGATAACATTAAATGGGGTATTGGGGAGATCCAGCCAATAATCTTGGATCAGCACTCTTTAAAGAGATGATAAGTCTGGACTGGACCTCCCTGCTTCTATCTTAATTCATTCTGAACTAACAGAAATAGATCCCTCAATATTCTGTGTGAGCCAAGTCTGCTGCATTCATTGCGACATCCATCTTTAAAGGTCTTCAAAGTCTTCTATCAGGGTGCATGCCTGAGGGACAGCTCACTGCAGGCTGGATGACCCACATATTCTGCGTTACCATCTTTATTCACTTTGGTCTCATGCTCTTTCTCTTTCCATTTACCAGGGCCCTATCTGCTCATTTACAGGCTGCTATCCCACAGCCGATCCATCATCCTGTTTTGTGCCACGCAGTGACTTGGTGTTAATGTATTTTCTCAGGGCACTCCAGCAGCGTTCCCGTCCAGGGGTCTTACAGAAGAGCTATCAGGTTCACTGAAAAGTCATTATAGAAATATGGCACTTTTGTACGACGCTTTTAGAGTTCAGGAGATCATTTTGGCCACATATGGAAATGCAGAAAAGTGTAGGAAATCAAATGCAAACAAATTTGAGCTGCATTCAAAAATCAAACCCTGAAACATCCAACCCTCTAGTTATGGTTTAGACGTCAACACTGCTTGGTTAAGCTGGTGAAGCCACCTGATTAATGTTGGAGATGTTGGATGTTGGAAAAGTCTGACAGCATAAGACACTACATGTCTACTTTCTTTACATTTAATGGAAACTCAGGATGCAAAATCTTCCACTTTGTACTCCCTCTCATCGTATTTTCACCATCCACCCCAAACACCTCCCAACGACAAGCGTGTCATGCATAAATGTTGCACTTTTTAACGTAGAAAATACATAATCCAGGGAATTTAATCCATAATCCAGGCAGGAATTGTGTACCCCCTTAAAACCTAATTAATAAAGAAGAAATTAGGAACATAGAAATGTCATTTCTCGGAGACAGAGTGGTAAAATCACAGTTTCCGTGTGGCTGTATTGCTCGTATTGCTCGTCTCCATATTCAGAAATGTTCTTTCAAAACCAAATCCATTCTGAGGACTCAGTGTCTACAAAAAGTAGCCTACACCCAGTCCATATAATTCAATTCAGTCCCCTGAATTGCACCTGTTCAATAAGTAATTCCACTCTTTGACACCCACCAATTTTAAGAGCTAAGGAAGACCAGCTGAATGTCAGCGGTAATAAAGAGGGAAGGAAGCTTATGTTTGAGGTTGACTTAACCTGAACTTCTACGCGTGCACTCTGTAAAATATAAAATAGCCAACCAAAGAGAAGTATCACTTTAAATTCCTTTTGACTTTGAAATGCCACGCAAACAACATTGACATATAGCATTGTCTTTGTTTTAAGGCCTCTCATCAGGCCATTTGAAAGTGCAGTCACAAAACTATAGGCCGTGTCTGGCTGACTTTCTCTGAAGCCCGTTTGACACTGCAGCCTGTCTCTCTGGTCTGAGCGCTGTCTGTATGTGAAAGACACAGACATCTGCCACTTCGGAAAACTCAAGCTGAATCAAAGCCAATAAAGGACGCGACCCCTCAGCATTTTTGCAATGTGCATTCCCTCCCAATGACTGAGCACTTTCTTTTGTTCTCAAGCAGAGACAAACAGGATAATATGCTCTAAGACTTACGAGATACGATCTTAAATGGCACAGTCTCCACAATGCAGTAGACTCACCTTAACTGTCCTGAAGAGGCACCTTTAAAAAAAAAAAAAAGCCAGCGTGACAATCCGTAGGAACACTGGCAACCAACAGGACAAGAGATTGGATCAATATAGAGGTAAATCAGAGAGGCTCTTAACCCCAGAGCAAGATAATGGAAAGCAACATTAAATCCCCTCGCAGAGAGGATTAGAAAATTCTTGCACAGCACGACCAACAGGCCCTTAACCTAGATGACAAAAAGGTCATCTGTCAATGTGTATTACAAAAAAAAACTACAAGAGCTCCAAGATGACATGAGCATTTTCTGACCTGCTGGCATGATTAAAAATTTTCCCTTTTCATTGTTTGTATCCCAACTCTTCCATGATTTTGCATACATCTACTGTAGATAATACAGAAAATACATGTTAATCAGGGGGTAAAGGATATGTTATGTGGGGGGGGGGGGGGGGGCATCTTTTTTTGATGCTTTTTATGCACTCTGGCACATTATTTACATTCAAAGTGCCCGTCTTAATCATAAATAATGGTGTATTATCATGGATTAAACTGCAGCAGTATTTAAAGTGATTAACATTACCTTCACCTTTGCGAGCTGCAACGTTAAAATGATGCACACATTAATGCATCAATAATTATGATCCAATATTAAAATTAACTATTTTCTCTAATGGTCCATAATGAGCACTTTTACATTTGGCACTTTAACTAAAAGACTTGTGTACTTTTACTTTAATATTTTTAATGCAGGACTTTTACTTCTAACAGAGTAGTTATATTTTACTATGAGTATTGGCTACTTTTCCGGAAGTCCACCACTGCATGTTAATGTTAACTTCTTACCCTTCCTATTCTTTTCGTTGTTTTTTTTCCATCTGGACGTGTGCCCTCTGCCATTTCACCTCCATACTCTTCCTGCAGTAAGTCACTCACCGCACACAAAACTTCGCACATTCAAACACAATGTGTCTGCCTGCACAGCATTTAAATTCATCCTCGGGGCTACTCTCAAAACATTCATTGTTCCAGCCCCAGCAAAATTGACCTGGTGGCACCAGCATATTAGAGGGTTGGCCTGTACGTGCCCTATTTAACCGCTGACATGAAACACAGTAAATATAGCCTGGTAACATCTAATTCTGCCCCTTATGAAGAGGGCCATGCAGGCAGAGTCTACTGCATTCTGCAGCAGGCAGAGGACAAGTGCTTCTTGAATTTAAACACAGTTTTTCATTCAGCCGTAAATTAAGTGGGCCATTGTTTGTTGTTCGGATAACCTATAAAAGTATTTGTTTTGCGAAATGAGTGTTAACACCAATCGTAAAAAGGAGACATCTGTCATTGGACACGTTCCAAAATTAAACATTTTTATTCTTAAATCAATTAAAGGAAATCAACAAAATTGAAAACATGTAGGCTCCATCCTCCTCACCCCCCGATACCTATGGACACAACACACTTACTGCATTGTCAATGAGCATAAACAAGGTTGTTTAAACTCTCCTATAGCACATATACAGGAAAATGATGCTTTTGAGTGCTTATTAATTTGTGCTGCTCACAAGTTACAATGATGAGTTCACAGCGCCCTGTTGATCGACCCCATCACAGCAGTGTAAATGGTCTATGCAGTGCAACATGGATCATGTAGACAGAACTGAAACGTGACGGCTCATGCAAAGAGCCGCTGCACAACACCTGAGGTGGTCAGTAATCGTCGGTAAACATCGGACGGAGTAATTGCTATTGTATGTCTGTATGGAGCGAGAGATGGACGATCAGAGAGTGACTTTTTGCCAGCAGGTATGTTCATGTTCTTCCTTTACTTGAAGCCACATAATCTGTGCTGCCCTGACAAATTGTAGTACTTTGTATGAATGCCATATAACACCTTAATAATGCCCCATCTCATGGTTTCCAAGACGAAACACTGAATGCGCGCCATGTCTTTGATATGCTCGAGTGACACGGTCTAAGCTGGAATGACGGAGCGTGCCTGGGTGATGTGTTGTTATGTCACATCTGTTTGTCTCTTACCCGGCCATGATGTATGATTTATTGCTGTGAAGGTCAGAAGAACTGCTTCAGCTTATAACAATAATCATTTATTCCGCGTTGGGCTGCCTTTGACATTGTGTTGCACATTTGAAAGATCATTCATATTTTAGAACAAACCCAACCGGGGATTTCATTGGACATTTATGTTACAACCCCATCCATTACCCGAGCAATTTCTGCTCATATAGAAATGTGATTCTGAGACAAGACAGTCAATTTACTCTCGTGCGATGACATTGCTGACCTTTGTTTGCCCCCAGCAAAGCATTCAAGAGAATCTTCAGTTTACATGTATTTGAAAATCTAAACAGACAAAATGTGGCAATGGTGAAATTAGACCCTATCGCATGTTTTGTTGTTTTCTTCTCGTCTCTCTCTCTCTTTGGGACAGACGGCGTCTATTAAAAAGGCTCGCCGGAGCGAAAGATATTAAGTTCCCAGTCTCACACCACTTTCATGCACTCTGGCTGTGTTCTGCTGGGCAGTCGTGCAGAACTTGCTCACTGAGGCCACTTGAACCGCATCTCTTGGGGGAGCATCTAGGATGTGTGCAATGCATGCCAGTCACACATGCAGCCTCTCAGGCGGTAACCTCCTTTGGCCTCATGTGTTGTGTTCCATACCAGCTACAGTGCTCAGCTCATTTCCTTTTCCCCAAATGGTGTCAATTAATGTTAGAACTGTGCTCACATCTAAGAGCTCCAGATATGTTGATCCCAGCATGCCTGCTTTTTCTCACACAACATGCATAGATGTTGTTGCACAACATGTGACTTCCTCAGAAGTTTAGTACATTCCGCCAGTGCAATTGGCAGCTTACAACTGACAAAATACAGCTGTGTTATGTATTGAAATGCATTTTAAATCAAGAGTAACGGACATTCTTTAACACTTGAAACCCAAATCTATACATTTGTTGAATAGGTATTTTAATTAAATATAGCTTGATATGATGAGGTTGTTATATCATCTTATAATTCTGCAAATTAAATGATTCAAAACAAGATACAATTAAGATTTAACTAAATTACTTATTGAAGTTTTTGATTCACGCACATGAAGGGTTTGTGATCATGTAGTAGATCACATAAGAGTCATAGACAGTGGATTTCATTTGATGTTATTTGTTGTACTTTTACCATATTGTAATAGTACAATATAGAGTTGTAATGATTAGTCAATTAATCGATCAACAACAAAGAATAATTGTTATGATCAAATAAAAATAATTTAAGCATAAAGGATATAAATTAATACTTTTCTCGTGTGACTTCTTGCAGTTCTTCATCTCTTGGCAACTGACTGAACTAAATATCTTTGGGATTTGTATTATTGGTAGATATATGTCAACTTGGACTTTAGGGCATAGTGAAGAACATTTTTTCCTATTTTCTTACATTTTATGTAAGCGGAAAATAATAATAATTTGTAGTACTATTACAGTCTAGTACCGTATATCTAGTACAGTATATTTATATTCCATTAACCCATAATCCATTTTTAACTGCATTTTCACCTTTTCCATGCAGACCTCTCTGCAATTTATAGAAAGAATCAAGATAGCAGATCTCCAGCCATTTCACTGCATGAAGCTTTGAAACAATAAGCAGTGTGGTGGAGACACTGATTGCAGGCCAGGACAGGACGAGGACGGCACAGATTGCTAACCATGTGGCGTCGTGTCAGCGACTCAACTTGTTTCTTGCTCAGTGTGATACATGTTGTCGACAGGCACCGGTGGCAGACACACCGAGTGTAAGGAGCAGGCGGAGCAAAATCAGATTTAGGCCTGGCCCGTGAGCCAAATGGCACCTCCGGAACTGCGGAAGTACCTGTTGGGTTGCTGTAATCCAGTGAATTTCTTACTTCTCCTTCTGCCGATAGACAGGTTTCCTGTTAATAAACAATCAAGGATACATGGGCAGCAGGAGTGTAGAGAGTGCATCGCTGCCCTCCTTGGATACCACTATGGGAGATAAAAGAGGATCAAGCGTCCTCTACGGTCCCCTTCCAGTCCAGAGATGCAGTGCACTAATGGGTGCCCTTTAATGGAACAAATGTGATGCACTGTCGTATACATGTTTGCGCTGTGCCGGATGTTCTCTGTTAGTGCAAAAACTCATATTCAACATGATCGTGGTAACTGTAAATTTCTTCGATGAAGAATGATGAGCGTAACAATTACATTTTCCATTGAAAGCCATGTCAAAGTCAACCTCAAGGTATCATCGCAAGAGTCTGACAAATGTTTGCACTCTTCATTCGGCAGCCTTAAACACACAGTAAAGGTGTGTGGAGGAATGGCAAATGTGGAAGCAACAATCTGCATTTTAGTCTGACACTATAAGAAAAAAAATATACAAATCCGCATACAGAGATGAGCAGTTCTGCATGACAAAGAAGTAATTTGGGCTGACAGTGCAAGAATAAGTCAGCAGTGCTACCCTATGAAAAGGCCAGTGTGTGTAGTTTGCCCTGTGCTTCCATGCATGTTGAGACCATTACTGTTGCTGTCCATCTTCTGGGAGGGGCGGGGGGGGGGGGTTATGGTCAAGTCGAGTCGAGTTCTTCATCAACCTGAAGCGGAACAACAATTAGACTGCGTGGATCGAAAGGATGGATTCAGTGACATTGTCAAAAAGATGCTGGCAAACAAGACGGCCAGAGCCGAGAGCAGGAGGCATGTCCACTCTGTAAGTGGATGTAATGCTTTAAATGTCAGGTCCTGATCTGAGTTGACAGTAAACTCTTCAGAAGCCATGTCAGGTTATGCAAAACCGAGTGCCGAAGATTCACCAGCAGCTGATTGTGACATACCCACGACAAATGGGAGGAATAATGTCCGTTTGAATCACTCCAGCTTTGAGAAACCCCTTGAACTTTAACATTTTCAAACTATTACTGAGATGTCTAAGTCCGGGTCTGAAAAATGAACGTATCTGCCTTAATTAAACTTGCATTAGTTCTAATGGCCACCAGGGGGAACCTCCTCTGGTTCCAAAAAGAAGTCCAATTATATAGTCTGCAAGAAAACGACTCTACCTCTTCCTTGATTTATTACATCAGTTGTACATGAATTTATGGTCTCCATTGCTAGTTCAATGTCAAGTACAGCATGCCTTTCTTGCTGACCATGTAGAGCTATCAAAATCATAACGCAGGATCATTGCTCTTTCCAAGCCGTGACTCAAGCAGTGACTCATCTTTTTGAGATTCAATATTTCCCTTGCATGGATGAAAACAGGTGTAATCATTAAAAAAAAAAAAATGTTCTGTGCCCACTCAGGAGACACACATTGCCATCAAAATGACTCTGATGCTGCATATAATGAATGACTCTTTTGGCTTTGATTTGATTATGAGCGACTTCTTCCAAAAGAGGTGCAAATTGGGAAACAACATTAATAGCAAACTCTGTTCAACTAATGCACCACCTCTTAACTATGATAAATTGGGTAAGAATGTGTCTGTATTTGACAATCTAATTTAAAGCATCCATTTTTACACCAAACGGAGAAGCCCACCAAAAACAAGCCGAAAGCAAAATGTTCTTTCTCTTCAGACTTTTATTTCTACACTTGCCTTGGGCCGGAGCACTGACCTGGTCACGGATGCTGATAACATGTCGGTCAATTTTGGGTCGACGCCAAACAACTACCCTTAATTACTCCTGTCTGTTATTTGGGGCACTGCTGACAAATGAGTCTTACCATAGATCCTGGATCCAAAAAAAGCTGAGAGCAAGTCAAGTTTAAGTTAAACTGTTGATAACATGAATGAGTCATTTGTCAAGTTGTCATGGGCCTCTAAAAGCCACGGCTTATACTCATGCATGGATTAGCTGCAGACGGCCCCAGCCATCAAAGCAAATTAAGGCTAGAGGAAGTCAATGTCAATCAGCCAGGTAGTCCACGGAGGGGAACTAAAGCTCACACAGGGCTAACAATGAGCAAACCATGCATAAAGGAACCACGGCAAAGACGTGCAGGAACGTTCGCTCATGTTACACGCATGCACGTAATCATTTTTAGTATGAACACTGACGTGTTATTTAGTACTTTTTCTACAGTTTCATCTGAAAATTGCGTGGAAAAAATACAGACCTGTGGCTCTGCAGGACAGTGGCTCTAATGCAATGCTAGTCAGCATCATTGCATCAAACGATCACTAGCAGCAAGTACGAAGCAGTACTAGCAAATGCAAACTTCATCACCATGTTTTATTCACACAAACTCATTGCTGGATAACTGGTGGTGCACATTTGAAGCTCTATTAACAGCCAAAGCCAACTGTCACCAATGGAATGGTTTGTAATCATACCATTGGTGACACTTAGCATTGTCCTTGTCGTTCAAAGAACAGTTAAAAATAAAACAAATTAAGTAATGCCTACGCTTCAAATTTCTAAGATCGACATTTTTCCATGCACAAAGCACAAAGCAGTACTAACTACGGCTGTATCAAATGTCAGCTTAAAAACAAAACCTGTCTGTCCTCATATTCACAAAATGGACTTTAATTAATGAATATAAATCATCAGTGCGTGCCTCTCTTCATGTGAGGCAAATAGGAGTGAAATATATTTTTTGTGAAAGGCTTAAAGCCAGCAAATATACCATAGATTGAAGCAGAATATTTTGTTTGATAAAACCATTTTGGAAATCTATATTTTTTTCTTGTTTTAGTTTCTGAATGCAGGGTAACAACTGATCCACCTCGCTTGATCTTATCGAAGGTTCTTCAAGTATCAAAAAGTTCAAAGTGAACTCTCCATACCCAAGTGTGTGGATCTATTCTATCGGTCTGGTTCTAGTTTTCGGAAATGTTTGGATCCTTTGAGTCAGAAACAATCCGATGCAGCCGCCACTGGAATCTAAACAGTATCATACTAATAACACTAGTGTCGGCTATTCTTTATTTGCAACGGTGCACAAATACGGGCTTTAAACAGAATATATAGAAAATGCAAAAAAAAAAAAGAGCGGTACAGAATTCAAATGTTGATTTAGAATGTGAACGTCAACGTTATAATAGGAGCTTCCAACTATTAAGGCCCTACAACTGCACATCTGTGTGTATTTGATGCTCTGTTAACAGCCTGTTAAAAACCACCAAGGTAACAGTAAGAATAACGTCAGCACTGTCCTTGGTGTGCAAGCATACTCCTCTGTTTGACACATTATACCACTATTCTAAAACAGTTTTTTAATTTTTTGTATTCTTCTTTTCAATCTTTTAAGTTGAAGGCTATTGCTGAGTGAGCGATGCAGGTGCACCCCCTCCCCACCCCCCCCCCATGCTTATGCCATAGCAAAGAAAAAGGCTGGCAGTGGGTGGGGAATTGAACCTTCTAATCTTCTTGTGGTGTGGTAATACAACAGACAACACCACCTAGTTAACAAATGCCATTCACTTCAGTACACTCGTCTTCAAAGTCCAGAATGGAAAGTCAATGTGCATTAAGGTTGAGATAGGGTGAAAAGGATAGGAAACATATTTAACTCTTTTACAGCCATTCAATTCTACAAGTAAGCTCCTGCTTCCCACTGTGCAAGTTTAAATGCAGCTTGCAGTGGTTCTGGCTGGAAATACATGAACTCTACAACAACAACACTTTCTGGTGGATGAGTGATGGAATAAAAGACATAATATAAAAGTCTGTATGTGCACTGCAAGCTGTTACTGAGTTGTAAAAAGGGTGTTTTGAACACAGTGCTCCACCTCCTGCTCCGCCAAGAACAGCCTACACGCTCTCCAACAACAAAACTGTCTTCACCAACGCCTCCATCCAAGCTGCAGTGAACAACACAATCTCATGCATTCATAAGACACGTTGTCTGTCAGTCATTTCCAAAACAACTCGTATGAGAGTTCAAAAACACAATCAGCCGATCAGCTTTTTTTCAGATCGACATGTTCAGTTTAGTTTAGTTTAGTTTGATTTAGGTCGACAACATGGTTAAAAGCTGACACGTAAAGTCATGTGTAACACACATCCATATACCCTGTTTTCTGCCCTTCCGGCTGTGCTACTGAACATAATACTATATGCCATTTAAAAAATGGCGTCTCCAATTTGTCTTTTTATCAAGTCTATAATCCTTGGAGTGAAACAAGAGGTCGCCTGTAAGGAAATGTAAAAATGATTGACCGGTGATTTTGTTGTTCTGGTAAGGGCATTCTCCTCCGAGTTGCCGGGAGTATAATGCTGACACAACAGGTTAAAGGGGCATGAATTAAAAACCAAGAGACTGATGTATCTGCACTCTTTTTGTGTTGTTCTATATTCCTAATCACTTGGCCATCTTACTCATTTGTTGTGTAAATGCAATATTTCTGTTCATTACGAGCCATCATAAACTAACCACACCAGAGACCTGGAGATGTGTTGTTGCAGGTCACACTGCCTTGTACTCACACTATGTAGTGGGCATGGTTATTCTGGTAAACTAAAGATAAATTCAATAAATGGCATTTCCTGAGGACATTTTTTCACTTTTGATATTAATCTTGTTTTCGGTGATATATTCCGCTACGCTAATGACACACTAAGGACCCTGAAATGAAATGAATCCATTAAATAATGTTTTGCTGATCAAGCCCTCACTCCACAGCTTTTTCTTTCGTTTTATTCCCAATCGACTAGTCATACTGGTTGATTGTACGCCTCCCCTCAGGGATTTGTACACTGCTGCCCAAATGTCTTCCATGTTTTCAGTACAATGGCCGTTGCTAAGTTGTACCTCTCTACGGAAACACTACTTAAGATTGCTCCAAATCTGGTGCTACTATAAGTGGACAAGATGACACATCTTTTTAAATAGTTTTATCCATGAAAAGTTGCATGTATTAGATATACAGTTTGAAGAAAACTCTATAGAACATAGACGGTATATACGATGTGGACGTAGTCCCTGTGACATCACCCGTTTGGAAGCCTCAAGATTGGCATTTTGGCTGTCGCCATCTTGTTATTTGCAACCAGAAGTGACACGATAGGGTGGAGCTAAGTAACTGAATGCTGAATGAGACATGATTAGCCTATAAATGTTACAATTAACTTTATTAAACTGAAAACACACTGGAAAAGGGTTTAACTTCTAAGAGGTAAATACGGAAAACTCTGAGACTGGACAAGGCCGTGGTAGCAGCCTGTCAATCTAAAGGTAACCGCGCCCTAAAGCATGTCCTGCTTTATTGTCCATTTTACTCTAAATGAGACCATAATATAGGAAATCAACATCGTGCTGTATTGAAGAAGACCTGAATCTAGCGATTGCGACCATAAACTCATGTTTACAATGCTTACTGAGGTAATAAATCAAGTGAGAAGTAAGTAGGTAGTAGTTAGTAGTTCTCTGATGCGATCAGAGTTCTTATTTGCAACCAGAGGAGTCGCCCCCTGATGGCCATTAGAAAGAATGCAACTTTAGGGCTCTTCCGCGTTGGCTTTTCAGACCCGGAGGTTTCCGCCTGGTTAAGACTTTTGTTGCATAAATCCTGTTTACACGTGACGCTCAGAATTCATTGGAGTGTGAATTCACCTCCCGCGTATCTTTGTCTCAATTAACCCTCAGTGCCATGCTGCAGGAACATGACGCCTTCTTTCCACTCTTCAGCTTTTCTACTGTGTCCATCGAATGGTACTGTAGCATTGGCTGTTAGTATTCAAATTGATTTCCAGCAGTGCTGTAAGTGTCTGTCAGTCCTCATGCTCTCACTCTAATTGCTGTGTGTTTTTCCTGACCAGTGAAAATTCCGACTTAAAGTCTGCTTCACTGAGTGGAAGTCGAAACAGGCCTGGCTGCTTCATTACTTCCCCACAACAACTTACTGTCCTCGCATCAGTAGTGTTGTACATGTACACGCTCCCCAGCTGTTTGCATGGCCCACATAGGCAGACAGCTCACTGCAGTGACGCACTGGCACCTTGTCACCGTGTTTTGGATCAGCATAAACAAGGTGCTGCTCTCTGCTCGTCTAAACGTCGAATGAGAGCACAAGCTGCTCGTCATCTCTCTCGTCAATGGACTCGTCAATCAAGAGTGAAAATGTGCCACTTTTAAACCTCTCAATGACGGGCAGGACACTCTCAGGCGCCAAGCTTCTCTGCAGAATCTGAATCAGTTTGGTTACAAAGCTGTTTGGCAATTTGACGATGAAAAACACGCCAGCAAAGTCCTGTGGTGCTTGCTGGTGGGCCACGTTCTGCCGCGAGAGTTACCAAAAATAATTGTAGGTCTTACAAGGACACACTTGTAGCCAATCACGGGCAAGGACACAAACTTTTTAACAAACCAACGTATCCTCGCACAACGGTTCGTATTATATCTTACAAAAATTGTTCACCCCCTTTTTGTGCTTTTTCCAAAGAAACTCCAGCAACATAATTTCTGCTTATTACATTTAACAGTATTTTCCAAATAAATTAACTTAGTTAGGTTTAGGCAACATAACTGCTTGTTTAGGTTTAGGAAATGATTGAGGTCGTTATATTGGTATTGGACAAAGTCATATTCGGACCTGATGATGGCGAAGGATGAAACCACAAAGTAGGACCGATACTCAGGCAGTGTGTTATTGTGCGCAGAGACTGCATGCTCTGAGCTAAATCAAGCTTTTTCAAATGATGCCCATTGTATGCGCTTTCTAAAGAACCGAAGGTCACTTTTGTTTTTCAAGTATCATTTTATTCAGGTTTTTATTACATGAAGGTTTTCAATGAGAATGTCCTTCTGAATGGCACTTATCCTCGATCCCCGGGAGTGTTAATAAACATAAATGCACATGTGCATGGGCAGTGACACAATAGCTGGCAGATAGGCGTAAAAGTGTTCAGTTGTGAAGAACAATTCCAAACACATGACGGTAACGGTAACATTGACAGCGTCGAAACAGCATTTCACACTGAGAAATATGGAAGTGAAAAGCATATACGGAGGCAGCATTTTCAATTACATGCTGAGATAATAAATCTGGCGGGATGAAAATATGGACGTGAGTCTCCTGCAAATCCACTGCAGAGTAAACAGTTTTTTGAGCAAGCAATAGAAAGAGATTAAGACCATGTTGACGACGCCCCTATTCTTCCTGCTACTATTTCCCTCTCACAATAAATAGAGTTCTATGTTATCTTATTCTTGGTAGTTTTCCAATGTTGCTTTTGCACAAAGTAACATGATGGAGGCACAACGCTCTGCAACACTACTGAAAGAGTCACCTCTGTGACAGTAACAATTGGTAACTGGACTCGGGGTTCAGACGCGTCCCTGTTTAACTCAAGAAGCTTTGGCATCGTGTTTGAGATATAAGTAGGTGTTGTAGACGATATCAGACAGGAGCTTTGGAAAGAAACAACATTGTGTGAAATGAAATACGTTATACTGAGAAGAGAAGTGACATAATGGGGCAACAGTGCATTTTGCCTGCTTTAGTGTCCCTCGCTAACCGAGGCTCAGGTTGGTGGTAGCGAGGAGCAAAGAGACAGGCATGGCCGTTCCCTCTGTGTCTTCAACATCAACCAGACTGGAGATAGGATTTAAGGTTTCACTCCCATATGCAAAGTTATTTGGTGCATTTGTTTATGCTTCATGTGCAGCCACATCTGACACACACACACACACACACACACACACACACACACGCGCTTGGGAGATGAGTCATTCCCTTTATGAATCATATTGTGTCTCCTCTTTAACTAGTGTGGGGTTTGGTGAAAAAAAGAGCAACTTGTTCCAATAATACATTGTTATACTGTACTGTTGTAGCTGTGACGGTGCAGTGAATTCTAGCAGATGGCGAACACATGAAGGTATGAACGTGTTGAAAGACATAAGTTATTGATAGATTTATTGAGGACGAGACAGCCCTGTGTTTTACTTACCCATACGTGAATGAGAAGTTGTGTTGTTTTTTATTCACGAGAGCTATGTGCCTCTGGGGTTCTTCCTTTCGACATCATGTTAATAATACTTGACTTCCATGTCTTCATGTAGTTATGGGCATTTTCTTGTAAACAAACTAAATTTCAGTTCAAATTTTTTCATCCAAAGTCCATTGTATGTGTCCTTAAAGTTGAAGAAATAGGGTATGTTAAAGGAAGGATTTTAAATCCAGGTTTTCTAGCTTTCAGTCGTCGTTGCTATGCATGGTATTGCTGCATTTCTGTTACCTCGCTACTTCTAATCAGCGTAATGGTGTGAAAGAGATGGCAGAACTAGACTCGCATGCAACAGAAACAGGGATCCACCCATGAAAACATGACTCCAGCGGTGGAGTCACTGCTCGTGGTGAAATCATGCATAAATGCTTTCTTGTTCCAAATCCCTGATAACGCTGCAAAGTGAACAACAAATCAGTGTTTAAATCTTCAGGAGGAGAGGTCGTTGACATTAGCGGTGAGCAGCTGATGGGCAGCACAGTCCTGCTTGGCTAAATAATGGAGCTGACAGCTAACATACGGAGGTTATATTTAGTAAAATTGTGATGCGTTTAAGCCCTATTCAGTAAAAAACGAGTATTATGCAAAGATGAATTATTGTGTTATCATGATGTAAAATGTCGTTTTTGGCGAGAAACTTGAATAACCGCAGATATTGTTATGCGCCTGGGGTGCAACTTGTTTTTTTGTCAGGGATCAAACTGCCAACCTTGACGTTAAAGGACAACCGCTGAGCTACATCCGGCCTTTTCCAAGTTGTAATTATAAAAGCACAATGCTTGGCTCGAGAATCCTTAGAAAGGAATTTCAATTCATTCTGGCTATTCATTCATGAGATAGCAGAATGCAGCTCAGTGAATACAAAACCTTATTTTTCAGAGCACACTCTATACCACTGTACCAGGCATACTTGAAACTGTGCTGCATGGAAAATAATGTTGAAACTATGACAGTAAACAACATACAAAACTTTGACGAAAGCATTTTGTTGGATAACTGATAACACGACACAGCAAAGACATAATGTTCTGAATCCGGCCTTAATCTGTCATTTTGTCAGATATGAAAGTCTTTTCACAATCAGAATAGCATCCGGGGTTATAAATGTGAATCGCTTGTGGACTTTCTTTTACCTGTCCTGTCATTTCAGATTCGTTTCCTTGAATGTTTCCTGGAGAGGACTGTGCCATTTGGTACTAAACGAAGGGAAAATGGAGACAGGGTTGTGTGACAGCACACCTGGTTAGTATTTGAGTTTATAAGAGAGAGCCAAGGGATGATGCGGGAGAAACAAAAGGGCAGAGAATATTCCAGAACAAAAGTGCTGTAATCCTAATTAATAAAAACGGGCAAAAATCGATTAAAACCCCAAATATTAAGGTGTTGCACTCCCATTATTCCCAGAGAATATATTTAACAAAGATTATACCGATTTTAAGCAGAATTCTGATTTTTCTTTAGCAAATTTAACTTATTTTATAATTGATATATACACATACCAAAGATCCACAAACATAAGCTTTGATTTATTATAGGAGGTAATTCTTTGTCGCATTGTAAATTGCCTGTAACACTCAACCACACAGGATTTTTCTACATGTAGCTGAGCATGCAAAAATCCCTTCTGTGAACAGAATGAGACTCTAGGCTACGCCAAATATTAATTGGAATTAATTATCAGTGTAACAATTGAAAACTGTTGCCGTTTACCGTATAATTAGTACCGAATTACACAGTCCTCTCTCAGCTGCACACCACTTCCCTTCTGGCGGTTCCACTAAGTATTAGGAAACTATTGGACCAAGAAGTGTTTTCCACTTCGATGGGCCCGTTTATGCTTTTACAACCTATCTCAGTCCTTTGAAGCATGCACTCAACAAGGTGCTGACAATGGCTGCTGATCTCGGTCCTCGCTGACTCAATAAAATCACATGTTTTTTTGTTCCCTCCATTGACAGTAAACACTGCAGTGCACGCAAGCCCCGGGAGGTTAGCCGCTTTCTGCAACGGCTGCAAACGGTGTCTGGCTCCAAGGAACAAACTACCCTCAAAGTCACTGAGATAACACGCCTGTTCTGGCATTCCACATTCTAACATTTAGCAAACAGACATCACCATTAGCATGCTGTAAGTGTAACTGTCTCAAGGAGACAGCTGGCACTGTCAACATGAGGATGTGACTCGTAGATTTTTTCATTTTGTCTCTGGTTTTTCATGTGTCTATAGAGGCTTCATTCATATTCATAATCGCCAAATGGCAGATGCCGTAACAGGTGATTGGATTGGAGATTGGTGGGAATGGTGAGCATTTGGCAGGGACTTTATTCATCAACGATTGTTTCTGCTGTGGGGTCGAAGCAGAACCTCATTTCACTTCTGTCCCTCCAAAGCCCATATCTCATCCACCCTTCGTCATTTCATCGTATTGATCTTGATGTATTGATTTCATGCGAGTGGTGAAATGAAGATTTGGTAAGTCGAGAGGATGGCCTAGAATTTCAACTTCTTCCATTGGATATATTCCTTGTTGGCTGCAGAGGTTGAAATGTAAGTGAATGGCAAGGCGCCATTTTATCAAAATTGGTAGCACGTAGGCGGTGAGTGAGCTGAATTTGTATCTTATTAAAATCGGACATATGTTCGCTAACATGAGGGGAGTTAATAACTATCAAGGGTATGCAATAATCAGCTGCCCTTGCGAAATTTGTCCTTAAACCAGTTAGTTGCATTTATAACCAGCTTATAACCAGCTGGGCACAAGCCAGCAGCACATTAAAATGCATTCATATTCTCCATAAACAAGCCCTAAAAAACCCAAAAGTCACCATCACTGCAATATTCTCACCAAACACCATATCCTGAGTTGGGAGAACATCATTAAAGTCTGGTTTTTAAAATGTTACGTGGTATGGCCCCACCTCCACTTCGTGATTTTATTAAACAAAGCGCTCAAAGCAGCAGACTCACTCAATCTGCTTCAAGAGGTGATTGTGTCATTCCACGTAGGTCAAGCTCGTTCAGTAAATCTACATTCTCTGTGAAGGCAGCTCACTCGTGGAATGCTGTGCCGCCACACATACGCACACAAAACACGTACCAAACATCCAAGCATCACTTAAAGAAATGGCTTGTTGCCAATCAGGTGTGCAAGCATTGATGCACTGTCTGTCCTGCCTGCTTGTTTTGCCTATATGTCTTGATCAGTGTTGCTATTTTCCATTTTTTTGATGTGTATGTTAAGTGCTTCAGTGTTACATGTGCTTGTCCTGTGGGTGGGTGTGTTCTGCGTGACGCATGCTGAAACCTGTTACGTCTGCTCTGCTTTAATGTCGGACACTTTTCTTTTGCTGTGTTTCGGTTTTGTCTATATGTTGCTTTCTGTTTCTCTATGAATTTTAACTCCGTTTCAATTTGAGATTTTGTTATTTTAGGCTGCCTTGAAACATCTGGCCGGGGACAGCAGATGGAAATTAGCCTCTCTGGCTAACTCTGGCTCACTTACAGTGTAACTGTTGATTAGTGTGCATTGTCCCTGAAAAATAAATAAAAAAATTCAAATAAAACCTGGATGTGCAAGTATTCATTTTCTAGCTCCCAAATATGTGCATAGTGTCATTATAACATCCTGATTACTGCCTGGCTGTTATGAATTTTGATGACGCTATGAGTTAAGTTGGAACAATTACATTTAAGGAAGTGACAGATGCAGGCGTACTTAATTTCAAAACATTTGGCGGTTATACTTATTATACTTATATTAACTGCCCTGCATTTGTAGTTTTCTTGCAGCTCTAACATTGCCTGTGGTTTTAGCTGTTTCTAGGCACAAGGTTTAGTTGGTGTCTTCAGCAGAAAACCTGCTAAATGGACACTATTTTCCTGGAGAGATGGAATTTAGCAGTGTTGAAAGTATCATAATTCATAACGATAGCTACTACATGTGTCCTTGCGTCTTTGTTCAGATTTTTTATTTGAAAGAAATCTCGCTTTTATGTTTGCCATCATCATCGCAGTCTGACGTACGAGTCTCTCTTGTGTTCAAAAAAAATCACAGCCAAAGCTTTACTTTAAACTCATTTTGCGTTGCACCGAGAGAATCTGATGTTCTCCAACCATGAAAAGATCCAACCAAACGGGTTTAAAAAACAGTTTTTACCGTTCTTGTTTAATAAACCCAGTTCGATGAATTAGATGAGGGCATGCAAGGGTCTAAGGCCTGTCATGTTTTGACATGCAGAGGACGGTTTTACACCCAGAGGCATGCACTTTGGTCGGAGTGTGAAATCTGTGTAGTCTGTCATTTGAATTTGATCAGACCCCAACCCGCAGCGCTGTCATAGGCAATAGATTTGTGTGGGTGTTTGGGTGTGAGGTTGAAGGGGGCGCGGTGTCGGTGCGCGGGGGGGGAACATCTGTTTCAAAGCAACCCGGGGCCCATGCCCGTGTGTTTGACCTTGCGTCAGCAAAGTTGTCCGGGACTCTCTATCATGGACAACACGTCGCCCGTGGCATAAACACGAGGAAGCGATGCTTAAACAGCCCTGTTGCGTCCAGAAAAGAGCAACATTATTCCCCCGAATTTGCACTGAGCTCCATGTTTCTTCGCCTTAGGCCTCGGAAAGGAGCGCTGGAGTTCAGTCGTCTGGCTCGCACGATTCCAACATGCGGGGTCAGCCTTCAGACTCACAGCTGCTCCCGCTCAGACATCCCACCCCACAATTGGCTGCATTGCTCATGACAATTGTATTAACGTCCGGCAATGCTCGCACATACACACACATGCAAACACAAGCAAAAACGCAACACATGTGCATCCGCAATCGAATGCAGATGCACAAAAACACACAGACACAGCCGCTCTTACAGCCCTCCAGGCTTTATTTGTATAAGCAGAGGTTCTGCTGGAGCTGTGCAGACGACCTGCTTTTTCGGTGTCTTTGCCTCCTGTTTTTTATTTTTCTGTTGTCTTAAACAACAGCTGTCTCGCTCTTGTAGATATTTCTCTCTCTGTCACCATCACTTTATTCCCTTTCCCCTTGCTCTTCCTACCTTTGTCATCCTCCTTTCTCTCCCAGCCGCTGTCCTCCTTTGCTCTCTCACACCGCCTTTCGCAATGTCTCATTACCAGAGAGGGTAAACAAGAATGTTTTCCTTCCGTTTCTTCTCCTCTTTCTTGCCCCCCCCCCCTCAGGTAACTCCCACTTCCCTCCCTCCCTTCCTCTTACTTTCTGCAGTTTCTCCCCCTTGCTTCATCTCTTTCTCACCTTTCTCTCCAAGCACTCTCCTTACTGTCCATCACAGGCAGGAGTTGCCAGAGCTTTTGCATGCCTGCAGCATCAGGAGGAGGAGGAGGAGGAGGAGGAGGAGGAGGAAGGGGGGATGGTGTTAGCGGGAGGAGAGCGAAAGCTGGCAATGATGTTGGCATCTGACTGGCGCAGAGAGAAACCCAGCTAAGTAGAATCAGATACACTGCGTTCTCTCCAGTGCACTGCAGTGCAGGAATCTTCAGTGTCCCAAAAAACATCACCCACCTCTCCACCCCTTTCTCAGCCACCGACTTCCATAAATCGAATTAGAATTGAAACTAATTTGACTATGAAGGGTTGTATACGAATGTTATGAAAAATAATTTAGATTGTAGCACCTTGTGGCTATCCAGTTAGCAGTGTTCTCTTCTCCAGTCTGAGCTAAGCTAGTTGTTTGCTGCTGTATTATTGCTCTGAATGTCGTATATTGCTGCTTTGAAAGCGAGACAAGCCAAGCGACATCAAAGGTGACGCATGATGGCCGAAAGACAATCAGATTACTGTGTTACTATTAGTATATGTGCAGAATTGATCGGACTACTGTGTTGGATGTATCAGGGACTGTGCTATCAGTCTCCTCATTACCTCAAATACACTTCCGTGTTCACAGGAAATGCATGTTTCTGCTTGCTACATGCACTTTGGTCGGAGAGTGAAATCTGTGTCGTCTGTCATTTGGATTTAATCAGACCCCAACCCGCAGCGCTGTCATAGGTAATAGATGTGTGTGGGTGTTTATTTTGTCTTTTCAAAATAAACGTCCAATGTAGGTTTACTTCGTTTCGAGGTTTACTTTCAAAACAAAACTACATGGTAAGGCTTTGGGAACACAGCTGGCTGTTTAGGGTTGGGAACGATAGTTGGCTTACTGAAATTACATAACAAAACCACGGTAAATATAATTCAACGCTGACTTTTGGGGTTGAACAGCATTCTTTGGGGTAAAAACCAACCAACTTCCTGTCCCACCCAATATTCTGACTTTCTCGCTCCTTAAACTAAGCCAGTTGCTCTGACTGTATGATAATGACGCTGATGGGTTTACATTGGAGTTAGTTGAAATTCCAGTGCGTCTCAAACAAACACGAGGGGCACTGACCAAGTGGAGGTCTTTGACGAGTTGGGAGTGAGAACCGGTTTTTATGGCCTAGCACAAAGTGTAATAGCGCTACAATAAAAAGTCTTAAATGGATCACTTTAATCTAAATACCTCTATTTCCTGTCTCTTGAGCTCTTCTACTTCCCCTTTCTCCCTCATTGCGGTACCCTTCCACCCCCCCGCCTGTTTCCATCTTCCACTTTTCTACTCACCCCTCCTGTCATTCTCCTCCTCTCTCTTGCTGCCTCCCTTTCTCTACGCTGATCTCCCATTACCAGAGATGCCATGTTAGAGAATGAGTGTTTTGAGGCAGCAGAGGCGTGCGTCTCTCCGTCTGCAAGGAGGCCAGCTAAATCTGAGACTATTCTTTGAATCGTATACATCCAAATCTCCTTGGCCCCACACAGCTATACATTTACAGTGGAGTTGATGGGAGGTGAGTTCTGTTTTCATGGTGTGTTTATCTGACTTATGGAAAGGAAAAAAAAAAACTGCATTTATTGAAGCACTATGTGGCCCCCTGGTGGCAGGCAGGGGTAATGCAGAAGCTCTGCAGAGGTTTTCCTCCCTCGGCCCATGCTGCTTTGCTGTGCTCTCACTGTCAAGTCTGTAGTGGATTCAAGAAAGATACTGCACACCGAAGATGCATCCAACAGCTGCCGAGTTCTGTTTGGGTCGGCAGATTGTTTATCATGTTTGTGAGGCTAATGTCTCAGTGAGTGAAAGCCTAAAAAATTGTGACCTTGTGGCTCTGAGTATAGCCCAGTGGTGACAGCATGGTGCCAAAGTCAGCAAGGTCAGGAGACAGATTCCCACTGTGATTATCCACTCTGAAAGGGTGAATGCACCCAAATGACAAAATGAATAGATGTTTATTCTTCATCTCTAGTGGTATTTAGCCAATCCGATTGTTTTGGGTTCATGGAATTATGTTTTCGTGGAACCAAATCATGCGAGACACACCACCGAGCTTCCTAAATTGACATGAATCAACTGACACCCTGAGTACACATTGGATAAGCAACCGATAGACGGAGCAGTCAGGGTACGGTAGCCCAAATGTGATAAATCTCTGCTTGTTTGAGGAGAATAGCTGAGTTTAAAGGTTGGGTTGACATGGTTTGTTTGATTGAAATCCTTTGTGCAGTCGGAATTCTTGAGTAGCACAACCAGAAAGCATCTACGCAGGTCTGATATGACATGTATTGATGCTTTATGCTGCCGTCACACATGGTTTTATATAAAAACCTCACAAGCCTATGATTCATCCAGTCATATTTGATTACAGCTACACCTTAAACGGCCTAATAAATCCCAGATTGCATTGTGAAGTCACAGTGACATAATGAAAACGATACATCCAAAAGAGACAGCCAGGCAGACATGTTGACACTGCCTGCGCCATTTCCAGTCTTTGTTTTGTTTTTCACCCCCTTCCTTGAATGCCGAGGCTGGATAGCAGGTTTTCTGTCTACATGAGGAGATCTCATCTGAGGGTGGTCATTATACGGATATCACGTCATTATACGGATATCACACAGGATTAACCAGCAAGAGGTAATGCTCTGCACACAAGAGAATGGGCACGTGCACACTGCAAAAGAAACAGCAGGAATGTGTTTGTCATGGCATAATAAGAAGTTGAAAAAGACTATTTCCTTGATCACAACACCCCTTACCTCTTAACTCATCCTTATGAATAGCATTACAATCAAAGTATGTCTACACCACTATTGTACATGGCAGAAGTTACCATCTTTAACCATATCACACAGCCAGTGAGTGCAGCAGCTTCGCACAAGACATGATTCATTCAGGGAATACTGTACGCAGAGCAGTCATGGAAGGAAAGGAGTACAGACTGGTTGATGAAGAAAGCAGCTAATTGCTGTTTTTTTTCTGTTCATCTTTTTGTCGACGATCAATAAATTATGAAAAAGCTCAGTCGGCTGCCACTTTGCTTTTCGTGGGTCACAAATACCTGGCAGTATGAAAGGCCAGTGAGGAGCCCGTTCAACCTGCCAGCACTCAAACGCACCACCTTGCACATACATGCAAGAAGATTTTAGTCTATGTGGGCTGGAAACCTTCCAAGCCAACACTAAGATGGTAAGAAAAAATTAAAACAGTAGTGACAAGAATCAGCTCATACTCTGAATGGTGTGCGGTGGGCACTTAAGCAAGCAGTGCAAACTTAATGGGTCACTCCCATAATGCTTTGGGTTTCGTTCTTGTATGCTGAGGCTATGGAGTGGAACATATCTGCCCCCGGAGCTACGGAGTGGAATTAACAAGGCCTAGCATTTAGAAATATCCACGTTGCACTGATGGTTAATGGTGGGACTAAACTTAAAAAGCTCACCCTTGCAAACACTTGGTTACATAACCCATCTGTTCCCTGCTCCGGGATGTTTTCTATTAATTGTTTGTACATTATGCATTTAAGAAGAAAGTACTGAATGACTTCAAATCGGGGCCTGACATAAGGCCAAAACTCATTATGCATGAATTTGACATGCATATTATTGAGTACTTCCTCTGATGTTGCCGTGGGCGCACCACAGATGGGAGAGTTGAAGCATTGAGGGAAGAGAGATTTAAATTTCATTGAGCATAGGCCTAATTGGTACATTCATTCAAGAGACTTTCAAACATCTTGCATCGGAATGAATGTATTTAAATATAAAATGTTGGCCTCTGTTGTCAAACTGCTGAGTGGTCAGAGGCCAACCCATGACGTGATCTGAGCAAGAGGCAGAACCTTACTCCTCTGTCTCGCAAGCCAATATTCTCAGCATTTCATCAGTTTACTCAACCGCAGTAAGACCCGCAATAGACATCCTGCAGACTGGCTGACTCGTCCCACTGGTATCGGCTAACTCTGTAAGAAGTACAAATGTGGTGTGGAAAAAAAAAAGTTTTGGAGACATAATGTGAGACACAAATTGTAATGTGACTGGCTTGTCCAGTAGAAAGCCTGCTGCTCAGTAATGGCTCTTCCCCCTGGGGTCTGCCACTTCAGTCATTTTGCCTCCTTCATTAAAAACCTCTTTTTGCATTCTGTCGAGGAGGGTCCAGCTGTTCGGAGAGCGTTCCTTCAATGGGTCCACCATCTGCCATTTTGAGCAGGTTCACACTGTTCATTCACAATGAGGCACTTCCCTTCACTTTCTGCAGTCTGTGGGAAATCATACATGATGACGCAAAATATTCTACACATGGCTGCTTAATAAGCTTATGGACTATTTGAGAATGTTTGAAACACTCTTTAAAGCAATCCTATACAATAACCACCTATATATTTGCATTGTATGTATGCGAAATGCCCAACCATGACGTTTTTCCGAGACCTAACTAGGTGGTTTTATTGCATAAACTTAACATTTGTATTGTTACCTATCATGTGACACCACCACGGAATGTTGTTGGTGTGGAAGTTCTTCAGACCTAAAGCTCGTAGCACCTTCAAGTCCAAAACAAGCCATGAGGGAACAACTTTAAAAAACATTTACAACAGCTAAATGAATCAGACACTGAATATATTATATCGTGATAGTAGTGACCGGCTCTTCCCTCTCCTTTTGTGCCGTGCACTGTCAGTGTGAGCCAGGCAGGAATATGAGCTACTATTGTGACTGGGCATCTAACAGTGACTACTGTCCACAGTCTATCTCACAGGACAGTGTGTCTGCGGTGCTGATGCTGTCAGGACCTGCACAGAGACACTGATGCCAAGTGTAAAGAGGAGAGGAATTTCATTACACGCCTGTCATACCTGGGCACATAACCTTACACAGAGAGAGAGAGAGAGAGCACTGGCTCAGTTCAGACTGTTGACTGTCATTCGCATCATCAGTCTGATATCACTGACAGAGCTGGCCTCTCTTGGCAAATCCAAACTAACTACAGTCTGAAGGATCTCGAGGTCAACTCAATAAAGGGCTGTCCATGCTTTGTTTATCTGAGATTTATATAGAGCTGGCCTCTCGCCCTCGTCTTCTACTGCTGGACGACAGACTTTTGAAAACTTGTATGTGCAATTTCTCTTTTGAGTAGTTTTGCTCATGTACAAAGCTTCAGTGTCAAATTACATTTGAAGCAGAGATCGTTAAACTAGCCAGTTAAATACACCTTAAATGCAACAAAATTTAAAAACGAATGTAAACATGTGTTTGCATTATTGATTTCATTGGATTAAATGTTTTTTTTTAAGTATCCTTATCGTTTTTGAACAACTGTTGGTCAACATTTCCTCTAGTCCTCGCTATGATGACCGGCAATAAATACCTGCTGTCATATTAGAGCAAACATGTGTTTGTTAGATAATAAACTGAGACTAATACAGACACAGAGTAGCTTAAAAGAGATATGTTTCAGTGTTCACCATTACCCTCTGGTTTTTGTAGCTTGAATGCTGTAAGTCTTAGCAGCAGGCCTTTGATAATAAAGCTGTCATTCTGAAATGAGTTCATTATGCACTGTTATCATGTTAGATGTGCTAGAAACTGCCTGAGACTTAACTTCTCACTTGGCGTGAGAAGCCCAAATTTATTTCGCCAGAATTCAATACCGTCATTTAGTGCTTTGCTCCCTCTCTTGGTTCGACTAATTCTTTTTACTCCCACACTGACGGCTGCAAAGGGAGAGAGAGCGAGACGCAATGAGATAGAAAGAGGACGAGAGCGTGCGAGGGAGGTGAGAGTGGGAAGTGAAGTCAGAAGTTGTGAGGGAGGACAGAGGTAGGGATACAGTGGGGGGGTGAGGAGAGTGTGTTTCATGAAGCCTGACTTAATTGCCATAATATACCACTGTCAAATTAATCTTAAAGTGTATATTTCCTTGTAAAATAGCTCATATTCCGTGTGTTTCCAAGGGATTTGATTTGAATTATTCCGCTTCGTTTGGTCATATAGAGGGTTAGCTATCATGATACCAGTGGATATTTGACCAGAGCAGTGCCACACACGTTCTACATAAACTGACAGCATCCTTTCACGGCATCAAGGTTGTGGATAACAGGGTGAAGAATAAGCAGCATAGATCATAACAACAACTCCAGCAGAAACAAGAGAAAACACGCATTTCGTCAAACTCATTTTGAATCATTTCCTTCTTCGCACTACTTGACTAAAGTTGATAAGAAGATACTCGCCCTCAACAAGGTCGAGTCATAATATGCAAAAAAGTTGCAGTTGTTTACAGTGGAGGAGCTTCAAACACAGCAAAAGCGGTTTTCCGAGGCAGTGTTTGCCGTTGAAATGATTCAGGTCCTTCGTTGATAACCTCTCTGTGTTTGGATGATGGTTTGCTCTTAAAGTGTGGACAAGCTACAGGGTTGGTGCAGCTACACTGCTTGATTGGGTTCTAGAATTTCAGGGGGCACAACATTCAAGTTCTGTAAGTTATTTTACAAAGAACAAACTAACGCCATGGTGAGGTACATTCTAGTGACTGCTGTATATGGAGGGGACTGAGATTAAGTACTGATTCAGTGTTCATATCAAAAGCCCCAAGTGAGAACTGCATAGTGGGCATCTATTGGTATGCATTATTCGATGGAAAGATTTTGAGTTGGGAACAATGCAATTTCACTGCAAGTATAACAGGATGAAAATCTACTGAATCATCGTATTGGCAGGATTATTGAAAACAGCTTTCTTTTTCCCATTTTTCACTATCCAGGAAAGGAAGTCAAATGGCATTTATTGAGCCTATCAGGTGAGGCCAAGGATAATGGAACATTTCTCATGAAAGCAAAGAAAATGCTTTGAATAGAAAAAAAGAGGAAAGAAAATCAAGGCTGGATCCGGCTCCAAGCCATTACGATAGTATGGAGGCAGAAAGAAGAGAAAGCATGTAGGGCGAGGAAAATGGGTGGGCACGATTAAAGGTTATGTGGGGCCTGAAATTGTCGATTGGGGGGAGGGGGGTGTTAAAGATGGTGTGCCATCTTGAAATTAATAATTCCGTCTGATGGCCTATATTTGGCCTGTCACACGCAGTAGGTGGAATTGAATCACACATCTTCCGCTCGTGCAACTAGCACATGCCCAGTTCTCCAACCTGCGTCCCTGGCAACCAAGCAGCATCCCCTCCTGCCAGCTTCACGGCTGACTGACCCCCTCTCGCAGCTTCATTTTCTAGCTTAATAAATAATGAAGGTTTGGTTTCTCAGAGGGGTGTCTGCAGACTGTGCACCTGGACACCCTGCATGTCTGCTGGCAGGCATTAAAAAGATCCCGCCAACGAAACTCAAAGAACCACAACCTCTTCCCGCCACCCACTACATCATGTTTAGACGAGAGAGGCATTTTGAATGAACTGCCGCTTTTTTCCTCTTGGTAATTTGCACATAGAGATGCAATGTTGAATTAAATTCAACATTATCAAACACCACAGCGCTCCACAAAAGGAGCCACACCGTTTTACAAGAACATGGTGAACCTGGGGTCACAATCAGCTGGGTGTAAAGATGCATTTACAGAGTTTCAACAGCATGGCAATATCATGTCAATGGCGGAGTGCATTTGAAAGGATTGTTGGCTCTGTATGCCTGGGATTTGAAACAGCTTTTGAGAGCAATGTGAGTATTGTGTCATTTCCATTTGTGACTTTTGATCTTCACATAATCTAATGAGAAACAAAGCAAAACACCAGCGTGGAGACCTAATCTTTAATATGGAACTCAACCCGTCAATTGGAGACAGAAGTAGTTCAGCGATTAGCCATTGGCCAGTACAAATCTCCAGAGCGGCTGACTGTAAATAAGGAACAAGATAAACTCCCGTCTCCCTCAACAAACACTGAGTTTCTTTTGGGCAAGGCACTCACAGGAAACGTCCACCCTTAGGTACTTTTATATGATCACACCTCACCATCTGTGATGTTCAGAGCATTCCAGGTGTTCTTTCCTGAGGAAATGGTGTCATTTACATTTTTGTTGCGTGCATTTTGCCTCAAACCTGTCCACTTCTACGTCGGTAAGCAATTTCCCGCATTGCCCAGAATGACTTGAGGATCCCCAGAGAACAGGAGGGAACGTATTGCCTTCAGCTGTAGGGTTGTGCATGTAGGTTGAGAGAGCAGGACTGAAGAATATCATTTAAAAAAGCAAGAGAGCGTGAGCTTTTGCACTCTGGTGAAAGCCCCGAGTCTCGCACAAAATGTAACATATCTTGTGGCTGAATTGCATTCTGCTCTTCTGAGGATTCTGTCGGGGTGGAGATGTACATCTTCTAAGATGGATTTCCGCTTAAACGATGAACATGAGGGCACAATGGCGAGTTTATGAAGAAAGGCTCTGAGGTGCTCCAACGGAATCTGACATTCAGGTTAATGTTCATGTCTTAGACAATTGTTTCCCTTTGCAGAAAGTCTGGAAATAGACATGGACATCTGAAGAAGATATTAAAAAGAGAAATGCACCAAATTCTACAATTTAGAAAATGCACTTATTAGCTTTCTTACCGTGGCTGGGTGGTTAGCTTAGTTTAGCTCAAACACTGGAACCAAGGGGAAACAGCCGCCTCTGCAGAAAGTTACAATATCCAGCTAAGAAATCTTCTTCTTCTTCTTCTTCTTCGGGTTTTAATGGCAGCTTGCCCAGCCAAGAAATAGTCTGGCACATAACATTAAACTGTAGTTTTTACACTTTCTTTTTTTTTTACACTATTTGTGTAGATTAAACAAATGAGATTTAACATGTTAATCAGTGAGTTTAAGGGATGCTGATCAACTCACTCCCGACTCGTCAAATACCGACGCTTGGTCAGTAGCCCTACGCTTCAAACTATGACGCTCTAAGTACTTCTCGAGCATCCGTTGTGGACGTGGCAGGGCCAGCATATCAGTTTCCAATGCATAGCGTCTTTTCAAAGTAAACTTCCATCGTCACAGGAAGTCAGGTTTAGGAAACTGGCGTGGTCAACGTTAACTTGGCTGACTATCCTGTCAGACTCACGCTATAACTCAGTGGTGCTAGGTGAGCTAGCAGTATCGTTTCCTCATGCGCGATGATGCCTTTGGTGTTTGGTAGAAAGGAAATAGTTCCTAATCGAGATTGTTTATATATATATATATATATATATATATATATATATATATATATAGCATTACAGGTAAGAGGAAAAATATGTATTTTTTGTAATTTTTTGGGGTGAACATTGACATTTATGAGAGTGGTATCGATTAACTCATTTAACTCTCGGCAAGAAAGTGAGAAAATCTATTTCCCAAAATATCAGACTATTCCCTTCAGGAAAACTCCTCCCCCACAAAAGCAACCACAAGTGAAAGCACATTGCTAACCGTTTCAGGCGGCATCTTAATAAAAGTTCTGGCTTCTGAAGAAAAGGTTAGCATTTTCTGTTGATAAACCAATTCGTATTTATTTTGAAGTTGAATTAATCAGAGTTCTAATCAGTAAAATCTTTGCTAATGACCAGATGAAATGCACGGCTGTGCCCAATGAGTTTGCAGGTGCAGTCCGGCCGGTCTGGCTGTTTCTTCATTTTCCTGCTGACCAGGCATCAGTACTCTTTCATAACATTCATTCATCTTCCCTTCATGCTCTCTCCGCTTACTTCTTTATTGGATCAGACTGCTGACGGCTATTATTCCCCATGGAATCTATTTACTCACCATTTAGGCAATATTACACTCGCTTTGTATCAGTGTGAAGCAGAAGGATAGGTACATTAAGCTTGGCAACATGTTTTAATAGCTGGATAACAGATAAGCATGTTACGGGTCTACATAGACGGGCTGCTACGTTACTGCAGGCTAGATGAGGAATTATCCAGTAAAAAGTGAGCGATGAAACACAAATATTACTGTTTCAGTTGTGGTAATTATTAATACACTGGATTTCTACGGTCTGGACTCAGATCAGGTGAAGCAGACAGCTGCCATGTTTTGTTGGGGCATTATTTTGTAAAGCATTGAGCTCAGCATGCTGGTCGTTTGTATGAACATACGCTCTAAAAAAATATAAAAATATGTCAACAAACAGCGAGCGCCCTGAGGAAACAAGGTTCAATAGAGCCTTGAATGGTATTAGCATGCAACACTTTAAGCTTACATACTTCGCCTTCGCTTTATTGGATTTCTGCACAGTAAGCCTTTTTTCATATTTAGCTACCCTTTCTTCTAGCTGGAAGTTCAAATATCTGAACTAATACCTCTTAGGTTTTTAATAATACCTCAAGGGACTACGATGCTTTATAGTGTTTCCCACACTCTCACTTTCTTCTCCTCGTTCTTTCACATTTCAGACAAAAGACTCAGTGAGTCTCAATATCCTGATTTAAGCAGACTTCAACTATTTGATTGATCTGATCTTGGAAATGCTCTCGTATCTCACCATTGTAGGGCACGGAAATCTGTCTGGTTGATATCCTATTGGTGTCAGCTGTAGCTGAAGGCAATGCGATGCATCAAAAAAGCTCTGGGACTCATTACCAATTCTCCCTTCTAAAGAGGGATTACATATTATTCATAGGGCAGGGGGTAGACTTAAGTTCACTTCAATTGCTTCCGCCTCTGTTGTCAATCTAAATGACACGCTGGCAGGAGCAAGGCCTTTATTTGAGAGCTGGATCTATTGGAGTAGTTTGAATTCTCCAATTTCGCTGCAGGAAGTCTACGCGATGAACCGCAGCCTAAATAACACTGAATGAGATGGGAACAAAAAAAAAATTGATGTTGACTGTCAACATCCAAGTAATTAGAACCCATTCTGCTCTGCGGCTAATCATCTGAATATCACTATCGATCGCTTTCTGTTGAAGTTAAATACAGATTAAACTACGGGGTAGTAAAAGATGTAGCAAAACGAGATAACAACTCGGAACAAAAACACACTGGAGTTTTTAAATACACTGAGGCACGCAGAGCAAAGTGGGTTTTTTTCTTTTCTTTCATTGCACTAGCACACCTTCCCCATTCGTCTGAGGTTATGGTGCACTAAAACACACTCCACTGCCTCCACTGACCCTGTCCAGCATCATAGATCTACATTAGACTTGCTCCTGCATAGGCTGTCTGTATGACTGATTCTGCCGTGTGCCTCTCCTCCTCCTCCTCCTCCTCCTCCTCCTCCTCCTCCTCCTCCTCCTCCTCCTCCTCCTCCTCCTCCTCCTCCTCCTCCTCCTCTCTTCATTCACAAGGGCAGAACTCTGAGTTCTTGTAAAGTTTTTTGGAGGGTGGGGGTGCAGTAACGCGTGACAGTGAAGCAGTGACTCACAACTTTTTCATTTGTATGGAGACCCTTTTATTGGACTGTGAAACTTCATCAATTAAGAAGATAATCTCGGCGACGGCATCTTTTTAAAACTCCCTACAACAGTGATCAATGAATTGCTTTGATACATGCCTTTGCTGATGTAGCTAAACAGTCAAAGGTCTTTTGAGTGATCTCAGGGGTTCAAGGAAAAGAACAGCGATGTCCTTCAGCACAGCCAAGTAGCACTGATCTTTCAGATGTTTCCCGTGTAATCTTCTAATCAGTTACTCTGTTTGCATGCTGCTCTGGCAAGCAGCAGTACAGGATTTAAAAGGCTTCCATTTCATTAGCGATTCCGCCTGTCACTTAGCTACCCGATTTGTGCATCCGTCACCTGCTTTTCTCGTTAGGGTCCAAATCCTTTGTCACGGGACCATGGCTTTATGAGCAGGTATCCAGCTCGGTTTTTGGATGTTGATTTAATGGCCGGCAGAGGATATTGATGGGCTGCACCCAGAGTCTGTCAGGATTAATTTAAGTCATTTGATGTCTCCTCCCGCCGACGAGGTGCGAGAGTTATTACCTCCTCGTCACGGGCCAACCCCCCCCCCCCCCCCCCCCGTCTTTGCTCTGCCCCTCTGTCTCTCCATCTGTCCGTCCTTATCAATGTGTCCGCTGACAGAGAGGGAGGGAACGGAGGGGGAGGCAAAACATCTCAATACAAAGTAGCCTTCAAAATCTCAGCCCCACTAAAAGCAATTCCACCATGACGGCAGCAAGGCTGAGCTGTACTGTATCAAAGGTGTCAGTTGAGTGCCTGACACAAGCCGTTGGATTTCTGATAGGGTTATTTCCCAAAGACTTACTTGACAGCGCCCGTTTTCGCCATAACATTTGCAGCCCAACTGGCCCCAAACTCAGGACTTCTGGTAGTCAACGAAAATGTGTTATGTGTAGTTTTAGGCTATAAAGTGTACAAATAAATAAAATGCATAGGAAAAAGCTAACTTTTATTGTAGGCAATAGAATTAACAGTAATTAAACTGACATTTTAAGCTCAATCTTATTAAACCACACTTCATCTTGCGGTTGTTAAGTCCTGTATTAAATGGCATAGTTAGCCATTGATTTGAGATCAAAAGTAGGTTTACATACTTCTAAACATGTAATATGCTTTTCGATATTCTCCAGCACATCATGACCGTAAACATGCAGAGAGAATGTTCTGGAAATGAATACAGGCCGACATGTTATACCACATCTTCGTTCTCTTCTTGACTTGCTGCATTTCCCCCCCAGAGAAGGCTGCTGCCTGCACTGATGCGTGGCCATAACGAGATGCCATAGTGATGATGGTGCATTTAAAAGATAACAATTTCATTAAGCTTAAATAAATCAATTTAGGAAGGCAAAATTAAAATTATCCAGCTATGAACAATTTGAGGCAGTTGCGTATTAGCAATCAGTAATTGAAGTGAAATGTAAAACCAGTTAGTCATGGCTCATTAAAGGCAAGGAATCAGCTTGAAACGCCAGTTGGAGGAGGGTTCGGAAGTTCAGCGCAGAGGCTAGTGTCTAAATGCTGAATATAGGAACTGGAGGGCATGGCCAAGTTTTCAAATACCAGTTTTTGATTAGGCTACGGGAAGATGATTTTCTGTGATCTTGATGCAGACCTGGCAAAGCGGCTTCATGATGTTATTTCCCCGAGACAGCGTGAAACTGTTTAATTCCCTTAATGCTCTCGAGTAACTACATCTAATCCTGCACTTCTTAATTGCACAAATTCTTGTTTCTCATGAATCACTGACTGCTTATCCCTCTGAGCCATTCCTTCATGATGAAATATTAAAAAACGCTGTAAACAGAGAGGACCCCCGTCTGCCGTTTGGTCATACAGGAAATGCGAGACTCAGTTGAGAAAAAGGGCATTTGCTTATTTGTAATACCCAGGGCACCGCTCTGACCAGCCATGCTGGAAGGACGAGGGCTGGGCAATAAAATGCAAGGACATTGGGCCCCCTCCCCACCCCCGTTCACCCATCATCCCTCTCTTCCCTCCCCACTCACAATGAGGAGGGAAATGATGCGTTAAACACGGTGGAGCCACTCATTCTATGAAACGGCATCATGAAGGAGAGGAGACACTGCCCGCTAAAAGAAAAAAGGCAGAAATGACAAGTTGTTATTCATAGTTCTCCGACAATGTGCCGGTTGTTTTATGACTATGAGCTCCGCAACTGGGCACAATGATGAATCTGCCCACAAATCTCTCAGACGTAGACTCAAATCAACGGCTATGGCTGGCAGAAAATTCATCATCACGACAAAATGGACATGAGGATGGCACTGCTGGTCACTATTTCATAATTTATAGAAACTCTCCTGGCAACATCTGCTATGACACACAGTTGATAAATCCATGCAGGTATATAAGTAACTTTTAGCTCAGCCGACAACACCTTGTGGTGCCCCTAAAGGATTCAAGTGTGTAAACAAGACATCATAGCTTCCTAATAAAGCTCCTCGCCAGTCTAAAGGCACCTTGGGAATGCAATCGTATCAAGTTAAAATGTTTGCTGTGTAGGGTTTATCTTTTATCTCGGTGGACTCTGTAAAAAGGATCTCTGGAAGCACCAGGTTTATTGCAGAGAAAACTCTCTCTCGCAAATATGCACAATACCCACAGTGTAGAGGAAGCACAGCTGAAATGGAAGAGATTGAAGAGAAAATTGAATTGCTAAACCTCGTCAGCGAAGAAAGAACAGAGCAGGAGGAAGTAGAAAAGAAGTGCAGCACCAGTCAGAGAGACGCTGAGATTCTTCTTCTCCTTGTCTTGCTTTTAATTGCTTTCTGCTTCCTTTTATTTCTCCATCTGGCAGATAACAGTCACTTCTACTTCTGCACCATTCTGAAAGCCGTATCTCTGGAAAATGTCTGTTGCAGAGCAAAACTATTGATGTCGATATACGCAATTTAAACTTTTTTTGTCATGTGTAAAATGCATCTCATTGTACATGTATTTGGCTGTTTTCTTTGTCAATTGAATGTCCGGTTTATACACAAGAACTAAGTGAAACACAGTAACTAGAACGGTCCCAATCGGGGCATTTCTTCAGATCCGATCTGTGAATTACAATCCTTTCTGTACTGCTTTCTCCATCTCGGCCTGCAAGTGTTGATTAGTAGAATAGTGTTGACTATGTTGACCAAGCCAGAGTCGTTGATTCTTGGAACAGTGGAGAGACTAACCAAGATGGTTTTGGTGAGTTTCTATTTTGACTGAAGTACCAAACAAACACAGACACACGCCTGCACGACAATGGTCAATCTCCAGCTCTTGTGCCGACGGTGGCCAGTTGTAAAGTTTGAACACATGGCCCGCACTAGTGTGCATGTGTTTGTGCATTCTGACTGTGGATTGGCAAAATGTCTTTGTCTTTCTCACTAGCAAAGACATCCAGTTATACAGCTTCTCATTGTTGGTCAAACACTTTCAATCGTTAGAATGAACGTCCTCAGCTGTCACTAATTAGAATTGATTCCGTGAGTAAATTGATTGTTGGCCAAAATTTGCTTTGTTCGTTGTCTGGTATACGTTTCTTTGCAAAGCCGTGTCTGTGCTCAGCTAAAGATCTTTTCAGAGGGAAGAACCACCACGGTCTAAGTACAATGAGTAGACTATAACAGAGTGATGATCCTCTCTAGCAGTGTCACATCAGTTTTACTCTCCCATTTATGTCATATCAATAATTCAAGCTCATTGAGTTCATATTTTTGAACCAGGACCTTCAGTATTTAGATCAAGTATCAGATCAGACGAGGAAGCTCCAGATATTATTATAGGATCGGGATCTGGTCCAAAGCTAAATGTACTGGTACCGTTTTATTCAAGACACCACACATGGGTGCAGTTAAGAGTTTTCTGCAATACCCTTACATTTTGTTTTCTTCCAGACAACATCCGGTTTTCCTTTGTCTTTCTCTGTCAAAAGGACAATTTGAACTGAGTAAATGAAAAAGACTGTAAATATTCTTAATTGCCCTCAGGACAAAGTAATAAAGATCTGTGCCATGCTGTCATTCTGTGTTCTGCGCCGTTTTCCCCCCAAGGGCCCTCAAAGTCGTCATTCAGCTGTGAACAGACAGCGTTATTAAAGTTTTGCTCAAACACACCGGGGCAGCCGATAATCCTGGTCATGGCTGAACGCCTGTGCAGAATGGCAGCACATTTAAAGTCTGTTTCCTTCATTTGCGCATTCCTCCACCTCAGTAGACGCAACATTAAGGATGAAAACAAGCTGGCGGCCAGCTGCTTGTTGCAAAAATGAATCCAAACTCGTGAAAAAGAGAAAACGTAATGGTACAAATATAGACGATTTATTTGAGAGAACTGTGAGTCAGTTTGGACAGATTCTCTGCTGCTTCCAGACAAGACAGGTACATGAAAGCCCGGGTGTTTGTTGTGCAGACAGCGATAGCGTCAGGGTCTATTGATTTAGCAGCCAGCTCCACGCATAATCAAAGCCCGTCCCAGAGGCAGCGCAGCCACTGCCCCAATGCACTCCAATCATATTTGCGCTTGATCACATCCCAAAGAGCTTGTCACCTTAGTGTTTTGTGACACTTAAACCCAGTATATACAGCCCGAACTTCTAAAAGGGGAGTTGACCTTCTTCTTCTCCTGCTCAGGTGAATTGCAGGCTCCAGTGATCGCTCTGACTGAGATGTTGTTTGCATGGAACAAAGCTGGTGTCGTGAATTTAAGTTTAGTAAGGGCTTGTGGATAAGTAGGTTATACCGCAGTTTTACTGACTCCACATGTGTTTTTCACACAAGCTAGAAAGGCAAAGTAGTCAAACGCATATTTGCAGGAATGCCGAACAGAGTCCCAGTTCAGCACCTGCATTGAGATCATGAAATCATGCAATAGCTCTACTTCAACCCCCACCATCCTCTAAAGATCTTCCTCCCCTCGCCCTGGTTAGTACGAGCATCATAAGAAAAATAAGTTGTTTATAGTATGCGTTAAAATAAACAAGTGTGCCGAGAGGCTTTGATGTGCTACGCAGTGAAGTTAAGTCGATCTAAACTATGTGATTAATTATTAAAGAATGTTATCTGGATGTCAAAATGTTCAATTATGAATGTTTACCGTGCAGATTTGCATTATACTGCGAGCTGGAGGCATTCGCATGTTATTTTCTCATGCCCTGGATGCATTTCTTTCATTAAGTGTGTTTGCATGCACACTAATATTCCACTATTATTCTGATATGACAATATTCTATGCCATGCAAGCAGCATATCAATTTGGATATTCTGAATTATGCAGATGCAGCATTTTCCAATTCAATCATATGGGATATGCTTATATTATTCAGCTGTTAGGAGCATTCTTCGGGCATGTATACGGCGCTTTGGAATATGTGTCTCAATTAATATATTCCCGCAGTTTGCGACACACCGCCTCTTGCCTTTTTGCGGTCATTTCTGTGCGTTGTAAACAAAAGATTCATCAACACTTTGAAAATGTATAAAAGCCCACATTTCTGTTTCGGAGCAACGTCATATTGAGGTTATATAAAGTGTGTAGCCGTAGGACGTACATCATCGGGGCGTTTTACGTTAATCAGATTGCTTTTCATTAGTCAGACGTGGTCAGAAGGAATATTGTCTTTTTTTGGAATAGAAAACCCTGAATATTTAGTGCATGTGGTCACTGCCTTGTTTGCCAGACTGTAAACATAAATATATGTTGTCTGGGGAAATGAAAGAATTACCTATATAGTGGAGTCTGAGAAAATGAGATTTGCTGAGAGTTAGCTCAAGCTGTCTGGAGTGTTCAGCATCAGTGAGCTCCAACCAATGGGAACTCCTCAGAGACAAAGCAGTAGCTCTCTCCTGTCTCTCCATGCCCCGGCCCGGGACTGGCATTATTCAGCCTCTGGTCGTCTCAGTCTATCCTTTCTCGACTCTTCACATGCCTTTTGTAATCCATTCTTTCACATTTCTGCTGCCTTGTCTCCACATTCATGAGGGTTGAGAATGGAAAAAGTTTCCTAAAGCTCTCTATCTTAAGCATAAAGAAATGGATTTGTGACAACTCGGAACAAAACCATTTTTTGGTTTTCGGTTTTTGGTAAGTCTTGAGTATGCTTTGGTTTTGGTTGAAAACTCTGATGTGATGAGTTTTCCTTCCTCAGGCAAATGCAGCCCGTTGGCTCAGAACATATCAATGCAGCAGTGGCACAGCTCCGTACCATCGCTGTGAAATGGAGCATGTCACATACAGGCTTGACCCTGGAAAAGTAATTGATTGATAGCTGGTCGGATGGATTAATGACAGACAGCATTCCACCAGGGACTGGCTGGCAAAAAGACATCTCCGGTAAACTGTGTACGAATCGCCATTCATGCCAACGTGCCCCTTCCTGTCAACCTGCATCTGGCTGGTGGGGCCAGTGATTGATGGCAGATGTCAGTCTGCTATCCGCTCCAGCTCGTCACCCCCGCCGGATGCAACTTCCGCCTCGGTAAGAGTCCATCTTCCTCTCCTGGCAGGTTTGACAGAGTAGAGCCACGTCGAACACGAGGTTTTCCCGACCCAGTCAACAGCAGGTGCCATTTCTCCCCTTTTAAAACTCTCGCCGTCAGGGCAGGATGTGAATATATTCTGAATGAAATGAACTTCTGAACATTCAGACGTGCCACCACACTGTAGGGAGAAGCAGGCATCTAACTTTATGAATTGTGGTTTAAATGCTGGAACTGAAGGAGAGACAAAAATAGGAGTAGGAAAACATCATGCATGCGATGTCAAGTGAAAACCAGAGCTGCTGAACATAACACACCAAACGTGGGTCGGCTGTAAATAAACCTTCCAGGGTGGCGACTGAAAGGCTTTGAATGTCATTCATTAATTAGTCTAAGTAAGATCACAGGCCACATCTACATCAAAGAAAGTAGCTTTACTTGCATTTGGCTGGCAGCGGCGGGGAGCAGGATGCAGCCGTGTGGAAGGGTTATGCTTTCTTGCTTAGTGGAGTTCAACTTTACAAAAGGGAATTGGAGAAAAACATCGAACTCACTCATTTTGTCAGTATGTTAAGGCACAAAGTTGTCGTATGGATTGCAGATGCACTGCAGTGCATATTTAATCAGGCACCAGAGGCGAGTGGAATCAACCATGACCTGGATGGTAAACATGAAAAAAAGAAAAACATCTGTTTCAGGCTTAAATGAGGGCAGATCTCGTCAGAGTTATATGACTCAAGAGGTCTTTGCTTATTCTGCATCTTATATAATTCTTTGACAATTTCTTATTTTTCTCGTAATTTCCATTCCCAGTGGGAAATGACATACGCTCACTCTAATAACAATCTTCATCACGTACTTTTAACATTTTGCAGGTACAGATAATGACTTTGGTTTACCATCTGCTTTGTACCCGCATCAACCTTGTGCGCCGCACAACTGCTTTGGCTGCCAGCTGCCCATTGGCTAAGAGCCACAGATGCACTACTATAAGCCCAACATGCATTACACTGTATAGTATCAAAGAGACTCTTCACCTGAACACCAGGAGCCTTTCTTTCAGCACAATATGGCCGTATAGGAGCAACGATATGAAGGCGTCGGCGTGGTGTCACTCAGACGTGTTGTTGCTCGTAACTGTAACGCTTCAATGAACTTGATGATTCGTGAAATTGATGATTATCCATAAAATATCTCCATAGACGCCATTAATAACAGGCTGTTACAGGGCCAGACTGCATCATGATTAATCTACCAGTCCATCAATAACTCATGACCTTCCAACTGTGTGCAGACAAGTTCCATTATACAGACTTTTATATGTTCATACGACATAAAGCAAAGCTAACATGGTATGAATTTGGAAGCCTCGTATTGTAGAAGACAGGGGAATTCAGGATGGTCAAGCCAATGTTGGTGTCACTTGAGGGACTCACAGTCCAAGACTTAAATGCTGAAAGGGCACAAATCAACAAAGGTCCAGAAATCTAAATTTGAAAGGTATTTTACTCATACCAGATAAAACAAAAACTAAGTATTTTGTTTGGTCTTGGATGTCAATAATTAACCATGACAATCAATGCTATCAGTAGAACAGTTCAAATACACTTTCTAAATATTGGAAGCTCTGACAGAGTATGTGAGGCATACACGAAGCTGACAACATCGCAGATAAATGAATTGAAGAGACTTACTGGGAAAGTAGCTGCACACAACGTCATGGCTGTGCTAGGGAGGAGTTCTGCATGAAGAAATGGACCCATCTCATCAGCACGAATCATAAAGAAACACGGCAACAGTGAATGGTGTCTTATCCCTATTGATTCAGACTGATTCTATTTTTCCTAATTTAATTCCATGGATGCTGGCAGGAAATCAATGCCTTGCACAGGAAGTGGTAAAACTTGAAAGCAGAAAGGGAAAGTGGGTCTTCACTAGCAATGCACTTTACTATGCTGTTGACATGTTGTTGCTTTCTTTCTTCACCTTGTTGATGATAATGGTATACCATGTATACCAGCCATATACTGTGAAGACTACGTTATGAACACCTCGTCAGCTCAATTGTCCGATTTAGAATCTGAAGGACAAAGGTGTTCTTTGAATATTTCCATTTCTTCTTCAACATATTGCCATTAAACAAATCATGGGAGACAAATCTTCACAGGTAAGGAGCAAGTGAAGCCTTGAGGAGGAAAATGATGCAGTTTACAGTTAAAGATAGTGACAGATATATTTCCTGTGACGCGAAACAGCCACACTCAGGGCACTCTAGAATTAACCGATTATATCTGCATGAAGTCGAAACAAACTCGTACAGCGATTCAACTCAAGGCCCCCCAGCCGTAATGCTCTATATATCTGAGTGTAAATTGATGCGGATTCTCACTCTGTTGCTAGCAGCAGATATGGGTGGCTATAATAGCGGGTTCCCTCTGGTGACTTTTGTCGCAGGGGATTAAAAACATAAATATGGTCGGGGAATCCAATAATGTGCAGCGAAGGGAGAATATGCATCATCTACACCTCGCAAACACAAAATGTCAGCAAGCATAGCTGCAGCTGTGACCTTGACAATGACAACAATGGCTGTTAAAATGAAAATAATGACAGCTTTACCCTGAGGGATTACCATGTCTGATCTGTTGGAGTCGTCAGTGGCTGGATTCATAAACCCCGTTACAATGTGATTCCAACGCCACCGCAGCTGGAGATTGATTACCTCGTAAACACAGTTTACAGAGTGTGATATTCGGTTCCAACAAAGGCTAATCATGCTAACGTGAGGGTCAGAGGGACATCTGAACCCACTTTAAAGCCCTCTATAGCAGGGTTACTTGTTGTAGTAACCATGTGGAAGCCATGTTTATATCCAAGATGCCACCTGATCATTAGCTGCACTATATCGATAATATATAATAATAATACATTTAAACTATTTAAACTGTTATAGTATACGTCTCACAGAAGATAAATGTGGGACTCAACAATAAATGAACGAAGTGGATTAAATGGCGTCCCTGTCGCATTATAGTGACTTTCCCTGTATTGTGAATTAGGTTTCTGGGGAAACATATTTTGTCGTTGATTATGTTTGCTCTTGACGCTTCACAAACAAGTTTAAAATGAGTCTGTGGAAGTGTGTGTAAGGAGGGAGGAGGTCAGGCTGGTGGACGGGTCAAAGAGGACACAAGGGGTCATCAAGGACACGGCTGTTTGTGTCCAGAGGAAAACGAGTACTTTTAGTAGATTTGGTACATTTTTGTTTTGTTGCAAGTTACAACTACAACTATTGTTATAGTTATTCGGGAGAAGATATGTTTCCCTTGAGACGTAAATGAGAGTGCAGTTTATGAGAACATCACTTTTTGTTGTAGGCCTAGTTGTTCAGCTCCTCTTACCTCTTGTGGTTAATATTGTATCTTTTGTTTTGCTGTAGTGACAGTTTTACCAAAAACATTTTATTAAAACAAACAATGCTAAATGGTGTACTTTGCTGATTTTGCTGCAAATTAACATGACTTTAGAAATTAATTAAAATTTAGCTCAATGAGTAAAATATTGCTAATTACACTGATGTTAAACCCATTAGCAGGCCGGTGCCTTCAATTGCCGAAGCCTTGAACAAGCCAATTTGGCCTCAAGGTCTGCTCATCATAATAATTTTGTACAATCATCCCCTGCAAGCCAGCAATGACAAATTAAAATGGCTGCAGTGTGAATAAAGGGAACACCAATTAATACTATTTGCATCTAGCCAAACTGTCTATCAGTGGATTCTTGGTTTTGACTCCTGCTACTTCTTTACCTACTGTGTGTGTGTGTGTGTGTGTGTGTGTGTGTGTGTGTGTGTGTGTGTATTAAGAGCCGTCTGCTAACAAAGCAACTATGGCACATCTGGGTGGCAAGACGGATGAAATTCCTTCATTCGTTTCTGCTGTTGCAACGACACGCCCAAATATAGGTCTGTTGAGGACAAGACAAAGAATGCATGACAGCGGATATACAGAGCGCTCTTGGCAGACTCTACAGTCAGATCAATACAAATGAAGATGCCTTTTTGAACAAGGGCAAAGGGCCCCTGCTTCTTCCTGTTTTGGCTCCGTTAACTGATCAATTTCACGAGGTGGTGTGCGGCAGGTCCACAAACACAAGTCGCTTAAGCATAAAAATTTCATAGCGCCCCCCCCCCCCCCCCTCACAGATCTTAGGAGATTGGACATAAAGCCTTCCCTTGTTATACCTTGTTATTTACACTCAGTAATTCCACCAGGGCTCCAGAGGAAAGAAGGGAGTGTGTGCGTGTGAAGATGTGTTTGTGTGAAGGGATTTAAGTGCCAGTAGAACAAACAAAAACTGTATCCTGCACGTTTAATTAGGCGCATCAGCTTTAATGGTAAATATTAAAGCTTATATCAGTTTGAATTTGGATTAGGCGTATTATCACGAGAGGGTGCAGCGCGGTAATCAATGGGAAAATCAGCGTTGGCGGTAATTACAACTGCAACAGATCACAGAGTTTACGCTGTGAGCTGTGAGAGCTGCAGAGCTGGCAGTTCATTTGCACCATTTCATTGTCTCAGCTACCGTAAATATTGTTCAATTAGTATTCCAAGTACGCCCGTTAAACGGAGGGAAGGGAACAGGTCTGTTCTTAAATCAATGCAGTTGTTTTTTTTGGGATTGGACCGTCTCATCAGTTTTTGTGAGCGTGAACAAACATATCACATTGCATCAGTTTACAGGCCAAAACGCCTCCACTGACATCCTTTGTATAACAAATGCATATCAAGTACAGTCAGTGAATTTAGTTAGCACTTCAGCAGATCATATTTGTTGTGGTGTTTTGCTCTTGGTATGTGTGGGTGCTTATATTTCAGGCGAATGTACGACAAGGAAATTTGCCCACAGGGCGCAATAAAGTAAATGTTATCTCATCTCATTGTCAAATCTGAGTGAATTCATGCAATATTGTGTTGGAGTCTAAATGAAAAGAGAGTTTACTGTCATTATGTCCTCTAACCCAGAGAAGTATCTCACTGCTATTAAAGCCACCTCTTGGATTGGTACTCCTGTATTTTTCTCTTTTAGGCTGCAGATTCAAATTGAGGCTGGATTTCAAATAAATGAGAATAAATGTCTTTTTTCAGCAACCATTACCCATCAACTCTTAGGATAGATCAATTTAAAGCTGTTTTGATATTATCAATCGGTGTCATTACTGCGTGTAATGTGAAAGGGTTTTCTTATCGTGTCAAACCCACAGGAACGTATCACCCGTTTACTTTACTTTGGTGTTTTAGTTTAGCAGCCCATCCACTGCTGGATTGTTTGCCATAACTTTAAGAATTGGGTTTTATTGTTTGCCATCACTTTATGAAGTGATAATGTTGCGTTTACTGCTTGTTCTTCTGTCACCCAAAAAGACTAAAAGAAAAACATTAACATTTCTGCTTTAAGGTCCCGACTAATGTCAAAACAAAGTTTGTATCCATCATTCATCCAAGTTCGGATGAGTTGGTGAAAAGGAATGGAATCTACATTGACGCTAACTGAAGCTAATCATTTCAAAGCTAAAACGAATGAAATCTTTTTCATAGATTTTGCTTGTAGTGACGAGCTCACAGGAAATCATTACCAAACTGCAGTTTCCATCATCTGAACAAAACCTTTTCGCCAATTTTGCTTTGTTATTTTGAAGGCTCACAAACAGTGATCTGTGTTTGCTGGATGTGTGAGTAGGCAGTTGTTCGCTAACATAGTAATTCTATTATTATTATTATCACATAATAATTATGATGATGTCTTTGTGCCTTCTTCCGCTCCCTCAATGTGGCCAAAAAATGGATTCATGGATTAAATACTGGAGGGTTTGCTGGAACTACTTATTGCAATAAATACGGCACCATCACATTTTGTGCTCAGATATGACCACCAGTGTTGTATTTCATGACTAAATACTGTAGTGCTGAAAAGAAGCAGTTTACAATTTAAAAAAAAAGGTTTTATACAACAGCTTATCTTCCAAAAAATGTGTTGTACAGAACGGATATATATACAGGAGATGTCACACCACAGCTGAGAAGGCAGGATAAGCTTTGTTCTTATTTTTGGGTGTAAGAAGCAGCAGCAAATGTTCACTAATACAGTTTTCTTGGGGTGTAAGAGCAACACACAAAGCTAAAAATCTGTATTATCCCCCTTTTAAGCCCTTGTCAACTAGAGACAAGCAATACTCCATCAAGCTTCAGGGTATTGTAATACTCCCACACAGACAGTGCAGTATTGAATAACCGCCTGATTTAAGTGCCCATCACTGTCCTAATTGGTTTCCTCTGGCTCCATGTCCACTCTGCTTTCTCAATCTCTTTCTAAGGTTCTGACCATCTCTCTCTGTCTCGCTGAGGCATCGGACACGTCGCTCCTGCTCTGTTCTCCCTTACAGTACTTTCCCGTTGGTCTTATATCTTGCTGGCTTGCCCTCCTCCCAGACAGACTTTGATTAAAGGGGAGCCAGATACCACTTACTGATCAGTCCTCATTCAGCATTTACCAACCGTTTCACTCACATCTTTTATTTTGACACCTGCCTAAATCACCTCAATTGGTACCCTGATTAAGAGTTGTTCAGATACCGATACAAAATTGCCTCTGAGATAGCCCTAAAATGCTGGATCGACAATCGGTGAGTACGCACGTCTATACACCGAACCAATATCACGTTGTCATATTATTTATTAGCTTATTTATGCGACACAGGAATAACAACAACAGTGTCACATGCTACTCAACCAAAGCGGCAAAGAAAATCAATCCAAAAACCAAAAAATGGGTGACGTCGCAATGATTATGTCCACTTCTTAAATGCATTCTATGCATTAAGCCCTCGTGCATTTTTTCCCCCTCATAATGCTACACTTGGAACAACATATCTCCGTTCAAATTAGCAGGAGGACTACTTGCTATTAGCTTTTAGCTAACCGAGGTTCCATTGAGTTACATTATGATGCGTTCAAACTCTATTCAGTAAAGATTTGTCTTGAAGGTAAATTATAACTCTGTTCATATGTAAGAAAATTGAATAAATGCAGTCGTTTTAAGGAGATGTTTTACAGCAATATAGAAAAATATAGTAAAGAGGGAATTGCGACCTGTTTAAACAATGTTTGTATGTAATCAATGTTGACATGCACAGTAACTCCCTTGTGTTACTTCTGTGTGAGCAGAAATGGTGACTGTCACATCACTTTGTATAATTTTCTGCGCACATGGAGACATTTTAATTAAAGGAAAGTACTGGTAATCAAACTGAATTGATTTCCCTGGCCACATACTGAACTAATACATGTATAGGGCTTACATAACTTTTCCCAATGAGAAACATTGTCATATTTTACATATGACAATATTTAATTCATAGTATTTATAGTATGGTGTGTGTAAGATATATGTGCACACCAGCAGACTTGGTGCAGGGCCACCAGGGTCTCGCGTGCAGTTCAAGAGGACGACATCCAACTTACAATGGACAGTAGACACCAATATGCCACCGCTGTGTACTGAGGCAGCATGACATACAGTGTGGAACAAGGAAATAAAGCTCACTCAAGTGTACAAAGAGCCCTCGAATAAACCTCGTGTGTCCCAAAAGCCAGTTTGCCCTTCATCACCAGTAGAGCAGCTGCAGGCTTTGCAGAAATAACGGCAGCCGGCTAAGTCATCATAACCTGAAGGTACATTGTAAATGTTATCATTTCTTAGCTTTAACTTTTATCTTTCTCGACAGTAGCTTATGCATTCATGTAACTGGTGGCTGGCACCTCGCGGGCTATGGAATTGCTTCTTCCTCACTTGTGTACATTCACAACCCAATGTAATGCGACCGTGTCCACACAATGGTTCTTTACCGTCTGCCTGTGCATGACTGCTCCAGATGTGTTTGAAATATGTATCAATTAATACTGAGTTCAAAGAGTTCCAACTATGAAACAAAATGCCCATCATAAATGTGTCTGTCCAACAGTCCAAACCCCAAAGATGTTTAATACACAAATTATTGAGGAAAGTTTTTATTTATATTCAAATTTGAGAAGTCAGAATAAGGACTTGTTCACACTCTTGCTTAACAAAATCAATGTGTGCTCTATAGTTGCTACTTAAACTTATAGCAAAGAACCCATTTACCTTGCCCTACTTAGCAATGCATGCCAAATTTACTAAAACATATAATATCTTAACATCTCCTTATTTGTGTACACTTTTGACCTAAAACTGTTTGTTGTTAAACCTAGTTTAAAATCAACTGCTGCCCCAGATAGGAAGGCATGAATGTGTTCGTAAAATATGTTTCGTCCAAATGCTCACAGAGACATCCTGTTCTTCCTGTGGGTGGCAGGTGATTGACAGGAAGTAGAGCGTAACATAATGTGTGCGATGATGTTCAAACAATCTAGTACAATAAAATAACACACCCAAATAGCCAGAAATCCAAATTTAGGCTCAGTGTTTATTGTGGTGGATTATTTCACTCTGGTGTAGGTTGTTGTTCATACTGTACGTGAATGAATGGTAGCATATAGAGAAAAACAAGCTCTGCCACATCCAGATCAATGCATGCAGACGACAACACGGATATAAGGACAGGAGCAGCATCTCACAAACTACCGTAGCAATCATACTAACTATAGTAAATACATGATCAATAAGAAAAAGAAAGGGAATATGTACATAACAGCAATGTCTATTCCTTTTGCAAACGAACTCACTGTAGCGGTAACACATGTGATGCCATGACTTTTCGGATAGATGTTGTTCTCTCTTGCCACTGTCTTTTTTGTGTTAGCACATTTGTACATTTCCCATTGTAAGCTCAAGCATTAACTGCATCCCAAAGGTTGACGGGCTTTTTAATAATTGCTGATCTTTGAAGTGCCCCGTCTTTACATATTTTATTGAGTTGATGTTGGTGAGAACAAACCCGGAGTATTCTTAGAGACGGCAAAGAAAATCGCGGTGGCAGTTTGTTGTAGCCTAGCAGAACAGGCGGACCAGGGCATAAAAAGAGCAACACATACACCACAGGAACAATACATGGTCCCTGACAAGCTTGTCATGATAGCCTCTTTTTTAACAAAATATGCATTTAAATACATGGTTAACAACATTGAATCATAATGTGTTTGCTGGTCATATATATATATATAAATATATATAAATATATATATATATATATACACAATTCCAACAACTAAGCACCAGAACTCATCACAGGTTACATACAACTACAAATCACACAATAACATGTGACATTAGCAGACCTCAGCAGGCCTTGTCCATGTCTGTATGTGGACAGCACACAATGACAAACCTAAGCAACATTAGCTGTAATTATAATACAGCACAATGACCCACATTCAGGCAAAGAAGGCACATTCTATTTTACCCATTACAAGCAATACAACAACAGGAGAGAGAGAGAGAGAGAGAGAGAGAGAGAGAGGGAGAGATGTTTTTGTCTCACCTAGCATCTATTTTAAGTCCACAGTCGCCTTATTTCCCTCTGGATATTTCCACCACAGACAACTTATTTAAGATTTAAGTGTCCAATTTTCTCCTTTGCACAGTTGCCCCAACTCCAGCCTCTTTTTCTATCAGGGCTCAGGTCCAGTTTCTCAGTTTCAATTCCCAGTCTGTTCATTTAAAGCAGCTGTACAAGTCCACGACTGCACCTTCCGTAGCCACTCGCTAGAAAAGAAAGGTTTCACAAAAACTTGGTAGCTCATGAGTTCATGAGCAAAACTAATCTAGTTGTTATTTTAAGCTGCAGTGGCTCCCCTGACGATGTATTTTCCCCAGAGTGTTGACCATCCAGTTTCACACTGCAGCATGAAGACACGAATCAAGAAATATCCACTTCACCCGGCTGTGGCTTCACGTCGGTGGGCTTGACATGCATTTGGTCTTCAGGATGCTCAATGCTGGTCCTGTTGGTTGGTTTGTTGGTTGGTTGGTCGGTCAAACCACGAGTCCATCCAACAAGTTTGCCAATGGGTTTCCTAATATCTTTCTCTGGCCCAGGTTTGCTGCATTTTGGCTTTGTACCTTTACATATGGTTTGAACAAATATTTGATCAGATCAAAAACCAATGGCTGGATTCCCATAAAATGTGGTGTGGATATTCATATTAGTAAGAACATTGTAGTGACGTGACGTGTGTGTGTTTTTGCGTGCAATGTCTCTATTTTGTTGTTCATTCTGTACACATGTGACATCTATTGCACTTCTGTCCATCCTGGTAGAGGATTGCTCTCTCTAAGATGTGTTGTTCTAACATTGAGGGTATAAAGTTCTTACTGTACCTACTTGTAATGATCCTTAAGGTTATTTTTAGGTGATGTATTTTGTATATTTTAGAAACAGATTTCATAATATATTTGTGTGGAATATGCAACCAAGGATGCATAGTTAGGCAGGATGAAATGCTGAGCTATAGCTAACAGTGAAAACAATAGCGCGGAGACAAACTACGTGAGATGTTTACAACTCTCCCGGTGAGCCAGGGTAAAGTGCATCAGTACAAAGTGACGGCAGGAATCAATGCTGCTGCTGAATACAGTACGTAAACAAATGCAAACTAAGCGGAATAATTCATACAGCTGGATTTTACGACCAAATTGCCCCCTTGTGTAATGACACTTAAATGGCAGCCTGCATGTAATGATGGCGAGGTTTCCAGCAGTGCTGTCGGCCATGAATATGACTGTATATTCTGTAGCAGCCAATACACCATCTTCATATTGAAATGTTGCATATAAAATGGGATTACCCATGATCGCGTTCACGTTATAGGCAATTAAACCACATGCTGCCCAACTCTGTGTGTGAGAATCTCCTGCTGGCGTTAAAGTCATCGTCTATTCTTAATCTAATTGTGTGCCTTCATGTCAGACTTCATAAATATTGGCAAAACACTGTATATTGTACACTAATCTCTTTGGGATTTTTTTGTTGGTGTTCTATATCGCATTAAGTCACATTCAGTGAAAAAGGCATCCGAGCTTTGTTACATATTTTAAGTAAAAAGCAGCATGAAATGATAAATCTAGTTTATTTTGAGGAACGTTAAAATTAGCATCCAAACAGGCTTTTGTGGTTCAGCTTTGACCTACTGCACTTGCCATAATTGTGCATGCAAAGAGTTTTCCTCTGCAATTAATAATTAGTGTTGACATTTTGGATTTGCTCACGTAAAGGTTATGCATCCAAATAAAGTCACTCGTCAGGCTAAAGCTGGAGTGTTAACAACCTTACAGTAATCACACTGTGTGACTGCTCGTGCTTCTTTGGACAAAACATTTTAGTGTGAACAGTGTTATCAGAACTGGAAGAAATGATTGGCAAAAACTATAAAACTTGTAGTCAACTGGAATTGTCCCTTAAGCAGCTTTAATCAATATCTTTAATAACCAAAATGACGTTAAAAAGAACAATGTGAAAGGGATGAATTTCACAACATTATGGAGAAGAGAAATAAAACCTTTTCCTTTAACTTTCACTTGATCTGGTCTGATTGTTATTGTGTCTAAGTCTCGTTCTGAACTCTTGGGTCACATCCACATTGTCAAAATCAGCAAATTTTCAGCCATGATGCAGAAAGTGTTTTCGATGACGCTACACTTTCTGTCCATCAAAAACTCCGACAATACCGGCACTGCTCTCTCCAACTCTCGCTCAACTTTCCACCGTTGTCTTTTGGCAACAAATCACATCACACAACAACTAGCAGAAAGCAAAAGGTAAAGAAAAAAGGTTTGAAATCTTGACGTGTCTTTTCCATAATGTCGTGAGCCTGTCAGTGGCAAACACAAGCACTTTTAGTGGACGTAGATTGACGGTGAGGAGTTGCCCCGAGCGATTACACTGTCGCCCATTTAGCCCGTCTGCAGCGTTCTCCCTCAATACTCGACCGATTTCAAAAATTGTTGTTCCCATTAGACACTTGGACACAAAAACATTTGAAAAAGGGTCGTGAAAGGTGAGGATGTGTCAATTTAGCATTTACAATTTGTTTCTGCTGCCCCAAGTGGCCAACAATATTCAGCTATTGCAGGTTGAAGTAATGCAGCCTCCATTGGTAAGACGATCTCAAACCTTGTGGCAGCAATTGACATTAATTATAATGTGACAATTATATGACAAAAATGAAGCCATCTTCAACATAATCATGTATTGGGGGTTATACAATATGTCACAACAACAAGTACTGTGTAAATATGTCTAAACATTTAATGAAGGGGTTTTTGAAAGTCAGAAACACATCGAACCAGAAATATTGTCATTACATCGTTACTCAAAATCACATTTACTTTCTATCACGGAGATGTGATGGAAATGGATCTCAAGTTTTTTACCTCTGTTTTCCGCAGAGCTCAATATGGAGCTGCAGCATGTTATTGTTGTTGTTTTCTGACTGGAATCAGGCTCTGACTCAGAAGGACGATCTCCTCGAGACTAAAGGACTGCAGCTCTGGTTTTTTTGTTGTTTTTCAGCTCTTTGAGCCGCGAAAGAAAACTGCAATCTGTTTCAGTGATTACCGAGTGACTCACAACAGACCGCCAACACTGAAGTGCTGGTGGTGTCTTACCTCCGTTTCACCTGAGCCTTTTCTCCAAAATGCCTCGTGGCACCTTTAAACGAAGACAAAGGAACAGTTTTGAGTCACCCCAGGTCGTTTTTATGATGGAACTGTCTGTCTATTAAGCCGAGGTACATAAGGAAGGACATATTATACTCAACTAATCTCCTCTGAAACAGCTTAATAATGTTTACCGTACATGAGCTGCAGGAATGAGATGTCTTATGGACGGTTAAATTCTTGAGAAACAAACCTGTCATGTCGGTGAAATTGCCTATCTGTGGCTTCATTTCCATGCACATAAGAAACCTTAGTATGAATTTACATGTAAAAACAACTCCCTGAATTTTGACAGCCTTCTGTTCAAACATCGTGCAGACGTCTTGCACCAGTTCATTCTACTCATTGAGATGATTCTGACTGCTAAATCCACTTCCTAAAACGACAAAAAGCCCAGAACAATGGCCAGGTTTGATGTATTCCACCTGAAGAAAACAACAGATATTAGAATTCAGGGAAACAGCTGTTCCAACTGTCGCATTTCTGCAGAGAAAGTCGCAGGTTTGTGTTGGAAAAGTCACTCGTCGTATTGGGACCAGATATTTAATTCAGCTGAGTGGATGTGAGGTTTGAAAATGTGTCATTTACATATTAATTTGCATGTCACTGTAGATCTGTTTCAGTGTGATTTCGTTCGGGCTGCAGTGGTGTCTTAACTGTGAATGTCACTTTGTCACTTTCAGCAGCGGGCAAATGTTTTCAGCAGACGAGCTCAGATAAACCCACTGTGGGCTGCCTGCTCAGCACCCAATGACAGAAGAACAAAGCAAATGGCTCACGAAGAAAGTCAAACATCCATAAATCTCAAGGCCGAGATGTCCTTTGGCTGATGGCACATTCTCTGGTTGAGGTGGCTGCCTCCCAGCACACATGAATGGCATGACCATAATGTACTGATCGGTCTCTTAGTTTTTGTTTTTATTGGCTCAAATTATGAAGATACAAAACGGAATTTCAGTGACGGTGTTTTTTTTTTTTCCTTGCGCGCTTTACAGCCATTTATCTTGGTCATGATTATTTATGAGAAAGGGGATATGTGGGACAAAGTTGCCATTCCGTCTGTGGCCTACGGTGGCCAACAAGGGCAATTGCGCTGCAACTGCCCAAAACATTTCCATTTGAAGAAACTCGCTGCAGCTTCAGAAGCGACAATGAACACATATGAAAATCCAAAACAAATACAACAACAGAATGAGGAAAACAACGCACAAAGTTAAACAGCTTCATTTCGGAAAAAAACACACTCAAAAATCAAGCTGTTCCACTTACCGCTCCCCCTAGAGGCCTGGAGGACTGACATTGTTTTGACTGTTTGCTGTTAATGTATTTGTTTTGGATTACTGAAACACTTTTTTTAAAATTTGCACCATGTTTCCGTTGTAATAGTTTTAGATTTTCGGTTGTTGTTTTTTAATTGGCAAGCTGCAGCATGTTTCTCTGAATGGAAATGTGTTGGGCCGTTGTAGTTTGCCCTTGTTGGCCACCGTAGTGGCCACTATGCCAGAATGCTCTTCTTGGGGGCTTGTCCGACATCAACAGATAGATGTTCTTTGTGCAATGATATTTCTCCGAAAGTTTAGTTATTTATAAGTGTGACATTTTCTAGTTTCGCATTCCTTAAAGCGACAATATTATGAGATACCATGAGGTCTTACAGAGGGCGTGGATCTTGTGCTGAATATAGACTCTGTTATAATGTCACTGCCCAACCGTTTCATAATACTAAAAACTAATTTCTGAAAAATTGGAATGATTTGGCTGAATGCCTGTCTGTTTTATTATCATGCAAATGATGATAACTAGTGGAAACAGTGACCCCTGGAGATTAAAACAATTACTATTATTGTGAGAGACGGCTAAGAATGAAATTGGCAAGCCTGCAGCTTTGAAGAGGTGACGGACAAAAGAGGTTAGGAAAGAAGCAGGGAAAAAGGAGGCCAAAGTCGAGCTGTTGAGCTATCTCCATCAGGTTAAGTGCTGAAACTCCTGACAGTCTGATGGCAAATGGGGTCTGTGAGCTCCCGTGAGCTGGGGTGTGACGAGCTGTCTCTCAGCAGACTAACACTGGCCTACACTGCTGCCTGGTGTGATCTGCCGGTCACGAGGTACAGGTATGTTGAGCTTTAAGCAACAGCTCCCCCCTCAGAGCATGGTCAGCTCCAACATTTGTGTCACAAAGAATGTAGGCGGAAGTAAGGCCAATTAGTGTTATGTGTATTGAACTCCATCGTCCAGATACCCTCGGGGGGATTTGGACTGTCTCCCCGTCCTGCTCTCCCTCCTGAAACAGAGCAGACAGCCGTGGAGATCTGAACGCACACGTCTTCATACTGAACGCTCTGGGTTAGACACATAGGAGGCTGAGTCTGGGAGCAGACTCTGAGTTTGCTTACTGTGGGCCTGTTTTTTTGTGGTTTTTGTTTACTGTGTTTGTGTTTAGATTCTTGTGAATTGTAGAAGTAATGTGTGTTTCGATCCTCTTAACACACACCAACCAGATGCCATCACCTCTGGAATACGCTATCAAGTGCAGAATGAAATATTCTAACAAGAAAGTTGCATTTCATTTACAAAAAACTTGTGAAGAAATCAATGTCTTTATAATACCAACTTGCATGTGGTGTTGAAGTTGCATTTTTTCCCGCTGATAATACAAACAAAGGTTACGATATTGTAACCTTAGTTTATAAACACAGGTGGAGCCCTCTGCCACTCCTTTGCTGCTTGCTCAAGAGGGTATTGGATTGGCCAACTTCCCTTATGCAAATTTTCAGTGGGCGAACGCATGCTCGTGATTGGAGGAGAGTATTATTCCAGTAGAGGGCTCCACCTGTCCTCATAGAACTAAGGTTACAATTCCGTAACCTTTGTTCCAAGCGATAAACCTTTCCCTTTGACAGGTCAAATATATATGTGATAATTTGTCATGTGTATTTATATGTTTCTAGTTTCACAGAGTATTTGATCCAAAAATAGAATAATCTCAACATTGCAGTAAAATGCATCAATATATGTAAAACAATTGATTAGCAAAGCTTCTCAGTGTAATGCATTTCATGCATTGCATAACAATACAGTACTCACTAACACCCTCATTGTTTTCATCCTTAATGAGCCAGGGAAGACCCAAATGGATTTGATATCCCACTAGCTGTAAATATCAAACCACCGTTTCAGTTCCTAATATCAGAGCAGCACAGAGACATGAGCTGCTCCTCCTGAGATACTTGTTATGCTTAGTCTGCCAGCACTGCCTGCCCTCATACGTCCTCTTATTCCCTCTGTCTCTTTGTGTCTCTTTTCCCCTTTCTCTCTCTCTCTCTCTCTCCCTCCAGCCTAACGCTGAGAATGTTCTGTGTCTCTCCGAACACTTCTCTCACATGATTCTCCCAAACGTCTCTGTGAGTTTGGTGTTTCGTTTTTTTATACGAGATTGAAACGCCTTGACCCTGAATATCAGAATGTCATTCAAAGCGTCAGAACGTCCTCATGGGGGATTGGTATTTATCCATTCCTGGTCCAGCGTTACGCAAATTGATTTATCTGTCCTACTTGCCCATTCTATATTTATGATACTTATGAAAGACGTAGCCGAGGCTCTGGAATGCTCTGCCTGCAACTCTGCGCCTCGCAGATACTGTGGATACTTTTAAAAGCCAGCTTAAAACCCACCTGTTTAGGCTGCCGTTTGTGTAAAAGTAAACCCATGTCCTAGCCATATTTTAAGACCTGCTCTTAAAATGTTTTACATTTTTATTCTATTTTTATTATTTTATTTTATTATTTTTTATTTTTTTATTTTCTCTGTGTATATAATTTATTGACCCTAGGGTCACATTATGTTTTTTATGCTTTTAAATGTCTGCTCTGTTTAAGCACTTTGTGATATTACTATCTGTGAAAAGCGCTATATAAATAAAATTCATTCATTCATTCATTCATGTATGTCCTTCGCATTGAAACGCCTTGACCCTGCAGCTCGAGTCCTCACTAAGACCAGGAGGGTGGATCACATCACCCCAGTTCTGATGTCTTTGCACTGGCTTCCTGTCCAACAAAGAATTGACTTTAAAATCCTGCTGTTGGTTTACAAAGCACTGAATGGTTTAGGGCCAAAATACATCTCTGATCTGCTGCTACCTTATGAACCATCCCGACCCCTCAGGTCGTCTGGGACCGGTCTACTTCCTGTTCCCAGAGTCAGAACTAAACATGGAGAAGCAGCGTTCAGTGTTTCTGCTCCACATATCTGGAACAAAGTCCCAGAAAGCTGCAGGTCTGCTGAGACCCTCAGCTCCTTTAAATCAAGATTGAAGACTTTTCTGTTTGCTGCTGCCTTTAATTGAACCACATTCAATTAATATATTAATCAATTTCCTGCATTTCTGCATTTTACTGCTGCATTTTATTTCTTACAGTTTTTTTTTTTTTTTTTAATGTTTTAATGAATGTTCTTAATTGTTTTTAAATCTCCTTTTCTTTTGCCTTATGTTTTGATGCTTTTAATGGTTTTATGTGAAGCACTTTGAATTACCTTGTTGTTGAAATGTGCTGTACAAATAAACTTGCCTTGCCTTGCATATCTCCACAACTGTTTATCTGATCTACTTCTCACTTGGCAGGTGTATTGCTGAGGAAGGGTCATTTTTCAGGGGTAGATTTCGTGACGTCAGGTAAATGTTGTATTACAATGTTTAACTCTGAAATGAAAGAATAAAAGAAAAGAAGTGTGTAGAAGTACACAGTTAGTAGTATACAGCTGAGTTGCATATTTTGTAATTGCTCTGGGGGCCTACAGTGAGTTAGAATAGAAACATGATTCAATGTTTTTCATATCCAATTATTGTGATAAATGTATAGCTGTTTGGAGCCCTTGTTAGTTGGGGCCCGGGTTGCCTACCCAGCCCAACGGTAAAATCTGCCCGAGTGTTTTCCTCGCCTCTGAACCAGAGTTTATTTCACCAATGTTTCTGACCGTGAGTAGCTGCTACTCGGGAGTGTGACGCAACTATGTCTCGTGTGTATGTGTGTTGATGAGAACCCAAAGAAGTGCAGTGTTGAGTGGGAAGTCGTTTGTATGAGCAGTACCCGAGAAAGCTGCAAGCAGCAACACCACAGGCCAAGCATTCAGCCCGTTCAGCATGTTTGGAGCTGCACTACTCAAGGCAAATCTATGAATGTCAACAAAAAATGCTATGTACTAGAATTTGCCTGAGACATTGTATTGTTTTGTCACTCAAATGCATTTCTGATAATCAAAACCAAGGCTACAATTTGAGATCTATTCTTCCATGAATATCCTGCCAGTATGTGTTGTGGTAGCTTACTTCTATCTGTAGTGAGCAAATGTATTTTCTGAGAAAGCTCTTGTAGCCGTAGCCTTCATATCTAAATTGAAAGTATCCTACCTCCTCTGTAGACTTGTATCACCTGCTGCATGTCAAAGGACGAGCTGTTTGTTTTCAGTCTCAAACGGAAGGAAACATTTGTTGTACAGTAATGGATTGTGCGAGCAGGCTGACAAGCATGGAGCTGTGATCACCTTCGAAGCTGAAAAGAATCCGCTGAGCTGATGTGACTTTGAATTGAATGTGTCAGGACACACTATGCAGTAATCTAGGGGAAGAATAGTGCGAAACATTAAAAACATAGTGGTTTTTCTTTTCATTTTAGCCTTAAAGTGCAGCCACTGGCTCTTTGAATGGCTGCCTGGGTGTATGCACTGACATACCAAATATTCCAACCTGCAGCTATTTTATCACCATCTGCAAACAAGATCTGCTTTTGAGGGATGGTTAACTAGTCAACATGCCGGTACTTAAAGAAGGAGAAACTAAGCTACTTTGCAGTCATTAGGAAGTAAAACAAGTTCTCCACAGTCATAGCCTCTGGATAGGTCTTGAAATAGAAGACCTGGGGCTGTTTGATGTTTGACATGTCTACGGTAGAAAGCAGAATGCCTAATGAATCACAGTCCAAATAAAAAATAACACAAAGAACTATAACGAGCAGTTTATTTCTGGCCATTCTCGGGAGATAAATAATGATCCACCTCTTTCCCTCTCCACCTCCTCTTCATTGTCTTTCAAGCCCTTCTTTAGAGAACTCAAAGCAAGGAGAACGGATTAACAGAGGAATTATTGACCAGTTTTACTTTGAGGAGGAGCCATGGAGCCGTCCATTTGTCTCGTGGTTTGGTTTTATCAAGTGCAAAAGTCCAGCAATTACTTTTCCTCTGACCTAAGGGAGATCGGGAAAGTAGGCTTCTGTAATCCTTACTTTTGTGCGATTGAAGTGGCGCCTCGTTATATTCACACACGCTTACGTTTGAATTCACTGCTCATGTTTGTGGAGGCCAGTAAATCAATCCATTCTGAAAGGCTCAGCGTGGAGAATTTCTGCCGTTTGGCGTTATTTAGCCATCCAGGGCTGCATTTAATTAACTGTCAGTTCCCGGGAGTTTGAAGGGTTGAGAATCTGGTCATGCAAGTAGACGGTGTTTTTTTATTATTCCTCCTCTATGACACTTCTTTGTGGTTATTTCGGGCTTGACATGCTGGCTCCAGAAGGCTCGATTTGCACATTCACAACTGCATGACGCAGATCCTTTTTTTCCGGTTTTATTATGGGGCTAGAAGGACAGCATGATGATGAGGGGGCAATGGCTGTTTCAGGCACTCTACAATAATGTAATCAATGGCGTTAATGGAATCTGACTTCCATAAAAAGCTAATGTTGGTCAGCCTTTGCCACTAATTTGCACGGAGAAGGCCGTGGCGTCAAAAACACTGCAGAGAGCCATCTGGAGCTGCAGCCCAATGGCAGCCGCCTGCATATGCCATTAGCAATAAGTACTGCTACTGTACCTGAGCCAATCAGCATCACATAAGGAGCCCACCGTGTGGAGGCGTCTGCCATCGGGCTGCAATGCCAATCTCAGTCTTGGTTGCTCCATATCTCCCTCTGTGACATATCTTGTTTTTCTCAATTTCAACAAGACTCCGACTCCATTGTTCAAGGACAGCGCACTTCCAAGGCTCCTGCACCAACACGCCAACAAAAAAAAACAATGTAAATTTGCAAGAAAGGTAGCGAATAAAAAAGCTGATAGCTAGTTATCTACACATGTGAACAGCTTAAACATAAAAATGTCAACATAGCTTTGTTTAGTTACTAAAATGTCTCGAGAGTTTCCCGAGATATGTAAGACTCGTCCTACGTTGTCATGATGTTGCTAGATGGACAGTTTTTGCAATGTCCATTGTACAATTGAGTGGATCCTAACCTCATAATAATGATTTGAAACCATTGAAGTTAGCATCATAAATACATTTTGCCTTTTAACTGTAGGGGGAAAAATATGGAAATTGTCAACTATGTTAGGTGTCAAGTTACCAACTCATGAGGGCTAACGCATGAGTAACATAGTTGATGTGACACTACTGGGATCACTGGGAATATATTTCTACTAAGTATTTTAAAAGTTGTAAGCTTTTCAATAGTGTATATATTACTCTCAAAGAATATTTCAAATTTAACTTTTCCATTTATTTTTTTTAAAGGGATTAATTAATCTAGGTCTAACATTAACCTTCTTGCAAGAGTTTTGCAAATCAAGGCGTTACCATCTAGAGACAGCTGGTTCTTATTCTTTGCAACCAATATCCTGAACTAGTAAGCTAGCTACCAGCAGACCGGACTGGAGTTGTTCTTCCTTCCTCCATTCCACCCCCCCCCATCTTACTCGCTTTATTGGCTTCAAGTATTAATTCCATTTGATTGCATTTGGCTCACTCTTGCTTTCTAATTCAACCTATTGGCAGTCAGATGATAGCGCTGAGTGAGTAATAAAGTGCTCGTGAAGACCGTCGCAGGGAACATATGGATCTTTTCTGGCGTCTACGTATGTGATGTATACGGCCATCGATGTGCTGACATACACATGTGCACTGCTGTCAGAATGTGAGAGGAAGGCTTAGCCACCTTTACAGTTTGCAACTACTTACTTGAGGTGTTTCACATTTAATTAGAATTCACTAAATACAAATGATGCCACTACAAGCTATTTTTTTCCTATGTGTATGCTTTTTGTTGCCCATACAGCTGCAAACTGTAAAATAAAAAAAGACATTGCATATACTAATAAAAGAGAAATTGTTTTGCACTTCTATACCGTTTTTAGCTGGCATTAAAAACAAACTATAGCTGTTAAAAATGTAATGTAAATGTAATATTCCCCATGTCGTTGAACTTGTTGACAGTTGCAAACACTTTTAGTCTGAGGGACCAAAACACTGCTGAAGGTTAGAAAAAAAAAGGAAATTTACTGTAAGGGGCAAACTGTGTCAATGCACAGCGTCTACAAATGAAGCAGTGCAGAGCTTTACTGCAGCATTCACTTTTGGCACTGTGTGAGGCCTTATTATGGCAACAGAAGCCAGGAATCCTTAATCCGCAGGGGTCTCAGTGGGAAGGAAAAGCTTCTTGAACAATCCCCATTCTTGGAGCCTGTGGTGAAATCCAGCGATCAGTCAACTCTGAGCCCCTGAGCCTCTTGAGGGCTTGGGACTCAGGCCAGTGTTTTACAATGGCCCTGGTGCACTGAGGAGACAGGGGGGAAGAGACAGGGAGGAGTGAGAGGAAGAGACAGAGAGCGAGAGAGAGAGAGAGGGGGAGAGAGAGAGAGAGAGAGAGAGAGAGAGACACAGCCAAGGTCTGCTAGGAAAAAAAACATCATAACTCACAAACACATAACAAAAACTGGCTCAACATTGGTGTATTCATAGAGCCGAGTTAAGTTACGAGGCTGGCGGGACACAGGAGTGGCTGTTGATTTCGTAAGACCCCTCCACACATGTACACGTTTCCACACACAATGTTCACCTGCACTAGTTGACTTTCCAAAAAAATGTGAAGGAAACTGATGTAAGATGTAAAAAATGTAAGGATGAGACAATGGTGAAACAAACTTGTTTGACTGAAAGTGACTTAAATGCCAATAGCTTACCGGAAACTATTTAATTTCAATAAACTGAAGATCGAATTTACTCCATATCTACATTGGAGCTCTAATGTTAGCCTAGCTACTGGCGCTTCGAACCACATTGTCTCGGTAGGAGCGACACAGCTGTGGCATCTCACGTTCCGAAGGAAGGCTGCCCGGTCTGAGCAATGGACTTTGTTTTTTAGCTGTCGAAGGCTAGCCAGCCGGCCAGTCAGTCTCACAGATCCCCCTGCTAGCTCGAAGTAGCTCTCTCAAGAGACGCTCCACAAGACCACAAGCGGACCCTGCCGATCTCCTCCTGGTTCATTTGTGGCGGAGCAGAGCACAGTGGGGCTTCCGCTGTGAGATAGAGTCAAGCAGCTAAGAGTCGAGCAAAGGCCTGCAGAGCATGTTGGAGAACCAGAGGGAGGGCTGGAGGTGTGCGGACTAGACTGCCTCTCACGCTCCAGTAAAGCCTCCAGAGTTTTTCAAAAACGAAACATGAAGAGTTTATTTTAGACTTTCGAGAGGGCGTTTTGCATTTGTACGTTACCTGAAGGCCACCATAGTTCCAACACGCTTGGAAAGGGAGGGCCGAGGGGAGGGTTATTCAGTTAATTGCAATTTGCAAACTCACTGATAGATGCCACTAAGTCCAACACACTGCACTTTTAAGATGAGAAAACTCAATTTTATTTTTATTATTAAACCCAAAATGCACATGTACATTTATTAGAATGTTGCTAAAAAATGGCATACAGCAACAGCATTGTTACAGATGCAAACAAAACAGTCCGTGTACCATTTACAACCCTTAAAAAAAAGTCATACACTTGTCAGCCAGCGAAGCTCTTTTTTTAGAAGTTGGATTTTGGGAGTCAGCCCACCTCTACACAGATATTCAGCAGTACTTGTTGCATCATTTTTTGATCTACTTTGGATACTCCAGGTGCAGCTCATGAATTGGGCCAGACTGAGGTGGCTTCTTCACTTCGTTCATGACAGCACTGCCTTCCAAGATGTCCCCTGCTTTTGATGGCTTCAAGTGAGGAGAGGCCACATTTTAGGCCTTTTGGATCTTCCGTACAAATATCCTGACAGAGTGCGAGAGACATGAAAGAAAGGAAACTATTATGTCCCGTCAACATTTCTAAGTGTGTCTGTGTCACGCCGATGCATTTCAATCAGGATAGAAGTCTTTGCACAGGGGACCATTTTTGTGAACAAAACCGCTTTTCAAACTTTATCACCGTCAATATCATTCAAGGCCAGAGCCCAACAGAAGCCCACAGGAGGCCATCTTGTCCATTTTAAAACAGTGATTTAGAGACCATTCATGCTGCACATTGCATTACCTTGCTGTGGTACCTACCAGGAACCCCCTCTATCACCCTGGGACGTTGTATTGTTGAGCTGTGGACAGACGGCCACATGGTTTTACACAGCTCATAAAATAAGAAAGGCAGCTTTTGAGATAAAAAAAAAAGGGGGAAACCTTTTGCAGAGTGATTGCTGTCATGAAAGTACAATCCACTGTTAAATGTCACCGAAGTTATGAGCTGTGATGAGAACAGGGCTTTAAAGATGGAACCATGCTGTTCTTTGTAAGTAGAAATCAACATCAGCTGGAAGTATTTAAATCAGCACGGGTACACGCATCTTCATACACAGCAGCTGCTCATGTGTGACAAGATCATTTTCTCTGATTCATTCAAATGCCATTTAGTGATGACAACCTTTGACCGTGTCTAACTAATGAAATGACATTCACGTGAATTTGTTTTACCAGCATCCTGCATTGTTTTGTTTCCAGAGATTGACCTTCAACTTCTGACCGTCTCAGTTTGACCTGCATGTGAAGCACTGGAAATGTTTATCCAATGTTTATCCAATGTTTTCTTGGTTGATTCATTTCATGAGCGGTTTTGACGTCACTGAAAGTATCTACTCTGTGAACCGGAAGCATTTAATGTGAAATTTATTCCCACAGAGCAAATTCTGGTGAGTCATCCATCCGACCCTTTTTATAGGAAAAACATGTGCCTCTTGCAACGATCTGTTCACTGCAATAATTGTAATTACACATTGAAGTGTGTGCAGGCAGAAAGGCCTGATGGTTGGTCATCAAAGCTCATTTGATCCTCCACCAGAGGGCAGTGCTAAGTGCTCCCTTGACCTCAGAGCTCAGCTCGACTCTCCGGTGGTGCAGCGGCTGCATCTCATCCCACCTACTGCTGTACCTCAGAGCTGTGCTTATTTGCACTCAGCACGCTCTGAACATTTTGTATAATAGGATAAAAAAAAAAACAAGAGCAGCCATCAATTGCCGCAGATGTTCATATGTTGTCTGTGTTTCTTCAACGTACAGTACTGTGTAGTTTGTGCAGCTTTAACTTTCAGACAGTGTGCGATGAAACTTTTCTTTCCTTGACTCTATAAACCCTCATTTTCAACAAAGCATAGATGGGGGGTGCTTTGGAACGGTGCCAGCACCTCTCAAAAAAAGAATACAAGAACAGGAGATGCACAGTATCACTGAGAGCGTTGAAACTGAGATTCTTTCTTTTTCTTTTAATAACCGCCTTGTCGCACTGCGCTAAGCTTTGTATCTGAGAGCCTTTTGTGTCTGAACAAGCCAGGCGCAAACACAAAAGGCAGTCAAACATTTTTTTAAGGCTCCCAGCAGGTTTCTTTAAATGTTTAAAAAAAAGTGAATGATAATGGGTGTCCACATGGCACACTCAATCAAGGTCACAGAATGGAAGGTAATTAAGCCGTTTAAGCCCCATGAAGCTAATTTCTGCTTTTGAGAGGAAAGTCTTGACCGATGACAAGCTGAAGATTTCAAATAAAATAGATGAAAACACATCCCCTTGACCTCCAGTCTCTTTCATATGACACATTTGTACTTAAGCCCTTGTATTATTTAAAAAAACATTTGTCAACAGTTTCTTTTTGAAAATGATCACTGCAAACCTAGTTTTCTGTCTGCCTGTGAACTCACCAGTATGCTCGTGCACTAAATTTGACTGTCTCGCCACCCACGTCTTGGCATTCCATATGCCATCACTTCACAGTATATGATATAAATATAGGTTCTCCAATTCAGGAACTAATACAATGCAGCTCTGTAACGTGGCGGCTTGTTCAATTACTGTTTGAATGCAAAATCAGAGACACATATTTTGCAAGGATGAAACTGCCGGAGAGCAAAGAGTTTTATTAATCAACAGAGTTCATGATCATGGAATCCACTAGACAGTAAATATATAAATCTATGAAAGGGAAAACATCTGTAGAACTGTAAGTCCATATCAAGGCGAGATGTAGTTTTTTCTACCATCAAGAATCATATCAGTAAAAAAACATAGATATCTTGGATTGCATTTTTTTTAGATCCTTTATCTTTATGAAGGCTAGCTGTTTCCCCCTGTTTTCAGTCTGTGTGCTAAGCTAACCTGCTGTGGGCTGTAGCTTTATATTTACCCGACAAAAAGAGAGTACGTAAGGCAAAAACTTGTAAGACAAAAACCAACAAATGAGTACATTATTCATGAATTGTATGAATTCAGTTTCATACATCAGGAACAAGGGTTTCGTGCACAGCTTGCGGTCCTCTCCTGTTTGTGCTGTTTCAGAATGATGCTGCAATATATTACTTATTGATTTCAGAAGGAGATTTTCTTTTACTCCAAATGAAAAAGGCGTTACAGTATCATGCGCCTTGGCAGTTCAATCAGCTCCTGCCTCTGTCTCCAAAGACAACTACCACTTCATTGCTGCCTGTTTGCTGCTTTAAAGCGCTGTGATGTTCAGTGCACAGCAGGGGAGCGGGGGGGGGGGTTCGATGTTACAGTACCAACGCCACCCTCCCATCCTTCCTTCCATTTAGCAAGTTCATATGCGAGCAGCTTGAACGGCCTGACATTCCGCTCTTTATCAAGTGAAACGGCGCGTGAAATTCCGAATTTGGTTTTCTGTACATGCTGACTGGCACACAATTGATTGTTCGAAAGATTTCTGTGCCACTCTGTCACAGTGATGATCTGTTGGCTTTGATGGTGGGGAAATCCAGTTTTGGACTATCAGCTGTGATGTTATGCCTCAAGTGTCAATAAGATTGGAATTTTTCTGTTACAAAGCAAACATATGTTAGAAAATAACCTTGAAATTCGGACAAATTCACGACCAAGTCAAACCTGCTCAGTAAATAGACGGTGAGTAAGTGAGGCTTAAATGTGGGATGTTTTTTGCATGTGCTATCTTTGACAGATTTAAGTCTGTTTTCATTAACACTTCTGCTTAGTTTTACTCCTTTTCCCATGCATCTCTCTGCATAATATATTTGTATGTTTTATTTATTTTTTCTCCGTCATTGAACACCTGAGGGTCTATCTGTGGGCAGAGCTTTGCATTGGGGACGGAGATCCAAAGTCACAAAGCTGTCAGGGAAGAGATAAACAAACTGGATGTGGTGATGACTGAGCCAGGGAGCCAGAACACTCCATGCTAATAGAAATTAAGACCCTGAAATGATGTTTACAGCAAATGCCAGTTTAAGCTGAAACCACTTATTATCAAGTTACATTGCTTTAATTTACTCTGGAAGTGTTTCATTGAAGCTTAATCCTCTCCTCTCCTTCAGCAAACATATCTAAATAAGTGATTATTGTACACAAAAAAATGAAGGTGACACAAATATTGTCATAGGAATTAGCATGAGACACGGCATTACATGTGTACACTCCGCAGATGAGTCAACCATTTTGCCAGTGGTGTCATGCATTAGCTGAGGTGGGAAACGCAAATGAAGTTGACACTGCCGATGGGTTGTCAAAGAAGGACTGTTAATAGGCTTACAGCGGGAAGAAAGTAACTCTGACAAGTAGCTTCTGCTAATGTTGCAGCACAGAATAGAAGCTTGTAAAGTGATATTGGCCATGCTTTTTAATTATCTGCAAATGTTGGCTGTTGGTCATTTCGAGTCCTTTGGAAGTTGAAAATGTGTCCTGTGTGTGAACTGACGTTATCAGTGACTGTCAGTCAGGGTAGAAAATCACTGTGAACATGCAGCCTGGTTCATCTATTGATGGGAATTCCTCGATAATGAATCCCAATAATTCTTCGAGCTTAGTTTTGCCTGCTTGATATAAACAGCAACACCTTTGTGACAGTGCTAGACTCACAGATTAGAGTCTCACAGCTTAAAATAGATTTATTTGAGGTAATATTCCACCAAGATGTATCCATATAAGCCTGTTACCATCTTCAGTGCAGGACATATTTAGCTATTCAGCAGAAAGCCCACATACATAATTATATACAGACGCTAGAATGCTAATGTTATCTTGATACTGTATGTGTAAATCCCTCTCTGGACTCCACAGCTCAATCCTGGATAGGAACACTTAAAATTCATAAAATCTCTGCCATGCATCAGGTTACAAGCAGCTAGAGTAGAGAGTGGGTGTACTGTAATTTTTAAAGTCCAAGTTATTTATTGAGATTAATTATTGACAAAATAACTATAATGGTACAATTTATTTATTTAATAGGGCCGCGACCATCGAAGAACGGACATTGAACTGTTGGTGGTCATTTGATTCGTACAAAAGAAAATGTATGTTGTTGTTCGTGATTATATTGACAACCACGTCACTGGGGCCGTAACGGGTTGTCGCAGGTTGCCAGGAAGTGAGCGGACGAAAATTTGGAGACAAATTGCCGGCTAGGTAGCTAGTTTGCTTGTCCTTCTCCAGAGCGACGGGCAATGAGGCAGAGGGCCCGTCGGACCCAGCCCACTGTTCGGCTCATTGTCTGTAGCCAGTGTAGCATTGGCGAGATTAGCTAGCTAGCTTGCTAGCTAATTCCACGATGCTAAAATGCTACACTGGTTGCAGAAAATGACCCGGAAGTTGTCACTTATCTGGTGTTAGCAATGTGCTTTCTTATGTTGGCTCTTTACCTTTCGTAATATTACTCCACTGCTCATTTTACTGCAAAACCTCACTTCACTGCTGTAAATCTGTTTAGATTATACGGACGTTAGCCCACTACAATGGACGCAATGGCAACAGGACAATTACCACCCACCTATGTTGATTTGAATGGGAATGTCCCTTGGACTCAGTTTATTTCTGTGGCAGCAACTAACAATTGCTTTTATTATTGATTATCCTGCAGAATATGTTCTTGATTAATCAATTGATTGTTAGTGTACAATGTCTGTGGGAGCGTCTTCAAAAAGCTTTGTCCAATAACAGTCCAAAACCCAAAGAGAAAAGTGTCAAATTGTCAGTATGGGGAAGCTGGAGCCATTACATTTTTGGGAACTGTCCTTGATTAATTACTTAAATGGTTAATAAACAATTATCAGCAATGAATGATCCGTTAATCAATTTGTTTGTAACAAACTCCTAGATACTAATAAAAACCTCAATTTGTAATGATATGCTTGTTTACCATTTCACCGTTTCATCTGTTAAGACTGTTCTACAATAGTCGATCTAAGGCAAGGCAAGGCAAGTTTATTTGTACAGCACATTTCAACAACAAGGTAATTCAAAGTGCTTCACATAAAACCATTAAAAGCATCAAAACATAAGGCAAAAGAAAAGGAGATTTAAAAACAATTAAGAACATTCATTGCATTAAAACGTTTTTTTTTTAAAAACAGTGTAAGAAATAAAATGCAGTAGTAAAATGCAGAAATGCAGGAAATTGATTAATATATTAATTGAATGTGGTTCAATTAAAGGCAGCAGCAAACAGAAAAGTCTTCAATCTTGATTTAAAGGAGCTGAGGGTCTCAGCAGACCTGCAGCTTTCTGGGACTTTGTTCCAGATGTGTGGAGCAGAAAAACTGAACGCTGCTTCTCCATGTTTAGTTCTGACTCTGGGAACAGAAAGTAGACCGGTCCCAGACGACCTGAGGGGTCGGGATGGTTCATAAGGTAGCAGCAGATCAGAGATGTATTTTGGCCCTAAACCATTCAGTGCTTTGTAAACCAACAGCAGGATTTTAAAGTCAATTCTTTGTTGGACAGGAAGCCAGTGCAAAGACATCAGAACTGGGGTGATGTGATCCACCCTCCTGGTCTTAGTGAGGACTCGAGCTGCAGCGTTCTGAATCAGCTGCAGCTTTCTAAAACAGATGACACTTTGAAAGTAACCTTCTTTGCCCCGTATAGAATTAATGTGACCATGAACTTCGCCTCTCAGTGTGTTGCTTCTTCTCACAGCTACCCATCAGAGTGTTTACCTTTTCTGTTCAATGACAGGGGCTGCAACCTGAAGCCTCTTCAAAAAAACCTTTCCACTCATGAAATTGCTTTCCAGCAACCATGCTTGAGGCATATTGAGTGTTGAGTGTCATGCACGTGGTTTCAGTTTATTCTCAATTAAGGTTGTCGTGGAAGGGAAAGAAAAGCTACTCAGGAGTCATGGAAATATATTATGAATGTAGTCAAACAATTGCATTTGGGGAAAAATAAACCATGTACTACAGTCTACTCAAGAGACAAAAAGGGAGTGGGCTCACACTAGTAGAGAAAAGTGACATCTCCTGGACAAAATTAATAATTTATTATCATGAAACTGTTCTAGTTTCCCACAGCAGGATCCTGCCAATGCCACTAAAGCTCTTCATTCAGAGACCCCTTGATTATTATCGTGTTTTCTTTAAACCAGTAAGACATGGTGATCAAAACAGGCCGCTGTGATTATCTGCCATTTGGCTCAAGTTCTTCTGGGAAAAAAATGTTGAGAATAACATTGACTCGCTGCAGTTTAATCAAGTCTGGAGCGTTGACAGCATAGCGGTGGTCTGGCCAGACGGCTGCAGCAGAACACAAAGGTGATATTTGAGACCGTGCGGTGACAGCTGAGCTTCTCCGCTCTACCCAGGTTGACTTGAGAGGTGATATTTCATCAAAATGTCCCAAGTTACTGCTCCGTGTGAAGATTGCATCAACTGGGAGGGAAATGAGATCTGATAAGAATTCCTCTAAGCTCAGGAAAGTGAGGTAATATGGTGAGATGACAAAACCGCAGTGTATATTGTTGCAGAAGTGCAGATATTTCCACTTCCACAAGGATAGATTTACTTTTTTGAAGAAACGTGGAAAAGTAAAATATCGGGGTGAGTCTGAGTTAATCCATATAACTGGAGCTCTAAATAAACAATTTATTTTGTCTTCATAGTACAACATTTCTGCTTTGTGTTTCAATGTTTCTTGTTGTGCAAGGAAGGGATAGTAACACAAAGAGGTCATTTCATGGTGAAGAGCTTTGGAAGATACCACCTTGATTTGAAGTCAGACGGCTCAGGCCTTGTGGCATCTAGGCCTAAACACTGGCAGTCAAGGCTGATGCTGTTTGTTTACTTCTGGGTGATGGGGGCGTGACCAATCAGGCAAAGACCTGTCGTTACTGATAAGACCCAATCAGGAAGCAAACGTGGGCACCTGCGTCATTGTTTTCAAAAGTCTACAAGTGTAAACGTGGCAAAAGTTATGACAAATACGCATTAGTGTGGATGTAGCCTGAGATTCTACAGGTGGACAGAAACGTCTCTCCAAACGATTACTGATGTGGCTCCATGTCCACGTGGAAAATGTTTGCGAACAGGCTTACAACAAAAACTTCAATTGTCCGATGTTTGCAGCTTGTTGTGCTGCCCCCCCCACCCAAAAAAAAATGTATTGATACAGCTTTTTTTGTTGTGTAGTTTTTGTGGTGTAGTGTTTCCATTAGTGGGTATTCATATTGTTTGTCTCTTGTGTTCCACCACAATAAGGATGCAAATGCACGACGCAACGGTAAGTTGATGCAAAGTTCACAGTTACAACTTTGGGATGAAGCTATAAAAGAGGATGAGAAGAAGAAGTAAACAACACGGGTTTCAAAGGATCCAAAACAGGATTCACAGATGTTTTATGAGGCAGGAAATGCATTCAACGTGTTTTGAAGCCTTAAGGACACTTATAACATGTTTTGGTGTTCATAATTTAATAGTTGAATGTAAACAAAACCCTGTTTGTTTCCAATAAATACTCCACAGGACACCTTTAATCATGGCACGTCCATGCATTATTGAGCCCCCAAAAAGTATCATGAATTGCATCATCTTGCTTTGATGAAAGCGGGTTCACACACATCTAATTCAGCTGAAGTGCTTATGCTAACGGGGCTACATGGTGTTTTGTGGATTACATAAGGCAGCCTGTGCGCTCACATACTGCAGGAGCCCACTCGTATCAGTGGGTGACAACCCTCTAGGACAATTTATGCATCCCCAGGGAGGCGAGAGTATGTCATCGGTGCAAACGGTTGGCTTAGGGTCACAGGGAGCATTTTAATTGTAGCTTGTGTCATGCTGAAATAATCAGGGATGCTGGGGTGTCAGAAAAGGTTGCCTGTAATAAATGGTGTCGTGTTACAGGCACCACGTGTTATTTCACCGGTTGTCCTTACGGCTACAAACACTCACAACCTTTAGCGAATTAAAGAGATGAGCTCTCCACTTCATCTTCATTCTGTTTGTTGTTCTCCCAACAAATGAATGCAACCTCAGTGTGGAGCTGTTATGCTGGTTGCCACCAGAGGTGCTGTTGATCCAACAAAAAAGTTCAGATTTTGTTTGAAGGAGAACTTTCCTGCATAGATCAGAGGAGTCAGATGAAAGCCTATATTCCTGTGTGGAATCTTTATTCAGTCATGAATGAGAAAAAGGCAATGAAACTTGAAACTTGTTTTTGGATCTGTATCGGTTACAATGTGCAACTTTCTGAGGCACAAACCCTCCACTTTTTCTATGTAAAATACCCCTCTCATTCTCACATTATCATAGTTTATATGCAGCTAATTTGAAGATCATATCTGAGGATTTGTTTGTTCAGTTGAAAAGAGGGGGGAAAAAAACTGTTGTTGAACTGCATGGGCTGCGCTCAACAGTGAATTACTGTTGTGAAGTTATTCCACACTCGAGAGGAAGTGATTAGAAAATTATAATTGTATTCCCATTTCAGCTGTCAGAGAGAACGAGCAATAATTTGCCAACCAGCTGACTGTGAGACAGGTGAAATTGAACGTTCAGGTTTCCAGAGTGTACTTGAGGTTTAATCTTAGCATCCAACCAGAAAATACTAATCCTTGTGTGCGAGGAGCGTCTGCATGTTCATTAGAAAAACAGAGGAAAGTAAAAGCCAAGTGGAGAACAATCTGCGACAGCACACATCACGATTAAAGTCTCTCTACTTGAGCAGCACAACTTTTCCCGTTGTCCCTGACCTATCGATAGATCAGACTCCAAATACAACAAAGCTCACCTCCACTAAAGTGTGAGCAAATTAGCTTCGGGAGCAGGTTTGAACAAAAACATAAAGAACGAGACATTGATCAAGGGAAACTCTGAAAGGATGAAGCGCCAAGAGAGTCGGGCAACCTGATTTGTCTTTAATTAAAAGCAAAAGGTTTATCTTTGCAGAAGGCCGTCCCTGGTCTCCAAAGGCCACTACAATTACTGAGTGAGACAAAAGGAGGGAGCTCTACAAATCCAGGAGTGGTCAGACTGAGAGAGAGGCAGGGAGGTAGTGTTGCTATGGGGAAATTTGTTTTGAGGGGTTGAACAGGGAGCACGTGTGTGTGTGTGTGTGTGTGTGTGTGTGTGTGTGTGTGTGTGTGTGTGTGTGTGTGTGTGTGTGTGTGTGTGTGTGTGTGTGTGTGTGTGTGTGTGTGTGTGTGTAACTGCAGGGACAGGAGGGAGAGGCAGGATATGATTTTTCGGTCCTTGAAGATGTGAGTGTATAAGTGTGCTGGAGAGAGGGGTGGGTTGAAAGAGGGCGTCCCTCTCATGGTCCCTCCCCAGCCCTGCCCCTTCACATGGAGGAGTATCCTGTAGAAGGTCCCAAAACTGGAAACTCATTCAGTCCCTTCTGAATGGAGTGTCTTTAACGTGAGAGTGGAGGACTTAAAAACTTTTCAGCACGAAAATATGAGAGCCACGCATTCGGTCCTGGTTGGTGCCTTCCTGGCCCTGCTGCTCTGCCTTCCCAGTCCAGGTCATGGAGGTAAGTGCTCTGTTAGTGTCCTGTTACCCCCCCTTCTCACTTTCTCCCCTCTGTCAGAAATGCACGGGGGGGAGATCAGACCGCTGTCCCTGTATGACGCTTCCCCAATGCATAAATCAAAGCATGACAAGCTGATGAGTTAATGCCTCAAACTTAAAGTACAAGAAACGTCAATCTTAACCTGCACCAATATTGCATTAAGCAAAAAGTTTGAGATTTCTTTTCTTTACTTTTTTGTTGTCCACTCTCACGGTCCTCTTGCCATCTATTGCTCAGCAGTGAAACCTTCCTTTTCTTGGATGAAACTCAATACATGAGGGGAAAGATGTGCCAAGGGTCTGACCCTGGTCCAAGGTCTGAGACAACATCTGTCGATTCATTTTTTTCTTTGACTTTCAGTCTGTGCCCGGCTGAGTGTGTGAGAGCATTTACCTTTTGAATGTTTGCATTGAAAGTGTGTTGCCAAAAGGCAGGAGGTAGTGAGGATGAAGCCCTCTGTGGATACAGTTGGAGGTGAGCTGGTTCCTCTGCCGGGAGCAATGAATGGCTCTTTCAGAGAAGTGCACAGTGGCAGGCAGAGCTGCTCCTTATCCACCCAGGGAGGTGAGATGAAAGTGTGGCAAGGGGGGGGGGGGGGCTAGCAAGGGAGTGAGAGAGGTAGTGTGCGCTTTGGGGAGGGGGATGCATGGAGGCCAAGGCCCGTACAATGGCCCCATAGTGCATTAGTAAAGTCAGCTACAGATGTACTTTTCTCAGATATGATGCAGCAGTTCTTCTTATTCATCCTGAGTACAGTTCGAGTGGGACTTACAGTGTTTGGGCGAGGCAATACCAGGAAGAGAATGGGAAGTTGAAACAGTGTATCCTTAACCAACTCACCTCGGTGCATAATTGTACATATGGCGAGTTGGCAGGATCAGCCTTGGACTTAGAGCAGCTGTTGAGCCCATTGTCTTCCGCCGGCTGTCAGATCTTCAAACTCTCACTGCAAATTCCACTCCAATTAAGTCCGGGCAAACCTCTCCATGAGTGTCTTATTGGCAGCTAAAGTGAAAAAGTGTCTCCTGGTCATTTGAACGGGGGAGCACTGCTTTGTCTCAGTGGCACAGAATCAAAGCTCAGCTGGGGAACTGGATTCAAATCGTCTGCACTGTGATCTGTTCACTACAAGCAGGAAACGAGTCTCCGACCCTTCTGTTTGCTCATTCATAGATAAAACCCCACTGACTAGCGTGGTGGCGACTCCTCTGCAAAGGCTGTGCACTGAGAAATCCGACTGCTGTATGAGTGTGGTCACATCGCAATTGCTGACGAATCACAGAAACCTTTTTGCATAGCCGTGTGCAGTAACTTAATGTAGGTATAGACCCTTTTACAGCCTACGTCATCAAAAATATGGGCATTCATGGCAATGAAAGTGGCGTTTTTCCCCAGCTATCCAGACGAGTAAGCAAGCCAAACAATAAATTAAAACTGTTAACAGCATCAAAAGTGTTCGGTGGTCAGAATTGATATTTTCCGACAGTAGACTCAAGTTCTCCAGAATTCTGACAGAATGACGATCGTTTCAGTGCAACCAGTGTTTCATTTTAACGAGTGATGGTTTTAACTGGTGACTCTCAGCTGATTGCTCGTAGTAACTTACATAAATGGTTGGCATAGATTACAAACAGGTTGTTTAAAATTGATAAAAGGCTTTTACGAGGACACCTACATGTTCTTCTGACATCGGCCATCAATACGAGAAACCACAGAAACGTTTGTCTGAAGCTGTGTTTTGAATACAACAAAACGGCCATTTACGTTTGTTGGTAAGTTGCCGTTAAAGTGTTGCTCAAGTATCTCATTAACGTAGCTATGTCATTAAAAAGCACTCCCATCATGCGGCAACAAGTGTCGGGCGTTAGTTTGTAGCTTCATGTTGAAAATGACTTGAAGACCGTTGCTGCGTCGCTTGTAGCGGCACTCGTGGAACCGAAACACCGGGAGCGTCTATGGCAACAAAGATATTTAACGTGTTGACTACCTCTGGACTGAGGACATGAATAAAATATATGTGTGTGTAGTACGCATTTAAACACTCACTGTTTATATCATGGTAGTTGTTGGTAATTGTAAGCATGTAGCGACATGTTTGTCAATTAAACACATGTATATATCTGGCCACTAAATATTGGGTCACTTGCTCATGTATACTACCAACTCACAAACAGCACACACATCTGGAAAGTAGGTTTGTTTAGGTTGCAATCGCAATCTTTTCGGGTTAATGCCCTTGCATAGATTGACATATTACACTCCAAACTGTAAAAGGCTCTATACACACACAGTAGTTAGCGTTACAGTTAGAGCTGACATCGTGCAGTAGTGTCATTTTCCACATGTCAAAAACCAAATGCTCTACTAATCAAAACGATGGCTGAATAAAACAGGAAAACTGTACAAGGGAGCAATTTCTCCTCGTCTAATAATCAGCTGGCACAGTCTGCCTCAGTGTGAACAGTACTCATCCACTGACCCTGGAGAACTACTTGCTAATGTTGACCAGATGTACAGAGTCACTGATTAGTTTTTTTTGCCCCCTGGCGCTCATCAAAATTCCTGCCACAAGCTGCTGGGGGACTCTTCCACCCACGACGTAGAAGGCTTACATTTCCTCCCTGCGTCTACATCTTCAGATGTCCCGGGCCACGCCCCACATGACGCCGGGGCATTCTTTGCGTCATTGGCACCTTTCTTTGCAGAGGCACTGTACAGTAGTTCTTAATGTTAAAACGGTCTGCGTGCACCCACTCTGACTATTATTCTAGGAGCAGAGGAGGCGAGCCTTCCCCCTTCATAACATTTTCCATGAGTTTTTTTCAGCGATGAGTCCTACCACTCTCCAACAGTCGTATGCCATCGTGTTTCTTCCGCCCACACAACAGCCTCGTGAAGAATTCTGATGCAGTGTGATGCAGGAGCTCACCAAATCACCTATAATTCACTCTGCATGTAGAATATATGAAGAAAACGTGAGGTGACGTGTTTGGTGTGCTGGAATAGCTGCATGTTTGACCCTTTGGTGATGCCATGACCCTCACTTTAACATTGCACCTGTGTTTGATTAGACCATCTTTCACCCACCCCAGCGTACAGCATACCTACAGTGAATATAGAATTTAAAAGAGACAGATCTTTTTGGTATTGCAAGTAAACGACTAGTGTGGTTCTGTATTCAGTGGCCATGGGGGATCAAGAGATGCTCACTTTGTCATGGCTCTATCTGAGATTGGACATGACATGTGCCTGTACAGAGTCTTTAAAACAGCCTGCAGCTCTGCATCTCTTCAGTGGCCGGTGACGCTGCACTTTAACCGCCACTTTACCAAGGTTTGGAAAGAATTGGCAGGGCAGTTATTTTCAGACCATGAATTGCTCTCTCGTGCTTACATGTTGTTTGGTTGGCCTGGTAATAGAGGGGTTTTTTTGTTGGTAGACTTTGAAAGTTTGAAGATGTTTCATTTGTAAGAAAGTTGTGCGCTTCTATGGAAGCCACATCCACCACCACTCCCCTCCGTTGGTCAAAAGAGTGTGAAAAGCTAATGACTTCTTTCCTACCCCATTACCAGCCTTTCCTTTGTTTTGTCTTGTGTTACTTTATGAAAACTTATTTATAACATATTGACGTTTTCTGAAGTGCAAATATGACCAGACAGCTGAAGAGACAAACAGACGGAATGGAGAGAAAACAAAACTCCTGTCCAACTCTGTTGGCAGACGTACCGATGTGAAAATGCTTTGAGATAAAACTGTAAGAGCATCGATTGAATCTTCACGTACCTAATTGCGGATGCTTGTCTTAAATTGCTCAAACATATAATAAGACAACAAAATCTACTACAAACACTGTGTAATGGTTTGTGCGTGTTTGTGAGTGCTTTTGGGACGTCTTGCTCCCGAATGTGTTTGCATTTTCAATTGCTAAGCTTAACGAGGGGATTTGCATCCCAAGACTGCACATGAGCTATCTCCCCTGGAGTATAATGTCACTATGGTAACAAGAAAAAATAAATGTGAAAATTTCCCTGGGCTTTGTGAAATGTCTGTGTACAAGGCCTCCATGTGTTCCTCAAGAGCTGGCAGGGGAAATGGTGTGACCACAAGTGTCTGCACAGAGGATTAATAAGTCCAATATTTGCATTGGGAAATTGATGAGATTCGTGTTTTGCTGGTGGTGCTGGTCCCACAGACACACTTTGTGACCCTCCCCTCACCTCTTAGTTTAAACACAACGCAATGTTAGGACAGAATGAAAATGGGGCGTTTGCAGTCAATCCAAACAAGAAAACCTGTGTTTATAAATGCGGAGCAGAACGTGCAGTCTCTTGCCTGTTTTCTGTCTTCGGGAATCCATCAAAATGTGACTGAGTGTCCGAAAAAGAAGCAGCTTTCTGAAAAATGTCTAATGAGAGATTTTCACTTCCTCATTGTCAGAGTTTTGGTTAATTTTGTAAAAAGAATAAAGTAAAATAAAACATTTAAGTATGGTTTACATTTTCTATTTTGTTTTACCTTGTCATTTGCAAGAGCCTTCTTCAATTCAAGTTTTTTTGAAAACATGTTTGCTTCCATAACATTGCTGTGGTCTGAACGGCGTTATCAGCTGTAACCACCGTAGGAGTGCAGTGCAGAGCAGCGGCCATTAGCTAGCCAGTGGGGCACACAAACATGCACACACAGCAGAACCGGCGACGTAAAAAAAGCACAGAAAAGCTCGGATTACAACACACACACTGCCAACACGTTCTCATGCGAACTTGTCACATACTGACACTTGGTCAGACCCCTTGGCGTCACTTTCTGACACTCTCGGCAGACCACAAGCTGCGATCTCCACTGCTGAGAAGTGGAAACGAAGCAAGTACCAGTGACACGTGAGTGCCATACCAAGTCGCTAGCTGCCAGCTGTCTGCTCCGCTGCGTCACTTCGGAAAGGCCTGTGTTCGTTTGTGTTCGTTTGACCCATGAATGAGAACGGGCCGCCTCATCTTATCTTTACACAGCACATAGCTGTTTGCTGCTAAATGAATGTTCTGAATGTCGTATAGAGAACCTTTAAAAGAGAATCAACTCTGGTTGCCCTGCTGCAGAACAAGTGCATTCCTTCTAAAACGTCAGTGCAGTGTTGGATCCTTCCTGTAGGCTGGAAGACATCCTGCTCATTTACACTCTCGTCCTTTTGGCTGCATGAAAATGAGACTTTTTTTCTGAGCATGGAAGACGATCAATATTGATACCATTTCTAATATGATATAACCTCCCTCACTTCTGCCAGCCTGATGTTTTATCCTGGCACCTTCAAAGAGAAAGTTTCAGTGAGTCATAGTTTATTAACTATTTTTTGGGGAATTCTGGCCCGAGGCGAACGTCATTGCGAGAATCCAAATTTAGCTGTATGGGCAACCTGCTTCACCCCGCTCCTTTCCCCTCAATAACTTCCTCTTGTAACTACAGGTAGGATTTTATATATGACCTGCAGCAGGGCAGCATGTCTGCCCGGTGATTACAGTGTCTGCCCCATAATAGATATGAGACAGGGTTGACTCCTGTAACATCAATAACTCCTGTCAAGACACTGAACCATTGCTGCTCTTTCACAGTGAGTCAGATAAGCATTGCAGCTAAAAGCCAGAGTTGATGACAATTTCATCATTTATTTCACTAAATAGTGGAACTACAGGATCATTTCAGTTCATTACAACTTCTTATTTTTATAGTTCTTTCCGTCACTTGTACTAGTTATGACTCACCAAAGTAACTGCTAATATCTTAAAACGCAGTTACATCCAAAGCAGGGCACAAAGAGTCAAAAGTCCAACAATCAGACAGGGACAATGTTTTAGCCACATTATCAGATCACTTTATTTTGAGGTAAAACTGAAAGTGAACTAACCCAAAATGCACCTGAGTAAAGTTGTAAGTGTGATGGATGTTTACAACTGTTTGGATGATAAATTGCATCCGTATCCGGTATTTCTGGTGCTTCTCAATATCTTTGGCTCTAAAACACACTATAACAACTGTTTTATCACGTAGATCAGAGGATTCAAATGCTAGATGTAGAGAAAGGGGGGGGCGGGGTCAATAGGAGCCCACTAGGACATTTTTACCCTCAGGCCCCATAGTTGGTTAATGTGGCCCTGTCTAAGGTTTTTTTTAAAGCCAGTTTGCTCATGTGTTCACCCTTTTTAAGCCTGCCAGATCTACGCAGATGATTTGAAGAGTCTTAAGGTATAATTACTGACAGGAATAATGGCCAAAACTACTAAATCAAGTTGTAAATCAGAACAACCCTTTATAGCAGCAAAAACATATGCTGAAGCTGTCAAGATGTACTTCACCAGGCTGCAGATGTGCCTGATGCACAACCCTTCCACAATAGGAGCGAAAGATCTACCTTCCTTTCCAGATGTATCACTGCCATTGTTGTCACATTTAAGGCAGAGACCTCCGTCACTTCAAATGCACGTATCATAACTCAGTTTATTCTCATTGTGAGGCAAGAACAGTGAAGGACATGTCCCTTGACTTGAAGACTCTGTAGTCCCCTGGCAGACGATCTTTCCCACATTGCTCTCTTTGAGGTTGCTGGCTGTCAGCGGCAGGCTGCTCGGATTATATTTTAGGGCCATGATCTGCTTAGAGCGGACAGACAGCCCACACACAGACCTCATTTAGCCCTGGGTGTGTACACAAAAGAGTTTCTGTACACAAACACAGGCCCAGATTCTCTCCTTGGGTGGAAGGTCAAAAGCCATCTCGTGGGATGCTCCCGTGTGGTTTTAACCCCGACCACGTCAATCACATAAGTCGGTGGAAGGGGGTTTTGCTGCAATTTACTGATGAATGTTCTCCCCCCAGATTTCAGGCCTGTAAGTGGCAATTTGGGGTTCAAAATTGTTGTTAAACTGTGATCGCCTTGTCGTCATGCAATTTCAAGGGAATTCTCTGAACTGCAGCAGCAGCAGACTGGGGCTGGAGCGAAGGAGGGAAATACTGACAGTAACCCAAGTTTCACATATGTTAATACTTGGAGTTTTACAGTTATAGCTCTTGGGGCCAGCCATATATATATAGATAGTGTTGGCCCACTTAACAGAATAATAGTGATACATTTAACAGCTGTATTTTTCTTTACCAGAGTGTGGAGATGTTACATAAAGATCTATGCTCATCATACTTCTAACTAAAATACCCAAATAACTTTGCAATCGCATACCATCTACAACATTAATATGATGAAGAGTCTACAGGCATACTAGCTGCTGTGTTAGGCTGTACTTAAGCACAGCAGTGCTTTTTAGCTGAAGGTTAACTGTGCTAACATGCTTGCAGTGGCAATAGGTTACTAACATGCATATGCTTTGCAGGTGTCATGTTTGTTATCTTTTCCACCTTAGTTTAGTGGGCTAGCATGCTAACATTATGAATTGGCACCACATACAAAGTACGGTTGGACACAGTGGACACAGCAAACGTGCTTGGGACAAAAGTCCTATTAAATGTGTGTCCGTGGCCAAAAGCTTGACATACTCGGAGATCTGGAAAGTAGATTAGATTTGGTTCATGATGTCTTTGAGAATATTGGGTCTTTGCAGCCGCAGGCAAAAAGATATGGCTGAATGGAAGAATGAGATTAATGTCAATTACTGAACATAACAAACAGTAAACAGGGTAATAACAGTACTGCAAAAGATGAAAGAAACAAACAAACCAGATGCACCATCATGGACATTAGGATACCTGTAGGACAACAATAGGGCCACGACCTGAAGTGGAACATTTAAAATCAAAGTGTGTTGTGACGCTAAGAAAGACGGTTTTATATTCTTCCCCCACTGCCGCAACTGAACTCTGAGTGTTTATTTTTGATAAGAGCTGTTGGGGAGTTTTGTGCCCAAAATGAAAACTCGACAGAAAATTATCATCACTGCAGAGCTGCCAATTTTTCAATAAGAAGGAATTATGCATGACCAGATGTCTTGATACGAGTGGCCTTTTTTCTTTTTTTTTTGTGAACAGTCAGTTTTATCATGTTTGGTTGAATAGAAGGGAATCACTTCTATTCTGGCTGCCATTGTTTCTCTTATCCATTGGAAAATAAATTAAAAAGATGAAGGAATCCTTCTTACCCCAATGGGCTGCTATGGAATTATTCAGTTTACTCCTCAAAATCAACCCTCAGCATCTTCCCTTCCTGTCTATTGTGAATGTTATCAACTCACAATATCAACAGATTTTGTTATCGTGCATCATCATATGATATACATTAATGCCTAAATCCAATTATAACAACGCTTGCTTTGTTGAACACTCTGCATCGCATGTAACTCACATGGCCTGATCAGTGGAATCAGACCGATGTGGTCAATGCGGTAAGGGAAGGCTGCTCAGGCACTGGAAAAGCAGCGTGAATCATGGGAAATGTTTCCAGTGTTGGGCTGACTCATCTGAGACGCGTTAGGACAAGCCCGAGCTTTTCCACTCCAACATCTGGAGTCGGCTTGGTCAGTTTGCAGCGAGCCAAATCTGGAGGCTTTAATCAAAGTGTCCCTCCGCTTCTCTTTTCCTAATATAGACAAAACAACTGCGGTGAAAGAATGCGAGTGCACCACAATTAACCAAGTTCTGCAGGATGCCGAGTGTTAGATCTGAAGTAGCTCTTGAAACAGGCACTGAGAGACCGGTTTGTTATCAGATGTGTTGCTCACAGCAACTCTAAAACCTCTGGGAACGTCTTTTTCCGTGAGTTCTATAAACTGTAAGCAACGCACACAGTAGTGTCTCAAATGCATCAAATAAAAAATGGAACTGAATGATTTTAAATTGTAAAGCGTCTCTAATATTCATGCAATGTATATTGCATTTCACATGTGTTGAGTTACATTCTACATAGCACTATCGCTCAGAAAGGTCCAGCAGGGACAGGAGCTCTCACATGAATATGAGTCACTATTTTAAATAGAGAGAAGTCCACTGAGAGTGCGAGGACTCCCCCCAGCCCTGAGGGTGCATGACTCATAAGCACGAGGCCGCTGTGGTTAATCATAAGACATCTGACTCCAAACTAATACTTTTTTTGTGCGTCTAATTAGGTCTCGACTCTGAGACGTTTATTAGCCTTTGCTCCAAGACCAGATGATTGAGCTTTGTCCTCAAGGGCTGCGATCTCCTGAGAGAAATGAAATCTGGACAAAGTTCACATATTCTAGCACCTGAAACCTGATAGTTAACTTCATCAAGCATGTGACTTAATTGTCTTTATTCAGGCTGTTATCATAAACATTTATAGACCGACAAAAAGTAATGCACTGTAATTCGTAGCCTACATATAACTAATTTGTATTTATTCCATGTTGTCGTGAACAAAGAAGTATAAAGAGCAGCAGACGCAGGATGTCGGGGTGGATTGGTGGGTAAAACCAGATTTCCATCCAGCAGACTGTTCCAGTCCTGTGTGTAACCAGAAGTCACCACGTTGATGTATTTGTCCCGTAACTTCCATACTTACGTAATGTCGCTCCTTGGTTATTTTAGTTTTGTTGCCGAAACCTAACAAAGATGTTTCCTCTGGAGACCGAAGTTTATTTTTTTTTAACTTTATGCATGTAACAAGCAGAAGTTGACTTGTGTTGCTGGACATTCGTGGGAAAACACAGGAAAAGTGATTGGTAACTTTTGGTAGGACATCATACGAAGCATTGTATGAGGATAAGATGATTTTCAGCTCCGTAAAAGTTATTTTTCTTTTTATCCAAACAGCTAGTCTCCTGCTCTATCGTTCCCACAACATGGCAGCGGGAGGCTGCATTTACAGTAGCAGTGCCACTTTTCACAGCATGCTGACATGAAGGCAGATCAGTGCCAACTTGCGTCCGGTTGAAGATCTTCATCAGCACTGCCAAGGGACCATGAAGTGTTCGGAGTAATTTGATGCCAGGCGGCCTCATTGCAGGCAGGGTTCAGACAGAATCAAGGGCGCTGTGGGGTAGCACCGGGCCTGGGATCGCCCAGTCTGGAGTCGCTTGCACCAGATAAATATAGCTGGACGGGAGAAGCAACAAAAGAGCAAGAGAGGAAAGGGGGAGGAAAGGGGATCCAGGGTGGGGATGTGTGTGTGTCTGTGTCTGTGTGTGTGTGTGTGTGCGAGGGTGTGTATTCAGTATGTGCTGTGGTTCACACAAGTCCTAGTGTTAGGGAGAATGTCGTCACTCCGCTGGTTATGCAGGCTTAAAATAACTGGGGGAAATGATGTGTCACATGAAGTTTGGTTCGACTGTAGCATGAAGCGGAGGACAGCTGCACAGTGGAGCTGAAGCACACGTCACTGGTCTGCCCGGCCAGACAACCAAGCTCCTTGTGCAATCGTGTGTTCAATCTTTCGCACACTTGTGGCAAAACAGATGCGAAAAAGTTCTGCTTAGTTTTCTGGAATATTGTGAAGTGAGCAAAGACTCAGATTATGTGTTGTGGGCGTCAGTTATATGATAATTAAGTTCTTCCTTCACATTGAAAATGTAGGTTGTGAATATGTTCAGGCAAGTAGAATAGTTAGTTATAATCATAAAGTTAAAAAAAAGTTATATTGAGGTGTACGAGTATAGACATTAAAAGAATAATTTGACATTTTGGGAAATGGGCGCATTAGCTTTCTTGATCTAGATTGGCAGACTGATAACCACGCTAAAGCTAATGTAGCAGACAGTTAGCTTAGCTTAGCACAAACACTGGGAACTGCCCGAAAGGAAACACAATTATCCGACCCGCACCTATTTCCCAAAACCACTGTTGTCGAGAAAAAGGGAGAAAATAATTCTTCCCTGATGAAAAAAAAGTAAAGTTTGTCTTGCCCCTCCCCCTTGCACAAATTAACATTTCCAGACAAAATTCATATTTCATGAAATCTGTAGACCCCGCTCAAAAATGATGACGTGCACAATTAAACAAACGCTATCTTGTCGAAGAGAAAAATAAATATTGTGAGAAATGAGAACAAAAGATCCGGGATCTTTGAGCAACTCACAACAGCAGCTGAAGTCAACAAATGATCGGCCAAACCAAAAGAAATGCAGATGACAGGAGAGATGAGTGCACACCGAGAACAACTAGTATTTCTGTGGCCAACGATGCAATCTGATGTATCGTATTGTGCCAGACTGGGTCATGGGAATAGACCCGAGGGAATGCAAAGTAGGGAAGCTGACCACGCGTGACCCCGGAGCATCCTGTCACTGCATAGCCATCAATGCATTCCCAACATTCTCCTTCTCTGGTTTTCTGTGGTCTTCTGAAGTGGGTGGTGGGAGCAACACCTCGGAGACACAAAAATAAAACGTCCGTTTCTTCGTTTAAAGCAAACCAGTGACACACACGTGGCCTGTGCAGGTCCAATCTAACAGAAATGTTGTCCGACCTTTGCTTAGTACAGTAGCCACCAGAGGCTGTGTAGCTAATTTGCAGTGTGAGAGAGCATTTTGCAACACATAAGAATACCAATAACCTTTGGGTGGCAATTGGCATAGGTCCAGCCTAAGGGAAAAAGAATTGGACTTGCTTTTTTCTGGCTGCCTGATTCTCTAATGCACATTAATTTATTCGAAGAATTAGCATGCTCCTGGTGTTTCCTTGCCCTCTTTCCATTATTCACATTACTCTTATAGATGTGTGGGAAGGAAAAACTGGTAAAGTAAAAACAAAATGCGTTATATATCCGGAAGGCCATTTAGTTAAAGTTTATTTCAGGGAAAGTCTGGTGCGTGGCATTCAGTCTAAATACTTTCAAATGGTTCCGATCCCTCTGGTGTTGAACTAACAACATATTGACTCCCAACTTGTTAAATATCTCCGCTTGGTCAGTGGCCCTCCGCTTCAAACTCTAACTCTGCGTACCCCTCTGGCGCAAGTTTGGGACGTGTCTGGGACAGTGGGTCAGTTCCCCCTCATTGCATGCACTTTCTTTACAGAATAAACTTCTGTGTTCTCGGGAGTCAGCCAGTAAATCCAGAGGCTATAATCCTTTATTGAATTTATCGACTAATAAGCCTGAGTTCAGTCTCAAATGGGAGATGTAAGTTAAGAGGAGACACTTTTAAATCAGGTTTATATTATGACTCACTTGAGACATTACGGATGGGGAAGTAATTTTAAGGGCGGTGGGTCTGAAGCTTTACACACACCAGCTTCTGCTCTACTGTAGCGGACAGTGGAAGAGAGGTCAGCAGTTTCAAATAGACTCATCTGATAAGTGTGGTCCAAACTTTAACATAAATTAGATTTCATTGTCATCTAAAATGGTTTTACAGCCTCAACAAACTTTCGCTCAACAGACATGCAATTTTATACAATCAGAAGAGAAATATGAAAAGTTTAAATAGTGATAAAAGCACCATTAGGTTTCCCTATCTCTGCACAAGTCCTTTACTTGGTGGAAGTCTTAACAGAAACTCTCACAGCAGCTGTTGTTGCAGATAAATTCTACTGTCATCCAACAGGCAGCTACTTGTGAGCACAAATATTTTCCTGGCAACCGAAAGTGGAATAAACTGGTTTGACTGCCTTGCCAAACTGTGGATTTCATTTCCAGGCGTAAGTAGAACATGGTTGTGAAAAGTAGAGAAGACTGTCATGTTATCTTAAACGTTGTATGTGCTGTATTTCTGCTTCCCTGGAGCATTTACATGACAAGTTTTAAAAAAAAAAACAGGGGTTGCAATTATCCTGGTAATTGAAAGTCAACATCTGAAGCCAGTAAAATGAATCAGCTTGATAACAATGATTGAAATTGCACACAATCAAGAATACGCCCGAATAACAGATCTTTGATTAGCTTTAATCATGGACGTCCTTATTAATCTAAACACAAACAGGCCCACTTCAGGCTGCCACTTCCGCTTGCAGCCTAAAACAGATTACAGTAGGAAACCTTCCGTCTCTGTCTCAAGCTCTGATTTTTTTTAACATACTTCTGCTGAGCAGCCAACTCCGCCTCGCCAAAAAAACTGTCTTCACAATGTTTTATATGCAATACTTTTGTGTGCAATGTGCAATATCCAATACGTTTAAGTATTATCTTACATTTTACATTTTACTCTGCCTCCGCCTGTATATACTGGTATATTTAATAGTCTTCTTTACTGTCAATCCTGTGCAATATCCAATACGTTTAAGTATTATCTTACATTTCACATTTTTACTCCGTCTGTACATACTGGTATATTTTGTATTCTTCTTTACTGTCATATTTTTTTACTACTGTTTACTGTTTAGTTTATTTATACTACTTGATTTTTTTATCTTCATTTATTACTTGTGAGCGATGCTGCTGTAATCCTGTAATTTCCCCACTGAGGGACTAATAAAGGATTATCTTATCTTATCTTATCTTATCTTATCTTTTAGCGGGAGCGCTTGCCTCCAGATAGCGCTGCATTGAACCTATAGTGCTGCGCTGTGAGGTCAAATCCAGGGCTCATTCTAATAGACAAACATGACTTGCTGGAACAGTACATTACTGCCAGAGAATGTTCAGCCGTTACCTGACATCTGTCCTGGGGACTGCAGGCCTGGTGAGCTGACTGGATACAGTTTGGGAGCTGATGCAGGGAATTAGCTCTCCAGTACTCGCAGTGGAAATTTAATGCAAACAGCTGCATAGAAGTGTCAGTGAAGTTAGTGTTTGGTCTGGCTGAAGAGACACTTAGCTGCTGTTTCTGAAAAGACAAATATATTTATTTTATTTTCCCCCTGGCCATACTGGAAGAAAAATTATGATCCCATTGTGAGAGATGTGGGACGAAATCAACAGTCTTTGTTCCGGGACAAAACATAATTAGGGGTTTCAGAATAAGCTAATATGAAGCTGTAAATTATTTAATTACTGAAGAAAAAAAGAATTCGCACATGCAATTTCCTTACATTTTGGACAGCGGATAAAGGAACGAACAAATCCCAAAAACGTATGTTCAAAGCGTAGACGGTGGTGTAGCCAAGGGTTATGAGTTGCTGCAACACATACGAGGATTATAAAGCAACATGGAGGCTCCGTAGTTCGAATCAAGACGACTGTATGACGTCCTTCCGATCTTGACAAAGGCAGCGCATTTTTCGTTTATTTGTCCCGCCCCTGGTGCATAAAAGCCTTAACTCTCGAATGTATGATGAATTCCAGAGCAAACCTCCTTGACCTCTTTTAAATGCTACTTATAAACTATGGTGGTCTCCATGTGAACTCACCGCTCCTGAATCGCTTCACGGTGATGTCATTTGGAACTTACTGGCCCCCGAAAACAGACAGTCTGTGTAGAGAATTAGGCTGGTTGGATAATATGTCCTGTAACAGGCTGTTGTACTGGATTCATGAATGAGGCTTTAACTGTGAGCAGGTGTGTTGTGTTACAGATATAATACTCTCCTCCCTGTGAGTCGAGCGCTGCAAAAATATATTCACAAAAAGAAAAGGTCCCCATCGCTTTGTTGAGTGAAATGTAGATAAATAATGTTAAACCACCTAAACGGAGACGTACCAAAGTCTCACATGGGCACATGGTAGGGTTTTAGTGAATCACTGTGGAAGTTTGGAGGACGCGTTGTGTGAGGAGGATGCTGTGGTGGACCTTTTATTGCCAAATCCAACAGGAGCAGCCCTGCGCTGCCTGGCTCCACCCTGCCTCGCCCTTCTGCGTCAGCTCCACTCGTCTCCTCCTCACACGCCAAGAAAGTCAAAATATATGTGAAAGTATGAACGCAGTGGCTTAATTCCATATATAGTCCGATTAATAACTACGACGTACATGATGAAATAAAAAACCAGACAACAAAGACAGCTTTGACAAAGTTTTTCCCTTTGCTTTTTCACTGCACTTTATTCCGACGTACTTCAAATTATCTTATTTTGAGGCCTCATCCAATGATATTCCAGTAAACCAAGTCCCTGAAGTGTCTGCATACCGAACATTCATCAAAAGTAACAGTCTTTTTTTGGGGCGACTGCCGCTCAGAAGGTAGAGCGGGTCGTCCCTCAATAAGAAGATCGGCGTTTCGATCCCCGGCTCCTCCAGTCCATGTCGATGTGTCCTTGGGCTTCTGATGGGCAGGTGGTACCTTGCATGGTAGCCCCTGCCATCATTGTGTGAATGGGTGAATTTTGAGTGGTCAGAAGAATAGAAAGGCACTATACAAGTCCAAGTCCATTTACCATTTTCAAAACAAACTTCTGTCTTCACAGGAAACAACTTAGTTCGGTTAACACAACAAAACTACACAGTTAGGTCAGATCGTGGTTTGGGAGAAATAAAGAAAATAGCCTGCCTGACTTTTTGCAGTCTTTATACTTCTGGTTACTTAAATTACATTTCGATTTCGTCGGATATCTATCTATGAAAGCTGTATGAGAACAGCCTGATCAAAACTCTGGTCGCCTCGTTTGACTTAATGGGAGCCTAACATGAACCACAGCATCCTGCCGGACTAAGACACTCAACGAATGGACTATTGTCTCTCTCCGGTGTTACTCGTACCCAAACTGGCTGTGGGAAGCCACACAGCAAAGAACATTTTGAAAATGCATCATTCATGCATTCCATAGCGTGCAGTGCATCCATACCGTGCAGTGCAGCGCTGTAGATGCTTTTAATTCCACGGGCCTCGTTCTCTGTGAATCAAACGCATCTGTAGAACATCTGAATGCCAGCTGGATGGCATTGGAGGCCTTTGGCAGGATTATCCAGAATCAGTCCAATTCGGAACGGCATTCTTTCGTAGTCAGAATATATACGGGCCGCTTCATTTAGCCTGTGGAATTAAATTCCTCAACCTCATTTAAATTCTAATAAACAACTGTGAATATATTTATCACTAAAGGCCACAACTCATTTACATCGGATTCACAGGGCCAGTGAATTTTGAACAGTGTAACTGTGTTACATATATGTTTTCAAACCCATTAAAATATCTGAGATCCTGACGCTGATACGATATTCAACAGAGGAAGTTAACGGCTTAACTTAGATACGTTTTGATTTTCATAAGCATGCAAAAAATATATGTGAGACCTTTGAGTGAGTATGAGTATTCATTTTCAAAAGGATGTCTGTATTGTGGGATTCAGCAGGTCTGTCAGCCTCATGTCCTAAAACAAACATTTATCTTAAGCAGAACCATGATGTTTTTACGAAAACAAACCACGTCTCTTTTTTGCCGAAACATGCCGGCTTATTGTACGTCCCTGACAGCTCTCAGCATGTTGGTAAGTGCTCTGAGCACCAAAGGATTGAAGCTACATGTATATCATTTTCTTGTAAATGGCTAAATCGCTTCAAACGTTCTACAGTCGCATGGCAACAACAGAGAGCATGAAATGTCCACGAACAGTTGTTCAGCCCCGCAGCTAAGAGGGAGGTTTATTCCCCATGGACAAAACAGTACAGCACAATTCAGCAGCGAGCTGTCCGTCAAAATGCACCTTGTAGTTGTGTGTGTGCCTTAGTTTAACTACGGCTTCTCATTGAACGTGACGGTTGCAGTTAGCGCTGCCACATCAGATAACTGAGGCAGTTAAAAGTGAAACACATTATTAAGGTCTCGTGAAGCTGCTGTCGCACAGAGAGTGACGCTATTGGAAACAAGACCAACGCCCTGACAGTATGCCAAGGCCTTCTGGTGAAACAGCGGATCAGAAGCCTGCAGAAGAAGCTCTTTTGCCCAAAATACATCTTTTGCTGCTCACCAGAAAATCCCCTCCTCCCACTGGGTACACCGCGTACTTTCTCTTTGAGTCTTTCTTTCCATTTGTGCGTTCCTCTGCTGCACTTAGTCAAGTGTCGGTTGGAGCAGATTCTTGAGGACACAAAGACTCCTTTTACAGTAGCCATCTGAAAAATAACTTTCGTTGCCATTTGTTTGGTTTGCTTTTTTTTTTTGTGGGGGGAGAGGCGGTTTCCTCCACAGCCTGGGTTGCACGGGCCCTCCCTTTTGCAACAGAGTCACCCCGCAGCTTATACATGTTTAAAAAAAGGAGCCTTCGTCTAGTCCATCCTAAACCGCCGCAACGCTTGGCAGAGTTAGAGGACGAACGCAGTTAAAAAACCAAGCGAACACATTCCATGTCATCAGCTACACAAAACGGTGTCCGTTGTGCTTGCAAGGCTGTGTGTTTGTGAGCAATTCAGCTCCCCAAAAGATGTGTCGACTAACTGCAAGTCCGGCACTTTATGTTGACCAGTATGTTTGTGTATCATGTGGCAGGGCCATTACTGTTGATGTACTCTCCATATGGCAGGTGTGGAGGGCAATGAGCACTTTCAGAGATATGGAATTTTTCAACACTTGGCAACACCCGGCTTCATATTCATGACATTAAGCTGTGGGCAAACTCACACTGGGGAGCCACCAGCGCTAACTGTGGCCTACGTGTCTCGGTGAAAGGCGCCTCATTGGACCTTTTCAGTGGGAGGAAACGGCATTACTCAACCCTCGGCTCATTTGGGGATTCAAAGTGACATCCCTGCAGTCATAAACCCTCCTCTACAACCTTCATGCCACCAGCACATGCATATGCTTTCGCTGAATCAGGAGGTCCTTTATCAGCATCGGAGGCTGTTTATGCCTGAGTGGATTGAATTGAGCGTGTCTGTGGCTCATTGGGAGGATTCTGAAACGAGGATCCTCGTGTGTTTATGTGTGCGAGTTTTCATGCGTGTGGCCATCTGAGGCATGAAGACAGACGGATGAGTCGTACATTTTAAGCTTCTCACTTCTGTTGCTGCCAAATATTCAGTTCCGTTGTTTCATTTTTATTCATATTTATGTCCTTTGTTGTTTTTTGAAAAAAAAAAAAAAACATTTTGACAAACCTGTTTGCCAAAAAACGTGGTTTGGAAATAAATGTAGATTCCTCCCAAGGATGATAATTATGTATTTCATGAATTCATATTCTCTTTACCAGTTCATCTGTGCATACACTTAAAACACCATATCAATACATCTGGTAAGGTTTAGACAATGTTATTGTGCAGTTGATATTAGAAGTTATAAAACTGACTTCATGCAGCATTAACAACTTCTATTTAAATAAAGAAATCACTGAAAATATCCCCGCCGGACAGCCGACCCAAATGTACCCATTCAACTGACCTGCACGCTCAATAACGTTTCGAGGGAAACGTAATTTCTCTCGGATTACTGTCGCAGTTTGAAACAGTTTGAAACACTTGGCTGACAGTGGATATTTAAACAAAAACAAAAATGCAACAAAAGTACTTGGCTCACACTGGACACAGACAGACATTTCCTTGTTGAAAACCCTGTATTTGTTTACGCATCCACCACCACAACCTCCTCCCTAACACGACTTCTGTGGACTGATTTGAAACGTCTTAGTGATACGACGCAAACTTAATCCGCAACCAAATTAATTCCCCTCGAAACGTAATTTACAATGCAGTTTCGTTGTTGACAGGCGTGGAACCAGCACCACATCCATCATATGACTCAAAAAAAGGAAAACATGTCCTGTAGATCCCTAAGTACCTGGTCTCATATGTCTGACAAAGACAGCTGCCAACTGTTTAGAGTGATGGCTTGTTAAACGTTATTCAATTAACTCGAATATAAACCACCTCTGCAGGTGGGCTGCCAATATTCTGCAAAGGGTGGCTTTTTATTTCACTTAAAGGAAAGCGCAAAGCGGCAGTGAATTACCTGCAGCTCCTCTGAAAGTGGGTGTTATATGGAAAGCCTGATCTGGCTTTTCCAACCTTTTCCTCCCTCCTGACATCAACTTGTATGTTCCTTGAGCAGAAATCAGAAGTGTGTACAAGCTGTGTGGCCAAAATTTGTGTTTTGTTTTTAAATTTGTCAGAAAACGACCCATCTGAAAATCCATCAAAGTCTGTTAAACTTGAACCATCTGAAAATTCGCAACATCAAACCAGCCATGAGAGGCTCTCGGCCTCTTTGTCTCTTTGGTTGGACTTGTTATTAAGTCTGGGTCACGTTTGGGTGCAAGCGCTCGGTGGCTTTGCAAATTGGTTCACAGGGACTGAGTTACCGCAATCAAAGCAAATCCGCACACACTGAAAGAGATGGAAATGGCATCACCCACACGCCTGATGGGAAAAACTGCGTGATAATGCGTCTTCATTGAAGTCTGACCCTAATAAGAGTATAATCGCATTGGGAGCTGTGAAATCATGTGTTCCCCCATTAGCAAAAGGAAACGCACTTCTCAGGCTCTCCGATTAGTCCAAGAAGCTCCCAAAAGGGCTGCTAGCATCCACACTCGAGAATGTATTTAAATCCAGAGGAATTTTAATTACACTCGGATAGCTTTTAACTGGGTGAGCTTGTGTTGTTTGAATGGTTAATTAATGGTTTTGTAAGCTGTTTTTATTTCATCCGCAAATTCCAAGCGTAGTGAACAAGCACACATCCTCATCACAGGTGACGTATGGTACTTCTTTTTAGCATTAAAAAAGCCATTCAAACATATTTATCACATTATATTATTCAGTCATTGGGCTTTAAGTACTTAAATACAGTCTCCGTTTTATAAAAATTGAGTTTTCTCATGTTTTGATCAGATTCATTGCTGAATGTCTGCCACTGCTGGTGATCAGCTGATTGACTGATTGGTTGAATGATTTAAACACTCTATGTTTCTGTTTTTCAAGCCTCTTTGCACAATGAGAGAATTCTACTCACTAAGAAAACATCACATTTCTCCATTCATCAAAGGTTGGAAATGTTGTGGCGGATGCATTTTTATATGATGAAGGAACTGTGTTTTTTCTCATTGGTTTGTCTGATGTGTGAGGCTGAAAGAGACTTTTTTTTTAGATGCAGTGTGTTGCCAGCTTGACAGATCATCCAGATCTGTGAAATACTCAAGAAGCTAATCCTCAGATTTGTGATTATCATATCCATTGCCGTGGAATTTGATCTCCCTCTGAGGTATGAGACGTAATATATGCATGCTCAGACCATGTGGTGCATCGGCTCTCACACATACTGACACTCTGCGACATTTGCTTTCTGAGCGGGTAAGCACCGATGAACACATCTGCAGATGGTTTATGTATGCTTAGTACTGTAGCAGCCCCCCCCCCCCTGTGTTTTACATGTGAAAGTATATCATCTTTACTTTAATGGGGCGAAAATAGACAACGGAAAAGTTTAATCGCCACAAACTCGTCCTCTTCCCAAATCAGCCAGATGGAACATAAAGCATGATTATTCCTTTTTTTTGGAAAAAGTTCAAGGAGTTTTACACAGCCAACATTCAAGTAACAACTAATGAATCACAATGAACGTCCCACATGCAGGTGTGCACGGGGGATTTCTGCAGCAGGTCAAAGGAAGAGCGAGTACAGCAGAGAAAGCCTGCCTGAAACCTTAAGCCCCTCAAAAAAATCTAACTTTAAAAAGGGATTATCACCATTGTCCTGACTTTTGGATGTTTGCCTCCATGATCGAGCTCAAGATTGTTTTTGACACAGATCGAAGTGCTCCTCTGTGTCTGCTGTACTCAAGTTCCTTTTAACAACCATTTATGCTGCAATAGTCCCTAACACACACACTGTGATTATGAATGAGCTGAAGAAGTTGAAAATGTCATCCATCAATAGACATTGATTGAAGTGAATCACTGTGAAATCTCTGTAATGTTTAAGGCTACATTAGGCAAGTTAGTGCACATTAAAATATCAATGTCTTATTGAACCGATGTGACTAAAGTGGGACTGCAACAGGGAGGAACAGCAGTAATTGCAGAAGTAAAATGGAGTGATGGTGATGTGATACTATTGTCGTTCTCATGTGATACCACACACTTTCTTTACCACTCACAACATTCTTGTGTGTTTCTTAGAGTCATGAGTTTTAGCTTTTGTCACAACAAGTCATAATTGTTCTTTGTTGAATTCTGGAGGACCTGTCAATCAAGTCAACACAACCCTCAAAACACGCCCTCTGCACATCCTGATATCTTAATGAAACATCAGCTGTCAAAATGTACATCTTGATACACAATAGAAGGCGTTAACATAGCGAGGCCATCACATCTTGTGAAAAACATATATCGACTCTCAAAACAAGAGCCCTCTTTCATTTCCTGCGTCTCGAGACCACGTAGGATTCAGCCATGGTGAGTGAAACTTAAATGAAAACACAGTCTTCCTAAAGCAGTGAGGAGTCTGTCTAGAAAGAGAGACAGATCTTTGGTCGCCCTTGGCATCCTTTGATATGAAGCGATCACACAGTAGTTGGTGCAGCTGGCCCATTTCTGAATACAAGTTCAACTTTAATTAAAGCGCCCTTTTTGAGCATTTGTTGTGCTGCCGGTTGTGCAAAAATCAAAGACTATATTAAACAAAATGGAGAAGAAAGAAGGTGAAGGACAGAACATTTGCTCCAGAAGGGACCATGATCTGTAATGGCACCCATCGTGACATACTCATGACATGCTCATTCACAATGAGCAGAGAAGTAGACTCTTTGATGGAATTCATTTGCATATTTTAAACATAAGCTACACAATTTGTTCTTAGTATGCTGCTATGTATCATATTTTATGTTCCTTATCATAATGTACAATAATCCTGGGGCTAATTCTCCAATACAATGACAAGTCAGTATTTACTTCTACATCAACCGTTAAGACTTTGTTTCCTAGGACATTTCGCATCAGTCATGTATGTCGCCAACAAATGAGAGACGGCGATTCAAATCTGCTACCAACACATGGTCGCCAGGTAGAAATGAGGAGTCTGCTTTTGTCTGTTTCTGTCCGAAATGGAGGACACTTTGTTTAAACATTTACTATTGATTTTCACTGGGGACTGCGCAGCTGGATCAGCAAACTTTCTGTGGCAGCCATTACATGGCTTAGATGCAGCACATCTCCCAGCCTCCCAGCGTTGGGGCTTCCGCTGACTGAATGCTAGTTGCTACAGCTACATGCCAAAAGCCCGTCATCCTCCAGTCTCCAGATGGTGGCGAGGAAAAAACGAAAAATACGAGTCGTTTTCTCGTTTCTACCACTTTGGATGTAATCCAATGAACAAACACACAGACGTTAGCTTACCTTCGTAAGCTCTACGTGTTGGACGAAGGACAGACTGGACGCTGCAGTGACTCACTGTTGCCTCAACCACAATACACAAAGGGGCGGGGCTAACTGGTTCGGATGCTCATTTCAGTAGATATCTCTGCAACATAGAAACTACTGAATTTGGCAGAGTACTCTAGTACTCGTGTATTGGATAGTGTTAGTGCCGTCGAAGCTTTATTCAAAAGTAAGATATATAAGAGTTAAGAAGCAATGTTGTGGACAGATTTGAATTACTGACTCACACTTAGCAAGTAAAACCTTTCATACAATCAATACCTGGATTTACGAATAGACTCTTAAACCCCCCGGGGTTTGTGGTTATTTCTTTCTCCACCCTGTCAAAGTTTCCTCTCTCTGTTCTGTTCTGTTTTGGGCTACAGGGTCTGGTGAAGGCAAGCATTGATTTTGGTCATGGGCTTTGTTTTAGTCTTCAGTCAAGACGGTGACTGTCTCAGTGGAGCTTTCGCCTCTAGCATTGAATAAAAAACACATTCCTCACTTCCACTCATTTCACTCGCCCCTGTTGATGATCTCTCTCTCTCTCTCTCTCCCTCTCTCCCTCACATTGACACTGTGTTTCAACATGGCGCTCCTCCAAACCCTGGATTCATCAGAGTCTGACAGCCTTGTCAATATTCACCACACAAAGTGGGCAAAAAGCCATCGAGCGTCTCAATGAGATGAACAAATGTGTTCATAAATCCAAATCTAGCAGAGGAGCTGTCAGCATTGTATGTAAAACTACGTGTAGCGATCCGGGTATTATGCACAAAATCTGTGCAAGCCATCTGTGCCTATGGCATGTCTTATACCATCAAATTACTCACCCATGTGTGGCACTTTCATCAGTACACGTAATTGCACCTCGACAAGATAAAAGATTAGTTTAACGGATGATGGATGAAAGGCTTGCAAGATGCACGCAGTTTGAATTGGCAGGTACATTCCAACGCACGTTTAAAGAACATGTGCACTACAACATGAAGCAGGTAATGGAGGCCATGATAGTTTATTGATGAAGCAGCCTTGAGACAGTTGAGAAATGGATTGGGTGGAGTTTTCTGTCTTTTTTCCCCTTTTCTTTTTTAATTGTTAATTGTCAGCATCCCCTCCCCTCCCATCCCCTAAGTGCAGGGACTCTCGTTTTTCTAGCCATGTTTCCAAACTAAATCGATATCTAATACTGAATTGGTCAGTAAAAGGTGCATCTCTACCAGGTGCGTCTGGGACAACCACTGCTGTATTGTGTGATTGAATGATTACAACCGGTGCTGTAAAGCGTCGTCGAACTGACTTCACTCAAATTTAAAAACCAGTGGCCATGGTCATACACTCTTCATTACAACCACGTAACTTTCAGTAGCTGTCGCTCATCACTTGCTCTGACAGAATGCAAAAACCACCACATTAAACACAGTTGTGGTTCACAGAAACGCACAATGGCAACATTTTCTCCTGACGACTGGGCTGTCTGATCATACCTGAAGGCTACGTTCAGCTGTCACAGGTTCATCCTTGTATTCAGTGTTCTGGCAATCGAGACAGATCTTCGACTGCGGTACAATAGTTTCACTTTCAAGGCTCACACCTCCGTAGATCAGTTCCGTCGCCGAGAAGCAGTCAACCTCCAACAATGGCTGCACTGATCTGCTGTCATCCTCGAGGTGGGTGGCGCAGCATGGGATGGTTCTACTTCAGCGCAGTCTTCTGCAACACATATGGTCGCTTCAAACACAGTGATGAGCATTTAGTTGAATCAGTCATGCAAATTTGGGGGTTACAAAAAACGATTAACACCTTCTCTTCAGATAAAATGAAGGAATAACACTGTAATCAGTCAGCGGCAATGAGGTGCATTACTCGTAATTACATCTGTTGAACACAGAAGTTGTTGGAACAACAGCCCATTCAAACTCCCTGCTCTTGTTATCATCTAAATGCAAATTGGATGTAATAAGGACGTTGTCTGTGTATCTACAGAAGTTTTCCGCCAACATACAGGAACAGCAAAAAAGCAAAAAAGGCTGTCTGATGTAGCTCTCACTCTTTGTACTTTTTTTATAGCCCCAGAAGCATCCGTCCAAAGGTCTTTTTAATCATCTCTCTCTCTCTGAACATTTTGTCTTTCTAAATCTTTCCAATGTTTTTTTTGTGCTTTCTGTCTGTGAGGCATCCCTGAGGTTTGGCGAGCCGTGATGCGCATTAACTCGTGGCACTGTGTCTTCAATTCTGACTCATGACCCTTGTCAAAAGTTATCCTTTCTCTGAGGACTTTCACACACATCCACCAATGAGTCTTCACGGGAAAAATAAAGATGGCATCGGTTGTTCGTTCCAATGCATTTGACGATCTCCTTTCATATTTTCCTGATGAGTGACTTTTTGCCGGTCGTGCAAATAATGACTGTCCTGTCAGAAGCAAAGGTGGACGTAGAATCACTTTGTATACAACCACAAAGCCTCGTATCTGCACCTTGCTGTCTCGCGTACTTTGGATTGTAGGGAGGATGCAGCAGCTGCAGCCAAAGTAGAACGTCCACACCCTGCTTTTATCCTGGACTGTAGTGGCCAAGATGGATGATTCTGTCTCAAATGTTGCAAAGTATCAGTGAATAAAGTACTTCCAGGTGAAGTAATGGCTGGCAGCCATATTGGAGGTATTTAGACCTTGAGTAAAAGTGGCCGTCTTGTCCAGCTCAACAGAATTCAGTCGACATTGTGAAAACAGCCATCAGCAACTGCAAAGCCTTCATTTTGAAAACTATGACAGATGGCTGTAGAGAAACAGTTTTTACCAGCCAGGTGAAGGTCGGTGCAGCATTCAGAGATTACACCGTTGGACTTCCGCTGTTGCTGCATCTGTGCACAGCACCGCTGCCAAAGGGCGTGAGCTATACCGTAAACAGTGGGCTGTGTTTGAGGATGCATGTTGCCACGACGTCCCTCCAGGCCCACTGCGGTGTGCAGAGTGGCTGCAGTCGGTGAATGATTTGGCAGGAACGCAGAGTTTCTTTCCCCTTTTGGGCAATTTTGTCACCACATGTTTTAAAACCATCACCACAGATGTGGCGTGAGTGTTTAGGCCCAACAAGACCGGTGTTTACATTAAATGTGGATTCTATGTTGAGGCCTCATATTCCATGTGTAGGCAGGGATGACCTCAGATGGCACAATTCTTTTTTGGACTGAGAAAATTGACTTGAAGTTTGTTGTTTGATCCCCGAACTGAACAAATGTGGCAGAGAGACGGCAAAGAGCAGTGTTTATTCCTTCGTCGAATTACCACTGCTTAGGACCTCTTGAGCAAGGGACTTACCTCCCGTTGCATTGTTGGCTTCCAGGGGTGTGTGTATGTAACTGCGGGGAGCAGGCCGTTCCTGGAAAAAGTAATCCACGTTCAGTGAATTTACTCTGTTTACAGAAAGGTTAAACAATCAAAGTAGACCTTTCACACTGGACCAAATTTTCACCCTTTTCTAATAACCATTACTGTTTCCACTTCTTTGGTTTGAGGTCTTTAGACTAGTATATCATAATGTCACTCTCAAAACAAAAGTACTAATATGAGGCTCAAAATCACATAGATTGTTAATAAAGCACTTGTGATTTGTCTCTTGAATTTTTACAAATCACAGCTGCTTTTATCAGCTCAGATATACATTTGTTTATCGTACAGAGGAGACAGAAAGGAGCCTGCTTCAAATTCAAATCCCCAAAGGGGTTCCTCCATGTACCGACCACCACCATTTTCCACTGAAATCAGAGCTATCCATCTTCAAGTCAGCACTTCGATAATGAAACCAAACTGTGCAAATTGTGGAAAAATTAAATGGATGTACAAGTTGCAGCCAGAACATTAGAGTGCTGTTTAAATTGGGGGGGGGGGGGGGGGGGGGGTTGGAGAGCGCTCCTAACTTCTGCCGAAAAAAAGTTGTGGTGCTGTTGAGAGAAAAGTGCCTGGGTGGAGCAGGCTGGGCCTCTCCAACGGTAGCCCGGTGGAAAACAGTTATGCGAACGGCGGGAGACGGTGGGCTGACTCAGCCGGCAGGCCTGCGAAGGAGCGACTGCCAGGTTGTGAGACGTCTAACTCATAGTGGAGAGATTGTGTGTTCATGGCCACTAATATGTGCATGGCTGAGTGTTTATGTTTGCACGATGTACTTCTGTCTTTGGGTGTGTACCTTGGAATAGTTTAGAGTAACGCCGGCTGATGGAAGGTTTTGAGACCAGACATCTGGATAAAGCATTTATCTGGGCCTGAATTCAGTTCAGAGTTAAGCGAGAGAGAGGTGTCTCCAGGGTCCAGGGGGGAAGGCGTGAGGTGGTTGGGGAGAAGGTAGGGGGGGGGTCAGTCTGAGCCGGAGAGGGTCAGTCTGGCGGTGTGTGTGCCTTCAGCTGGTTCTCATTATGGGGCTAATGTGGCACTCTGATCTCAGACACACACTGACTTTGCAGACCCAGGTTAAAGCCGGATATGGGTTTTGGGAGGCCCCTTCACTGCAGCTTCTGTGTCACAGTTTCCCTTCTTGATGCACGGGGAGGACTGAGGGCCCCATTTACAGAAAGGCCTCACTATCAAAGTTGGTCACGGAAAAGTGTGCAACTGTGACGCTTGGAACTGATGTGACAAATGGTTTCTAGACGTTTGGTTTAAATGAGGTTCGAAATATGAAGCGTTCATGATGTTTTATCATGTTTTTGTTGGTTTTTTTTGTGCAGAATTTGAAAATGAATTTAACATAAAATTAGGTCTATGTATGGAGAGCAGTCAAGTCCTACAACTTTGAATTGAATGCTTAGTTCTATTCAGACACTTTACTTATTATTAGACCAAACATGGATCAAACATGCTAATCGCCAGCCCCGACAGCAACACTGGTTTTGTCTTCACTTTGTAAGTATGTTTGTGTGTCATCATGGCAAAATGTGGTCCAGGAGACACTTACTGTAGCGAGACCTACCACAGACGTTTGAAGATGGCTGTGGTCCGAGCAAAGGTGCCAGAAGTGTAAGACACTGACTACTAACCGACAATCCTCCCCGAGCCATAGCTGCCCAATGAAGCTTTCTAGAAAAAATGTACCTCAAAAGTGTTGTTGTAGTAGCTGTACTACAACCCAGCACAAGTATCAAGGTCTACATAAAATCTACAAAGTCTTGGAGCAATTTATGGCAAATACAAACAAAAATGAAAGAGAGTTGATTTATGAAACCTGTCTGGGAAGTATTTGGGACCTCCATCAGCAGCCGATCCCACTGTAAACCCCATTACTATCAAGTCTTCCCCGGCACCGGATCCCAGCTGAGCAAAGTTTCCCCGGGGTCCAGCTCCTACATTTTTTCCCCAGCGTTGATGTTTAAGGGGAAAGATTGATGACACTGAGATGCTACTTGGCAAAGTGTTTTCCAGCCCACTGAAAAGCCAATGTCATGCTGATAATTAGTGGTGGAGTGGCTGAAGCCTGCACTTGTACTCAACAGCTGAATGGAGCTATTGATATGCTCAAAATGACTGCCAACGGTGAATGAGGCAGACCTCGAGAAAATCACGATGAGAGCAAACATGCACACGTACCTTTTCAATACCCATGAAAAAGAGTGATGGTGGAAAATTACGAGACCAAACCATAGTGCTGGCAAGTGCTCTCTGCTCGTTCATACTTTTGACAGTTTAAATCACGCCTCAGACGTCTCAACAGTATGCAACAGTGAACCGGTCGTGTGTACGATGGAAACATTTATTAGACCCACACAAAACCTCAAAAGTGCATTATGCTGACATACCAGAAAATGTAGACGGGCCTTTGAGTCACGACACAGGCAAGATAAAGAATGTGTTACTGTTCATGTTCAGAGTAAAGGAATACTCCACTGAAAGTCTGTTTACTGTCAAATATTTGCGCTATCTTCAATGCTCTTAATGGGAAGAAAATGGTATTTTTGTGAAATACACTTTTTGGGGGATTTTTGCCACGAGTTAGTCTTTTTTTGATGGCCTGTTTTTTGTAATGGCTGAAAGTAAACAATAACACTTGAAACAAAAGAGTAATTAATATAAGACATATGACGCACTCTAAGTGCAGCCCAAGCCTCCAGGAAGAGCGCCGGACTCAACCCAATTGTTTTATAGTGGCCAAACCGTGGAATTACAACCTCAATGTTTCGGCACATGACTTTCTATCGTAGACTTACATTGGTAAAAGAGACATCTGCAACTCAACGGATATTTACATTTTTTTTTTTAGGTAAATCAATTTCCCAGTACAAACACTTAAACAGCACTTTAGATCCTAAAAGTTGTAAAATCCCCAAATCCAGAGTTATTTCCTTCATGTGAGAGGGCCGAGCAGTTGGGAGGCGGGACTAAAGGAAAGGTTTCTGCACTTGCTCTATGTGCCCCCTGGATGCGGAAGATCCGGCTAATAATAATTGTATGCACCACTGGGTAACTTTCATTGGAATGAACGGTGCCCCGTCTCCAACGCTGTATCCAGTTCTCATATACGTCAACAGGTCACACATTTCTACATAATGTCAAGAATAACACGGTAAAGTCAAAGACATATTGGACTCATCTTTGACATATTACAGCTTGGATAGTTAACTTATTGTCATTAGTTAGAATGGATTCCAATTGGAACCCCAAGCCATGCAAAAAGTGTCAAAACATTACAAAAAGTCCTACAATTCCTTTTAACCATGCCTGCGGTATAAGCACCTAAACCGAGATACATCATACAGAAAGATGAGGGCTCCAGACCGGAGGCCTAAAACAACCAACATTAACATCATTTTGTTTAATTATCAGTCCTAATTAGTAGATTACAGAACGTCTGTGCCCGCCCATTTTGTGTTGACTTTGTAAATATTAGAACCTTAAGTGGCTCTACTTAAATGCTGTCTAATTTCCTCCTGCGATTAACTTGGACCGTCAGTGCTGTGGAACAAAGCCAGAGCAGCCGTGCGTTGCATGCAGTGCTCTCAGTTTTAAAATAAAGTACATAGGGTAATGATAATCCCTTATTGACCTTTAATTACCTTTGTAAGGATAAGTCAGGTATAGAAGTACAGGACACTTTGTATTCCGCGAGATGAGAAATGTATCATTGTAAAAGTCTTAAGTTTAATAGTCGATACGTGATTTCCATCACTATTTGGCACTGCTTTCGTCCTTCCTGTCCTCTCCCTCGACACACTTTTATCATGGTGAGATTGCACACTGGAATTCATTACCGGTGTGTTAAAATGTCCCTCAGCTCAAAATATAAACAGCCTTGTTCGAGCTGAGGGGAAACAGAGAAAGTCACAGTTAATGTATAAACAATCACTTGTTAGAACGTTCCCTTTGCAGTGAATGAGAACCTGGCAAAAGAAAGTGTGTGTGTGTGTTAAGGGCTTGGGAGGGGGTCAGTTGGTGTAAGGAGGAATATAGGTTGAAATAGTATGAAGAGGGTGGGGGGTGGGGTCAATCCTCTGATGTCACAGGGGGGTTATTTTAACAGGACCCACCCACTGGGACCTCGGCAGTTGATGGCTTCCGTAGCTCGGCTGGGCCGACAGAGGCGCGCTTTGTATTAGAAAGCCATAAACTACAGCAGAGCCCTGAGTCACCACAATGCTTCTGTTCACTGCTGTGTTTGTGTTACAATGTTGTGAGGTGAGTGAGATCATGAGCCCGAAGTCATTATGACCGAGTCCTTTAGTTGAGTGCGATGAGCCAACAAACTGTGAATTGGTTGCACGCCTTATTCGGCTGGAACATTGGGTTTCAGGAAAGCTGTTTACCTTGTAGCTGAAGCCTGGCTCGAAAATTTGAGAATGTCCCATTGTGTAGTTTTGAAGCAGCACACTATTTCTTTGTCCGCTGTTGCCTTGAAATACGGTATGGCAATGTTAACATGAAACTGAAATGCAGCCAACATTTGATGGAAATGTTTTCACTGGCAGCATTGCAAGAGAGTGTGCAGGCCGAAGAGAAGAGTTCATGGCGAGTTTCTGAAGTTTTAAACAATGATTTGCAGGGATTTGTTTCGATGGCGTGTGTTCTACCGCTACTACTCCTCTATACAACCTTCCCCTTCTCTGATTTCCTGTTCTCAATCTCATCTCAAGCCAGTGAAAGTCCGTCGTCCTTGACAAAACAAGTTTGCTACAGAGATAAAATGTCCCTTTCCCTTTTTCTGTCTCTCTCCAAAGAAAGTGGACTTTTTCCTATTCATTGTGTATAGAAACCCGGCCTTTCAGACCCCCCCCCCCCCCCCCCTCAAATTAACAGCACAAACTCAGACAACACTGAGTCTTTCACATCCTTTCCACGCTTTCCCTCCCTTTTTTTCTCTCAGGTCCATTTTCCGAAACTGAAATTACATTACACCGCCATTCTCCTTTCACGGGGAAAGGTCATAATTTTTCGTTGCTGCCGCCACCCACTTGTCTGTTGTGTAAGTGTAAGTTTTACAAAGAAGGAGCCTGAAAAATCATTGCCAGGGAGGCCACCCGCTGAGGCTCCACAAGCCTGTGTTTTATACGTATTGTACCTCCTCACTCTGGCTGGCGTTGGAGTGCCTCAGAGGGCTGCAGATGAAGGTGGGGATTTGAAAGAGGACTAACGTGATGTTGTGTTTGCTTTCACACTGACATAGTCTGGCCTGAGAAATGGCTCGATAAAAGCTTGTAAAAGTGTGTCCCTAGTGATTTCTGAAAAGTCAGCGGGGAAGGGGCAGAGGGGGGAGGGGGTCCTTATAAAGCAGCGCTGTCAAGGTATGTAGAGTTGTGGCTCTGCTCTCTGCTGTTTAACAGTGCTGGAGTTAGCAGTATTTTTTTTATACAGACTGCTGTATTCAGAGTCAGGTCTGTAAACATGTTGCACCAACACGGCCACTTCCTTTAGAGCAGCTATGCTGTGATCAGTGTGGGAATATCATTTGATGTTGTTGCATTCATCTGAATTAACACACAGCTGATTACCAAACGAAAAAGTGGCAATTGTTCATCATTAAGTGTTTTTTCCAATTATAGCTGAACATTTTGACACAATAACCTATGGAAGCTCACGTCCACAGGAATGCTCTGGCAACTCTGTTACCTAGATATACACCACGCTTTGCTAATTACATAATTGCTGCAGGGATTATGTTCAGTGGTAGGTTTTTTTTCCAGGTTGTTGGATTTTTCCTCCATAGAGGGAGGTGGTTGAGATGTTTTCAATTTCCTCTGTTGAATGGGGGAGATAGATGTCTGTGCACTTGCCTAAAATCTGAGATTTAAACATAGCCTACTCGGGGCATGCTAGATTCTACAACTCACAAGTGTGTAAGCCAATAGCTGTCTAATACCCACATGTCGACACATATTGAAAAGGAAACAGTCTTTGATACAACACCTGGAAAAAAACCTTGAGCACAGCGCGGACCTGTCAGAACGAAAGTTCTTGACAGCAAACATGGTAGGATGTGCAGTTTTGGGATGTAAACCATGGCCTGGAGCTTCCTCCCACTACCAAAAAATCCCACGAGCTATTATTGCATGTTTCACAACCACTGACGCTGCCAGCCACTGCCAATTAGAAGCTAACAAGCTAACTAACTGCAAACAAATTACAGATGCTAACTGCACTTAACATTCTGATACGACAGCTAGTCGCCAATTTTGTAAAAATCGACTAAATGCTGAAAGTTGTGCATCTCCGCGTCGCCCCCTTGATGCGCACTGCTCTGCTCGGTCAACCCATCAGCGCTGGTAGGCATTAGTCGATTTCTGATGTACAACTGTATGTACTATGATCCATGTTCTGATATCTGGGGACTTAACTTGAAATCGAATGTTTATCACGAGCACAAATGCTAGTGACCCTTGTGAGTGATGTAATTGCTGGTAGTGACCGTGTTGAAGTAAATGCCATTACACCCTTAAAAGCTCTTCAATTATGTCTCCAGTTAACAACACCCTATCCTTCACATAATTGTCTCCAGAAGCCAGCATGTCCTGTTGTAACAGACACAGCCCAGCAAAGGAAATAAATGACCAACATAACCACTATTTATAGTAAAGCTAACCATGGTTTAACCCTGGATTCTAGGCAGTGGTACCATGGCAATATTGAAGTAGGAGAAAACACAATCTTTACTTCTGCATTTTAAACAAGGAAATCATATTATTTGAAACAAATGTGGAGCATCGTGTTGATAATGACGTAGAATTGTGTGTTACTCTGTTTCAGTTCACACTAACGTTAGTCAATTACACACGATATTGTGCTTTGGGATTTGTGTCCCAAAGTCGTCCCGAAGGCTCCAATCTTCCTGCACTTGTGGTCAGCGTGTCTCGCTTCCCTGTAGCGCTTTTCCGGACATGTGTTGCTAGATTGAGACCAAAAGAGGATGGAGACGAAGCGGAGGAAAGGGAAAAGACAGACAAGTAATTCATTCAGGAGCTCGTGAAAGAGAGGAAGACTCGGTTTCCTCGAGCATTATAAATACAAGCACAGTCAGTCATCAAATTATAGCCATCTGCATTGGCCTGAGACCAGGATTCTGCTTGACGCACAATAAAGTAGTTGTGAGGAGGGGTGTGGTAGCTAAAGGGCATCAGAGAATGTCCTCTTTGGTGGTTAAACCTCCACACAGAGACTGACACCAAAGTGTCGCAGCAGCTTCACAGCTCCAGCTTACACTCTTCGGGAGCAGGGATGATCCTTTACAGATAATGATGCCTTGTCAGCGGAATCACCTCGGCTAGATCCCATCTACACCCAGCCCCTGAAACATGGACAATATCGCTGAGTGTTATGTTGCAGGAGAGACAACAGGAGTCGTGTGATGCACAAAAGCCCTTCATGATAATGTTGTCCCTTCATCCTGTAGGTATGAGTAACTTCTTTGCATAGGGGTGAAGGCAGAAAAATGTTGAAGCAAGAACGCAGAGACAAAGGAAGTGCATTTGTACAGATATTTAAAATGTGCTTTCCCCACATGAAGAAGCCTGTTCTATACAGAGCTCTATACAGCTTAGCTGGGGAACTAATGAATTCCAGGTCCAGGTACACTGCAGAGAGTAAAGCTATTGTGTGTATCATTAGAAAACGTGCTCCTCTTTCCTGAAGGCAACAGCAGCGAGCTGAATTTGAAGCAGAAAATCCCTAGGCAGAATTGTCTTGGCATCACTCTCTCCTTCAGCTTTTTATCCCCATGCTCAGTGAACAATCCAACAAAAGCTCGGGTTTAAGAACCATGGAGCTCATTGCGATTTTCTTTGTTAATGCAATTGCCTGTAAGAAAAGATTCTGTTCCCCCATTTTTCAGTTTCAGCCTGAAGGCTCCTGTGCAATTAGCACTAGTCTTTCATTTGGAATACTTCAGCCTGACTCGAAACTCTCTGAACAGTACCATAATAGCCTGGAGCACAGTCAGTAGCAGCTGACGACAATAGCCTCCGAAAGGTGACATTTTGAAAATGAATGATGTGTGACTGTGATAATTCCATTTGATTCAGTAATACAAATGATATTTGCATGTTCGTCTCAATTCTCGTTCTGAATTACCAGGAAACATCTCATGGCTGTAATTTTAATAGTGTTTTCCAAAGTTTTTAAGTTAATTTGTTGGAACTCACGCTATATGGTTTGCAAAATGCAAAATGTGATAATGTCAAAAAATATTTCCTGTGATATTTATTTCTAAGAGCCACCAGCGTGGTGTATCTTTGGCCACAGGAGACCGGTGCTGTGCAGCAGTGTAATCAAATGTCTCGGTGTATCTGGCCGGGTGCTGAGACCGTTCATCACTGTCTTTGTTCATGACAGAGCAGCCTTGGAAGCAAAAGCAAATGCCTCTTAGTGAAATCGCGAAAGCATGGGCCCCATGATAAAAGCTTCGCTTTCGTCCTCGCTGACATCAAAATGATTGTCTTTGTTCACGTTTCCAGTGTTTGTTGCAGATCTGTAGGGGTTCATTTACAAGAAGAGAAACCAAAGAACAAATGTACCCTTCGGTGTTTTGAGGTCGGCAGCGTGGCATTAATGTAGACGCAACACAGACACGAGCTGCCCTTTAAAGGCACACACATACACGCATTTGTTCTCACGCGGACACTGGTGAACAGAGTCTTGAGGAAATACCTTTTCCATTTATAGCTATGAATGCGAATGTTTGGTGCCTTATTTTCTCTGACTCAGTCATGTCTGCGAAGTTATTCTGGGAGATGTTTTGCTGCATGGCATTAAGCCCACCGCCCTGCTAGGCTACTGGATGCTACTGTTGATTTTGAGGGAGTATTTTGGTCCACATGATCTCATAAGAATGTTGTAACTTTGACACAGTAATGTCTCTGCTTTACTATTCCATAGCGTTAGCATTTTGTGATCCGAAGACTGCCTCCTTCGCTGTGTTCCAATGAGTTTCTGTGTCTTGTCCCTTGTGAGGGCGAGTGGGTGGCTAATGGAGAAGCCCCTTTTCTATATCTCTTGGCTAGGGCCATGGAAAACCAATGCAGATGAAATGGGGTCTTGGAGGTGGTCCAGTTTAATTACAGAGCATGTGCACTGGGAAATAATTGACTTCCTTCGTGGTTTACATTTTGTCGAGGGCCTCGGCGAGCACAGTCCGAGGCAGGTGGCTTAATTAGCATATCATTGGAAACGAGACAGCTCAAGCCTGGGAAATCCTGCGCCCCAAGTCTCTATATGCCCGGAAAACCTCCACAGGGGTAATGACTGATGTCTCAGTGAGTGAATCCCTTTGAGGCCAGAGGAGCTCCTCTTCATCCAGGAGCAGCTGGAGGACACCTGATAATATAGAAGTCAGTCCTGAGCAAGTTGCACTGTAACGTGACACTCAGGAAAATACACATATACAGTAATTTGTTTCTCCAAACTTCCACATTAGAATTCATGTTGCCATCCATCTTTATGTTATCCCAATGTAGTGATACATGTTGCCACAGTGTCGAGAATACAAATTGTGAGATTAGACTATTTTATTTTGAAATGGCAAACGGACAAAAGTGTCATTATTGTCTCTCTTAAAAAGTGCACAGTCAAAGAGAATATGTGTGTGGGGTGACATACAGATAAAATCACGACATTGTTGCAGATATGTAGCACTTTTGACTTCTAACCCGACAAGATGCCTCTTTCTTATCTTTATATTCTATTTTCACTCTTTGCAGAATCCTACTTTGGGGACAGCCACTGCAGTTTGCAAGCCTTCCAAGATGTCTCCACCTTCCACCTGTCACTACAGATCAAGACGAGTCGGCGAAGTGGGCTGCTGTTTCTGGCTGCAGGAATGGAGGATTACCTGTTTCTTGAGCTCCAAAACGGGAAAGTACAGGTGAATACGAATGAAATAGAAGCTAAAATATAACACACATTTCATAGGTGCCATTCTGAAAACAAACGAGATATGTTACATCTATAATTACTTGTTTGACAGCAGTGAAAAGCAGCAGAATTAGCATCAGGTGTGCTATCACAGAGATTTATATTGATTTTCCCCAGAAAGCACAGTAGCTCTGCAATTTCATGAGGTGAAATCTCAGGGTATGTGTAATAAAAGGAAATATTACGTTTCGTAGTTTTCTTCATTGTGTTACTCAGAGTGATATGAGATGCACTGAGCAGATAGTCTTATAATAATTGAATAGCCGTCTCTGTCTTGCATGTGTAAGAATTATGTCATTTAACTTTATTTAAGCAAAACGCAGATCTCTGATGTTCAGTTCAGTGAATCTTCTTACAGATAGTACATTTTTAAAATGTAGCTTAGTCAACACTGTGAGCATATCTGAGGAATTGGGGGGCATTGTAGATACACTGCCTTTATTATAAATGTTGACATAGCAATAAAATAAAGCTTAAATTCAAGTGTTTTGATGAGGACATTTGGGTTGCTATTTGTGCATTCAAGAGAGAGTTTCTCAAAGAATAAATAATGACAGGACTGAACAAACTTGTAGTGTACCTCCATTTTAGGGAAGGCATCCATGTGCTGCCAATACCGCAATTTGCATGCACAAAACCTGAAATGTATTGTAAGTTTAATATAATACATTCAATGTTGTTGTTTTTCCTCAGGCACGGATGAACATGGGGGCTGGTGAGGTGACACTGTCCTCATCCCAAGGAGTGCAGCTGAACAACCTTCTGGACCACAAAATCTCCCTCACACTGCTCGATGGTAAACTCACCATGACAATTGATGAGCTCTTCCCAACATATATTCCTGTAGATGACGACGGCGAACAGCTCAATATCGACATGGGCATTTGGCTTGGAGGAACCGGAGACCTGGATGCTCCCTACCTCAGCAATGCCATTCCTCCTTTCCGCGGCTGCATGACTCAAGTCAAATTTGAGTCCCACCAGTTCGATATTCTCAGCACGGCGTTTAAACAATGCCATGACACAAAGGAATCCTGCAGCAGTGAGTTTGAGGCTGGTGATGGAGAGGCAACTAGTTTCAGCACCCCTGATTCCTTTGTGTCCTTTCCTACCTGGAGCGGGGCTAGTGGTGCTCCAAGGGTCTTAGAAATCCTAATGAAAACCACCATTGAGGATGCGTTACTCGTTTTCCACCCTGGCCGAGAGTCAGACTTTATTTCTATTGGTGTTGTGAAAGGCTATCTCAAAGGCATGCTGGACCTCGGCAGTGGCTTGGAGGTACTGGAGAATACGCAGGTGCAGCTGGATGATGATCAGTGGCATAGAGTTAAGGTTCAAGTCAGTCAGGACTCTTTTGTCCTGAATGTAGATAGCCAGTCTTCCTCCCTTCCTCTTGACTCATCACAAAAATTGGAATTGGTTGGAAACTTGTATCTAGGAGGCATACAGGGGAAAATGAAGGACGTCTTTCGTGAGAGCGGGTCCTTAAGTCGTGCAGAAGAGGAAATGACAGCAGAATCCTTCATTGGTTGTTTGGGAGAAATCAAAGTAAATCAGAAAGATCGAAGCCTGCAGGATGCTTTGGTGACCAAAGATGTTCATGTTAAATGTGAAGGAGAGGAATATGACTACTCAAGTTACTATGACACAGATGCAACTACAACTTCTCCACCTGTTCGCATCCGATATGTTGATATGGACATCAACGACCAGCATTGCTACCCAACAGATGACACGCCAGAGATATTCAAAAATGTCACAAAACTTCTTGATGTCACCCCATTGCTTGTGCCCGAAGGTGGGGAAGCTGTACTTTTTATCAACAACCTAAGTCCTACATTTGACCTCAGTGCTGCAGGAATGCGTCAATCTCAGATCATCTTTACTATCCAGAATGATCCCTGGTATGGCTTGGTTGACATAAACACGAATACAAGACGCACACAAAAGTTCACTCTTCTCGATGTCATCAACAAGAAAATTAAATATATGCATGATGGAAATGAAAGGCATGCAGATCAAGTCCAGCTGCAGGTGGTTGCTGAAAGTAACAGCTACCTTCCAGAATGTTTAAAGACTCCTCAGGAGTATGTCCTCCAAATTGAAATTCTCCCCGTCAATGATATACCACAACTTGGTGGAGGAGAAATCGCCATCACAGAAAACGGCAGAACTCGTTTAAGTCCCGGCCTTATTAAAATCACAGATTCTGACACCCGCTGTGATGAATTAGTAGTAACTGTGACCCCAGAGCCCTCCATGGAAGTTGGTTACTTGGAAAACGGTCAGCAGCCAGGAAGGAGCATTTCAGAGTTCACTTGCAGGGAATTAAAAGATGGAAATATCTATTTCATACACAGAGGCGGTAGAGCTACTGGAATTACCTTGGAGGTGTCTGATGGACAGTCAGTAAGCCATTCAACTACTTTTACGTTATCTGTGACACAGCCACATATGACTATTGTCACCAACACTGGCCTTCTCTTGTCTCAAGGAAGCAACGCCTCCATTGGCGTTCAAAATCTGGCTGTGATCGCTCATCCTCGTAATGGAGATATTATGTATAACATTACACAACCTTTAATATTTGGAGAACTACAGATCAGGACAAGTGATGGAATGTACAAGCAGGTTACAACTTTCCATCAATTTGATCTGGATCAAGACCGCCTTAGATATGTCAGCACAGACTCGACTGACCAGGAAGATATTGTAACTGAGCGGATTCAATTCAACGTCCACCTGGGGCAGTTCTCCATCTGGAACCACACATTCTTGGTCAAGATTGTCCCTGCACAAGTGAAGGTTTCTACCTTGGTTCCACTGGAGATGGAGTCAGGTGAAGAGCAAACAATCGGACTCACAGAGCTTCAAGCAGAAGTAAGAGGGATAAACCCAGATCCACAAACTGTAAAATACATCCTTGTCAAGCCTCCAACACTCGGTAGTCTCCGGTTGTCAGACAGAGAGTTGAATGAGGGGGACATCTTCACACAGAAGGACATTTTGGACAGTACTATTAGCTACAGTGTGCGTGTGCAAAGAACTGTGGATAGTACAGACCAGTTCCAGTTCAGAGTCCTTGCTGATGATCAGTACTCCCCTCTCTACACCTTTCCAATTACCATCCTCGCCAATGCCGATGCTCCTGTTTTGACTAATGAGAAGCTGTTTGTCTTGCAGGGCGGTGAGAATACTCTGAACAAAAACTATCTTTGGATACATTCTCCGGGTTCTACAGATTTTATGTACCGCGTCACACAGGGGCCAAAGTATGGGCGACTAATTAGGGACTCCCCATCCGGGCAAACTAGATTTGAGGGGGCGATAAGAGTATTCAGCAACGAAGACCTCCAGTTTGAAAGACTTATTTACAAGCATGATGGCTCTAAGACAAGCAGTGATGAGTTCCGTTTTTCAGCATTTGATCAAGGAGCGGAAAATGACAATGAGGAAGCAGCGTCTGGAGTTTTCAGAATATCCATCCAATTCAAGAATGAGCATGCTCCTGAGAGGGTTGTGGACAAAGTTTTCAACATAGTCCGCCACGGTCAGCGTTTGCTAACAACTGATGTCATTCAGTTTAAAGATGACGACTCAGGTTTCAATGACACCCAAATTGTGTACGCTCGTGAGGGAATACTCTCAGGCAACATTGTCTCAACATCTAATCCCTCCCAGCCCCTGTTCCGTTTCACACAAGCCGACCTGCGAGATAAGAACATCCTCTTCATTCACCACGGAGCAGACCGGGAGCGATTCTCCCTGCAGGTGTCAGATGGCTTCCACAAGACCACCGCGCTGCTTGAGATCCAGGCAGGTGAGCCCTACCTCCGAGTAGTAAACAACACAATCATTGTCATCGACCATGGAAGCACCAAGACCCTTAACACCACCCTGTTGAGCGCTGACTCTAACATGGACATCAGAGACGACAGTGAGATCAAGTTCCAGGTCACATCGCCACCCAACGACGGCAGGATTATTGTGAGTGGGATTGAGGCCGCAGAGTTCACCCAGGAGGACCTGAAAAAAGGCGTTGTCTCTTATGAGCATAGTTATGAAAGCCTTAGATCCAAGGACTCCTTCAGCTTTGCCGTCCAAGCAAGAGGACATTCTGAAGAAGGCACATTCAGGATTAAAATATTCAAGCAAGGTTACCTCTCTGAGCCTGAGGTGATAACCAATGAGGTCATCATCTCCTATGAGGGAGAGCACACCGTAATCAACCAGGATAATCTCAAGGTAATGTTAACTGACTCATAGTAATAGTGATTTGTTTACACTAACTGGAAGATTTACATACGCGCTTGAGAGCTACAGATCACAAATATACTATTAATTTGCATGGCTGGCATTGCATCTATAAAGCACACAGATTATGTGACAGATCTGTCTTTGTCTTTTCAAGTTTATTTTCTGTTTGTGAAATAGATCTTTCGCATGAGTCATTCAAGCACACTGCCCTGTTTTGTAACCCTGTCTCTAATCTACATCATAACCACATGAAAGCAGGGCTACATATGACTGTGCAGTTGCTGCTTTTCCTCTAGTTTATGTACTAAATTACAGTCTATTAAGTGTAGAAAACAGAGCACTAAGTATCCCCTGAGGAGCTTCCTGAAGCCCACTGTAATTTATAAGATGAGCCTGCCCGCACTTCATCTTGAATGCAATTAATGAGGTTTAAATTGGCGGCCCATTCATAAGACATTCTCTATATATATCTTGAATTCTTTCTTTTAAACTTTCATTTCACCAAAGTGCACACAATCTGCAGTATTGACTGGGGAAGAATCTAGACAACTAGTACATACTCCTGAAATATGTATTGAACAAAGCCTGATAAACACTCCCCTGCTTCAGGCTCCAGAGAGTTTATTAAGTCTACTCAGTGGGATGACCATAAATCTGCCTGCGCGTAAATGTCCAGCATGACTTTAATGTTACCAAATGTCAAAAAATGTATTATTTTAAAGTTCCATACAGTCACAGCGTTCTAGTTAGATACTATATGCTCTACTTTCACCATCAGGTATTAACTGCACTAAAGCTGACAGTATATTGATAAATAATATACAACAAATTAATGTAGTGCACTAATATTAACTTAAAATACTGTTCCTGTACCAAAAGGAAGTAATAAAAGCTATCCAACTCTATTTGAATGTCTACGGCCAAATGAAAACTTTTCTTTTATCATAGTTGATGTGTTATACTAATTGGTGTAGTCGTCCTTCTGGCATCTTTGTCAGCTGTGCCTGGTTCCTCTATTTCCATGATGCATTGTGTTGGGGTACAGCTTAATCTGGGCACTTCACACAAATCACTTTTAGACGGTCATTATACAAAAAAAAGACATGAAATATTTAGAGATTCGATTATAAATTAACAGTACAAACTTTTGCTTTTTAGGTGGATCAAGCTGATATTCTTCCGACAGAAATGGTGTTTACCATTAAAAAGCCTCCTCGTCTCGGCCACGTGGTCAAACTCACAAACAGCTCGGACAGCACCGCCTCGCCTGTCCTCGACTACATTCACTCCTTCACTCAAGAGGACATTGATCAGGGACGCATTCTCTATGTGTCTGCATCCATCCAGGTTTATTGTCATATCATTTATTCTGCTGTTGCATAGTAAATCAGATGTGGCAGCTTGTTCTTTTTCATATTCACGCCGATAGTAAAATGGGACAATGATGAATCTCAGGCACAAAGTCTATTTGTAGTAGATCAATAACTTATTTGAACATCCATCTCCTTCAGGGCAATGACGCCTTCACAGTTGACGTCAGCAATGGTTTTACTTCAGTGGAGGACCTGTACATCTCTGTGAACATCGTGCCCCAGCTCATCCCCATCCAGACCTTCAACTTTACAGTGAAGGAAGGCCTCAGCAGGGCAATTAACGCCGAGATTGTTAACATCTCGCACCCCTTTTACACCTCAGCAAACATCGACTTTCTTGTGGAAGAGGCACCACAGCACGGGGAGATCCGTTACCTTGATGGAGACGAAGTGACTTACTTTACATGGGAAGAGGTACGTAATGATATGATGAGAGAAACCGGGAAAGTAGGACTTCAGATACATATTCCAACGGTCTCTAAACAATCGCATCTCCCTGGCTCCTCATTCAAACAACGCTGTAGTTTTCTCTTGCACCTTTGGTTCAAACTTTTGTATGATCATTTCCCTCACTAACTCTCAAAGTTTACAAATCAACAATCAAATTAAGTTTCATTGCTCGCCAATATGGTAGCATGCTATGCTATGTTATTGGCTTGATTCATCGCTATAATGAGGAAGGTCATTGATCCAGCTCTTCTCATTTTTATGGATATTTTCGAAGCACACTATTTTTTGTGCATGCATGTATTATTTTACATAGATCTATTACATTTGTCGGGGATATTTTTGACGTACCAGCATCTTCAGAAATATGATAACCTTAAATCCTTTAGAAGTGTGGTTTGCCCAGCTTGTGGGCAGAACCTTGTAAAATATAACACAGAGCTTTTTATTTACCAAATGGTTGGTTTCACCAAATTGTTAATATATGTGTACAACAGGCAATGCCTCTCGCTCCAATTTTTAGAGATTAAGTGATTTGAATAATCATTTCTTCAAAGGACATGAATCATGGAAATGTGGAGATTCTTGTATTTTAGTCAGTCTGGGACCAAAATCTTTCCAGAACACCCCCAAAAAACATAATAATCCACATTTGATCCTGTCTTAATAACTCCAGGGAGTACAGCATCTCCCTCTCTCGACTAGATCGCGGTAGCTGTTCAGCAGGATTACCACAGCAAGGCTTCACCATTAAACCTCCCCCCGGTTACTTCTCTGTTCTCAGTGCTGTTTTGGATTTGTTGTGCTGTAACAGACAGAAAAGGGAGAGAGACACGTGAAGCTGCTGCAGCACAGCTATCCGGTCGCTCTCCGTGTGGTTTGGAGGCCCCAGCTTTAGGAAAATATAAAAAAAATGCATGAGTATAGTGACCATTGAAAAAAAAACCTCAAGCATTCTGAATGGACCACATAGTTTACTGCCGCTAGTTGGACACATGTCGTATAGCTCCTGCATCTATCCCCGGTCTCCCTCTACTCCTCTCTACTTTGCTGAAGCATGGTGGAAAAACTGACGATGCCTTTGGACCGCCTGGAGCCAAAATAAACTGGCCCGGTATAGTCCTATAATAACATATGAGTGCACACTAGCGTCCCGCGCTTTGCTACTGCCAGACTCACTCACAGTGTCTCTCAAAGAACCCAATGTGCAACTCAAATGGGTCTACTGCGCAGCAACGGTTACATTGCAACGGAGGGGCAAGAATGAACATAGATATCATATGCCACTACGGAACTGTCACGAGGACTGTTTGCTGTGTTTTTCTGTTTTCTTTTAATGTTAGACTCAGAGAACACAGTCCGTTCTCCCAAATGAGTACCACATTGAAGAATAAACGTCCAATCCTCAGTCAGTGGAGCATTTAAACCCTAATTGTTTCTAAATTAAAGTTGTGTGTGTGTGCACTTTTTTGTGTTGACGGGTTTTTTTCCCCGAGGTTTAATGATGTTTAATGACTAACTAGTGTGTGTTGTAATTTGCGATAAAGTCAGTAGCTTGGGTCGTTCACTGAGGTTATGTAAGTGTACAGTAACATCGTGGCTGTTCAGTGAGAAAAACTGAGAGTGTTCGAGAGCGTCTACATGAACTCCAACCACATGGATGTTCGTCACTCTACTCACTGTATGTGCCATGTGTTCCAGATGTGTCACATTACCATAGAATCTGTGTCAGAAAATGTTTTTTTCTATCCCACAGCGCTCACTGTGATTTACTCCAGCTTTGAACAATCAAGTCATGAACACATTCAGTAACATATGCAATGTTGAGTGGGATCCAACTTGTGGAAATATGGGAAATCTGAAACACTTTGCTCCGATACACCTTTGCTTTAATCGGGTCTCAATTAGGTCTTCCATCTGTGGAAACCTATTGAAGTCCTCACAGGCAACTTTAATTTTCGCAAAATACAAAATGTTTTCGGTCCTCTATGTTTATATTACTCTTTTTTTTAAATACAGTAGACACACAGAACCTTTTACATCAATCAAAACTGGAAAAAATATATATTGACACCATGCATCAGGCTCTAAGTAAATCTGAAGGCCACATGTCGAACAGCCACCCACTGTTTATTGTCCCAGCAAGCAGACTGATTGTCTCGCTGACTTTCCCCGATCAGTAATGATGATGGGGGTTGTTAGAAGGATGCCCATCATATGGGATCCATTTGGCACTTCCTGCCCTCTGAAGCGGGTCCCTCAAATTCACAGCAGCTTACTGGCTTTTGTCAAGACAAAGTTCCAACTGTCCTCTTTGCAGAGATGTATCCGGCGTCTCTGTACATTTGTCAGATTAAAATGTTACATGTTATGCAGATTATTTGATCCAGATAGGACTACAGGATTGAGAAACAACAACTCTGGGTGCTGGGATTTCTCTTCTGTGTGCAGAAAGTCAACAGCGTTGACTCGGCTCGGCCGCAGGTGTTGCTTTCCGTCTAGCTCACTTGACACAGGATGACGAATTCTTTTGTGCATCTGGTTCCCCTCAAGGTTTTGTCCCACATGGGAGATTCTCCTTGTTCATGTGCTGCTGCCAGACTGTAAGACCTGATTATAGCCTTTATCTCAAAACTTTGAAAACATATATTATCTGTTCAGGGCAACAAAGGATATTGTGTTTACTGTACAGAAATACAGGTCTGTTAGAACATGAACGGTACTATGTTTTCTCATCTCCTAAAAACAAAGAGAGGAATTGTTTGACAATTTGGGATCTGCCTGTTAAATACTAGGCAATAGTCAGGAGACAGTTAGCTTAGCTTAGCACAAAGACTATAAGCAGGCTGAAACAGCTAGCCTGTCTCTGTCCAAACAACCAAGGGAAGGCGTATAAATAGCATTGCATTATAGTCTTTTCCTCCCACCATCATAATTAGTCTTTCTCACTTTCCATACTACGTCACTTGCTCTGAGCGTAGCATAGTCACGCGTATGCATTTATATTGCAGCGGTTGCAGACTAATTATTTGAGTTCCCTCTGTCAGGGGACGGACAGCTATCTGAGAAGATATTATGCACCAAAATATTTGAATCAAATTGAGAATTTTAAGAATTTCAGATGGCAACAATGTCACGAATTTGGGTTTCTTCAGGTAAACCAGGATATGATGGCTTTATGGTTTCTCTAAAGCAGTGTTGATTTGGAGAAACTGTAAAATGTTATACCACCTGTTAGGCCCACCCAGCCTCTGCCTATTTCCTACCATGCAGGTCTGATTCAGAATGGAGTGACAACTGGATCTTTTTTTTGTATCTTCCCCAGCTGAAACTTGGACACGTCTACTACATGCATGACAGCACCGAGAGCAAGGAGGACAGTTTTACACTCTCTGCCTCGGCTTATGAGATTGAGCGCCGGAGCCTCCCCGTCACCATCTCGGTGACTGTCACACCAGTCAACGATGAGCCGCCAAAACTGACATGCAACACGGGACTGGAGGTAATGTTTTGCTTTTTGAAAGTGCAATTTTGCTGTTACTTTGAGCTGTCCTCCAACATAGGAAAATCTTATAAAAAGTAAACTATTGGATGCTTTTTATTTTCCTTTCGTACATTTTAACTGATGAGAATTCAAGCTGGCCACAAGCGTCACTTTGTGTAGGGGAAGCAAAGACCAAACTTTTTACTGCGACCTTTCAAAACAAGGGAGTACTTTATACTCAGAAGAAGAAACTGTGGAAAATATCTCGCTTCCTTTGAGGTTTATGTCAGTTCAAGTTTATTTCACGTTACCTTTTGCTTTTATTTGCTTATATTTTGCCTTTTTAATTCATCTTTTTCTCCGGAAACATTCCGGAAAGAAGAACTAGTCCAACTTGTGCATGTGATTGACAGGCTGCAGGTGTTACCACCTGTTCCAGATTTGCATGATTGGTCCGATGCCCAACCCACACAAAGCTTGAGAAAATGGCAGATAAATAGCTTCATCATGGTAATGACAATCTGTCTTGTTGAAAAGAGGATTTATTTAAAAAATACTACCTCATAGTGCTTTAAGCTTTTTAACGCTTTATGCTTCATCGTTATTTACATTGATTCTCTGACCAAATGTATGAATTTACTGTTTTTAGAAATCCCAAGATATGCAAACAATCAAACAGCCTTTTGTTTGAAGGAGCTCTTTCCATTTAAGGGTCAAACTGATACAAAATCTGAATGAACTCTGAACTCTGAATGAACTTTCTCACATCTATAGCTTGAACTGCGGTTACAGCCCGCTGTCATGAATCCTGTATGAGTTAAATTCACTTCACTAAATGCAATGAATTCTACTTAGATGCTGAAGGCTACTGACCTCACCGACGATGACGCACGCTGCAGCACTGGCCTCCGCAGCTTATTGTTTTTTTATAAACAGCCATGAAGTAGAAGTGAATTAGCATATTCTTAGCTTGACTGTACAAGAAGACAGTGATTCACTGAAAGCACTCAGTGCTGTCTTGAACAGCATCTCTATGCATTTTAATGCAGTCTCAAATCTGCTGATATCCAGTTTGCACTGGAACGGAGGGAACTTAGTATTGTTATCAAACTAAAGTATCCATGCACCTCAAATATTCAAAACTCCATACTTTCAACTTTCATAAAAATAACGGTTTTAAAATGAAATGTCTCATTTTGAAACCTATATCAGTCTGTATCTGGCTTTAATTAATATCTTCTGATTTATTGTTGTCTTTTCACACAATATAACTGTGTACCACTCGAACTGAGGAGTTTTATTATCGCAACGGGACTTCCCAATCTGACTTGCATTATTGCCCATCCCTAATTACCGTAAAACACATCTGTTTATGTTAACTCAGCTTTGAAAGGGACATTTCATTCTCATTGTCAGGTTCATCGTTGTGTTTTTGGTTTCTTATTGAGCATGTTTAAATGCTTTAATATTCAAAAAACACCGATACACCTAATATAGCTGTATTCACCGTCGGTCTGAAACGCTTTGTTTTAGCGCCTGTCTGTTTAAGCCCACCTCCCAAAAAAACCCAGTCTCCTCTGATTTGGCTTGCGAGAAAAAGATGGTGCACCTTTTTGATTGAGAAGTATGTTGGAATTAATAGATTGACTCCAAACTGCATATTTACTGAAATAGACACGGTTTGATCCCTTGTGGGATCTGTCAGTTTAAAAGTGGAAACCACACTTTATATCAATGGGTTGATGGCTGGTGACAGGAGTGGTTAACCATCCAACACACGCAGGGTGATGAACGTCTCAGAACAAGTCCACAGTGAAAGCTCTATCAAAATGCTCAATCTAACAATCCCCCAAAGTGGAGTTACAGAGACAATAATACATCAATATGTCAAGTTGATCCAAAGAGAATTCAAATGTATCTAAAATGATTTCCTTCATTGTGGATAGATCTCACTTTTCCTCTCTAACTAATAATTTCCCAACAACTATTGACCTTTGATGCAAACAGACAGATGTTCATTCAATCACCTTCATGTAATTCTCACATACAGTAGTTTGAGAGTTTGGGACACGCTTTCTTACTGACTCAGCCGTGAGAGATGAAAAAGTTTTGAAGGATCACTTAAGTAGATTGTGCTGTAAGAGTAGGCAGGCAGTTGGAAAGAGCCAGCAGTAATCAGCTCACAGAACTGGAAACCGACTGTGTCATTCAGCCCTCCCTGCTCTGCCTGCGGCTCCGCGTCTCCCTGGCAACCCATATTTTTGGAAAACCAAGATGGTCGACGAGACCACGGCTTTCTGGCAGAGCGAGGGCGGCATCCAATCCCCCGCGCCTCCCCGGCTGCATGCGGCTGCAGAATGTAACATAATGATATGTGGACGTCTCCCCGCACAGAGCCGGGGCTGGCCCAGCAAGCGGCACTTGGCTTGATTTAAAGCAGGAAGTGTGTCTGTGAGTGTGTCTGCAGTGACCTCTGCAGCAGATGATCAGACATGATGACGAACATGGCCGTGATCGGGCTCTGTGGAAGCTCACTGTTGATCCCAGTTGGCCCGGTCTGTAGGATGCAGCTGGTCTCGATTAGGGTTTACACTCGTCTCTGTCTGCTTCTACTTGATAGATAGACTTTATTTCAGACTCGGGGTCCATACTGACTTTACTGTATCTCAAAAACGTTGCGCTAGTTGTGCAAAATAGCTGGCTCAGTCGATCTGTCTATTGATCTGTCTATGTATCTATCTATCTGTGTGTCTGTCTGTCTTTATTTATATATATACTGTATGTAGCTTCACATTGATAAACTATCATCTGTCTTGTTGTTGCCTTTACTTCCCCACTCCCCAGTATAGAGTTAGAAAACACTCTGGTGTCCCCTATACTTCCAAAATCAGCCAATATTTCAGATGCCCAGGCAGTGTGGGATCCAGCTTCAGACATCTGGCGCCCCTTCAGACTCTCCAACATTTAAAACATGGTGGTATCCTGTTGAGTCATCAGCCAACTAAGTCATTCGCCTATGGCAGCTCCTTCATTACTGCCTCCAAAATGAAATATCAGCCATTGTGTCCAATGAAATTGAATTTGCAGCCCATCCTCCTTGGTGCTAAATGTATTGATTGTTATATAAACCATCAATTTGCAAGGCCATTTTCAGATTAGCTGGCCTAGATTGCTTGGTGCCTCACTGGAGTGTGGAGTAGGCTGATGGGGCCATCTAGTGCCGGGGATTGGGTTTTGCACTTTAAAAAAAACTATTATAATCAGAACTTGTAGACAGACGCTTGAAACTAGAGTACTTTAAAATATTGAAAGATTTGTATTATTTAAGAAGGCTGTGTTTGGTTTTTCTGTTTGGGAACTATTTTGTTTATTTGTTTGTTTCTTGGTTAAGAACAATGTGCAAAACGTGTTGAACCAGATATGGCCAAAAGCTCGTTTTCATCTGTATCCCCTGGGGGGAGTGCTGCGCAGGTTACAGAGATAAAAGATCCGTTGTATCAAAACATTAGGCTTCCTTAACAGTTGATACAATAAAACACGGAACATCGGAAAGCGAAGAAACAAAAATTCACAACCACCATGAAACAAACAGCAGAAGAAGATTACTAAATGCCCACTAGGGAGCTCAGTCTCAGTCTCAGTGTCTCTTGGCTCAATGACCACAGACCTGACTCTGTTAAAAACCGAGTTTTCATATTTCCTCCGGTGAAAGTTGCATTTCAGCACAATAGCTAATGCCGGCAGTGTTGCCTACATGGTGATTATTATCCTTCTCAGCATGTACGTCACAAACCAGTGTCATCATTTGTGTCAAAAAGAGCAATGAGAAAGCACTGCCTCATCATCATCAGCTGCTCAGACGTATTCATCATGTTTTGAATATTAAATGGAAAGTCATTTATAATAGCAAGAAGCTACAAAAACAGTCAACGGCCTTATACTGTAACTCTGCTGGTGTTTTCCACTTCCATGCGCTGTTTGGTATATTTATTTGCATTTAGCTTCAATGTAAATGAACTATTGACAAATTATTTGCACGAAAGCAATTCAACGATAGAAATAGATGTCATAGATTTGCCACATGCTCTAAACAGAACATTCTAAACGGATGTCTCTCTTGTGATTGTGCATTCTTCAGAAAATGAAGTCATTAACTGCCTGTGGTAGACAGACCGTTCCTTTATATTACGATAGAAGAAGAGAATAGTATTGGATTTTGTTCATTGCAATTAGATTGAGAGCTTCTCCCGAGCTGCTATTTCTCACTCATACTTCTCACCGAATGGCGCTCGAGTTCCTCATGTGCTGTGCTATAAGTACATACCCAGAACGTATCGGGGCTTATAAGTGCTGACCTGGAAAATGCTGCTTTTTGATTCCTTACACCCGGAACAAATTGCAGAATTCCCTGATTATTACAAAAAGAGAAACTTACTGTAACACCTCAACGTCTTGTTCTAGCAAACCCCCAGTGGTTTGACTCTTCACCCTCCTGCGGTGATGTACAGGTGCTCTTCAGGGTCACTTGACATCACGGCTGGAAGTGGTTGCCTTGACGCTGTGGTGTCTTGAAATGAAGACCATATGTTCTGTTGCCTCTTGAAAGGAGATTGTTCCCGCCCTCAGTCTTCTACAGCTTCTGCTGTGTTAGTGCAGTGGTGGGAGAATAATGCTTCTTAATGCTGAGAAATTGGCCAGGTGGGTGGCACAGTTATCAGCGAAGTCATCTCTGCATATCATATCGCCTTCTCACATCTCTCTCAATAAGGAGGAAGGATGAAACGGAGGGAAGGGAAAGCATCGGTCTTGTTTATGGTGCAATAGTGGGTGTCCTGTCTTAAAAAAAAAAAAAAAACTACTTCCGTCTCATGAGTCCAGATTTGGCTCCAATTGTTCAACACATTCTCATTGCAACTCGTCACTTCTTGACGCTTTGTCAGACCCCTTGGCATCACATTCTATTGCACTGCGTAGCCCAGTGTGTGGTTGCAGTAAACAAAAACACTTGCTTATTAAGTTTTGCTAAAAAAAGACACTTAGGGAGGTTCAAGAAAAACATCATGGTTGGGCTTAAAACTAGGTAAAACCTAAACAATGTAACATGAGTACAGAAAATGCATCGCAAATATCGCTTACATAACTGTGGGACACAAAAACCGAAAGTCCTGCATTTTTTTTTGACACATCCTCTTCTTTCCAATCAACCCTGTGTGAGTTTTTTCATTCTTTATATTACGTCATCACACTCCCAGAGCACTTTCTCTGATGGTCTAATAATGAGGTGGACGGGTTCACATTGTAGTTGCTTGAAAGCCCGGCGCGTCCCTCACGGACACTGAAGGGTGCCTTGTGTGTTGGTTTCAGACGTCGAGCGGCGTGACAAAGGGTCGACATGTGACTCGCTGGAAGTGAGAACGAGCTGGATTGTTGGCGTTCAGTCTCCCGGGTGTGCTCCCAGACAAACTATCAGTTTCTGCTCCCTGAGATGTGAACTGCCTCGAGGAAGTAGGGATTCTCCAAGGCCTGATATCACAGGCTTCAACAACAGAGTGGACGAAATGCTACCCTGTTTGTTAATGTAGGCCGGCGTGTTGCTGTTGTCAGTTCTACAAAATAACTTTGTAAACTATCAGTGGCTTTAAGTGATGCAGTGGGATGATGTGATTCTCTTCCTCTGAGGATAAAACGCCTCCTACAGCGAGCTCATCGACGCAGGTTACCCCCATTCTGTCATGGAAGCGTCCGACACATGAAAGGTTATTGTTCCCAGAGGTAACAAGTCTCTGCGGGTATCTCGTGTGCAGCAGCTCCAGTGGAATCACGGCGTGAGCTGCTGACATCTGGTATCGCTCTTTCACAGATTCCAGCGAAACCCTTTAGATACAGGTGATGCACTCTAGGAGGTCAGCTGGGGTCCCAGCTGTCTGGAAATATAAACAGCAGGCCTCAATCCCCTCCAAGCTGATGGTCCAGGGATAATCCCAAATGTAGCTGCTTTACCTCCAAAACATCAGCGCCTCTGCTCTCCACACCCTGGCACACAAGGCCCAGTAAGCATTTACAGTAAATGACTATCGTCGGTGTAAAACAGGGCGAAATACACATTTAATTACAGTCGTTTAAATCATGATGAAACAACTTATACATGTAATGTAGGGGTCTAAAAATGTGCCTTTCAACCAGATTTAGTCTGGTTAACTTAGACCTCTCGACATACTTTAACCTGTGAACAAGCTTGTACACAATAGTCACATTTGATTATCCTCGTCCTGTTTTTTGCTGGAACGCCACGCAGCCGATGCACTGCTACATCCAAACAGGATGGCCACCGAGTGTAAGTGGTTGGCACATCTATGTTACTTATTTGTCTTTTGGATACAAACTCAGCGTGCACACACATGAAATTCTTAGTCAAGACTTCCCGAGGCTGCTTTAAATTACCTCTGCAAGCGCAGTACAAGACCACGTAGCAGCGGAAATGATGTTGTTAAACAGCCCTTCTTGTCTGTAGAGTCATCAGCAGTCATAAAAGTTATCATTTGAAAGGAACAAACTACCAGCAAGAAGAAAAGCACAAAGTGTGTTAGGGTGGATTACGGCTTTGAACTGTTGATGCTGTGTCACCGTGATAGATATTTGATGGAGTGTCAACCTAAATCGGAGGAGCAGCAGGGGAAACTAAACTATACACTATTGTTGCACTGAAACAGTCTAGATGGGTTTAAAATACCAGGGACGACACAGACGACCCAAAGAGACGGCAATTGTGTTGCTTTCACAACAACTCCGGAACATAGAGAATATAGCGAATATAGCTCACTTTGAAAGTGAGAAAAAAGGAGGGAATACCTCAACAACTATTTACTAACTTCTCCACTAGCGCCAACATCTATGGGGCCCATAACTCTGTGTCACACGGAGGTGTGGCTCAGCTTTGATAACAGCAGAAATAGCAGCGACATTTTCTTCAATTTAACATCAAGTTTTTACGTTTTTTTTTTTAAGCAGCTTAACTCTTGCAGTTTAGGAAATTTGTGAGAGAAACTGGACTCACCAAATGAGTCAATTATACATGGATGATGTGTGCTCATGTGTAGCATACATGGTATAAATTAACTTCTAAATTGAACTGACTCTCAGTGATTGACGCCTGAAGGTTTAATATCCACAACTGAATCTTCCGCTGCGCTCCTCCTCCTGCCGGAAGGCTTCTTGCTCTTCACCCTGAGTCTTGAGAAAGAGAGAGGTATCAGAGGTCGATCGGCTTTCCGGATCGATATGTGCCTCTTACTGTAGGGCACCCTCGGCTCAGTCTCCCAACTGATTCCAGCTATTTAAGAATGTCTTTCTGGGGATCTGGCCCATTTCTTTCAATTAATGCTCCTTTCAGCCAGCCGACCATTAGAAGTCCATTATAGCCCATCCACCCAGGGAGAGTCATTCAGCATGCGCTGCTGTGCTCCATCTTCTGATAACAGGAGCGCCCTAGACTGCCACGGAGAAATAATTAACCTTTTAAATTGTTTCTTTGGCGGTGACTGTTTGTACGGCGGCTTTTGTACTTCTTCTTTTTATTTGAATCATTTGTTTTCTTCCTTTTGGTTGGTTTCTTATTGTCTGTTTCCGTTTCTTCTGCAATGGCTTCAGACCAACATTAATATACAGCATCAAGCATCATAATGTCTTTCATGCACAACGCAGTCTCTAATGGGTTTCAAATAAACTCCTGACCCCTTGTATAACGTTGAATTACCTTCCTCCAAACATAACTCAGACTGGGTAATATGTGATATCTCTCTCTCTCTCTCTCTCTCTCTCTCTCTCTCTCTCTCTCTCTCTCTCTCTCTCTCTCTCTCTCTCTCTCTCTCTCTCTCTCTCTCTCTCTCTCGCCACAGGTTCTTGCTGGCGAGGAAGCTGATATCACCTCCAGCATGCTGAACACTGAGGACGCCGATACTGTTGCAGAGGAACTGGTTTACCACGTTGAGGTGCCAACCAGTGGTATGGTGGCGTTGAAAGAGGCGTCCGAAGAGGGCATCCTAAATTTCACACAGGCTCACATAAACAAAGGGGAGGTCATCTTCATTCACGAGGGTGAGGCCACTGAAATGTTTTTGGTTTTTACTACGGCTCTGAAACCCCCCCAGAGGCATGTTGTGTCACATCCAAACTCCTCTGCTCTTCCAGGTGAGGAGTCTGGTGGTTTCAGCTTCACGGTGACAGACGGCGAGCACACGTCTCCTCTCTACCGATTCGTCGTCACAGCCAGGCCTCTCACCATCACCATGGTAACGCAGGAGGAGCTCATGGTATTTCCAGGTAAAATGTCAAAAGAGTCCTTTGAGACGTCAAGCCCTGCAGACGGCAGTGATTGGAGGATTGTGACGGATTAGCGGTCAATAGTTCAACCCAGTCACTGCTACAGCTCCTTTTTTTTGTGTCTATGTCAGAGAGAAAATATGGTCAAAGAGAAAAAAAGAAACTAAAAATGATGTTTGTGCAATGCTTTGTGCAGATAACAAAAACATAAACGAATTTGCTCTCTGAAGATTTTCTAGTCAGTTGTTTTAAAGACATTTATTATTTATCTGAAACAATGGTGAAGGAGCACAAGTAGAGGAAACACTCTGATTAATGTCAGCTACACAATATCTTTGCTAGAATAAGAAGAATTCACACCGCTATCGGAGCCAGCTTTGTCCGCTTGGCGCTTTGCCGCTTTGCCGCTTTATATTTGCGTTTTTTCAGAGCTGCACTTTAAATCTGTATCGCTTCCATCTCGGAAGCGCGCTTACAATACGGCACCTGGTAGATAAAGACACCTCCACACACTTCCAGTCAGTCGATACCTTGTCTTTAGGAAAATCTTCCAATGCAGCAAAGAGAAGTGGTTTTGTTGTTCGTAAATACTGTACTTTTAGAGGATAACTTCTCCAGATGAAACATTTGACAAGTGAAACTACTTCACGAGTGTCAGCGCAGACAATAACCTCACCTCTATGCTCAACAAACTTTACTTCCACGCATGATAAAGGAGATGAGTTGTCACATTTTTGAAAGCACGAATATCATTTTGGAATGAAACTCTTCAATATTACAAGCTCAACAACACTTCCAAGAGGCCATTTTCCACAGCACTCAGAGGACGGTGTGTGTGTGTGTGTGTGTGTGTTTTCACAGGAACAAGGCAGTCTATCACGAGTGCCAATCTGGGCGCTGTGACCAATGAGGATGGCAATGAGATAAGCTACTCTCTTATCCGCCCACCTCGTTTGGGAAGACTGATCCTGGCCAATGACAGGAACCAGTATGAGGAAATTACCCGCTTCTCACAAACACAGGTAATTACTTTTGTGCGCGTGCGACGCTAAATGTGTGTATTTCCAGGATACATTTCCTTTAGGAGACGTTTATCTAATTTCCCCCTCCACCCTTCATGAAATGAACGTTCTACATTCGCTTTTAATGATTATTATAAATTATTAGTGATACGGTAAAAAAGTCAAACAGATTAAAGGAAGAAAAATAATGTAAAAGAATTAAGAAATTCCAGGAAGAGCAAAGGAAAAAGCATATTTTGATGGATTTGTTTTAAAATAGTCAGTTACATGAGGGAGCACTGTAAAGGCAACTATTACTCATTTTCTTCTTTTTGAATAAATCCTCTCCTCTTTCACGTTTAGCATTCCTATTAATGGCAGGCTTCTTTTACTAAGCAGACGTAGCGGTTCAAGGCCCTCCAGTTGTCCTCTGCAGAGACCATCAAACAGACATATGAGAAGACATGATTCCACTTTTATGCATAAAAGTGAAGCTAATCCTCCTTTCAACACAAACTGGTGCTGAAGATCTCACCGCTCTCATAGGGCTGCAAATGAAGTCATTTAAATTCCTGAGCTTACAGCTCTTCACTTGTCTCAATGTCTCAATGTTGTACATTTATATGAGGCATCAACATGTTCCTCTTCTTCACCAGCAGGGGGCCTCATTGCCTTTGTGGTATTGTGATGTTTAGGGTCAGCATTAGCATGAGCAGTCATGCTGATAAATGTTTTGAGTTTTTACCCTTGATGACTTTTAATGTATGTTAAGATTGTGTGACTGCAGTCTTGCATTTTATTTTATTAATGTTAAATAAATAAACCTCTGTCTAAACTGCTAAAGGTAGTGGACAGGGTTGGAGATGATGATGATGATAGACACAGGGGGCGCAGGCACTTTATTGAAAATGCATTCTTATTTGTCAAAGTAACCTTAAAGTAAGTAGAAATAGTCAGATTACATGCAAGAAAAAAATATATATAATAAAATATAAAATAAAAATATTCCAGGCACTCAGAGTCCTGAAATATAATGAAAGGCTTTTAATGGTTTACGCCAATTATTTTTCTAAGTCCTTCATCATAGTTCTCCCCCCTTTATTTACAAAGACGTTTGTTTATTTAGTGGATTGTTTTTTACTTGTTGTCTGTGAAGCAAAGAGGTACTTCTATTTCAGTTTACTCAGATTACACAACCAAATATCCAGATTATGTTTAAAAAAAAGATGAACTGATGGTATTTATACGCATTGCTTCATAGTGTAAGTGTGTGTCTGCCATGGCAGCAGTGTGTTCTCACTCTGGTTTCTGTCTGATTTCCATCGTTGACGTCTGACTGTGCTTGGATGAGCATGAGCATAAATTCCTTCCCTGCAAACTGTTTCCATTGTGACAGAAAATCGAGCTGAAAACATGATTCGATGATTTGAGTTATTCAGCGCTGCGCTTGTGTGTGCAAGCATGAACACTTGGTTGCTTGGCATGGTCTTGCGTCTGTGTGTGTGTGTGTGTGTGTGTGTGTGTGTGTGTGTGTGTGTGTGTGTGTGTGTGTGTGTGTGTGTGTGTGTGTGTGTGTGTGTGTGTGTGTGTGTGTGTGTAAGAGAAGAGTTGAGTTGAGGACACAGAGTGACCTCAGAGAGCAAACACAGGCCGTCACATTCCGGTTCTCAAACCCGAATCCCAGTATACAGCTCAGCCAAACCACCGCTGCAGTCATTTGAGTTCCCACTTACTGAGGTTCTTACAAATTTCAAAGGAAAAAAGAGAAAGAAAGTATTAAAGCGAACTAAGATGTCTTTGTCTTCCAAATCACTCAAGTCAAAACAAATAAAAAGTCATCGACAATCAAGCTGATATTGACCAGATATTGAAAGATAAAATCCGAGTTGATGATATAGTAGAAAATTAATCATCTTCTGATTTTGTTTCCCCTGACACACAGCTGGAGTCAGGAGTGGTCTACTATGAGCACCAGATACCCGAGGAGCCTTTTTGGGTGGTGAGGGACTCCGTAGACCTAACCCTGTCATCCCAACCGGCCCCTGATGTCCGTCACATCCTGCCCATCACCATCTCTTACTATGCTGCTCACAGAAACATCTCCTCACAGCTGTGGAAGAACAAAGGTACAAGCTAATGTCGAAATCTAAATACATTTCTAAATTTACTGTTTCTCACCTTTATGCTGTAAGTGGTACCCTTGATAGTGGTGCAGGGATTTTTGTTGTTTTGGAGGCCAACCTGGACGTTAGCGTTGCCCTGGTCCCCTCGACAGAAAGCCAAACTGCAGCTTTCAACTTGTATTTGGATTTCACAGGTTTACCTTTTCTACAAAAGCCTTTTCTCTTAGTGTGACCTGATCTAGCTTGTGGTCATGGCTGTGTCAATTGCCAGTCTCAAAATCTAAATCTGCAAGTTGGAAAGTTGTAGTTTGCAAGAGCACAACAAGGCTGTAAAGATTATTTTTGGTACAATCATTTCTTATTGCCTGAATAGTCGACAGTCATACAGGGACGTATTACCTCTGCTTCCTTTTGCTGCCTAAACAATACGCCCCTGCTCTGTCTGTGTTTCATATGGTGCTAACAGCATAAATGTACTCTGCTGCATTATTAAATATCGACAGGAGACAGCCAAAACGTATATTTGAAAACTGAATTATTTATTTTTGTATTGTTTCTGCTCAGGTTTGGAAATTGTGCAAGGCCAGAGGAAAGCCATTGATGATTCAATTATCGATGCCTCCAACCTTCTGGCTAGCTTACCTGAAGTTGAGCGGGACGATGTGGATGTGGTTTTTGAGATCAAGCGTTTCCCTGACCACGGTCGTATCACCCTGGGTGGTCAGGACCTGCCCCGTAATGCCCCATCCTTCACGCAAGAAGATGTTACACGAGGAATGCTGGAGTATCTCCACGATGACTCAGGGGCTCCCTCTGACAGCTTCTCTTTCAGAGCCCGTCTAAAGTCTGAGGGTCAGGGTTTGGCCCCACCTGCCGACGCCGTGGTCCTGGAGGAGATATTTAACATCTCAATCAAACGGCGCGGCTCTGACTCCCCTGAACTAGTCACTATAGACATGCTCTTGGAGGTTCTTCAAGGCTCCATGACCCTTTTGTCTCAGAAGCATCTTAACACGCAAGACGAGGACAGTCCGCCAGATGAGGTGCACTTCAAAGTGACCAAAGCCCCCAGCAACGGCCGACTGGTCGACTCCCTCACAATGGACCCCATCTCTGGGTTCACACAGGAGATGGTCAATCGTGGGCAGGTGGGCTTCTTCAGCGACGGCAGCCTTGCCGGTGGCTTTGTGGAATTCATTGTGTCTGATGGAGAACACCAAACAGAGCCACACACGCTCCACATCGGCGTCCTTGCTCGCACCTTGTTTCTTGACAAAGCTCCTGAGATCAAGGTGAAGCAAGGCGATGACGAGACCCTGGTGACTGAGGAGATGTTGAGAGCCACTACCGGGGGCCCTGTTGAGGAGGACATCCTCTACAAGATCACAAGTGTACCTAAGTATGCAGCTGTCATGGTAGATCGGCAGCCTACATCCGCCTTCACCCAGACACAGATCAAAGAAGGCAGAGTCAGTGTCCGCTTCGTCAAGTCCACTTCACCTCGAGACAGTGTTGCATTTGTAGCCCGTAGCAGGGCTGCTAACGTCTCCTCTGTCCTCAACATCACAGTCCAGCCTCTGGCCAACATCGCTCAGGATCCCCTCTTACCCCAAGGTGCTCTTGTCCAATTGGACAGGAAGCTTCTGGATGCAACTCCCCTGGCAAACAAGACCAGAACCTCCCCGACGTTCACTGTCATCCAACAGCCCCGCGGGGCTCGCTTTGTGAGGTCTGGAGGTCCTGATGCAGGTCAACCAGTGGACACATTCAGCCAGAAGGAGCTGGATGAGGGGCGAGTAGCTATGGAAATCCTGAATAGCGCGTCTGGATCACGAGGCGGTGTCAGTCAGGACGAGGCCCGCTTCCTGCTCAAAGCCCATGGGGTTCCTCCAGCAGAATGTGTGCTTTCCTTCCAGACCGGCCCCTACAATGCTTCTGGGGTCTACCCTGCCACTCTGTTGAGGATTCCCTCAGAAGCCTCACCGAAGGACAGTAATGACCTCCCTGGCGCTGGGTCCCCTCGTTCCACTTCCGCTAGCCCCCGCTGGAGGGGCACCATGGACTGGCCCCACGGGAATGTACCCACAACAACATCTTCTGGCACGAGCTCCAACGGGAAACCATATGTTTCCAGGCGCAGCAACTTCTGGTCTATTCTCATTCCAATCCTAGTCATCCTTCTCCTCGTGCTGCTGGCAGCCATCCTGGCCTACTACCTGATCCGTAAAAACAAGACGGGCAAGCACGACGTCCAGACCGCAGCGTCCAAGCCGAAAAACGGAGAAGTGGCCAGCGCAGAAACCTTCCGCAAAACTGACCCAGCCAATAACATCCCCATGTCCAACATGGACTCCAAAGACGCAGACCCGGAGTTGTTGCAGCACTGTCGGACAACGAACCCGGCCTTGAAAAAGAACCAGTACTGGGTCTGAGACACTTTGAGATAAGACACAGAGGGAGGTGATCCTCGAGTGTTTGGAAGTCTCCTCAAATCATTCCTCTCAGTATTAAAGACCTCTTGCCACACCAGTTCAAATGAAAATTATGTTTTGACACCATTTATTATTAACTTATCTCAACATAGCTGTGGACAAATTCTCAGGCAATGAAACACTGAATACTCATCGGCAAAGAAAGAGGCACTTGCTTATCGAAGGTGGGTCAGGCCATGTCTATTTATTTTAGTTGTATCATTCCTCTTGTCAAAGGGCACAAACAAAGACATAAACATGCCATGTGTTTGCAAAGTGTATCGTGGGGGTGCTCTGTCATTGTATTCCATATGATATCATAGGCCAATATTATTCATTTCATTGGATAGGTGATATAAAGTCTTTGTGATGTTTTTAATTTAGCTTTTGATTCATCGGGAAAGTTGATAAGCCTTGTACATAGACGATGAGGTAAATATATGCTGTATTATCGAGAAGTTGAAAAACATGCCTCTTTGTATTTTCTCAATATTTTTCAATATTCTTAAGGTACCGTTGTATTATGTTTCTCAGGGCTAAATTCAGTTTCAAGGAATACTACAACATTTTGGAAAATACGTGAATTCACTTTCTTTTCAGAGAGTTACTGCAGGTTAAAAGAATGATTCCACTCTGATATGTGTCTGTTACACTCAAAGCTACAGCAAGGAGACATTAACTGAATCTAAGGGGGAAACATCGAGGCTGGTTCCATCCAAAGGTAAAGAATATCCACTTTCAAGAGCCTCCAAAGCCCGTTCTCACTCCCAACTCGTCAGACACTGTCAGTCGCCCTGTGCATCAAAGTATGAGTCTTAACGCGGCCGTAGATATGGCGGGAGGAACTGAACCAGTTAGGTTACGCAATATATAGAGCTCTGCTTGGGGGGGGGATGGATGGGTCAAACAAACACAGGGCTTTCACCCAGGAGACTGGTGTTGACTTTAACGTGATACCACAAGGCAAAGTATGATTGCAGTAAAGTTCTTTTAATGGAATACTATAGAATACATTTTTTTCAAAATGTTGTCATTCATGAAAATACCCAAAATTAACTGTCAGCTGGCTAAGAATGAATTATTTAAACAGCATTTATATCGGAATGATTTTGTTCCGAGCTGTATATACAAAAATGTATTATTATTATTATAAGGGTTTGATCACTGTAGTTGTGATCACTAAGCCGCTTCCATTGTACTTTTGTTGCCTAAACCTAACAAAGTTGTTTCCTATGAAAACGGAAGTTTGTATTGAAAGGACATGTTGGAAACCTGCGCCAGAAGGGTACCACGAGCTGAGTTGGAAGTGAGAACGTGTGGCTGAAGCTTTCTCAACAACATGTTATGTCTATTTTGCATACTCCGCACAAAAACAAGAAGTTGTGGTTTTGTGTGGGGTTATACCAGAGTATTTCTTGGCTGGACGCGGTGACTTCCTGAAGCTGGCCGGCTGAAACAAGCCGTCTGTCTGTCTCTCTGCTATCCTAAGCCAACTGTCTCTTGGCTGTGGCTGCATATGTAACAGACTGATATAACAGTGGTATCTTTCTTCTCATCGAACTCACCGTGAAAGAGCAAATAACGTCGTCGTCACCCAATAACATTTCAGTAGTTTTGCTTTTGTGTGGAAAGAGGAGAACTTAATACTAAAAACTGTTTAAAATGAAAAACTTGTTGCGACAACTTGCTCAGGTTTGATTGAATTTAGCTCAGAGTTATGTCATCATCTGTCGTGCGTTATTATTTCTGCATGCTTCCAGAGTGCTTGTAAATATTCACTGGACTGGCACAGCACTGACCGTATAACACAGGCAGGAGGTCATTTTGGCAGTGCTGGTCTCTAACACATCGTATTGGCTGACACTGAAACACAGGGGTGAGGTCATCTCAAACTTCTGGGATCTTTTCAGTTTCCAAGTCTGCGATTAAGAATTCATAAAAGGTGGCTGGTGCTGGGATGGAGATAATGAATACAATGTTTAGGTTACATTGCCGAAGAAAATTCAGATATTTACAAAGTGTCTTTCTCAATCTTCACAGCTATTTTAGATTTGAAGCATTCCATATGTAAGCTAAATATACAAACTGTCATATATTGAAGTTGTGAGATTTTTTTTACTTCTTAGGCTTGTTTTGTATGTTGACACTAAGAAGCGTTTTCCTGTAAATCAGTCTCCTTTTGTTCCTCTCTGGACGTCTTTATCGTCGCTCTGACCCGTGAGGATGAATGGATGAATGTTGAAGTACTGAAGGTGACGTAGAGAGTGTACAATGAGAAAATCAGACGTGGTTTTTTGACCCACTAAAGTAAAGAAGGACTCGACTATTTTGTATTCTAAAAGGTGTTTGACTATTTGCTGTACATTTCTTTTCTCAAACTGTATACCCCATGACTCCTTCTTCTCTGTTAGTCGTATGCTGAATATACAATAGTTTCTTTGCAGTATTCATCGTCTATTGAACTTGTATTTTTGTAGCGTTTCGAGAGCAGGAAATGTGGGTAATGATTTTAACGGACAGCACAGAGCTCAGGAAATGATGTGTTTCAGGAGACTGTGTAGTTCCAGTGACACCTCTTACAGATCAAATAAAGCTGTTGGTTTCTCCTTCAGGATATCACATCCACATCTTACCAGTTTTATGTGTAAATATTTGCTTTTTTGAGTAAGACTTTTGGGCTTGATTAACATCTCGAAATATATGTTTTGTACATGTAACCACATTTAATTAGATTGATCAACTGCAAAGTGTGTCTGTGTCTGTGTGTCTCTTTCTGTGAGTGTTTGTGCAGGTGCCCATCGCTCTTCTCGTCTGGCAGAGTTTCATCACCACCCCTCATTTTTCCTTATTTATTATTTCTGTCACTCCCCATACATCAAAGTCATACTCAAGTTATGTGCTTTGTCCGAGATTAAACTGTAATGTGTAAACTGCAGGTGCCTTTTAAAAGTAATGATAACACAAAAGCAATGTTTAGATTCTGGAACAAGAGGAATGTCTTTTGCTGCAGAATGCCTCTGAGCTTGATCTCGGCACTAATGGAAATAAAAACGTTCTTGCAACAAAACCTTCGTTCATTGTTTTCAGTCGGTGACTTTGTTGTTCAACTGTTCAACGCGCTTCTGGTTCTTTAAACATTTCTTAATTTGCATGTTTGTCCAATTGAGAAAAGTTGCAAAGATCAAACGTGGTTTGTTGCTGAAAGGTGCTGTGAAATGAGTCTGGTGTCTTCTGAAGTGCAGGGAGCACATTACGTGCAGTGTTGGCTTTATTGCATCACAGTGAGGTTCAAAACTTAATATGACATTTTAGCTATTACCTCACAATGCAAAATTCAGAATTGCTCCGCCCATATAGTAACTTAAAGTCCCCCATGTCGGTTCATCACTGTCACTGGATGTTTCCAAAGCTTCATTTCAATTAGAGGGAGACTTTTCATTTGCGGTTTTTGCCACTAAGCTTTGGAACAGTTTGCCTCTCACGATCTTCCAAATCTATTGACAATTTTTAAAGAGATGTTTTTGCTCTTTAGTTTCATGTAACTTTGAGAGGAAATAAGAGACAAGAGACAGAATTAAATACAATTTCCCAGAGAAAGACACAGGGTTGTCTATGTTTTAATTATTTATTATTGTAAAGAAAGTGCTGAATCTCTCCCAGGGAAACATCTTTTTTGTCAACCTTTTGTTGTCTTCTCTCTATAGATGCTATGAGTGCTTTTGGCCACCAGGTGGTGTTAGGGTGCAAACATGCCCTTATAGAACTCGGAACAGGTCTTGCAGCCATTCGTCAGCATTTAACAAGGATCTCTCCGTCCGTCATTCTTTCCAGTGAATGGCCTTTGCTTTCAGTGTTTTTCTCAGCTTTGTACATTTCTTCGCTCTCCTGTCTTCTCCCGGTGTCACTAGTTTCCCTGTGCTCCTCTCGCAGCCGCTCATCTTGCAGGTTCCATAAGCTGCATTGGCACAGCTGTTCCTCCACATGTGTCTGCTTATGTCATGGTCTCTGAGCAGTCAAGTCTCAAGTTTGATATATGTGGAAATGAAAGTAACAAAAATGCTGTATACTGTAGACAGAAACAATTAAATTGATCATACGATACCCAATAAAAAAATGTCTCGAGCAATCCTAATGAACAGCACAGATGGACAATCTGTATCTAGAGGCAACACTATCAGTATGTCAAAGCTGAAATGCTACTTTGTTTTCTTAACTTCACCAGAAATAAGAGATGGGAGTTATGAACAGATGTGAATGCCTCATCTGAAGATCAAACATTGACCTAAGTATTGGAACTGGTGCTCTATTTTGTAAGAGCTTGTATTACAAGGAGTAAAAAACAACTTGTGAAAGGACTTCATGTTCTGACATTGAAGGAGTGTTTGTGGTGTTGTTCATCTTGAGGAAGGAATCATTTCCTTCTCCTGATACTGGATGGACACCTCCCACTGTCCACTCCCACAGATGTGCCAGCATATCGGTGTTGGACATTTCTTTGTAACCGCATTGCCTCTCATTGGATCCCCGATTTCTGCTTCTTTGGACTGAAAAGTGTTTATTGACGCACGACCCGTCTTTAATGTGTTTGGCCTGGTTAGAACGAATGGCCCGCTGACTGGCAGATGCTGTGCTCCTCACTCCCTAAAGACCGAGAGGAATGAAAACACACAAGGCAGGGACGAGGAATCATTTGTAAGAACATCATGGACTAGACAAAGTATCCTCTGATTGTTTTGGCTTTCATTAAACTGCTTTCAAAGTTTGTTGTAGTTCTCAATATGTCAGTGAAAGAATGTATACTTGTCTATTTGTGTTTGAGAATAACATATTTCTAGTTGAGGATATAGAGCAAACAAAGGTTGTCTTTTTTGGCAAGCCATTTGGAATAAAGTATCCAAAAAAGAAATCAACTCTGATGTTTCATCACATCTGTGACACACTTCACCGTACAGGAAATGTTCCAGATATCCCAAGTTAATTTTACAAGCAAAGCATCGGGCAATTAAATCAGCATTATCTCCATTCTCTGAGTTTCAGAGCATCAGTTTGCTTGTGAACCTTCAATATAAGTCTGAGCCGGGTTGTGTTGACATTAGCTTCAGCTCTTACAGAGTCAGCCTCGTTGGAAGAGAAATGCCTGTTTGCGTTGGACTTTGCTCTGCCGCATTATCTACAGACTCCATCAGCTCTCGACATGCAATAAGGACAAACCTCTGAAGCTGGATGTGTTTAGATGCATGCTGTTCCCCCCTCACATCTCTCACGTCAGTGCAGACGTCACGACCTGAAAATAAAACCTCTCCGCCTGATTGGTGCATCGCCGCTATCAAATGTAATCCTCCACGGCATCAAATTCTCTCCAAACGATGTGGCTATCCGCAAGTTCTGCTTTCTTTCTCATTTTGCCAACATTGTTGGTGTTACAGTAAACTGTGTAGTTGCCGCGCTGCAATTCTCAGGGACCACTCATCAACCGGTCACATACTGTGATGTCTTATTACTTAGTATTTCCAGTTGATGAATTTCTGTCTATTTATTACAAAACAAACACAGTTTTAGCTGTAAAACCACTCACTTTCATGTGTGCAAGAAGATGCCAGAGCTACAAATGTTAAATCTTTCATGTGTTGAGGCACTCACTGGTGACACTGGTTTAAAGGTTTTTTTAAACGTAAAAATGTGTGTCTGTGATCAAATCACTCTCTCCTGAGATACACAATCATAGCCTACCTGTCATACAGATACAATAAAGTTGTATGTAAGCCTTGCATCCTATTGTTGACATTATGGGCAGATGTACTTTTTACGTGTACATAAAAAAGAGTTTGAGCAAATGGCAATAAGTCAGAGGATCAAAATGTTTGCATGCAACAGTAACCAGTAAAACAACAGATGTTTTAATGGTTTGAGTTTATTGGGACGATAGCAACAAACTGAATCAAAGTTTGGAAATAAAATGCACCAATCCCAAAACACTGGTTACTCCATTGTTTTTGAATTGAGTTAAACTATATACTGTAAAAGTATCCTCTGACATTTATGTCGTCCACACGTAACATTCAGTCTGTGTTCACGTGCAGCTGTCGGAGAAGGTTGAAGTTGGGTCTCCGGGGCCATATGTTGGGGTCGGGACAGCGGTGTAATGTGTTGGTATGGGGCCATGGTGAGAGTCGAGCCCTGTCGCTGCAGTCGGACCTGGAGAAAGAAAGAGCTTCCAGACAGAAGGACACACACAGACAGCTGGGGGAGGGAACAGCCTGGTTTCCGTGTGAACAGCCTGTTGCCCACTGTACAGTGTGCGTGTGTGTGTGTGTGTGTGTGCGTGTGTGTGTGTGTGTACTTTTGTTGTGTTTACAGATTGTTTCAGCCATATGAGCCGGTCATGACATAGAACTCATATGGATGGACAGCAGAGAAGTAACATATTGTTTCAATTCTTTTTGTTCATTTTATACTATTCTAAACGTTTTACAGCCTGTCAAGTCTGCAGGGGTGAGAATTTGATACTTTAAAACATGGATTTTTAGATTGAGTATCACTTTAATGAAGGTATTGGAAGATTTGCCTTCAGTCAGTCATACAGGCCACCATCTTGCACCCTGGTGAATACTTCAGGAAGTAGGATTACCCAATGATCTAATCTGAAGATTGACTTATCTGTTTGAATTGTCGCTTATTGTTTAATAAATGTCTTGTAGCAGTATCGATGAATTTTTGTCACCTAAGCCTTCCAAAACATGCCACTGATCTTTCGTCTGTGAACTACAGACATGTGATCTTTTTGGGAAATCAACAAAGGAGGTAGAGGGAGGATGACATGTCCCGTCTGACAAGCTAATGAGAAGCTCTAGGTTATGCTGTTTTATTCTGTATTTTGACAACCGCAGACACTGTAGTTTGTGTGACTTTGTGTGACCTCGTCTGCAAGCCGCATTCCACTGACAGTAGGCTTCTGACACCATGTAGTAAGGATAGTTCTCATCCAGCGTTCGTAGCTATACCATCTTCCACCCACAGGATTACTGTTCATAAACAAGAAGTCAACGTTGATTTATTTGTCACAAAACCTGCTCTTTAGTAACGACACTTCCATAGATATTTGACCCCAAACGACGACCTTTTCCGAAACCTAACTTAATAGTTTTGTTGCCTAAATCTAAGTTAAAGCTAGTTGTTTCCCGTGAAGGCTGGAGTGTATTTTAAAAAGCTCGTATGCATGCAATGTATGAGGATACGTTGAACTATTGCACAGCTTTCCTGCCCTTTCCCATTAAAACCCTACAGCAACAAGTGGTTTCTACTGAATAAGAGTTAATTAGCACAATTCATTCCTCAGCTTGCCACAGACCCCCACATACTGAGCCCCCTCCCCTGATGGCTGCCTAGACGCCAGCTCGCCTCTGAAGTCCCCGCACGGCTTATTTGGTTTTGTGGCCTGACCAGCGGAGCAGATGATTCCTCGGGTCCGGTGCTAAGCGAGACTTTCACCCTCTCCTCCACTGTGAGAAATGCACTGTGGTCACCCTGCTTTGTTACTCCCACTGGCTGGAAGACTATTGTCATGGAAATATCTGTTGTGTTTTCCTTGTGTGTGCGTGTGTGTGCGTGTGAGTGTGTGTGTGTGTGTGTGTGTGTGTGTGTGTGTAATACCCTGCAGTGGGGTGGGACAGACTACATAGGGAGCCAAGAAAAACACAGCACTCGTCTAATACCCTCCTTTCATCCCTCCATTGCGCCTCATCTTTCTACCCTCCTTCACCACCCAGCCTCTATCCTCGCCATTTTCATACGTTCTAATGATCTCCAAAAGTCATGAAGAGAGGCCAAGAGTCTGGACTGGGCAGGAAATCCCCAGGGTGGACCCCGGTCACCCCTCCCTGGAAGCTGGGGAGAGTCAGGCCCTCAGATCTGGTTTGTGTTGTTTCTCCGTCCAGCTTATAGGGTGGAGCTCTCTTTCCAGGGTTTATTGTGTCGATACAAAACAAATTGCATTAGTTTGAATGCACACATGCATGAAAAGTGCAAAACAGTGATGATGTTCTCCAAGTTGGCCGGCAGTTGTTTTTCTTTTACAATTTGCCAAAGTTTCACTCCTTGTTATTTTTCAAAGGCGGGTTTGTGATTATGGCACAAAGTTGTGCACGTTCTCCCTGTTGATTTTGGACAAATGAGGGCACCAAACGGTAACGTGACCGGAGGAAGTGTGGATGAGGTGGTGGTCAGATCGGGGCAGCGCACACAGAGACGAAGGTCTGCAGGACCTAACTGGGAAGTTATTTTGAGAGAAAGCCCTTCTGGAAATTCACTTAGAGCTGTCTGCCTCCGCTGCTTTTCATCACCGACGTTGCTATACAGGCCACCACATGGCAGTTTCAAGTCATACACAGGATGGGGGAGGAGATCTGTTCCTCAAAACATGTTAAGTTGAACTTAACAATGTGTACTTTAAGTAACCAAATAGAACAAACTGAATATACGACTACTCCTTGTACTCTAAAGGAACACTCGACTAATTTTACATGTCAAAGTCAGTGTACTATGGCAAGTACAACGCAGCCTGTGAAAACAGTTGTATAATAACTTCCTGTGGCTCTGGAGGAGCTTGCTTTGTGATAACTTAAGAACTCTTTGCTTGGGCTTGGAAACTATTTTAACAAACATTCTTACACAAGAGTTTGAAAGATAATCGTCGAAAAATTGTATTTACTGAACCTCAAATTGACGTATGGAAAAAGGCGTGTTGAAAGCAAGATACATCAATTAAAAGCTTCTTAGTTAACGAGCATTGTCTTGCATAAGCTGACAAACTGGATCAAGGCAACTAGCTTCTGTGGTATAACTTCCATGGTGACAGACATGTTTGTTTCTGACATGACATAATCACAGCATCTGTTTTTCCTCATTAGTGCCTCTAATGAAACGCTATTCAATATTCACGAGAAGATTTATTAACACTTATTCTAATACCTCTCTGGTCATATACAAACACTGGTAATGCGACTTGTTTACAAATTTAGTGGATGTTTTCTCGGCTGGTGTGGAAGATTTACTGGGATCTGTCTAATTGCTGGTAATATCTGTTCACAGCTTAATCTCCAACCATCCAGGAATGCTTGAAACCACAGTCAGAGGGGGCTGTGGGGAAGAAGAAAAAACCACAGAGCTGCAGACTAGAGGGGAAAAATGTTGGCATGCCTCCACAACCAGAGCCTTTTTTTCTCTTATCTTTTTCCCTTCGCGCTCTGACATTTGCACAGGGCGTGATGTGAGCTGATTAACCGCTTCAGCCTTTACACTTCTGTGTCGTATGCCATGCTCTTATTTGTGCACTGTTTGATAATGCTATCTGGGATTTGTATTTTCCTACTTTAAATTTCACCTTCGAGGTGACTCCTGAAATGAAAAAGCTATTACAGTCGTGGGCAGAGCAGCAACTTCCTTTGTAATTCTTGTTTTTGTGGTTGTTGTTTGGCATCCTCCTTATTAAGCGGTGTTTTCAAAATCAGTGGCTGGGTGTAACTCCTATCTGGTGAATAACATTAACTAATGGAATCTTAAGAAGATGACCTCAAAGTGAGCGCATTGCCTGACAGAAATTACCAATTACCTCTCAGATGCTAACAATCAGGGCTCTGCCTTTCTCTCGTTCATCATTATAACGCATAGACAAAATGTCTCATGCAATGTTTGTAAGTATTTCTTCTCATGCATTTTGACCTAGTTACTAGCTGCCTGGATTAAGCTGACTGGCACTCTAATTCTCAGATTTTGAGTTTAGTGATGGATTATTTGTCTATGAGGGGATAAGCAGCTCTTCCTTCCAACGTCAGATCAAAGCTGAGTCACACCCTCACCAAAACACTGTGGGGAATGGAAGTTAAACTCACGTAACATGATTGATGTTGTACTGCAAGAAATCATCTCTTCTCTGGAAATATTTAGCAATAATAATAATTAGTGCAAGCACGTCTGTGTTGTTGGATTAAAACCTTTTAAATACGCCTGGCTGTGTACTGTCTATAATCTGATGTTAGTTCTTCAATATTCCTGTTTTAAGTGACGGGTACCATGTGGTAACTGGTCCAAGATGTGACGGCCAAGATGGCGACAGCCAAAATGGCTCAAGGCTTCAAAATGGTAATCAATGGTTGACGTCACGATGTCTACGCCCACTTTGTATATACAGTCTATGGTTAAGGGTTAACAATGAAATGTTACAAACATCGTTAGAGCGAATGAACGTCACTCATTACTGTAGAGAGAGAGAGAGAGAGAGAGAGAGAGAGAGAGAGAGAGAGAGAGAGAGAGAGAGAGAGAGAGAGAGAGAGAGAGAGAGAGAGAGAGAGAGACTTTTGGACTGGGAGATAATGACTTTTTGTGGCTTTTGTTCGTCCCAAGTCAGGAATGTTGTTTTCAGGGATTGGACAGCGTCTCAGGAATGCAGACTGTGTTCTGAGGAAATGGTTGTTGTCTCCAGAGGGACATCTTCTACAGCCCCAGACCCAGAAGGGAGAGGTTGACGGGGACTTCATGTGTATAGCACATAATGTTGAACTATGGGATTATATAACTTACCTGTTTATAGCCTCTCACAGCCAAAATACAAGCTGAGTTTTCATCATGATATTTAGGATTGGGAAACATCCTCTGAGAATCATTTGAGCTCGGCCTGATACGGATCAGATCATCGAACCATGGAGGATGTCTTAATAATGACACGACTTGCCAAAATCTTGCCATATTTATTGAGACACTGATTTTGGTGATTAGTGATGTTTTACAGCTTTAAAATTGGAGGCAGCACCCGCGATCATCCAGTCAAGTGAAGGAAGGGTTTGTGTGAAGTGAAGAAGTAAATGTCAGCCCTGCGTTGTTCAGCCATGCTAGAAGTTACGCCAGCGGTGAGAAGTGCTTCAGCTTCTGTGGTGGAAACAAGTGGTTGTCATTTCAACAGTGCTTAACCGTCTGTTGAGGGTCCTTTCAAAGCAGTTGGTGGACGGATGAGAGTGGTTAACCGGTTTGCTCCTCCATGTTATTGTTAATGAGCAGTTAATGACTTCTAGACGATGAGGGTGCGCGTGTTTCACTGATCTGAATTGTCCTTAACCCAGCGAGTCTAGAGAAGTAACAAAGCCCCAAACGCTTTATGGTTTGGTGCCTTTTATTGAGGTCTATTTTGAACGGGGTGCTTTAATTCCTTCCAGATTTAATGTTTGGGTGGTTTTATTGTGTTTTTTTGTATCTTAGTTGCCACTAAAACATACTTGTAGCCATCTTGAAATAATTGTGTTTTTTACATCTTGACTTTATTTGCTAAACTGCACTCTAAAGCCTATATTTAGATATTACTCCAACATTGCAAGTCAAAGGATACTGTTAAGAAGGAGGATATCATTATAGTTTAATGATATCCTCCTGGCTCACAAACAGTGAAATTACCTCTCATCTCCAGTCAAAATGAATGGCAGTCACTCCCTGCTGTATATTTCATATTTGCAAGAAGTAACTTGCATCTTTCTCTCTCATAAAATCCTTCTTTTCTTCCTGTGTTTTTATTCCCATCACCTCTTTCATACATGGTCAACTAGGGTTACAGTTTCAAGCCTCGTATTTTACATCCAAAAAGCAAATTTTGGATGGAATATCCTTTGAACTCGGGTCGGCAGTCGCGTTCGTGCAACACTTCAACAGCTCATTAGATGCGCAATCTCTGGCAGATGCTCAGAAGCCTTCAGGTTGCAGGATGTGAGCTGAACTTTCCACAAGTTCAAATCTTTTCTGTTGTCAGCAGTCCCAGCAGTTGTTGCTAGAACAACTACTTGTGCTCTTATTTGCTGAAACACTTTACTCCATGAATCATCTCAACTCAACATGAATGTGATCCTATATACATGTACTGTAACCCTTTCTGGAGGAATTTGGGTCAAAATCCCTGTGTTTTTGTTCCCTCAGAATGAGCCGTGGAGCAGGTCTTCTTCATGAAGTCCGCTATGTTGCACCGCCATCTTAGCCCAGAATGGACAAACCAAACACTGGCTCTAGATAAGGCCATTTGCTTTTTTTGCGTCGGCCACTGTCGTTCTCCAACGCGGATGGCACACAAAAGGAAGTTTCAGTTGGTTGCGATCTGCAACCTTAGCACTGGATGCCGCAAAAATCCTAGATGTGATTATGTTGGAAACAAAATATTGTTTTTGAAGCCTGATTCATTTTCAAATATAGAAATGTGTCTGGAGTATGAATGTATTTTTAAATAACGAAGGTGAAAGAGCATTGATGACAGCTTTATATAGATACAGAAGTGCCCCGATTAGAATTACCACCACTGCAGTGTCCATGCGATGACACAGCAGTGCTTCTGTCTCGCCCAATTAGAGACTGTGGTCCGGATGTAACAGCAGAATTTTGTGTCCTGGAATAATAGTTTACAGGCCTCCTTGTATTTGTCTGATCCAAGCCTGAGCTGTTCCCTTTATTTACCCAGCTGCCCCTGTAATTTCCACAGCTACCTCGTGCTTGCTATCTAAAGATCTTTGGATTTCACAATCTCTCTTCACTTCTGCAGCAACAAGACTGTGCCATGTGACGCACAAAAAAAATGAATTACCTGTTTGGGCCTGTGGCAAAGAAAAGATGTCATCATTTTAAAGAAACACACACATAGACACGTATACATTCTCAGCCCTTTAGACATCTGTTCAGTACCAGGATTTATTACATATTTTCCTCCCAGCTACCAATTGTGTAAGAGCAAACAAAGCCACAAGGATTACATTGTAAATAAAGTGTGCTCTCTCAGCACTTTAAATGCACTCCAATGTTAACGAATAAATGTAGTGGAGTAAAACGTGCAAACGTGCAGTATTTTCCTCTGAATTGTGTAGAAGTATCTAGTTGCAGAAAATGGAAATACGTAAGTGCTGGTACCTCAAAGTTGTACTTGAGGTGCAGTACTTGAGGGAATGTATTTAGTTACTTCCCACCACTGGATGTCACATTCACATACTGTGTGGTTTAGGACTATTATCACAAGACAAACATGATGCTGGCTCATAAATTAGCATGATGAATCCATAAAATCTGTTTCCTATTCATTATCTGTGGAGCCGCTCCAGGCTGTACATCTTTCTGACTTCTTGGCTCTCTTTTCTTTGTTTTTCATTTTGGCAAAGAAATCAGTCGATTAATGCTGAGTAGACTCCCCTTTACTCAGAGAGCTTTACTCAGAGAGCAGAGAGAATAGAATTGGTTTTTTTTTAATAACACATTCTGTCCTCTGTGGACACATCTGATGTCACCCAGCGGTGACGACTATGCTGAGGCTGTTGTGGCCTGATGTCAGGAGATTTTCTTGAAAAAAAATCCACCAGCAAAACCTTTTAATTGGGACTTTCCCGGAACAATGTGGAAGTATTGCGGGTCCAACCCACTGGAATGTCCTCTCGTGTAGCCAGGCAACTGTAAGAGACCAGCCTGGCTTTGGATCGGTATACAGAGTGTTTTTGGCATTTGTACTAGATGTTTATAAGAAAATAAGTGCTAATATGAACCTGAGGTGGATACTTTTATCTACCTTTATCCAGAAAAAGTGACCTCCAGGAATACATCATCAAACATTCATTGCAACAGTGGAGCCAGTGAAGATGTGACCTTTAACCTCAGTGTTGGCCCCTTTGATCTACACGGAGCAAATGGATACTGGGCTGTAGTGTGTGTGTGTGTGTGTGTGTGTGTGTGTGTGTGTGTGTGTGTGTGTGTGTGTGTGTATGTGTGTGTGTGTGTGTGTGTGTGTGTGTACTAGAGTTTTAATTATATAAAGCCAAACAGTCACATACTATATCTAACGCCTTCACCAAGCCATTTACTGACCATTTAAAGACTTCAATCTGGAATTCCTACGAGGCAGAAATAACCACTTCAGCCTCCTGAAATACACTTTTCTGATGAGTCCGGACAATAAGATTCATCTGGAACCAGTCAGTCCAAAGGCTGGGTCACCCCTCCCCCTTGGCAATGCCTGAGTGGAGACAGAGAGGTGAAGAACGGCAGTCAGAGAGACAGGAAGACAGACACTAATGCAGAGATATAAGAAAAGTGTACCAAAGAAATGATTTTATATCATGCACATTAAGTAGCTACTAAGAGAGAGCCTTTTTTTGTGGCGCATGTCTATGTTTTCTCAGCCCAATGTTCCCTCAACCCAATGTTCCTTCAACCCTTTGTTCCCTCGGCCCTACCTTAATCCTTTGTTCCCTCAGCACTGTAATCCCTCAACTATGTTCCCTCAGCACTGTGTCACATCTCAACCCTATGTTCCCTCAACCCAATGTTTCCTCATGTTTGTTCCATCAGCCCTATGTTCCCTTAATCCTATGTTCCCTCAACCCTATGTTCCCTCAACCCTATGTTCCCTCAACCCTATGTTTCCTCATGTTTATGTTCCATCAGCCCTATGTTCCCTCAGCCCTATGTTCCCTCAGCCCAATGTTTCCTCATGTTTATGTTCCCTCAGCCCTATGTTCCATTCACCCTATGTTCCCTCAACCCAATGTTTCCTCATGTTTATGTTCCATCAGCCCTATGTTCCCTCAGCCCTATGTTCCCTCAACCCAATGTTTCCTCATGTTTATGTTCCATCAGCCCTATGTTCCCTCAGCCCTATGTTCCCTCAACCCAATGTTTCCTCATGTTTATGTTCCCTCAGCCCTATGTTCCATTAATCCTATGTTCCCTCAACCCTATGTTCCCTTAATCCTATATTCCCTCAGCCCTATGTTCCCTCAACCCAATGTTTCCTCATGTTTGTTCCATCAGCCCTATGTTCCCTTAATCCTATATTCCCTCAACCCTATGTTCCCTTAATCCTATGTTCCCTCTGCCCTATGTCTATCTGATGGCTCTACCAGTGTTTCAGAAATGACTTCCATAAAAACACGCCTTAGCTCTATAGTGGCCATGTTTTCATCAGCTTCAAAGCCCTTTCGCTTCTGTATATTTGTTGACATCTATTGATTAAACTATTTGCTGACATGTCAAACACTGATTGGATTTAGGCAACACAAGTTATGCTGACAACATCTGTAAACTGTGGACTGTTTATTCTCAAATGGCTTTGATTCAGAATGAATGTTCAAGCTTTGAAGAGATATGACTCATCGTTTTCTTGGGAGTCGTACTTTCCCACTTCCCCACATATGTGTCAGTTTATAATAGTTCATAAATAAATGTTGCCATTTTATGGGAGTTTCTTATTTGAAAACTAATTCTCACATGACCTGGGTTTGAAATGTAATCTATATATGACCAGAATTTTAGTTTTAAACATTCAAAAAGTCAATTAACAATATCAACAAGTTACATTGTTGGCAATATGTCAAATACATCTCTGTATTGTGTTGTAGAGATATCTACTGAATTTAGCATATAACTAGTGGGGGCCCTTACTTTCTTGTAATACCACTTCTGCCCCGACTCCCCGTCCAACAAGCAAACTTTCTGTGATTCTCACCACACACAGATGGCTTAAGTAACCTAGAAGACGACGCCACATGTGAAGATCATAAGAGAACAGTGTTATTTTGACCGGCTCTCAGAGTTTCATCAGTTTCTGTAAAGTTTGACGTTGCCCTGCTGTTAGTTAGTAGTTGGTTTTTTTATATAACCTTTACACTACCTATGATTGTAAATTTAGATTGTATAGACCTAGTAGAGATGAAATGCTTCCCCCTATTTCTTTGGAGCAGGTGGCTCGGTATTACACGTTGCACATTTAACGGTCACTCGTAGATATTGCTTCATTTTACGAGGTTAAAAGCTAAAAACGTTTGGAACATCTGCAATAAGGAGTTATCTGGATAATCCTATTTGTCTCTGCATAAAACTAAATGAGAAAAATACTAACCATGACATCTCTGGAAAGGTTGAAATAACACTTTTTCATGATTATAACTTATATTGGTAATTCAGTAAAGGGACAATAACTACCCCCAAAGACTGGCAGCGCCAGGATTCCTCTCCCAAACGAACACAAATCTGGTCTGAATGTTGGCGTTTGGCCCTGCTGGGATCGTTGGCCCCAGCAGCAAGCAGCAGAAGGGATTACCAAACCCACCATGTGTGTTGATTCGGCCATCTGTTGCCTTTGTTTCCTCCTAATGCTCGAGGAGGACGACGCTGTAATCCTCTGCACCGTGGAGGTCAAGACCATGTCACTCCAGTCAGTCCAGGAGGGAGACAACAACCCTGTCTGGTCATCCATGAAAGTGATAGTAATGACGAATTTAACTCAAGAATCCTTTATACTGCTTTACATACAGACCATAGAAATGACTGGGAAATGTGAGTCTTTGCGTCTTGACATGTTTGAAAAAGTGTGATTCATGGCTGCAGTCAAACAGTTAAACCTCAACACATTCGCTTCTGTGCTCATGCAGCTCACACAGATTTTTCATTAAGGGAAACAAATGAGGACTCTGGGTACGTCGTGTCCTCTGAGGCATCCTGTCCAGGGGCTGGAGGTGCACTTTTCCTCCCCAGGCTATGCAGACATGAAACTGCTCCTTTCCTTTGCTCAGCATCTTGTTTTTTTATTTTTTTATTCTTTTATGGACATCTGCTGGCACTTTGGGTCCATAACGCTTTTACCATGTGCCCGAGCAGCAGCATTGCAGACCTGAACGAAACCTACGCTTTTCCCCCGTTAGACGAGCCAGGTGTGTTGCATTGGACGTTACGGGCATGAAGACGAATGTGCTAAGCAATGTAAATGTGAATCGCACCATGGCACCCAAGCATGACCAGACCGGGAGCAACAGGGTATTTTGAGGTTTTTTTTAATGATAAAACAATTGTAGCACCGAGCTGGAGCAGTATCAACAACTGTTCCCTTCTGGAAAAGAGGTAGTTAGCTCATCCAGGCTTCAGCTGTGTCTGATGGAAAAAGCCTAAAAGGAGGCAAAGTTGACCGGTTTTCATCTCCCCCACTTCCTCGCTCACACGAACTGGGTTGCTGCGGAGAAGTGCACTGTTAGCATTACTTTGGCAACAACTTAAGGTCTTGGAACTTTTTCCAAGGTGTCATTTTACTACCATTGAGGCCTTTTTGCTGCACTAGTACTCTGTGGTGTACAATATAGAAGTGTGTGGAAGGCACAAACTTAATTTGTCTGAAAATACCGTTTAAATCTGCTTTCACCACCCCATTAAGTGTGCGGGTTTATGGTTCAAATTTAGATATTCTCTCGCCCATCAGTCTTGGGTTTTCTAAGTGAACTTGATGACGCCTCCTCCTGGCACATATCATGAAGGTGACATCAACCCGCCGTTCCTGTTGCATACGAAAACCTGAGAAAGCCAGAAACATTACCATCAGACCCAGGCATTGGGTTCAAATAGAAACATCTGGATTCTTTCTTCTTTTTAAAGTTGAAGAGATTGGACGTGCATCTGTAAAGTACACCTTGTTCTTGACAAACAGTAGAGCAACTGTGATTCTTTAGCATCACTAATATGCCAACGCGGCGGAGATGAACTGTTGCTATAATGGTACAAACCAAAGACACCTGCTGTTCGGGTTAAAACAGAAGAGGGAGCTCAATGTTATTTGGATCCATGCCAACGCCTCATTCACTTCAACAACGGAGCTGTTGATTTTGAGCTGTCCACATGAAAAATTTGCTTCCGAAACATCTGGAAGAGATTAAAGGGGAAAGCCGGGGTTTCTCTTTAACATATTGTACTAGATTACAGTTTGGCATTCATCAGATGTATCCAAGAATTAACCCAGCAGGAGAGCTTCACTCATATCAGGAAACGTTCAACAAAATATTCGTTGACAAAAATGAGCATATGAGGATGTGTGTTAACTGTTTCTTGGGGGGTTTCCTACAAACATCCACACAGCTAAAGAACAGGTGCTGTTTTTTATGAACAAGGATAAACATATGCTATCTCATGAGTTTAAATATACTTAAATGTACGAAATTCAGATTTGGCGCACTGAGAGATAACGCTGTCACTCTCCCGCTCTGTGTGTGTTGTTATACGAGCCTCTCTGTGCTTTTTGTAACTGCTGGAACCGTTAGCTGCTAACCGTCAGTCTAGCTGTCGCCATGTTAACAATGCGTTGAAGTAATACTGAGAGGGTGGTGCCATGCTAGCGACTCTGTGAGATAGATAGATAGATAGATAGATAGATAGATAGATAGATAGATAGATAGATAGATAGATAGATAGATAGATAGATAGATAGATAGATAGATAGATAGCTACTTTATCAAAATCAGATTCAGAATCAGAACCGTTTATTGCCATGGTATGTTGAACATACAAGGAATTTGACTTATTATTCATCATAAGGGTAAATTTGTTTGTTAGGCTCTCCTCAAAGGGAAACCTGTATTGCTATTTATCAAACTAGATGGTTTTGCCGTTAATTTCCTCGTTCAGGGGATATCGGCTGTAGAGATGTTTTCCTTCTCTCCAATATAATGGGACAACATGGCACTCGGCTTGTGGTGCTCAAAGCGACAAAAAACACATTTGAAAAACTCAACAGCAATGTCTCTTTCCAGAAATCACGACCCGGTTACAATCCTGAGACCTTGTTGTGAGCAGTTTTATGAAGGAACTATGGTTGAAAGAAAATAGTTCCAACATGAAACTGCTGTATTTTTGGATTTTGGGGTTAGCTGTCACTTTAAGTGCTCACAAAAGTTGCAAAAAATGCATCGTCTAGGGACCATGAATATCAGTAGCAAATGCCAAAGTAATCCGGCCAGTAGTTGTCTAGATATTTTAGTCAAAACCAAAACGGTTAAGCTCTCTGGTCCTGGAGGAAACGTTCGGGGATCACAAACCTCAGTAGCTGTGGGGAAACATGAGTGTCTGTACAAAGTGTCATAGCAACCCATCCAATAGTTGAGATATTTCAGTCTGAACCAACTGTCTGACAAAGCCAGCCACGGCGTTACCATGGCTAGAACACAGGAAGAAATGCTTTCTGGTGTAAACATACAGATAGACCTAACAGATTGACCACTCCAACCCAAAGAATTCTGCTCTATTCAGACTTCCAGCAAGATGTGCGCACATTTCTTCTGTGTGTCGTTCGTTTTGGTACGTCAATGTGTTCCTTTGTTTTGCGTGTGCACAGGACTTTGGATTGCAGCTCCTGGCTGTCCTTGTTTTGGTTATATTCAGAACAAACTGTTGGTGTGCGTCATCACATCCCGCTCACGAACATCCTCGTGTGCTAAGTATGGGAAGAAATATGACAACAGTACGGAAAACAAGCGCTCGTTGGCTAAAGGTGGGTGAATGTTTCAGTGTCCCAGATGATTTTCTTCAGTGTTTCTTTGGTAAATTGTTGCCTATGCTTAAGAGAGGAGTTGTATAGGTAACTGTAAATAAAATACGACGCTCGCATGTTCCAACTATACCACAGAATACTTGAGTAGTCCAGACATAACGTCTGCATGGAAACAAATTCACAATATTGCTACAAATCCACAAAGAAGAGACGGACAGCATGCGATCACCATCATTACTTTTATTAACAGTTGTAGGTCCCCTTCCCTTAAATCAAGTGACGAATTACTTACGGAAAATCACCATCTGTTATTTCAGAGACTGAAACTAAAGCATAGAGTTCCTGCAACTCACCCGGTCACGCATCCATGTCAAGAAACAGTCACCTGTGTAAAATGCCTGGCCTTTACCTTGTCATGCAGCTTTGGAACACGAGAGGAAAATGTCATTGTGAAACCTAATTGAGCATCTCTTTGAATGTTTTTTGTTCTTTTGCACCTTGCACATCTTTCATTTGCCCAAAATCTGTCTTCTCATTTGGTGTTTCTTTGTGGAATGTTTTTTTTTTTTTTTTTTTCCAAACGCTCCCTTCACATTTTCCTCAGAGTAGAACAGATTCAATTACAAAACCAGAGAGCACATTCAATTTCACTTCAACCTAACAGAGTAAAAAAAGAAAGGAGGCCCAGTAGAAAATGTCCGACTTCTTTGGTCTCGGAGAAACGGCGATGAGTGCAAATGCTGACAGAAAAAAAAAAAAAATGCTGAAGTTTGAAAAGCAAAGGGTTGTTCAAAAATAACCATAAACAACACCACATTTAGACAGCAAAGGGTTAAAGGCTGCAGATGTGGACTGAACAGTACCGCTAACTGAGACACTCATATCTGACTCACACACACACACACACACACACACACACAGACCATTGGTTTACTGAGAAACCTGCACTGAATCAGCACTTCTTTGTTGAGAGAGAACCATAATAAGGCTCTAACTTCACATTTTGAATCTCACAAACACCCGGCAGAGATGTACCAAAGATAATGTTTCCTTTTCACGTTTCATCCACACCCCAACACACAACTGAGAGATCAATCCCTCGTCCATCAAAATGAAGAATCAGTGTCCCGCCACACTGAATAAACACTGGCTTGAGGAGAAGCGTGTCAAGCTGACACAAACATTCCCTGACCTTCTTGAGCTAATGCTTATAATTGCAAACGCAGACACATAAATCGGTTAACAGGACGCTTAAGATAGTCTCGTCTCACCGCAAGGTGCCATGAATTTTGTTTCTCTCTTGTTAAACGGGATGAGTAATGTTACTGGAACATCTCTAAATTTGTTATAAACATCTCATTCAAGCAGTGAAGAGTGGGACTCGGATCCTCACAGTCATTTAAAACTCAAGTGCTACATCACTGTGATCACAGCTGGAAGGAGAGCATTAAGGTATTATTAATGAAGGAAAAGTTCAACATGTTGCTGTCTTTCTTGGCTTGTTAGCTTAGCTTAGCTTAGCATAATGCCTGGAAACAGGTGGAGACAGCTAGCTCTGTCCACAGGTAACTAAATACATCTCTAAATATCACCAATAACACGTGGTGATTCGATTTTTTTTTAATCCGTACAAAACGCAAGTGAGTATTAGATACGATTTGAACAGAGCCAGGCTAGCTGCTAAGCTAAGCTAAGCGTCTGCTAGCTGTAGCTTTATAATCAAGGGACAGACGTCAGAGTGGCATCGATCTTCTCATCAAACTCATGGCACGAAAGCAAAGAAGCGTCTATTAGTTATTATGGCTACACGGTATATAGATGATCGGAATGATATAATGTGGTTTTATTTGTGCATTAGATGTTGTTTTAAAATACTTGATATAAACATTAAATCATACTGTTGTTTGACCCAGACTACATTGATCACAAAACTCTAATAACAGGAAGAATCTGGTGTTGTGTCAACTAAACGATTTAAACACTGAAATGTCAACTTGCTGTTCTGCCTCACAAAACCACTAAATACACTTCAGCTGACTGACTTTCAGTTGCATAGTCGTTGGCTCGATAAACCTGCTGCAACATGAAAGAATATATATCTTTTTGTTTTCCACCGTGAAAAAGGGAATTGATCAGCGCAGTAGTTGACTCATTTCACTCGCTCACCCACACACACACACACACACACACACACACACACACACACAAACACACACTAGTGTATGAAAACATGTGCAAGTTTGTTTCTAAATGCAACTCATTTGCAATAATCCCCCCAATAAAACTCAAGCCATTCTACAGACAAATGGCCTCTTTAAAAATATTCCATCAGATTGCTTCAGATCCTTAAAGGCACTTAATGCATGGATATCGCAAGCAAACAAACTGATTTGTGCAGTTTAAGTAAGTCTTCCACATGGTGCAAAGTTCAGACAGACATCTGTGTCTTGTACTAAGAGTACAAGACACAGATACCAGTTTCAATGCGGTGAAAACACTTTCACTCGACAAGATGATGGTGAAAGTACGCAGTGCACTAGTTTGGCCAGAAATACGATCTTTTCAAGGTCCAAGGAGAAAAATCTGTGACTGGATTGTTTATCAGATGTTGGTAAATGAAACAAAATACATGGGGGGGGTTCAAGAAATTAGAAACAAAGTGCATGATGTTGGAGAGAAGGGGACAATTTCAAAACAGGACCCGTTTCATGGTTTTACACTTTCGAACAATCAACGACAGATTCGCGATGAATCTGGAACCTATATTCTTATTTTATTGTTTCAAACACCTTAAATTAAGTCAAATGAACCATGTGCTGTGGCATTGCCTATGTGATGTGTATTTCAGGAATAAAAAGGTACAGTAGGTCATGAAAAAAAAAAAGTGACTTTGAATCCATCAAAGGGAAAGACTGACTGGCTTTGTATGTCTTTCTACTCACTATTGCTTAACTTATCTGCAAGTCTTTTCCAACTGAACCAAACATGACGAACACAAAACGCCTTGATAGGAGTGGAGACTTGGATCTTCCTTTCTCGTTCGTGTTTTTTTTGGCATCTTGAACTGGACAGCAGTTCGGTGTCTTTACAGACAGTCGTACATGTGCAGGGTGCGCTCCAGTTGCTGGACAACGCGCTGGTAGAAGGCGATCTGCTCCGTGAGGTAGGCCTGCATCATGTCTTTGAAGTCCACCTCTCTCTGCCGGTGGAAGTGGCTCATCTCTGCCTGGAGGGCGAACCCGACCGTCCGGCAGCGTTTCCTAATGCCGTCGGCCTCGTCCTGGTCCATCTTCCCCTCGTCGCTCATCCGCTGGCTCTCCTTCACCTTGGCAAAGGCACCTTGGGTGAAGAAGAAAAGTTATATTACTCTAAAAGTCTGTGATATTCCAATCACAAAAAAGGCGGGGAAACTGTTCTTGCAAAACCATTAGGCCGTTTCAAGGCCATCAAAATGGCAATATTATATACAGCCATATTTTTGCAAAATATCATCACTTCGTTTTTACTTGCCCAGTTTTTGAGATATCCATCTTTGACGTTTGTGCCTCCACCCACATACAACAAAAACATGTTTTATCACATGGCGGCATCTAAGCCATGCAGGTGGTTTTACTTCTTAGGTTTCGTTTTGACAGATTTCGGTCTTCACCCCAGTACAAGGAAGGTACATTATATTTGTGCTGCCCACAGCATCGGCAAAACTACATTTAAAAACTTTGAACAGCAACGTGTCTTTACACAAACATTGAGTAGTAGTTGCTCTGACTTATCCACAGATCGCCCAACCGTTTTCATAAAGGGACTGCTTTCTACAAGTTATAGTTGCTGAGAAAGCTGCAGGGCATTACACAGAGCAACAAGGACACTGACTGCTGATTTCTGTCATTATTTTATGCTGTGAGCCCGACAAACCAATTTCCGTAGATTTGTTTTCACAAGTATTAAAGAGGGAGATTAACTGGGCAAATAAAACCATCTGAATGGCCGGATACCATTTGATTTAAGTGAGAAATTATGGGTTTTTTGTGTCTAGTTGGACTGATTTTTGAAGTTACATCAACTAAAAAGTCACTCTTTTCAGTGAAACTTTTAGAGTAAGTCCCAATAAGCTGTTGGCGATGATAAGATGACGTATAGTAAAACTGTGTTCTTGACGAAAGCATACAAATAAAAACCCTGTAACAAAGGTTGTAATAAAGTTCAGCAGTGTTTAAAAACGGTTTTCATTGCTCTGTTGGCTTTGGGTGGGTCTGTATTACTCTATGTTGTGATATATGAAAAAAAAACCTGCTGTAGTAGTGTTGAACCAATATCTCCTCCATGGCACTGAGCAAGACCAACAGTGTCACTTTCCTCCCAGAAATTCACTCCTGTAAAGCTGTACAGGAACAATTACTCTTTGTTTCAGTTGCATACCAAACGTCTAGCTTCGGTATGTTGTCGACAAGTTGTAACCACGTTCCCCCAGACTGAACATGACGTCACATTTCCAAGGGAAGAACATGGCAGACGAATGGCATGTCGCCACACTGCATTTCCCACCGGATTAGCGAGGCTGCCTCCGTCTCATACAAGCTGAGCTCGATAACAGGAAGACTGGCAAGCAGTTGAGCTCGCCAGCAGAACCTAGTTTGCACGCACTAGACGCTTTTACGGCTTTAATGTATCCGCTGCAGCCTGCAGGTTTAATCCGTTAACTGCATCTGTGAGTTCATGCCGCCCTGGATTTCGTATGGAATTCCTGGCAGAAGTCTGGGAAAGCATGAACAGCACTTTCAGTCTGTTCCAGCAAGGAGGCGTGTGGACGATAGTCTGTGGCGGTGACCTACATTCATGTATTCTGTTTTCCACATGAGAGGAGAATGTGCATCACCAGATAGCATGTCTGTGGGACATAAAGGAAAGGCGCTCATGGTTGTGTGCGTGCGTGCATGATGGAGGGGAGGGGGGTTTGAATCTAAATGTTTGGGATCAGCTCATGCAAAATGTGCTCTTCCTCGCAGCCAAATCTGCTCTCTAAAATTACGCAAACCGATACTATTAAAGCCGAAAATACATAAAAGACTGTGGCCGAGTAAAAAGCAAAGCCGTGTGAGTTTCCAACTATTATATCAAAACAATCCCTCTTTCCCACTAAAGGCGTTCTGCCTCCTTTCACCAAGTTGATATTATGATGGCCAGTGGTCTGGAGAGTCGCCGGATTTGTTTATCTTGCCCAAGCAGACTGGCTACCTCATGTTTTATGGCTGTGGCCAAAGAGAGAATTAAACTATTTCACATGTGACAGCTTCATGGGTCTGTGCTGGGTAGATAGAGGAGGGGGAGAAGGGGAGCTAAATCACAAACAGGGCTTCCTAGCAGGGCGTCTGCAGGGCTCGCCAAGTCCAATTTGCGTGAGACCTTTTTATAGCCACATAGAATGCAAATGCAATACCTGTTTCATGATCATACCAAAGTATGTGTGTGTGTGTGTGTGTGTGTCTCAGAGAGAAAAATAATGAGGATAGTCAAGATTAATTATGGTCACAAGCCTCCGGGGAACTGAACTCAGGCATCTGCTGGATTCCTCATTCCCACAGCCCGAGGTCACTGCGGTGATGGATTCAGGAAGTGCAGCACTTCTTCTCCACGTCTTCATCTGTCTTCTATCCATTTGACACAACTTGAGAGCGGAAGTCCCTCTTTAAGATAATGTGTATTTGTTTACAGTGAGTGTTGCTCGCTTGTGTTTAGTGTTGCTGACATTCCCCACTTCAACATAGCTGAGCGCCTGTTCAGCAAAGCCAGCGTTATTTTCTCTCCACTGCAGAGCCTTCCAAGAGCCAAACATTTGCAAACAGCAGTTTCAAGCGACGACGTGTGTCTAATTTTAACTCATTCTCATCCGGGACCATGGTTTCAAATCATTTCTTCCTGTTTAATCCCAAAGTGGAGGCATCGTTAAACTGGAGTTGAGCCTCTTTAGTTTGTTTCAATCCGCTGCCCCCTGTAATGTGCAGGTCCAATGTATTATACACATAATATGAGCTGATGTGGTTTGCTAGTATCAACTTGTTGACAAGGAATTTTACTATAATTGGTGTGTAATTAAGCTGAACACAATCTCCAACTATGGGACAGTTTGCTTATTGCGTCACAATCTTCTAGTTGTGTGAACAGTACGAGGTCAACATAGCCACTGACTTTACTGCTGCAATGCAAAAACCACATTTTGTCCTTTAAGACTTGGAAATATTTATGAAGATAATGTGCTATGTTTTGGTAAATAAAGTCACTGAAACGTCCATACACATTTCTAGAATACAGTCACAGTTAAAATACTGTAAGTCTGAAACCCATAAACTGCTTTAAAGTCCAAATACTGACAAGAAAACACCGTGTAGTTTTCAAATGTGCGGAATCAGAATGACTCATCAGTGTATTGTAAAATAAACAAATCTGTGAATTTGGTTCCAAGACTTCAAACTTGGGAAGAACTAACGTGACTGAGTACGATGAGTGGATGTTACTCACATCGGACAGACGAGTAAACAGAAACATTTTTCAGCTTGTCACCACTAAAGCACTCGGTATCAGTGAAGGGCTGCGTGTGTGGAGGCGGCTGCTGACGTCAGAGTCGAGCACCGCGGTGAACTGATGAGGCGTTTGTTCCCTGTTGATCTCTCAATGAGTAAACGAAAATAGCAGCGATAACAAATAAGGCTTCTACTTACACATAACAACTTCCCGTAAGCATTCATCACTGTGGAGAAGTGTATACTCTGACAGAGGGAGATTCAATTAAAGTGAATGGAGCAATAAGCCTCCTCCCTGTGGCGCTCCCGTCCATCAAATGTCAGCGCTGTCAAGACAGCAGGAATTCCTGAAGTTGAAGTTGAGGCTACATAAAGTACGTATCTACATCTACCCCACAGTTTAAGTTATTAATTGTGGCAATTCCAAAGAAATCAATTAATTTTACTGGAACATTTTGTGATTTGAAATGCTGGTTTAACCGGGCCTTTAGTAATGAGAAGGCAAAGTAAATACTGACAGTAGAGTTTGATAGAACGCAGAGGAGAGGAAAGCTGGAAAGGAAAGGAAGGAAAAAAAGACAAGACAAGAGATGTACAGAAGAGCTGAACATACGGAGGAAAGCGAGGCTTCAGAAGAGAAGAGAGGAAGACAAACTGAGGCACAGCTTCAAGAATGCATGCCGGGGTCAAACCGTCATATCTGCCCGTGTTTAATGTGGCTCTTAGAAGCCCTGAAGATACACAAACATGAAAAGGCCTACTGCTGAGTCAGCTAATAGAAGGTAATGGTGTTTACGCCAGCCAATCAGATACACCGATAAAAACAGAGCTGGAGTTTGTGTCCTGAGCTGGAATGTGCTCACAACCGATCCATGCCATCTCAAATATCCTTTTCCATTCATCTTTGGGGCTAATCGGCTACGGGACACTGAAACAAATATTTCCAATTCTTTTTTTCTTTTTTTTATTACTTCAGGGATGAGGAATGTTCAAAACAGAACCACCCTCTCCAGCCTGCACAGGGAATTAGTTACCAGAAATGCTTCATCTGCGATCGGGCAATTTCCTCCGCTCGCTCGATATGACTTTGTGCACATCTACTACTTTTTTGCCTGCAACTGTTACACTCAAATAAATAGGACATTAAGCTTCCCATAGCTCTAATTAAAGCTGTTAATGTAAGCCATGCAAAGAAATGTTCGACAGATGTTTTTTTTTTGTTTTTGTTTAATAGGCTGCAGAGAATCTCATCTAAAGCTATTATAAACTTCACTTTCACACAGCTGGTGTTACAAATCCACGCTCCTCAGACATGTTTATTCAGAGGGATATGCTCAGCGCTGATCTTGAAGGGAAGTATAATCAATCACCACTAATAGCCCAACATTCATCTGCAAAGGGATTTATTTCATCCCTTTGCAGCTTGTGTTTCATGCATTTTTATGTAATATTCGGTGATGTCACAGTGAAATCAAAAGTTGGACTGGATATGGACAGAAAATATTTTTTAAGCTGTTATGTCATCACACGTCAAGTAAAATAAATGACAGTGTCAACATTAACTGTTGCATCACAATTGTTTTGTGTAGTATTGATCCCTCTGGGTCAAAGAGCGTTCTGCTCAGTTCCTGATTGTGACATTCAATTAATCTAAAACAGTCTTAGCTCTTTTGCTACACAACAGATGGATGCGTTCCTGCGTTTGTTTGCCCTGTAACTTTTGTCTCACGAGAAGTGTTGCAATAACGTTAGAGAGGCAGCTCAAATCTAAAAAATGCAAGATGTGCCTCTGATGAAAGACGTTTGGCCGATCCCGCTACCAAATGACAGTCTTGGTCAAATGACGAGGGTTTTCCATCGTCCTGACTTTTATGCTGCGCTTCTTCGTGACACGGGAAAAGACCAGAGAATGCAACAGCTAACAATGTCCTCTCCTCGAAGGGAATGGCGTCGCCATCTTGTCAGCGCTACCATGACTACAGCTACATTGGCAGACGACCCAGAATCCTTCTGACAGTTAAAGCTTCATTCCTGTCAGGGGCGGGAAAAGATGAGGACACTAACTGCTCCCTTACAACGTGACAAAGATTAGAAGTTTTAGTTTTGGGGTTTATTTTGCTGCACTGGAGCTCAATGGACAGAGCCAGAAAAACAATTCATCTGTGAGCTAACTGGTGACCGTGGTGCCAAAGAATAAATTGATGAAAACATGAGCACATGCAGATGCCTGAGATGACTTCTATTTTCCATTGATTCATAACAATGCAGGGAGAGTCAACCTCCATAACCTCTTTTCCTGTTCAGGCTCGACAGAGACTGAAGCCTATCCCAGCATGCATTGAGTAAGAGGTGTACACCCTGCATAGGTTGCCAGTCTTTCACAAGAAAAAACATATGGACAGACAAACACATTCACATCGACAGGCTTTCTTTGGGCCTTAGGAAAAACAGACAGCGAGATCATGCAAACTGCACACAGAACGCTTCCAGCTGTGAGGCTCTACTGCTAACCACTCACCACTTCTGCATATTCCCAAGTTTATTTGTCTAATTGTTACAAGATATCTTACAACAATTAATATGACATACAATCACCGAACAAGTAACATGTTAGTGAGGTATAGGAACTTAGACAATGTAGACTTAACTTTAGACAATGCATCTTGAATATCTTGTTAAGTTAAAATAATTCTACTTTTTAGCATTACAGGCTAAATATGACAGACACCATTTCCAAATGCTTGTGAAATATAGCTCAAATTGAGTTTTCTCAGCTTATTTCAAGAACTATTTTTTTTATCTTGAAAGGCCTAAATATGACTTCCTATTTCAAGAAATCTTACCAAGTGAACAGTCACTTACTTATTACGAGTAAAAATGATTTTTTTTTACAGGCCATATTTTTCCCAGTGCTTTGTCATGCTAGCATGTTAGCAGGCTTTCAGACCGACGCTAGCATACTTATTTGGCCACTTCAGTGTGTGACGAATGGCTTTGCATTGCTGTGATGCAACCCCACTGCTGCCAATGCAGTGATTGAACAGAGTGAGGAGGCTGCACTTTTAGCAAGGCTAGTGTTTGTCTGCACATGGCCTTGTAGCTACAGACTACCATGCCTGATTTAAACTTCAGAAGTCAGCTACGATAGCAAGCTATCACTGACGCTCCTTTGTGAACACAGCTTTTGTTGACACAGTGTTAGAGAAGTGTTACAATCTGTTGTAACCGACGTCATGGTTGGCGGAGGTGGTTTATTAGACTGTGTTGAGCACTGAAAGGTATCAACGCTTTGTCCAGTTCCAGTTATTATCATGAGCGGGACAGAATATCAAACAAAATATGTAGAATATGGCGCTAGTCTTTTCAAAATAAGCGAACTCCTCTCTTACCTCATGCCTTCTTCAGTCTAATGACACTTCACCACATAAACTGCAGTTCTCAGTCAGTAGGGGGGGGGGGGGGGAGGGGGTCGTGGTAAAGGCCGAGTACTTGGAGACATCTGTAAACTCCTTCAGTGTGAAACAGCAGTGCACTGGGCCAGCACAGACACGAATGCAGAGGCATGTGGGATTGACAGTTTGTGTGAAGACGAGGGCCTTCGTCGAGATTTATGAGTAAGCAAAGAGGAGAGAGAAAACATTTGCTCTCCATTGTCACCACAGACAGCGACGGGGACCGTAGCCAACGCAATGACATACAATCACTGTTCAAAAGGTGCCATAGCCGAGCCGCCGCACGCTCCTTCAACCCTCGCCGGGTTTCACGGCTTGAGGTTTTGTCTACCTGCTGACAGTGCGGTTTTTCTTGTGTCTTGTAACCATGGAATGTTAATCTGCAACACGTTTGGAAGACACTATAAACACGGCATAAACGCCTGGTCAGCCCTTTGAGGAAATTAAACAATATTGAGAACGGTTCCAGATAAAGAGCACAAAGACGTTCGTGTGTGCACGCAGGCACAATCAGACGAACCCCTGTTGCAGATCAAGGGGGCGTTCGGCGCACACGTTTCCTCACAGCTGCCAACTACATATCTTTTCCTTCAAAACTGATGGAGCCTGCATGTGGTGTTGTAATGTGTTGCCGTATGGAGGACAACTAACCTCTTGTCCAGATTAAAAGTCTGGCTGGTGGGCTGGGGAGCGTCCCAGAGGAGCTCGCTCATCCTCAAAGTGAATAATGCTCCCCTCTGGTGTGGATCAGAGAAGGTTTTATCCCACTATCAAGGGGGGGGGGGGGCACTTTCTACATGATCTAAATGCCAAAAAAACAAGTCGATATAGAAGGAGAAAATCTATGGTCTGATGCATTTTATTTTGAAAACACTGCACATATGTCATGACTTGTTCCTCTTGGTTTTATTTAATTGATGAACTTTTAAACTGCAATTATTCCAGTGTGGCCTTTTCTAGCTAACCCACAATAATCATCACTTTTTGGGGGTTATGCGCAAGAATCCAACCTCAATTGTTTACTCTCCTCAACGTGTCATCCTGGGGACACCGGTGATGCAGATCCAGATCGCATGCAGAGCCAACGCCTCACATTTCATCACCAGATCAGATCAGACTGATACCCAATCCGTGGGGCGGGTTGGTTTCACTCTATTGTGAACTCGTTTGTGTTTGGTCAAAGCTATGAGGTGGTTTTGTCTCGGATTAGAGTCCCGGCTGTTGCCAGGTACAAAATCTACAGAACATGATATCTGGCTTTACTCTCAGGAATACCTTACACGTTACCACTGCTGTCAATGTAACCTCAGTGGTTACACATTTAATATTCAAGACCAGCTTGATACCAGACCAGCACAGCTCACTTCATGATTATGTACAATAACACAAAAGAGACAGTACAATACATTTCCAGGATTACCAACAAATCTGCTTCTCGCACGAAAACCTCACAGGTCCTTTATTCTATAACAATCGAATGTAATTAACCCCGTTCATCGAGATCCCTCTGGTAATCAAATGAGATCAAGGTCTTTGGGGTTAGTTTTGGCAGAGGTTTACTTCCTCCATTATTGAAACCAGGGCTGATGGTAGATTGAGCAACAACAAAGACTAACAGACTTAAAATCAGTGGAGTAAAACAGGACAGAGAAAATGGGACATGCAGTCCCTGCCCAACACCACGTCTCAAAGACGGTTAACATTCCTGAAGTTCACATGCTCACCAGGATCACAGTCAAAAAACCTGCTGAGCTCCTATCGAAGTCAGTGAAAGGGCAACGTCAGGCAGGGAAGCAGCAATGAGGACATGAAGAGGAGGAGTAGTGCACCGGAAAAGGTTGACCTCAGTCCCGCGTGTTCTGAGTGTTGCCACAGCTGTATCTGGTTCAGCAGAACACAAGTCACATCAAGGGGAGTTATTGGGCCGGCAGGGACGACTCCGCGGAGGGAAAAGGTCTCTGCATTCACAGAAACACTGCTTCACAACCTCCTCGCGTACAGTAGTTGTTGTCTCTTGGCTACGGTTGAGTACCGGTACACATGTTTTTATACTGTTTCCAATATAACCTACAATACACCTGAGTCTCAGTACAGATTACAAAATTATACTTTTGTTTAAATGCCTTGCTATGAGGAATACAAGCATTTTATACAAATCCCCTTTTTCAACAACAAAAGAAATCAAGCTTCTCAAATGTTGAATGTTGTCTAACATGGAATCACAAACTATTTCATGAAAGATCAAGTAATTAATCGTCTGTTGTTGTCTTTTAGTATGAAACTAACCACAAAACCAGGCGGCAACCTGTAGTTCTGAAAAGTGAAGCGCATGTGGAAGTGCCTTAAACTTGCATTCTTTCTAATGGCCAGCAGGGGGCGACTCCTCTGGTTGCAAAAATAAGTCTGTATAGAAGTCAATAATAAAATGACTGCTTCTAACTTGATTTATTACCTCCCGCTGCCACAGCGTTGTCCTGTGTGGGAGTTGTCCTTGCTTTTCAAAGCCTTTGTTTTCTGTTCATGACAGTTAATTGTTACATTTTGGTCACCGGAAAATGTCTTATTCAGCATTCGGTTGTACTTAGCTCCACCTTCTTGTGTCACTTGTGGTTGCATAAAAGAAAAGGGCAACGGGAAGGCCAAAACTAAGATGGCGATGACCAAAATGCTAAATTCGCTGCGCGTTCCAATACCCATACTACCATACTTGTTAGTATGCCAGATAAATAGTAAGTATGTCCCAATACATCGTTTTTCGGACCCACAATCCTCTGCAAGAGGGTCAAAGTTAAAGGTGCGCTGTTATGATGACGTGTGTCCCAATTGAATGCATACTGCATGGACAGCTTCAGTATGTACTAAAAGTAAAAAGAAACAGTATGCGAGTTGAAATGCAGTGTTAAGGCTTCAAACCCGTATTCCACAAACCAATGGGTGACATGACTGTGACTACATCCACTCCTTATATACAGTCTATGGACCAAATGAGATTCAGAGCGATATCAAGGTTCAATACACAGCCCTACTCTTGGCAAGTAAAGTCTAGAATAGAGCACAGCTCAACTACAGAAACAAAAATATGTCAAGCAATGCATGACGTGTATAAAAGTATGTTGAGGTTATTAAACTTACGGTAAGTTATCCTCCGAAATATTAGATGCTGCAAACAGTTACTCTATAATTTGTTTTATTGGCATAAAGCACATGTTTGTCCTCCGCACAAGACCTGGTCATCTTCTTAAAAATAGCTCTCTTCATCCTTCTATGGTAAAAAAAAAAGAAATCCCTTGGTGATGTTAAAATGCCAAACATGATTGCAAAAGAACATTGAAATGATTGCGTATAATTTCTCTCTTTTCCTTTCCTCCTAGTTTTGATAATATTCCCTGAAAGCGAAACACAATGTAACTTTTGATTAGCAGTGTGGCTGCATGCGACAATTACAACATAATGGGAAAACATTCAAAATGGTAACAGCAGCACAAGTAGAAAAAGAGTTATAAAGCCGTACATCTGACTCAGTAACGTCAGTGACACAGCAATATGCAGCTTCAGCCAACATTAAGCACCATTAGCTTGACTGTGTTGAACTGAGTGTGTGTTATCGAACATCTTATCTTTTCTTTTAGAAAGTTTCAGGTCAGTCGGCCAAAATTACAGACAGACATATTTTCCTACATGGTGGTGCATAGCCAAGCAGGCATTTTGGGGATTTCCACCGTTATCAACCCGATATAATGGGGGTGAATGGAATTTCCTCTGTGGTGCTGAGCATTTAAAAATGATATTTCAGAGCCAGATATCTCAAAACTTTGACACGTGAAACCGAAACTATCTCCACGATCTGACACCGCCGGGGTTCAATAACAACATCATTCACTTTGTGATGTGGGTGGACCGGCCATTTAACATCATTCAGGTGGCTTTGTTTTTCACATGATTTCGTGGGTGGAGTGACTCAATGAAAGTACAGCCGAACTGTATCACAAATGACCTCTGTGATAATGATTGCCAGCTGTTTGAAGGAACGATGATAACATTTACCGACGGCACATTTCCTCACTGGCAGCAGCCCTTTCCTTCCAACAGCTGATACAGTTATTTGTTCGAGAGCTGACACAGATTGCTGATACGTCCGTTCTCCCACTGTCTTGGACCGACATCTAACAGGGCTCGCAGGAGAAAACTGCCCGAGTTTGCCGTGCAGAACTGAGCAGAACTAATATCTCACCGTGAGGTTTATGGAAATCAGCCGTCACAAACACAACCGTCACAGAGAATTCAAATCAGGAATGTGAGTTAGAGTTACAGGAAGTAGGGAAGTAAGTTAGAGTTACAGGAAAATCATAACATGTACGAGCAAGTATGCTCGTACATGAGCAAGGGTGTCACCAGAATACATTTTTTTAAAAGGATGAGTACTTAAATGCTACTTAAATTTGAAATTCAGAGCATTTAGCAGCAAACAATTCTTTACGATGTAAATATATAGTGGTGTTATGTTTACCTGAGCAGTAAAATGAAGTCACTTTCCCTCTGTGTGTGTTGTAATCCGAGCTTCTCTGTGCTTTGTTTGCATTGTTTACGGCGGTTACTGCCGATGACCCATGGTCATGGAAGCGGCCATCTGCTTAGCTGTTAGCGCTGTTAGCTAATAGCCGCCGGCTCAGCCGCCGCCATGTTGAAAGCCGTGTCGAGGCAATCTCCTAATCATAGATAAGTTCTGAATTTGGAGTTCAGCACCTTTAAGATGAAATAACAAATGAATAAAATGATAAAAGATCACTTATCCATAAGCCACTCCCTGCCCATGTCACCCAGGTGTCATCATGCCACATCATGGCTGTTGGTTGTAATATTACACTACACTTGCCTATTTGTCTCATCAAACTTTGAACAGAACCCAGAGAGCAAGAAAAGGAGAACCTCCAAAGCAAAAGACGCAGCCTAATTGTACACGTAATGAGTATTAGTTGTTTTTGAGATCACTAATTCTGTAATTAATTGAATTATTTTCAGGCTCTAATGACAGTAATTGTTGACACACTTTGTATGATGTCAGTCATATTAAAGAGTGTGGAAAGTGAGTAAAGTGTGTGTGTGTGTGTGTGTGTGTGTGTGTGTGTGTGTGTGTGTGTGTGTGTGTGTGTGTGTGTGTGTGTGTGTGTGTGTGTGTGTGTGTGTGTGTGTGTGTGTGTGTGAGATGATGGGAGATGCTGGAGGCAAAATTTGACCTGACCTGTCATCCATAACAAAATGAATAGCACAAAAGGTGATCACGGGCCATCAGCTAGGTAGTAACGAGTATTTAGGTCCAATAATAATCTGCTTGGCCCTTCTGATAAATTGTATTTGCTGTGACATGAAGAGCCCATTATGTGGCCTGGTGGCTGGGGGGAAGAAAGGTTACTGTGTAGTCATTTCAATATTATAATAAGAAGCTGTCTTTGGACATTCAGTTCAAATATGAATGAAGCTGCAGGAATTAAAAATCTGTGTTGATCATGGATGTAATCATCGTTAACATTTTGTAGCATGGTTACATTTGTAGTTTGCATGCATAAGGACATCAGAGAATTCTCTCACAGATTAAAACTACTCATGGGTGATTTTTACCTTTCTGTAGATGAATGATGTCGGGGAAGTTGACGAGCAGGCCTTGGTAGAGCGACAGCTTGTCCAGCATGTGGAAGAGGTCGTACTTGGGTTGCTCTGCAAACATCTCTCCAATGTTCTCGTAGGTGCGGCCTGAATGGGAGATGGCTTTGTTGAGGGCCTCCGAGCTGTGGGGAGGGTCCAGCATGAACGCGTGGCTGATGGACTGGAAAGAATTTCCCAGCCGCTGGAACTCCTTCCTGAACCCGCCCAGGTGCTTGCGCACCAGCTCCGAGGCAACGTGCGTGAGCTGCATCACGCTGTCGTCCATTTTCTTGGCGAAGGCCTTGAAGGTGTCGATACGCTCCTCGACATCCTGAAGGTCCTGGTGCTCGTTGGGGATCTGCAGGGTCAGCATGAAATGGGCACCCACCATCTCGTCCTTCTCCGCCCGCCTCTTGCCCAGTTTCCACTGCTTGTCGTCGGCGCACATCAGAAAGTGCTCGAAGCCCTCGTACTGGGAGAGGACCGGGTGGCTGGTCATGTGGTTCATCCACAGTATCAGCCGTCTCTTGCGCTTCTCGATGAAGTCCTCCTCAAATCGCCCCGTGGCCTGCTTCTCAGGCAGGTGAGGCACGGAGATCACAGTGAACTTGTGCAGTAAGCGGTTGTACAGCCAGTCAAAGTGTTTGTAGCGCCTGTAGACGGGACGCCCCGTGTGGCTCGGAGTGACCCGGTACGAAATGTACGTCTTGATGCCCTTGAACTTTGTCTGTTTTGTGGGGTCCTCGATGGAGCAGGAGAAAGGCTGTGGGCTCTCCTTCCACAGGGGCCACACGGGGCCCATCTCGATGGTGTACGACTCCGCTATCTTCGCCATCATGGGCACGTCGCCCAACACAAACGCTTCCACCCCTGAGCGGACGAAGCTGGAGAACCTGTTCAGGTTCCGGCCCACCATGCTGCCCTTCCTGGAGCTGGAGATGCTGTCCTGTCTCTCCATGTGTGGTTTGGCCCGGTAGTGCACATTGGGGTTGTTGGACAGTGGGCTCTGATGGGCATGCCCGTTGGCCCCGGGGCTCCTGATGTGGTCCCCGTCGTCCACCACCGTGGATCTGTCGTCCCAGTCGTCCCAGTCGTCATCGTCGTCATCGTCATCGTTGAAACTCCGCTGCAAATGCAGAGGGGTGTTCGGGGTTGAGGGGAAGTAGGAGGAGTCGTTTCCCAGAGACCCTGCCGGGCTTATGGAGCAGTCGGTGACGTTTGAGTTTGAGCGGGTGCGAATCACTTCCACATAGGACGCGGGGAAGAGACCCTTCTCCCCGCGGCTGTTCTCCCCCTGAAACCAGCCGTCCACCGACTTATCGTCGAAGATAACCAGTTCCTCGTTCTCCTGGATGCTGATCTCCTCTTTGTTTTCACTCAGAAAAGTGTAGATTGCTTTGGCTTTCACTGACATCTTGATACTCCAGTGGGTCCAAAAGCAAGCAAAAAAAAATAAATCTACATGCACATAGTGCCTAGTCTATATTGATGCTGCTGTCTTGATGCATGCCGTGTTGGAAACATCTGACACTAGCTCACTGTAATATTTAACCTCATCTCAAATGACATGGCAGCTGTTGCATGAGGTGTGCAACAGCACAGTATAACTTATGTAAAGTTAATGAGCTGACACACAGGAAAAACAGGATAATTTAACAGTTATGTAAAACTATTACTTCTATCCGCTCTCCAAAACAAAGTCTAAAATAGACCTACTGTGACCACTTGCATCCTCAGCCCATTGAGGCTATCAGTCCATTGTCTTCCTGTCCATTACACTTAAAAGTCTTTCAACTGTAAGCTATAAATGCTCCATAACACTGTGACTTCCTCACAACAGAAGGACTCTCTTCCTCCTTTTACATCACAAACGCAACAGGGTCAAACACACACAAAAAACCGGTTTCACCAGAGAGCTCCTCCAAAAAGCACCGTCGGTGGTTTTAATCCTCAGAAACAGGACGGCAACCTCGCGTGGTGTCGAACACTTATTACGGAGCCTAAAAGTGATCCTTGATGAAAATATCTTCAAGACAAAGTGGCCTGGCGTGAAGGAAAACAGAGGGATGAGGATCCCTGTGCATCGTGATCCTGCTCCGCATTCCCTCGGACTGAAACTTGCTGAGTTTTCCTTGTAAACAGGTCCCTGCGCATCTTCAGTCGATCCTTTGAATTCAACCCCCCTCCAACCAAAAAAAAAGGAAAAAAGCAATAACAGCAACTAAACAATCTCCTTGTACATATTATCAACACAGACCACGGGTCAGTGTTGTTTCTTTGGGTTTATTCCTGTGCGCGCTGCAACAAAGTAACTCTTTCCATGACGTTAGGCTTGGACAATTGGAGTTGCTCGTCGTCTTTTTTTCTCATCAGCTCCTTTATATTCTTTGGAGAGGAGAAACTGTCTCAACGTCGCCCCCAACAGGAGGAACAGATTATAATCTTCAACACAGATTACAACAGCAGGCTTCAGATAATGTTGATAATAATGTTGTTGTTACTTACTACTATTAGGACCTATTATAGTAGTATGTCTTATTATACACTCCAAATATGCATTTTATACACATATCTAAGTTCTTCCATTTTATGCGACTTTATACTTCAGCAGGAAGTTGCACTTTTTACTCCACTACATTCATTTGACAGCCTCAGTTACTTTGCAGATTTAGATAATTGATACAAAATATAAAACAACTAATTAATTATTCTATATTAGTTCAGGTTAAGCTACCCAGCAATATACAAAGCGGGGTGCTTTAATTATTGGTATTTTAAGTATATGTGGAAGCTTTACTACTTTTACTTAGGTAAGATTTGAAATACAGCACTTTTACGAGAGTATTTATACACAATAGTATTGCAACTTTTACTTCAGTTGAAGATGTTAGTATGTATTCGAACACTTAATACATCTATGAAGTGCAGAAGTTTGCGTCGTAAAACTCCGGGTTAGTTTTCAGTATTTAGTCGGCCAACTAATAGTCTCCATTGGTGGGAAAGATGACAGCGTGACGTCTCAGCAGCAGCCTCCCTGAATGCCCAAGGTATCTATTTAGCTAATGATGTTATTTATGCTAATATCTGACCAAACCTGCTGTCAAGGTAGTTAGTTATTTTGGGCCTGATACTTAGGTGTAGCTAGTAGACATTTAAAGCAGTAACGTAACTCTAGGTTCAGTGTTGCGCACAATTGGTCCGGCTAACTGTATGCTAGCAGGTTTAGCACAGTGCTAGCTGCGAGCAGGTTTAGCACAGTACCAATAGTTAGCACAGTGCTAGCTGCTAGCAAGATTAGCACAGTGCTACGTTAGCTGCTAACGTGACTAGCTATCTTAACTGGCTATACGTAGCAGTCCCCGGGATTTTTGAAAACTCTTTTATCACCCGTCTGAGAAGACCTCTGTCGTCCGGGTGGATTTATTATGGCTACATGTGCAAATATTACAGTGATGACAACACAACGTTATATTGTGTTGTGGCACCAGCTAACGTTATTTCAGCGTGTAGCTTCTCTTTACTTTTAATGGAGCAAAAACTAATTTGTGGAGCCACATGTCGAGGGTGCAGACATGATAAATGTAGAAACTTCACATAATCTGATGTTGACAATGGCTGTCCATTAATGTGTTTATACACTTACTGTAGCTGTGTTATTGTTCGTCACAATATATTGATGGTGGTAATAAAGCCTTGTGTATTTTGATAATCAATCAAATTTGTTTAGGTAATTTGTGAAGCTTTTATTGTTTGAGCTTCTTAAAAGTAAGGATCTGCAGCTTTTGGCAAAACAACCAATTTGAAAGTCTCACCTTAGACTTTGGGAATTTTACAAATGTTAAAGCACACAAAAGTAATGTCGATGCAAATCTAAAGATTAGGAATTATCAGCAGCATTAATATAGAATTGCATTGATTTCAACAGAGCCCCCATGGATGACCTCACCCAAGCCCTCTCGGCCAGCTTCGCTGTGTCCAAGGAGCCCAACACCACCGCCGCCCCCCACCCTCGGCTGGCCCAGTACAAGAGCAAGTACAGCGTGCTGGAGCAGAGCGAGCGACGGCGGCGCTTCCTTGACCTGCAGAAAAGGTAGATATCATATTACTTCACAGTATGGAGCATGTCTCTTCTTGGTTAGATGTTCTCCGATCTAGAGTCACAGATTACATAAAAACAATGATTCGCAGCCCTTATTACTTCTACATTGCACCATGAACACATGTTTAGCACCACTACTACTAAATGACGTAAGACAATACACCGGAGACCTTTTCTCCATTCACTTCTGCTAAAGTATAAAATGGCATTCTCCTTCTAATAAAATCAAAAGCAAGCTGTAGGGTTTGTGCAAGATTAAAATGTCTTTCTTCTACGTGGCTAAATGTATTTGAAATTAACTCGTTAGAACCGACACACGTCTTCATCAGGGTGTGCAGTTTTATTCCAGTGTTTTGAGCGACTACCATGCCTTACGTACAAGTTAATCACGGCGATGTTTTCATCCTCAGTAAAAGGTTAAACTACGTCAACCATGCGCGGCGTCTGGCCGATGGGGACTGGACGGGGGCAGACAGCGATGGAGAGGAGGACATGGAGAAAAAAGAGGAGGGGGAACGGAAGCAAGACGGCGACACGGAGGAAGAGGGGATGGAGATTGAGAAGAGGAAGCTGCCAAAGCATTATGCGAACCAGGTCAGTGTGTGACCCAGCGATATGTTCATAAATGACGGCACATGTGCTTTTCTGTTGCATTCTTCCTTTGGGCCAGCAGAGGGCACAGGAGTCTCTAGAATAGCAGCCTAACAAGCCAAACAGATTTTGAAGTTATCATTCTTTGACTGTTTGACTACAGTGTTGATGAAATGCTGCTTTGCTGTTAACAGAGTTTGTCTTCCTCCTTCAGCTCATGCTGTCAGAGTGGCTGGTGGATGTGCCGTCAGAACTGGACACCGATTGGATGATGGTGGTCTGTCCTGTGGGGAAAAGATCTCTCATTGTTGCCTCCAAGGTAAGAGCACGTCACTGCCTTTCTGTTTCACAGGATGTCCCTGGTTCAGCGAGGAGGAAGATGGTTATTTGAAGGCACCACATTGATAAACCACCACGTTTAGAACTACCCATCAATTAAGCTGCGAGCTGCTTGTTATTGGCTTTTAAACTAGTTTCCACCTCCTCTGTTTTTTGATGTCTCATCTTCCAGCCCTGATCAAAAGTCTGTCTACTCCTGAAATGTGATTAACATGAATGTAGCAGCTCATAATGTAATCATGTGGAACAATTATTTCACACGCTACACGTCACCCAGTATATTAAATTCAGCATCATCTCTGTAAAGCTTCTCGGTTGTCGAGGTCACCGGATATTTTGTAGTTATGAATTTTGTCACACTGGTTGAAAATAACAAAAATATCCTCTTTTAAGTGAACAACTCAACTTGTGTCATGTAAAACTAAAAGGGTCCCTCTGCTTTAAGAAGACAAGGAGAGTGTGTGACGGTGAGTAGCCTGTTAAGTTAGCAACTGTTAGCGTAGCACTGCAGTGTGTGTGTACAGTTCAGGCTGCCGGAGAATAAACGCTACAAGCCGAGGCCGCTTGTCAACGTGAAGAGGGTTAGTCGGGCTCACTTAACCCTCCTGGCCCGAGAGGTACCTCAGGGGGAACAATTCAGACTGTATTTTCATAAAGCATCGAAAAAAAACATTCATTAAAACGAATATAATGATGTCGCATACCTCGTAAAACTTCACAAGCAGGCCTAAAAGAATATCAACGCCGTTTAACATTCTCCCAAACAACTCAGTCACAAACTACTAGCATTACTACAAAAAACCATATTCATATTTCGCATTTTGTGTGCACACGCTGCACGTTTCTGGACAGAAATACTCGAAGCTACATGCTAACAACAAAGCGAGATAGCCAAAATCACGCCAACACCACAACGATTACGGACATATCCGTAACATTTCTCTCCGTCACACTATCGCTGAGATATGAGGCCAACAGACACCAGCAACACAAATCATATTATCGCTTTATGATCATAAATATGACTTACTATTGACGTTTTCAAGCCAACCAGCTATAAATCCCCGCATTTTTTCGCTGGTAAACAGTGAATGGACTGCCTGCCTTTGCAACAGAGACACGCCTTTCCTTCGGAGGGGGTCATTTCACCCCACAGGGGAAGGCGTAACATGCTTTGGGTCCCAGAGACTGCAAGTCACTATTTTCGGAGACTTGATGAATTTGACTGGCTAACAGTGCTGTCACTCATTTTCAAGTGATTAGCTCAATTCTATTGGAGCTAACGAATACAGAGAGGTATGTACCATGGAGGTCGGCCAATGGGAGCCAGAGTTATTGTTCTGCGTAAGTATAAAAACTAGGAGCACGCGGCCAGCTGCATTACGCACAGCTGATTACGCTCAGCTGATTACAGCTGGAGCTTGGTTTCAGATAGATGATAGATGAGGTTTCGGCTGCCTTTTCACCGTTCGTTCATTTTTAGGATTACCGGTAATTAGTAAGATGTCGAAACAGAAGACTTACAAATATAATAGAAAATAATATAATAGAAAAAAAAATATTGTTTTTTTTTTCCAAAAAAAGCCAGAAATTGCTGCATTTGGATGTATTTAACACCATTAGTAATTTATAAGTGAAATATGTAGTTTAGTACATGAGGAAATTCAAATGGCACACATGGTGCCCAAATGCACATTTTGGAAATCTCGCCTAAACTTTCTATACTAACACTTCTCTCATTTTGTTCTGCTTCACTTTATCAAAGTAAAACTTTGCAGAGAGACTGTTCACATATATGTGCTATGATTTGGGAGATGTTTTAGGCTGGGGGCTGCATCATTTCAATGAAATAATAACAATGAAGGGGCTTTTTTTTCAGGCGAACCTGAAACTTTTCAATTTGAGCTGTGTGCCATGTTCATTTACTCTTAACCAGTAACTTATACACTGATATTTACACATCTGAACAAATCTCACAAGTGTTCCTTTATTACAACACACCAAATTATTCAAATAGACCTTGTGCTTGCAAAGATGCACTCTTTTGAGTATGGGTATGCAATTTTCGAGCAGAGGCCTAAAATAGGGCTAGGGCTTAAAAGGTTAAGGTGGTCTGACCTTTTTAAGGTGGACCAGCTATTCTCATTTTAGTGTCGTCTAAAAACCCTTCCTGGTGGAAAACCAGTGTCATGGTTTTCAGAACATTATTACATTATGAGTTTTGATTTAATTTAAGTTATTACGTTATGAGTTGCAACACATGAACAGCAGCAGTCGGGATCTTTTCTAGCTTGAATCAATATTCTGAGAGGGTTGTTGTGTTCTTTGCATTCATTGCTTGTAAATGTAACACTGCCTTCCTGGTGCCGGGGAGAAGCGATGCGTGTCGTTCCCCTGAGTAAGATGAGCCACCTTGTGTGAGCAATCCTCTTCCAAATGAATAATGTGGGCGAACAGTGAGGAACAATTTCCTGAGCTTGTGACGGAGTTATCGGTAAGTCTGAAGTGATTTCATGTTGACATGTGCGCTCATAGGATCATGTCATTACAGGCAGTTTTATATAAATGAAATAATGCAGATGCATTTATAGAGCCACTGCTATATAGTTGTTTTAAACACGTACAAACATGAGTGTCTCATAACTACAAGAACATGATGCAAAAAGAAAAAAGGGTTTGGCCGTGACGCCCAAGAAGTGTTGAGACGATAGAAAACAAGAAGTGACAAAAGCACGCTGTGTCACACACGAGCGACGAATCTGAACTCTTCTTCAATTTGTGATCTCTGACCAGACAATCACATGCACATATTTTGGGACTGCAGAGAAGTTGAAGATACTAAATGTTGAGAAACCTCGCTCTCCTATTATTTTACTTCTTAACCATAAGTCAACTCTAGCGCTGGCTTCTTACAGAGATGAATAATGTCAGCTGGCCTGACTGCTGCCATGTTGGCCCTCCGCTGGCAACCACCACGTGATCTCACAACCTCACAGTGGATTACTACTCGCCTTGAGATTATGAATATGAGGGTTTCTGTAGCCAAAATGCACGGCGCCAATGAAAAACCCCATCTCCTCCTGGGACCTGGGCAGTTTACTTGGAAGTAAAGATTTAGAACCCACAATGGAATATTGTTTGCTGTTTTGTTTCATAATCATTAACTTGGCGACCGTTGTTAAAGAGACAATTCATCTGATTCACAGATTGCAATCTGAAGGCCTTTATCCTGCAGTCAGCCATGGCTGCAACTCTGACAGTAGCTTTTTCATTGCGTGTTTTTCTTTGTCGAGTGTGTTGGAGATTGCCTTGAGTTCTTTTGAAAATTGTCCATCGTGGCAAACGGATTTGGAACTTTTGAGTTTGAATCTACACTGTCGCCATCTTCTCAGTTGTTGGGGTGAAAGAAAATCCAAATTTGAAACATGAGTTGGAGCCAGGGTGACACTGAGAAACCCGTCAAATTTAAAACCTTCTAAAGTAGTTTCAAAATCATCATCGGTACATGAATAATACTCTGCTCTCAATAACTTCTCGTTCATGAACTTGTTAGAACTTTGGGGTTTTTCCGGTTTACCTTTCGGACATTGCATGTGGTTTCTCCTGTGGTAGTGTTGCGTGTTAAACCGTTGCTTCATTTACCTCGTATTGTATTCTTTTTAACGAGTAATGAAAAGGTTCGAGGCAGCATTGGATGACTGGTAGCTCGGCTACGACATGCCTGTCCAGTCATACTGGCCCAAGACTACAGGGTTCCTCTCACTCCACACCCTAGAGTCACTCCACACCCTTTGATGCAACCATCCATCTCGTCATAGCGACAGTCATCTGGATCCTTATTCAGTATTTCAGATCTTGACCTCATTGGCGACAAATCCTTGGAACAGCGCTCTCTACGAAACCGATGGTTTGAGGATAACTGAATGAGACGAGTTTCATCACAATCATTTGTTACGGTTACCCAGCGTGACTCTTTTATCTTCAAAGTTCCTGCTGTGGGAACTTCAGGCACTAATGCAACAAGTTGTTTCATAAAATATCCACATGCATGATGGTATATTTCTAATAAAGCTGGGCAATAATCCAGAAGTGATGTCCTCATCGGATTTCTTTTTGTTTTCCTGAAGGGCTCCACTGCAGCGTACACTAAAAGCGGCTACTGTGTGAACCGTTTCCCCTCCCTGCTGCCCGGTGGGAACCGGCACAACTCGGCCATGGGGAAAGGTGTGTGTGTGTGTGTGTGTGTGTGTGTGTGTGTGTGGGGGGGGGGGGGGGCACGCACAGCGGTGCACAGTAGTAGATGCAGTGCATTGAGCAACAACATTGAAAGAACTTCAAAACACTTTAAATGTAATTATCACATTCAGGCTTTTTAGAAGAGGGAGGGGAGATCACAGCTTTTCAGAATATATGAGGTTGTTTTGTACTACGAGGCTGTAAACGTCTTTCTGCCTTTTTTATTTAGTAAATAAGAGTTGAGATAGTCAGTGATTATAAATAAGCTTTATAGTGGTGTATTCTGTATATCCGTAAATGGCCCTTTTGTACGTTCCCCGTGCAGACTACACGATCCTGGACTGCATTTACAGCGAGGTGGACAGAACGTACTACATCCTGGACGTCATGTGCTGGAGAGGCCACCCGGTCTACGACTGCCCGGTAAGACTGGCGTCTAATTCTCCAGCGAGCGATCCGGGAATGCTTGTCTAATTGCTTATGTAGCAGAGTCTGGGCCACAGATGTGCATCTTTTTTTTCTTTTTCTTTTGCCACGTTGCCCATCGTATTGGCTCGGTATGCAAAAAGGAGCTTTTTTTGTTTTGTTTACAGTACTTGTTTCTCATCAACAGACTGAGTTCCGTTTCTACTGGCTCCAGTCCAAAGTGCAGGAGACGGACGGCCTTTCAGAAATCGCCAAGCGCAACCCTGTGAGTAACAGGAAGAGAGCCGCTTCACTTCGTGCCCCATTTTGTCCTTCCTCGCTGCTATTTCAGATACTTCAACATGTTGATTCAATCTTGGCTTTCTGCATGTTGTGTTTGTTGTGCTTGCTGAACCTTATTTACACATAAGGGATAAATAAAGTCCTGAACTTGAACCTTGAGACAAAGGTAAATTAAAGGCAAACGTCCATTACCGTCTTCGGTACTAATTGTGCACTAAAATGATTCTTGCACACAAATCTAGATGATTGTGGGGTGGTACGGCCAAGCAGGCGCTACATCAGGCTCAGTCTTTGAGGAGTAAACTCGCCATTGGAGAGCATGTTTCTCACATTTGACAAGAAGACAAACTGTGTTTGGAGCTAACAACACGGTGCTCTGGTTTTGTTTGGTCCAACAGTTCCGGTTTGTGAGCCTCCAGAGCATCGACTGCACAGCGGAGCTGATTCAGAAAGCCCTGGCTGCGGAGTACAGCTTCAGCGTAAGAGAACTTCTCTTTTCCGTCAACTCTTGTGACACCTTACTGCTGCTCATCGCATGTAGTGTTAGAGTCCGATAACTCATCTTATTAAGAAATGCATACAAACTTTTAGTTTGCTCCTCATGGTGCTTTGATTCGTTTAATTCTGAGTTTCCTGCCGCAGGTGGACGGCCTGCTCTTCTACCACCGGCAGACCCACTACACCCCCGGCAGCACCCCTCTGGTGGGCTGGCTTCGCCCCTACATGGTCACCGACATCCTGGGCATAGAGGTCCCCGTAGGACCCCTCACCACTAAACCCGAGTACGCCAGCCAGCAGCTGCAGCAGATCCTGGAACACAAAAAACCATCAAGTGAGGTCCGCCCGGCCAACAGCAGCGGAGGCTATGAGTTAGAGTACCTGTCCACGCCGAGCCAGGGCGGCGGGGACGCTGTGAACTTCTTGAACCAAAAGCCGATACGGGAAGCCACCATGGAGAACTGAGTGCGATGCTCAACGAGTTGCAAATTGCTAACTCTGTGTTTCTGAGTGGCGGCGGCGGCCCACATATTGCGCTTTAGAATGTCTGCTGAATGATTTTGCCGATCTGGACAATTGTAAAGCATGGCTAATTCTAATCCGGCACTGCTCAGGACGCCCTCGGAGTGCAGAGTAGCAGAGCTATGCCGTATATATGCGTTTTTTTAAACTCTGCCATTGACATCTTGTACCTGTTGCAGAACAGAGTAATTGCACAGTATTTAGCCACTAAAACGACTTAGTCGCGGTCTGTGACGCGGCTTCCTTTCATAACACCATCATCGCATACAATCAAAAAGGACGAGAGGTTTCTTCTGTGAGACGCAGTTTACGGCGAAGTGCAGAGATAAATGTTGTGGTGAAGTGTTATTCTGCCACGCTGCACTTAAAGCGAATAATGCACAAGAAACGTATTTACTGTTGTCAGTGGTTTGCAGACTACAGCTGTCGTCGCTGCGTACCCACCCAAGCAAATACAGAAATCAGATGTTTGAGCAGCCAAAGTGGAGAGTGGCGCTCTGTGTTCTGATGCGAGGTGCCGCTGACTGGCCACACCCTGTAAGTTGCGATCAATGCAGAATGGCAGCAGAGACGTGGACTTTTACAGTTTAATGTTGAATTTCAAAATTGTTTCGAAGATTTTTTTAAAGCGTATGTTTCTAAATAAATGTTTTTTTATTAGCCTGCACTGTGTTCCCAAGTTTTTTTTTTTTAAAGGTCTATTTCTGAATTGGTTGAATAATTTGTTCAAAAACTGTTTAAATTGCAAAATATTTCTTGAATTGGATTCTGGTTTCTCAGCACTTGTTTTTGGAACAATCTAATTACAAATGTATACGTCTTAGGGGATGAATATGTAAATGTCATTGCTAAACAAAGCTACATACGAAATGATATTGGATTATAATTGACATAGTTTATTCACACAATAAAGTGGAAAATCATTTAACTGAGTCTTAAAACCCTCTGCGGGAACACCTCAGACTTCGCTGCACATGCACTGTCGATATAAGTGCACGCTGCTGGTGTTCCAGTACATGGTGAGACGTGACTCACTCATTCTGCTGATAGCAGCGCACATCAGCACTTCTCTTCCCCTCTGCGCTGAGCTTGGTGTGCCATTTGCGTAACTGAAGAGCTGGGCGGAAATTGTCAACCGGAAAAGACGTGGAAGTGTCTGGCAGGGTTGTGAACTTAGTTTTCGGTGACGTGAGAAACAAACGCCTGAGATCTCTGCCTCGGGTCAGCGGATCTGAGCTGCATGAAGTCGTTTACAATAACTTAGCAAGGACGCCAACCTCATTTTCTACTTCCCTTTTGTTGCACTTTTGTTTTTTGTCAGAATAGTTTGAAGTGAAGTTGCTTGTGGAATGATTAGTCATATGGTTTTAAAGGTAGCTGAGGGAGAAGTGTTAACTTTTACTCTCCACACTTTGGGGATCCTTTGACTTTTTTCTAGTTCTATCACATTATTTAATTCCCTTATACCTCAGATGTAGTATAGTATAGCATGTAAACATACCTGCTGCTTACTAACATGTTAGGAATGTCAGTGTAAACATGCTGATGTCAGCAATGTTAACCCCAAAGAGCTACAGCACTAGCTTGGCTGTAGACTCTAACACGTAGGCCTACTTTAGATGGCTTGGTTTGTCAACGCATACATTTAAGAATACCCGGCTGTCCATGAGGTGTAAAAGTGTAAGCTGCCTGAAGAGTACAGCATGTTGTGCATTTGAAGATGCATCTTATAAACAACTTAAATGTCCAGAAGTCACGCAGTAAAAGCTGATTTATAGGAAAGTGTATCGTCTCTACTTGCAGCTTCACTAGACCAGCATGCACTGCAGCTGAAATACAAGTTGTGTTTTTGCAACTGCTCACTTCATCTTCGCTGGAAAATTTAAAAAAAAAAAAAAAAAAACTTGTTTTCTCCTTTTCTTGCTCTTTCGATGGTATCGCTACTGCTCTCACCACCTACACGGAACATCGAGGTGCAGATACCACATTCACCGCCCCTCTGTGGGGGACTGTTGTAACTTATTCTGGGAAACGTAGGAGATCTCTGAAGCAGAGGGAGGTGCACGACGCTGCTGAAGGAAACTCTTGGTAAACCACAATTACAATATGTGATCACGCAATAACTCCTGGAAAGCATGAAACACCACTGATCTAAACGGTAATATGAAAGAGTATTTAGTAGCTGGCAGGTTCTTGGTCTTTTTGGTGAGATTTCAGTTATACTTAAAAGTTTAAAAAAATCAATAAATATGTTATAACAGTGTTGATGTGGTTTGGGATAAATCGGATCTAAAGTAGTAAAATATCCTTTGGATGATTCTCCAGAAAACACGTGTACAAATTCAAACGTCTGCAAAAAGGGTCCAAAGTATTTGACTCCTCCAGACTTTTAGTGTTTGAGAAGTGTTTGACGAGTGCATTTCATCGAGTACAGTCGTATGTTTTTTTTCCTTTCACATTCAGTCACCGCGAAGCCGAGAGGGCTGTCGAAGAGAGCCACGTCAGGCATGTGGTTACTGCAAGAAACCAGCTATTAGTCAGCAGCACCGATCACTTTCCAGGAACTGAGCACCTGTTACACTTGTCAGAGCACACTCAGTCTCCCACACACATGTGTGTGTATACACACACACACACACACACACACACTGTTACTTCAGGCCTCTGATCTCTATGAAAGCCTCAGTCACAAGCCTTCTAAGGAGGTCGATTTGTGTTTCTCCTGCGACTCTCCAGACATCTGATGTTTAGCCTGCGTGGTAACTTGGCCTACCTGTACCGCTAAAGTTCACCAATTAACAATATATGAAATTGCCTTGTTTATTGTGTGCTAAAACCAGAGTGTGTTGTTAGGCTTCTGTTTTTATGAATCAGTGAGCTTTAGAGGTGCTTGTCATGGGATTGTTTTTGCAGTACAATGAGTTAAATCAGGCCTTCATCTCTTACACGTTTGATTTTTTTGGACCTAACGTGGGCAGTGCTTACTTAGCCAATCACATTTCCCAACTGACACGATGTCAGCTGTAGTTTGACAGGAAGTCTATTGTTGTCCGCTCCCTTTTCCCTTTACTTTTCAAGCGAGACTTTCTCACGCCTTATTATTTACAGTTCGCCTATTCTGGGATCTATTTTTATTTATTTTTGTGGAAAGAAAACATAAGCGGCATGTGAATGTACCTATAACTTCCGACCTCTTCTTACAAAAACAATTGACGTCAGAAGGCTTTTCCTTATTTAACTGTAACAAGATGACGTGAAAGTTAACGCAGCATTGAGGAATCTTACCAACTTCTCTCACACACACACTCTCCCTGTTTTGCATCAGATTACTTCCATGACCCCATTAAAAACACATCAAGGTATGAATTGAAGGGCTGTCAATAGTCCTGCAGGAAATGCAATATCCTGACTGCACTTGAACTTCCCTGCTGAAAGATATTTGCAGCATATAATATTTCAATGCAGACCCGCAGTGTGTTTGTTCGTGGATCATATTACAGCGACTTTATCGTACCGTTCGGTGTTTTCTGTTTCCTATGATGTCATGCAATTCCTGTAAGGCGTACTGGATTATGATGTAGCCTGGGGGATGCATGAGTCGAGTTTCACTAATTAAATTGCTATTCTTGCAACCAACTCTTGCGGAAGAGCCTGCTCCTATTATTAGTTATTTCCTCTCACTTTATTTCATGCATTAGTAATGTGTAGTGATAGTTTGGAGAGTGCTTTGTGATGTGCATGTAGGTAGGCTGTAGCTAATGCACATAATGTGCACAAATAGACTACTATGGCTGCATCAAAGAAACCTTCCTGACATGTTTTAAGACATACAATGCATTTGTTTATGTTGTTTTCCGCTCTCCCTCTTTAACAAGAAAAGTGGAGTGAATATGCAAATCTTTTTAGTTTCTGTGTTCAATTCTTTTTTTTTCATTATCTACATATCTATTACTCACAATATAAAGCCTGCGCTATATAAATACAGTTTATAGACATCTTTACATGTCGGCTGCCTACTGCGCATAATAACCCAGTCCATGTATCCATTTAGCATTTATTCATTTGCACTATTTGTCTTTTCTTTCACTACTTGTGTGGTAAGATTGATAGCTCTTCCACATCAAGCTGGTTAGCTTAACATACATCATTAAAACATAGGCTTTGTCAAAAGGTAACAAAATACATCTACCAGAACCTCGAAACCTCACTCAACATTTCATTTTTTGCTTATGTAATGTGTGCAAAAACTTTATTGAAACTGCAATCCTAGTTTTTTCAGTTGGTTATGGGCCTTACTGTTGCTACTCCCTGTGACATTAGTCTGGCTGGTTAACTAGCAAGTTGCACAATAACTAGTTTGCCACATGACGTTAAGGACTCCGTTATTTTGGTTGTAGTGTTTGTATGTCAGGAGTCCTCCTCGACCCTCCTCCAAGGTGCAAACTGACACTCAAAATGGTGATTTTCCTGTTTTTATGAATGAAGGCGGAGGTCGTGATCTTTTGTCATTTTCCGGTTTCAGCCACCAGGGGGTGGAGCAACATGCAGAATGAACAGCGGCCAGTCTCTCTCTCTCTCTCTCTCTCCCTGTGCAGCGCTGCGTGTCTCTCACACAACATAAAGGCGAGGTTCAAGGGTAAAAACATGCAATTCCCGGCCCGGAGGAGTCAGTGGGCTGAGCAGCAGATCATGGTCTGAACCCAGCTATCATCGAGCCGAAGCACAGCCCCGTCTCGCTGCTCGAGTGCTGTCCTCTTGTTCTACCTCTTCCCTGTCCTCTCTTTTTCTTCTTTTTTTTTTCCTTCTGCTCGGTGAAATCTGATACAACCATCAGCGGGTTTTCTGTGCAGTTTGGGAGGCAAAGAGTCGAGCAGATTGCCCCCCTCGCGTGCGTCTCGCGGTCATAAACGGCTTCCAGAGGAAAAGAAACGTTCAGCTCATTATTGCAGCGATTCAGATGCCTTCCACTTTGAGCGAGAGGGACAACCCCTAAACCCCGTTTTTACACGAGGGACAGACACACAGACATCTCCGTCATCCTCCACTTCATGAAAAAGGACGTGTCTCGGTGAGAAGAAGAAGGTGACCAGAGAGCTGACGGTGGGGGATCATGGCAGCTACTTTATCGGCGGAGGAAGAACAGGTAGGCCTTTTTCACAGTCCTTCCACTTCTTCCTTTCTGTGCGTCGTCGCCCTTAATGTCCCAGCCTCGGCCCTACCTGGAGGTATTATCTTCTTTCGTTCTTTTTTTTTGGCCCCCCGAGCGTTTGCGTGAACGCGCTGCAGCGATGGCCGTGCGCAATGTGGGGTTTGTTGCGAAACGCAGCCCTGAATGCGGAGCGGAAATATTGTATCGATTTCTTGCCGATTGTTGTTGCTCTCGCGCTGCATCAGTGTCGGTTCCTCTCCAGCGGCTTGAGCTTGAAGTGTTGCGAAACAGGCCGATATCAGCCTTTATCAGCCTCCACACATGTGAAATGTTCATTCCTGGTTGTTGTAGCGTTGCTCACTCGAGGGCACGGGCCGTGTTATTACTCCGGGAAAGAGTTGGAACCGCTGTCTGCTTCCACGTTAGGCTCATTCGGGAATGTATGCAGTAGAAACTTTGTTTCTGCCGTGTTTCTAGTGATGTGGCTTTGAAATAGACACACGTGTAATCCAATTATTTCAAGAATGGGAAATGCATTTAACTTCATCTTCTTTCTGGTCCTTTAAGCCTAAATGAGTTTCATCAATACTTCGTTCATGTAAGCCTAAACAAATCTGTAAACGTTAGTTTTGACGAGTTTCCTTTTTGTAACATCCTGGCATATTTTGGAATAAAAACTTAAAGTGGCAAAAAATAAAACGTTCTATTCTATCTTGTTTATGCTCGAAAACAGCAAATATTCACATTTGAGAAGCTGGAATCGGGGAAAAGTTGAATCTTTTTTTTTTTATTTAAAAAAGATTTGTTGCAGATGAACCGGTTTCTACTGATCATTAATAACTGAACAATCATTCCAGCTCTGACATGATGTACCTCTAGTATGCTTCATGGATTCAGGCCCTGAAGACTTTGAACAGACCCAATTAGTCTTTCCAGCTAAACCTGGATTGTTCAACTTGTATGTGTTCTCTAAATACAAAAAAGTAGCAAATATATTAGGGTAGGCTATCCCGAGCTAAAAGTAGCTATTAAAACAGTCCTGCAGTAAGCCCTTCCTTCATGAACGTTATAGTGGTTGTAGCTGTTGATTCAAATGTAATTGGTCATTTTGGAAGCCTTTAATTGTATCGTGTTATACTGAGAGGTGTCTCTAATATTTTGTCCATCTCATTTATATCAAGGAGGGAAGGCCAGTTAAAGTTGCATTGACTCCTTTACAAAAACGTAACATTATAACATCTATGAAGGTGTAATGTTTCAAACTATTCGTCTTAATAAGCTGGCAACGAGTGTAACTGCATTTATCTTGATTTGTAGTTCAAACATGACCAGTCAAAGCTAAAGTGGCATAAACGGTACCAGACCATAATGAATCCAACATGAGCAAAGAGACTGTAGTTTCTGTTTCCGTACATTGTCAGTTACTGGGAATAAATATCAGTTTGTAGTATCTAGATTTTGAATTTGTAAGTCTTCTTTGGTGCTTTGGTCTCGCGTGTGCTCTTCTCCTCTCATCATCTGGCCAGCAGAAAGCCTTATCTGGCTACTCCATTTCCTGTGTGAGCCAGGGCCCCCGCTAGGGTACCGGACGCCCTCATTACATCCACAGCCTTGTGGGGTGTGTGTGTGTGTGTGTGGTGTGTGTGTGTGTGTGTGTGTGTGTGGCAGGGTGGCTCTCCCGGGAGCATACACGGGTGTACTGGAACTTCATTCTAAAGGCAGCTGTTAAAAGCATTTCCACTAGACTCGGGGGAAGGGGGAGTTTATGAGTTACAGAGTGCGTTTGTGTGCGTCTATCATGTGCTTTCGAGAAACTGTGTGTGTTGTGTTTGTGTGCGGTGAGTCTACTCCCAGGAAGCAGTGAAGTGAGAGAAATTGGGGAATAGGGAGAGAGTGACGTCATTGACTTCCTGTTTTGGTATTGACTCGTGCCAAATGGGACTCACTGAAGCTGCAGCAGTCCCACATTTGTAAATAGGTTAGCATGGCGTCTGTAATCAGACAGATTTCTAAAAAGGCAACGTCGAGGTCAGCCACGAATCCTCTCTTAAAATGTAAAGATAAAGAAATGCATTAAGATCTGTAATCATGACGCTGCAGTTACCCCCCCCCCCCCCCCCCCCCACCACCACCACTTTCCATCACCCTTTAATAGAGTTTCTGTCTGCTCAGACAATAACACAGTCACCGTGTACATTATGACTCCTGGCTGGACTGTGAGTACAGTAGACAGTATGTCAATACTCGGACATTAATTCCTGTAACAAAGGATCCTGCTTGTAGTCAGTAAAACAATGTGAAAATAATCTGTGTGTGCCAGTAAGCCGGTGCGTACAAGGCCGTTTCCGTGGCACTGACGCATCTAAATGAAAGGCAGCTATTCATTGATATACACCTATATTTAACGTCTCAAAATGGGCACCATGAGAATGGCCTATGAAGGTGGATTAGTGGTTGGCAATTTGGTCAAAGTCATCTATCGCACTATAGGTGGTTTTAAATCATAATAAACAAAACCTTCTGAAAATTCAGTTTAGAAACCGTTTTTTACGGACAAGTTTTGGCAAATCCGGTGAATTAAAGGTATGATGCTCATTTTCAGGTTCATACTTGCATTTTGGGTTTCTACTAGAACATGCTTTAATGTTTGAAAGTTAAATTATTTTTCTCATACTAGTTTAGCGCCGGCCTCTTTAAGCCACCCTCCCAAAGAAAACCGATAGCCGCACTGATTTGCTTGCAAGAAAAATAAGTTGAACATTTGCAAAGGTGACTTTCTCAAGACGTGGGTGTTTTTTTTCTAATGAGCCTGCATGTGACATAGGAAGGGGTGCAAAATCTGAATGGCTGGTTGAATCACATGTTTTCTGACCCAAGCAGACAACAAAGGAACTGACTGGGTTGTCTTATTTCATAGTCTGTGGGTTGGAAGGAGCTCCAGATACGCAAATGTATGTGCACAAGCTTTGGATAGCGGAATATCTTTGCATGTGCCACTGGTCAGACCAAACTGCAGACTTCTGAGTGTTTATTTTTTACTCCGGAGAAGAGATGTTCGATACCATCTTTCTCTTCCCGATACTGATCCTATTACTGAACACGCGTATCGGCCGATACCAAGTCGGCTACCAATCCGATACCATTGCGTTAAAAACAAAAACTAAAGTTAAATAGGACATCATTTGTCTCTATTTTATTGCTGTGAAAACATCTCCTTCAAACAACTGCATTTATTCAAGTTTGTCGCCAAAAACTACATTTTACAATATTACATTTGGACATAATTCACTTTTGCCTAATACTCAGTTTTACTGAATGGAGCTTGAACACATCAACATGTACCTCAATGCGACCTCGCCTAACGATAGCTGTTAGCTCCGTTATTTAGCCGAGCAGGACTGTGCTGCCCACCCGCTGCTAATAGCTATTGGAAGCATTTCTGATAGCGGTATCGGAACAGCTGGAGCAGTAATTGACTGAATAAGGGAGTGATTTCGGACACTGGCGCCATTTTTCTCTGTCGTAGTTATCTGGGTCAGGGTTTCAAATCTTTTTGGACCCGTGGACTTGTTTTTAGGGCTGTTTGGCAAAGAACCAACTGCAACTTAATCTACGAAGTCACAGCATGTTCCTACTGCAGTGAACCTAATCAATTACCTATCGACAGTCATTGTCAACACCACAAATAACCCTTGACAACAAACTGAATTATGTAATGTCAGCAGTTTATTGTTTAAAATGTCTCAGTCAGCATTTGAGAACTACAAACCGTGGACATAAAGACAGCGGGAACTATAAAGGCTTGCGGTCCGATGGACTGATTTAGTCTGTTTAGATTCATGTCAGGCAGTTTAAGCCAGAATTAAGTGTTTCAAGAACTCTGAGGAAATGATCTCCTGCTGTATCAGAACTGGAGCAAGTCAAGCAAATATTTATGCATCCTCCAGGAATTGGAATAAGGCACTCCTCCGCATTGAGTCTTCCAATGCAGTCTGGTGGGCTATCACAAAAACAAACCGGTTCATCCTCAAATTCCACTCTGGCGGATATGGCCCCGAGTGCAGAAAAACCAACAGAGGGTCACTGCCTGGAGTTGGCAGCCTCTCCTTAAAAGGCTGAGCGAGCGAGAGCAGCTGTCAAACCATTGAAATCGTGGAAACCCGAGTGTACCTGACAGCGACCTGACAGGAAGTTGTCGCTGGCCGACACCGAAGGATTACCGCTTCACAGTGCAACAACAACAAGGAGCCGGCGGCCCGCGTTAGGTGGACCGAGTGGACTTTCTGTTAAAGGACAGTACCACATTTGATAATTCCTCTTGTAAGAGAAGTCCAACACATTTTTGTGACCGTTACCAACTCTGAAATAGTGACAACGATGGGAATACTGCCTTTGTAAATCTACAGAACTTCAAAGTAAAAAAAAACGAAAACAAACCTTTTTTTCTTTCTTTTTTTCCACAGAAGAAAACCTTGTTAACTTTTCACCTTGTTGACATCCTGTTTAATCTTTCGACAGTTTTCTCTGTAAATAATTTGCAATAATAAGACAAAGCATTGCTCCACACATTGCTCCACACAGTATCTTACCTCGTCAGTCTTTTTCCATTTGTCTTGTTCGACAAGACAACAGAGCTGGATTCTGCTTCAGTCCAGCTTGAACTTTTAGAAGACAGGAAGTCAGGAAGTCGACCACTGTCTTGTGATAGCCCACCAGCTCAATGGCACGAACAATAAACTCCCTAGATATTGGAAAAAAAAAGACAATGGCGAGTCCACCCAGTAACCCAATGAAAGTCAATTAAAAAGGAACAATGTTTCAACACATTTTGTGAAACACGTCTTCAGTTCTCAGGACTTGCAACATGTGATCCTATGTTCAAAGATGGTCTCTGGCGTGAGATGTGGATGACCTCCTGGATCTGTCTCTGGCTCCTGCTCAATGACTTTGACCCGTTCCCAGTGAGTCAACGCTGCGACTGGTTTAGGTCTGGTGTTCACAGACGGATGATGTCGCAACTCTCCATCTGCTGGAAAAGTCAATTAGATGTGCTTATAAACTCTACAACACGTACTGTTCCCATAAGGAGCTTAAAGCTAGTGTATTAATACTGGGCTGAAAAGAGACACCTAACCCAGTAAAGTCTTGGTGGAGTTTTCTTATCGGGTCTACAGTGTTCTGTCATAGTTTACTTGTGAGGTCTGAAACATTTACTAGTTTAAATTGTCTGTATTTGATGCCAATATTGTCGAATCTACTCTAAGTGATCAGAGATCCATTCACTGCCGCGCTGATTCAGGATTCAGACCGACACCCCCTCCCCATGAGAATCGGATATGAAGCGACCTCGGCCTCGTCAGGTGCAGTCGTCCCGCATCCCTTGCATGTTAAGGCGGCTGAACAGAGCAGAAGCTACCCCCCCCCCCTGTCTGTGAAAGCACTGGCTTTCCTGAGGAGAGACAGTGGCGTCCTGTCTCGAGGCTCGGCGCTCCTCACTGATCGTTTTGTATTCCTAAAGAGCCGTGGACCCCCAGAACTCGACTTCCTGTCTCCCGTGCATGCCCCGCCGCCGCTGCGCCTCACCAGAGAAGCGGGGCTCCTGTGTTTTAAAGTGTGAGCTTTCATTGCCTCCTGTGTCGCCTTTTGACGATTCACTGGGTGCTGACTCGCTCCCTCTGCGGGTGCTGGGGGTGGTGGGGGAGGGTTCCTGAGGGAGTGTATAATAAGAGCAGAGGGGAGGACAGGAAGCTCTTGAAAGACTCCCGGCTAAATGCATAAGTTATTTGCAAGATGGGTGGAAGGCCTTTTATGGTGAACACATTTCCCAAATTACGAGTTTAGTGCATTTGTTTAGTTGTTTTTAGATTTGAACTAGTGTCTGAATATTGTGTTTTGATTTTTAAAAAGTGTAAAAAAAAAAACACATTTGCAACTTTCCTTTTTATATACTTCTATGCGAAAGGTGTCACTGCAGCTGTTTTTATTCACTGCTGTCGTAGCATTTTCAGCCACAGCAGACATTAAAAACCCACTGTCCGATACCGCCACTGTCCGATACCTCCACTGTCCGATACCTCCACTGTCCGATACCTCCACTGTCCGATACCGCCACTGTCCGATACCGCCACTGTCCGATACCGCCACTGTCCGATACGCCACTGTCCGATACGCCACTGTCCGATACCGCCACTGTCCGATACGCCACTGTCCGATACGCCACTGTCCGATACCGCCACTGTCCGATACGCCACTGTCCGATACCTCCACAGACCGACAAATGATGGAGACCAAAACGGAGCCAAAGGAAGAGTGAATATTGGACTTGTATTCACCAGGTGGCCAGGAACGGACTCCAAATGAATGCTAATGTTCCGTATCTGTTTAGCATTTTACAAGATGATATTTCAGTCATGTTTTGAGGCCCATGCACTACGTTTGATTTTGTGAATTTATGATGCAATCTTTAAAAACCCTTTTTATTATATACTTCAATCTCACTAAGACTTAATATGAAAGTAAGTAGTAAAGCACTCCGTAGTCTCACTAAGTTTAAAAATAATAATAACATCGGGGTCTAATTAATGCCACGTAATCAGCGTTTTTAGCACGTTTCCGCTCTGCTGTTACGGGGCTCTTTCCTGTGGCTGCAGCCACATTTCACAAGAAACTAATTAGCAGCGTCACCATGAAACATGTTAGATGCACATGTGTAAGCTCCAACGTCACAGTTTGATGGTCAATTAATCTTCTGCTTCCTGGAAAAGAGGAATAGAAAACCGGAATTGGGTTCAAAAACAAATCGTGTGTGTGTGTGTGTGTGTGTGTGTGTGTGTGTGTGTGTGTGTGTGTGTGTGTGTGTGTGTGTGTGTGTGTGTGTGTGAGCTGTAAACTGGAAGTTTTCGTTTCCTTAACAAAATTCCCTGGTCATCTACATGCTGCTGTTTACATGCGTCACCCCTCAGTTTTACTTTTAGCTCAACCATAGACTGTCCCTTTTTTTTTTAATGTTTTTGTCCCTTCATGGTTTTCACAAAGTGCCAACGCTCTCCCCAAGATAGCTGCGGTTAACACACAAGTTGAACTAGCATGGTTTTTGGTTTTCTGCACAAATTACAGTTCACACATTTAATTCTGTACCTCCCTGCGTACGTACGGTCTGTAAACACGCGCGCAGTGAGCAGAGCATACGACTCTTCGTGAAACCCGATCGCAGCCGCCTCACCGGGCCTCAACACGCTGTCAAATATCCCGCGAAGCCGTAGATAGCGCTTCCTCTGAGGAGGATGTATCAAGTTTAAAGCCCAGTTTCACTTCCTCTCTGTTTGACCCTTCGATTACGGGAGTACCAACGTTTGTGACCACATCTGTGTCTGTTTCAGGCTACCAGGCAGTTTCTGGAGGAAATCAACAAGTGGACCAGTCAGCATGGAGTGTCACCGTTGTCCAGGGAATTGGCCGTCAAGTTCCTCATGGCTCGCAAGTTTGACGTCCTCCGAGCCATCGAGCTATTCCACAGCTACAGAGTAAGAATAGACGAGAGAACCACTTCAAATGAACTTGCAGCTGCTTACGTGTGCACAACAGCAGAGCGGCGGAGGTGTAGGCCTCTCTGGCTGCCATATTGGAATCTTCATCTGTTAAACAGAGTGGCTAGAAAACAGCTGACCAACTTATAAAACTCTATAAAATACAGTTAAGATGAACACATTTTCCTTTTATATGCAAGTGAGAGCATCTTTGGGAACAATGGGCATTGTTATAATATTCTTTATGATTTTCACCAAGTTGGCACACTTCAACCTACTATTACTACTTTGCACAGTGGCAGTAACGAAGTTTAGGCGCTAATATCATTTTATTATTTTGCCAAAAGAAGGGTTTAAATGTGTATACATCTCAAATACACATTTAATCCCATTTTTCAATTAATACTTTGTGCCAAGGCATCAATGTTGAATATAGAACTTAATTCATGCTCGCTCCATGTTCACAGTCTACATCAAAACATCAAACGGGAGTTTAAAACGACAATTTGTTCAAGAAATATATTGTATTGGGGACCTATCAACATCACTGCTTCCATGCAAGACGCTAGAAGTAAGTTCGTTTACTGATTTCAGATCAATATGTGATCAAAGGATAAGTAAACAGTCCGACTCTTTCTATGTCAACTTATACTACTGGACACTTTTCAAAACCTTTCATCGTTTGTACTCAGTCATGAGTTATACATGTATGATGTGACCATATGTCATCACTCTGGTCTGTTTGTCTCTTTTCTCGGCTGTGCTTAAGATCGTGAGTGGATGAAGGGAGGCCGTGACGCTCATGGCTTCTCTCGACGTTAGTCCTACCGAGTTTAACAGAAACCCAAAGCTGCGACCAGAAGAGTCATTATGTGAAGGAATAGTTTGATATGAGCTGACTCATCTCAAGCAATAACTCCAATGTTTTGGTGAAAACATAGTTTCCGTCTTTGTGAAAGCTAAATTTAGAAACTCGTCTATCAAGTCTGTCTAAACACTTTTTCTGTTTCAACATTATCGGAGGAATCTACTCCCCCACTGGAACAATCTAATGTCATTATGCTGAATATCAGACGTTATTTCCACAGAACCTGTTGTTTTCTATTAATTATGACACGACCGCAAAGTCTGTAGCAACTTGCCTCTGACACCAAACTGCAGTTTGCTGCCTTTGTGATTACTTCAGATGGAAAGAGGTTGCAAAGGACAATGAATAAAGTCAGGACAACATGTTGCATCCTATCTCCTCGTTATATCTGCTGCATTCGGTGGGTTTGAGATCGTATCTGCACAAAATGCAAAAGTATTAAAAGTCCTTTTCAAAATAAAGTCCAGCAATCAAACAACACAGTTGGAGGTAGAAGGGTGGAGGTCATTCACAGCATCTTCTCCACACCCAATAGCGCAGTAACACGAGGCCTGTTTCATTGAACACATGTCTACAGAAGCCGTAGCCAAGCAAGAGATCGCCTAAACAGATGCACCAAAAGAAACCTGGTGCCAGACACACACACACACACACACACACACACACACACACACACACACACACACACACACACACTCCCGGTGAATTACACTCCGGGGTGATATTTCAAGACGCAGCATGCAGGCTTATTCAGCTTTCCGGAGAGCTTTGAGCTTATCATGAAATAAGTGTTGCGCCGTCATCAGAAAAAGCTCATTGGTTGAGACGGCTGAGGTTCTGAGGTTAGATTAAATGAGGAACATAAAGTTTTACAGGGCAGGGTGTGTTGAGCCTGCAGGCGCCACAATATCAAACACAATGACAGCATTTAATATTTCTTTCAATCTTTTTATTTTCAGTTTTTTTTTCAGAAATTGGTAACCAAATATCCTCCATAACACAGTGTCCTATTGAGCTCAATCCTCTACAATGCATTTTATATTTCGAAGACAAATGTAAGAAGTGGGTTGTGGTTTCTCGCTGCATGAGGTTATTTCTTTTCTGGGGTTTTTGGTTCTTCTTTTCAGCCTTAGAGGTGAACAACAGCTCTTAAACATTGCTGGTCTCCCTTTTGTTTCCTGTTTGTTTGCTATGTTCTTAACCACCGCTCTGGGGAGAACCGTAAATTGAAACTGGACCAAGTTTCAGACGTGCGTTGGAGCGAGCTGTATATCTAGAAGTGTCTGCCATAGGGAGGTTGAGAGGCCACCTGACTGTGGGCCACAGCGCAGCAGAGAGAAGACGTCTGTTCACTCCACATCACTGAAATAGCAGTTTGTGACCGTGGTGATATTATTACCATCAAACCGGAAAATGAAGATGAAACCTCCAGGGCAGCGCCAGTGGATCAGACTGCAGGTCTCATTAACTTTATGATCTGAAAATAACAACGTGATCAAGGCCCTCTCCTCTGGTCACGTAACAACTGCCAGGGAGTCGAGGGATGTGTCCCATTTGTCCCTAAATGGTCTATTCTGCTGTCAATTTCATTCTGGCCAAATTTGAAGACGCAAAATGGGGTTTATCTGCTCCGATCAAATTTCACAGTCGTCTCGCACAGACTCTTATGACCTCCGGGGCAGGATTTCTGCCTCCTACCTTTTTAAGTAACGTCCCTTCAATCAGGGTTCTTAATTTCTGCAATGAATAGTTAGCCTGCATTAACGCGATTTGGAATATGGCTGCCCTCCAGCATAATACACCCATCGTGGGTTATTTTACTTGTTAGTCTTTCTGTCACATTTGTTTCTCATTACTAATAACGCATGACTGACTACAACAATAGTCTTAAAAGATGAAGGAATAGGAGCGCTGCAGTGAGTGTGAGATCGATAGAGGTAGCTTTCATCGTGGCTTCTTGATCAAACGAAAAAGCTTTTATGAAAACCAAACTGTTAGGAACTGTTGGGATTGGTGCCTTGTCTTCCAGGTAGGTTAGGTTTGTCCTATATTCATCCCTGGTCACTGGTGAAGTCTATTTGTAGAGCCCTTAATCACAGTTTAGGGCCCACATTATTTAAAAGAAGAAGAAAAAAAAAAAGATAAATGGAAAAGACACCTCCCATGCTTGGCCCTTTTTTTTAGAATGAGTTCAAGACACTCCCATACAACCTCCCTGGAGGTATGCGGGGAAAGAAGGGAATGGAAACCTTCCAGAGAGGGATCCTCCTGACAGGAAAGTCAGGCGGGTGGTTCTCCATTGTTCACAGAGAGGAATTCACCTCAAAGTGACGGCCTGTTCTAGTTCCTCCACCGCCTGACTTCACCTGCTGTGATCTGTTTTCTTCAGGAAACGCGTCTTAAAGAAGGAATCGTCCGACTTCAGCCTCAGGAAGAACCTCTGCGCTCGGAGCTGCTCAGCGGAAAGTTCACCGTGTTGGTAAGAGTGCTCTTTATGCCTCCTCCACAGCTAAAGTTCAGTCACATGTCAGAATACAAAACTGTTAAAGGATAAGGGAGGTCGTTATTTGTTTACTTATTGTAAACAAATCAAATGAAGAGACCAAAACCAACGCTGAATTAACCCCAAAGACAGGTCTGAGTATCCTCAAACAGCTCATTCCTTTGTCCCATAGTCCTCCATTGTTGTCCACAAACATGAGAACAATGAGCCGGATTGTTTCACTGTCTCATGTTCTTTCATTTTTATGATCGACGGGTTTTGTAGGTATTTTTTGGGTTGATCCCACATAACACTGTCTTGATGTCATGCTGACATTTTTCACGAGAGCACCAAATGTGTATTAATCCGCAGCAGAAAATAGTCTCCAACAAATGTACCGTTTACTCTTGTTTGAGTCATATTTGGTAAAAACGATGGTGTCAGCTCTTTCAGAAAATGACTTAGCCTTTTTTAAATTAAACCATGACCTCTTTTTAAAGATCCGAAAATAACAAGACAGGTTTAGCTTGTTTTGGTATTTTCACAGAATTTGAAAAGAAAAATATAAAATTCCAAAAATGTTGGTTCTTCTGGCCTTGGCAAGGACGTACCATGGCTTGAAGATCAATCGATCAATAACTTTCACAACAAAGCGAACCACACTCATTGACAAAAAAGGTTGAGGGTACAAATCCTGAAAGCAAGTTCTCATCATGAGGAATTAAGGGTTTTTTGGGGTGGAAGTTATTGATTGACTGATGTGCTAAGTGGATATCCTGTGCCAGATAAATTTAGCTTTCTGTCAGCCAAATCACAACCATGACAGATGCACACACACACACACACACACACACACACACACACACACACACACACACACGCTCCTGCGTTTCCCTTCTTCCTTCCCCGTTGACGTGCCACAGTGGCATTGATGCTGCACATCCTCTCGTCTGACGTCGGAGGTCTCCAGCCTCAGCAGCGGTGCTTCATATCCTGCCTGAGGTATTTTTAGCCCCCGTGCCCGAGAACACGGGCTGATTTGCTTACAGAAGGCTGCTTGGTGCGGCTTCATTCACAAGTGAAGAGCCTCTAGTTCTCTTGACACCAGCAGCCTTGACACTGATCAGGTCTGACAGGAAAAATATGATCCGCGTCCCTCTCCGGATGAAAAAGAGCTGTAAGACCTGCAGCATCATGACAAGAGTCCTTCCCCCTGTTGAACTGTTGGCAGCCTGCCAGTAACCAGCATATGACGTTAAGTGCCCCCCTGTGGTCATTGTTCATTCTTACTTTTTTTTTTTTGCAGAGCTTCCATTTGGCTGCCTTGTTGTCACACTTTAAACCGGCACCAGTTTACTCATAGAAGTAGCATTAGATCTGTCAAATGTTGGTAAAAACATTCTTCACAAACATCCGAATTCTTGCATCTAATGAAAAATGCAATAACTGTTATTGGAGATGCAGGGGAAAAAGCAACTGAGACATGTATCCAAAGCTAATCAACAGCTCAGTACAGTTTGAGTTGTTGGTGAAAAGGGGCCAAACGTATCGACTGAGCGCCGATATAACCTGCTAGTCTTGTGTGTTCCAGAGTGTACGGGATCCTTCGGGGGCCTCCATTGCCTTGTACACGGCCAAACTCCACCACCCGAACAAGACAGGCAACCATGTGGTGCTGCAGGCCCTCTTCTACCTCCTGGATCGGGCCGTGGAAAGGTGAGCGGTATCGGTGAAACCTTATCTGACCAACACTGGGCATCCGGTCTCCCCTGGGATAATATGCTCTGCTGTAGCAATGGAGTCTGGTGCAGTATTTAAACTGGAAACCTTCCCAAATACATCACCCGATGTATTTCCGAGTGGGCTAGTTTTCCCTGAGGGAATCCGGAACATGTAATTTGACTTCCACCGGCTGCTATTTGAAGTGTTTCTTCAGTTTGCTGTCTATTTGCTTGCTTGCATAAGTGAGTTGTTACCTGACCTGTTTGTTGAGATATCCAAAACATTAACGGAGACGTCTCTCCCGCAGCTTTGAGACCCAAAGGAACGGCTTGGTGTTCATCTACGACATGGCGGGCTCCAACTACACTAACTTTGAGCTGGACCTGAGCAAGAAGATCCTCAACCTGCTCAAGGTCTGATTCACAGTGCTGCGTTTTACATGAAATGATTTCATACATGTGCAGTAAATGTTAGTTAAATATCTGAGAAAGTGAGATGCATTATCTGAAACAATGCAGTGTAATATTCACAGGATGTAGATTTACTTATTGTCCACACGACTAAACCTATTGAAAGGAGGTAGGTTGAGTTATCTGCCATTTTTTTTAAATGACTGACTCCTCTTCGGGGTCAGGTTAATACGTAACTCTGGAGTTATGTCCTTCATCCTGCGAAGAAGCTGATTGATTTAAACAGGATTGGTGTCTTCTCGGAATTGAATGCCCGTCCAAAGGGCAGAAATAGTGGCTCCACCGACTGGGTTGACGAGCATAAGAGTTATTTAATCCACACACCGCGGCTGTGCAGTACTCGGATGTAGGCATACTTGCAGGCACCTGCCAACATAAGCACCACTCTAAGTGATTTGTGCTTTAAGGATCTAGTAGAATGTCCTCTGGAGTCAATAGCGCAGACACTTCTGTGGCCACATCGGCATCAGCGGCATGTCAGTTGTGCCCACATATTGATCCTCAAACGGACTGTAGCAGTGAATTCATCAGATGCAGTTAATGTATACCGGAGTACCACGAGAGAACGGAAAGCTTCTGTGAGTATTTTGAGGATAAACGATTTCATTTCAGACCCAACAAACTAGCTCATGATTGTCAAAGGGTGCTTTCACAGCTGTAGTTAGTTAATTTCAGACTGACAGGTGTTGCAAAGAAACAAGTGATTGTAAGCTTCATTAGTATTATTGGACTGCACGTCATAAATAATGACTGACAGAGAGACGGGACTGTCCTTTCACACGCTCCCAGATGACTGGTGCAGACTTCACAATCAGACGATGGATTCATTCGTAGTTTAGCTTCTGAAATCATGCTCAAATCACATATCTGTTAATATAAAATCCTGTGGTCCAGAGTCACTTTTTCAGGCGGGTTCGGTTGTTTGTTCCTCTGGGTTCTATTGACAGTTCTCACACCAGCACAAACGTACTGTACTAACTGGGGGAAACGACCTGAGCTTGTTGAACCCAAAAGAATGAAATAAATCCTGTTGAATCTGATGCACACTGTCGCGTGTTCTAAGTTGTTCTGTCTCTCGCCACCAGGGGGCGTTCCCTGCCAGGCTGAAGAAGGTGTTGATCGTCGGGGCCCCCGTGTGGTTTCGAGTGCCGTACAATCTGCTCAGCCTGCTTCTCAAGGAGAAACTTAGGGAGAGGGTAAATGGAGGAGCTCTTTTCCTAACACTTGCTCCATGTTTGCGATGAGTGAGCTGGCAATTCAGTGTCATTGATTGTTGCAAATGATTATTTGATTAGGGGGTTCTCTTTGACCACTAATCCGCCCCGCTGCCGCCTACTTCATGAGATGTTGATGCGTGAATCACAGGAGTCGATCATCCTGCCGACATTACTGCCCCTCAGTCATTTCATTAGTATGGACTTCTTGAGAGTCACCTGATGGTCTACTCTAAATCGTGTTTCAGGATTATTCATGCAACCAAGGACATACAAATTGTAAAACAAAGATTACTTATCGGTAATGTCAGCCCTCCACCAAAGGTTTCCATAGTTGGCTGCACGTTTTACCAGGTGAACTTATTCCCATCTGTGGATCCCCTTTCTCTTCCAACTCCAGGTTCAGATGGTGAAAATGGCCGAGCTGCGCCAACACCTCCCCAGAGACTGTCTGCCGCAGCACCTCGGCGGCCTGCTGCCTCTGGAGTCGTACAGCTGGAACCAGCAGCTCCTGGCGGGCCAGAATGGCCGGGTGGACCCGGTGGACGAGCTGGTGGGCATTCCCGTGGAAGACGCCTCCATTCACGTCCCGGGACCCGAGTCCATGCGCCCGCAGGAGCTGCTGACGCACCTCGGCAGGCTCCAGCGCTCGGGCGTCCATCAAGAGTACGAGGAGCTCCGTAAAGAGCCGCCGCCCGGAAGCTTCCACTGTGCACAGTGAGTCCACAGCAGCAGGCGTTTAGAGCAGCGGCGGTTCAGAACAAACATGAGATCATTTCTCACAACAAGGAGTTATTTAACAATACCCTTACTATGATTATTTTTCTAAAAGTAATTAATTAAGTTTACATTTTTGCTGGGAACAACTAAGGGTTCCACTCTGAATCAATGTCGTAGTTCAGGCTTGTTCTGTTCATGGGGTGAATAGTTGAGGCTCACACGAGCATCAGAAGCAGGTGAAATGATTTGTTGTCGGTGCTGATACAATTCATTGATTGGTCGATTATACAAAACTAATCCGCAACTACTTTTTCAAGCACAAATGCTTTGATTTGATGGTTTCAGCTTCTCAAATGTGAGGATTTGATCTGTTATGTCGATGAGAAAATAGAATATATTTGGATTTTGCATTGTTGGTTGTATAAAACGAGCAATCCAGCAAACTGGCTACTGAAGTAGTGTCATCAGTACAGTTTGGTATCATTTGTCTACAGATTAGCTTACAACCAGGAGAGGAATCGCTATGGAGACGTGCTGTGCCTTGATCAAACAAGAGTTCGTTTGAAATCCAGAAGGAACGAGGTGGGGGGTTTATTATTATTTCTTTTAATTTTGTTCATCTGCACATTACAGTTGTCATTCAAATGGAGAGAAAAAGTTCCACTCTTGATCGCTGTCAGCTGTCCAGAAATGTGCCACACAGCCAGTGTTCTGATTCACAAGCTAGCTGCTGTCTGTCCACAAAGTGTGACCACATTATTAGACTCTTTTAAAATAATTGAATACTCCGTCAGCCCCATGAAGACAACTGAGCTGTACAGCCTCATTCACGTCATAGCACGAGTCTCCTTTCAGAGTTTCCTTTACTTCGTCTTTGTAGCAAAGCTTTGTTGTTCCCACAGAGATCAGACTACATCAACGCAAGCTTCATGGACGGCTACAAACAGAGGAATGCATACATCGGTACTCAAGGTATGACAACTGTGTATTTACTATTATTATAAGTGTTTAAAGAGATACTTGAATTTGAGACGGATACGTGGATGATTTTAGGTTTTTAAGAAAATCCAAATAGATTTTCTATGAAATGGATTTGCTCTATTACACAGATCACTGACTGACCTGAAGTCATTTTAATGTGCCTTGAATCTCCTGTTGTACTTGTGCAGGACCTCTGGAAAAGACCTACGGGGATTTCTGGAGAATGGTCTGGGAACAAAACATGCTCGTTATTGTGATGACAACCAGGTAATCTTAAGTTTATTTTCTTTTTATTAAATTCCAAATATAATTCATACTTAAGGTGCCAGTTTCTCCTTCTGAAGGTTGGTGAAATGAGTTTATTCTGACGAAGTACGTCCTGTCTGTCTCTGTGCTGCAGGACAGATGAGGGCAGTCGGAGGAAGTGTGGACAGTATTGGCCTCTGGAGGAGGGGGGGCAGGAGGTCTATGGCCACATGGCGGTGGTTAACCAAAGGGTGGACCACCACACCCACTACAACCACACCACGCTCGAGCTGCACAACACTGAGGTACAGCCATGCACCGAGAATATGTATTGCAACAGGAAAGTGCATCAATATTCAGGATGTCAACAAACAAAACAAAGCATACACGCACAGTAGAATCAAAGATATGTTTCAGTCTTTCCAGTTCTGGCCCACAAATGGTTATAGTTGAATCCATCTTCCACTCTCAAACTGGGTCAGATGGAAGCGTCGTTTTTTCCAACTTTGCACAGAGCCATGCTTGTTTCCAGTCTTTACTTTATGCTAAGCTAAGCTAAACACCTGCTGGCTCTAGCCTTATATATAGCGTACAGACATGAGGGTGGTATTGACTTTCTCGTCTAGCTCTTGGTGAATGAGCAAGTTAGCATATTTTCCTAAAATGTCAAATTCCTTTTTATATAAGCCATATTTCAAGAAGCGTCCAACTAAAAACATATTTGATCCATTCAGACATGTGAACAGAGACAAGTGAGTCACTTCCAGTACCTCAGCTGGCCTGACTACGGCGTTCCCACCTCAGCAGTGACTCTCATTGACTTCCTGGGAGCTGTGAAGAGACAACAGAGGAAAGTGGTGAAGAGTTTGGGACTTCAGTGGGCGGGCCACCCACAGGGACCCCCAATGGTGGTGCACTGCAGTGCAGGGATCGGGAGAACAGGTGAGGTCCTGAGATTGTTTAAGCCTGAATTTGCGTCATACCATGCCAGACAGTATTACACATTGTGCTTCATTAGTCGGATGTCGTATTTTATGTACTTATATTGTCTTTGACAGCATGAAACGAGGCCAATTTTAGCTGGCATAAAAGAAAATGAAACTTGCCCAATTGAAAGTAATTCTATATATACCGGTAGGTTCACAACCTCTAACATTAATTCTACTGTTTACTGGCAGATTACACACATGCGTAAAGCGTAGCCTGTACAGCAAACTTCAGATGAAACTTAGTTTATTCGCTCCAAAACAGCTGATGGAAACACACAATTCACATTTCTTTTTTTTTTGCGCCATTTCAAATGCTTAACAATTGGCTGGAAACGCATCTTTAAAAAGTGTCTTTGCTAACTTTGCCCTGTTGCTTGCAGGTACCTTCTGTGCCCTGGACATCTGTCTGTCCCAGTTACAGGACGTGGGCTCACTGAACGTTTGCCAGACGGTGCAACGCATGAGAACACAGAGGGCCTTCAGCATTCAAACCCCGGACCAGTACTACTTCTGCTACAATGCCATTTTGGAGCATGCCCAAAGGCAGGGCCTGCTCCCAGCCAATCAGTGAGCTTCAGCACCCCCCCCCCCTCCCGACTTCCCCAATTAACCTACGAGCCCTGAGATTTCTGCAGTCTAATCTGTTAACCCCAAACTGTGTTGTGTGACCAATTTGTGAGACCAGGAAAGTAAAGTGGGAGAAGCTGTCTGTTGAAACTATCGGCCCATTCTTCATTGGCAGGCCAGGCCAAGACGAGACGGTGACAGGAAAAAGGCTTGAGGGGTGACATTGTGATGTTTCAATGCGATAACATTCTCGCTTCCAACAATGTGACATTTAGTTTGTGCCGAACATATCTCAGACGATACGAACAAACTGCCCCTGATCAGGTCTGTGGTCGGGCACATTGAGTGGAGTGATCGAGGTGATGTTTGTTAACCTTTTTGTATATTTATTTTGCCACTTTAAACCGACGGTTTAGGGGACCTTAAAGGAGTAGTTCACCCCAAATTTAAAATTCAATCATTATCTACTCGTGCCATATTGGTTAAGACTATACTAAACTTTGTGTGACTGCAAATAAATGACTTTTAATTGCATTTCAGTCACGTTAACATGGCCATTGTGCACCAAAAAGTTACTTTTCTCCTCACAACTGCTGTGGAAAGTTTTGTTTTTTTAACAGCCAAATGAATGGCCAATAGGCATAATTACTGAACACAGACAATATCTTGATTAGATGCATGAAGTAAGCGCTAAACTTATTTTATTGGAACCACAGTTGGAACCACAGTAGCTTGCTAACCTTTTTTTCTTTCTAATATGCATACACAAATTGTATTTATTGCATTTATAAGTAACATGGACAAGTCGCAAGTTACTGACAACAATTTTCATTTTGGGGTGAAATGAGCCTTTAACTAAGTACACCATTTTTTAAATTCCAAATAGGGAGCTTGATCTCCACTGTCATGCGACAATAATGTATTTTTTGTTAGGTTGATAGTTTTTACACCTGTGTCCAGGAAATGTTGAGTAGTGCATTTTTAGCACATGGTTTAAGTCACGTAGATGGTACGAGCTAGTCTCAGGAGTGTCATACTGAACACATGGAGGTGAAACCGCTCAAAAAAAAGAATACAGGAAGTCTTTTGCCAAGACGTTGTTGTGTTCCTTTGAAGTTGCATGATGCATTCTCCTCTGCCTTAGAAAGAAAACTCAGTAAAGAGGGGTGAAGCACATCCGAAACGATCAGGCTGTAAATACATGGCCGATACATCCCCACTGTGATCACTCATTAAATTGCTGTCCATGTGAATTCCTCTTTTGTTTTTCCAAATGTATCCTCTGACCTTCCATCTCACTAAATTGAGATTTTTCTAACGTACACAGACTAGTGACTAGTGTCTTTGTGGTCGCCTTTGCTCACTAGCAGTGCCATCATGCTTCAGTGGTTGTGGGAATGTATCGCTAAGCTCCCACTCGCATACACACGCGCACATTTAGAGCCGTCTGCAGCGACTACGCCATCGAAGCCAACATCTGTGGAAGTCATCGGTTAAGACCTCATGAGTAGTGCAATACTTCTTTTTCTTTTTGTTTCACACCAATCACGTCTTAGCACTTTTAGATAACTATTCCCAATGTGCTCTGAGATCAGTCGTCGTGATAGGATGGGATGACGCATAAAACGTAATTCTGTAGGTCGACACGTGATGCTGGGATAACTTGATTGTTACATTTAGTAATGCTGAGATATGAAACATTTAGTGACATTTTGGAATCACTGTAAACATCTGCATAGAGCTTTATCACGAGGATTTTTTACAGGGAGGCCAGAAATGAATGATAGAATATAGGCGAATAGGCATCCACAAATCTGTGCCTACACCCTATAGAGTCCTTCTTGGACACTTGAAAGTCAGAAATTTTGTCTGAAGTATATTTTCATTATTATTGTGTTACTTGTTAAGTTCTACAGACTGTGGTTGTAATCAGTGCTTTCATCTGGTCCCAGTATCTTGCCATTAGTATAGAGTACATGTACAAAAACTGAGTGTCTGTGTGTCATACGTTGTATTATGTTGTTGCTGGGTGAAAAAAAAAATAAGTGTGTTCTTTGCTACAGAATTCATATTGAATTTGCTTGTGGTGAAGCATTTTTAAGTCTGCCATCGTCATGCACTCTGATTTTAGAATTATTTTTCCTTTCAATGACTGACGCAAAATGTGCCCTATTTTATTTTTCTATTGTATTCAGCAACTGTTTTCATACGATTACCCAGGATATACAGTTATCTACATTAATTTTATATTTGTTCTATTATTAACCTATTACTTTATCATTCGTATGACAATTGAATCAAGCTATACTGTATTAAATACAAACTATGTCAACGTATACATTTGTAAAGCTGTGGGTTTTTTTGGCTTACTAAGCTGATTTATCGCTAATTTAAGGTTACAAATTTTCTCAGTTTTTTGGGTATTTTTAATTTGGGAATCGCAGTTTGACTGTCTTGTATAATATCAAACATTCATTGAAACTTCAAGACGGGTATAAATAAAGTATCGTAAACCTGTTAAGACAAAAAAGAAAGAAAGCAGTAGTTCACATTATTGGTGCATGTATTCTAATAAATCCCAAATCTGTTCTCCAGAGGGGATTTAGATCTTGGATTATTCAAAAAGTACAAAGTAAAAGTACTTAATCGTGTTTGTGCAGGTAGTCTCAGAGGGCTCAGTCCAAAAATATTAGTTTCATAAACGGATGAAAGGATTTTTATCCCACATCAAAGTTGGACAAAAAGGTCTATTCTCGTTTTATGGGAGGGCTTTTGACATTGGATTACTCAAAAGGTACACGGTAAAAGTAGTCCATACTTGTGCAAGAAGTACTAAGTCCAAAAATATTAGACTCATAAACTTGTGGATGAAAGGGTTTTTATCCCACATCAAAGTTAGATTAAAAAAAGCCTGTTCTGGGTCTCTGGAAGGGAATTAAACATTGGACATTGGATAATTTTAGTCGAAATAACATGCTCATAAATTACTGTTCTGTTCCTTAATCGCAAATATCGTAAACTAAACCACACGCGATCCTTTACTTTGAAATCCGGACCGGAAGTTATCCTTGGCGGGATTTGCGGTAGTTTTAGAGTGGATTTATACACAGCTCTCTGTATTCCCGTTTTAATTTTCTACACAATACTATAATATAGAGATAGTAAGTCTAATAATGAGATACTGAGATGCTAGGTCATTATTTTGACAGTTTGTCGTAATGATTTTTTCATCACAGGGCTGAAATGGGCATCCGTAGTTATGAGTTCGAATCCCGTTAAAATATTTTTTATTTTAACATTTCAAAATGCTACATAGTTATTCTACGTGACACGTGTTTACCCAAAACAGACTCCACTGACGTGTATGTATATTTATAAACTCAATTATTTTAAAGGAAGGGCAGCGTGCTCTCTTCCTGTTTCTGCACGTTTGACGTTTCCAACGTCGAGTGGACTGGTTTCCTCAGAGGAGACTCCCAGCGACGAATCCGGTATGTTTTGATCATAGCCTGTATATGAGAAGGTGTTTGACACTGTAATAAAAACAACTAAACAATGCGGAATTCACGAGGACAGCTACGTGTTCTCTTCCTGCTGTCAACAGCTGTCGACAACCACAGACCATCATTAGTCAGCTGACAGAAGAGCCATTCAGACAGCAGACAAGACACAAGAAAACATGAAACAGACTTCAAATGATTGGTCTGACAGTGGTATTCATTTGGGTACCAGCACATTTTGGTGTCAAACGAATTAAATGGCAGATGAAGTAAAAAATAATAATAGCTGCACTAATGTTGCAGTCACCATCAGTAAAAGAGAAACCAAAAGTATTATTATATTGAAGGAATGGTGGCAGAAGTAATGGGAGGAAGACAGAAACAGGACGATGGTTTTACAAAGTTCAGAAGTGGGAGAAATGAGATGTGGCGGAATGAACAGGAGAGGTGAAACAGTGATAGCGAGGCTTAGATTTGGACGCACTGGGCTTAACAGCACGCTACTAAAAATAGGAAAACATGATCCAGGCAAATGCGACTATTTTGTGGACAAGAGGAAACAACAGAACATGTTATTGTACACTGTCAGAAATATGAGCAATAAATAAGGAAACAACCTAATTGGAAACATGACCAAGATAAAAGTATATTTTTATATAATAGACATGCAGTGGTGTATAGTAACGAAGTTTTTTTAGTAACGCAGTGTTACATCATTTAATGAAACATAAACATTACACGATTTAACCACTAGAGGGCAGCAGTGTTACATCAGCCGTAGTACTCGTGTTGTTTACATTAGCTAGCTAGCAGCTAGCTCACAGCCCCTGTCGACAAGAACGAGTTCTCGGCGTATCCCCCGTCGTGTTTTTTAAGTTTGTCTGTCTTAACGCAATTCATTCAGATGCTTATGGTGTTGTTGCTGTCTCGAGGAAGTTGTGAATGGCAGACTGACTCCGACGCTCCCACAGCACCTGTTTGTTGCACCGGTGACGTAGGCGGTCTGTAAAACTCTGTCTGCGCAGCCAATGAAAGTTCACAGTCGGATGCATTTAGTCATCGCTTTAGCACTGAATGAGCAAAGCGTTGTGGGGATAAAATTAAAACTTTTAATGTTATGCAACATACTTATCATCCAAAGAAAGAGATTGTATACAAAATATAACAACAGACAGTCGATTAAAGGAGCAAAAGCTGTATATTGTTGTTTCCCTAACTGCTCACCTTTCCTTAAATGGCTCCCTCCAGCCTGCACATGCACACAAAGTCTCCTTGTTTTGCATACTGTTGCTCCTCCATCTCTGCAGCCGTCCTTTGGTGAGGTAGCTGCTCTGTTGTTACATAGCAGGATGGAGCTATTCAGCACATCTCCTGTGTGTACTATTCTAGGATTGGTGTTACCAGAGAGTCTCAGGACTTCTGCAAAGAAAAGTGTAATCAGACACACACACCAGTTTAATCGTATGTCAGCATGACATTAGCCTCGTTCCCCCAAAAAGTTCCAAAAGTACAACACAAACTAAAACTGACAAGTCAATGAATCAATACGCTCCATGTAGTTCACCTCTGTGAACCCTCGGGCGTCTTTGTGCCACTAACAGCATTGGGTGTTTCATTGGCTTTATTGTCAGAGACCATGGACTCATTTTAACACAAAAATAGGACTGCCACATGCTCCTCGACGAAGTATTGAATGACATCAAGAGGCTGATTTGATGGATTCTGAGGACTGCCAGTGTAAAATATGGTCCATATGCTTGTTTATTCACAGGTCTCTCAGCTCTTACTAGGAGTTCATAATGAAGAGGCTCAAGGTCAGTCATCCCGTTTTATTTTGACAGATTCTTACAGTCCAATGGAAAACCTGCAGATGTCAAGGAATGTTCACGCCAGAGACTTCAGTGAAAATACATATACAGACGTTGTTAGAGGTTTTAGGGACATCTGTGTGTTTTTAGCCCGTACGAGGTTTAGTTGATTTGTTGGTTGCTGGTAGTTTGAGCACATTTTCGTGTAGTTACATGGCTGGTTCACCTGTATCACACAAACATCAGATTTCCACAGGGAAGCATTTAACCAAAAGCATGCTGTAGCTGTAGTAGATACTTTTAATGAACATTTTAAACTTTGGGTAAATTATTTGTTCATATACGGTATTTACTGCTTTTTTTTCTCGGTGCCTGTCAAGATTGTAAAAAAGTGACGGTGGGCTAAATGGTCACTGTTGATTTGTTAAATGAAGTTTTGGTTCTTTTACTGTGTAAATGTTTAATATCAGAATCAGGTCACTGCTGCCAAAGTAAACGTAGAAGTAAACGTCAGATTGGCAGGTTGTTGAAATTGACTCTAAAATGGACTTCTCCTCTTCTCTGTCCCAAAGGAAGAAGACGCTCGGTTTTACTTGGATCAAGTGAAACTGCAGTTTGGCAAACAGCCTCAGGTCTACAATGCCTTTCTGGACATAATGAAAGAGTTCAGGTATCAACGGTGAGGAAACGTTTTCATTTTACAGAAAAATACTGTGTTATTACGACACACAGCCAAAGTCAGTCAACTCAGTGTTCAGAATCTACATTTTATGAGTTATAACTCGTTCAGTCCTACCTTGATCAACATTGTCATGGTAAGTCATTTCTACAATTCAGTACTAATAATAGTTGATAACAACAGTTTTACTTCAAACAAACGTCCCATTAAAGCACTAGCTACCCCTCCACTAACAGTTCCACAAGAACAGTGTTGTTGAGACTTTTGTTCTTCAGCAGCTAAACGCATTGTTTTGTCATTTCGTGAATTCTCAGAGAGCACGATAACTAGAAGCTGTGCATGACTTTGTGTGAGTTTGAGGATTTAGTCCTGACTTTTAGTCATCTTTAAAGTCGTGTAATCGAACAGCTGAATCCATAATAGAGTCGAATAGAATCTAAAGGCAGGTTCATCCGTTTCCGAATAAGTGTACCAAAATGTACATGTAGAGGCTCCTCAGTCGGTCCCACCATCGCTGATACCTTCTGAAGAAGTCAAGCTTTGTTGGACTGCAAGATCGGTTCTCTTTGATGGCTTGTGTTTTCTCCTACCTGTACCAGGTGCTGATAAGGTTTGATAGAGTAAAAAGCAAACGACAGAATATAGATTCAACAATCGTTCACTGACTTATAAATGACTTATTAATTCCTACACTGTGGACATGATTGAACAGACGATTGAGTTATTGCTGTTGTCATTTGTCTTGTCCTTGTTTTTTGAAACAGCTGCACTCAAATTACAGACGTGATGATGACAGTCAGGGTACATTTTAATTCATTCATTCATTCATCCCCCCCCCCCCAGTATTGACACCGCTGGGGTCATCAGCAGAGTGTCACAGCTCTTCAAAGCTCACCCCGTCCTCATCGTGGGCTTCAATACCTTCCTGCCACCTGGATACAAGATCAAGGTCCAGAAACGTGTTGCCGGGTGAAAAAGAAAAGTGTTCTTTGCAACAGAAATCATGTTGAATTTGCTTGTGATGAAGCATTTTTAAGTCTGTCATCATCATGCACTCTGATTTTACAATTATTTTTCCTTTCAATTTATTAAATTTTTCTATTGTATTCAATTACCCAGGATATACAGTTATCTAGATTCATTCTATATTTGTTGTATTATAACCTATTTCTTTATCAAACTATTGAATCAAGCTATACTGTATTAAATACAAACTATGTCAACGTACACATTCGTGAAGCTGTGTTTTTTTGGCTTACTAAGCTGATTTATAGGTAATTTAATGTTACTCGTTTTCCATTAAGCGTTTGTTGAAATCACAGTTTGACTGTCTTGTATACTATCAGGCATTTATTGAGAATAAAAGACGGGTACGAATAAAAAAAATAATAAAGAAAATGTACAGTATGGAGAGATAAGAAGTTAAAACAAAATCAATAGGTGAACAAAGTATGAATCAGGAATAAGATCAGTTGTTTTATTTATATTTAATAATCCAGCCAAACTCTGTGTTGTCTAGACAAAAATGAATTTCAAGCTACGACACATCCGACTCTCACTCTAACCTGAACCAAGTTCACCTCATTCCAGGGCTAGATAATGAATACCAGTAATTTCGGCTGACAGCTGAAGGTCCAAAGCATCACTTTCCTCTTGAAATGCAGAGGCGGTGGCTCCAGGAACGCGCCCACACTGCAGCGTACTTAACAAGTACTGTGAATTTGACTGTTGGGTTTCCCACCACACCAAAGTGAGCCGTGTAAGCAACGGTGTTTCTCTCTCAACAATGCTTGTTCTTGGGTGTGGTATGATGTCCTCGGGGGGGGGGGGAACCATTGCTCTTTGTATGTTGCATTATCCCTGTATGGCACTGCGTCACGGGCCCCGAATCCTACACCTGATGGTATGTTCGCAGAACAAGAGCGATTCATTCGAGACCCAAAACCTCCAATCTCCCTCCTAAAATGAAGATGTTGAAACCAGGGAAACAAACCTCGAATCAAGAATTCTGTTTATTGATGCTACTGCTGAGCCTTTGACTGCATAGATCTGGAAGCAAGTATAAGTTTGAAATCTTTGAAACTTTACATTTTAACCACATGAGACTTAACTTAGTAGTTTTTGAACTGATGGGGACGTTCGTGAATGCACAACCTAATATCAAGAACGCCTCGATTCTTCAAATTGACAATTTGTAATTCGACAGAAATGTAAAATCGTGGACAGCTCTTTGACAAATCAACTGTGAATAAGTTTCTCTTCATAAAGTATTTGTTTTGCATCTGCAGGAAAGTGTTCAAGGATCACAAAGTCAGCCTCCCACCAGAAGCTGCTCCATCGTGTATGAATGGATTTACTAACCTAGAAGGAACAGTCTCATTAATGTGTGTGTTTTCATAACTGTAGTCTACAGAAGAGGTAAAGTGCATTTAGTGTGATTGTTTGATAGCAAGTGATTAAAGCAGAAGTTTACCGAACAACCCAACCTTAAGGTGAAGAGAAAAGGCATCTCTGCCATTACTTTCATTCATGGTTTAAGAGCATGAGCCACTCAGTGATCATTGTTCCAGTCTATTTTCATTTAATTGTATTACAGTTGCATCTATGGAATACCACCCACCGCCGAAACTGCTTACAAAGGTCTCTAGAGAAAAGCTTCTTTTAAACCGCAGTAACAGATTAAATTAATGTCAACAAATTAAAAATCTTCTGAATAATGCGTGTTAAGATAAGTATTATCTTGTGGTGTGGTAACTTGAATTAAGTGGTTATGAAATTAAAACAGTATTTAAAAAAGGCTTTAGTTATTTTGTAGATGCACAAATACACACCAAACAATTTGCATTTATTTTAACAATTTATATCTTATATTTATGATTCTATATTTAAGTTATTAAACATATCTGCTGCAATGTACTGCACATATAAAATGCAAGGAAGGGCCAGCACAATCATATTTTATTATATTTTAATATATATTATAATTCATATGAATAAAAGGTTTATGTGGGGGAGAAGCTGACGAGCAAAATGAATTAGGGCAAAGACAAATACTGAGGCATTGATGGAGTGAACGTTACCTTTATGATATTTGACAAGTGCAATTAATGTACAGACAGTGGTGCAAGAAGTACTCATATTTTACCTATAAATAAATGCAGTCATAACACAAGTAAACGCATCTTGTTTAAATGTTTACTTAGTAAGTAAATGTAACAAAGTGAAACCAAAATAATTTAAGTATCAAAATATCAAAGTAAAAGTTATTATAATACAGAATGACCCCTTTCACTATATTTTCAAAATAGTATGTGTGTATACATATATTATATAGATCTCATTGTATTATTACATTATTATCATTGACATGTCAGCAGCATTGTAATAATGTAGCTGGTGGGTCTAATTTAAATTAAGCCTGACTGACAGGTTACAATTATAACAATGCATCATATTTTATTTAACTTGTTTTTGTACATTCAATCCTGATTATGCCAACTAACTACAGCTGTCCAAAAAAAAGTAGAGGTGGAGTAGAAGAACAACGCCTAAATAAAGAACAAGTACTTCAGCACGTCAGCTGAGTAAATGTACTTGATTACTTTCCGCCACTGTTCCCAGTCCTCTGCTCCCGCAGTACAGATGTTGAGTTTTAGACGATAGTCATGGAGACTCTTCTGTTGTTTCTCTGGCGCTGCCTCGGTTTTAGCGGGTGATATTCAAAATAAAATGACGCGGGTACTAGTGTGCGCCAATGCCAACGGAGGGGGGCGTCGCCAACTATTTTGTTACAAACACGAATCCGGAGTAAGGAGTCTTTTTCCTGGGTATGTAACAGCTGGTTAAACTAAACAATATTAACAGTGTTGCCGATGTAACAAGTGAACGATGTTTGTGTCGAAGCGCTTTGTGGGGCAGTCGCGCCTCCGTATGCTTTTTGTGTCCTTAAATTAATTGAAGGGGGCTTTTTTTTTTTTTGGTGTAATGGTCGACTACAGAATAGCCCCCAAAAAAATGTGCAGGACGTCATTTTGTCGGGTAGTAAACAACCTCCTCGCGCGCTGCGTGGTGGTAATGTGAGGCATTCCGCGGTGTGGAAGTCGAAACCTTTCGTCTGCAGCGTTGTGTGAGCATGTAACGCTGAAGGATCGGTGGAGGTGGAGGAGGGGGGGGGGGAGTTGTTGTGGTGAGACATGTTAGACGGTTTACTCCCCGACTATTGAAGTAAACAAAGAATAGGATTTGTTAAGCGCGCGCTCGTCCTCTCTGCAGGAAAAAAAAAATGGGGCTGCGTGTTTTGTTTTTTGGGATCGCGGCGCGGAGAATGGCGTGGCTCCTCCGCGCCGATGTTTCCACACAGCGAGCCGACGCCGTAGTTCCCGTTCCGTTTGACTTTGGCATTGTTTGGTAAGGGCAACCGGATCAGCTCTTACCGGAGAGGGGAGGGGAAAGGTGCAACGTTAACCGCCTTTTGCCCCCCCCCCCCTGCTGTAGCGTTCATTGCGAAAGCGTCGATTTTCCAGATGATGCATTTTAGTGCCTTTTGTTTGGCGAGTGCAGCCTGTAAATACACACGTCGACCGACGCTGAGAGCAGGAGGGGGGGGCTGAACCTCCTCACCGTGTAGCTCGGTGGTGTGTGTGGGGGGGGGATCGCCACAGCCCGCAGTGCGTTGTCTTGCATGTTTTTGCACAAAACTTGAAAACTGATACTTTTTAAGCGGCTGAAAAAAATAAATCCTATATTGTGCGTTTAAAAAAAACAGCTGTATTTTTTTTTTTGTCAAATGCCGGTCGGCTGGTGCATGTTTTTTTTTGCAGAAAGGCACGCAATTTGTGTGGTTTAAAAACCCAGGCGATAGTGGAGTACTATGTGTGCTGCTGCTGAGTCCGCTGCCTGGGCTGGAATGAGGAATCCCGAGCTGGCTGTTGCAGCTCCGCCTGTCGTGGGCGATGGTTTATTTTGGAAGTCCCACCTTTTTGGGATTTGCAACGACGGTCGGATGCGATGATTGGCTGAAGCGTCCACAAAGAGGCGGGACACGAGTGCAAAAGCAGACTCCCTCCTACAAAGTCACGTGTTACCAAACTCCAGGAAGTAGCTCGTTGTAGATAGATGTTGATATAGCTGATGAACTCTAAATAGAGCCAATCACAGGGCCTGGTGATTTTATGTGGTCTACATGGTTAGTGTAAGTCAAGGAGGTATTGTATTATGTCGTATTGGTACAGCAATAGGATTGGTTGCCTAGATGAGTGTTGAAAGTAACCATATAGTGAATCTATATATGCAAACGGGTATGTAATACACACCGGGATGGATTATCAAGGGCCACAAGGTGATAATGTTGTGTCCTGAAATGAGCCGATGCATCAAAATCGAGTTTCAAGACCTTTAGGGGCCCCCAAATAAGTTTATCAGGTCAAGAAAATAATAACGATAATAATACTTTAAAATACATATCTATCCATTAGTATGTTATTAAAACATGGAGGGTGTGAGTTTGTTTGTGTATACTGTGAGAGAAGGCACAAGATACTGCAGTTGCCCAGTATGGAAGTCAAAAAGTGCATTTTTCCCTTAAAGTTTGATGTGCATTTTAGCTTTAACGTATAATCCAACTCTATTATTATTGTTATTATTATCACTATAGAAATACAAAATATCCCTCAGGAATATGTTAGATGTGAAGCAGACTTGTGAAGGATAAAGAGGTATGTCACTCTTTCAATAGAAAAAAAACTCCACAAAGTCTAATTTAAAGACACATTAACATTGCACGGGGGCCTTACTTAAATGTTATACTAACCACACATAATACAGGCGGGACTGTTCACACCGCTGGTATTGTCGCGCTTCAAATCAAAATGGGCGTGCATGGTGGCGGTGAGAGAAAAATTATTGATTGACAGTTCAAACTCACAACCCGGGTTCATTGCCCCGCCCTTCCGTGGCTGCACTGATCGAACTGACCAATAGCGCCCGCCTGGGGGCGGGGCCATATTTATATGAAACCCCCGCCTCCCTCCCAGAGCTAACCGAACGGAGATTGTTTTCCTCTCTCGGGGAGAGATTTTCACTTTGCAGCCCCACAGCTTGAATTGTTTATTTTAAATCCACACGCCACTGATAAGTTGCTTTTCGCACATACGTCACTTTGGCATCTTCAGGTGCAGCGGTTAACCCACAAATAACGGATTATCAAAGCATCATTTGGGATCTTCAGCTTGCTGTTTGGGAGAGGGGTGAGTTCAGCTGAATTCATTCAGCAAGCTAGCACAGCTATAGCTACAGACCAACCGTTAGCAGACGTTTTAAGTGCACCACACAGAGAATCGGCTTCTCTTTGCTTGTCACTCACTCGTAACTAGACCCGATAGGAGTTCTCTTGTGAATCGATAGCTAACGCTTGCTGCAGATTAGCCTGTTTCAGCAAACCATGTCGCTAACGGCTAGCTGCATGTGCTTAGCCCCTGTCGGCGCTACTCATGTTGTTTACATTAGCTAGCTAGCAGCTAACTGGCAGCTCACAGCCCCTGTCGACAAAACGAGTTATCGGTGTGGATAATATAAAAGAAAATGCTTTCGTATACTTTTAAGCTGCATAGGCAGCCAGGCGGACAGTAAGTCAGCTACTTTTTCCTGCTTACCTGTCTGAAATGGGAGTTTAATTTTGCGGTAACCCCCTGCACCACGCTCTAAATGGCGGGCGTGGGGAAAGCGTCGCGCTGTAACTCGAGGTCGGTGCTTGTGTTGCCAGGCCATAAAGGGGATGGTGAATCGCCGTGGTCGACTAACTGTTATTAGCATGTAGCTAACGTATTTGTCTGTACGTGACTATAACGTCACTACACCATGTGGAGTTGAAGGTTTCTATGAATAATGCAGCTTCGCTTTCTTTAGGAGCGATACTTTTTAGTCGGAAGCGTCTCAAGTACACTTCAGCGAGACAGCCATTGTGTCACTTCTGCTCGATATTTTGGGTAATGCAACGTAATTCATTCTTCTCCCGTCGGTTTTTTTTAAGCTTTGTCTTTCTTGACGCAATTCATTCAGATGCTTATGGTGTTGTTGCTGTCTCGAGGAAGTTGTGAATGGCAGACTGACTCCGACGCTCCCACAGCACCTGTTTGTTGCACCGGTGACGTAGGCGGTCTGTAAAACTCTCGGTCTCCGCAGCCAATGAAATGCTTTCAGTGCAAGTTCAGTCGGATGCATTTAGTCATCGCTTTAGCACTGAATGAGCAAAGAGTTGTGGGGATAAAATTAAAGATTTTTACATTTATGTTATGCAACATAGTTCTTCTTTACCATTTGTAAACCTAAAGCTGTTTGTGACATTTTCACAGTTTTGTTTTTGCAAGTTCTGTCGTTCTAAAGTCTAAAGCCTTCAAATAATGAAAGTTATTTATAGCAAGGAGGATAAAATGTATGTAATGTAATAATGCCATGATCTTTAAGTCGGCCTTTCTGAGACCCCCCCCCTTTTATGAAATAAAAGTTAAAATATCCAAATAAAGAGATTGTATACACAAAAGCTGTATATTGTTGTTTCCCTAACTGCTTACTTTCCCCTAAATACCTCCCTCCAATCTGCTCATGCACACACAAAGTCTCCTTGTTTTTCATACTGTTGCTCCTCCGTCTCTGCAGCCGTCCTTTGGTGACGTAGCTGCTCTGTTGTTACGTACATAGCAGGATGGAGCTATTCAGCACATCTCCTGTGTGTACTATTCTGGGATTGGTGTTACCAGAGAGTCTCAGGACTTCTGCAAAGAAAAGTGTAATCAGACACACACACACACACACACACTTAATCTTAAGTCAGCGTGACCTAGTTCCCCCAAAAAAAGTTCCAAAAGTATAACACAAACTGACAAGTCAATGAATCAATACGCTCCATGTAGTTCACCTCTGTGAACCCTCAGGCATCTTTGTGCCACTAACAGCATTGGGTGTTTCATTGGCTTTATTATCAGAGACCATGGACTCATTTTCTTCCCAAGCCAAACAACAGAAATGGCACAGTGTGTATCCATAAATTCACAGCTTAAAAAATGACTGCCACATCCCTTCAACAAAGTATTGAATGACATCTGATGATTTAATGGATTCTGATGACTGCCAGTGTGAAATACGGTCCATATGCTTGTTTGTTCGCAGGTCTCTCAGCTCTTACGAGAATGAGTTCATAATGAAGCGGCGACTGGAGGATCAGGAAACGGTTTTTGCGTCCCAGCAGCGGCGCCTCGTTGGCAACCCGGAGGCGTTCCAGCATCGCGTCCTGGCCCCCGCTCCAGCCCCGGCTGTGTATGAGGCCGTGTCCGACAACATGCAGCCCACAGCAGGCGTCCAGTACTCCGTCCCCCAAGGATACCAGGTATACTCTGACTTTTAGATTTAGAACCAGGTCAAATACAGCAGTTTTAAGTCACCTGTTGCTCAGAACTCAGGCTGTCCTTTTAAACGTTTGTGTTGCCTGTCAGAAACTGAAGCTCTGTTGTTGTTGTTTTTTCTATAAGCCATCAGCATGCCTCACTTTTTATGAAGATAAATAACTGTACATACATATTTTCTGTGGTGATTCTTACCAGATATACTAAAACTACTTTCCGTCATTGTCATAGGTGTCTCTGCTTTCCCAGGTTCCCACCGTGGCCCAGAACAGTGGCGGGCATGGGCACACCCCGAACCCAGCCATCCACGGCGGGTCCCACCACCACAGCCCGGCAGTCCAGTCACATGGGCCCTCAGTGCTGTCAGGGCACAGCCACACAGCTGCTCCACAAGCTTCCGCACAGGGCCAGCAGTTCCAGAGGCTCAAGGTCAGTCAGCCCGTTTTATTTTGACAGATTCTTACAGTCCAATGGAAAACCTGCAAATGTCAAGGAATGTTCACGCCAGAGACTTCAGTGAAAATAAATATACAGACGGTTCATCTGTATCACACAAACATCAGATTTTCCCCCTTAACCCTAGATGTTATTGTGGTAAATTAAAAAAGTGACGGTGGGCTAAATGGTCACTGTTGATTTGTTAAATGAAGTTTTGGTTCTTTTACTGTGTAAATGTTTAATATCAGAATCAGGTCACTGCTGCCAAAGTAAACGTAGAAGTAAACGTCAGATTGGCAGGTTGTTGAAATTGACTCTAAAATGGACTTCTCCTCTTCTCTGTCCCAAAGGTAGAAGACGCTCTGTCTTACTTGGATCAAGTGAAACTGCAGTTTGGCAACCAGCCTCAGGTCTACAATGACTTTCTGGACATAATGAAAGAGTTCAAGTCTCAAAGGTGAGGAAACGTTTTCATTTTACAGAAAAATACTGTGTTACTACGATGCACAGCCAAAGTCAGTCAACTCAGTGTTCAGAATCTACATTTTATGAGTTATAACTCGTTCAGTCCTACCTTGATCAACATTGTCATGGTAAGTCATTTCTACAATTCAGTACGAATAATACAAATAATAATAACTTAATAATAACCATTCCCACGTGTCCCAAAAAACATAAAATGCCGTTGACTTGTCTTTTACTCCTGAAAAAAATATTCTTTTTTTTTTTTTTTTTTAGCTTCCATAAAGACAATTATATAACAATTTCCACTGACCTCCTTTGCTGAGAACGGTCAGTCTGTTGTCTCTGTCAGAAATGCATTTGTTCAGAACAATCTAAAGTTCAAAGGTCACATACAAGCTGCTCTTGGTTTGGTAAAACTCTCAATGCTCCACAATGTTGGCAGCTTTTGAAGTCACATCCCAGATAGAGCAGGATGACAGTTGATTTCAAACACAAGCTGCAGCCGCATCTGTCAGGTTTGGAAAATATATGCGGATGAATTTGTGACTGATTCTCTGGAGATACAACCAAGAGACACGCGAGTTAATTTATTCTTCAAGTAGAAACATAATACAGAAAGAGCTGACAACAATAATTTAACAATAGAGGTATAATCCAAGAATCTAAAGGCAGGTTCATCTTTTTCAATATTTACACGTAGAGGCTCCTCAGTCAGTCCTACCATAGCTGATACTGACCTTCTGAAAAATGAAACTTTACAAAAAAAAAAAATTGCAGGATTAGTCAGGGTACATTTGAATAAATTTGGTCTATTTTTGTTTTTTTCCCAGTATTGACACCCCTGGCGTCATCAGCAGAGTGTCACAGCTCTTCAAAGGTCACCCCGACCTCATCATGGGCTTCAATACCTTCCTGCCACCTGGCTACAAGATTGAGGTCCAGCACGCTGACCTGGTCAACGTGACCACGCCTGGTCAGATCCACCACATCACCCCGCACGGCATTTCAGTCCAGAACATCCCCTTAACAGGAGTAGTTCCCCTACATCCTTCCCAGCTCCCGTCTGCTGCGACCACCACCGCCGCCCCCCCGCCCCTTCTGATGCAGCCCACTCCTGCCAAGATGAGCAAGGTGAGTAATTCAGACCAGCGAGTGACAAAACAATGCAAAAAAGCTCTCTCCATATATATTGTTATTCCCATCTCCACGGGGTTTAAAAACGTTTTGCAAATCTGGTGTTTTGCGGTGCAGCAACACGTCTAAAACTTTTCATTTTGTGGCCTCCCCCAGCCTCTTCAGCCCCAGGCATTGACACCGAGCAGTCAGAGCAATCCGTCCATCCCTGCGTACACCTCTCCTCGCTCCCCGCCCATGCAGCTCCACCCGCCCCTCAGCGGGACCCCCACTGGGCCGCCCATGCAGAACAACCAGCCCGTGGAGTTCAACCACGCCATCAACTACGTCAACAAGATCAAGAACCGCTTCCAGGGCCAGCCCGACATCTACAAAGCTTTCCTGGAGATCCTCCACACGTACCAGGTCAGTGGCCTGCCGCTGAAAGCCGTAGTGATCAAAGGATCGTATTCTTCCGTTGTCTGTGGGGAAGAGTCGGTACATAGCGGTAACCCGGCTGTCTGTTGTGGTCAACATTACGATTCGTCAGCCCAGAGACTTTAGCAGACCTCTGGGTCTTACCAATGTCGTCACGTTTTGGGAGGAGCCACAGAATTCGGCTGAACTGCAGTTTTTAAACCAAGAAGACACAAACAAGCTAATTTATTAGCAGAAATATGTTTATGTGTAGTTCTCACATACTTTGCCAACAGGAATCTATATGATTATGTGTAAGTGCTGCACAATTCTGGGAAAAACTGTCATTGCGACATTTATTTTTCTACGACATGAAAAGTGCAGCCCAAAAATAAGATGTCGTGTGTACTTCCTGTTTAAGGAAGGAACCGCTTGACCTCATGTTTGTAATGAAACCATTTTCACTTATGAAACTTGAACTGTTGCCGTTTCAATAACTTGACCGTGTCCAAAGTGAGCTTAGCGACTTAGCTCTGTTTGGCCCTGCGGGAGAAGCAACACAACCACAAGTTTGACCCGACTCTCAAAACTTTTATCAACAAATAAGAAAAGCTGCAAGTGCATTTAAAAATGTAGATGGGAGGCCTTTGCAGCCTCTCATGTTCCTCAGTTTCAGCAGTAAGTTCAAAGTGAACGTGTGCTTTTCCACTACAGAAGGAGCAACGTAACGCTAAGGAGGCTGGTGGGAACTACACACCGGCTCTGACGGAGCAGGAGGTGTACGCCCAGGTGGCGAGACTCTTCAAGAACCAGGAGGACCTGCTCTCAGAGTTTGGGCAATTTCTCCCCGATGCCAACAGCTCAGTGGTGAGCAGAGACCCTCGTCTTCACTTCAGTGCAGATGTTCAAAGTTGCTTTTAGGATGGGCTGTTTCTCTCTTATTCAGATACTTTATACCAGTTAAACATTCTGCATTCGACCGTGTTTCTAAACACGGACTTGCTGGAATAATCCCATCGTATCTGGAGATCCAGAGTCAGGTGGAGCGTATTCGTGTACCCTCGTCTTAATCCGCGTTGTGTATTCTTCATAGCTGTTAAGTAAAACCACAGCCGAGAAGGCGGAGGCCGTACGGAACGACCACGGCGGCACTGCCAAAAAGCTGCAGCTCAACAACAAACAGAGGCCCAATCAGAACGGCTGCCAGATCCGCCGCCATCCAACTCCCGGGACCACGCCCCCTGTCAAGGTGCACGCACGCATCCTCACATACCGCTGAAGCTGGCGACCCCTCCTGTTTCCTTTTTATTTCCCGTCTGTGCTTTTGAGATGACTAAACCGATGTCGTCTTGTTGCTGTTTTGGTAACGCTGCAGAAGAAGCCCAAGTTACTGAACTTGAAAGATTCCTCGGCGGCAGAGGCCAGCAAGCATGGAGTCGGAACAGAATCTCTGTTCTTTGAGAAGGTGAGGGGCTTTTTGTGCGCTGTTTTATCTTTGTGTTCATGTGAAAACAAACATTAATTAAATTAAAGGATATGAAGGAAGAAGGCAGTCACTAAGCAAGAATAAACCTGAAAAGTGATACTGTTTCATATTGATTTGACTTATCAAGTATTTATGAATGGTTATTTAATGTAGTTTTAACATTCTGGAACCTTCTGGAAATCTTGAAATCGTGAAGTTTGTAAGACTTCAGTGAAGTAAAACTTTCCAAGATAAGCACAGGTCAGTTATGTTACGGTATTTTAGTCGGTCACGTACCGTTCTGACATTTTATTTCTCACTTCAGGTGCGCAAAGCCTTGCGAAGTGCAGAGGCCTACGACAACTTCTTGCGCTGTCTGGTCATCTTTAATCAGGAGGTGATCTCCAGGGCTGAACTAGTGCAGCTGGTGCTGCCCTTTTTAGGGTGAGTCCTCCGTCATCTCACCTGGAAAAATACTTTTTTTTTTTTTTACAATTTATTGTATATATCATACGTATGTTTTTCACTTAATTATGTTATACAGAAAATTCCCAGAGCTGTTCAACTGGTTTAAAAACTTCCTGGGATATCGGGAAACGTCCCACATCGAAATATACCCCAAGGAACGGGCCACCGAGGGCATCGCCATGGAGATTGATTATGCTTCCTGTAAGAGACTCGGTTCCAGTTACAGAGCTCTGCCCAAAAGCTACCAACAGCCCAAGTGCACCGGCAGAACTCCCCTTTGTAAAGAGGTAAGAGCGGGAAAGTGTGAGAGAATGTTGTCATTTGTGTTTTTAAAAGTCAAGTTTTTGTTTTAAACCCTACGACAATTTTTCTAATAATTCGATGACTTATCTCCATGTTGATGTGGACAGATTAATTATGTCTAATTCTAATTTAAAGATGACGCAGTGTTTGTTTCTGCCTTGTCCAGGTCTTAAATGACACCTGGGTCTCCTTCCCCTCCTGGTCTGAGGACTCCACGTTTGTCAGCTCCAAGAAGACTCAGTACGAGGAGCACATCTACAGATGTGAGGACGAGCGCTTTGAGGTGAGCAGGAACATTAAACATGTACGACTTCTCTGTTGACGTCACCACATGGGGGGGAAACTAGCTGTTGCATTTTCCTCCTCCGGGATTTCTTTCCTTAAACTTCCCCGAACAAAGACTTCTGACTTACTACAGTGAGACTCCTCAGTGGCAAACAGCAGTTGGCTATTCGCAACTGGTGGGCCTCATGCATATATTTTATCATTTAAAAAGCTATATATTTCTATGTCTAAATGTGATCAAGAATTCACATAAATGTTACATTTGAAAATCACCACTCCAATCAGGAAATGTATCAGCCAAACGTGTTCTTGGATGATATTATAGAACTGGATACGCCGCCGTCGGTTCATTTTCCTGTGGACACGTGCGGTATTGCAAGGAAAAGTTTCCCAATAGATCACTATCGTAAAAGAGTTTCAGAAGGTTGAGACCCGTTACACAGTTTGATTTTGAGCTCAAGATAAAGGGCACACAGCAATGGATATTGAACGCGCCCACGTTTTCTCGCCCACAGTTGGATGTAGTGCTGGAGACCAACCTGGCGACCATCAGAGTCCTGGAGGCGGTCCAGCGGAAGTTGTCCCGCATGTCGGCGGAGGAGCAGGCCAAGTTCCGCCTGGACAACACGCTGGGCGGCTCTTCAGAGGTCGTGCACCGCAAGGCCATCCAGAGGCTATACGGAGACAAGGCGTCCGACATCATCGATGGCCTGAAGAAAAACCCTGCTGTGTCTGTCCCCATCGTGTTAAAGAGGTGGGAGTCGAACTTACTCCTGAACAATCGTTCTTTTACAATATGTGTGTTTGGAAATGGAGGCAGTTTTTGCTTCGTTAACAAAATGCATAATGTTGCTCTGCCGTTGCGCACACATGAATCGACTTTTTGCCTTCTCTTCTAACCAGGTTAAAGACCAAGGAGGATGAGTGGCGGGAAGCCCAACGAGGCTTCAACAAGATCTGGAGGGAGCAGAACGAGAAGTATTACCTCAAGTCTCTCGACCATCAAGGCATCAACTACAAACAGAATGACACCAAAGTGCTTCGATCCAAGTCCCTGCTGAACGAAATCGAAAGCATTTACGATGAGGTACGTTCCTCTCTTCTGAACCTCAGTGGCGTACCAGCACGGAATCTGAATTTACAGCCCATGTTAGCGTTTAGCTTATGTAATGTCTGGTTTTTATGAACATAAACTGTATCTCAAATGGGAAGATTTTAGAATTACACTCATCTCAGGGTCAACATATATTCTGTGCATCCAAAACGCTGACATATACTTGTTCTTGCATCGCAGCGCCAGGAGCAGGCATCCGAGGAGAACACCACGCCACCCACGGGCCCCCACCTGACGCTGGCGCACGAGGACAGCCAGATCCTGGAGGACGCCGCGGCGCTCATCATCCACCACGTCAAGCGACAGAGCGGCATTCAGAAGGAAGACAAGTACAAGATCAAACAGATCATCTACCACTTCATCCCCGACATGCTGTTCTCCCAGCGGGGCGAGCTCTCCGACGTGGAGGAGGAGGAGGAGGAGGAAGAAGAAGAGGAGGAAGAGGAGATGGATCTGGAGGAAGGCGCGTCCAAAAAGCACAACGGCGTCCCCGGCAGCAGGAGCCCCTCCAAGTCCAAGCTGCTGTTCAGCAACACGGCGGCGCAGAAGCTGCGCGGCTCCGACGACGCCTACAACCTTTTCTACGTCAACAACAACTGGTACATCTTCCTGCGGCTGCACCAAACGCTGTGCTCGCGACTGCTGCAGCTCTACGGGCAGGCGGAGCGGCAGATCGAGGAGGAGGTCAGAGAACGAGACTGGGAGAGGGAGGTGCTGGGACTGAAGAAGGAGAAGAACGATAATCCAGCCATCCAGCTGAGACTGAAGGAGCCCAGTGAGTAACAACCGACAGACCCTCGCATGCTTTATGTTCTTAAAGGGACAGTTCACCCCACAATCACTAATGCATAGATTCCCTCTTACCTGTAGTACTATTTATCAATCTAGATTGCTTTGGTTTGAGTTGCAGAGTGTTTGAGATATCAGCCGTAGAGATGTCTGCCTTCTCTCCAATATGATGGAACTAGGAGGCTCGGCTTGTGGTGCATAAAGCACCAAAAACAATGTTTGAAAAAAGTCAACAGCAATGTGTCTTTCCAGAAATCACGAGCCGGCTACTCAAGATAATCAACAAACTATTTTCATGATTTCTGGAAACAGACATTAATGTTGAGTTTTTCCAAATGTGTTTTTTGGTGCTGTCTCGTGTCGTTATTTTTGAGAGGAAGCTGACGTCACTACGGCCGATATCGCCAACAACTGTCCCTTTAAATACAAACCAGACTCTTTCCCATTCATGACGGAGCAAACGTTCTCTATTTCTCTCCTGACATCTGGGCCACCGTCCTGCTCGCTAACACATAATAGACACAAGAGAAAAATGTTCCAAACATATTTGTAGGATTAATGCAAACAATGGACATGACAAGAGAAGGGGATCACTAGTTTTATTGAAACTGATAATTAAACGTATATAAATACATTTACAGAAAAGGCAAATAAACAAAACTAAAAGTGGCTGAAAATATCAAAACTTACTGAATATTGAACCAATGAATCAGATTTAAAAAATTTAACTTCTGCCAAAGTAAGCAGCGCTTGCCAAAGACGATTGATTGAAATGCCGCCAGTCTTCCTGTCTTGTGCGGATCAACGCAGCGCCATCAGATTGTTTATTTTAACATCATATTTCTTCTCTCTAGTGGACATTGAGGTGGAGGATTACTACTCGGCCTTCTTGGAGATGGTTAGGAATTTGCTGGATGGAAACATGGAGGCTTCTCAGTACGAAGACTCACTGAGGGAAATGTTCACCATTCACGCTTACATCGCCTTCACAATGGACAAACTCATCCAAAGCATCGTCCGGCAGGCAAGCATCCGTTTGTTCTCTCACCTCCAGTTGTTCTCGTGTCGTTTGGCAGCCACACAGAGCCTCCGTTGGCACAGTGTTGCCCCACTTTAAAACAATTCCTTCTCTCCATCCAGCTCCAGCACATCGTGAGTGATGAGATATGTGTCCAAGTAACGGACCTCTACCTCTCAGAGAGCACGAACGGCGCCAGCGGAGGAACCGTGTCCACCCAGTCCTCAAGGAGCTCTGCGGAGGCCACGTACCAGCGGAAAGCCGAGCAGCTCATGTCTGATGAGAACTGCTTCAAGGTGAATACAGAAAGTTCCTACAGTCACTGGAAGTTCTGTAGGAAGGGGGATTACGGGTGATGAAACATTGTGCAGACGTTTTGAAAATACGGGAATTGGTTCAGTTGAAGTTCATTTGAGGAGAAGTTCTTGAATTACTCATTTTCCACAAGGCTGCAGAGTGCAACGTGTCTTTAATTAATCCAAATAAGGACATTTGTTTTCCGGCAGAGAGGAACAGCCCACACATACCAACTGAGAGCATGAGGATTCCTCGTATTTGTGTGTTCGCAACTAATACATCTTCACATTGTTCAATTAAACATTAAAACTTCTGAGTGAAATAAAAGCAGTGCTGTGCATAGTACTCGATTGGCATCTAAAGCGTCTGCAATTATGTTAAAAATCAGCCGGCCTGTTCACTATGAATGTGTTGTCTGCAGCTTCCCAATTATTAAAACATGATATCATTTCTTTGAAGTTGCACTGAATGTGTAAAAGCAGCTGAAGGCCTGTTATTAGAAGGTTGAGTTTAAACACTGCAGGCCACTGATTGGTCATATCGGCTACAAATGTCGCCAACTCTGAGGGTTTATTATCCGCAGTGGAACAAGAAGTATAGAAAAGTCACGCCATGCAGTGGAGATGAGGCTTAATTAATATGTTGATGTTGCGTCTCAGCCCTCTGACCTCTCAGGACATCCTGGCTTTATAACAATCTTTCACACGCCGTTTTAATTTAGCGTCGCACTCGTTTCCTCTCCGTCACTTCCTCAGGTGATGTTTTCGAGGAACAGGTCGCAGGTGCAGCTCGCGGTGGAGCTGCTCGACACAGAGGAGGAGAACTCGGACGAGCCCATGGAGGCTGAGGTAAGACACCGTTACGTCCTGTCAAAGATTGTCGGTTTTCTTTTTCTTCTATTTTTACAAACCAGTTGGACAAATAGAGTCTGTGATAGCTGGCGAACTGACACAATTAGAAGGACTTGGGGCCGTGATGTTTTGGCTTTTGACTAGTAATGAATTCCCACATTGATGTTTAGTGGCAGTGAGTGATTCTCATTTGGCTGCTTATGTCACAGTAAGTGAGTAAGTATTATATTTGAGTATTATCGTCATATTAAATGAGGAATCTAAATACTCAGTGAATAAATGCAAATAAAAGTTGTTTTTACATTTTGTCTAGTAAGAGGGTCTACTTTTCCAGCTGGAGTGGAAAAACTAGTAAGGACCTATTGCCAACCTTTTGGTAATACTGGTGTTAGTGGGAGTGTTTACGTACCTAATTTGTGTCTTAATTCTGCGCTCTACTTGTCCTCTGTTTGCAGCGTTGGTCCGATTATGTTGGACGCTACTTAAACCCAGATTCCACCACACCTGAGTTAAGGGAGCACCTCGCTCAGAAGCCCGTTTTTCTTCCCAGGTGAGTTCTCACATCATTTGTTTTTCTCAAATTTGCAAATATTATTTTTGAATTGTGAAAGCACTTTTATGTCTTTTGACGCAGAAAAAATAGGGTGATGTTAATGGTAAGGAATTTTTATTTTACTACATAACATCAGAGTATCTTGCTCAGTATACTGAACACATCGCCTGCTATGAAAGTCGTCGAACACGAGTCCTCTTGATTCATTTAACTCCAATCGATTTTGTTGTGACACATTCCTGCCGGCTCTCATTAGTCACTCTCATCACGTTTGTCTTTACGCTCGTAACCAGGAATCTGAGACGGATCAGGAAGTACCAGAAGGGCCGCGAGCAGTTGGACAAAGAGGCCTGCGAGGGTGGCAAGAAATCCCTGGAAAAGGAGAAAATGCAGTGCATGTTCAAACTCAACTCCTACAAGATGGTGTACGTCTTTAAGTCTGAGGATTACATGTACAGACGCACCGCTCTGCTGCGAGCTCACCAGGTATTCACCGCTTTTTCCTGCTGCCGTTACCTGAAACATCACTGACCTCCGAAGGACTTACTCGTTATTCTGACTTTACTCCATCTGTGTTATAGGTGTAGGGGGCGCAATGAGGCGGTTATGTATCAGAAATAGTTATGCGATTTGAATCTGCGGTTTGACCCTTTTATAAAATCCAATCTGCCTTTTTTATTAAAAATTCACAGAAAATACATTTGGCCAAGCGACAGATTTCCTAAAGATTAATTAAAAGTTTCGCAGCATATCGTAATCTTGATAAACCGATCTAATAACAGCAAAGATATGCAAACGTCTAAAAAGATAGATGTAATTAGTAGTTAAAGGAATAGTTCAACGTTCTGTGAAAACGCTTGTTCACTTTCTCGCCGAGAATGTTGGATGATAATATTAATACCGCTGTCATATCTAAATATGTAAATATGGAGCCTGAGTCAGCAGCCGGTTAGCTTAGCTTAGCAAAAAAGACTGAAAAAGGGAAAACAGCCACCGTCTGCTCAATCCAGAGTTGATCTTTTACCGTACAGATGTGAGGATGTGAGAGTAGCACATTTTAGGCGAGACAGGGTCTTTCCCATAATGATAAACTATTCCTTTCAGTTCAGTACAAACTAGGCCTATATAAACACTGTTTATCGGGCAAATAGACGTATAGAGGCGCGTAACATACTGTATATCACAGCTGAACAGACAGTCTATTGTTTGGGCTCTCAGCCACCAATGAGGGGAGGTCCTAATCATCTCTATCTGTAGAAGTCGCTGTCTACCCGCTGAGCGTTCTAACAACATCCTCTTTTTCCTCAGTCACACGAGAGGGTGAGCACACGGCTGCACAGGCGCTTCCAGGCCTGGGTGGACACGTGGGCCAAGGAGCACGTCACCCGTGACATGAGCGGCGAAACCAATAAGTGGCTGATGGGCGACGTGCGCGAAGGCCTATTACCCTGCACCACCAGCCGCCAGCCGGAGATCCTTCACTTCGTGAACATCAACAAGTACCGCGTCAAATACGGCCCGCCCAGCAAGGCGCCGTAGCCGAGGACAAACAGGAGAGAGAGAGAGACTGATTTCTGGGGGTGTTGGGTCTGAACAGGTCAGGAGTAGAGGTAGGGCCGAGGGCTTATTAATGTGTTTTTAAGGTCGACATGGGAGCACAATTAAGCTAGCTACCGTGTACGTTGCACCCGGGGCGGCAGGATTACTGATTTTACCAGCGTTTTTAGCTGGGCCCATTTCTTCGCAGGGCCTTTGGTGCCAAAACATAGGAATCGTCACGACCCGGTCGCAGACCTGAGCTCTTACCAGCACGCGGAGCCACTCCTCGCGTCCCTGAGCCTTCTCTACGGGGCTCAGCGACGTCAGCGGTGAGCCTGTGAGAGATAGAGTGGTGCTTTTTTTTTGTACTTTTATCACAACTGAGCTTCGGTTTGGACCATTTTGTCTGAAGCCACCAGAGTAAGCGCTCCACAGAGGTGAATCAATCATACAGGGATTTCTTTATGATAGTGTTATTCTACAGTATCCGTGGAAAACAATATGGTGGACAAGTGCACTTATTTAGAGAGAGGAAAACGTCTTAAACAGTTTTGTTTCACAGATTGAAGGTTTGGACGGGAGCACAACAAAGTCTGAGAGATCTGGTTCTGACATTCCTGCGTTACGGCCAAATCACAATTATGTACCTATCACAAGACGGAGCGACGGTTACACTTGCTCTTCCGAAACACATGGCAGCATTATTAGAAACTGTGCCTGAGCCCCAAACAGTACTGTCGGGGTAACATCAAAAAGCACTGTTGCATTTATGTAAAAACAAAAGCTGAAAAAGAAAAAAAACATTTGCCACACAACACTGTTTGGTCTCGGACTGTAAAATTGTATAGCTTGTGAATGTCAGATACTGACATGTATTCCAGTGTATGTGTTGTGTATATATATATATTATATATAGTTCTATTAACACAAATGATCCTCGCCGCCCTGGAAGTCAACCGTTTTAAAATGCCCTCTGCCAATACACCAGCTTGTACACACACACACACACACACACGTTCGTCTCATCCTGGGAGGACTGTCCACATGCCGTTCACGTTGTAAATACACTGTATATAGTCTCAGACTTTTTATGACAGATCTGTGTTGTTGTGCTAGTAATACTTTCCAAGCTTACTGTGGACTTTAGTGATCAATGGCTAAAGTTAGTATGTATATGAAAAAGACAAATGCGAGACCATTTATTACAGTTTTTACCAAAGGGAGTTGATTATAAAAATAGCTGTCCCCCCCCCCTTTGTGTGGTCCTTTATGTCTTTACTTTTTAATTTCTGTAGTAAACATGTGGAAAAGTAGAAATGTATCCAGGTCTTTCAGTTTTTATATATGACAAATAACTTCTGTTTTTTCTTCTGAATGTGACATTTGGTTGGTAAAAACGAAAAATCACTGCCCCCCCCCCCCCCCCCCCCCTTTGACAACCGACACCGTCCGTGGTGATGCTGGGATTCATTTCATCTGTCTTCAGATGGATAGACTCCACAACGGTCTCACCTTGAGAAGCACGCCTCCCTCCCTGGATAGATTTCTGCTGCAAACATCGGCCCACGCCATATTTTTGATAATGGAAGAAGTCACTCGAGCATGTCTTTAGTCCCTTTATTTAGACATTATTTAAAGTAATAATAAAAACAATATTTGTAGCCTACGGAGCCCTTTGTGGAGTTGTTCATTGGTTTTTTTTATTGGTTTTTTTTCACACTTAACCTCCAATCATTCGTGTTTCAGCGGAAAGAGAATCTTTTTTTGGTTTACCTTTTATCAAATAATAAATATACACAGATTAGTCCTGGTTTTCTTCTCAGATACGGTATTTACATTTTACTTCCTGGTACTTAAGACTACACGAAGCCTCATTCACATCAGTTTAGACAACTAGATTAATTATAGTAAGGAAGTAGTACAGCACACAGATTGTGTAACACACAATAGTTCACTTTTAAACCAGCGCCACAGTGTACTTATTGTTGTACTAATTGTACTAAATCATTCAGCTATATCCTCTTTGTGAAATACCAAAGGCTTAAATCTATGATCAGTTTTTAAAAATATGTCTTAGAAGTTATTTTAAAAAGTCGTACATTTCAGTTACAACGGTCTGGAATATTTTCCTCTTGCCTGCTGTTGGCAACAATGTTATTAAATATGTTCAGACTGTGAACTAAGTTGGAATGGACTGTGTATTGTGCGCGCAGAACGCTGTTCAGAAAGGAGTCAAAGTCGGCTCGAAGTCAGCTGTGATGCACCGCCATGTTGCTACGGTAGCCCAGAACGGACAAACCGAGCGCTCTGGAGAAGTTGCTCACCACTAGATGCTGCCAAATCCGACACACTGGACCTTTAACTGAGCTGATGTAATTAAATTGGTAAATTCATCCAGCCGTGTTCTGCCGCTTCTCCAGATCCATATATATATATATATATATAAATATATATATATATGTTTACATATATATATTTATATATATATACTGCTTGGAAGTACTGAAAAATGTAATTATAACAATGAATAATTCTAGTCCATATTGTTCACACTGGTTTTCCATCATAATTATTGTTGAACAATGATTTAATTAACAAAATCTGTGAAGACGTATAGAGACCGAGAGGATTATAAAAAATAATTGCAGTACAGAGGTGGTCTTTCGTGAAAAGATCAAATGATGTATTCCCTTTAGGATCCTGCAGAGGGAGTCCTCCACCTGTCCACCAGCACAAAGAGCTCCTTGCATTGCACACGCAGTATTGTTTTTCACATGGGAGGAATATTAAGCTTCCTTCACGATGAATTAAACGCATCTCATGACTTGATTACAGGTTATTAGTTAGTCTTTCAAAAGTAATCTCTTCATTAAATGAAATGGAGAAAAACGGAAAATCCACACATTTAAAAAGGAGAAACTAATTTTAATCTGAATTGCTTCAGTAATCATTTCATCAAATATTGAGCGAGGATTTTCTGCTTGGATTTACTTTGACTAAATACATATTGCACGTGTTCAGAAACTGGCCAAAGTCAATTTTGGGTAAGACTGGGATGCAAATGTAGAGCCATGTTGTCGTCATCTTAACTCACCATACTTAAAAGTCAGTCAGTCAGTCATACGTAAGTCAAAGGGCTCTGAAGAGTCAACGAAACTATATACTTTGAAGTTATCATAACATGTGTAAAACAAACCAAACTCCTTATTCTCAAACAATAATGAATATTTTATTTTCTCACTTTGTTATTAGTGACATGAGAGATGAGACATGACAGATATCTCTTGGCAGTTTTGCGTGAGATTCAGATCTGCTGGGAAACTGGCCTCTAGTCAGGCCTCTATGGGTGGTCCCACATATTGTACAGTGAGAGCAGAGAGACTGAACATGTCCCCGAGTGTCACCACCCTGACAGTACCTGCAGCTTTCAGCCCCTTAACAAAACACTCAAAGACACACACACACAAACACACACACACACACACACACCCTTCCTTTACCCACTTGGCCGTCACGGTGCTGAGGCCCTGACGAGGAGTGAGGCCGACACATGCCAGCAGAGCCCTCCATGCCTCCCACTGGCAGCGCTAACAATGAGTTCCTCAAAGGCAGCACCGGCTGAGGGGGAGGGTTTTTTTCCCCCTCAAAGCTCTTCTGCGTGATTTCTTCCTTGGAGTGCACACTCCTGAACTTTCAACAGCTTTCAGCTGCCTAATGTCGGCGCTTCCGCAACTTCTGACTCGGAGAGCAGAGCTATTGTCGCTACTACAGAGCTGGTATTGTCCCTCGAGCTCGGAGGCCCTGGCACCCACAATGCAGAGCAATTAACTCACTGAGGCTGACCACGTAGATTTCTGTTCTTCTTTCTTGTGTGTGGGGAGGCATGTTCTTTTCTTTTTTTACAGTGTTAGCTGTATTTCAAAATTCAACAAGCTTCCACTCTTTTACAGAAGAGTACTTCCTGAAGACAATCTTGGCAACCACGACAAGAAAGTTGACAGCATTGGGATGATGGCAGCTTCTCAGTCTGTGTGCACAAGACATCAGTAGCGCTGCTAAATAAGGGCAGATTATCCAAAATGATGTATTTTTAGGAATGGTTTATAAGGTTTGAAGACAGACAGATAAGAAGCATGAATTGGAGCAGCTATAAATATTACAAAGCACTCGTCTGTTTTTTTTTCACTGCTCATCTGTCTCACAGTTTCACGGGTGATTTCTATCCATCCAGAGGCAGTGTTCTTGTCCGTATGAGAGGATCTTTTTCAGTATGGTGGTGGATGCACAGCCCAGCTGAGGTGTCTCTGCATTGCAGGCTGATTTGTCTTGATGGAGAGAAACCCTGCAGGCTCCTCTCCCCCTATAAAAGGATTAGTGAAGTCTGGCACTCTTACCTAACCGCTGCAAGCTGCTGGCCGGAACAGTTTCAGCAACTTGAACGGACCAGAAAAAAAACCCTCTCCACCAACTGTTCTAACCTTTAGATGGACATTTTACATGCAGAGTTGTCAAACACAAGAACGTAACTTATCGTAGTCCACCGCGTTCCGGATGTAGGGTTAGGAAAGTAGAGAACGCAATGCACCATGTGGCTTTAGAGATGAAAATGTTGGTGTCGGTCCACCACTTTGGTCCAGACTGAAATGTCTCGACAAGCATTGGATGGATTGTCAGGGAATTTGGTACACACATTCATGGTTCCCAGAGGATGAATCAGAATGACTTTGGTAATCCTCTGACTTTTCCTCTGGCGCCACCATGAGGTTCACTTCTAAATCTCTGAACTGTTGCATGGATTGCCACGAACTTTGGTTCATACGTTCATGACAACTGCAGGAAAAACAACTTTGGTGATTGTTTTCTTCGGGGAAAGGGTCACGTGATAGGGGCGGAGCGAATCAGGGAAGGATATGCCGGGACTGATGAGACCCAATCAGGAAGCAAATGTGAGCGTGAGCGTCATTGTTCAAATGTCTACGTTTAAATACAATCCCAGAGTTTTCAAACGGGGTCCGCAGCGTTTTCAGAAGTCTCTGTTTCAGGGGTTCGAAAACGCCGGAGTAGTGTGAACGCTTACAGCGTAATTGAAGCAAAAGTTATGCGTTTTAAAATGTACTAGTGTGGATGTAGCCTGAGGTTTCAGATGGTGAACACGGTAAAGAAATATACTTGCTGATCATCAGCATGTTAACATTGTCATTGGGGGCGAAGTTAGCCTGCTGATGTTAGTATTTAACTCAAAGTGCTGCTGTGCCGAAGAAGCCTAAGTTGATTTTTTTTGTCAATTTTTTTAATTACGGTCAACTTAGTATTCTTCTCACACGATGAAAGTATTATCTCATGAACATTACCAATTGGGACATGTCTTTTAAATCACATTAAAACTCTTAACTAGTGATTCATGTTTAGATTTATTCACAATGCTGTTTTACTGTGGCTCTGTCCAAATCACTGACATTTAAATCAAAATCACATGTGTTTCGTATCACAATCGATAACAAACAACAGCATCACTGCAGAGATTTACAACCTCTGTTGGCCTCTACACCTGCTGCCACGTTGACCATGATCTCGTTTGTTCTCACTGCTTGTAACAAATTGTCATAAATGACAATATTGAGTATAACAAGGACATGGTTTCAGCAAAGATGTGGAAACCTATATAAAACCTTTTGGCTATAGGAATACAGAACCAGAGGACAAACAATAAGCAAACACTGACTGTGTGACAGTTATGATGTGAACTTGATTGTGCCGTGATCACTGTTCCCCGTTTGGCTGCAACTCTGAATTGTAGATTGTCCCTGAATGCACCCCCATGCATGCGTTGCGTGTTCGAGAATTAACTATTTATAGCAGGTTCCTGCAGGTTTGTCGTCATTCCCTGCTGAAACATCGCATTTAGAATATTCACCACAGATATGGGAGAGATGATCTGTGGTAATCTAAAATATGTGAACAATAGTTAATAGGCTAAACATGCAAAATAATAATCCTGTGTTTGCCATGTAATACACTTCGTCATCATTCTTTTCTTCATCTTCTTCCTCCTCTCCTCTCCTCTCCTCTCCTCTTAGCAGACATTGGACAGAGGTACCAGAGTACTCTGAATATGTGCGTGTCACCCCCTCAGAAAGCATTTATTGAGACCTAAGCGTGACTAAATATATCCCCAGATGAAAGTCATTGGGGACGTCAGAGGCACAAAGCATGCTGGGTACACACACACACACACACACACACACACACACACACACACACACACACACACACACACACACACACACACACACTTGGCTGAACTTGACCTTTTCCATCCTCCCTTGGTGTTCATGTGCAATACATGTACGTTAATGTGCTGCATGTTACACCTGCTACACTGGAGTGGAGGGTGAGTCAGCACCATCTTAAATAAAGAAATGCACTGATTAGCATTTTCTGACATTTTTTTAGGCTCGTCCTGTAGAACTTTAGCAGCTTCGTGACAGGCCACAGCTAGTATCACTATTTTAGTAACGCTTTCTAATAATGCATCGTTTATAAGGGGCTTGTAAGTTCTGACTTATTGGTTTATTTCTGTTTAATACCTCATATATTAATGGTAGTAATTGTTGAATTTGTAGATTAGTTATAAGCAATTGCTAAAAACTAATTTTGGGTCGCCAGGTTGTGAACAATCTCATTGGCAAGTGTTTATCATCTTCATAATAATGCAGTATGTGATGGATGGTAATGATTTTTACTTTTTGTCTGAATGTTTCTCTTCTAAATTTATTTGGTTAACCCGGATGTGTCTTTAAAACATTCCCGATCATCGGACTACTTGTGTTTCTTGCTCCAGCGAACCTGTTTTTTTTAACGTTGCTGCAGCGTTCCCACATCTCAACATTTCACTTGGTGCATATAAATGTTATTAACAATAGGAGGGGTGACCGAAGAACCAAGTTGTTTAAAACTGGAATGCACTAATTAGTCCGAGTCTTATTTTGCAGGAAACTTAATGGGCTCTTTTTTCGTCAGCGTCCCAAACTCCAAAATCCACTTAGGCCCGAGGAGGAGCTACACTGGGACACCAAGTGGAGACGAGGAGGGACACTTTTGTTTTGCTTGTCTTCAGGAAGCGGCGTTGCGCGCCACTGTACTCACAGAGGCTCCACTGTTTGGGGCCCAGAAGAGAGCAGTAAGACAGGCGGAGGGGCCCCTTCGCCGACAAAATGGAGCATAAACACAACAATCCCTTTATTCAGCTGTTTGGACCTGCCATCTGAACAGCGGCTTGTCATTAAATTAACATCACAGCAGGCGCGCGCCCTGGTCCTTGCTTCCCGGAGCATTGTGGTGCACTCGGGAGGAAACTCATTCTTTCAGGGGATACCAGGTCAAAAAGCAGGGGCGGTATAGACGCGTCCATGAAGCCTTGGCGTTGAGGAATGGGAACAGTCGCCGTGCCGCTGTGTTGGTCCTCGCGAAAGGCCGAGCGTTGAAAGGACAACCTTTTAATCCCTGGCAGCCGTGAAGGACAGAGACAGATTTGCTTTTTGTTTTTGATGTCGTGCCCCTTTCTCGCCATATTCACCCACGAGGACAAGACTGGAGTCCACGCCAAGGGTGAGGCTGCAACACATTCCGCTGCAGTGAAGCTGTGGCTGTGTTGGCCCGGATCATACACTCATGTGTCGTGCACCTGCACCGGGGAAGTGTCTTGAATAAGTTGCCCAATGGTTTTCCAGTTGAAAGATTTGTATGGAAGCAGTGCACCGAAAACAATAAATTAGCCGCCGAGCAGCACAGAAACACTGTTTAAATAAAACAAAAGCTAAATTATTTGTCATGATGAAAGAGTCTAAATCTAGATTTCTAAGTAAATGGAATATAGTCGATGTGCACAACCTGTGAATGGGTTAATTTGTAGCCAATTATCTTCAAGCTTTCAGCAGTAAAAAAAAAAACACCTCCATCTCGGCAGAGGAAGGAAGAGCGAGTACAAGCAGATTAAGAGGAAAGTAAAAAAAGATTCACAAGTGAGCCGCCAAGGGCCAATCAGATCAGTTGTCCCTTTTATAACATAGTCTGTCTTCTCCACCACCCGCATCACGTACACTGATCGTAGACCAACTTCAGATGATGGGCCAGGTGGTGCATCTTTACCAGGAGCCTGAATCCTCCCTTTTCACTGGACTTTGTTTTCAACATTCTCGTCTCTCTGTCTGAGAACCTTGTTGGTGAAACAAGGGGGCAGCACAGGCCGCTGGGCAATCGGGTTAGAAAGACTCGTGAAGCAAAAGAGGTCAGATAGATGAAGTGACCACAATGCTTCTGTGTCTGCTCGCTCCAATAACATTGCCTCCACATGACGGGCCCTGAGGGGAAAGTCACACGAGGACAACTTTCCTCCTTTCTCACTTCTGTTTAAATTCCAAAATACATCACGCAAAAACCATGCCCCTCCCTGAATAATAAAACCCACTGCGAAGAGTGAAAGCTCTTAATGCCGCCTGCCTCCGTGAATTGTCATGATGTAAATGTGCAGCCGTGGCGTTAGTCACGCTGGAGCGACTGAGCCCCGCTTGAAGGCTTTTGACTGTATTTGCTCCAGTCTGTCTGGTCTTATCTCTCCGCACCACTCTGTCTTTAATCGTGTTGCTTTAGAGCTGTGTCAGACACAAAGACGTGTCTCTGGGGAAGAATCAGTGCAAGTGACAAATAGCAGCGTGGAGTGTGAGGCAGGAGCATGATGGGATGTGGGGTTTTAAAAGCCAGGGCTGGTTTAAAGGGGGCAGTTTAGGGCTTTTTAAGAAGTGTGACTGAGTTCATCAGCAACTGGGAGTTCTTGTAGGTTGCTCTGAACAAGCACCAGCTGTTTTGTCTTTCAGGAGCATAAGTTCATCGGGCTTTTTACTATAGTAAGGCTGGTGGGAGTCAGAGGTTTCTCAATAAATTGTGTAAGATCCTTTTTAATCTTAAATTTTCTTTTTTTAAAAATGTGTCCACTATTATAACTGCTTACAGCCTGATACATCAACGCTTTTGTTCCCAACGCCAGAGACTGTTTCGATCCCAGAAGTTGATCTCCGGCCCCTAGTTGTGTCACACAAGTTACCCTCCACTTACGGGGGAACAGGACATATTTAAACGATTGCATTTGTCTTCACTTCAACAAGAGTTTGCAGATTAAATCCCTCTTTGTTGATACAATAATACCACCTTACCTTGTGCCTCCATTCAGTAGCTGCTCTGAAGCTTTGTATCACATCACAGGATTCTTGTTAGGAGATGGAGTTTGCCACGTTGTCCATTTTGTCTTTGCACTTTAAGATTTTTGAATGGTGAGAAAGCGCAGCTGCACTGGCTGGCTCGAGCGAAACCCAACCCCGGGTCACCGCTGTGATGTTTTGAGGTACTCTAGTGCCATGTTGCATCACTGCTGCACAGGATGTCATCACTATTTGTCAGAGCTTAATCTTTACAACTGATGAAGCTCTATCTGCTGCTGAAGACCATGTGATTTCATCAAAAGCTCCAGAGCAGCTACTAAATGGACCCGAGGTGACGTTTCTTTCGTCAACTTGTAAACAATGAAATTATAACCTCCATAGTAACTCACTTGGTGTTTATTTAAAGATGCTCTGTGGTGTTTTCGACAACTAGTGGTGCCATGGAGCGATGCATGCAAGCCCCGCTGTTCCACTGGTTGACAGTTGGTGGCAGTAATGTGTCAAGAAGTGTATGAGACTACATCAACAAAAGGAGGCAAAGAAGAAGACTGCAAGCCGATGTAAGTAATGCATATTCTTAAAAGTTATTTTTAAAAAGTGGTTTTATGACGAAGGAAATGTTTGTTCGGCTTCTGGAAACATTGAACGTGAACATATGTCTGTTTACACGATAACTCCATGTGGGTACATTTTAGCATATCATTTAAAAAAAGAGGCGCTGCTACTGTTTGTTCCGTGTTTTTATTGTTTCCTGTCATCCAAACATGAATACTTGATCAATGCAACTGATGACTAAGTCCTACGTACACAGCTGACACCAGGGTTGCAGATATGGACACTGAGATATCCAGCGACTGTACTGCAGACACAATACTCACTACAAGAAAACCAGATTACAGAGACATTGCTATAGTTTGTGGAGACTATGCATACTGATACTGAGAGAGATTACACAGGAGACTTTGCAAATGCGTTTAGCGCGTGTTAGCATGACAGAGTGTTGTTGGGGTTTAACGTGTTGTCGTGGTCCAACTGGGCGTCTGTCTTGTCCTGATGAAGGTTAAGGGGCTTCATTCCCGGCCGTAAATCCGCGTGCACACTACGTCGTCTGCCCCGAAGGTCTGGAGGAAACAAAAGGATAATTGATAGTGAGTAGCCCTCACAGTCAGCTGGCAGAAAATTAGTTAAATTAGCGACACATTTTAAAAGCCATTTGCTTTTTAATCCAACAAACACATGTGACAGTAAGCCTCCCAGAGCTCAGTGCTGCAACTGAACAACTTGACAGATGGTTAAAGCTGCATTTATATCAACGGAGCCAGACTGGTGAAGCAGGCGGCTTCGCCGAAATGATTAGTCAAATACATGCACCGGTACCTGAAACAACACACACCACTGCCTTGCTTTGTTTAAACCCAATGCAAGGCAGGATTTAAACATTTCTCTCACGCTCTCTTTTTTTTATTCTGTCACTTTTTGTGTGTCAATGAATGCCTCTGAGTGCCTGTATCCCCATTTGTACAAATTATCATGTGAAGACTACTGTACAAAGACATGCAAACACTGTTTGGAGAGCGCTTAGGGAGGCGGTGTGTGTGCTATTTGCATCAGGTTTAAACACCTTTGCCTTTAGACGCGGCCTGAATGACGCGTCGTAAAAACTAGTTTGTTTCTAGCAAGCTGGACCTCACGAGTCTCGTCTCTCTTCTATTCCCCTTTTTTAAAGGCGTCTTTGAATTCAATTCTAAAATGCACAAACTCAACTTGTTTAAGGACTGTTTGATCTCATAATGTCAAGGAAATCCTACCAACCAATGACGTGTGTCACAACATCACAGTCAAAATGATGGCCGTTAATGTAGGTCACACTGCAAACAATTGATGATGAAACCGAAAGAAGCTGCTTCATAACGGATTAATGCGTCCCTTGAATGCACAAGCTTGAAGTGATTGAGTCCAACCCTCTGATCTGCTGTCATTTGTTTTCGTTTTATTTCAGGCAGCCGGAGAAAATCCACACGCCTTTGGCCTTAAAATGTTTTCAGACTAAACCAATTAAACGGATCATGCAAATCGTATGGAAATATGCCCCACTTACAGTGTGAACTGCCACAGCCAATCAGACCATTGCTTTATGATCGCTCGTCCTCCTTTGGGTCTTGGCGCTCTATTGTTGTCTGGAGGCTTTCATTTTGGATACAGATAGATGTGATTCAGATTCAGACCGTGTTTGTTTTGGTTTTTCCAGATGCTTGTCCCAAAAGAAAGATGTTGTCTGGGTGCAAAGATGACTCTCGTCTCTTTTTCTAAAGAGAGGCTTCAAATCTTTAGGTTAGACAGTTTCCGAGCAGGTGTTTTGAGCTATGATGCCATTTCTTAACGGACAACAAGATATTTGGTCGAATTGTTAGTTTGAACATCGAGCAGAGTAGTTCATTCGATTTCATATTGACACATGTAAATCCAATCGCAGTCAGATATTGACAGAAAATATTACGTGTTGCAGTTTAGAGAGCAAAATATACTAAATACAAAAGTACATTTTCTCTTGTGTGTTATCTTATAGTCATGCTCTAATTTCAGGAAAGCACTGACAGCTGGGTGCAGACTATTTACAGCTTCAGTGCAAATCTTAACAATTCAATTCTCCAGCTACTCTCTAGTATGCCATGATTTAATATACAAAGTGTGTATAATATACATATATATAGAGATGTTTGCAGGGACTTGACACACAAGGTATTTGTTAACATTGAACTGGAATCAATGCCCCTGAACATAATCCAGGCATTATATATTATATATGTTTGCCACTACCATCTAATTGGGAAACAATTTAGAGATATATAAATGTAATTTCGCGAAGACAGATTTGGAATTTTCACTTTCACTTCCCCAATCGATGTGGTCATCCCACTTTCTTTGCGCATTATTATCCTTCAGCTTACACAGACACTATCAAGCAGCTCTGCCACCAAAGTTCGGCCAGCTGTCTCAGGTCAACGGTGACAAGATTTACTTGTTGGTGTTGTCGTGGTAACAAATACAAGATGCATCTACTGAGAACCAATCTCATACCATTTACCTATGTCTCGTCTGTAAAGCCGACTATGTGATGGAAGAATGTGTCTCCGTGTGGCTTTTCGCTGTGAACACTGATGAGAAAATGTCCAAACTGAGACGCTACAAGCTGCACCGTAAACACGGTTCGTCTGCAGGTTGTACGATGGTGTGACAGAAGGGAGGACTGAGGTGAGAAGAGCAGAGAGACGCAACATGCTGTCACAACTCGGCCAGATCAATCTCCATTATAGGGCATGAATGCTTCGGCTCCTCCAGGGCAGCCGGGCCAAAGTGTCACCAGAGTGGCAGGCGCTGTAACACATTCTGCTTGTATAACCCAAACAATAGAAAATATTGAATATGTTCTGGCTTCCTCTGAATAATGAGGAGCTTCTGTTTGAATATTGAGATGCTATTTAACATCAAGATGATTAAGAAAAATGCATTTTTAACCCTTTTAGATCCCATCCACGGCGATATTCTGCAATATATTTATTAAAATTCAATCATCTTTTCTTCCTGTAAAACAAAATATATAACGCGTACTTACGTGAGCTAGCACCAACCAATTTCAACCGATAATATCATGACCAATCAATCTGCAACTTTTAGCGACATGGAAGGTCCTCTGTGGCCCCCTATCGTGCTAAACTCTAAGCCCGCCCACATTTTAGCAGTCCAATCAAATGCAAAGGAATTTATTTAAATCCCTCTTGTACACTGCTCAATTATTTTGTCTGCTTCTTCCAAATACTTGCTTCTGATATAAAGCTAATCAAACATCCTGTGATTACTTTTTCAGCATCTAAACCTTCTGTGTTATCGCTTCGAGCTTTTGCCTTTTGGACGTTCATCTTACAAATACTCTGGGAACAACAAAGCAGAGCGTGGGAGCGTTGAGCGCTCAGAGAGGAAAGCTGTTGAGTCCCTGAGAACTCTTCGTCCGGTCCATTGGTCTTGGACGGCTCCCCTGCACATCGTTCGGGGGGCTTTACACCCATTGACTTCTGCCCATATTAATCTAGCTAAAGACAGAGGGTATTACTGCGATGTCAGCGTAGCAGCTCCCCTTGTTCTCCTTTCAACATCTCTCTGCAGGGTGGATGAAAGCTCGGCTCCTAGGGAAACGGCCTCTCTCATTTCCTTTACGGATGAATCTCCAGCGTGACTTCATGCACTCCCTGCCTGGTTTCATTAACTATTTCTCAAACAGAGGACACTAGCTGCTCCAAAATCCCATCTTCATGCATGCACCTGATGTCTTTCTAGTCTCCATGAGAACAAGCCACGTAACAGACAGCCCATACAGATTAGCTATCAGGTCGCACTCTCTCTGTACTGGGAATAACTTTGTGTCTTCGTTTTGTTGGTCCAGCCTGAAATGAGAGTTCATGAATCGCCTGAACTCCAGAGCGTTTGTCTTTGCAAAGACTGACTCTCTTTTTTTCGTTCCAAAGCAGTAGTCTATCAAGAAGCTTTGATGAGTCATTGCCGTGCGCTCACCAGTATGAGCTCATCGCCGTTGAGCTCTCGGGTCCAAAAGGTTTTGGGGCCGCTACCATCCACCAGAGTCTGCTTACAGTACATCTTGTTCTCCGACATCCAGGTGGCGAGACTCTGCAGGGGGGGAGAGGGGGGGGGGGGGAAGGTGGAAAGGTCAGTGTGATGGTGTCAGTGAAGGTAGAAACACATCAGCAAGGCGTACCCTTAAAGGGTCACGTAATGCCAGGCTTTATGCCTGCATCACTGATTGGTGTGGTTAGAAATGAGCTCTGTTGCGCCCAACAGTGATGTCACAAAGCACGGATCACCAAAGAACATCCGGACAGACCAGACGGTAAGAACAGTGGAGCATTTAGAAGCTAAACGGACCGGTATTTCCTTTAAGAGTTGGTGGAAACCAGTTAAAAGAGCATGAGTTAAAAGAGAGTGACAATTGGATTTACATTCATCAGGTGGAGAAAAAACACCATTTCATCTTATTGTTGCTCCGGAACAGCAAAATAATGCTCCAGAGTACAATGATATCTAAGACAAAGCCAGGTCCTTAAAGAAACCCCTCCCAGACGAGTGGAGGCAGCTATAGCAGCAGATTCACTCTCACGGTTCATGAATGATATTTTCAACAATCATACTGGATATAATATCCATATATTTTTGGCCATATATTTCCCAGCCTACTTTAAAATGACATTTGTCCCATGCTAATTCATCCATGGCCAGCCCTCAATGAACAAAGCTATATAATACTATAAAATCCTCTTAGCCCTTTGGTCGATCAGGGTCTCCATCTGCTAATTCTCTTCAATAACATTTCAAATGACTTCAACAGGATTAGTCAGACTTTGACTTCAGGACTAATTTCTCCTGAAGTAACTGACTCAGAGAGCTAAGAATCCATAAAAGAGCAGCACCAAGGTGACCCTGTGGCGCTGATTTGTATTAATGGAGAGGATTTATCATTTTGTTGAGCTTAGGGTCCATTAGCTGAGCTCTTATTTCGTTACCTCAACTGTCGAACACAAAAGCTGTCCTGTTCGAGGAACAGTTGGACATTTTGGGAAACAATTTTTTTTACTTTCTTACGGAGGGTAAAGTGAAGGGACTGATAACATGATCATATGTATCTGTTAAAGCCAGGAGACTGGCAGTCTCTTTAACCAAAGTGTTAAAATAACTTAGTGAGCTTTAGAGGTGCTGGTGGGCAGATGGACGGTCATGCTAGCTGTTTCCAGAATTTAGTTAGTTTTAGTTAGTTGGCTTAGCTTCATATTTGAGAGATATGAGAGTTTTATCAATCTTCACCAATCTTCAAGTCAGTATGCAGAATTCCCAAAACATCAAACTGTTACTTCTATTTTAGAGTTAAACTTCCCAATCAAGCCTTTAATACAGAGATTAGTTTACAGGCGTTGGCTTCACGTTGCTGTCTGACTCTGATCATATTTTCCCACACTGCCGATGTCCGTTTCTCCTCTCAATGAAGCCAGCTGCATGTCCCTTTTCAACATAGCATCTCAAGCTAGTGATCCCGCTCCAAAACCCTGGAACTGATCAAAGCTGCGGTTGCTTGAATCCAACTCAACGAAAGTGAAATCTAGACGGGCCTATCATGTGATGCCGTCATGTTTTGTCGAGCATGTTCTTGCAGATTTGTAGTGTTGCTCAAAGGCAATTTGTTTGGCAATTTGTACAATGTTTGTATTTTATTAACACCCCTGCTCAATGTTGGACGGAGCAGTAGCCTTTGTCTCTCAGAGGCAAATGTTAATCACCATATCAAAGGTAAGGAAAGCCATCATGGATCCCTGCGGGCGTCCGTCCACAGGGTTTGCCAAGCTGAACAACAGCAGGGCTTTTCTACAGCCAGATCCCAGAGAGTCGATTAGCTACGGCTCCATTTTAACGTTAGCATCCGTCTCAGCCTCTGACTCGGATGGATTTTCTCTCATTCTCCCTGTTGCACATTAAGTCACAGACAAAGTGACTTAAGTCCAAATAACACACCAGAGCTTGTGCACACACATTTCAGACCAAGACAAATTCATCCTGCATAGCTTCTTTTTTTTGTTTGTTTTTTCCTTTAGCTTTTTAGGCTACTTCTCAGAACATCTGCTGCCTTTGGCTTTGGTTCAGTCTCTCACTGACTTCCCATTGCTTATCAGACACAAACAGTGTGTCTAAAAGGAGGAGAACGTCTCATTTCCTGATTGGTTTAAAGTTTTTATGTTGGATTTTACAACTTCTCTTTCAGAGCCCAAAATAACACGCTCACTCCGTCTTGGACTCATATCTGTTTGATCACATTATCTCTTGCACGTCAGTGTTTGCTCATCACTTTCCCCACTCTGAGTAGCTCATGCCTCATGCTTAGGACAAAAATATGAGGCAAAGTTGCTCTTTATCAAATCAACTCATATTTCCCAAACACCACGTCTGAGTGGCGAGGACCAGCAGAAGGGCCTTAAGCTGCACTTTCCCGGATAACCACTTAACACTAAGTGCAACAAAACTATTATAACTCTATACACGATTTGTTTGGCTGTGTTGTTCACGGATGAAATGAGCTCCTGTGTTGCATTGCCGACAGTCAGCAGCTCACGATTGTTTGCTTCCATAGAGGCAGCCCTGCACGTCCTGGTCCACGATTAGATGGGTTAAATAGGAATTATAGTGCATTACTTTTCGTAGTAAGTACAAACAGGGAATGAGAAAAGCAACTTTAATACATCCATGATCACTTTAGGCAAAACCACCAGCATTCACTGGTGCTACCAAATCAACCCAGATTATAACTTTAAATATCTTGATGTCACAGACTTGTGCCTGAGGAGCAGACTGAATGACAAAGAACGTTCCAGCCTTTGGAGTAGATTCTACAAATGGGGCCGCAAATCCAAAACCCAATATTTTGTGTTTATCAAAATCATTCCAAAGTAATCAGTCTTTCCACTCTCTTCTCTTCCAACTGATTTTTTTATTTTCCTGTCATTCGCCGCAGGCCTTTTCCTGCCTCTCCATACTAAATGACACTCTGTCATGCTGGAGTCTCAGCCACCCCGTCCTGGACATACATTTACCCATTTTAATCCATTTACTCCAAACCTCTCCAAGGCTGCAGCTCACATATTGCCTTCACCATTAAATTATAGGATCACCCGTCGGGGGGTAAAACGTCCATTATTTGGAAATAAATATGGCATCTTGTCCTTGCACTTTCTGTTAGTATGTGATGAAACTCTTTCGTGGATGCTGCATCTGTTTCTTGAGTCAAATATTTTTATCGACAGGCTGTATTTCTGATCCTTAACATCTCCGCTCTCCATTTTAGCCCCATGGCTTGTGACCGGCTGGGTTAAAAGACTCCCTTTGTCTCCGTCTTTCTGCCCAGAAGTGACTTGGTTTGTCCTGCGCTGGGAAATTAAGTGTATGAGTTCAGATGAAAATGTTGCTGCACCACAGATGCTGTTTTATTTCTCAAAACTCAGCCTCAGCTGCACAAAGCAGCAAAACCTCAAATTTGTCTTCCACCTCCATCCATCAGAGCAGGATCGTAATCGCCTCATCCTGACCCCCACTCTGCACCAACGCCCGTCTGGTGTCTGTTCCTCTGTTGTCTCTGAGAGTGACAGGAAGTCTCTTATCACTGTCTCCTCCTGTAAGTGAGAGGAGGCCGTCTGATCCCACCGCACTCACGCAGATTAACTGGAGCTTTTTAACCTTGTGGCGGTGTTAATCAGCCCTGTGCTCTTCGCCAGCCACAGATCAGCGTGTAATCCCTTTAACCACAGGGGCAGCCGGCCTCAGCCAAAACCCACTTTAGGTTCTCCTGCCGACTCGCTCCACCTGAGAGTCCGCCAACACCCCACACTGCCCCCCTCGCCCCTCCGGGGTACATGGACCAGTGTCAGTGGGCGCTGCCTCCTGCAGGTTTAGCTTCACTCGTGCAAATGATCGCCACACAAAAACACAATGTGCTTGTTTCTGAGAGACACCTTCTTGACTTCCGCTTAATAAAAGAAAGACAAAGTATTCAGTACAACTAAAAATTTTTTTCTATTGGCTCTGTAATCCAATGTGATACAGAGAATATAATAAAAAAATGACATATTTTTCTAAAATTGTAGGTAAATAAAAATATCCACCAAATATGGACACAGTCAACTTCAATCTTGGACAAAAGCCTAAGCGTCTTTAAAGGTGCTAAATGTAAAACTGAGAGCATATGTATTGGCTCTCAACATGGCGACGCCTGAGGCAACGGCTTGCAGCTAACAGTGCTAACATCGCTAACAGTGCAATCATCTGTCACAGGGAACTGCGCATTGTTCCAATGGACCATTATTCTGAAACCAGCTTGTTATCCTGATATTTTTCTGCAGACCCATTGCTCCGAAAATACACACTCTCCATGCAACACGGCTAATCATTATTACTGAATGACGTCAAATATCGAACAGAGAACTTTTAACTCCAGTGTGCTGCAGTGCAGACACAAAACATTGAAAAACAAGTCACTGTCTCAACGCCTTCTGTGATGCTGGTGCTCAGACCCAAACAAGTGGATGTGGCAAATCTGTGATGACAACTCGACTCGAGGCGTCATGTAGCAAGAAGCCACACTGACCGCCGTCTAGCCCTGCCCAGTACCCAGCATGCCTCAGGGCACAGACAGAAGAAGCCACACTGTCTCCTGAAATCAGTCACGTCTGCTCTCCTAGACTACAGTGTATTTTTCAGACTTTAGCTGTTGATTGCTGTTTGACAAACATTATGTGGTGCAACTTTGCATCTGAATGTGTTGGCTGCAGGACATGAGTTCAGCCTTAATGACTTCTGCATTGCTCAAACCCAGAAAGGCAATGTGGTTACCAGAAAATACCTCCCTCACATTTATCAGGCTTTTGACTGAATTCTGTTGAATTAATGTCGTGCATGCACGCAATTACAAATTGTTCCCCTTTCCATGTGCTATATCTCCTCTCCACAAGCATGAATATCACTGCTTTCTGTTGCCAAAGAATTCTTCAGGATGGTGGATTTTCTGTTTTACATTTCAGGATAGAAGCAGAAACTGTTCGGCCCTCTTGGAAGAGAAACTTTGGAAAAACGCTCTTTTTGCCAAAGAGCGTTTCTGTGGTCAGAGCAGCAGTCTAGAGATGCATTGCCGAGCTCAAGGACACTTCAGCAGGGTGGCTGCTGAAACCGTCCAGTTGAAAAGTGGTCATGATTTTTTGTTTTTGACACCAACCTACCTCACATATCCGGTACATGTTGTTTACCCACTGTGTGTCCTCACTGATACCAAACAGGACTCTCTTTCTCTGCAGCTCAGACACCGGTTACTAAGCAGCAGGGCGATAAACAGATGTCAGCCTCTGGACCATAAGGCAAAATATCTCGTTACCTAAAGTCACTTTAGGTAAGTGACTCAGTGGCGTCTCGTCTCTAAATTGGAGCGCTGACTTCCTACATTGTGTGGCTGCAATTGGATTGTTGTGTAAATTGACATCACACCGAGCATAAAAGTTGTAGATTTTTATATCACGATGAAACATGAAAGAGCTCAGTAAAAACGTGTGATTCATTTGTGTTATTTCTTCCCTCAAGACTCATAATATGCTACAATATACAGCATGTATTATCGCGAGGTGGCCAACTCATAAAGGAATACATTTTATGAAGTAAGATAGAAAATCCTAAGAGAGAGAAAACGTTTATGCTTTGGGAATGTGATCGTACGTTGTCGGGCTCAACGCTCGAGCTGCCTCATCCACTTCATCTTGTTATGCAACCTATATATTTATTACACAGATGAGGCGAAAGCCTCTGTGTTGGGATCATATCAGACGTCTCTAAAGTCAGTTTTCTCATATTACATATGACAGAGAACAGCGTTAATGTCAGTGCTTGTATGGTTTTTTTTAATTTTCTTTTAAAAATCCTATTTTATGTGTTACGCTTGTGTTTATGATTTGCTGATTACTGCAAGTATTTCAGCAAATGTTGTTATGAGTTCCAAGGATTTAGGAAACCTTGATGTTCCTAAAAAATAAAAGATGAAAGAATAAATGTCTCTGCCTACTATCCAAACCTGTAGGAGCTGTGACTGTCTACCAGGATGTGAGAAATCCCCCTCAGGGCCTGAAGAGGTTCAGAGAGAAACTCATCCACCCCAACTCAAGCTGCCCTTAATCCAGCCGCACACACGTGAGGCTGATACAAATGGATGAAGCTGCGAGGAGGTATTCATTTTTCATTCAACCGTCTTCAACAGTAGCACGCAAGGTAGCTTTGAAGACCTTCAATACACACATACAAACACACGGAGAATACCAAATGGTGTGAACGTTTAGAGGACGTATTCAATTGGATATCTGTAGATGGTTGTTAAAGAGATGTTTGTTGATACAGAAACAGATTTAATCACTTTAACATCTTACATATGTTGAGGTAAAACACACGTGTGGATGTGGCTCTTGGAATGAAAGACAGTCAATGTATGTCACAGATTAGAAGATATCATTGTGTTCATATTTCATAATAAATACTAGTGGTGCAGGTCATTTTGACTGATTCAAAGCTTCTTTGTAACTGCTTACACACACACTGGCTTGTTTTTGTCATTGTGAAGACATTGTATTGACCTATATCAATGTCTGGGATGCTTTTCCTAACTTTAACCCTTAACGACTACATCCTTTTCCCCAATAACCTCAACCATAAAATACTAAGTCTTCACCCTTAGAATTGAACAGTTTTATCTCACCAGACAGGAGTTGAGTGTGTGAACAGATGTTTGTCTCTGAAACATGTTTAATACAATACACACACACACACAAACACACTTTTTGTCACTAAGTTGGACATTGCATTGACTTGCATTCTTTCCATGGGAACTTGCCTTAACTTTAATCATAGCCACCACACACTAAACCCCAACACTCAAATTAAACTTCACCCAATCACAGCCCTAACATAACCACACTACAAGTCTCAACCCGAGACTTTATCCGTTTAATAAAAGTACACGATAGCACACTAATGACTGTGACACCAACGGTTTGCGGTGCTAGATATGTTTCACTGAGTTGCGGCAGAGAGAATTTTTGCTCTTTAAATATTTAAAATACCATAATTTCTCAATACCTTGCACTTTCGTCCATCCACGGTCTCCTCGTCATATTCTTCACCGACGTGGAAGTTGATCTCGGTGGTGCGCACAGTGGTTGATGTTTTGATGTAGAACTTGTCACCGTCCTGACGGATCTCCACGTGGGGGTTGGAGGCCGCTGCCACGGCCACCTTCCTCAGCATGGTGTTCACTCCTGACCAGGATCAACCCACGTCAGAACAACAACATGAGTCAACATTTTACCAAGATCCATATGGTTTTTAAAGGGGGATGTAGTGGGAGGTTTCACTGTCGCAGAGCAAATTAAATATCCTTGTGGATGTTTTAGGTTAGTCGATCACTATGACTCAATCAATTACAACATGCCGACTTTTGTGTCACTTTAAGCCTGGTTTCTAGTTGAAAAAGAGCCTAACAGACATATCTGTTATTATATTTAATTACAGTAATATGCATTATGTTATTTTTGCACTTTCAAAAATGCAGTTTCACGATTGTTGTCATTGATCTGCTGACACAGTAAACATATGGTTTTGTGTCCAGTAGAGGCTATACCATTAAAGGAGCGTCTACTGACTACAGACGGAGGTCAACAGGAGTCATAGATTACCCCATGACATCTTTAATAATGAGAGACAGACATAGAAGAAAGGCAGGAAATAGGCCAAAGGTTGATCTCTGTTAGATACTGAAAGGTTGAGACATGCAAGAGAAAAATGTGCAAAAGCTGCGTCTCAGTCGTAGGAATATATTTTTTTGTACATTGCTACATTTGTGTCTGATAAAGAGAAATAGAGAGAAGACACTTCTTTTTGTTGTGCTGGAGCTAACATTTTCACAGAAACCTCTTCCAGTATGTTCTGTTGTCTTTCTATCCGGCCCCCTCGACCCCCCCAAACAGATTTAGACCTCTCCGGGCCCTCATGCCAGCTTCTATCAGACTCTAGACCTTAAATATGCTGGCTGCATGTCTCCTTGTATGGTGAACAGGAGCAAAGCCTACATTTTAACCAAGAACGACAAGAAATGTAGATGTTTCATTGTATAAAAAAATTAATAGAATAAAAAACACAATAAATTATTGTTTTGGCTCTGACAGACACCTCAACTATTTCTTGAAATTGAGAGAAATCTGTGGAATTTGGGTGCTTATGTCTGCGTGAGAGATAATCCAACCATTTCCAAAAGAGAAAAGTGAACTCTTGAGGATGTGAGGTCAGGTCAGGACCGACTCGCCGTTTTGTCTGGTGGCTGTGAGAGTGGTGATCCTGCTTGTGGCAACACTTTGGCATGCCCGGTTTCACTCTGCAAGGCCATCTGGCTTCATGTCCTGCCAACGTCCTGTATCTTTCATGTCCGCTCCTACCACCACAAATAACTGAATATATAGAAAGCTTTGTTTTTGCAAACAAGATTTGTGGTGTTGCTTGGTCAACTCCCAGGCATAAAAACATATTCATTTGACAGCTTACACTCGCCCCCACCCACGATCTGAGGGGTCACGCCATGTGGTTTTATAGCATGAAATATGTATGAGCATCAGTGAGCCAAGCAGTCTGTTCTTGTTTCTGGACAATTGACATGTTCTCAAAATGTCATTCGCCAATATTTTCACAAGACGTTTTTATGCATCATGTTTGACCAAATAATTGGCGAAAGGACAATAAACTTCAGCTTTTTCACCAATATTATGACAAGAAGCCAAAAGTAAAGATAATTTCCTCAGTCAGTCCAGCAGTTTGCATTTAATTTGCAGACCCCATTGAATCAGGGAAGTCTTTCAAAAACAATCCACATTTTTACTGGTATTGTACATGAAGTTTGCACTATTTTTTTTACACTCTTTGATCAAATGGGGACACACATGCCTGCTCTCAATTAGCAAACTGTGAGTCTGATCAACTCGTACAGCTCTGTTCACTCAGCGTGTTCACTCCTGGTTATAACAATCCCCTCCTACTGTAGGGAAACCTCAGTCAACAGATAATTATGAGGATGTTGATGGAAAGTGGCGGCACTGGAATCCAATGTAGTTGCCCATCGCAGCTCCCCATTGACCGAGACCTTATGTACGAACGAACGAGTGATCTGCTCCAGCAGATGTGGTTTAATGTGTTCGTGAATGGATGAGGCGCCAGCGACAGTTTCCTTATGGACCTTGTATCAAAACATGGGAAGTGGTGTTGAGGGGAGTTTCTTTTTTCTCTTGTGAATCAAACATAATCGAAACTAAACTATTTTACAGTTGATTTAAGTGAATTAAGGATAGTTTTTGAGGGCTTACTCAATGATTGTAGGGTCTTAAAGAGAACTTGGATTAAAGGACAAGGCGGACATTAATCTATGTTTTTCATAAAATCCCATGAAAAGACCAAAATCATCATTGCATTCGTCTGTCTCTCAATACTTTCTGACTTCCCTACCCAGTCTGTAATACTCCAAAAGCCCCAAGCCCATCGATCCTACTGAAGATGTAAATCTTTAATAACAAATTACAAATACACACTTTCAATACGTTTAGTCATTTCCTAAAACAGCTGGGCATTGTAGATTTTAGACAATGTAACTCGAACAGGAGTAATTTGTGCTTTTTCTGGGGACTATTTTCAGCTGCGGATTAATACGCAAGCTGCAGTACACCAAGCTTTGATGACAAAGGCCATACTTTTTAATAAAAAAACATTGGATTTGTTGTCAATAAGACGAATGTAGAATATCACTCGCCTTATATTTTAAACTATTAAAACAGAGTGTAATACAGCAGGTAGGGGTGTTTAAAGAAGTTGAATATTCACTCAGATACTCAAGAAATCTTCCATGTGTGCACAAACAACTAGACTGTTAATTGTTTCAGCTTTACAACATACAAAACGGTTCACTTTTCACCTTAACTTTTCCAGATTGTGCTAAAACAGGAACCGTTGACGTCTACAAAGTTCTGGGCGAGTTGTCGAAGCGGCTCCTCGCGCTCACACAGTGGGACTCCCTCAAGATGTCTGCGTTATTCTAAAGACACAGCCCTTTGATGTGTCCTGTCTGTTTCAGCAGTCTCGGCGTGACGAAGCACCGCAACACAATTGAATGACCCAGTTAAGCTGGTTCCAAATCTAAACCATCACAATCATCGGTTAAGACGAGGAACGGTGAAAAAGAATGAATAAAGGTGCGACACGAGAGAAAAGCACTGGGCTCCAGAGACCTCCCCTGGCATTGCTAACGCATGCCCTACTTAAATGCTTAACATGAATAATGTTGTGCCCCCCCCTCCTCTCTTCATGTAACAATACCACGTCTGTTGAGGCTAGAATTCAGCATCCAGTGTTTCATATCTCCTGTAAAGAGCCGAGGGATCTCCCTTCAGCAGCATCTCCCCGTAGATCTCTGCGTTCTTGGAGCTTCTTCGAACAATACGAGGTTGTTGGAAGTCAGGCATGCCATTCTCCAAGAACAAGAAAAGCCTTTTTCTATGTGGACATGATGGATAGTCAACCTCATGCAGGGATGTAGCGCTGGCTATGGACCAGGGGCGGGGGGGGGGGGGGGGGGGGAAAGAGACTGGAGGGCTTACCCAAGGCTTTGAGAAGTTCATCAAAATTCTCACTCTTCTTCATCTTCCAGGTGCCGGCAAAGTTAGGCATGTCTGCTTGAGGCTGAGTCCGAAGGGTTTCCGAAAGAACCTGTGATGCTTCTGTCTTTCCTCTTCCCTGTGTCTCTCTTTGACTCTTTCTCACCCTCCTCCTCCTTCCCTGTGCTCCTGTCTCCTCTGCTCTGGGCTCTGCCTCTCGTATACCCAAGTGTTTCGTTTCTTTATTTAGTTTTATTCACGCACTCTTGCTTCGTCTGTGTGCCCCAGTGTGCTGGCTGCAATCTTGTCTTTAGCTCCTTTATATAGCTACTGTCTTCAGTGGGAGTCAGCGGAGGTCCCTCCCACCGAAAGCTCTGTGTCATGAACACAGTAGAGCAAGGCTGACGTGTCTGCGTCCTCTGGGGATCGAAACGACTAAATCCGTTCTTTGAGACAGTATTCATGGTGCTTTACTTTGCCAACAACGTGATTGTGAATCGTTCTTTTTTTAATTGGCTTTCAAAAATGCTGACATCTATTGGCAAGATAATTCAAAATGCTTTTTTTGGAGAAGAAGAAGGAGCTACATTTTCTAAATCAAACCACTATGTTCAAAATATGCAGTTGAGAGAATAAAGTTTCTGAAACTGATAACTTTAATCCAAAATAACGCATATATAAGCATCCTCCTTAAAGTTATTTAAACTACCCGATTTAGATATTAAATGTTGAACTATTGTATTTTTACAGTGTGAAGTGCTTCTGTTGGTTCTCTGTTGAACACTTAACCCCGAATGTGTGTTTGTGAATGGTTAGTTGAAATCCTGATGGGCAGGTGGCACGCGTTAAAGTGCTTTGTGTGGTCGGAAGACTAGAAAAGCGCTACACAGGTACAAGTCCATTTAGTCACTGATTTGTACAAGTCATTGTACAAATTGTACAGAAGAGCAGGCAGCTAAATGAAGACAAAACACTATTTCTGTCCCTTTTTGTATTCACCTTCACTGTCCTCAACTCATGTCTATGTCCACAGAGATAACGGCAAGAAAGGGAATATTATCTAAATGATTTTAGAGGAAGTTGACAACTACACTACTTAAACCAGGAGCATGGCATGTATGTATGCTGAGTATCAACACCCAATCACAACTGGTCAGAGATTTTATAATCAACTCTAAATTCAAACATTTCCCAAATGTTATATTTAAGTGTTGGATCAGAAATAGTTTCCACAGGACGGATTTAAATGACTCAAAACCTCTTAGAAACAGACACCTCAGCTTAAAAGTTCCACTTCTTTTAATATCTCCAAAGTTTCCATTGACACAGTGCACCAAGACTCAATCCCATAATCAGGCTGGACTGATCATTTAAAAGCCAAAAAAAATGATGATTACATCAGGAGCGAGCATTTTTAAAGACCTCTTGCATTCATATTTAATTATTGCGTCAAGAACTTAAAGAACAGAGCAGAGACAAAGAGGCACTTTTATACATCTAAAGCAGGGGTCTCAAACTCAAGGCCCGCGCAGCCCGCCACGTCATTTTTTTCACATCAGCAAAAAAAAAAAGTAAAAAATTAATTAATCAATTAAAAGTTAGACTTGATAATAAAAATATCCCCATAGTCAGAATTCTGAGATAGAAAGTCTAAGTTATGAGATAGAAAGTCAAAATGATGAGATACTTAAACACAGTCACAGAAGCAGCTCTTTGGCTGGTTACTGTACATGTGACATGTAAATGTATTGTGAGGACATTGAAGACTACTTTAAACATGCATGTCTTTACAACACATGAAATACTTCACGTGGGATTGTGCAAACACACCCCTGAAAGGATTTTAAGCTTTGAACAATGTTATTGTAATAACTTGTTTGATATTTGTCTTTGCTATTTTCTTTAATAGTTTGATCTTTGATAGAGTACCGGTAATGTGGGTTTCTTAACCCTAAATTAAAAGGATTTAAGTTATAATAACAGAAATGTGCTGAAATATATTTTTAATATTTTTACACTTGAATAAACAATAATCACATGCAGAGACAGTTATTTATCAATATGTTAGGAGTAGTTACATTTACACCGTCTTACAGTTACAACCGGCCCTTTGAGGCGACCGTGATGCTGATGTGGCCCGGAGTGAAGATGAGTTTGAGACCCCTGATCGAAAGAATATTCAAAAGTTTGTGCGGCACGAAGCTTTGATTCTGAATTTCTACCAGATTTCTCAATCTTTATCTCGATATTACTATAAATATATCCATTTATACTCTATGTTTTCAATGTAAAATAAGCATTTAAATGTTAAGGTTTTGTTTTTGTCTTTAGGCAAAAATAGACTCTACGGTAATACCTCAATATGATCTACAAACAGAATGATTAGATAGATAGAGAGACAGGTAGATGGATACATAGATTTGATATTGTTCTGCTCTCAAAGCACTTTATTTTGTCATATCAAAAGATAAGGACACCAGACGTCCTGCTCCTTTCCTCTCCCTTCAGCATGCTGCAGCTAATGCCATTACGCTGCCTTCATTATTATTTCCCTGAATATAACAAATGAATCACTCGGCTGAAAATAGCATCGTCACCTGCAGGACCAATAGAAAGGAAAAATACAAGTGCATGTACAATTTTGATGGTTGAGGTTAACTTGACATCTTCAGTGTTCATATAATTGCTTTTGTAGATTCATTTTCCTCCCTATAGCATGTATGAAAAAGTACAATAACATTACTGAAGATGTTGATACAACAGCCTTTGGAACAAACATGTAAAGATTTAGAAAGAAGTCGGTCCGTGATGGGTGATGGGTGGTTTATGTGATCGATAAAAACAAGTCAGCAGCCAAATTGCTCTGCCTTGCTCTGCATTATGAGTTTTATTCCAATTGGGATCCTATGAGCCAACCTTCTCATGAGTCTTGTAACGGATCTATTTATTTATATATTACAATTTTGAGTTTGTTCAAGATTTGTTATTTTTTAACTCGATTTTTTTGAAAGACTGTGGATGTTTGACTGTTGAGTAGAAGTGATGGGTCGCTATCTTGATCTGCCAACACTAAAAACACATTTCTTTATTTATTTGGGGTTTAATGTGACTGTTTACTGGTATTTTAAAGACTTCTCTGTCCTATACAAGAATAAATCGCTCTGGGTGAGATGCTGAGTCTGTAACACAAACGCTGCTCTAAATAGGACATCTCTCATCTTCTTCACTCGGCTGTCAGGAGATTCACACTGATGTCCTTTCTCTGTAACACAACTGCTCATTTCAGCTTTACTTCAGGAGTTATTTCAAACACACCGGTTGTATTTGCTTTTCTCCACTTGGAATAATTCTCTTGAAACGTTATCTTGACAACTGTTTTTGAGTGTGTGTAGAGCTCAGACTGCTGCTGCACCAACTGTCAAAATATTGGAATATTTTTCTCCCAACTCATCTGGCCCAGGTTTGCTTTTCTCTCGGCACAACAGAGGTTTTACTTTCAGACAAGAGACAGGCAGAGAGCTCATCTGAAGTCAAATAATCGAGAGCCGCTGCAAAAATCTGTTTCTAAAATCACTTGTTTATCCACAAGCTGTAAATTTGGGTAGAAATATGTAGAATATAATTAATTCCATACAACTAAATTTAAATTGGCCTATCAATGAAACACTTAGTTAAACAATTGGGAATAGTGTGGGTTTAGCTACACAATAATATTTCCAGTTCTCTGTCCCACTGTTGTCACAGAAAGAATTACAGAATGATTGTTTACAGAAATGCTTATGTCATAATGATTGTTTTATTAATTCAAACACCTATTATATATTTTTTTATGTATTTATGTGTTTTTTTTTTTTTTACATGTAATTAACAATTTAAAATGCTGTATCTTTTTCAACTCCAGTAATTGCTTTTATCTCCACAGCACCGCTGGAGGTGATGGTGCGATTCGGGCGTTATTAGCCAACCGTTTTGAAACAAACGAAGAAGAACGAAAGCGGAAGTTACGCCGAAAGCTGTCATGGCGTCTCACATGTAAATCGCCGAGTTTCAAAAATTGAATAAAACATCTTATTCGGAGATCTAAAGGTATGTGAGCGCATTTTACATCATAGTTAAATACCCTATCGTGAAAATAGATAGTCCGTTAAACTGGGCGATCACGTGGTATTCTGGTAGCTGTTATTACAGGAAACTGCACTTTGTTGTCGCGCTAACCTGCAATCATAGCCGCTGCTAGTCACAGCTAACGTTAGCTCCTGTTAACCGTGGTAGTTTAGCAGCTTTTTCTTCTGCAAATACACAAATATTGTGCTGTTAACCTTACGTTTAATTTGGTATTTATTTGGCTGTTTTCCCATTAACTCTGGCAGCTCTACACGTTTAAGCTGTTGACCATAAGCTGTGTGTTTCAAGGCAGCAAAACTAATGTTAGCTAATGAAAACTAAGTTATTTTAAATGAACATGTCCTGCTTTGTCAAAGCTAACACACTTTACGTTTGTTGTCAGGTTAACGTGAGGTAATCTAACCGACTCAGACTCCCAGGACCAAGAAAATGAGCACTCAAGTAAGCAACCAATTTAAATAGTCTCACATTTACAGTCAACATATTGCTCACTTTATTTGTTTTCTGAGTGAAACACCTCAAATACTTACTAAACATGTGTTTTGATTTCAGTACAGCATTCTTTTCAAGCAAGAACACGGTGAGTAACCGCATGCATAAACAGATCTCCCTCTATAACTGTCATACATTGTCATGGAGCTCCACTGTTCCCCAAAATCTATTAAAAACAAATCAGTGAGCTGCACAGATGTGCTGGGTGACATGCTGCTTTATAACCATGAAGTTTACCCGAAGTTACTGACATTTATTTTAAGTCAATCCCACATTCACCATCTCGCTGTAAAGACTCCCTAGAGAACCAAATGTGTGCTAATGAGAGAGAACTTCATGAGTTCCAGCAAGGCACTTGGAGCATAAAAGACAATGAGCAATAAATGAAATAAGTGTGATAACTTAACATGTAGCTGCATGTGAAATGCTGTGCATTGATATATTCAAGTAGTGAGGTGCACATAATGCAAGTAGTGCAAATAGTATACTGTTAAGTTGTAGTGCAGTTATGGATAAGATAATTGAAAGATGTTGAAAGGTGCATGAGGTCAGTGTGAGGGTGTTTGTATCAGTATTGGTCCGTTAGAGGGAAGCACAAGACTTCACCTCCCAACCTCCCTGTCCAGACACTGAGGGGGACTGGTTGTATAGAGAGAGAGAGCAACTGGCACACTAATGCAACAATTAACTCCTTTTTGAGTAATGTATGCTTAAAAAACTTGACTGAAACTGTATGTTCATGCTTGGAGCTGAGGACAACATATAATCTGGGGAAAGTCAGATAGTATTCAGAGACGTGCTAACAAATGATTGGTTTTGGTGGTTTCATTGGATTTGCCGACCATAATAACCGCCCCGCATGTGTCGGGTGTTAAACATCACTTGTAATCACACTGTCATGTTTGTTTCAGCACACGATGACGCTATCTGGACAGCAGCGTGGGGTAAAAGTGAGTCGGATGGGTCAGAAACCATCATCACCGGCTCACTAGACGATATGGTGAAAGTCTGGAAATGGTGAGTGTTTTTTTGTACAATATTGTATTTGTGTTTTTTCTCTTTTTGTTCTCTATATTCACCAGACAAAAACATCTTTTACAGTTTTCACATCATGGCTGTACAGATTTTGCCCAGTGGTTGTTGAGCTGTAGATGTTACATTTTTTTCTTCTGAGCACTTTTAGGAACTTGTTGGCTAAAAGTTGAGTTGAGTTTATTTGACTTGAAGTGACCGTATAGTCGCACACTGTTGCTGCAGGTCAGATGAGAAGCTGGAGCTGCAGTGGACTCTGGAGGGCCACCAGCTGGGTGTGGTGTCAGTGGACATCAGTCACAACGGATCCATCGCCGCCTCCAGCTCCCTCGACGCTCACATCCGTGTCTGGGACCTCGATTCTGGAAAACAGATCAAGTCCATGGACGCCGGACCAGGTATGACTGGACCTCAGAGCATCTGTGACATTTTAAAATGAGTTTGTATTGGTTGGTGGGATATAGCGTGATGAGTAGAGAGAGCACGCTTCCCTCAGCTCTATATGAACTAAATGAACATTATATTTTCTCTGAGATTTTGAATAAGTCAGCTTTTGTCTTCTGTGTAATTTAAATTCATGTCCCTTGTGGTTGTGCTTGTTACCTTTTTTTACTGTTTAGCACACAGCACTGGAATGAGGTCACTACATGGGAATAGTCACTGAGTTTAGTATAAAAACCAACCTGCAAGGGATGACAGCTTGTCTGCTCTGCTGTGTAGCACAGCGAGCTTGTTTTATTTTTTACTCTCAACCCCACACACACATGTCTCTGTTGTTGTGTATCTTGAACCAAGCTGTACTTCATCGAATGTCATGTCACCTCCCATTAGTGACACTCCAGTCCACTCGGTGGTTGGTCTGGGTCACTGGACTGGAGAACTTTTTCTTTCCTCTCTTGGGTCGTCGTGTATTTTCGTATATTTTGAGTCTTCAGGAGTACGTCCTGTTAATGTGAAACCTTTGTTTTGTGGATTTATGTTATAATATTTGGCTTGTTAGCTAAAGATTGACATTACAATACAACTGACAATACAGTAGGCGTTAATGTAGGCATTAACACATGGCATTAATTCGGTTGTGTTTGCTGCATTATTAGAATAAACATGTCCTTGAAAAGAATAAGTATGATATGCTCAGCCTTCCCTCTCTATCTTTCTGCTCTCCTCTCTAGTTGACGCTTGGTCGCTCGCCTTCTCTCCAGACTCCAAACACATTGCCACAGGAAGCCACCACGGCAAGGTCAACATCTTCGGTGTGGACAGCGGCAAGAAGGAATATTCTCTGGACACTCGAGGGAAATTCATCTTGAGCATAGCTTACGTAAGGAGCCTTAAATTGTCCTGTTGGTCGGCTGGGTGGTGGCTCTACGTCTGTCAGGACTGTGGCCTCACTGTCTCGTCTTCACAGCAGCTCATCTTGATTTGTGTTTCCCCTCCTTTTAACTTGGTTAAGTTTTTCTCTCCAGCTCCAATGCTTTTTTAAAAAAGGCTTTTAGAACTAGCAATAGCTCATCCAGTCTCATGTCTGTATTTGGAAGCTGTCTTTAGATTTGATAACATTGGTTTTCTTCTGTTTTGCCTCTCAGAGCCCTGATGGAAAATATTTGGCCAGCGGAGCCATCGATGGAATCATCAACATCTTCGACATCGCCACTGGAAAGCTACTCCACACACTGGAAGGTAGGTTCAAATATTAATATATATATTCATTCATATATATGAATTCATATATATTAATTAATAACGTCCACCACAATGTTCTTGATGTCAGTGTTCAGATTGCTTGTTTGTTTGACTAAAAGTTAGATTTATAATTATAATAAACAGAGAAAGCAGCAAATACTCACATTCGCACAAGCTGGAAGATGTTTAGCCACTAAACTGTGTTTTCTTTTCATCAGTTAATTGATCAACCACCTCTCCGACCTCAGTGAGGAAGCTAAATAAGTCTCCTCTCTCTTCAGGTCACGCCATGCCCATCAGATCCCTCACTTTCTCCCCCGACTCCCAGCTCCTGGTCACAGCCTCCGACGACGGCTACATCAAAATATATGACGTGTGAGTTTGTGGATGCTGAGGAGATTGTGAATGAACTGTATTCTGTGCCAGAGATGCTCAGAGATACACAGTAAAATACACACACACACACACACCGCACAAGGGAGGGGAAGGACGCACCAGTGTTCCAGAAGTGACAAACACAAAAACAGTATAGGAGGAAAAAGGGTGTTTTGTTTTTAACTTTCAGCTATTGTTTTACAGGCAGCATGCCAACCTGGCCGCCACACTGAGTGGACACGGATCGTGGGTTCTTAATGTGGCTTTCTCTCCAGATAACACCCACTTCGTCTCAAGGTAAAAATCAAACACCACAGGGAACTTCAGGTTGCCACATAACACAGGATTACGTTTTATAAAACCTGCATGTCTGCAACAATACCACCAGAAGAAAATATGGACAGACCTGAAACAGACCCCGCTGTTGTAAATACATTCTAATCTATAATGTGAAGCATCTGCCTTTGACTGTCGGTGTATATTAGCAGCCGTCTGCTCTCCCAAGCTTTCACTCTCATCGTGTGAAACCGTTTGCCAGCTGAGGCTGTTTCCAGTTCACGCTGCCAAAATAAACTGAGCCGGTCAGCCAGACAACACAAGGTTTGACTTTTAAACTGTTAACACGTCCTCTCTCCTGTGCTACCCTTCAGCTCATCTGACAAGAGTGTGAAGGTTTGGGACGCCGGCTCCAGAGCGTGTATCAACACTTTCTTCGACCATCAAGACCAGGTGACAAAGAGAACCCGGCGCATCCTCGCGTTTATAATCCGATTCAGAGGGAGAAAATGCATCTGCTGTAGGTGCTGATGTGTTGGGGGGGGGGGGGGGGGGGGGATCAATACGGCCAATGTCGCGGAGTGGCCCCTCACATGACCCTCCTCTGACGTCTCAGCTCGGGCTAAACCAATAAACCTGCTGTCATTAGATCCCTGGTTGCAGACGCCTGTGGGGAGGCTCATCTGTCCTCCAAATGAAATATCACGGCTCCTCAGAGATCACAGGCGGCTGACCGCTGTATTGTTTTTATGTGTCATCATGAAAATCTTCAGGGACAATTTGCAGCCAATTAATTGTTCAGCTTGGCTTTGTTCTTCTGTTTAGAGCATTTTTGTAGCCCTTGTTTGCTTAAGTCTCAGCTCTCTGCACCACTTGGTGAGGTGTTTAACTAGTATACCTGCTTGGTTTGTGCTTTCACTGACTCACTCTTCTTCAGTCTTAATGCAGCTGGACAGTAACAGAGCAAACTGTATAATGCTGTAAGTCCACATAGAAAAACATTATTGTAAACTTTCGAGGATCCAGTCGGTCAAAGGGTTAATTTCTCCAAGCAAGTACATTTATTCCCTATTTTTAAAATAGCTGAATGCATAATATTGAATATGGTGACACTTGTGATTATGGAATATCACTTTTCATGTCACGTGAGTCCCATTCTCTGTGCTTCTGCTCCTGTGTTGTTCAGGTGTGGAGTGTAAAGTACAACAGCAAAGGCTCAAAGATCATCTCGGCCGGAGACGACCGCTCCATCCACATCTACGACTGCCCCATGTGATGATGGTGCTGTACGGGCTGAGGGGGAGAGGAGCTACACAGCTGTTTACCAAATCATGGAGTTGGTAATTGGGGGAGGGAGGGAGGCGAACTGTAAATGTGATATGGGGGGGGGGGGGGGGGGTTTGCACTGGCCCACTGCGGTCAAATAAAAGGGTTGTTTTTGTACTCTTGTTTCTATTGTATTGTTTTAGTTTATGGGCTGAACTTTGTTATTTATCACTCAATAATTTGCATTTAATTGTATATTGAATATTTTGAGGCTTCAAATCAGTGCTTTGGTAACAAAAGATCATCAGATATTAAAGCTTTATACTTTAATCTACAATCAGTTAACAAAAAATTCCCTTACGATGAAGTAAATTAAAACCTATTATTTATCTTGCGTTTTTCTTTTTTGGTCTTCGTGCACGTTTAATCATGTTTTTTTTGATCCATTTACTTACATTTCTGACTTGATAACCAATGACTTTACTAATGGTCTTTTGTCAGTTTTGAGGCATCAACATTTGGAGACATTACTTTCGGATCTAGTGGAAAAGATTGTGGCAAAGGCATTGAGGAAATGTAAGTTTGGAGGGAGCGTTGTTTCAGCAGTGTAGGAGATGAGGTAGTGCTCCCTCCGGTGGCCCAGCAGGTGAACTGCAGCCTGATAATGAACTGATTCTAAACTACGAAACAAAGACATTTTTATACAGTACATACACTCAAATTAGTTGCAGTGATTCAGAATTCTTTATTACTTTTCATCGAAGGTGCACAAGTTTAAATCGCATCAAACTGCACGTTTAACAATCCTTTGCTGTCGCACACACTGCAGGTAGTCGGTAAATACACGAGTAGCACTTCCACATCGGCAACGGTCCTTTTCACACAATCTCATCAGTTCAGAAACTGATCCATCAAACTGAAGAGTCCTGTTTGCATAAGATTTAATTTTATAAAAGGAGCAGAGTGTGTCAACCCTCACTGAGATGTTTTCTGGCAGTAATCGCGTCTACGTATGGCCTCGTTGATGAACCTCGCGCTCTTTAAGTGACTGAAATCTGAAGGCAACTTTAGGAGTCGAGTTGTGTCTGCGGGTGTCTTTGTCCTGCCCGTGTGTCCGCTTTAAGCAAACAATGGCCCCTGTGGTTTCTGTTCTGTGACCAAACAGTTGGCGATATAATCCTCAGACATCCGAGCACTGTAAATAATGTACAGAACACAACCGTGGAAAATCCCCACCGCTTGTTCAGCGATCTGATCCCAGGCCTGTAACGTTACCGCTATTCTCTCGATCTCCACTTTGTTTTGTACATTCCATTTACACGGACAAAAAGAAGCAGAAACACCCGCCTAGAACGTTGATAAGTTGATCACTTGTGTTCGAGTACATCCTCATACCTGCAACGGTGACTTCACAGACGGCTGGTAAATAAAGCTACATATATATCACAGAAAGCCTTTCGGTTACAAAGACCTGCATTGCAGAAACTGCATTGCTCTCATTAAATAAATCGTATTCTTACTTGATTTATGCCTAAACTAAGGTGAGATTCTGAGCAGATGTTTCTCACCTCTGCACAACGTTTTCACTGGAATGCAGACAGATATCAAGCTTTTCTGCTCTTCAAATGCTCAAAAAGGGCAAAGCCGTCATTTGTGTCTCAAGAATTTGGCACATTGAAACGTCATTATTCTCTTGAAAAAACACGTGATTTAATGCGGAGTAAGTATTTATAATTAAAAAATAACCTAAACCCAGCTGGATTGTGAACGTAAAAGCTGCATCAAGTGCTCACAAGCTTAGGCTGCCTCTGTGCAATGACACAGGAAAACAAAAGGCATTACAGAAACACAATGGTGTCGTCATTCCATGATGGTAAAATATACAGTAAGGTGGTAATAATCATAGGAGCCTTGAGTTATCGACGATTCTATTTTTAAAAGGCAAATTTATAGCAAAATGCAGAACATTGTTTTCACTTAATGTTTATACACTTAATGTTTTACAGAAACCGTTGAGCAAAACAAAGGCCATGAGAAATGGGTCTGACAAACAGAAAAAGACGCAGTAATACCACCTGTACCTCCCACCATTTGCACTCTACTGCCACAAACCTGTATTAAAACACCACAGATCTACAAAGGTGTGTGGAAAGCAGCTACACAGGTGAGCGGTCACCGCGAGGCTGGACACAGATTTGGGTTGTTCCCTCTGGCCCATCACCAGTGTCTGGAGTCCACGAGATCAGCTCGCAGACTCAGTCTCTTCAGAGTCTCGTATCCCACCACGATGAGCACCGACGTGGGCAGGGAGGAAATGATGCGGGCGGACAACCCTTTGGTCATCGCCCTGGCGCCCTCCTCTGCCAGCAGCTGCTTGAAGGTCTCCCTCACGGACGACCGTCCCTCCACCTTCAACAGACGGAACATCTGGTAAATCACCTTTGATTTGCAATCGCATTTTATCTTGATTTGTATTGAAGACCATGAAAACTAAATCTTACCAAAAAGTCTTAAACATTTTATTTTACTGAGGGATATCGTGCGATACGATCACGAGCTCAGGAACAGCTGCTAAATAGATTTCATGGTCTACAATGAACTTTCAATCCTGATGCAACATAGACGTTGACCTTTACGGGCTTAGTTCCATATGTATAAACACTGAGTGAAACAAAGTGATGTGTATGTACTAAAAACAAACATCAGCTGACCAGCCAGCCTGTTGTTGCACTGCACTCAAGAGCGAGTTGAGTAACGTTAGGAACTAAAGGAAGTGAAGCAACAGAGAGAACCAGCTGACTCAGCTGTATTTGGTGTTGTCCAATGCAGATATGATAGACTTGATGTGACCACAGCAAAGTAATAACACAGTAATGAAATGTTAAATTTATTTGTATCCCCACCCTCTCAAAGCCTTAAACGTAAATACATATGAAATGTCAGCTTTTATGTGGCGCACAATGGTGTCTTTCAGGGTTTACCTGTACTCTTGCACGAACAACATCCATGGGGTTGGTGATGGTGGAGGCGGTTGCTGCTGCCATTGGTCCGGCCAAAGCCTGCAGAAGTAAATGGGGACACTCGCTTGGCGCCAACAAGGACAGCTGCCCTGGGAACGAAAAAGGATATTAAAAACACGCATAGCAGCTAAGAACAGCTACTGTAAACCACAACTAACAAGAGCGTTGACCTACCTGTATAAAAATGGTAAAAAGGCCACCACAGTGCACTGTTCGGGATGTACGTGAGAAGCGACGCCACGTAGCCCCTGTAAAATCCCTTGAAACCATCGGCTGCAAATATCTGCACCGTGATGTCACGGCTCTGCCCGAAAGTCAGTCTGCGCTTAGTTGTTGTGAGCATCATTTTGGGTTTGGCCTTGAAGCGAGTCAGGTGCTCCCCCTGTCCTTGCATCATCAAGTGCTGGGACACCACGTCTATCGGCACCGTGATGGTCTGGGCCACCAGGGAAGCTGCCCCTCCGGCCACCACCGACTTCACCGTGTTACTGGGCGAGTACTGGTTCACATACCTGCGCACCAGTTCATAGGTGGTGATATAAGCCTGTCCTGAGACCAGGGTGAACGTATTGACCATGAAGCCACGGTAGAGGCCTCGCACACCCTCCGCTCGCAGGATCTTGCAGAAAGCATCAACGGTGCCGGAGTAGAGGGCCTTCCCCTTCTGCACCTGGAGCCGAGTGCGGATGAGGCTGGCCGGGTAGACGGTGGCCCTGGTGGTCAGGGTCATGAACACACCCAGGGAGTAGAACTTCCTCTTGTCCAGGTCCTCCCATTCGATAATTCGGATGGCACCTTTCTGCTGCATGGTGCCGGCTAGAGCAGCGCTGCACCCCTAAAGCCACGCATCTACAGTCATCAGCCCTCCAACTGCCATCACACCTGTAAACAAGAGTACAGCTCTGTGATCAGAGGTAAGCACCTGCTGGGTTCACTAAAAGATTCATTCTTTCTTTCAGAATTTGGAATGGTCCCAGGACGGCTGTCAAGAGGCATTGCAATACCAGATAACACACTAAATCAGTCTGTGTGTAACAATACAGGGCTCTCGCACAATAAATAGCTTAAATAAGGCTGCAACTAATACTTATCTCCGTTATTAATTAATCTGCCATTTATTTTCTTAATTGATCAATCAGTCGGTCTATAAAATGTCAGAATATACTAGTAAAAAAATACACGCTGAAAATTTACGCAGATTTTGTCAGAGTACCAGCACAAAACCCCAAATGAATGTTGATATATTACTGTTTTTACTACATACAGACTTCCTCAATCAATCTCAACTCTGTTACATGTGTCACCTTGTATTTCGTGGACCATCACAATAAACCAGGTCCACTTCTCTCTCCTACTCTTTGAATCAGTGAACTGAGCAGGCTCATTTGCACCTCGGACAGTAAGTCCTTGTGTTTACATAATGCAAAAAATCATATATTGTACAAATACTTACGAGGGCATTTGAAAACCAGCACACCTGAGCTCTCAGTTCATTAAAGCATTCAACAAATATACGCAGAATCAATTCAATGACAAGCTGCATCAGAATAGGGGAGTTGTTGCGTTTATTTAATTGTAATATTTAAAAGGGTCAAAGCCGGACGGACCTGAATGCCTCCCTGTGCAATCATGTAAACAGTCACAGCTATTTGCCTCAGGCTGCGATACATGCTAACGTTACACACTACATAATATAAAATACAAAACGTTACGTTCATGCAAAAGCACAGGACAAGAGGGGAAGTTTGACTGCATGGACTAGCTTTGCTAATGAAAAGGTACAGCTTCTGTGCTGCTGGTATTCAAAGCAGTGAGGTGTGACCGACTCTTTATCCGCGTCTAACGTTACACCTTTAACTACACGTTAATAAGCACGCACCGTTTCGTAACACTGCCATGTGAAGGTCCAATCAGCCATTTTTGTTGTTGTTCTCGTCTTTTGCAGCGGTTGGTGAAGGTGGAGAAAAAAAGGGAAGCACGTGCAATGTCACCCAGTGTACTCGCGCTAACACGTGAGTTACGCACAGTGCAAGAAATAAGCCCGCGATTTAACGTCCCGATTAAATTTACCTGTTGGTCGGATCATGTAGCTCTGGTTCACCTTCCGCCTCCTGTTCGCTGCTTTCTTGTTAAACTCTTGCGGCCTGCAGCGCTAACAAGGTGGGTCATGTCTTCCGTAACAAACAAAGTGAAAGGTGAAAGGTCATGGGTTGTGTTTCACTGCGAGCGGTTTGTTATTGGCATAACAAACTTTTCCTTGATTTAAAAAAAAAAAAAAAAAAAGTATGAAAATAGTTTCCACTTGCAGGCGATCGCTGTAACTGTTATGGTTAACGCTGTTATGTTGAGTTACTTTAAGAGCTCTCTAGGAGGCAGTGTTCCAGTGGATGTGTCTGGGGCTTTTATTGTGAAGGATAAGACGGAAGGAGGAAAAGAGGAAAGAGGTTCTTGTGGAGTGTGTGAAAAGGAAATAAAGTGGTTGCCATCTTGCTGCAGACTACGGAGCCCCGTGTTATTGTTTTATTATTATTATAAAGTACAGGCGCAACATAACTCGGCTACATTAGCGGGTTATCATTGTGTCAATGGTGATGATGCCTTCAGGGCGCGATGCAAGTGTAGGAATTTCAAAGAACACGCACAGTCAATGAGCAAACAAAGCTAAAAATGGCCTTTTTTTACTTTTTTAAATTTATTTTATTTTTTACTTTTGCTCAATTCTAATTCTAATTATATATAGAATTAGAATGACGTGCTCTGTCAGTAGTTAACGAATGGGCGTCAGCCTGAAGTTGATCTTGGCCTCCTTGAAGTAATGAGAGATGAATGTGGGGTAAACTGTGGGATATTCAAGTCATACATCAGGAGGAATTATCACAATTATATACAAATGTATACAGATGGATCAAAAGACCCCAATAATGGTAGAACAGCAGCAGCAGCAGTAATACCAGAATTCCAGTATGAGTGTGGGAAGAGACCGAGTGATGACTTGTCTGTGTTTGCATGTGAGATGATGGCCATAGTTATTGCCTTGCAGTGGGTAGAGGACGTCAGGCCAGAGAGAGTGATGATTGCATCAGATTCATGTGCAGTACTGACGAGTTTGAAATTTAGCCACTCCAGATGCAGAGAGGATTTACTGTATGAAATACTACAAGCACTATACAGAATCCATCAAATGCGGAGTGGTTAAATTTGTGTGGGTCCCTGCCCATGTTGGAGTTGATGGTAATGATGAGAAGGCGGATAAAGCAGCAAAAAGGGCTTTGAAGAGTGGGAAAAATATTGTTAAATTAAATATAAGTAAGTCAGAAGCTAAAGTGGTGATTAAGGGACAAATCAAAAAGATATGTCAGACTGAATGGAATAAAGGGAGCAAAGGACGATATCTGTTTAAAAATAAACAATTGGTTGGGAGTGCAGGGCCTATGGACGAAATAGAAAAGAGGAGTGTAATGACAAGATTAAGGAATGGACATACTGGTCTTAACAGTTCCCTCTGTATTATTGGAAAACATAATAATGGAATGTGTGGATTTTGTGATGAAGAGGAAACTGTGGACCATGTTTTAGTGTCATGTCAGAGGTACGCGGCAGAGAGAGAAATATTAAAAAGTGGTCTAAGAGAGTTGGGAGAGGAGAATATAACATATATTAAAGAAAAGCTTTGGTGAAGAGTGTTGGAAGCCTCTTTTGGAGTTTTTGGAGTCAACAAGACCAGTGAATAGAATTTGAGAATTATATTTATTTTGTTTTATTTTATTTTGTGTTTGTTTGGTTTTCGCGTTAGAGAATTACTTTCCTTAGTCCATAATTATATTTTGTAGTACTTTGTTTGTACATTTTTCTGTTCTTTATTCATGTGTCCATGACCTTTGCAGTACTTTGCTTTTATTTCTATATTTAATTTCTTATTTTTTCATATTTTTTTGCTCAGATACAGTTTTACAGATTTATGTTTCATTCTTTTTAGTTATTATTATTATTTTTAAGTGTTCAAGTGTCTCTTGAACCTGCAAACCTAACTTTCTCCACAGGAGGGCGCCAGGGGACCACTATCGAGCTCCAGAGGGGAGACAGCGGGTCCTTGCTGCAAACCTGTCCGCCTGTCAGAGCCTCAAAAGCGGACTGAATTCACAGCACACTGGCCCTGGATGAATTTATTTTAAAAAAAGTTTACATAAGTGTTTTCTCGTGCCCCTGGTATTCATAATGACTACTGAACTCACCACACAACCTGGATGAATTTACTTTTTCCAATATATTTCTAAGTATTTTTACATTTTTTTTCGTGCCTCTGGTAATCTAAAAGACTACCAGGAGGATGGAGGGAGCCAGGCACTATCTCTGGCCCGCACCAGAGTCTCCAAATCGGCCTGAACTCACCACCCTACACTATGGTGTCGTGTTGCTGCCTTGGTTAACAAATCTAGCATTAGCTCCAAACACCAAGAGCTCAGTTGCAAATAAAACGCATTCTTAGCCATAAAATGTGCAACACTTCTCCGACGCTGTCAGCCAGAAATACCGTTCCTACAAATCTTTTTCCTGGCTGGGTCAGGGCTGCTAGCTGTGGGATTGGCCGACCCTTTGATACGATGTGTCCAGCTTCTCTGGAAATGTCCTTCTTGAGAAAGGTGTTGTCAGTAACTCCCAAATCCGTTTCTCCTCCTCCTTCAGCCATTAAGTGTTAAAAAAACAAAGCTAGGTAAAAAAAAAAACTCTTACTACTACAAAGTTCTGCTAGCTAGCTTCACAACAGTGACACTAGCCCGCTGACCAATCAAGCCGCACTTGTAGGCCAGTTAGAAGCTCTGGCATGTCAAAGAATACGCCCAACATGTCAAACTAAACATCTGATTGGTTGAATACTATGACAATCAACAACATCGTCCCCATTTACTTAAACTGCAAAGGGATTCACTTGTAATTCTGCAGGCCTCGGGCAGATTATTTTACCTAGAGACACAGGGATGAAATCTGATTGGATAAAAGCTCTACTTAAAACAAGCTGTACTGGAAGCAGAGCAACCGAGGAAGACAGTAGCTGTGCAATGAGAAAATAAGATAATGGGAATAATATTTAGAATACATGTAGTGTATTTATGAAAAATGATTAAATTATAAAATAACTATAACTTTGTGATTCTGTCTGGCAAGCAGAGAAGGCCTTGCTGGCCCTGAGGGCCCACCACTGATCATGTCATGTGTACGGAATGAACTAAATAAAATAATTACAACACATTCAATGCATATGATGAAAATGATATGAAAGAATAATTGTACAACTAAAAACAGAAAAAGGGGGGCCACCGGTGTAATACGCAAAAACATGTCAACCTAACTCCTCCGTTTGTGAAAACCTATTTGGAGATAAACCTGATTCTGATTCTGGAAACTGTAAAATAAGAAACATTAAATACCTACATGTGATTCAACTTCAAGATCATCTTTGGAGAATGTAGGTTGAGGTGCTGTGTAGCTGTTTTGCATTATGGCGAGAGGCGTTTCTGTTATTTTGGATACCCTGATTGATATAAATGTGGTGGACAAAATAATAGAAACACCTGTCAATAGAAATGAGGATACAGTTGAATCAACATGAAGGAAGGATTTATTTCAGGACTTGCAAACCGCCATTAAAAACAAAAGAAGAAGAAGAAGCGCGAATGGGCGTGGCTCGACATCTCCGTGCTCCTGATTGGTCGGCTCGGAGTTGCCAGTTCAGTCGTGAAAAACGGGCTCGTGTTGATTTCAGAAGTCATCATGGCGGTCACTCCGCCAGTCAAAGGTAAAGAGGTGTCTTCTGCTAACCGTACCTATTTTAGCCGTCATCCGATCAGCCGTTTACCTTCTATAAAAGACACGCATCGCCCCTGAAAGTAGCTGTCGATTGCTTTTAGTTGCTATTAAAGTGTACCCGGCGTCAAACTGTTGGGAGACATATAAGCTAAGGTTAGCTAGCAAGATAAATTAGCTAACGCCGAAAGCTAGATGTGTCTTTGCTCTTCTCACGAATGTCACAACATTAGCGTCCTCTCTAGCTAAGCGTAAAGTGTGTGCTAATTGTCTTTCCTTTTTCTTATCGCGTCAAGACGTCCAGCCAGTAGCCCGATAAGTAGTTGTGGTAAGCGAGTGTGCTTCACGATAAGGACTAGTGTTAGCTAAACGTTAGCTTTGTAGCTGTCTCTCATACCATGTCACCAGGACACATCCGAGAGGATTTAATGGTTGATGTTCGCAGACAGCATCAAGACCACGTTAATTTACCGTTACAACGCGTGAGTTCAGTTGTATTAATCGCAGGGATTTTGTACAAAGAAGACGAGGATTGGTTTATATTTTAATCCAAAACGGATCTGTTGAAAGTGGGATTATAGGCCATCGTGGGAATGGCATTATTTTATTATAAGCAAACTCCCAAATGAGTGTAGTATTGAGTCAGATTTTTGATATTTGACATTGCCAATCAATAATAGGTTATTATCAGTGAAAACAGGTTCCCAAAATGATTTATCTCCACAGGATCTCACTCGTGTCTTTGTTGCGTGTCAAGTAGTAACATATGATACTGAATGTTTTCCATTCTGCCTGCTTTGCATTAGGTTATGGCTTTTATTTGTTGCATGAAGTTATTTAAAACACTTGCTGACACAAAGCATCACGGTGATGCAGTGAATCATGTGACCAAAGGAGGACAAATTCCATTGAATAGGTTGAAGTCACGAGCATCTTTAGCTGTGGATGTTCAAATTGTTCTGCCTTTTAATAAAAGCACACTTTTTGAATCATTTTACTTCTAGATATGTTGCAGTGGAAACAAATGCTGATCTTAAATCAAAGATATAACTATGACAAAAGCTGGTTCATGCCTGCTTAGTTGAATGGAGCTAAATTACATCATTTAGTTGTTTTTAATTTTTCTCTGGCAGCAGTGATAATACTCTTGTTGCTTTGCCGCACCGCTAGTGAACGTGTTGAGAGGAAATACTGCAGATGAAGAAGATATGAACCCCCAAGTGTGTCACATTGCTTAATCAGATTTGAAAGATGCTCTCTAAACCAGTTGTGACATGTGCTGACATCTTATCTGTGACTTTCACCTCTGCGTGATGAACTTCATCAGGGATGCTTGAAGGCATTCTTCCTTTTTATATTTGTTCCGTGAATGCTTAATAGGATTTAGGAAACCAAACCTACAGTACAAGCTTTAAAAAAGACAACGTATAGTAATTTTACACAATATTTAACGCTGATTAAGTCAAGTGTGTGCTATGCCGTTTGTGTTTCCTAATCATCACATAAGTGTTGCTTTCAAAGCCAATAACCTGAGAGCCAAAGTTACAGCGTGTTGATGTCCTGTTGAGAGACCTGTGAGCAGAGTTGTGCCAAGATTCAAAAGATTACTGCGTCCATAGGAGCTCAGCACTTGCTTAGCCTAATTTTTACACCGAGTTTTAAAGTAGAATATCATCAACATTTAACAGCTAGAGCCTAAATAAAGGTCACAAAGGAAGAAATTAAACCAGAGAGATCGTTTACCTTTTTTTCCCCAAATGCGCTGTTGTTCATTGTTACATTATTTAAGAAGCTTATTTACAGGACAGCAAAAAAAATTATTTGATGACACAGGCTGGGCTGATAGTTGTATTGACACCCGTTTGTCTTCCCTCTGTCTGTAATCTGTATTGATTTTGACTGTGTTGTTATTGTTGGTGATTTTAATATCCATGTTGATAATCCCCAGGACAGAGAGTCTATAGAACTATGTGGTGTCCTTTAACTATGATCTGACTCAGCATGTGACAGGACCCACCCACAACAGGGGGCACACTCTGGACCTAATCATCACCAAAGGTGTAAACATTTCCAAGGTTGCTGTGACTGATGTTGCACTCTCTGATCATTTCTGTGTTTTCTTTGAGAGTGCAATCTCCTCGCACACAAATGTCCAAACCAAGGTTGTGACAAAGCGTTACATCTCTGAAAACACCAGTGAACTATTTATTCAGAAGTTCTCCTCCACACCAGCCCTCTCTTGCCTCTCAGTCAATGAGCTTGTAGATGGCTTCAATTTTAAAGTAAAAAATATTATTGATGCCATTGCACCGACTAAAGTGAAGGTTGTCTCGGGTAAGCAAAGATCTCCTTGGAGAAATGCTACGCTGGTCAAAATAGAGAAACGAGAGTGTCGGAAAGCTGAGCGCAGGTGGCGAAAAACTAATCTCCAGGTTCACTGTGTCATCGATAAAGAGAGACTTTGCAATTATAATTTGGAACTTAGAAATGCAAGGCAGTCATGCTTCTCTGACATCATAACCAAAAACAAGAACAATACACGCGCCTTATTTGCTACCGTCGACAGGCTAACAAACCCTCCAGTGTCGGTAGCTGCTGAGCTCCAATCCACCTGGGCATGCAATCAATTTGCCTCCTTTTTTACTGACAAAATTCAGAAAGTTAGACAAGCAGTCAGTGCCTCCACACCAACCACAGGATATGTGTTGTCCCGATCTCTGAATAACATCCATTCAAATATCATGACACAATTTCATTCAATCGACCGTAGAAGGCTAGAAGACATTATACAACATCTGAAGTCATCCTCCTGCTGCTGATATTCTACCAACACACTTTTTCAAAAATATTTCAAACTGCATGACCACTGATCTTTTACAAATTGTAAACACATCCCTTCTCTCAGGTGTCTTCCCACAAGCCCTAAAAACTGCAGTTATTAAACCGCTCCTAAAGAAGGCTAGTTTAGACTCCACAACAATGAAAAATTATAGGCCAATATCAAACCTCCCATTTTTAAGTAAAATAATTGAAAAAGCGGTTTTCCAACAGCTGACCAACTTCTTGGCTGTAAATAACTGCTTTGATGTTTTCCAGTCAGGCTTTCGACAGCACCACAGTACTGAAACTGCTCTTGTTAAGGTTTTCAACGACATCCACTTAAACATAGACAATGGCAGAAGTTCAGTCTTAGTGTTACTGGATCTCAGTGCTGCATTCGACACGGTCGACCATGCCATACTCCTAGAAAGACTAAAAATCTGGGTGGGACTCTCTGGCACAGCACTTAACTGGTTTGAATCCTACTTGAAGGACCGAGAATACTTTGTGTCTGTAGCTGATTACACATCAGAGCTGACTAAAATGACATGTGGTGTTCCCCAAGGTTCAAGACTGGGGCCTCTTCTGTTCAACATCTACATGCTTCCACTAGCTCAGATTATGGAAAACAACAAAGTGTGTTATCATAATTATGCAGACGACACACAAATCTACATAACTATGTCACCAGGGGACTATAATCCCATACAAGGGCTGGGAAACTGCATTGAACAAATCAACAACTGGATGTGCCAGAATTTTCTTCAATTAAACAAAGATAAAATAGAAGTAATTGTTTTTGGTACCAAGGACGAACAATTGAAAAACACCGCTCAGCTTCAATCACTGATGTTAAAACCCACAAACCAAGCCAGAAATCTAGGTGTAGTTATGGATTCAGACCTCAACCTGAACAGCCATATCAAGACAATTACAAAATCAGCCTACTATCACCTGAAGAATATATCAAGGATTAGAGGACTTATGTCTCAACAGGATTTGAAAAACTTGTCCACGCATTTATCTTCAGCAGACTGGACTACTGTAACAGTGTGTTTACAGGTCTCTGTAAAAAGTCCGTCAGAAAGCTGCAGCTGATTCAGAACGCTGCAGCTCGAGTCCTCACTAAGACCAGGAGGGTGGATCACATCACCCCAGTTCTGATGTCTTTGCACTGGCTTCCTGTCCAACAAAGAATTGACTTTAAAATCCTGCTGTTGGTTTACAAAGCACTGAATGGTTTAGGGCCAAAATACATCTCTGATCTGCTGCTACCTTATGAACCATCCCGACCCCTCAGGTCGTCTGGGACCGGTCTACTTTCTGTTCCCAGAGTCAGAACTAAACATGGAGAAGCAGCGTTCAGTTTTTCTGCTCCACATATCTGGAACAAAGTCCCAGAAAGCTGCAGGTCTGCTGAGACCCTCAGCTCCTTTAAATCAAGTTCTTAATTGTTTTTAAATCTCCTTTTCTTTTGCCTTATGTTTTGATGCTTTTAATGGTTTTATGTGAAGCACTTTGAATTACCTTGTTGTTGAAATGTGCTATACAAATAAACTTGCCTTGCCTCTGCAGAGCACCCATACAGCCATCTAATCGACACACTGAAAGATGGCAGCATCAAGTTCTTCAATCCACAGAAACTAAATGATCCGAGATACGGTGAGTTCAGGCCCTCTGACTGATAGAAAGGTCGCATATTTAAACACACACGTCCCTCTTTCCAGACCCTTTTCCAGGTGGCATTTATTTTGCTCAGATCTGCACGATGGAGAAGAAGTAGTACGACATGTTTACCATAGGTGTGTCTCAAGATAGCCGTGTAAAAATGTATGCGTGTGAAAAGTCTTAAAGATGTTGTAAATATACCTGTATATAAATACAATTGTTTAATTAACCTTTGAGAGCCTCTTTTTGGTTTGTAACTTCATGGTCTGGCTAATAAACAATCCAATTTAATTACACATTGTTGACTAGGAAATGAAACAGCATATTGTGTTCATTGTTCCTCTGTGTAGACAAGCTGCCTCTGTCCATCCGCGTCTTACTGGAGGCAGCGATCCGTAACTGTGATGGCTTCTACACAAAAGAAGACGACGTCCAGAACCTTCTGGATTGGCAGCAGCAGCAGAATGAAGCCGAGGTGCCGTTCTCTCCAGCGCGAGTCCTTCTCCAGGACTTCACGTGAGTTTCACAAGGATCTGGGTGAAACAGCTGATCCGCTAGGAGTTGGCGTATTAGATCTTGTGTCATCATGATCTTTCTTTCTGAGCCTTTACATAAACAAATCATGAATATCATCATACTTTGAGTTATAAAAGAAGAATATCTCCTGGTTTCCTTTGACAGAGGTATTCCTGCCATGGTGGACCTGGCAGCCATGAGGGACGCTGTGGCCAAACTTGGCGTGGACCCCGGACTAGTCAACCCTAAATGTCCCACAGACCTCATCGTAGACCACTCGTTACAGATTGACTTCAGCAAATGGTGTGTTTGCATTAATATTATCCTTTTTAAATGTTGGCAATGAGCTAAAGAAAGTGAGAAAACATACTTATTTTGGCTGTATTCACTGAAACAGCATTGTTCTCATAATGTATTCTGTAATATATATATATATATATATATATATATATATTTTTTTTTTAACCTACAGTGCCATACAGAATGCCCCAAACCCAGGTGGAGGGGACGGTCCAAACCAGAGCCAGGGGCCTTCCCGTTCCACCCCCTCCAGGCGAGGCTCACAGTGCGGGAGCCAGCGGGGCTCCTGTAGTAAAGCTTCCTGCAGTGACCCGCCGGCCTCCCCGGGTCGACCTTCTGTCCAGCAGATCGAGAACACACCTCTCCTCTGCCCTTTCCACCTGCAGCCTGTGTCTGAGTGAGTCTGCTCGTAAACACGAACGTGGTTTTATCTCTTTGCAGCTATTGGAACGACTGTTTGGTCAACTAAAAGACCAAATTGATTTCACAAACTGGAATGGAAGCGTCAGCGGTTAACCATGAATCAGTTGGCAATTAATCGTCTGTAAAATGGTAAATGTTAAACAAGTAGTCCCAGAGCGCTAAAGTCAGTGACATTATACAACAATAACAAGTACGCTAGCTAAGGTTAGACTCCATTGACATAACGTTAATAGCTAACCTTACATGCAATGATGGGCGAGCGTTTTCTAAATCAAAACACAACCAGCAACGTGACGTGTTTGCGTGTCTTTTGACTGATTGACACAGAGTTCCTCTTTAGCATGTCTCAGGTTGATTTGTTCTCTTTCCTGCAGGCCTGAAACCGCTCTGAAGAATCAGGAACTGGAACTCAGCAGAAACAAAGAGAGGCTTCAGTTCTTTAAGGTACAGCTAACAGAAAAAATAGTTTTGGACAATCGGAGGGTAAGACTTGTCTTGAAGGACATTTTTACAAATTGTATCGCGTTCTTTTAATCCATGCAGAAACCAAAGTGTAAAAAACACAAATCACCATGTCATGGGCGTTATGTGTTGGACTATTTCTTTTAACTCTGCTGCTCAACTGGTCCTGATCAAGAAGTAGTCCTCAGCAAAGTTAGCGGGCAGCTAGCTGTAGCTTCATATCTACCACACAGTCAGGAGTGGTACTCTCAGCAAGAAAACAACAATTTCACACTTTATGACAGAGGGAACTGGCTCATAGCGCTTATTCGTCAAACAAAATACATTTTCGGATCATGGAAATGTTCTGTAGCTTTCAAAGTAAAGAACTTTCTCTTCCACTCGAGAGAGCAGAACAAACCAGTATTTGTACCTCGAGTGAGACACAAAGTTAAATATTTTTTCTTCCTATTCCTTTCCCTGTCTGTCAACCAAACAGTGGTGTTCGAAAGCATTTAAGAATGTGAACGTGGTCCCTCCGGACGTTGGTGCAGTCCACCAGGTGAATCTGGAGTACCTGTCCAGAGTGATCCAGGTCACCGACGGGTTCGTCTACCCCGACAGTGTGGTGGGAACCGACTCGCACACCACCATGATCAACGGCCTGGGCATCCTGGGCTGGGGTAAACCATTTCACAGACTTCAAACGTTCTCACCAGTTGTTGACCCATTTGTCAAGCAGGCAAGTTGATTTAAAAAAAAATAAAATAAAATGTTTTGTCTATGCTTTCCTCCACCAGGTGTTGGGGGAATTGAGTCTGAAGCGGTGATGCTGGGCCAGCCAGTGTCTCTGACCCTTCCTCAGGTGGTGGGCTGTAAACTGGTGGGCTCCATCAACCCTCTGACCACCTCCATAGACATCGTCCTCGGCATCACGAAGGTAACACTCCTCTGCCCTCCTTCATGCCTTATTAGGACGTCAGTTCTTCTCAGTGAGACAGTGGTGTTTAAAAATGCCCAGTCAGTTAGTTTTGAATCATCAAAACTGAAACTGTTGTCATCTGTATATGCAGTACAAACATCGACCTCTTGCTGCTTAGTGTGTACTTATGTATCTTCTGCATTTATTTTCCAGCACTTGCGGCAAGCTGCGATCGCTGGAAAGTTTGTGGAGTTTTTTGGACCGGGTGTCTCCCAGCTGTCGGCTCCTGACCGGACCACCATCGCCAACATGTGCCCAGAGTACAACGCTACTGTCAGCTTCTTCCCAGTCGACCATGTCACCCTCCAGCACTTTAAAAAGACAAGTGAGTCAGCAAACAGCGACGCTGCTTATTAAGGGCTACAATAACCGATTCTGTCATGCGTTGGTAACTTGTCATCATTTTCCTTCCAGGTTTTACCCAGGAAAAACTTGACTTACTGGAGTCTTACATGAAGGCTGTGAAACTGTTCCGAAACTATGAAGAACCCTCAGAAGACCCTCAGTACTCTGAGGTAATGTTCAGACCTCGAGGGTCATTGGTGGTGGCTCAACACCCTGTATGTGTTTAACATTAAAACTACGTCAAGTAATTCCCCCTTTTGTCTGTAATGATGTTGGTGCCAAAATTAGCCTGTGGGTGCCGCAGTAGAGGAATTCAATTTCATAATGAAGTGAAACTAAAACCATTCATCTGTGTGCAGGTGATTGAGATCAACCTGACTTCTATAGTGCCGCATGTGAGCGGACCGAAGAGGCCTCAGGACCGAGTGGCGGTCAGCAGCATGAAAGAAGACTTCCAGAGTTGTCTTGATGAGAAGGTAACAAACAAAAAACTCATATTAATGTCTACTTCTGTTCTTTAGGAGAGGAACCAAGTGTACATCCAGGCAGAGATACTCGGGTGCAAAGTGTGAAAGAGAATAAGTTGCAATTGGAAAACATTGCCTTGAAAAGGAGAAATAAACAATTTATTAGGAGCATTAAAACCTACGAATACTCGCCTGCAAATATGATATGTCTCGGGCTTTTATTGTGAAAGGTAAGAACAGGAGGAGTAGATCTGGTCTGCGTAGCTGTTGTCGAGGATGAAATGAGTAATAAAGTTTGCCGTCTTGGTTCAGACTATGGAGCCTCCATGTTGTTTGTTTCCTAAACTCAACCTGTTCTTCACAACATATTTACGCCGGTGTGTAAAGGCTTTCCCACGTCTGTGCTCTGCGTGTCCTCAGACCTCAGTCTTATGCTTACATGGTGATGCTGGTGATGCATGGTGGACTACAACACGTCATTTACTTTCTTTGGTGTTTCCCTGCAGGTCGGCTTCAAAGGCTTCCACATCTCTAAGGAGAAGCAGGACACGTGCGTTCCTTTCTTGCACGGTGGTCAGGAGTACCAGCTGGCCCACGGCTCGCTGGTCATCGCTGCTGTCATCAGCTGCACCAACAACTGCAACCCGTCCGTCATGCTGACCGCAGGTAGAGGACCGACTCAGAAGATGAAACTGTGATCAGATTTACTCTGAAAATATCCCCCAATTTCATCTGTATATCATGCTGAACATTACTGAACATGTAAGATTCCCAAGCGTCGCTCTATCAGGTGACGCATATTGTGTTTTTCGTTCTGAGGTGGATCTATTCGTCTTATCTTTATGTCTGTTTTCGTTTCGTTTCACTTAAATCCATTAATCTGATTCTGTCTGCACTCTCGCATCCCCAAATGTTCTCCTTTTTCCAGTCATTCACAGAATGCATATCCCGTTTTGTGTCTCTGACCTCACTGTCATCTCTTTTTGTGATTGACAGGTCTACTGGCCAAAAAGGCTGTGGAGGCGGGGCTTGTTGTCAAGCCTTATATTCGGACCAGCTTGGCTCCTGGAAGTGGCATGGTCACGCACTACCTCAATACCAGCGGAGTCCTGCCTTACTTTAGCCAGCTGGGGTAAGTGTGTGTACACAGTGACGACACACAGACACAGACACACACACACACACACACACACACACACACACACACACACAGAGGCCCCTTCATCACCAGGGCACTGACCTGGGTTAAACCTGTGCCATGAGTTTAACTTTGCTCAGCTCTGGTTTTGAAAGAGTTTCCATGATCATTTTGGAGGATGTAGTTTGTGGCGCTGTTGGATTGGTGTTTCTATTATTTTGTCCACCCCATTTATAGGTACATGTAAAAATAACAAGCACCTCTCTGTAGAGTTTAACACAGTTTAAAAGTCCTTAGGACCTAAGAAAGTTGCAAGGAAACATCTGTAGTGCCGTCCAATCAAAAGCAATCGACTATGTAAACAGGAAGTGAGTTTAGCTCACAGACCGACTGGGAGCCTTGATCAATCAATGTAGATACGGCTCATGAGTTTAAGATATTTGTGTGATTTAAACAGCTGTGTGTGCAGATTATGATTCACTACATGTGAGAAAAATAGACGTGAAAGCATAAAACAAGCGCAGGACTGAGTGCGGATCGATACATTTAATAAAATATTATATATGAGTATCTGTTCTGTGAGACGGAGGTCAAAAAGGCTTCTGATAGTACTGTCAGTGTGGATCCGTAAGACAATTCCATGATTGAGTTTTGTGTGAAAGAGAATGCTGAGTGATTTGATGACTACGCTGTGTGTTCCTTTAGGTTTGAGGTGATCGGCTACGGCTGTGCCACCTGTGTGGGGAACACGGCTCCGTTGCCTGACGCTGTCGTGGATGCGATCAAACAGGTTCGATCTCCGTAAATGCAATCTTAAGCTTTTCTGTGCGCCTCGCGTCAACGGTATTGATGATCTGCTGTGTTTCAGGGGGACCTGGTGGCCTGCGGTGTGCTTTCTGGAAACAGGCACTTCGAAGGGCGCCTGTGTAACTGCGTGCGGGCCAACTACCTGGCCTCCCCTCCCCTGGTGGTGGCCTACGCTCTTGCGGGGACTGTGGGAATCGACTTTGAGAAAGAGCCTCTGGGTAAGGAAGGCACACGGCAGGAGCTCTTAAGCTGCTCCACTAAAACCCGACGGTCATTACAGGATTTTAGGGATTTGGCTGATTACAGGGTTACATTGAGTGATTTTGTGTCTTGTGCAGACATGCATCAGTCGTAGAACAGGTGACAGAGGAGCATTGTGGGTAGTCTGGTTATAGCAGTGACATTAAACAAAAAAAGCCGCATTAATTTAAGGCTTTTAGACTTGAACACTTCTAACATTGAGCATCCTGTTGTTGGGGAAGGTGTGACGTCGGAGGGGAAGGAGGTGTATCTCTGTGATATCTGGCCGTCCAGGGAGGAGGTCCAACAGACTGAGGAGGACACAGTCATCTGCTCCATTTTTAAGGACCTCAGGGGAAGGATGGAGGTCAGGACACGATCCATCTTTATTTATTTTATGTCTCTTTCAATTGAAATCAAGTGAATTAATGATTCCCACTGTCGCTCTCTCTCTCTCCAGAAAGGGAACACGCTTTGGAACAACATTGAATGTCCAGATTCTGTGGTCTTCCCCTGGGATCACAAGTCCACATATATCCGTCCGCCGTCTTTCTTCAGCAAGTTGGTAAGTCTTCAGAGTCTCCTGATTTTTCACATCGAAGGAAGTACAGAAATAAAAAAGCAGCAGCAGTTTTGACAACAAAGTGCCTCCTCTGCTCGTCTCTTGTCTCAGAGTAAAGAGGTGCCGCCTCCTCAGTCCATAGAGAACGCTCATGTCTTGCTGTTCCTCGGGAACAAAGTGACGACGGACCACATCTCGCCGGCGGGCAGCATTGCCCGGGTCAGCGCCGCCGCCAAGTACCTGCTGAGCAAACGGTCAGTTTCCAATCAGCCGTGGTGGTGAGAGTCGTGAAGGAGTCCAGACGAGTGAAAACCAGATTCTGATCGAATAGCGGATGCACGTTGTTTACAGATTACTGCACGGACACCGAGTCCTCATCACCGTCCTAAATTAAGCAAGACTTATTTTGGCTGCTCCCAAACTACAGCCTGTCCCACTAGTGTGAATAATAAAGTTTATTATTTATTTAAATGTCAATGGCAAGGTTTTGAGAAGATGATATCAATCCAAAATTAGCCGAGAAATGTGAATAATTAGTTGTAAATCGTCAACAAAAGCAACAGGAATTATATGTGGAGATGGAGGAACTTATAATCCAAAATGATGTCGAAATGTGTTTTTCATTGATGAATAAATATTGAAAGATATAATGTCGAGGACGGATGTCTGTTGCATGATTGAGTCGGCAAAGGGTTCGAGTGTGACATTGAATTACATCCCACTCTGAATGTTTACCTCAGCCTGACGCCGCGGGAGTTTAACTCGTACGGCGCTCGCAGAGGGAACGACGCCGTGATGACCAGAGGCACGTTCGCCAGCATCAAGCTCCAAAATCGCTTCATCGGCAAACCGGGCCCGAAGACTTTGCACATTCCTTCAGGCCAGACGGTGAGTGAGAGCTTTTTAAGAGCAGTAAACTAATATAGCGAATACAAACACCTGTGTTTGTGACACTTTAGCGGTGGCACTGGCACCGCCTTTGTTTTTGCAGTGTCAGACCGGCTGCTAATAACATGTCCTCCTCTTGTTTGCCTTTTTTAAATCAGCTGGATGTGTTCGAGGCAGCTGATCGCTATCAGAGAGACGGCGTTCCCCTCATCATCCTGGCAGGCCAAGACTACGGCTCTGGAAACTCCAGGGACTGGGTCGCCAAAGGACCGTACCTGCTGGTAAACTCAAGCACACACTCACGACTTCTTACTTCATCTAACATGGTACAGTTACATTCCAGTGATTACACTCCACAAGGAGGTATCACATTTCTCCAGTTCTCCCTCACCCCCGTGCCTCACTTGTTGTTGTCGCTCACCTCGACAGGGGGTGCGCGCGGTCATCGCCGAGAGCTTTGAGAAGCTGCACAAGAACCAGCTGGTGGGAATGGGCATCATGCCGCTCCAGTTCCTGCCCGGCGACAGCGCAGACTCGCTGGAGCTCAGCGGGAAGGAGAGGTTCACCATCGCCCAGCCGGACAGCCTGAGTCCGAGGCAGCAGCTCACAGTCAAGGTAGGCTCGGCCCTGAGCTGTGACCACCGTCCGGACCTGTGTGGTTGTTTTATTGTTTGTTAGCTGAGATGTGGCAAGACGTATTAGCTGCTAGATGTTCGTGAAATATCCTCTTCACAAGCATCTTAATAACACACTTTGAACGCTTTAGTGAAGGAGTTTCTATGTTCTCTTCCAGACCAGCCAAGGAAAGTCCTTCTCCGTCACCGCACTGTTTGACACGGAGATGGACGTTATCTTTTTCCGACACGGAGGTCATCTCAGATATGTTGCTCGGACTTTGCTCTGAAACCGCCTGCAGCCCGGTCCCCGAGCCCCGCTGAAGGTGCCCAGCGGTCTCTTCATCAATTCCCCAGTTTGTCTTCAGGACGGAGGACAAGCGGCTCATCGGAGCGACATTGAGCCTGATGATTTGTCCGTTTCGAGCTGGATGAACCTCCCCAGACCTTTGGAGTCGTGAGACGTCACGTTTCAGACCTGAGCTGCTTCTTCGTCACTACGCACGGCTGCAGCGTCTCTCCTCACAAGAAGACGACGACGTGGTGACATTCTCTCAATCAGGAGATTGAACCCGGGACGACATTTCAACATCCTTTTTTAAATTAATTTTATTGTATGCGAGACCTGATTTGCTGCGTACTGAGGGGACTTATCTTAAGGACTTGAGCCACGAAGAAATGACTCGTGTCTGCTTCTTGTTTTCATTTAACAAAATAATTCAATAAACAATGCTGACATGGTGCTAGGTACTACGGCATGAATACTTTGTTTTTTAAGGCGGGGCCTGTTTTTACCAACATCCAAGCAACGTCTAATCTTTGCAGAATTGACATCGTTATGGGACACCCTTGAATCGCCCAAATAGCTTTTACTTGCGTGTCGCCAGTGAACGTGTCCGGTTGAATCTCTTCACTTGACGACCTGCATTATTAGCACACGTATTTATTTAAAGGGGAACTCCACAGATTCTACACACCAAAGTCTCTTCACAGGCCTTGGAGAGATACCTTGTTTAAATACTTACGCCTAATGTTCACCCTACGAGCGACAAAGCAACACAACAAAAAGTATTGTTAGCTAAAGTATGGACGGCTACTTTGTCGCTGCTGAAGTGTTGCTCAAGCGCTCGTTGTGTAGTTATGGCGTTTAATATCGCAGCAAACTGACAAACGACGAGACATTTTCCATTCATTAGACGGAATGGAGCTGTGGCGGGAGAGAGAAGGTGACCGTGAAACACAAAGCAGCTCAACTTTGAGTTGTTGTGCGTCACGCAGCATTGAGTGTCAGTTTGACCCAAATGTCCGTCTGAACTGCTGGCTCCTGAGTTGCATTGTGGGTAATGTTGGTGCCAGGTTTTGAGAATAAAGAAGAATGTGTGGAGTAAAGTAAGAAAGCGAATGACTTTATTTCCCAAAATGACCCACAATTTATTTTTCTTTCTTTTTTACACAAATTCTCACTTTTAACATCTGGACCCATTTCTGGTAACGTGACTCTGCGCGATGTCGAGTTAAAAGCTGCATGAAAGGGACAAGTGATGATATCGCTTCATATCGTCGGTGCTTCTCACTTTGACTTCTGTCAGACTTATTGAATAATCCTAAAGGTCCTTGCATGAGGAGATCATCAAATCAATTGTAGTGAATAATGACTGATAATAAATGCTCATTTTCCAGCTAATATCGCAGTTTGAATTGAATTCTCAGTGAATGGATGGAGAGCAGCCCAGCCTGTAGTACAGGTATTCTATAATTCATCACATGTGCTGAGGTATTGGACTGTTTTCTGTTTGCTCTGTATCATTTTCTGCATGTTTGAGTCATTTTGACACAGTAAAGAGTATTTGTTAGCTAATGGCACTTTCTAAAAGTCATCCCTTCATTGTATTATTTAGAATATAGATTGGAGCCTTTATGCTTTTATATTATTTTCAGGAGCGTGATACAATACTGGCCGTGCTTCAGAGACGTTATTTATTATGTAATTCATTGAAACCATACACTGCCTGAACCTGTTTGTTTGTTTTGTCGTTTTAACAGTGATGGAAGACGTTGTTTAGTCAACTGCCAAAACAAGTAGCGAGGTGTCATGAGTCGTATCTTCACTGTTTGCCTTCCTAGTGTGAGGTGGGTTTTAATTAGTGATACCTGGATGCAGCACAGCGTGAAAGCTTTACCTGTAGCGGCATGTGTAGCAGTTAATTGGTCCAATGCTGCCGTTTCCCCACAATCTCAGTTTAGTGACGCAAAGTGTGTTGCTGCACAGGTGAAAAGGTGTCTGTGTGTAACTCTGACTCATATTGTAAATAGTTTTTAATAAATGGTAAGGCAACGCTGGTAATGTGGCTGTCTGTGAAGCGTCAGGAGGCTCTGGTGAAGGTAACGTCACTGATTTTACATAAAAGTTCCGAATCATCAGTCTGTGGAAACTAGTTGCATAATATGTAACAAGGCGGCAGTTACATAATAAGGGATTAAGTCCTTGCATACTATTCAGACTTTTTAATGACGTGCTGTAATGTGAATCTCTACATTTTAAAAAATATGCTATACTTTGCAAATTAATTTTTAATGACATACTGTACTATGACATGCTAAAGTAGGACCTTTTTATGACATACTATTCTGTTTTCATACTTTATATACTACGACTTTTTATCACATTAAAGACTTTGTATGACTTTCTGTATGGAGAGATGGACGCAAACGCAGGAGAAGATGTGGAGGGCGCAGAAAATACCCAATTATTGAATTGAAAAGCTTTCAGGCTTCCGTCCAATAAAACAGCAGACAGACAACCAACAGATGGAAGACATGACGGTAAATACTAAAACTAATCAGACAAGACAGGTGGGCAGACATGACAGCTGATTGGCGGAAGAAACTCAAGGGAAGCAAGACGAGAGAAAACAAAGACAGGAAGTCAAACAGGACACAGCAAGCAAGACATTTCAAAATAAAACAGGAAATAAAATGTTTAAATGCATTTCTCTACTGTAACTTTAATGAGATTTTCTTGAATACTATGACTCCCACTGCCATACTATAACGTTTTTTAATACTGTAACTTTTTCATTACTTTAACATACTATACTATGACATACAAAATGATTATTTTATGACATACTATACAATTACTTCTTTACAGCGTACTATACTATGAAATCTTTTTTGACATACTGTGTCTTCATGGTGTAACTATGAAGACACAAGTATCTAATGCCAGGCCAAGACAACTTTTTTACGATATACTTTGCTTTTGATTAAATACTATACTAGGACATTTATTATGGGATATTCTATGAAATGACATACAGTAAGACTTTGACATAATTTAAACTATACCACTTATAAGGACCCAATGTGATGGAAGAAAACAACCCAAGTGGAGAAATAAGACAGAAGTCTGAAGTTCTTAATGGAATTTCCAAGTGTAAACAGTGCAACTTTTATTGATTTGAAAGTAATTTCTATGACACAGTGCTGACATTGCTCTGCACATTGACAAGTGATGACATACAGTACGAGGCCGCACAAACAACCAGTTTTATCTGAGTGCTGTATAACAGTCGAAAAATGTGACCTAATAAAAACAAAACAAACTAAAAAAACAAAAAGTCTGCATATTACTAGGTGCCTACACGAAAGTGCAGCGTGTCACTACACAACCTCAGGCGTGTGCAAAAGTGAAATTAAAGCTGTAATCAAAAGATGGCAGCCGTGCCACACGTGACGAGTTTGTTCCCGCTTGACGTTAACACTCAACTTGTCAAACTGCAGACCAAGGCTTCAGGTTCATCATGACATCATGTTTAGTATTTGACATCAATCTCATGTCTACAAGTCAACAGCAAATCGTTTTTAGCATGTTGTTGCCCATTTACTACACACAGTATTATTTAGTGCTGTAATTAATTCGAGATCAACACACAATAAATCAACATAAAATTCTGATGATTATAACTTGTCATGCAAAAATGCCCAACAGTTGCTGGTTCCAGTTCCTCGAATGTGAGGATCTGCGTCTTATCTGCTCTATCACTTTAACTTAAAAGGTACCCTGTTGACTTCTTGCACAAACTGAATGTACATCCACCGTTTCTCAAACAAAGTGCATGAAGTATCTCATTTCTTTTTTGTGTGCGTGTGTGGAGGAATTTGAAATCGACAGTTTGTATCTATGTTTACAATCTGGCAGCATTTGTATTCCTTGCCTTGGTTGGCACATTGCTGCGTTTCTCAGCACGTCACTGCCACCAGCTGTTAATCAGCGGAAAAAGGTGCAACAATCGGCTGTATCGCGCCATGTGAAGTAGTATGAAAACATGGACCCAAACGTCACAAAAACTGCTCCATACCTCCATCACTGGTCAGAAACTCCACAGGGTACCTTCAACATAAAAAGCATGATCTAATCGTTAGTCAGATAGAACTATTTCAAGATGTCTTCTTGGGCTCTCTGAAACATTTTTTTAAATAATTTTGTGTCATTTTATAGAATAAACAATAAAAAAAAATTTTGGAGAGAGTAACACATAATGTAAATATTTTTTATTTGCAACCCTCATATTACTGCCAACCACATCTTAAAGCAGAATTCAGAACCCTATAATCCGCTTGCTTTCCATTCATTTCACTTCCACAGCATGAAAATGTACTGCAGAGACTTGAAACCTGCTTGGGAATGCTACTCCATACAGTGGGCATGTCAGCATTTATCCTAAAGGAAGTCATTGTTGCTTGGTTATGCCATAAAAAGGTGTCAACTGACACTTACTATACTGCATTATCACACAACAATGACGCACTAGAAACAGACTCAGACATGATGCTAACTGTTTCAAGTCTGTGCGGTTGATTTCCATACAATAACCTGTCTGGAAAGTTGTTGTTTTCTTTTTAAATGCGCTACTTTCCAGAGTTATACGCCGGTATATAGAGAAAGAAACAACGTAATTTGTAGTAAATGGGCGTTAACATGAAAACACCAGTATTGTTCTTCAACCCCAGCATTGACACTCATCATATCGTTATGGCAGTTTTTGGAAGTAACGCTTAATCAAGCCTCTGCACAATTTTCTCCCAAACTGGATTATACCAAAAACACCATTCTGACTTAAAAAGGCACAGACATGTGTGGTTATAAGAGTAAAGTTTGCACTATGATTGAAATCGTATCTAAATCATTAAACTCACAAGCTTTGACCTACAATGCAACCCTTGACCACAGCTGTAGCCTAATCTAATGCCTCTCAATACCCTGCACCCCCCCCCCTTCAGCATCAATAGTATCTTAAATCTGAAACAAAAAAAACAACATGGCTGGTACTTAAGTACGTGACCCACCTGGTGGAAGTGCTCATAATTCTCCATCTCTCTCTTTTTTTTTTTTTTTGTTATTTCATCCCTTTGAGTCATAAAAAAAAAACCAAAAAAAACCATAGTGAGACTCTTGGCCACCTTCTTCATCTGGGTCCCCAGAACTATTTGATGAGCGAGCAGCCACGCTGTAAACAATTAACCACAGCTGATGTGAAGGAGCTCCCGATCACACGACGGAGAGAATCCTGAGAACTACGGACTCGGTTCATTTCCCGGAATCATTCGTCTATTCTCTCCCTTTCCTGCGTCCATATCTTTGAATATGCAAACTCTTTTCATCTATTAAGAAAATATTTGTGGAAGGTTAAATGAAAATATACAATTATTAATACAATAGAGTACAGAGCTATATGTTAAAGGTGATTAAAAAAAAACAGGTTGATTGTATCTCCCTTTACAACGCGCGCATTTGCATTTTCCTTGGTTTAAAGGCAAGAGGTAAGGTGTATAAGAAAAAGGCAGCCTGTTTAGTCGTCCACACGGCCGGGGCTCGAGGATTAGGCGATTGCTTTTGCTTCTGGTAAGAAAGCGTCCCAGTACTTTATGAGCTGGAGGAAAGAAAGAGACGGAGTCATTGAAAAACAAACAGACAAGTGGTTCATGTTCAGGGTGTAAAACAGCTTTCATAGTTCAGAATCACTTTGTCAATAGACGGAAAATTAAAACTTCACTTTGTGAAATGAGACCATTTATTGCTTTTCTCAACTGTACATTTGAACACATTATTTGGGCTCTTGAAACTTGGAAAGAGGCTTTTTAAAATACTTTAATGTACTACTTTTTAAAAAGTATTAATTAATAGTAGAGATTAATTAACAATACAATGAATTGTTAGTTGAAAGCCTAATCTTTCCTTTTCCTTACATCCTGTTAAAATTCATTCATACCTCCCTCCTGAGCTTATATTGACTTTTCCTTAAAAAACATCTATTGTTACTTTTCATTTTGATAATTTATAGTTATTACTAATGATCCTTTCTAAATAAAAATCACCAGCTCCAAATCATCTTCATTTAAATCACAAGACATGACACGATTCTGTGACATGACAAAACAAGGACTGCCACAGTTGGAAAAGTCTTAAACCAACTAAAAGTTAAAAACTATTTACAGATGTACACTGATGAAGAATACTTGATTATGGAAATGTGAAATATTCACGTTCTCACCTGTTGCTGAGAGTGAAGCAGACACTCCAAGTAGTTAATGATCTCTCTTTTGAAGTTCCTGGCCTTTTCTTTCTGTATGATCAGATAAATAGAGAAGAAATCCACCGATCAGTACTGAACATCATCTTCAGCGGTCTCGTACCTGATGTGAAGAAGGATAAACGTCCGTACGTCAAAGCGGCTGACTTCCTTGCGCACGGTGGCAGAAACTCTGTCAAAGTCTCTCTCATACTGCGTCACTTTAACCTCCCACTGTGAACAAGACGAGAGGGAAAGTTAACGCCATTTGTTTGACCGTGCTCCATGTTTCTGATGATAGGAACAATATGAAAGCTTTTCAAGAGGCTCATTCGTGATTCAAACATCAAACTCCAGCCCTGAAGTCGGGGCCACTTTGTTGCTTTTGGCCTGAGATGTTTGTACCTCGGCGATCTCCTCTTTGGCCAGCTGCAGTTTGTCGGGCTTGTTGGCCCACAGCAGTTTGGCCTCAGTCTCCCTCTTCTTCTGCAGCACGGTCTGAGCATCCTGCCAGCGCTGCCACGCCTTCATCCGGTGATCAAACGAGCCCTGCAGACACACAGAGGATCATTTCATGTTCGTATTTAGGTTTTTACTTTAGCCATGAGGCTGAGGCTCATATTCAAATCTGTTCAAATACTTGTCAAGCATTCAGTCAGTGCTAAAGGGCATTTTGGTTGTTGTGGTATTTGCTTTAAACCCCATTAGAATAATACCAGATTCGTCTTTTAGCCTTTGAATAAAGCACTGACATTTAAAGATTTGATTGACTTCAAAATGGTTCAAATCATGTACAGAGAAAAAAAACATTTACAAAATAGTTTCAAATGAGCGAGCGCCGACATGATCTGAGAGGAATTCAATGTTCAAGAAACAATTACTGATCCCTTTCTACAATGTCTTTGTAAACAGCAAATATACAACTTTTTACTCATGAATGGTCTGATAACAATATGTTTATGTGAGACCAGCACAGAAATGTAATGACTCAAAACTCTACATATCTCGTCTAATTTCACTCACATATGTCTCAAGTCACCACCTGACCTTTTAAAAGTGAAAGTGCTTCCGTTACTTTAACATTGGCCGTGATTTATTAAATTAAACTATCCAGAAAAGACAGATATTTTCAGTACCCTCACGGCTCCAAGCAGGCGGATGTAATCTGCGATGAGTTCTGCAAAGCTGAAAGTGTCGTTCGTGGCCTGTTCCTGGTGCAACTGCTCCATCTTGTCCTCCACCTCTGCCAGCTGAGAGAGCGCTCGGGACAGCGCGGTGTTGTCCTCTGCGCTGCCCAGCATGGCCGTGCTTTTGGCAAAACTGGCCGTGTTTAACGACAATTCTGGAGGGAAAGAGAGAGACGGGCGTCAAGGTAAAGCAGGCGTCGTCCACCGTGTTCTTAGAGACACCAAAAACAGGTAAGCCAGCATCTGGGTAAGATACTCTCTGGACATGGGTTTGTGTAAAAATATCACTTTCTATGGAGCGCATTGGTGAAGAGATAGTCATCTTAAAACTAAGATACACAGGGTACTTTTCTTCGACGCAATCAAACTTCTTTTTCAACCAGAGGAGTCGCCCCCTGCTGGCCAGTAGAAAGAATGCAAGTTTGATCTCATTAGTTGGAAGGGAGACGACGAACCTTTCCTGTGGACGACCAGAGATTCGACCATCGCGTGGAGCTTCCTGAACTGCTGGTCTGCAGACTCCACCTCCTGCAGCTTCTCTTCAAACCACTGCAGCAAAACACACGAAGGGTTTGTACAAACCGAAACATCTGTTCGCTCCATCACATTACAAAGCCACATCACCACAAACTGCAAAACACGTCACGTCCCATTGGGTCAAAAATGGATACAAATTTGAATCATGCATTACATTTGTATGATGATTGAACTTCAATACTTTACCACAGTTTGTTGGTTACTACGGTGAAATAATTATAACTTTAAGTATGAAGATGAGTCACAGAAATCCCATGTGTTCAGCTTGAATGTGTGAAGCGGCTCAGTGAAGGCACGCGTGTGGTGAACTCAGATCAACAGGAAATCAGCGTCACAGCTCAGTTTCTTTATAGAACAGCTCTTTACAAACTGGTCCTTTGATCGGCTTCATCTTTAGTATTTAGTCAACTATGCTATCAAACTAAATAAACAGTAAAATAATGAAAATCAAACAAGCTAATGTTCTGAGTGGCATGACATTTGCTGAGAGCGTGAAATGTTCTGCTTTTTACTGGAAAATTCAGATTTCCTCACAACAAAGATGAATCTGCTCTTCCTGAGAAGCTCTGATGCAACAACATGTCCGTTTACAGCTGAACTCACCACGTCTGACTCGTTCATCTTGATGGTCATTTTACTGACAGCATCTGTTGCTTTGTTGATCATCTTCAGGAAGCCGGCGCCGCTCAGAGCCTGGGTGCTCACTGCTCTGGGCAACTGAAGGCATATTAAAATACAGCCGTCACCAGACTGCAGTTACAAATATACTAACGCTTCAGATTCACAAAGGGATCAAGAAGTGGTAAAAAAAGATTCTTCTGAAAGTGTCATTAAATCAGAAAGACCTTAAAGTATTAAAGAAAACTGTAAAAACGTTTTTTCTCGCACAGCTTCACGGTAAAAGCATGTGAGAAAAACAAGGTGACACAGGTTGAGTGATTGATGTACATGTGGTCTCTTTGCGGGCGATGTATTCCTTGTGGCTCAGGCATAAAACTAAATAGGTGTATTTTGTAAAAAGGCACCGATCACAAAGACTCTCCAAACTTTTTGGCTTACTTCCTCTCTCTCCAGGAACTCTCGAACATCCGGATCTTGGAGAAGTGACGGGTGATTTACGACCCTCTGGAGATATCTGTTGAATGGGAAAATGCAAAGAAAAACCTCACTTTCCTGTTTTTTATGAACAGGGCAACATCATAACAGCTCAGAACGTTATGGTATTTGTATCTGGATTGTCATAAAGCAGCTTTAATATTCAATCTCTTCTCCTCTACCTCTCCAAAGCGGCTCTTCTTCTCTCAACAAAGTCTGCAGATGAGGAATCTTCCTTTCCCACCTTCATCTTCGTCATACCTGTGCAAGATAACAACCCTTCTTATAGCTGATTGGAGAAAACGTTTAAAGTTACAGTATCAGAGGAAACAGTGAAGCCAAGTCAGCCTACCCAGAATGCTCTTCTCTGGTGGCGGCGGCACGATGAATCCATTTGGTCCATGCTTTTCAGACAGCTTCTCGTAGAGGCCGAGGAAGTCGCTGAAGCGTCGCCTCACTGTAAATGTCTTGTTGCGGAACATGGGCAGTGTGGTCTGAAACACATTCACGGTATTGGTTGGAGTTGATGTCCCCAAGAGGCTTACATTTGGTGGATTACTATGAAACTCTGATGTAATCTATGTTTGCCTTCCAAGACCAGTGCGTAGGCGTTTTCCCTACAAGACGCTGACCAGTATTTCCTCTTTTGGGACATTGTTACCACACATCCAATGAGTAACTGAGCGAACGTCCTCTGGATTAAAGAACAACAACTTTAGGTCAAATTAAATGCTTAATTTCAACAAGTTTTTACCTGTGTGGTTACTTTGTAGGCCATGTAGGCGTTCATCCCATCCCCTGAAAAACCAAAAAGACACAAATTGATAAGAGTACTTACAGGAGTATTACTCAAGGCGAGCTGCACGTGGTCCTTCATCATACTTTATCACTAGTTTCACTACTTGACTCCTTTGCAAGTTTGAAATAACTAAATCAAGGAGTCAAGCACCTCAAAACAACCGTTGCTTGCTTAATGTTTATAGTAGTGTAGTAATACTAGCCTTATGGCAAATAAATAAAGAATAAAACTGATCAAAAATAAGCTTCACCTATTTTTTCAGGGTCTTTGACAGAGATAGCGATCTCAAATTTGTCTTCCTGCTCTTCTTCATCTTCCTCTTCATCCAACTGAAACAAACATTGAACAGAAAGTGTAACACTGCCTGAAGTCACCAAACACTTCTATTGAACAGTACACTGATATTTCTAACAGTTTATTTTGAAATGTTCGTTCTGGTAAGACGTTAAACAAGTAAAAAAAATATGCAAACTCTGATATTCCAGAAAACTTAAACTTGCAAATCCCTGAACAGCTTTCCGGGGTTACTTTGCTGCAGAGATTTCACTCGTGGATTAGATATGCGCGTACCTCCTCCAGGGAAGCAGACTGGGGCTTGGCCAGGCTGGCAGCTGCCGACACGGAGGGGGCGGACGCAGACGGTTTGATCGGCACATCTTTCATTCTCTCGTCCCGCGGACTGTCCAGAGAAAGCTCCACCGTGGCTTCTGTGAGAGAGGGACAGGAAAGAAACCAGACCGAGGTCGTTACATGCTGAATGGAACCGTGACAAGAGATGTTCATTATTTACTTTACATCCTGGACGGTCTAAATATGCACAGACATGGACTCTGGTGCGTTTGTCTTTTTTGCTTTGAGCCTGTCACTTAATACAATTCAGTCACTGTGAACTGAAGTCACAAGGGCCTGTTTTATTGGAGAGGTAAAGGGGAACTCCAACGTTTGTACACACAAAGATTTGATTACAGGTGTTGTGGAGCACATGTAATAAAGTTGATAAATAGCCTAAAGTAATGCCAATAGAGTCAGCAACGGTTTGGTCCGAAGGCTACTAGTTTGAAAATAAAAAAAGTCTGGGGGTGTAGACTAACACAACACACTTTAATCTCTGACCGAACCGTCAGCGTTCAAGTTGCATTGTGGGTAATGCAGGCGCCAGGATTTAACAAGGAAAAGATGCGTAGAGTTAAAAAAAAAAAAAAATATTGAGGATTCTATTAAACTGTCCGTCATGAATCCAACGTTGTGTACTGCGATGCAAAATTATTTTAAGATGTTGACCATGAAATTAATTTCCTGGTTTGAGTCCAGCAGTGAGCCTTTGTTACGTGTCATCCTCCGTCTGTCTTTATTCATTTCCTGTCAGCTTTCTACTGTCCGCCATCTCATAACATTAACCCCCCAAAAAATAAACACTGGAAAGTGAAAAACACACTGAAATGCTGTAATATGACCATCTGGTGTTGTTAAACTGTAGTACTTTTAACCCAGAGTGCAGTCATCTGTTGCACACCCGACTTTGAATGGAACCGTTCTCACATAAATCTGTTGTGAATGATCTGCTCTATGCGACGCTCCCTTTGTCCCTCATGCTCCCCGTCGAACACTAAATCCTAGAATCCTGATAATGTTACACGTTAATAAAAAATTGTGGTCCCACCGGCAAATATATCGGTCTCCTCTTCAGAGTGGACTCCGTTAGTCTTGGAGTTGACCGTGCTGGTCTTTTTGATGCTGGGCACTGTGGTGACGGCCTCCTCGGAGAAGATGTCAGCAGGATCACTGTCTTGCAGAGGACCACCTGTGTCGCTAACGTCACTGGCAGCTTTGGTTGTGACGGGTTTGCTCTTCAGCTCTCTGCTGACGGGTTTCTTTGAAGCGGCACCCAGCGGCTCACCGAACAGATCCTCGTCCCGTTCGCCGAAGAGGCTTTTCTGCAGCTGCTTGGCAGATTTGGTCTGCCGTGGTTCCGCGAACAAGTCGTTTCCCTCATCTTCGAACAGATCGACTGTTGCCCGGCTGGGTATTTTGGCATCAGCAGAGAGTGGAGCATCACTCAGGAAGTCAACCAGAGGGTCAACGAATGTGTCGCTGGCAGGTGGTGGCTGTGGCGTCTCACTGGCTGGCAAATCGTCACTGAGGTCGATAATGGAATCAGTGGACGTTTCTTTTGCTTCCTGTTCATCATCACTTCCTGTTTTCCTATAGTCGGGTGGACCCGTCACGTCGCTGGTCACTTCACTTTTATCCGCTGCTGCCTCAACAGTTACATCCGCCACCACGACGACGTCCTCTCGCCGAGCTTCACTTTCACCTCCAAATATGTCAACAAACTCATCTGAGGGTTCATCTAGAGGGATTTCAGTTGTGTCTATAGCAGCGTCTGCGAAGGCACTTTCAGCTTCAGGAGAGTCGGTTATGTTGTTTGTGAGGTCGACAAAGTCATCCGAGGGTTCGCTGACGACTTCGCACGTTGGCTTGATTTTCGCTTGGCTGCCGAGAGGCTCGATTATGGGATCATCCATGATGTCACTGGGAGGCTTCATTAAAACATCGCTGGGATGACTGGCAGGTGGCAGTGTGGTGTCCATTTTGGTCAGTGGAGGGTTGCTCTGGAGGTGAGGGAACAAAGATGTTTTGTTTTAGAGTTTTGAATAGGGCTGTACCTAACAATTATCGGTCAATTGTTTTATGAGTTATTCATCTGGACAATAAAATGACAAACTGCAAAACTCCCAATTTCCTTCAGCTACATGTGATGTCTTCCAATTGTTTGATTTGTCTGACAAACAGTCCAAAACAAAGATATTAAATCTACAATCATACTAAACATAACAAAAGCAGCAAATCTTCATATTCGAGAAACTGGAACCGTTGAATTCTGCTTGGCAAACGACTGAAATGAAAATTGCGATACATTTCTTGTCAATCAACTAATAGATTAAGCGCCTAATCCCTTTTCCACACTTTGTCATATGTATTCCAGGACTGTCATTGTTACAGTCTGGAAGGAAATACTTCAACCAAAAGATTATTTATTACACTTCCTCATACCACGAACTTAAACAAAACCAAAATTCAAAAACCTTCTTAAACTGTCGCTGCAGCATCGTCCACGTCTCTTGTACGATATTTACATGACGGATGCATTTATTTTGAATATAAAATTGCTAAAAAAAACACAACACAACTTCCACACACTCAGCCAGTCACAGCCTAACACATTTATATTTTGCTAGATGACACTTTTGGAAGCACCTACTTCCAGGCTACTGGGTTTGTAGCTGATACAAAAATAATCATTTGAAATGAAAAATGAAGTAGCTCGCAATCTCATGGTGAAACCTTGCATCGTGTTTCTGAAATAGCTTTCTCAGACAATAGATACGAGGTACTTCTAGCTGAAAGCAACACTACAGTCCTGCAATAAATCCCACTTTCTGAAAGATTGTAAAGTTAAGGTTTATTTGAAACATTTATAGAGAGGTGTTGATTAAACTTTATGATCATTTTGGAGGGTGCAGTTGAAGTGCATGGTTTTATACCGAGAGGTGTAATATTTAGAAGAAAACAAGAGACACCTCTCCACTTGGTGCATCTAGCGAACTGGCTAAACGAATACATTTCCTCCTACCATCAATGTTAACAAAATCAAAATGTCCATAAACCTTCTTAAACTGTTCCTGCAGCATTATCCGAGTCTCTGGTATCCAGTTGTGTGGTCTTTACGCAGGAGTTCTCACTTTAATATTGCGAAAACACAACTTCCTCAAACTCATTGTGTTATTGTGAGAGGTGGAATATTTAGTCCACTCCCACATAAGAAACAACTCTCAGCAGAGGTATAGTGTAAGTAACTTGCGTGGTTGCTAATTATCACATTGAGTAATACTTTAAATACATTCTTAACAGTGCATCTTGAAATAAATACAACAAACAACCAGAGGCCTGAGAGCTCAACAATGAACCAATAGTCACACCCATCTTTATGTACGAGGCCACTCTGAATGAATCTCCAAACATTACATCAGCTTAAAAAAATGTTTTCCAAACGTAACAGCCACAACTTGCTGAGTAATGTTTTCCACGCAGCAGTGAAGAAAAAAAAAAAAAAAAAAATCACAGACAGCAACTTTCCAATCTCTCCTCTGAACTTCGACTGTGGGAAAACATCCGGGTTCTGACCACGTGACCACAGCCACTGTCCCTGTCATGTGACTCACATGACAGGAGGCTGCGCGAGCCAGCTTTTTTTTAATACTCATTCAAAAAAAAAAAAGGAAAGTGAATTTTAAACCACTTATTTCTATGAATAAATGAATCCAAGATGATGTCAACTTTCACAAAACAAGCAACACAGACCACATTCCCTCCAGACTGCTAACATGTAGCTGCTGCTCGCTTCATCACTGCATGGCGTAAAAGTCTGCACGAGAGGGTTTTTAGTGCAAGTTAACCTCGACATGTAGGAGACATTTCTGCACAGGAAACATCCACATATCATGAGCCAAGTAGGAACTTCTGTGAGACACAAGGGAGTCATCTCGGTTGCCCAATCGACCTGATAAAAATCAATGCAACTTTTCAGGAACAAAAATACCAAAATGGGGGTTTGTGTTAAAACAGTGTTAAAAGATCACCACAAAAGATGTTTAAAAGAAACAAATCTGTGATAGAAGATGGAGTTTATGCATCAAAAAACTCCATACTGCTTTGATCCTTTAAGTCACAGTCAACTTTATTTATTTTACAGTTTCCCCAACGCTAAAACAAGCGAAATGTGTGTCAACAACATTCCACAAACTTTTGCCTTTAGCTCTCTTTGCTGTGACGTTATAGCCCACTAGTCTTTTTGCAGTTCGTGTCAGTTAACGTAGCCAAAAACATCAGAGGCAGCTTAGCTTAGCGTGAACACCGACGTTATTAGCTCCGTTCAGACATACTGTGCTTATGAAGAGGTGGTCCACTTCGTCGTCCACTTCGTCGTCTTCGTCACTGTCTCGGCCTCCGACTTCTTCCAGCACATCTTGGTCCTCGGAGTCGGGGAACGGAGGAGGACTGCGCTCCGAGCTGGTCGCCATCTTCAATCTTATAAAAAACAAACTCTCACACGCGCGCACACACACACACGCGGGGAGGCAACCGTCAACTGCTCGCTGTTTGCACAGACGGTCGGACGTGTCTCGCGTGAAGCTAAAGCTCTGCAGGTCACCTGAAGATCGGAGCTACAACTTAGCGCGAGCAGAGTGAGTGAGTGTGGCGCTCCAGGACGTGCAAACCGCCGCTGTCTTTTTTTTTTCTCCCTCCTCCCTCCTTTACTTCCTGGTTAGCTTCACTGTTAGCTATAGCAGTCACGAGACAGATGCAACATTATAACATGGACCTGGGCAGGGGTTGTGGTTTCAATCTGTGCCCATATTAGAGACGTCCGGGGGGGGGGGGGGGGGGTGATGTTTCGTCACGTGCATACTGGAGACGCGGAGGCACGAGAGCCTCTTCTCACAGGTGTGACCTACCTGGGGCCAAACGAGAGGGACCCGGATGAAGGTAAGAGTTTGTTGATACTGTGAGTTTAATAACTCCACTCAGTAGTTCTCACCTTATTTAGAGGTAATGATGTATTGTTCTTTTATTTGTTCTTTTATAAACATTATCCACGCAGAAGAAGAAAAAACATGCTTTGTAGTGCATGTCATTTACATTTACACAACTATAACTGCTACTTCAGTATAATTTTGAGGAACTTGTACCTCACTGAGAGCATTTCCATTTAATACTACTTCCTACTGTTACATTAGATTCCACAACATTTCTATTACACCTTTACTGACTATATACGATATAAATAGGTAGCCTACATTTACTCAAGTACTGTTCTTGAGTACACATTTGAGGAACTTGTACTTTACTCAAGTATTTCCATTTAATGCTACTTTCTACTATTACTACTTAATTTCAGAGGGAAATATTGCACTATATTTTACTGCTCTACATTTATTTAACAGCTAGTTACTCTTCATGATTCAGATTTTATACAAACAAAACGTATAAAAGATAATAAAATACAATGCATACAGATAGTTATGGGTATTTTTCCACCATTTTCTCATTCTTACAGAGCAAACCATCAGTTATTGGGCAAATAATCTGCAGAGTAATTGATAATACAATAACTGTTAATTGCAGCCTGCCTTAGATTCCTCTGCCAGTGAAATATTGGCATTTTGCTTGAAATGCCAATAAATGATGAATCAATTGTCAAAATAGTAGCTATTAGTTGTTGATTAACATTCGGTCAATTAACTAATCAATTAATCTGCTGCGCGACATGAGCCCTTGAAACCAACCAGCACTCAAATACTCCCTGGCTCAGGTTTGTTTTTGTAGTTTTCAGTAATTTGGTGGAAAAACAAATTATTCTTCTTAAAATAAAAACACTTTATCTGTAGTGACAGTTTCTTCTACATGACCTCATGTTGAGGTGTTGAGTGCTTTCATTAGATAATAAGACCAACCTCTAAATGTGTGGCGTGATATGTACCAACAATAAAATAACATCTTAAATATCCCTTTTCATCTGGGACCTCTGTTCCCTTTGACCCGTTTGTTTTTTGCTGCTTTTTAGGAGAAATCATTTTCGACAGGAGCACGTCAAACATCACATGTGATGCTGGCGGGAGCGCAGAAAGAAGATTAACATATGAGGAAGCAGTCGAGGAAGCAGGTTTGATGCTGTTGTTGTTACCTTTGGCTGTCATTTTTGTGTGTGGGGGGGGGGGGGGGGGACTTGGTAAATCAGTTTTGAGGATTTAGATATGTTGTTTGAAGAGGATTACATCTTTCTAACCTAAAGTGTCTGTTGACCGTCATGAGCAGGGCAGCTGCACTACACCACTGTTGAATGTGTATCAGAAACAAGCCTGTAAAGAGGTCAGGTGATTGTTTAATGAATAACTTCTCTCGTTGTTCTGCTTTTGTCTCTCAGGGTTTGGAGCGTTCCACTGGCTGCTGTTGGTGGTGTGCGGTTGGGCCAATGCCAGCGATGCCGTGGAGATCCTCTGCGTGTCTTTTCTGCTGCCAACGGCGCGCTGCGACCTGCTGCTGAGCTCTTCAGACATGGGCCTGCTCACTGCCAGCATATTCCTCGGTGATTCACAGTCATTTAATTGAACGGAGCCGAGGTCGATCGACAGAGAAATTAATCGGCAATCGTTGTGATAGTCTTTCCAGGTTTCTTTCTTCAGCAATAATGCTAATTAGTCTCTGGTTTTGGATTCTCAGATGAGAGGTTTTGCTGTTTGTCTTTGTCATACATGACAAGGTTTTAATATTTTTGGGGTTTAGACTGTTTGTCGGATAAAACAAGCACATTAAAGACATCACCATAGGCTCTCAGAAAACTGAATGGCACTTTTTTACTGTTATTATATATTTTAGCATTTTGTAGACTAAACAATTAATCAAGAAAATACTCAACAGATTGGTTGATAATGAAAATAATGGTTTGTTGGGACAGCAGAGAGGTACATTTAGATAATAACAATTAACACAAAAGGGAAATTAAAATATAGGTGGATTTTTGTTGTTTGAACTAATTAAAAACCTAATGTTTGGTGACAACAAACACATGATGCAGCAGTGTAGAAGGGTTAAAACTAGATTTTAGAAATGTTGCCAACATTTGTATAAAACAAAAAATAGCCTAAATTGTTCAGTCTAGTTGTAAAATCAACACTAAAGGAAAATAAGACTAGAGTCGAGTCTGGCAGAACTATGCTTACAGCTGAATACTGATGTTTGCATGTTATTGTCTTACTTCCTGTTTTCTAGGAATGATGGTGGGGGGCTACACGTGGGGATACCTGGCGGACCAGAGGGGGCGGCGCAGGGTCCTGGTCGTGTCCCTGACGGTTAACGGGGTGTTTGGAGGTCTGGCCGGCGTGGCTCCGTGGTTCTGGCTCTTCCTGCTGCTGCGGTTCATCAGCGGCATCGGGTGAGCACATGATTTGAATACGATTTACATTTTATTTTAAATTCTGGAGTTATTTAGCTGACGGCCAAACGGTGATGGCAGTATGTTTTTCTATGTATTTCCATGCTTGGAGAGATCACACTGCAGCAACAGGTCTCAGTTTTTATTCTTACAGAACCTACATGTTCCTTCATGAAGGACTTTTTGGGAAAACAACGGTCTCAATTTAGCTGTGCCCTCATTTCACCAACCACTGTTTGACGTCCAACATGAGTTAACGGTAGCGAATAAGCACACAAGAACAGCTTTTTTTGTTTACCTCTGCAGGGTCGGCGGGTCGATCCCTGTTATCTTCTCGTACTTCTCAGAGTTCATGCCCCGACTGAGGAGAGGTGCAATGATCAGCGCTCTAGCCACCTTCTGGATGGCCGGAAACATCCTGGCTGCAGGTGGGAGAATATAGCAATAACACAATGTCAGTGTTGTGGGATCAAAAACACAATTTCACCAACGTTGTAAGCACAAGTGCTGACAAACCTTAGTCACATGTCACATGCTAAAACGAGGTGTGTATTATTTTGCACATTAGCTCGCTGGTGTAATCAATCAGCCTTTTAATGACAGACGTTTTGACTTGTCTTACAGTAGCAGGTTTTTTTATTTTATTTTTTATTTGCAAAATTTAGAAACACGAACATAACAGAGAGAAATACTATACGCGATCATATATATATATATATATATATATATATATATATATATATTCCTTTGTCATTTTGCCTTTATTTGATAGCGGCTGTGGAGATGCAGACAGGAAATACAGACACAGAGGGTTGTGAAGGGCTACAAAGCTCCAGAACCGGGCACATTGCAGTCCAACTCTTAACCACTAGAAACTACAAACACGTCTACAAATTGCGATTCAGTCTCGGCGCGTAGTCGTAGCCAAAAATAAATCATCTGGTGGCTGAAATCCCAAAGCTGGATCAATACAAAGTTTAGTCAAATTGTTCTCACCTTAAAAACCTTAATCGTATTTATACATCCTTCAAACACAAAGATTTTGACATTTAAACTTTAGGGTGAAAGCAGGAACTTCCTTGGCAGGCGCTTTCAAAATAAGACAACGTAGTTCAAAGAGTGACTGTCTTTTTGTCTGCAGGTCTAGCCTGGTTGGTGATCCCAAGAACCTGGGCACATTTCTCACTGGGGACCCTGGACTTCCAGAGCTGGAGACTGTTCGTGGTGCTCTGCTCTGTTCCCAGCCTCACCTCAGCCCTCCTCTTCCGGCTGCTCATGCCCGAGAGCCCCAAGTTCCTCATGGAGGTATTTAAAGGCCCGGACTAGTTCTGGTGTTTGCAGCCTGCTGGTTTATTTTGTTTGTTTTTCTTCCGAGCTGTCTTTGAGATTTTGGTCCCGTCTTTGCCAGGCGGGCCGGGAGAAAGAGGCGACCCGCGTCTTCCAAGTGATGTTTAAGCTGAACATGAGGGGAAAAGGAAAGGATTTACCGGTATGAACGGTTCTCATACTCATCATCATTGTTTTAGTGGACACATGTGATGTACATATTTGTAGCATAGGATACAGATTTAAATGACGAATAACAAACAGAAAACAGAAATAGAGCAAAAGAGGAAATCAAAAAGTGATATTTGTGATGAAAGTACATTGTTTGTGTGTTTCTTTTTTTTTTATAGTTCTCTAAACATTTCCTTCATTCAACTCTTAAGTGTATTGATTCTCGTCTTTTGAACTCTTTTGAAGGAATTTGGTTTATGCATCAGCTCCAAGCAAAGAGGGGAACAGGAGGAGACCAGAACCCGGGGCTCACGGAGAGAGAGACTGGCCTGTATTGTGAAGAAGGTGACGTCACGAACTCGACATCCACAGAGATGATTGTAGAGGTTGTCTGCGTCTGAGGACCGCTGCAGAACTGTGTACATTGATATCATATCATAGCACATGTTTCAAATTCTGCTGTATATATTGAAGGGTGGTGCCTGTCTTCTACATCTTCGTAGACCCACAGGGACCATCACTGTTCAATATGTGTCTGTGTAGGACCTGAAGCAGCATGGTTGTATGTACTTCTATGCAAGTTTACTGTGTGGTTATTGGATTTGACACATTTATTTAAGAATATTCAATGTTTCAGCACAAACTTGCACAAACAAGTTAACAGTAAGACTGGACTTTACGAGCCCCTGTGGGCATTCTGCACTGTTGGTAATAATTCTTATTCCTTTTATTTATAATTAGTATATTTCCTTGATTATTGTATAAAATGTAACGTCATTGTCATTTGTAGATAATGTCTTTGGTTTGACTTGCAGGTCTTGATGCCCATTAAACAGATGTTTAATGGGCCGCTCAAATCCAGGAGCATCGCTCTGCTCATCGTCTTCTACTGCATCTCCTTCGGGTGAGAAACCACCTACGCTGAAGAGCATCTGCAGTGAAACTGGAGCTCTCCTTTATATCTGTGTTGTCAGAATTGTCTACAAATTCAGTGTCTTTCAACACTGCTGATGTGATATATATCTACAGCGAGAGATAACCGCAGTGAATAGTTTATCTTCAACAACCAGAAATCGTGATACTTAACTGCAAAAACAAGTTCATCTTTAACAACTTATGTGACTTTTTATCATGTTACTGTGGTCTCGGTGTAACACTTCTATAGTTTCACATTAAAACTGTCTACTGTACCATTTGTTGTAATGGAAAAGCTAAAATCTCTTTTTTAACGCGTGTGTATAGTTACTACGGACTATGGATGTGGTTCCCGGAGCTGTTTAAAAGAATGGAGAACGGCGGCTCGCCCTGCGCCAACGTGTCGCTCCCGTCTTCACTCAACAACCAAAGCTGCTACCCGGTCAAGATGGCAGGTGTGTATCTGGGATGACAAAGAAGTTATGCAGATTTTACTGCAGGCAGCAAACGCAGAACGCGACGTGAAGCACAAGTTTATAGCTCAGCCACAGAAGAAAATATGGAGTTTTGAGAATGAGGTCAAATCATCATTAGTGCAATTACATTACATCTCATGAAAGTACTTCCAAATAGAGTTAGAAGAGGTGTTGATATTATTTAGAGAGGGGTTTATTAAAACAAAAGTAACACGAGGGAGGAAAGAAATGAACCGAGATCAATTCAATTTCTCAGGGTGTGTTTAGACTTGCAGACAAATGAATTTGTTACTTTGCATTTGAAATTCATCTCTGACTGTTTAAAGGCAAAGAGCACCAGATCAGACTCATCCCCAAAGACCTTTTTTTGTTTGAGTATATTGAGTTTTCTCTGTGAATTGGAGGCTCTAGATTTGAATGTGTTGTGTTTTTGTTGACTTGCATTAGAACGTATTTGTGAAGCTTTTATTTGTGAGTCTGTCCTTTTCTTATCATTTCAAACACGTTCAATGGAAATAACTTTATAATTTGGTTCCAATTAAAAATAAAATAGTGACGGTGTTCAGTAGCTACACTTCCATTTAATTGAATTAACTGTTTGCGTGACCTAGACTAACCTGTTGGCCAGAATACAATTCAAAATATATGAATGATAAAGTTTCAATAATAAATGGGTTTGAATTGAGCTTTTCTTTTTTTATTCCCCCTTATAATTAGTTCATATTTACATAGTTGTTTCCAGGAGAATTACAGACCTCTAAAATAAAGCGTTACGCATTGTGTTCCACCCAACTGCATGCTGGGATACACTCCAGCGACCAAGAAACAGAATAATCTGGAATAGAAAAGCGAGGAATGGATGTTTTTGTATTTTACCTTCCTCAGTGTATATGGAGGGCTTCATCATTGCTGCATCAAACCTACCGGGAAACATCTTCACCATTCTCATGATAGACAGACTAGGAGGAAAGGCTCTACTGTGTGAGTCTTTCAGTATTTTTGATCACTATTTTATCAACATTTATGCACTTATACCACAAGATCATGCTGCTGAGAAATGTCCATCCACATAACCAGCTATTTAATCCTCGAGTGTCCCTAAATCTCTCCACCTTCCTTGTTGTGTCTCCAGCCTGTAGCCTGCTGCTGTCCAGTCTGAGCATCTTCCTCATCTACGTGGTCCAGACCAAAATCCAGAGTCTGGTCCTGTCCTGCATCTTCAGCGGCGTGTCCGTGATCACCTGGAACGCCCTGGACGTGCTGGGAACGGAGCTCTACCCGACCCAGCTACGGTAACGTTTCTTAAAGCTTAAGTTCAGCAAAGTGCATAACAGTGGCTTAAGCGTGGCGGTTTCGATTTCTCTGTCCTGGTGTGTTTCAGGTCCTCTGCTCTCGGTTTCTTCACCGGCGTGGGCCGAGTGGCGGCCATCATGGGTAACATGGCCTTTGGCCGGTTGATGGACACAAACTGTGCCGTGCCGGTGCTGCTGGTGTCGTTTCTGCTGCTGACCGGAGGCCTGGTGGCTCTTGTGCTTCCACAAACCAGGCAGACTGAGCTCACTTGATCCCTTTCGGATCTACATGACATTATTTTCATATGAAAACATCCTTTAAATGTCCTGATGGAAGCAGACTGGAGGATCACTGCGTTTGTTCTCTGATCGTTTACTTCCCGTTTCTGCTCTCAAGTGGATGTTTGAATCCTGTGCCTTCTGTCATCTCTCTGTGCCTTATTTGTTTTAATTTTTAAAAAATGCAAACGATAAGAGAAAAGACAGTCGGGACAGTCTCCACCTTGTCACCGTGTTAGTCAATTAGTCAAAGAAATTAAAAACACTGCACATTCCTCTGTTTTACTATTTAAACTGTCTTCCGCGATACCTTTTCCAGCTCAGACTGCACAGCCGTTGTAATATATCGACAAATCGCTGTTTTCAAAAAAACGACCAAGAGTCCTTTTTACAAACTCTATATTGTGTGTACTTCTATGCATACCGAGGCTTTGAGAGGAGACTCTGCACAAACTGGACCGCACCAGTTCAGAGATCCTGTGGAAAGCCAAAGGTCACAATCGTTGTAAAATAAAGGACCAGAACAGGTACAGAGCTTTATATCAGAGTGGCCACAGTGCTGATGGGCTCCCATCAGGGAATCTGGAAAGACGGGTTTGTGATTAAATCTTTCTTTTGAATAAATACTACTTTTGTTCATTTCAGCTGTGTGTGTTTACTGAACACTGGTGGGGTAGGAAGTATTCAGTTACTTCACTAAACTAAAAAATAGCAATACAACAGTACACAAAAATACTTCCCTACAAGTAAAAGTACATAAATATAATATGTATATATCATGTGTGTACAACATTAATGGAAAGAACCCTACAGAGAAGTGCAACATGTTTCTTACCGTGGTAGAAAAAGTGACTCTTCTAGTACAGTACTTTCCCCAACTGTTGAACACACCAGAAAACGAGGACGTCCCCTTAAATGTTCAGACATTTTTCGGACGGATTATGGAGAACGATTTGAGTAAATAACCCAAGACACATGAGAATGTATCTATGTTTTTTATTTGTATAATAAATAAACTTGTAATACTTCAGGACCACATTTCACAACCACACACAGTTTGAATAAAACACTTTGGATATTTGAAAGCTGATGCAGGTTAAAAAGAAAAAAAAAATAAATAAATAAATCGCAAGACATGAATTAAATAACTTTATCCAACCGTTTCTGTGGAAGCATTCGCTTTTCAAGTGGATCTTTACATTAGAAGTATAATTTCTTACTCTTTACATTCTTCATCATGACTGTGATGCAGTAACTACAAGTATCAGGTCCGAGTGGTTTAACGGTGAACAATGCAACAGGTACAAAAAAAAAAAAAGAAAGGCAGAAATAACGTCCACTGCTGCCGACACGCAGCTTTCTATGACGAGGGCTGAAGTTGGACTGTAACGTACTCCTTTGGTAAAACACATTCTCCAACAGTAAAACACGAAATAAATACACAGATATTGTGTTAAAAGATAAGAAACGTGCAGCCGCTGGACACATGAGGGTCCACGACGACAAAAAAGAAGCCACATGACCTCCGACCTGAAAACTAAACAGAAGGCATGAAAACGGTCTCGCCTGACAAGTGACATCAAGGTGAGACTCAAGTTGAAAGTGTCTCACGCGATCATGAGCACCATTATACTCTAGGTCTTACAATTCATCCTCGTAAACTAAACAGCTTCACACGGAGTCGGCTGGAAATCAGATTTTAGTTTTGACCGAGTTAGCTGAAGCTCGAGAACTTGGTGACGAGTGTTGAACAGATTTGTTTCAGTAAATACATTAAAATGAACTTTGCATCAGAAATTTGTTCTCGGGCAAATTCATGAATTTATAATTAAATGTAAAATGTAAGACTTTTAAATCTTTGTATCTCGTAGCAGTCGACCAATACAGGAGGTTTTCTACTTACTGTTGTCCAGTGTTTATTATAATATGCTTCATGATGATTTCAAGTCAAGTGTCATTTTGAGTAATTTTAAAAACAGCAAATGAAATGTTCAGTGTCATCACGCCCACACACACACACACACACACACACACTCACTCACACCACACTTTACGTATATTAGTACTGTATTACATGTTGTAATACATAAAATAACATTTATACATCTTCAGTTTCTATAAATGCCCCACTTATTGTAATGAACATGTGCACTATGACAGCGAGGCAGATGCTGGAAATCGCAGAATTTGAGATGAAGATCCGTCTTTATTCCCAGGAGCAGTTTTCAACTAACAAAGTTTATTGTGCCAGAACGGAATGAATCAGTTATCGGTAGTTGTTGTCTCAGTGGAGCCTTCATGCTACATTCAAGTAATGACTTCAAATAACGGACAAGAATAGATTATGCCGATAGTCTGTTTCATTGTGGTGACGCGTTTAGGGGGAATTTATTCCTACAGTATATAAAACATTACTTGTGTTATTTAAATCTTAAATTAGTCTGATTATTAATAACTTAAGCTAAAACCGGTGGGACAGATGTGGGAATACTATTTAAAGAATTAGAATTACTTACTTGGGGCACCTTATTTCTAAATAAAATAAACTTCATGGGTGAAACAAGATTTAAAGAAAAAGATTAATTAAGACTTCCTTTTGGAAAAAAAAAGAAATCCTAAAACACGGTTCACTAACTATGTTTCAGGGACGTCAAGCTGCATCTCATGGCCTTCCTCAGCAGATGGAGTTGTTATCACATGATCTAAGTATGTAAGTGAGATCACATTATTATCATACTTTGGGGTCCATCATTGGATTCTGCTCAATTATTTCACACGAGATGAGTCGATGCGGGATCATTTTCATTTTAAGTGGATTTAAGGTTTAGAAGATGCACAAATCTCTTTTTTTTGTTGACTCAGAAATTGGAATCAAATAAATCCAATTGGCTCATGGAAGGAAAATAAGTTGCAAAAGAAGTATTTTTGGATAACGTCATGTAAGAAACTTTAAAAGGGAGAGAGGGATTTCATATCAGGTCATGTCTGATTGTCGTAAACATCGCGTACAGCTGTGGCAGGGAATATAGGAGTAATTTCTAAAAGTATAGGGCTCTTTAACAAAACAACAAACTGGAGTTCTGGAAACTTCCTCGCTGACGCTGCTGCTAACAGGAGACCGGAGGAGATGCTACACGACGATATGCGAGAGGTGAGTTAAGGTGAGGCAGCGGAGGGAGAAAGCTCACGCGTCACTGCGTCAGAGCCAGGTGGATGTCCTTCACCAGCATCGTGCCGATCACCATTTTCTCACAGTTGACCGTCAGCTGGGCGTCTCCTTCCTCTTTGGTCGCCACGGTGGCCAACACCAGGCTGCCGCTGGTCACCGTCCGGCCCGCGAACCTGTGGACAGGATGACCAGGAGGAGGGACAGGAGGACTGAGGTCAAAGCAACAAAGATCGGAAGTAAAGATGAAGCCACAGAATAAAGGAGGGACACGCGTGAGCGTCGATCAGCAGGTTTGTCAACAATTATGCACAAAAAGGAACTTTTAAACATCTCCGCATAACGCTGTGAAGAAATATGCTTTGACACAATACACATACAAGCTTGTACTTGACTTGTGTGAACATGAACAGGATCTCAGCTTCTCTCACAGACAGCGTACAGCCCTCTGTCTAGATCATCATTTCCACTTGAGATCAGCACCATCACAGGAGATTTAGGAGGACGTTTCCTGATGACATTCATTCTAGTCGTCTCACCTGCACTCTCTATCTGACCCACAGGGGACTCTGCTGAGGTTGGCGGCGGTGGTCACCCGCTGGACGATGGCGTGTTCGTTCCGACACTTTGCGTCCAGGGTTAGCTTCTCCGTGATCTCGTTCATACCCATCAGCTGACCTGTGGAGGAATGAGCGGAGCGCTGGTCGAACTGGGAAAGCTTTGAAGTTGTAGCTGCCGCCTATTTAACATCTACCAGTAGCATCAAGTGCAAAGCAGTTATTAATAACACGGTGCTGCTCGTACAGTATCAGTATGGGGACTCAGTACAGCGCTGCTTTACATGTGAAGTCAAATTAGATCTGTTATTTGACGATATTTGCCAGCTACAGACATATACAGTATATGGATACTGTATATAGGGCGCACAACGGTGATTTGATGCAAGACTCAATACATCGAGTACAAAATGCTACTGGAACTTAAACTGGAATGGTCTGGTGCTCCCCACTGAAGGATTCTTGGTGAATTCAAAGCAATAAAAGTGGTTCAATGTAGTTTGAGAGTAAGACATTTTGTACCAAAGCATTTACATGAACATTATTTGCATTGATTTCGGAGATTTGCAGGTGAAAAGACGTTGCGACGTCCGTTTGAAAACTTGATTATTACAGTACATTTTGTTTCAACAGCGTTTGAATGGTATGTCGGTGTGAAGCAAGTCCTATAGTGCTGAAACAATAACTTCATCAACAACATAACTGACTTACCATTTCAGTTACTTAGAAACAAAAACGCCAAACATTTGCTGGTTCCAGCTTCTTAAATAAAGGAATTTGATTGTTTTTTTTTTAATTGCTTGATATCTAATACATTAGTATTGTATAGATCACCAGTGCTTCCAAATTTAGGGTTTAGGACCCATCACAAGATAAGGAAACAGGGAAGGAGAGCAGAAACACACAACATCACGACACAAAATAATCATCTGCCTTTTCCTCCGACTTAAATCTAGGTTTATTGCTAATGAATTGCTATGTATTTTATTTATACATATCCAGGCCCTTGGCAAAGTATTCAGATAAAACACTTCCTTGAGTCCTGAATCAAAGGCTGGAAAACACTCAAACACTAAAACAATTCATTCAGCAGATTAATCACTGATGAAAATATTTGTTTGTTGCATGTTGAAATCTAGTAATCAAAACCAAGACGGCTCAAAAAATTGACTTTGTCAACCAAATGTAGCCTGGTTTTAGACATTAAGACGTTTTTCGACCTGCAAATCACAAAAACAATCCGTGCTTACGAGGTTTGAATGTACAACAAACATTGTGACATTGCAACACTTCAGATTCCCAACAGGGTCAGAGGTCATCAGCAGCTTCAAAGCTCAGGAAACAGAAATATGAACGAGCCGGATGTCACTTTTTTTGTTCGCACGGTGCTTGAAGAGTGACTCGGGATCAGTGGATGAGCATTTCCAGTCATTCCCGGTGTAGCAGACTGTGAGCGGCCTTTAATAAGATGCAGGTTAGTCTGTCTGCAGCTGCTGGAGATGCAATTAAGTGTTGATTACCAAGGCAGGAGGGGGAGTCAGCCGGAGGCATTAGAGGAGGAGGAGGAGGAGGAGGAGGAGGAGGAGTGGGGTGGTCTGTGTGAGGTTGGCTAAAAGGCAGGTGGGCACACAGATGGCTGGGAAAAACAAATCTATCAACTTACCTAGTAATAGCTTCTCTATGGGGGACAGTGCGAAGAGGGAGAGTGGATATGACACATGTTTAAAGAGTCACTACGGGTTTGTTAGAGCTCACAACTCGCTCAGTGTTAGTCAGGATGGGAAATGGACACCAAACAACAGAAACATGCTGATAACCGTTGTCTGTAGCTGCTTACCAAACACTTAAGACTTGGCTGTCTTTCAAAAACATGGCTGGGGTATTTCAAGTGGTCAGTAAACACTTAGGATCTGTCCCAATACCCACACTCGCAGCGTTTAGCACAGCGATAGGAGAGTGTGTCCCATCTCAGAAATATACCAACACACGGTAAAAAACACCGCTTCAAGGAAGTATTCAGCGCTAAATGTATCCGGTCTACTGAGAAACATCAGTTAGTGTGGTAGCACAACGAACATTTCACTGTGTCCTGATACCAGGACTGTATCAGATACAAAACTTTAAAAATAACAGAGAAGAGCTGCATGCTCTTGAATAACTCAATTAAAAGTCTTTATTTACTATATTACTCCTAAATGTGCTTCTTTTCTTTCCCCTCATCTGAATATAACTGTAACACTGAATGTTTCATCCTGTATATATGTTCTTTATGTGGAAATTAGGGTATTGAGCTGGACCCTTAGTTTCCTGCACTGATGAAACTATTGTGCAGCAAACAGTTTGACATAAAGAAACATACAACAGTGCAATACTGTGATTATTCATGTGACTATGTACTCTGTTGTGTCTATAATGGGACGATGACAAAAGAATACAAAATAAAATAACGTGACTAAATGCAAAGTAAACTCTCACCTGTGTAATTACAGGTGTTGCATTTATTTGAAATGATGAAACTTTTGCACTTGACATAAAATGTGTAAAATCTGATCGTAGAGGGCCAGAAATATTAATATAAATGCTGATGGAGAGAAAATTATGCTGATTTTATTTTCTCCTTCATACCTTTTCCCATAATCGACGACATCACAGTCTTTTATCAATGTTCCTATAGTTTATATTCAGTAATTGAATATGTAAATCAGACTCTTTGATTGACAAAGGCACAGCAGGTTTTTCTCGTCTTTCTCAAGCGTCTATTTGAACCTGACAAATGTTTTTACTGACACAAAACATGACGGTCCAACGCCTGTTCAGCAAAAACAGCATATGAATCCCTTCAATATGATCTCAGAATAATAATCTGTGTGATGAGTGATGGAAAGGAAATAATGAACATATTTGGAATAGCTGCAAAACCCTCAAATAAAAAAAAAAGGACTCTACTTCAAATGGCGATGAAATAAACTGCAGAGTAATCCACCTTTACAAAAAGACCAAATCAATATATCATCAAATGGAAAACACTGGTCTAAGTGGAATGCATATATTTGATTAGAAGATATTGCCCTTAATTTATAATGCCCATGTCAATCAGTTATTTTAGCTTGAAAATAGAAATGAAAATAGAGCTGTTCAAATAAAAATAAAATCACTTGTCTACCCTCCTCCACACAGTACAGACATACCAACTCCCCCGTAAAGTCAGTGTTTTCTATATTCATTAATAGAGTACTATAATTTCCTTTTATCGCTCACCTTGCTCTTTTTTAAACTCATTTTCTGTCAGGAAGACGGGCCTCATCAGCTCCCCGACCGGCGGCTGAATCGACACGAAGAATTTCCTGGTGTGAGTGCTGAAAATGGAGAGACACGTGAAAAAAAAACCCAGCAGTTTAAGGAATTGTTATCATATTTCTAAAAAGGACAGAGGGTTGTCTGCACTCATGTGATCTAAACATCACCGTGAACTTGTTTTTGTCTCCTCAGTGCTGTACACAAACCATGGTAGCAAACCCAGCAGCATAAGCACACCGTCTGTTTCCACACAGTACTACGAGAGGACTGCAGGGTGTTGAAACGCAGGAAGTCTACACATTAAAACACAGAATCCATCTCACCACAGCTGGAAGTTTGCCGCTTGCGTTGAGTCACAGAAATCGATGCCCATCACAGCTGTGGCCGTCTCACCTGCTGGCAGCAGCTCTGTCAACGTGCAGGAACAAACAGCCAGCAGCGATGACACGCGCACGAATAAAACAACACAAACCGCCAGTCAGCAACTTTGATCTGAGATTAAACATGTGTCCGCCACTGCAGCACGGATACTAAAAGATGTGAATGCGGGTGAGACAGCTTATAACATGAAAAAATGTTTATTTATCTTTAACTAGAAAATTTATTTTTATTACAAAGATGCGGTTTTATGGACGTCCATTGGCAAACTTATTGCATTATTACCTTTTAATGCTTTTATTCTTCTACAGTAACTACAAAGACATTGTATACCACGAGAAGTGGTATACAATGCCCCACCCGCCCGTCACTCACCGATCTCTGGAAACTCTTTGACCCTCATCCCGGACTGCAGCTTCACGTCCTCCATGTGCAGGCTCTTGGTTTCCGAGGTGGCGTTGTTGGTGAACTGCACCTGCACGGCCACCATGTTGGCGTCGGGGCTGAACGGCTGTCGACTGAAGCAGTACTCCACCGACAGACCCTCCCCTCTGATCCGGTGCAGCAGCTCGTAGCTCTTCAGTGCGCTGGAGGGAGAAATGGCCTGCAGGCAGAGGAGGCGATGAAGAACGGGTTGATATAAGTTAGCATGCAAGGTATGAGATGTGGAGACTATAGAGTTACGTCCACACCTGCCTGAACTCGCATCAGTTTTTGTCACAGAAGAAGAAGAAGGACATGGGATGTACTTACTACCGGAGAGAGAACGGCGTCAGACATAGACAGTCCCTCCAGGTCGGTCACGAGGCTGTTGGACAGGAAGCTGTTGACCGGTGTGACTTGAGGAGAGGGAGCAGGTTCGACTGGGACAAGAGACGAGAGTGTGAGACGCATTCAACAAAGATGTCCCCAAATTCACACTGTATTCATCCATTTGTTATATTATCTCTGGTGGGTATTTGTTTCCAACAGTGATTATGAGAAACAATCACACAACACTGAAGTGAGCGTCATTACTGTCGTATTCTCTTTGAGAGAGAGAAAAACTCACAATCATCGAGGTCGAGCAGAGACATCTCTTTCTTCTCTTTCTTGCTCTCTTTCTTGACCGGCTTAGAAGGAGGTTTAGATTCAGCGGCCTGAGAGGAGATGAAAGAAAACCGACGATTACTTTGTGAAGACTAAATACAGGAATGTTCGGTCATTAGTCAATGAGTGAATGTTATTTTAGTTGTAGATGGGGTCCTAAATTCACCTGTATTTGACATTTTAGGGTGTTTTGTTTGCAATACCTTTTTTTTCTTTTTGACTTCTGCCTCAGACTCTGAGTCTTCCGACTCCGATTGGCTGCTTTCAGACTCGCTCTCTTCGTCCTCGTCAGATTCAGACTCTGAGTCGCTCTTGCGTTGTTTACTCTTCCTCTCGTGTTTCCTCTCTTCTTCTTCACTGCTCTGCTCGCTGGAAAGGAAAGCAAACTTCAGCGGTCCCATTTAGGATGCTGCAGTTATTAATATCATAAGGGACGAGACAGATTCTAACTAAACTGGATCTGTGAAATGGTCTGTACAATAAGAGAATAAAGGGACCTCCATGAACCACAGAGTGGGCTTTCTGTATGAATGAGAGCAGGTCAAAAAGTCTAAATATTTGGCACAAAATAAAATATCATACATTAAATATTAACAGAATGTGCTACCTTTCGCTTTCTTGCACTGGCTTCTTTAATTCTTTCTTAATCTTCTGCTTGTCCTTTTCCTCCTCTTCCTCCTCAGACTCGGAGCCTTCCTCACTCTCTTCGCTCTCCGATCCGGAGCCGCTCTCCCCGATGCCGCTGCCGATCTCCGAGGCGCTGGCAGAGTCCGACTCTGAAAGACAGAGAAGATCGGGATCAGAGGGCGAGCAGGTCAGTTATTTTACACAGAAGCCAGTGAAGACTACCCGGTAACAGTGCACAGCATATCCAGTGACATTTGTACTGTGTAGTATTGGGCAAGTTACAATAAAAAAGATTAAGCAGCACCAATGACATTCCTAGATTTTCAGTCTCTTAGGTGCACATAAAAAGATATTGCAAAGACAATTTTGTGTTACACCTGCACTAAAATATTATAAACATATTAGGATTTTGTTCTTAATAATTTGGTGTAAGTCATGGATGGCTTTTATTGACATTGAAAGTCAGCAAAGACATTTTAAGTGATCTTGTTAATCTTTACAAAGATGGAAAATGACATCCAGACTTTTGTCTCTTATTCCTCATTGTTTCAATTTGAATATGTGTCACACCAGAGAATTATGGAACAGATTTAGAACATTACTGAGCCTTTTTAAAAATAAACTATATACACTTATGACCATTTTTATATTAAGACTTTTCATAGGATTTGTTGACAATATGAAGAACATTGAATAATGATATGTCTCCCTAAAGCAAACTCCAGTCACGTCGGCTTGCAGCAAAACTCTCATTCATGCTCGCACACAAACACATCTACTGGACTCATGAGACGAAAGGGTGCGACGGCACAGACACAGCCCGTTTGAGATACCACTGTCAGCTGACTCCGTCGGCCCGGACTCGCCCTCCGAATCAGAGTAGAACGGCTTCTCCACCTTCTTCTCCTTCCTCTTCTCTCGGCTGCTGCATTTGGTCCATTCGGGCACCTGGAAGAGGAAGTTGAGAACAGTAAGTCGTCGGCTCCGCCTCGCTGAAGAACCTCCTCGGACAGAAGCAGAGAGAGACGTGGGCAGGTTACAGTAGCGTGGCCATGAATGCCTCTGCCTGGGCGTGATGCAGCCAAATGAAGCCAGCCATCAGATGTGCTTTTAGACATTCGGAGGAGAAATTCGGTGCAGACACCAATGTATTTTTGTGCACAGATAGCACCAGGTGATGCCTTCATGACCAGTTGCAGAAATGTTGTTTCTTTCTTTTGAATACAGGGAGCAGTTCCATTAAGAGAAGTGATGTCTTTGAGGAGCGGTGACTGTCCTCCCACACAAGAAAAAAAAATAAATTGATCCGTCTCGCTCTTTCTGTGACCAGACTCATTAACTGGAAACATCAGCTAATGAGTGTGGACATCCCCAGACCCCATTTAAAACCCACGAGGCTGCTAATGAATCTCGACGGGTCAGAGGTCAGCACGTCCTGCTAAAAGAATCACTTCTTTAATGGTCGAGCCCGAGGAAGAGGGCGCTGTGTTTCAGGTAGCTTTGGCTGAGCTAAGCACAGAACAGCAACTACGTTAGGCGAGGGTGGGGGTGGGGGTGGGGGGGATGGGTTTTGCCGCTATATGGGTTGAGGCTCAAGGAGGTGGGCTCTTTGCCGCCAACTGACTCACACTCGTTAATGTTGTGACTCTTTCAAGCAGCGTAAAAACCTGGTAGATGTAGAAAAGAAAAAGATTGGGATGGAGGTGAGATAAGAAAGAAGAAAGGTTGTTGTTGTTTTTAGATAAAGTCAGGAACGTAAGAGAAAACAGGCAGAGGAAATGTTTCTGGGTCTAAAAAAAGAAGACGCGTGAGAACAGCTTCTGATATCAGAGACAAAAATAAACCCCAAATTTGTGTATTTACCGCAATATCTGGCAATTAGGTAGCTAATAAAATGATCAAGGGATTTGTCTTTTTTTCCCTGTTAAAATCAATGCACTCCAATATAACTTAATTATACTGTATACACCTAAATAAAGAGAGAAAAGGTCGACATTAACATTCACTACTTACTAATACGTCAAGCAAATACACAGGAATGCATTTAGTCTTCATCAGTGACAAAGCATGACGTTGTTCTAGCATGGATTAGGATGACGAGGTGGGACGGGACGGGAGAGCTCTGGATCACATCACTCAGAATCACAACAACAACAACAACAACATTTGTGACACATTCACAAACTGTGTCACAAATTTCACATGAGACCAGTGAGGTGCAGAGAAGGAAACAGTGAAGTGCAGTGAGTCACTAACTAACCATCTGGAAAAACAATCCACTCAAGGTCCACTTACTCTCTTGTTCTGATGTCTTTTGGATGAATCACATCTCTGCATTTATATAGCATCTTTTATCCAAAACACTTTACAATTGACCCCTCATTCATCTTTATCGTCAACAGACGAAGATTGCCAAGTTGCCATGAAACTGTAGCGGTTAAAACTGTCTGTTATTCAGAAGGACTCTGGGACTTCTTGTCCCTGTCGGCTTAAACTCGGCAAGTGTCAATCTCAACTGTGTAAATGCTCAGAATAATGAAATATATAATAGAATGGAAAGTTTGAACATCTGCAGATCCTTGACAACTGAGAAAATTGCATCTGCTGATGAAGACCATGATGTCGTCAAAAGCTCCAGGACAGGAAACTAAATGGACCTCGAGTTTAGAGACAACTGCAGTCAGGCTCAGCTTTCTAATCCTTTTGACTCGTTTCAGTTGCTACTTGAATTCCTTTTTACGATTTGACATCACCTCTTATTCCACAACTTCAAAACATTATAATTTGTGCATCTTCATGTTAATCTCTTTCCACTTCGGACAAATGCAGCCGCCTCTTTAAATATGAATCAGCACTGAGTAGAATCCTATTAATCTTATCAACTCGACCATCATCAGTTACTACATTATGACAACCAGAGAGAGAGAGAGAGAGAGAGAGAGAGAGAGACTATGAGAGGAAAGAGAGAGCAGTCTTCAAAGCACACATCACCACACTCCCAAACTGAGGCGGGGGGGGGGGGGGCACCTCTCTCCGGCCTCCTAGCAAGCTGATCCGCCCCTCGCCGGTGGTTATGACTTCCTCTGTCTGTGGAGATGCATAACGTGCAGAGGGAGAGCAGCGGATGTAATGGGACACTCACACTTTGATAATGACCCAGCGAGGCTTTTGTGTATCATACGTCATTGCTGAACAGTTTTTTCAAAGCAAACCTTCTTTTTTTTTTGGTTTTTAGACTGATTTCTAACTAACTTCGAAGCCGTCCAATCACTGTTGAGATTTGAGACTTGTGCTTGAGATCAGATGAGTTTAAGTATCCCGTAATCGAAACCACCCATCATGTTTAAATGTGTTATTGTGATGGATTTTACGCTGCTGGATAATACCTAAAGACATTCATTGTTATTATTATTTACGATTTGTAAACATTTGCGCAACTAAAACTTTTTTCAACAATTTATCCATCGCTTTCAGCTATTTCAAGGTTCTCATCGTTTGTGCTAACAAGTAGTTCCTGACCCAGGGTCAGGTGTTTCAGCTGATGGTGGGAGGGGACTCCTGTGCAGTATTGTTTTTTATTTTGGTTTTTTACCAAATTACAATCTGTACTTTTCAAATAAACTAATCCATGATTTTTCCATGTACTGGATGAAACTAAAGTGCTACTCCCTGCAAGACCATAAATCATAATCACAATAGATCATCACCTCTCCAAATTCTTTATTTAAACTCAATGTTATCCTGATGAAATGTAACATTTTGCAATTGCGATGGCCTAAAATCATTTAATTTAGGTAAAACATTTGGAGATTTTTTATTTTTTTGTTTTTAATGAACAGCTGCCATGTTTTACCAGTTTGAAAGCAAAGATCAAAACTCCTGCGTTTCTCTAGTGAGGTATAGAAACGGTTGATGTCGAAGTGTCAGTTGACATCAGAAGCTAATTTAATTTGATCCCTGCCAGGCCACGATAAGAGAGGTTAAACTGGGTTAAGGCATTGCAATCCCAGCTGCAGCGATGAGGTCTGCAGTCAGAAAATCAATCCGATGTCGGCGCTTCTTTGAGTTCTCATTATGACATTGTTCACTGTAATGGATCAGCTATCTCACGCAAGTTTCAACGCTCAAGAGAAACACTATCTGCCTGGAGAGCAGGGATTAAATGCTTCGGAAAACGCTAAAAACATGCTAAACTGTCTGTATGGTCGCTTGTTCACCACCAGTCAAATCAATAATGCAACTCAATGCACCTGTGGCCTCATCTTGAAATCTGCATCACAAGTAAACGACAAGTTAACACCGGGTATGGAACATAGAGCTGAGAGTTAAAACAAACGACACCATAATCACAATAATGAACAAATCTATGACGACAAAATCAAGCCTTGAGGTCGCTCCCGTAGTTTAAAATCAAGTGATTTTACGAGTCTTGATTTTGACAAAGAAGTGACACGTTCAAGTCCTGATTTTATGTCTTCGTGTAGATCACACTGCTGGTTATGAACCGATGGCACGTGGAGTGAATGGGATGGAGAAGAAGAGGGCGGGACTTTGGCGAGTTGGGATGAAGCTCTAGAAATACATTCAGATCAAATTAAAGTTTGATTGTTCAGCTATACTCATGAAGAGGATAACTTAAGGGCAATAATTAATCAACTAATCAACTATTAGTTGCATCTGTACAGAAATATTGGTGTTATTTTAGGTCAACCTTCAACAGGGACTACAGGAGGTGGTTCGCTGCGGTTGATACCGATTTGTCGTGAAAACTTAAGCTGTAGCTCCCAAATCGGTTCCCTTCTGTATCGCATGTGCTATTGGCTCAAACATCGGTGAGAAATCACTCGCACGGGTCGAGTGAGCTGCTGCCGAACAGAAGCAAGTGCAGCAGAGAGGGCGAGGGGGTTCAACACCACCGACTGTGTTTTGATAGTGAATCAGAAGTCATTGAATAGAGGCTATAACCCTCTTTTCTCCTTTATTCTTTTCCCTTCATGGAGTGGGGGAGTGGTTAAGCAGCATCCTTTTGGAAATAGATGGAGGCCAAAAAGGATGCATGTTACTGATGAGCTGTTAATGCTTATGGGCTGTAAGTGGATGAAGGATGGCTAGTGAAAGAGGAATCAATGTTATATTGGAGTTAGTGCTATATTGGATGCGAGGCTCTGGTGACTCTGTTCAGCCCCTCTGAGGCACTGCTCTGGGGCGGGAGCAACCCTCGCTCCCCTCCACCTTTCCGGGCCCCTGGAGACCCCAGAGGGCCCTTGTGTCTCTGTAAGTTACTGTTCCCACTGCACGCACAGAATCCTTCACCTCCACGTTGCGCACGGAGGGATCTGGGGCGGCTTCAGGCCAGTCAGGCAACTCCTGGTAGCCGCCAGCCTTGGCATTCAGCAAGTGGGACAGTGAACCCAACTGGAAGTGGTCTCGATCTGCAAAGAACCAGAGCACCTATTTGAGTAATCTCTATTTCAGTGGTCCGGTTTATCTTAAGCATTATAGTGTGACGGTGTTAGCTTTCAACGCTCTCCCAGCTGAAAAACGTAAATGGCTCCTGTACCTTTAAATGGAGACTCGAGGACCGGTGCAGGTTTGAGGGCGAGGAACAGTTTCTTGGCGTACTTGCTTAGAGCTCCGCTCTTCTCGGTGGGCACGATGAGCTGACGAATGAAGCGCGCCCGATCACGGATGTCGTAGTTCTGGTCGTACTTGGCCAAGTTGAGAACATACTGCGTCAACAGTTTGGTCTGCGAGACGAGGGAATGCGAAGGACAGGTAGGATGAGGACAGCAGAAACATGAAAAAGCTACCATCTGATGCGTTCATGCACATGTGTGCTTGTGGAGAGGGGCTCTCTTTGTGGAAATTGAGGGACAAAGAACAGTCAAAATGTAAAATCTTACTCTTGAAATAACAATTGTATTGGTGGCATTGCACACATTGTTGACACGTTATATAGCCTAAATCTAAATACTAGTATTGATGAAGAAACACATGTTCACACCTGTTTGGAGTTGGTGAGATAGAGCTTAGCGGCCAAATTGATGATTTGTAGCTTGACAATGTCCTCTTCGTTAGTGAACGACTTGGCCATCTTCCTCAGGACATCAGGGGCGATCTTAGGTACATGCTCACAGTATTCGCCAATCAGCCACAGGATACTGGCGCGCGCCATCGGCACCTGACAACAATTAGAATAAAATCAGACTGTTGTGTTTTGTCCTCATTGGGCGAGCTTGTTTCAACACAGCAACCCATGGTCTTTTCAAACCAAGAACCAGCCTCGTTTCCTTTGCTGTGACCAGCAGCTTTGACAGCTTGTGAATGAGACTCTCACCTGGATGTTGTCTGTTAGTTTCGCCATGTGCTTTATGATGTCGCTGTGCTTCTCCGGTTGCATCTGCAGCAGCTTCTTAATAACTACCACCGACTCGGCCACGACCAACTCTGTACAGCAGGAGGAAGATACACGAATAACAAATCAACAGTGAAGATGTTTCTTTCATCTTCATCCTAGATTGAGTTACTAAAATTCAAATTCAGTCCTATACTTGTTTTATTTTAGACAGTTTGTGTTTTCATATGTTTTTTCAGCTTGTTTGGATGGGAAGTCTGTCTTGTATCTTATCTTCTGCTTCTATTTTCTTCACTGTGCTAAATTATATTTCATATTCTGCAAATGGATAAAATGATCCTACTGACCCGATAGCCAAGTATGGTAGCTGCAACAATTAAGTCCTTCTAGTGTGTGTGTGTGTGTGTGTATGTATAATATATATATATACACACACACACACACACACACACACACACACACACACACACACACACACACACACACATATATATATACATATACACACACATATACATACATATACATACACATACATATATACATATACATACACATATATACATACATACATACATACATACATACATACATACATACTGCAATATGCATCACTTAAAAAGCATCTTAGAAACACTCACCGTCTCGGTTGGACAGCAGCTGCACCAGGCCGTTCAGACACGTGTCCCTCACCTCGCCGATGTTTGTAGCACAGCGGCCGATGGCTTGAATCGTGGCAGCCACAAAGTCTTTATCCATGCTTTTAATGTAAGTCTGCAGGAAATACATATTTACTTAGTAATGCAAAACATAAAGGAAGTAGGCGTATCCCTCCTTGCTGAAGTAGAAACCTGCACAATTTTAGTTTTGCTACTTGGAACTGAGGACACAATCCGCTCTTCGTGGAGCATGTTTCACTGTACCTGAAACTCTCTGAGAATGGTGGAAATGTTCGTCTCATTGGCCAGATTGGTGAGAACCTCCAGCTGCAAAAGACAAAAAATAAAGTTTTTAAACATTGAAAACTTCATAAAGGGATATTCAGAAACATATTTACTGTAAAGATTTTTCATGGAATGTTGCTTATGTATAGTACGCTTTTACTTTTAAAATGTTACTTTTTCTTTACTTCAATAAAATGGTTGATAATAGGCAAAAGATGCTTCCACGCCTCAGAGTTTAGAGAATGAATTGTCTTCCATCGATTCAGCATGAACATTAAAGAGAAAAGGGACACCGGCACAATAGAACGGGATAGAAAATAACCTTCAGGACTTTAATCTGCGTTGGGTCTGTGGACCGGATGTAGAAACTCTTCAGGTACGGTTCAAACATTCCCTGTGAAGCATAAACACAGACGAAGAGGAAAGACCCTCAGTGAATCTGCAGCCCCGTTTGCAGCAGTTGATTTCAAATTTCACTTGCAAACATCCAAAAGAGATACCGCCAGGTGTAGCTCACCCGTCTCTTAATCGTCATGGTTGCCACGTTCTGAAGAACGACATACTGGACTTCACTAAAGGGAGAGACACAGGACATATCGATGGAGCAAAGGAGTAGAAACAGACGTATTCAATAGTAGAAACGGACGTATTCAATCGTAGAAACGGACGTATTCAATCGTAGAAACGGACGTATTCAATCGTAGAAACAGACTTATTCAGCTGTAGATGAGTCTGATTTATGGGACATTTCTCCCAGCTACAATATGTCACTTGGTGAAAACAAAATAAAATAAATACAGGCAATTATAAATGACACTTCCATTTAGTTGATGGTTTACCATTTACAGTGTGCGCTTGTGTGACAACTGTATGACAACTGCTTCTTCGTGAAGTCGGGTTCACAAGTAGGAACTCCCACTTTGAGTGGCGTTCCATTGTACTTTTTCTAGTTCCATGTTTTCTGAGATACAGCATAACGTCTAAAGAAAATCCAATCAATCAAGTAGCGTGCATCTTAATTCATCTTAGTCTTAGATTAAGATTACATTGTCAAAGTCATTTTTGTTACTTTTACAATACAGATACTGAAACAGCCATTAAAAAAAAACCATGGCTACAGCATTTCCCCGAGTCAAAAAACGCAAACAATTGATCTTCATGCATACCACAGGACATCTCCATTCGGGTATATTTCTAAATGGTCTAGTACACAAACAAGACCAATACAATCGTTTAAAGAACTTAAGTGGATTTCTTGTTCAACATCTAGGCATTATTCTTCAAGGTAGTAAACCGATGTGGTTTTAATTAGAGCCGAGACTCCACACCAATAATAAATTCTAATGAAACGTATCGTACGGTGCAACAGATTCCTGACAAATCCCCCACAGAGCGAGGCTGCTGTTTGGTCGCTGCTGAATGATGAACCCATTACAGCACACTCGGAGCCAAAAGAGCACTTGTTCAATAAGAAGCTGACAGCTTGCAGGACTTACTGCCGAGAGGCCACCTCTGTGCCATCATCACTCCTTATGGTTTATGCCTTCATGTTTACCTCAGACTCACTGAGCTCCCCGTTTAATTTCACTTCCTGCTTCAGGGCCGAACAGATTTATTTTACTACCCTCGCTTGTCATTTTTTCCTGTTCTCATTCTGTTTTCCACTTTGCTGAGTTTCATGGTCATTATGGTTCCCTCTTCTCACATTCAGCCGTGAATGTTTTGTTAATTTTCCAAGCGAGATAAACGCAGCTCTTCCTATTTTCAACCGTTGCTCAATTCTCAGCCACGAGAACGTTGCGAGACTGCTCACGCTGCTGGCTTGATTACACATTTTGGCATACGCTGCTGCGTAAAATTTATGGTATGGCAATTAGAATAGACAATTTATTTCAAATTATAGACAGTGGAGCTCACCTGTGGCTCCTCAGGAGACGGACCAGGGCCTTGGCAATCACCCCAACCTCCACTTTAGGGGCAAGATGGAAATACAGCTGAGCCACAGCCATCACCACCTGGAACGGGCAGAGAGGGGTAAATCATCACCAGTGATACAATCTCACAAATGCAGTAGAACAGTTGCATGCGATATGTTTTCCATCTGGAACGTTTTGTTCTCCATTAAGAATCCATTCATTTAGTATGTTGCAGTAAAATGTGTTTGATGTTTAGATGAAAACAGCCGCCTGCAACACTGATGAGAGTGGAAGAAAACAGTAAAGTTATGGGCCATAAAATGTAATTAAATGAGCTGAAAGATGCTAAAATGCTATGCAGAGGGGGGATTTCATAACATCAAACATGAAACAAAACAGGCCTTCCAAGGTGACCACAGCAGCACTAATGTACTGGGATGCTTTATTCATTTCCTTCGGGAGATTGTCGCCATTTCAGAGTGCGAGGTCAGCTCTGATTAAGGGCTCAGGGGCACTTCAGCTGCTTGTTAACATGAACCAAGGCCGCGAGTTTGAAGACATCGGCTACTCGAAACAACGACCTGCAGCTCAAAGTAGAATAATGATGTGAGAGAAAACAATTGTGATCTCTGCCATGGCAACTGACTCAGAGGAGAGTTAATGGGCTGTTATACTGATGTACGGCGTGTGTATTATTTAGAAGTGCAGCGCTCTCACAGCTGCGTTGCGGCTCTGCAGGAGCGGTTTGGTGTTTCTCAGCAGCAGCCGATGGTCTGGATCCATCACGTACGGCTTCCTCTTAGCCATGGTAGCCTCTGCCTTCTTGTCTTTCTCTTCTTCCTCCTCGTCCTCATCGTCATCTGAGCCATAGAAGGTCTTGTCGTTTCCCTCCTCCAGCAGGGACTCCTGCGACGCCAGTGGGGAGTTAAGCAGAGTGTTGCAGGCAAACAGACCAAGACAGAAATCTCTCTTGCAAGGAAAGTTATTGGTTGCTTAAAAAGTCACCAGATGGTAATCTGCTCTTGAATATATTTGTTAAAAAGCAGCAACATTGTGTATGAAAAGTACCATTAGACATCCTCGCTTCAGTGCAAAATGGTTCAACAAATTTGTCACCACATGCATTGGGAATTACCACAATAACAATGTTCCTCACGGTATGAAAAATGTCTCAATTTGTTGCTTATCGCCTTACGAGAAAATAAGTTGACAGGTGGGCCTGAAAAAAATTGATAAACAGAAAACAGCAAGTGGTCAACAGTGCAAGAGGGAAACAATGATTGGATGGTTTCAATTTGTTCCTCTGCACAGCCACAATGGCAGAAGCGGAAAAATTAATCCGACAATATAAAACCTGAGCACCTATACACTATTGTTGCACAGTAATCTTCCTAAATCCTGTCCCTATGCAAATGAGTTATTGAGACGAGACACGAGTGAACTCACTTCTGAGTTTTGCAAATTTGCATGGACCTCCGTAGCATAGGATGAGGCTACGCGCGGTAGCATCACGGTACATGACGATGTGCAAATATTATTATTTTATTAGTTAATCCACAATTCTGCTGTATAAAAGCAAATAATTCTGGTCTCTGATTTCTTTTGTTTTGTTTTTACAGACCGAGCTCGAGGTAGTCACTTCTTATTCGGTCAAAGTTCGAGCTGCAAGTTCAGATTTGCACATTGTGAACAAGTCATTCTATGTACCGGTACAGCCAACTTGCGGCTCAGACAGCAGCCTTGAAGACTTCAGCCCAGAGTCGACATAGAAAGGAAAAGGGTTCGAGTTATTAGACTAGATTCGTTCGATCAGATTCTACTTTGTTGTCATAGCACGGAGCTCATTTGATGAGACAACAAAATGCAAAGCAGCATTTAAACAGACGCGCAAAAGAAGCAGTAAAGTGCGTTACAGTGTAAAGTGCATAGATGAGGATGGATTGTGTCAGCACGCGGTGCATTGAGCTTCACCGATTATCTGTGCTGATTGTGTTGACAGCTGCTGGATGCGAGGTACCAGCAGCAGATAACATGAGCATCTTGATTGATGTGTTGCCTCATGAGCAGGATGGCACCATCAGACGTGACTTGAAGCTAATCCGAAGTAAACGGCTACACATCACAGACGTCGGCACGTTGGACCGTATTCACACTTAATGCAATCAAACATATATGACGTAACCGCCGTGATTTAAGAAGGTTTGAGTACTGCACTGATTCTGTATTCTTACTCACATTCATGTTTGGGTTGAGGAACTGGGTCCGGGCGTAGCGGGTCAGCATGTTGATGATGACGACCTGCCCCCACTCCTCCACATCGATGAGGAGGTTGCACAACTTCCTGTAGTTCTTGTGGATCAGGTCAATGCGCTCCGGACACACCTCCTCAAAGGCCATAACAACGCTTCCTGCCACCAACTGCAGCACACAACAGGTGGTGATGTTAGGATGCTTCTCTTAAATGTCAGGAGAGTACATGTTATCCATGAGGATTACTGACGCACAAAATACAATCCATGCATACTCAAATTACCTCTCAGGTTTAACAATAAACCTGAATTTCGGTTGGAAATGACAACAGCTTGTGCAAAAACTGCACGGTGAAGAGGGCGCCTGTTCAAACAAATGATCAGCCCTGAAACAGCTGAGGCACTGAATGGCATCTGGTGACTGCTCCGATACCTTTTCAAACTTGAAGTTGCGTTTATTAAAAACAAAAGAATCAGCAAAAACCCACCGTGGTTTTGTCAGCGAGGAGTTTCTCTATGACTTCAATGAGCTGGTCCTTCTGTTCCGGATCCAAACTGGAAGCGGAGAAGAATAAAACTATTAAAAAGGCATGAAACAAAATGCTGGAGAAAGAGTTACCCATCATCCGTTCTGAAAAAGATGCTCTATTGATTATAAAACGAAGGGATATCACCTCCAGTATTGGTTTTAGCTTTTACTGCAATAAAAAGCTTTACATTTCACAATGATAATAAGTCATAACAACATTTGATCTTAGTGTTACCCTTATCTTACCCTCATGGTTCTCAAACTGGGGTTCAGGACTCTCTAATAAGCTGCAGGCTCAAAAACAGATTTCTAACTTACAAAAGTATAATTTATGGTTCTTTTAATCCTTGATATAAAGCCTTGTGATATCTATAACTATAAATAATCTTCTTTACCCCCAAAACAGGGAATCGGGGGTCTGAGAACTGATAGGATTTCGGTTTTTCACCTGTAGAGTTTAGGAATTGCGTGAGCAGCCGTCTTCCTGACGTACGGAGACATATCAGAGGCCGCTTCTTTGATGGCCAACATCATTATGGGGACGATGATCGTGACTCGGATGCTGGAGAGGACTCGCAGAGCGCTGGCTCTGATCAGCTGGTTCGGATCCTGCAGAAGTACAGAGCACGGTTCATATGAATAAGAGTCGACAGCAATGAGAGGCTATTGTTAGGCAGAGCTGTGCGATGAGCTCAATGCTCACATCATGATGTTTACCATGCTCATCATCTTAGTTTAGCCAGGTCTATAAAAGGCAAAAGAATATACCATTGCCATGAGGAATGGGTAACAGAGGTTTTTTATCAAATACGCATGACAAATCTGTGTGGCTCATATACGTGTGGCTAGCAGTCTACGAACAGGAGCTGAAATCAACATTTTAAAAAGGTAAAAGTCTATTTTCCAAACTGACGAAGAGTTTCCAACACAAGCAGTTTGGTGGCGCACGATAAGCTCTTCGTTAGTGGCGGAAATGTAATAGAGGAGATGAATGTGGTGGCTGAAACATTATAAGTGGTGGACCGACTGACACATCGACATTACCATCCACAGAGCCGAGCTGCTAGCATGGCTGAAACAATACTTTATTTTCTGAGTTTAATCATAACGTCAATGTTGATAAATGTGTGTATTTCTCATGTGAAAAGTCAAAATCTGAAGGAATTGTCGCTGGTGAAAGCTGCTGTACCTTCAACCCTCGCTGAAAGGTGGAAATGGAGAGCAGAGCGAGATCCTGCTGCTCCTCGGCATAACGCACCAAGTAAACATAGACGAGCTTCTTCACCTACAGAGAGAAGTAAGAAGGAAAAACAACATGTTTAATCCAAATTATGCAGATTACTTCAATTATTTTCGTTGAGATTAATCTGAAATGAAGAGATGAAGCAAAGTGATGAAAAAAAACTTAAAGAGAGAAGAAGAGGAGAATGGCTATTTTGTTCAGGTGAGATAAAGCCAAATCTCACGGGTCTTTTAAAAAAATGCGATAAGATGATTCATAAATCACAAGCAAGCTAAGTAAGAAAAAAAGCCTCAATGCAGAAAGAAGCTTTTTTAAACCACATTAAGCTACACAAAATGAAGAAAAGGAGCAAATAAGATATGAAGCAACATGAAACCCGGGCTCATTACAAACCTCGATGTTTTTACAGGCGACGTTTTTCACCACAGCAGGGAAGAGATCTGATGCATTTTTACCTCGGGCGATCATCTGCAGAGAAGAAGACAACCGGGGAGCAATAAAAAAAAAAGAAATCATAAGGTGACATTTTTCAATCATCTGTGAGGGAAGGTGCAACTGTTTTAGATTTGATCTCAGCCTGTTTTCAAGCTTTTCCTTCTCTTTTACTGTCCGCTGTCCTGCTGGGATGATGACTGAAGAGACGGGTGTGGAGCTTCAGATCATGAATATTTAACAGCTTACTGCACCGTTTGTTTCTCTAACCACTGTAGTTATATCATCTAAAACTTTGTCTTACAGCTGCAGGACATTAAATCTTATCCAGTTTTGGTTTGTATCTGCGTCTCTCATGGCCGCATCTTTTCCGTCAAAGTTATGACATCAAGTTTGGTGCAGGGCACAAGCTTTGGGTCTTTACTGAATTAATAATGTTGTACATGTGCCGTTTCTTTTTCTCTGAACACCTTGCCTTTGTCCTGCCACTCGACATGCATCCGTACCTGCTGATCAGTGAAATCCCAAAGTAAACATTATTCATACTCACAGCCACGATGCGCTTCATTGCCTCCAGCTTCAGGGAGTCTTTGTTGCTGTCCAGCATCTCCTTCAAGTCGTCATGTCTGAGGGAGTAGAAAAGTGCGTTTCAGCAGCGCGCAAAGCATTTACAGAAAGATTACCGAGGCCTCAGACGAGAAAACGTAGACATGTTTTACGATTTCCATGCAGTGCTCAAAAATGTGCCAGTGTGACCCAGAAATTATTCTCTTTGAAGTGTGAAATCCAGCTTGCAAAATATGGGAACCTTTGAAACTGCACCCACAAAAAAAAAAGCGGGGTAGTTGGAAAGAGACAATCTTTAAAACATGTTGACCTCTTATAGAAATCATGGATATTTTAGCAGCAATGGAGGAAGAAACATTTCTCTATCAGCAGATGTGATCCAGTAGAAGCTCACTTATTTTTTTATTTCGATAACTCAGAAACCTACTATTGTGGGAACGGAGATTGTGGTGCTGAAATGATAGTCGATCAACAGGATATTAATCAAATATTGCATGAAGCAATTATTCTGATTATAAATGTATAAAGATGGCTAATAAGAGCTATGTTTCTCAAAGTAAGCCAACAGGTATGTATGTATGTATGTATGTATAACTGCAAACAGCAACAGTGCAGACAAGATCACTGCTACAGCTGCTGGGATAAAGACGCCAGTTACATTCAAATGTAATATAAACTTTGGAACCAGATTTTTTTATTCATGCAAGCAATATTTAAGTCAAAATAAAAATATAATTTTCTAACAATTTGAAAATTCTTTGTAAGTTCGCCAGCCTGTATTCATAATCAAAAGTTTAAACTCAGAACTACCGAACAGGAGGAATCCACCCCGTGAGAGAGCCTTGGGTGGGGATTGTTTGGTGGTGGGCGATGTGATTTAACGGCCGCAGAGCTGCACATTTCCCCGGACTAGTTTCCAAGACAACGCAAGATGCAATATAATGATGTTAAGCGATTTCCTGTCTTCCTGCAGCGCCTTTGTTGCATCCGACTGAAGGTCTGCATGTGCTGAGCTGTGGAAACGCAGCGATCTCCTCCTGAGACGTAATGCTCCGATTCATGTCACTCACACGGATACATAACACGCAGGATTCAATGCCATTCAGACACTGAAGAGGTTTGTTTGTCTTGTATTGTTGTCCATTTAATTAGCAGGATGTCTCATACGTTTATTAGGTAAAGTGGTGGTAGAAGTGTGTTCATAAAGCACTTCACACTATAGAATATATGTACAAATATTCAGTTTTTATCTGGATTCTTTCATTTCAGTCACACCTTTCTTTTTTTGTCTGTCACATTAAATCTCCACCCCTCCTTTCCAGGAGAAATTGAATTTGCTTTTTAATGTGCCACACGTAGATAATGGCCATATTTAAATATCCATAACGTAATGTTGAGTCTGACTTCACTGAAAGAATTCAGAGCCCTAATATTCCTGAGACAGATCAATAATTTCAACAATGTATGTGTATTTTGAAGTTCATCCATTTGCAGATGCAGATTTTAAAATTAAAATCTAAACATGTTCTAAGAGTAAAATAACTAATTTAGAAGATTATAAAGATACAAGCTGCACAGAGTACTCAAACATTAATACTCTTAACTGCCCATTCAAACATCTTCATGTACTTCAAAACACACTGAAGAACACTACAAACACTACAAACTACTTTCCAAACGACTTGGTCCATCAGTGGTTAGAGGTTTCTACATCAGACCTCAGTATGAGGCTGTTGGGGTTTACGACATATTTCATGTGTTTTGGTGTGACAGCGGTGAGGAGGCGGCCGCTGCAGTCGATTTATCACGACTCAAGTTTGCTTCTGCTCAGAAAGATTTCTGCTTCCGTGTCCATGATCAAGCATCAAAGTGTAATTTCAGTGAATAATACAAATCAGTCCGTCACGCGCTTCAAAACCTAAATGCATCAAAGAATTATCGAATTACAACCTGACAGATGCTATTCGTGGCGGGTTCATTTGGAACGCGAACAGAGAGCCGAAGCTGGTTTCTTGGTTACAAGTACGTGGCTGCCTCCCAAAACAAATGAATAAATAAACTCTGGAAATGCAAAGATAACTTTGCCCAAAGCACTGACAGCCCAGACATGAGGATGAGTAACACTAATGCTGATTTCCAGCAGAAAATGAAGGCCCCACTCGTTCACTTCTCCCTGTGAAATCCTGATGATGGGGTCGCTGCCAAGGGCCATAACCTAAAATGAAATCATGTGTACTTTGGCCTGAACGGACCCCTTCAACTTTACCAGATGTGCTGCATTAAACATTTGGATGAGCCTGACAAAAGTTGAAATAAGCATTTATATTGGTTAACGTGCACAATTAGATGTTAGCATGCTAACATTTGCTAATTAGTACTGGACACAAAACTGGTCTGGTCTGGGAATTTCATCAGTACGTTAGATCATTTAGTCATAAACCAAAAGTATTGGACAAACTAAAATATTCAGCTATATATTCAACCATAAAGTGGAGCTACAGGAATATATTTAAGAAATTCAACAAGGAAACAGGAAACTCAATCATGATTTAAAACACAACTTGACGAGTAAAGTTGAAGCTTCAACGGGCACCTTCGACGTTTTTTAACCCGCCAAAGTGTCACGAAGGATTAGAGACACTCACCAACCAACCACAGCCTTAATTTGTTTTAACGGCTGGTGTCAATTCACCACCGCGATCAGCTTCACTAATTAATAACGTGACAGGGATTCATGCGGCGTGTTTGAAGACAAACAGGCTTTCTGGAAATCTAATTAAAACTGGACCCCAAAACGTTGATTACTTTTGCTGCAGCCAAACATTAAACCTGTCAAGGGGGAATTATCAGCAATTTGCAACCACAGACAAGTGGCGCATGCATTATTCGTAAAAGTCGTGGTGTTAGTAGTAGTGGCACATATGGCTGCTTAACCCTTTGAACTCTGCAACAGAAATGGTCAGTGTGTCTACTTTATTTACTTATTGTGATGTAATTTATTGTATCTTCAAATTATTTAAATCCCTCAAATCTGTACCATCCAAGCTAAAAGCTTACGTCAGTCAATACATCATAATAATTAATTTAAAAATATTGAAATTGTGTCATAAATTCTATCAAATCTACAAAAAAACTTTTTTCATCCAATTTTACCAAATAAGCACACAAAACATACTGACCAAAATATTTCTAAATGTAGAAACATTACATTTTTTGTATTTTAGATATTTATGAGCAGAGTGCAAAAGCGCTTTGATAGTTTTGTGTGCAATAGAAATATTTCCGCAGTGCCTACATTGGAGTTATTATGTTCCTTTGCTCCGCATGTAACCAGACGTCATGATGTCATCACACAACTGAATTGAACTTTGAACATTTACGTTTTGATTTGTGTACATTCCTTTGTGAGATTTAACTCCTGACTGACCAGTCTAAGGAGAGAGACCTTGCTGGCACCCAAAAACTAAATAATAAAAATTCCACACAGAAAGTCAAACTTTCGGAGCATCTAACACAATGACACAAAAGACAAAAACCTTCATGGTTTTTATTTCAGATCTTTTAAACAACGATGTCCCGCAGCCGGCAACGGGATGTCTGATTTTAAGGGGTTAAAAACAGAGCAGCATCATTACGATTTAAGGAAAAGGTGGGAAAGAAAACAATAAAATTAAACAACAATCAGCCAATAAGGAAAGAAGAACATCTCTTTCACCATTATACCTTCATACACTAAAACTCTACTCTACTGTATTTTAAATCAGAGCACAGTGGCCCAGAAGGAAGATTAAATGTCTCAATGAATTAAAACTTGAGAAGTCATTAATGGACCAGGAGACAAAATACAGCCTCGGGTACTTTAAAGTCTATATGCTTAACCATGATTTATTCTAACAAACTATAAAATGCCACCTCAGTGAGAACCTACAGGGACTGGGTTCACTCTTCCCCTGCTCACGCACACAGTAACTCTACACCGGGTCTCTCATTTCTCTGGTTTTTGTCCCGTCCTGACGAACAACAGCTGAATTTACAAACAGCTCTGAATTATTGAACCCGGTGTGGTACAACAGAGCACCAGTGATCAGGTTACCTGGCACCAAAGCCAAGAGATCAGCCGGAAAAGTCTCCTTGATAGAAGAACACCAACGTTACCTCTTCGACCGCAATGTCACGTTTTTCACCAAGAACAGAGCTCTGCAGCAACATTCAAAAGGAGCAGATATGGAAATGTATTTGCATGAATCAGGGGAAAGGGAACGATTGAAGAGTTGCAGTATGCATTCATAAGCAGGCGGTTTTTACATAAGCAGAGTCTTTCTGCGGACACTTTGAACGTTTCTTGTTTTTTCTTCTTGATGTAAAATATGTCTGCTTAAACCAACCGGAACTGTACTTCAGTAAAGCTCTCATCCTGTAAAATGAGAATAATCTAGTTTATAGGCACGACCCGATAACGCCCAAAAGTGTAATTATAGCTCTCTTTAACCAAATCTATTTCTGAAGAGAACTACTTTTGATGTTCCTTTGAAAGGTTTGGAGTCTAATTAATAGAAGTGCACAGCAGCTCCTACATGCCTTCATGATATCATAGATCTGATTCACAAAACACATCTTATATTCATATAACGGCACCAATACTGAAAAGATATGGACATTTACCTTGGACTTATGCATCGCTGCACATACAGTATTTGTATGAAAAGTAAACGGGTACTATCCACTTGTTTTTACCATTAGTTCCCATCTGTTTTGACTTGTGAGCATTAAAAATGAAGCATTCTCTACTCTAGAGTCTATTTCACATGCTGCATATGTCTATGCGTTTTGTTATGTCTTCAGACTGGAGCTGAAACGACACAAATCTTTGCGAACCAATTAATCGTTTGCATCATTTTTTCGAAAACCAAAATGACAAATATTTCCTTCTCAAAGGAGGATGTTCTGCTGTATATGAGTGTTTCGGTTTTACATTGTAAAGTGAATGTTTTGGGGGTTTGGGATCGCTGGAAGGACAAGACATTTGGAAATGTGATCTTGGAATCTGTGAAACTGCGATGGGCATTTTAAGTGTTCTCTGACAGTTTATAGACAAAAAACTCGTCCATTAACTGAGTAAAAGGAAAGTATTCACTTTTATTCAGTGACCTTTGAAGTTTTAGTGGTCCTCAACCTCTGGCTTGTGTCCCTTTAAAATAAAGTCTGCTGCATCTCTTTTCATACGACTTGGAAGCAGTTCAATAAAAGAACAATATTTGAATAGTTTCATAAGGCTTATGGCAAATCAATCCACAATTTCACGATACGAAAGCAATTCAGTGTTGATGACATTGATTTTTTCTTATCTTCTGTCTTGTTCTTTGTCTTAGAATTAAGACGTATCTTGAGACCCGTTGTGGGGAACAGACTATTGACTTACTCTCTTACTGTTTATAATATACTGTTGTAAAATATCTTACTCTCTTATTTTACCAATAACTGTAGCTTGAAAGGTTTGAAACAGGTCTGGATTTTCCTACCGCAAAGGTTGTGTTTGGAAAATTCCGCCACCTCCACCACCTTCCTCCAGTGGTGCTCGTTCCTCGTGGTCTCCTCCTCCTCCTCCTCCTCCTCCTCCTCCTCCTCCTCCCGTACCTCCGGATCGGAGGTGGCGCAGCTCGTCCGCCTGCAGAGCGCTGTACCAGGCCTGCTGCCCGCCGTCGGGGCTCAGCACGGGGCTCTTGTCCTCCTCCTGGCCCTGGACCTGATTCTGCACCGACTTCACGAGGTTCGCCGCGTTCACCGGCAGCTGCAGCAGCAGCCTTTGCATGGTGGTCATGTTTGGAAAAACTTGTAGCAACCTGTAGAATCCCCCGGTAGATAAAAGTGGGAAGGCTGCAGTTTCCCAAGCCACTCCTCTGTGTTAAATCAGCTGGGTCAGTTTATGAAATGCTCCTCACAGCAAAGAGCAGCGTCTGTGTTATAACACTCCGCGGTTAAGTTCATCCAATGTGGACGAAGATGATGCGCCGGACCTCTTCAGACGGTGGCCAGGTTGATGCGCTTTGCCTCCTGAAGTGCTGTAATCCAAATCCACCAGAGCTCCGGTGCAGCTCCTTCCGTTGCTGCCGAGCCTGTACGCATCCTCATCGGCTGCTCAGTAAATGGATGCTCGGGCAGAGAGGGGCGTGGACATTTATCCGCCTCTCTTTCTCGCGACTCCTCCCGCCGCTGCACCAGCTCTCTCTCTACCCTCTCGTGCACACAACAACGTTCTCCACGCATCCGAGCTCTCCCACAGTGACACCGCCTCTCCGACACCTTTTTGCCACGTTGTCGCTCCCCTCCTCGTGCCAATCTTGCTAAACTCCATCAACTATCTACTATCTATGATACCCGACAGATGCTTTTGAAATAATGATCACACCTCTTGCTCATTATGTTTAAAAATATGTCACTGTTTTATTCATTTTTAATATTCCGCGAGGTACCTTTTTTTTCTTGTCTTACATGACTCAGCTTTCCTGGCAGTGTCGTGATGAGGACATCTCTCTCTCTCTCCCCCCCTTCTTCTCCCACTCATTTCTTTTTCCAACAAAAATAACTGCCTTGAAGCACAATTCCACATATGCTCTTCCTGTGATCTGTAACGGCTCAGTCAGGACTTGCTGACATTTGCTAAAGAGTCTTTAGCAAAGACTAATACGATATGTTTAATCTGTAAATACACCCACTGACAATGGATTACACTGACAGTGACAGTGCTGTGACAACTGATGCCATGTTGGATGTAATACAGAGAGAATTTCTTCCTTCAGAAATTATTTTTGGTGTTTTTAAAAGAAACTTTGATCTTTGATCTCTTGGTTCTCAGTTTAATAAACTCTATATGCAAGTAATTCATATTCATCCCCCACTGGGGCCACGATGGAGAGAAGCTGTGAACTTCAGTACATTTGTGTTATCTTTGATCCCGATGCATGTGTGTGCGTGTGGGTGGGGTTTTTTCAAAGGAATAGTTTGACATTTTGGGGTCACGCTGAGAGTTATATGCGAGGACTGATACCGCTCTCATGTCTGTGTGCTAAATTAAAAGGCTAAGTCAAGCAGCTGGTTAAGTTAGCTTAGCATAAAGACTGGAAACAGCTAGCCTGGCTCTGTCAGAGGGAAACATAATCCACCTACATATGGCATTTTCCAAAATGTTGAACTATTCCTTTAAAGAAAAAGGCAATGTTTGACTTCTATCAACCTTTCTGAGGGGCCAAGAAACCCCAAAACAACACAGATGTCTTTGGCATCGCTAACGGTCGGATGTCTTTCAAAGAAATGTAAAATGCACATTTTCACAAAAGAACAAGCAACAAGCCAACGAAAGCCCACAGATCCAACCAAAAGAGGGGCAACCATCCCCTGTAAAATACATAACTATACTACTTATAATTATTTGCTTTCATGGCTTGAGAGAACAATGTGTTACAAAACAGTAGAAGCCACTGACTGTACAACAGTCATTTCACACTGACACACAGTGAACACCGTTCAGAAGAGAGGAAAGGTGTGTTTTTCTTGCTCAGAGTAATAATAACACAGAGATTGACATGTTTGAGGACTGAAGCTACATCTCACATCTGCCGTGTTTCCAAGGAGACGACAGAGTGAAGGTTGAGTCAGCGCTTTCACTGCCGTGTTTACCGACAATCTGGTTAATCTACTTTCACTGAGGAGACATCGACTTCTGCAAACACGACAGACATAACAGCAACGCCCAGTCTACACTGGAATCAACTGACGAAGGCTGAATTTAGTTTGAAAGTACAAAACCTGGCAAACAAAACTCAAGGCAAAAGTCCTCAAGATCCAAAGGTCACAGTTCACAGCCACAAATTACATCTACCATCTATGAACAATGAGCTCCCTCTGTTGGTGAATTATGGTGAAGCAGTGGCATCTGATAGCAAAGCCTGCAACATGTTCCCAAACCGAGATACATGCAGAGAACAGGTGTGAAACACAACAGGAGGGCAAAGGAGAACGCTCAAAGTTCACAGAAACACTGAACAGAGACAACTCGTAGAAAATGATTAACAAAATAAAAGTATTTTTTAGAATACATCTGAGAGAATAAACACTACTAGAGGCATACAGTATAGCTCACAACACATGGGCACTGATGAGTCATGTGAATGCATTTAGGAGTATTAGTCAGCATACAGTAGCTGGCAGCATGTTTCCGTCTTCTGATATTCTTTTTGAATAAGTAGAGGAAGCCATGAAACCGTTTTAAAGGCCCTACATAGATACAGTACAAAACCCTTGCTGGTGTTTTTAATTATTTGGCAAGACTACACCTCTCCTCAGGACTGCGTGTGAGTACAAACTATGCTATGGAACAGACGTTTCTGTTCAGCTCTCATTCCCTTATATTGAAGCCCTTGCAATGGACAAACCCAAGCCTGTTTTGGCTCTCGTGGACTTGGTGGATGTGGTTTGGTGACTAATAGAAACACTGATGTGCTGAAATTAAGACGTTATTAGTTCTAGCTTGTTTCTTCACCATTGTTAGAACATGTTCACTCCAGACTGCAACCAAAAACCTGATCATCGTCACCCACGATTGTCACGCACGTCACTTCCTTTTTCGGGGTCGACTGAGTGGATGGGGCAATTTCATAGGACGAATGAGTGGTAAAGAGCTGGTTATACACTGAGGGGCTGATGAGAAGCAGAAACAGGTGAGCAGAGGAATGAGAGACACTGGGACAGGTGGGAAATTCTGAGGGCATCTGGTGGATGGATTGAGAATGACAATGCAGGAGTCTGGAAGAAGTGGGAAGTGGCTGGAAACACGCTGTGCGCTCCAAAACCCGTACTACCATAATATTTAACATGCCAAAAAATATTTAGTTTTGTATTTGAAAAGCGTTGTGTCAAAAGTACCAGGGTGTCCTGAGCTTCGCTCTACCAACATGCATCGCTCTTATACTCACAGCAGACATTTTTGGCATGTCATCGCAGGAGACGTTTATTAATGACATTAATAATGACTGCATGACATTTAGGTGAGCGAGCTCCAGGGCTTTGGCACTGTGCATGCTGGCTCACTGACGCGGCTTAAAGAGACACACAATGGGCCTGAGCCATTGTTAGTGGCATTTGTTTCACCTGCTGTTAGCGTTATAGGACTATAATAAAACCCACAACTGTTTGGCTGCATAGCATTAGAGGAGGAATAAAAAAAGCTGATTGGCTTATGGAGAACATAAAGGTAAAAAGAGCGTTTTCATGTGTGTGCAGGGCCTTAAACATATGTGAATTGTATAGGTATGTCGACAAATAGAGAGACAACAAAATATGGCAAAAATTCACGAAACTGCCATATCAAACTATACTATTCTATATCCAAATAGTATGTTATCAAACCATGCACAGAGCCCAGAGTTCCTCCCTGTTTGTCCAGTGAACCAAACACTCTTTTTAAATAGGAGACATTTTTACATGTGCAAATAACATAAGCAATGCATACTAAATTGTCAAATCAGTCAAAATGTCTGCTGTGAAAAAAGGCTTATGGCAGGCTGCACACTGAAGCACGCTGTTTGTAACCCAATTATTGAACCATGATATGGCAATAAATAGAACCAATGGAACCGAAAATCAAATATGCATTCAGCAAAACAATGAGTACGATTTTTAGCCTAGCTAAGCTGCTACCACAGCAATCCTGTGTGCAAAAAGAAAATGTTGCTGGAGGAACAAATTGTTCCCGTGCAGGACGACTAACCGACAGGTTTTCCTCCAAAAATATGAATCTGTTCATGTCTGTTCACGTCCTAAGAAACCAAGATAATAACATCTATTAATAGATCAGTTGATGGACAAAGAAATGCGTTGTAATTTTTCATCAATATTGACAAAAATGTGCTGGTTCCAGACTATCAAATGCGTTAAAATTTGAAGATATTATTAATTTTTTTCTCATTTGGAAGCAAACTAAATATCTTTGGGTTAAAAATAGAGCAAGATTGATAAATAAACCATGGCAGATGTACTGCCTGTTATTTACTTATTGTGGATATATTGTATTGTGTATGTGACGGCTAATAAATTACAATACATTATAGTACAGCAATGTCAAGTATACTGTAGCTTTGAGGTAATTTAGAAACTAGTCTCCATTAGTCTGTCCAGTGGAGGACTATGACAAGAGTATTTTTCTCTCGTACAATATACCAATCAGTACTTTTGTTGGTCACAACACATAAACAAAACAAACCTAGGGAGTCTGTATCAAGATTGTTTGCTTATGTTTAAGGAAATTATTATCAGCTGATATATCATGATCAGATTTTGTAAACTCACAAATATATATATTTTTTGTTTATATAGGAGCATTACTGAAGAAGGTCTCTTCTCTACTCAAACCGTATTTCAGGTCGTTATGACCCGGGTCTGAGTGGATATTTATCTGACACTAAAGCTGTGTGCTGCCGCTCTGCGCGCTGTCCAGCAGGGGTGGTGCTGAAAACGCTGGAGTTGAGGCCTGGCATCCTCTTCCGACAGGCCTGTCACATCTCACCTCACAAAAACATGAAATATAAACACCCCGATCCTTTCAAAACGCCTTTAAAACACACACACACACACACACACACACACACACACACACACCAGTGAATGCACATCTAAGTCAACACCAGCATCGTGTGACGCTGCTGCCTGAGCGACCAAAATCACGGTGACACTCACGACCATAGGAGAGAAAAGGCAGACACCGCTTTAAAATCACGGGCCGAATAACAAACTAAGTTCACTTCAAAGGGGTTTGCATGTTGCATTAAAACACTTTAATACGTTTTAACAGACAGGAAACCACATTTCACGCAGCACCTCCCCCGCCATTAGCTGCCCCCGGTATAGTCCCCCCGCCCCCCCCGCTGCACATTATGACAAATAAAAACGGCGTCAAGAGGCAGGTGGCTTCGTACCTTTTGTAGTCGGACGAGAAAATCCCTCCGCTCGCCGGGTCGTGACCATATTCAGGCTCTCCGACGCTGGACGAGCCCCCCTTCTCGTCGTTGAACGCGGAGCTGGCGGACATTGCCGTGGCTTTCTGTTGTTTATTTCTTCTGTCGCCCTCACAGAGCAGCGATGGAGATTTAGTGCAGAGGGCAGCAGGATATATACGGCTCTTAAAGGCGCACAGACGCACACACACACGGCCGTTATCTCTCTGAGCTGCTCGGTGCAGAGGGGGGTGATGCTCTGGTCACGTGATTTGTAGTTCCTTCTACCAGGATGTAAGCTTCCGTCAGATGTGTGGAAGACCATTTCCGGTACTGTGATGAAATAATAAAGATCTAGCCATTGTAATGAAAAAACATTGGTGCTTTAGTACTTTTACGTAACGCTGAGTGAAAGTGCTAAAGTATTAGCTTTATAATATACTTAAAGTAAAAAAAACATCATTGTGCAGAAGGGTCCATTGCAGAATTGTAATATACTACTGGATTAAAATGAGTGATGCATTAATGTCAGCATCACTTTAATGATGCAGCTGGTAAAGGTGGGGTTTACTTTAACTGCTTTGTTTACTGCTGGGTAGCAAAGCTATCACATTAATAAAGTGGAGTAGAAAGTACAATCAAATGCAGTGGAATAGAAATATAAAGAAACGTTAGCATGCAATTGAAATACTCAAGTAAAGTACAAGTCCTTCAAATCGCATAACTTGAGTAAATGTACTTAGTTAGGCTATATTACTGTACTGTCTTGAGCTTTAAGAAACTTTACTGCAGTATAAAACACCAACAACAACAGAAAAATAACGTGTGTGAAGCCAACTTCAACCTCGAGACGTCTCCCAACTGACAGCGCGCGAGGCGTCAGTCCCGTCTCTTTGGCAACGTGGAGCAGAAGTAGCTTTGAGCTGTTTTCACGTCGCTTATACGCCAGCCGAGGTGTGGAAAAAATGAGGAAAAGTAGTCTGGCACGTACCTCGTAAGTTCACTGTTTTAGACAAAGAAACGTTCGATCTTCTCGATTAATTTGAGTCTCAGGACAAGTTCCAACACGCTGCTTTCCTTTTAACACACAGGTCAATCTTCAGAAGCAGTAGAAGCTCCATCTTGGTCGGTGGCAGAAAGAGGAATAAACCTGCGAGGAGCACCGATCAAGCTCTCAGAAGAGCAGTCCGGGTATCGATTTATTATATATAATCTAACGCTAAATAACGTTAAACTAAAGGATTTTTCATCTTCCCGTTTCCTAAGTATTAAATACTGACTCTGGCTCTGTGTATTTGCCTGTCTTTGCAGGTGTTGGACGTTAACGGCAATGACGTCACCCCTCTGCCGCTGCATCGTGCAGAGCCAGGAGACGCGACATCACAACCAGACAGACGCCTTCTGGATGAACTCTTCACCGACTTAGAATCAGACCGCGTGAAGTCCTCTTCAACCTTCTGTGGGACCTATTCCAGGTTGAATTGACTTGAATTGAGCAAAGCAGCAGCAGTTTGTTTACCTCACCACCAGCTCTGTTGAATATTAACTAATCCATTAGTCAGTAGTCTTATGTACAGATTTATTGTTATTGATGGTGGGGGGAGGGTAATTACTCCATCAAAGTATGATTTGTAGCTAAATATAAAGATACATATATGTTTTGGAGATTTTCCTACATTACGTACGTTACAATTGTTATTTGTGTAGCTTGTCATAGATACATTTCTGACCACAAAATGTTCTAAATAATGACTTTCTTTCTTTCCTTTTTCAGCTCATTTTTTGGCAGCAGCGGACTATTTGGCGTAGCGCCACTGACTGAAGACAGTGAGCATAGTGTTCCTAAACTGGGCACATCAATAAACCCTCCAGTTACAAGTGGTTAGTATTACATATCTATATATATGTTTATTATCACTGATTCCTTCTGGCGATTATAATTTTCTCTGTTGCTTTGAATTGGTCTTTCATATGTATAATACGATAATGTATTGACAATCCAGTTTCACATTGTTATACTGTATGCGATAAAATATTAACATTGCAGCAGAATACAATTAAATCTACAGCATCTTATGATCAAATTACATTTTTTAAGCAGATCGTCTTTTGTGGTGTTTTATACATGTATGTTCATTATTTTATTTTATTTTTCTATTCCCCCGCCAGAGGTGCCGAGGAAAAGAGACAATGTGAAACAACATGTGACAGAAGAGATGTTGGCTGAGGGAGAAGACATCTGCCTCTCTGAAACAGATACCATTTCACAGCTGGACATACCCAGCATCTTTATGTCAGAGGACACTGATGATGCAGAAGCTTTTAAGTGAGTGCATGCTTGTTGGCTTTCTTGAATATTAGGCAAAATCTTAAACGCACAACAGGCACAGGAAGTGGCACTTCTTGTCTCTAACTTGGGAGCTGCCTGTCACATACTGTGCAGTGTGCATATCAGTTTGTGTGTCTGTGCAAATGTCGTAACCAGTACTCTTCTTTGGTTGTATCAAGCTGTTGACATGTTCAACTTGTTCTTACAGCGAGAGAAACGTTAAATATGCTGAGCTTTGTAAGAACAGATTGGACAATGACAAGTATGTGGAACGACCAATGCAAACCCAGAATGGAGCACTCAAAGACAAGCAGATCCAGACTGACAAGATGGCCACGGTGGATGAAGGTCAGGCTTAATTATCCTTCAAATCAATTGAGAGTTTTCAGATTGATGCAGCTGTTTTTCCATTACAGTACAAGGTTGTGCTGCAGTTTATACACATAAACCCATATGTTGGTGGGTTTGGCGGTTATGGTTATTAGGTTTCAGTTTTTCAAAGTAGACAGTTAGCTGAAATTCTCTCATGTCCACAGGGGTGATTGCTTCTGTCTGGGACATATATGACTCTTTCTGTAACCAAAATAAAACCCCGAGTGGTGAGGAGGCTGTCTATCCAGAGACTACCATGAACACCAGCAAAGGTCAAGAAAAGAGAGGACAGCAGAGCAGTAACTGCAGCTCATTCAGCACAGGTAAGAAGAACATCGACTGTGTTAATGTTTCACTTCTTTGTCCCAGCATGTGCTTAGGACTGGAGAGGTTCTAAGAATGAAAACATTCTTGCTTGAGACTAGCTTTGCAATAACTTACATGTATCATTTTCTCATATTTAATTTCCTCAGCCAGCACCAGTTGCTCAAAGTTAGAAATGGAAATGTGTGAGGACAGTTTCAATGCTGATTACCACCTGCAGCTGATCATGTCGTCAGAGTCATTTCAATACAGCTTGTTCGTGATGGAGAGGTGCATCGTGGCGAACATATTTCAAACCAGGCTGGCTGCTTACAGACAGCTGCCCACAATGGAAGGTAAGCTCAGGTTATCACTGCTTTCACACATTTGTTGGCGCAGGTGCACCAGCCCGTGGAGTTACGCTCGGGACCATTCCTGTTTTAACTTAAGGAATTTAGTCAGTTGTAAAATGTACGTGTATTTAAATCAGTACCATATATACAGAGTTGTAATGTTGATGGTGTAAGACCCTGACAGCACAGTGAAGCCTGGGGCAGAGGAACGGAACGAGGACGATGAGGAGAGCTCTTCATCTCCAACTCTGGAACATGTCTTGACTTTGAGCTGCAAGCTCACCAGAGGATGCAACATTACCAGCATGGCCTGGAACAAGAAGAACCCGGTAACAAAGGCCAAAAAAAAAACACCCAAACCAGCTGCTGTTGTTTAAGAGCAGAACAAATTCTTCCCACCAACTTCATTGTCATTTTGTGTTTTGCTTTTTCAGTGTCTTAAGCTGAAATGGGATCCCCATTTAACCGGCTTTACTCTTCATGGGCGACATTTAATACACATTTTAATGATGTTGATATGTGCAGTTTGCACTTAGCCATACTTTAACAACTGTGCCTACACCGTGATGCATTTTATGCAGAGATTAAAGCCAAACTAATGATTACCAAAATAGCAGACTTGCAGGAGTTGCCCTTAGAATTAAAATGGGCAAACATTTACGTTGTTATTGTTTTACTATTACTACTCTTTGTTTTTTTAATTAATTGATTTATTGCTTTCTGTACAGGCAAAATATCTCAAACTTCACTTAAATCTCTGTTTGCACTCCCTGTAAGGATATCCTGGCAGTGGGCTACGGTGACTTTGAATCAAGGGACCAGAAACCAAGTCTGATCTGCTGCTGGTGCCTTAATAACCCTACGGTATGTTTAGATATTTTTTGCCCTTTATTTCCTTTTAGCCAACATCTTCCAGCGCCCTATCTCCTCTCCCTAGCATTACTGCAATTAAGTAGGAAATATCAGCTTTTGTCTCCTTTTTCTCAGTACATTTTGAATTTATGGGGCGGCTGTGGCCCAGGGGAAAGAACGGGTTGTCCACTGATCGCAGAGTCAGCTGCCATCGATGTGTGTATGGGTGCACTCCATTAACCAATTTAGTTGTTAAGGAAATGACGGATTGTAAACGTGTCCCCTGTGCAGTGGCCGGAGCGCGTCTTCAACTGTCACAGTTGTGTCATATCCCTGGATTTCTCAGCCGACCTCCCCAGCCTGCTGGCTGTAGGGATGCACGCTGGCACTGTCGCCATCTACGATGTCAGTCAGTACAACGTCACATGTATCGCCGACAGCAGGTGTGTTCGTGTGGACGGCACAGCATGGAAATAAGCTAAAAATAAATACTATTGGACAAAACTCCTTTTTTGTTAGCTTTCCTAACTTTTCTGTTCTGTAGCAATTGTTTCAAAAAGCACCTGAAACCAGTGTGGCAGGTCAACTGGATCAAACCAGCGATGACATTATCAGCGGAGGACAGGGATGCTGTCGTCTCTGTGTCAGAAGACGGCAGGATGTCCAAGTGGTTCCACTGCAGCAATGGTTTTGACTGCTCAGGTACTGTGGTCTTCAGTAGGATTTGAACAGTAAATACAGTAGATTCTGAAGTAAAGAGTGATATTGTCACCTATTGTCATAATTTTTGGCAAAACATGTTCAGATTAGCTTTTGAGCTTAAAAGGCAGGAAAACAACAAAGCTCAATATCAATTCTATCACTAGCCCTGACTTCATATCATAACCCGTCCAACTCATTTTAAGATGTTGCTTTATTCATTTTTACCACTTTGGAACTTTCAAGGCAGATTTTCTGCGAGAATGCTCTTATGTAAATTACCTATATGTACCTGTAATGTACCTGTATATCGGTGATCTCGCACAATAATCGTAATCATAATATCTGTATTTTTTCTTTTTTTTCAAAACACGTGTTCTCAGACCTGATGGAGCTTGGGAAGAAATCTGCCAAAATAAAGAAGACAAAACAGGTTCTGCCATTGGCAGTGACTTCTGTTTTTTGTGTCGACTTCCATCCAACAGTAAGTTGGTCCCAGCAATCAAATAGATCCGAGGTTGGTCTCAACCGAGCCTAGTCCTCAGACTAAAGGCGTCTGTGGAGATTTTGATTTTAATCACGAGACTTCCTACTTCCAGACAGCCAATTTAAGATTAACGTTTTGTGTTTTTCTGGTTGTGTGTTTCTCTGACTTCAAAATATATCACCTAAATATTTCTCCTGGCTTTCTTTTATGCTGCAGGACTCCAACATCTATGTGGTCGGCACATCGGAGGGGCCCATCCACAAGGGCTGCGTCTCCAACAATCAGAATTTTCTGGACACTTATCAACACTTTGTAAGTCCAGCTGGATGGAATCTTTGAGTAATTTGAAATGTGTAAATGTACACATGGTTAATGACAGAAAATATATATTCCAAAGCTTTTTCAGCATTATGTGTTTAAAACAAAAGACTAGGGGCCTGTTTTTCAAAGCAGGAGGAGAAGACTAGGACGTTAACTTTTGGGCTTTTCAGTCTCATGGATGATGCTTTGACTTCAAACTAACTTGCACACCAAGCCTGCAAAAACTAGCTTGGGTTGTTCTGGCTTACAGATTCACCTCCTCACCACAACAATCTGTGGAGTGAACATGTTCCCATTGGCAGAAATACTTGGCTTACATAAATGTGACAAGTAGCACTGAATAACATGTAATAACAATAACAACATGCAATACCTTGTGGGGACTTCAGTGTTTTTGCTCCCCATTTCAGTGTATTCACTCTACACCTTGCTCTCTCTCTCTCTCTCTCTCTCTCTCTCTCTCAGTGCCCCGTGAACCACATCGAATGGTCTCCATTTAGTTCTGATGTGTTCCTGAGCTGCTCCACTGGCCGGATCATCCATCTGTGGAGGAAGGACCTCTTCACCCCTCTGTTGAGCTTCACATCCACCCAGATGGCCGTGGATGCCGTCAAGTGGTCCCCAAACTGGTCCACAATATTTGCAGCCCGTAATGAAGAGCAGGTGGAGATCTGGGACCTGAAATCGAGCACGTGAGTCGGACTGACAGAGAGTAGGCGTGTATTTCTAGAGCTCTGTCTCGTTTATTTGATTTGAAACATGAGCCAGAAACATTCCCGTGTCCACTAAACACAAAAACACCTCCTTTCAGCATGCACCCAACCATTGTGCACCATGCTGCAGCTGGTGTGAAGGTGAAGTCCCTGCTGTTTACCAGAGGGACAGACTGTGTCCTGGTTGGAGACACTGACGGACAAGTGACTGTCTACCGGATCAAGAACCTCAGAGTGGGAGAAGACAAGCAGGTAAAACTGAGGTGGCCTATGTTGTATTCTACATGTAGCCTGTTGCTGCACACTTCAAATATACAAGCACATGCATGTATAAATTCATTTTTTTATTTATTTTTTATTTGTATTGAGGATTGTTTGCAGAGCATATCAGCTCCTTTCCCAACATGTCAGACAATTACTAAAAACAGGTCTTGACATGACAGAGAATATCATTGATGTTATTTTTATGTGACTTGACAGAGTGCTAAATGTCAAAGCAGCCTTTATAGATCCGTTCCAATGATGCTTCAGAAACCCTGTGCAAGAGATCCAGAGAAGCAATTATGAGATTATCATCATTTTACACCAAATTTTAGAAAACGTACGATCACAATAGTGAGTGGAGGGTAAAACGTTTCGTACGCTGTACACAGGTCCAACTGTCTCTCTTACTCTTTCTTTCAGGTGGACAGTTTGGACGACATCATTAACTCTGCAGCTTCCAGCTACATTTAGAAACTGCAACTTGGAAACTCTAAAACAAGCTTTAATCCATTTGCCATTCCAACAATATCAAACACTATACTTGTAACACTATCAAGGCTGGCCTTTTGTTTCAGAGCCGCTTTACGTTTGTGTTATCTTAATTCTGGTGCGTTAGTTTAATTTATACCAGTTGTTAAAAATGTTGTTAATTGAAGAAAAGTACCTATAAAGGCATGAAATAAATCTTTCATTCAATGTAGTTTGTGTATTCATAAGCCAAACAACATAACAGATAAAACAAGGGATTGTACATTGAAATTACAATAAAAGCTAGAGGAGGATTACTACAAAATGAGTCCACAATGAAAGAAGAAAAAACAATTTGAGCGTTTGAATTTGACTTTACATTTAGAAAATGCACTACAATTGGTATAGAGACGGTGTGTGAGATTTATCTTGATGCTCTTTCAATTTAACTTCAAAACAAATATTTTCGGAAGTTAAATCTAAACCTTACACAATGTAATTTGTTCGTGTTCATGAAATTAGATACCTAAGTCCAGAAGGTTCGTGTTTTTGTCTTCAAAAAGATGCAGCGCTTTTCACCCTTTTAATAAAAAGGTACATTCGGTTTGAACTAAAGAAAGATATTTTTTGTTTTTACACAAAAAATAAGCAACTTAAAGTTGAGCTCTGAAGACTTGATCTTGACAAATTGTGACGACAGGAGACGGACCTTATTTTGAAGACTTAGGGAGACCCCTACTGGGAGATCTGTATATGGATGTTAAAACAAGAGATTTAAACTGAAAGGCATCGAGTCTGTGACACAGTTATGTGCATCATATACTTTCCTATTCAAAGCCCCTGCTGGACTGTTTTCCTAAAATATATGAAAGTGAATATTCTGCAATATTCTGTCATACAGTCGTGAAAACTTTGAATATACTGTATATTACCTTTGTCTCGCTCTCTCTCTTACTCACACTCACTGTCTTGCTTTCTGGTGAGAAATGGAGATGTGATCTTAACTAGCAGATTTATAAAGACTGTTTTTTCATAATCATAATCATTCAAACATCATCATCCAAACATTACTTAATTCATAAAACAAAGACTTTACTATACATTTAAAGTTAGTCAGAGGAACTCTTAACTTAATGTAACACTGATGCCGCTATGACCTACACAAGTAAACAAGACCATCAGCGAGAAGATTGTCTATTTATATTTAGTTATTCTTAATGCTCGTCATTGGTGCCATTGGGTCGGATTCTGGCAAAATCAGATGAAATGCAGGTTCACCAAAAACTCCCTCAGTTCAGACTCCAGTCCGGTCCCCTCTGGGAGCCAACACCCCGCTGCTGGAGACCCAGGCTGTATTTCTGGGCCCGTTGGAGGGAAAAGACGCCCAGGAGAACCAGAACCACTGAGCGGAGAACCTTTCAGACCCTGCTGCGGTAAAATGAGAGGTTTTCTAAAGGGACTCTGGTACTCAGAAACACTGCCACTTATACGTGAGTTTTAGGCAATGCATCATTTTCCCGTTATATATAATAATGTAGTTGTGTTGTAGCCTGAGTAGCAGCCCATATGTGGATGATCTACTGAACGCCAGTTTGAAGCAGTAAGAGCCGAACTCAAGAATGCGTCAGCTAACACAGTTATTCTGGATGACAGTGCTTTCTTTCATTCACACACTGGCTCGGACAAATTGCATCACGCTCCCCAACCAGCTGGTATGTCTATAAATGCAAAAACTTCAATGGGGGAAGTTGTGGGGACTTACCTAAACTTGAGTCCTTCTCTTGTAAAACAACTTCCTGATTTCAGTTTTCAAATGATCTGATTTACACAATGATGCGCCTGGTTCACAAGATCATATTACAAATGACCTGATCAACCGAAAGTAATTTGACGAGGTGATACTGATAAAACTAAAGATGGCTCAGTTATATACTCAAGTGTCCCAGAGAGAGTTACAGTGAGCCAGCGTGGGTAACACCTGCATTCAAAGCTGCTAAATGGAATCTATTCATCATTAATTTGATTTTTCTTTTCTTACAGCAACATGTCAAACTGTGACATCTGTGAAAAAAGGCCTATTGAAGACTGGATGCACAACTCAGGCGGACAGTTTGAATTAAAAGCTTTATTGTTCTGGCATCAGGTTACAATCCAAACAAAGGTGAACAAAGCACAAGGGCGAGGCAGGGAGGCAAAAAAAGGTTTGAAAAGGCAGTCAAGGGATCACAACAGACACAGAAATGATTCTCAGGAAGGCTGGCCACAAAGACAGAGTTCACAGTAGACAATTCGACAGGTAAGCTGAGAGAAAGCGGCTTGTAGTTATTCTGGGGAGCTCATTAGGGAAATGGAAACAGGTGTGTGCATGAGGGAACAATGAGGCCTACAGCAGGTCAGAAAAGATCAATAACACTCTAATATCTGCCCTTTGATAATGAAGCTACAGCCAGTTAGCTTAGCATAAAGTCTACAAACGAGGGGAAACAGAGAGTTGGCTCTGTACACAGGAAAAGACATTGCATACCAGCACCTGTAAAACAATCACTGATTACCATGTCACATCTTGTTTGTTTAATCCAAAGTAAAAAAAAAAACATGACAAGTTGTTTGTGTTGGATTATTTGTTTTGCTAGGCTAGCTGTTTCCCCCTGTTTCCAGTCTTTATGCTAAGCTAAGCTAACCGTCTCTTGGCTGTAGCTTCATATTTAATGGACAGTTACAAGGGTGGCATCAATCTTCTCATCTGACTCTCGGCAAGACAGCCAAAGGGTGCATTTCCCAAAATGCCAAACTAGTCCTTTAAATTTAAATACATTTTCATTTAAATAAAGATAAATTAATGTGACTCCAAAATAGATACATGTTACAGATAGATACAAGTGACATGTAATGGTGATGAAAACCTCATAACATCTTTTATGGTGTGTGCAACTCTTGGTATGCTATAAAACCCTTTAAACTCGCATTCAATCAACGGAGCTTTGCTGTCGGAGAGAGAAAGCTAAAATCAAAGCAGCGCAAAAAACTATTTCACAGATCAGTGTCTTTAAATCCAATCCAACATACAAAAAAACATGAAGAAATGATTTCATTTTAGAAGTCTATGTTACAGCAACAAGAGTATGACTGACTTCCTTTTTGTTGATGTGTACGGCTGTATCTGTATCTGCTGACAGTGTGACTTCAGACACAATGAGGATTCACATGAGCCGTAGTAAGACACGGCGATGACGAAACGGCTGTTATATTTTTAAACCGTGCTGTGACTCTATAAAGGTCACATATCCTCACATAGAGCTGCTTAAGTAAGCTGTTTTCTGCCCGTTTTAGACTGAAGCACAGCGAGGAACAGCAGGGATGGGAAGATATAAACCCCATGATGACGAGTCACAGACAGGAGCATGTGATTGTGGTTGAGATCGACACGTGGACAATCATGTGCTATTTAAGTGTTGAACCAGAAATAAAATAAACTGAGTTAGGAAAAAAGAGCAAATTTTCTTCATACTTTAAGACCGGGAAGTGTCCTTTCCTACTATAGAATTCCAAGCAGCTGTCCTGAGAGGATGCGAGTAGTTTTGTGTTATGCGGTCTGGGTTTACATCCCTTTTTATATACAATGGATTGTATTTTGTTTTACTTTGTGTTTCAAGTTCTGTGGGAAGTGAACCTGGATTTGAAAGTGACACTAAAAAAACTAATTTGTCGTTGTTGCTCTCAGAAGGCTGTTTCTTTCTTTTTTTAAACCCAATGGCCTTCAGTTTATTCACCTTCTTACTTAGAAAACACAGTTTACCCACCTCTGATGGGCTGTTATACATATTTATTACAGTATCAGATGATTTAAGTCATATGTGTGGGGAGTCCGAACATTTGGATTGATAAACAACTCACGGTTTACTTATTAACCAGTAATTAAGTTTCCTTAGTTGTCATCATGTTGATACTTTAGTGGCTGTTTAATACTTCACTCACTTTGTTATTCATTTCTGTACTAGTGAGACAGACAGTTGGAGGTCACGTGAATTTCTATTTTTGATTGTGGAGCTGTTCTTTACTGCAGGAACCGACTTAAAGATAAGGACTGTTTCCTGACCTGGGATCAGGTGCTTCCGCTCTATAAATGTGCTTTATGAGCTCCAACTGTACGCTGTCTCATAGATCAGAGTTTAAAATACGATTCGCCTTTATTTTTAATGCTGGCTGGTGTTTTCTTATATGATGGCTACTTCACGTCGCAGTGGCAGAGTGAAAGAAAGAAAACCACGCTGTGCATTTGAATGATGTAAATTACTGTCCACATATTCTGAAACGGACACTAGTATACTTTGAAAATTCAGATTTTAACATTTACTGTTTAAATGAAAGAAAAGTAGAATATGGAGGATCAATTTTTACTTGAGTAAGAGTACAACTAAGTATGAGCATCAAAATATACCTTTCGTGCCAAAGGTAAACTTATTGATCATGCACTTTAATGTTGCAGCTGGTAAAGGTGGGGCTAATTTCAATGTCTTTGTATGTCCTGAATATCCAATTAAGTCCCGTTTTATCTTGTAACACATCATAATTAATTTGTTTAGAATATTTTGTTAATATGAATCTGCAAAGTGACTTAAGTTGTGGCGTAAAAAACACAATAGTTGCCTCTGAATTGTGGCAGAAAATACTTCAGTAATGTACCTCAAGATGATACTTAAGTGCATCACTTGAACCCACTAAACCTCACACTAGAAAGCTCCAGACAGCACACTCCAGCTCGGTGTTGTTGTGTCGGTCATGTGAACTAAACTGCTGACTTTGCATTTCCCTCAGCAGCAGCAGCAGGCTGGGTGTTGATCCCTAAATGTTGGACTGCACCTTTAACGTCCCTGAACGCGCCTTGTGGTTGTGTTCGTCCAATTAGTGTGTAGGTGGAGCTCAGGAAGAGACCGACTACCGACACACGGACGGGCACGGATCTGAGGGGTTTTTCTCAGTTCCTGAACGCGGAGAAGAAGAACAAAAACCCGCGTGAAGTTACTCTTCAGCTGCAGTTGATCGATTCCGATGGTGTGGGAGGAAGATTTCCCGATGATTGAAGTATCGATACCATCCATGGAGAGGGAAGTGGACGAGTCGGGGAAGACCAGAAAGGTGAGGACGCCGTTTGATCTGTTGGCACTTTAACTTTTGGTCGCTTTTTTTCCTCGGCAGCGTAACAACACGTTAACGTGTTCTTCCTCCATATTCACCTTTTTTCGCTTCTAACCTGCCGCGTGTCTAGTTTGGTGATAACTGCGACACCAGGTGAGCCAGGTAACCTGCAGGTAGAAGAGTGAGCGTGAGCTCAGCTCAGCATTTTCCCTCCAGCGGTGCAAGAAATACTCAAAAACAATAAAACTAACGAAATATCAATGGAGTCTGGCATTTGAATTTAGCTTTGAAATAAATAGCAATGGTGATAGTAAGCGAGTAGGCTGCACAGTCGCGTACTGTAGTCTTACTTAAGTACAACTTTGAGGTACTTGTACCGTCCTTGAGTATTTCCATTTTTTGTTGCTACTTTATACTTCAAAACAGTATAATAATAATAATAATACATTTTATTTATAGAGCGCTCCTCAGAATATTCAGACACACGACATTCAAATCATCATATAAAAAAAGCTATACACTAGAAACACGCACACACACACACACACACACACACACACAGACACACAGTACCCAGCATTGGGAACCACAGACTGGGTGTATCCTATGTAAAGACTCATTAATGCCTCGGTTTCTCAGTTTAATAACTCTCTTTGTTTCACTATAGTTCTCTATGTTAGCAGCCTGACGTTAAACTACACAGACTTCCAGGGAGCAGTCACCGAGTAATGAACTGTAATAAATTGCATTCACGCCTACGTTTTAGACTAACACAAAATAAAAAAAATGACACTAACCTGGGGAATTTCTGCAGTGTGCTGAACTGACCTCTGTTTGGTTTTATCATCTCAGTCTGAGAACACAAGACGTTTGACTCGTGTTCCTTTCTGTTGACATTACTGATAAAGTATATAAGCGGGAACCGTATGACGAGGACGTCCTGCTATTTATTCTCCAGTGCAGCACAAGGATCTTTTTTAAATTACTTTTTGAATCCTGATTCTCAGTTTTTTTTATTTATTAAAAAAACAATCATTTTGCCTCTAATTCATTCATGAAGCAAAGGAAACCGTATTAGTAGTAAACAAGATGTTACAAGTCAATAATTATATTTGAAACAAAGCCACGCGAGAAATCAGAAACAGTCATATAAACAGACATGATCAACAGAAGACTATCATACAAACAGTGTAATGAGATGTATCAAAGGACCGGCCATGCTCGTCTACTGTAGTTACACTAGTAGAGAAATCTGCACACGCACATTAGTTGAAGTTGCATCACATGTTGCATTTATTCTATTCTTATTTAACCAGGAGATACAAATGGCTGAGACAGGTGGCATCACAAATTATAGAATAAAATATCAAGCATTCAAAGAACAATGGTGTTTATATTCAGATATACCGGATATATTTGATTGCCTTCACTTGATGGGAGGACGTTTTAAATGTTGTGGATGATAAAGTTGGTAAATTAATATTACAGCACATGTAATTATATTTAATATCTCTTGGTAATTTAACCCAAAGTAGATTGGAGAACCATGTCTGTTTTAAAAAGAATGGAAGATCATTTAAAAAAGCATGATGCCCTTTAAATGTCCAACCTGACAATCATTAAATTCACTAAATGAAGGATTGTGATTAAATCCTCTTTTGTTTGCAGCGTTTCAGAGTTGAAGTCTTGTTTCACGGGAGGAAACATTTTGTGCTCCGAAGAAGCAGCGAGTTCCAGACTCTCCACAGAAAAGTAAGTCGCTTTAGGGTCACAATTAATCCAACGCTGTTGAATTATTGACTGTTTCCTGTATGGAGCGCTGCATATTATGTTATGAGATGTTTACGTTTTTTGTAACTCAAAATAAGACTGTTGGCATGGATTTAAGATCACAAGGAAGCTTCACTTTGATGGTCTTTTACATTTGTAAGAATATGCATTGAGGTTCTTTATTTGCTTCAAGGTTCAGCTTTATTGTTCTTATACGATAAAGGACTGCACGCACAGAGAATAACGTTAATGTTTAAATATTTAAATTAAAATCGCATTAAACAATAAAATAGAGCAAAGTATATAAAGGTAGCACTAAAGCGAAATAAAACTAAATTATATTAACAAGGAATATATACAGTAAAAATATGTAGAACATGTCGTGCAAAAGTTGAGTTTACAGTGTACAAAGAGCTACTTTGAAAAGATCATTTAAAAAATATTTTAACTCATTCAATATTTGCATCCATGCTTCTTCTTCCCTTGCCTTCCATCAGCACTCTGCTAAGTGTCTTGGTACATTATCAACGTACGATCATTGGAATAGTGTGAAACAAACAGCAAGAAGTGAATGATGCTCACACACGCGGGGGCCCATTCAGAAAAGTGCTTCTATTGGTCAACAACTACCGTTCAATTTCAGCTATTTTGTGTCGCGTGCCGTCAGATTTGCTCTATCTTGTGGTTCCTGCAGCTCAGGAAGATCATCCAGACTCCAGATTTCCCGAGCAAAAGGAACCCCCATCTGAGGACCAAACCTCTGGAGCAGAGGAGGCAGGAGCTGGAGGACTACGTCCAGGTAACACGTCCCGTCCTGTGAGGCGGCAACTTCTTCAGCAGCAGCTCTCTGTGATGCCCAAGTGCCATTGTGCAAGACGGGAATCTCCATCAGGGGTTTTTGACCTCACTAAGCGAGCGACACAACTTAATTTATGTAGCTCTTTTCAAAACATGAGTTCAAATCAAGTCAAGTTTTATTTATATTGCATCTTTCAAGCAAATGAAAAGCAATTAAAGTGCTTTACAAATCATTGACCAGACCAAAATGGAAAGATGAGGAGACTAATGCACACCAAATGAAGTCAGGGAAAATAACAAATATACAATACAACACTGAATGAATGGATTATTGTAAAACAGGAAAATGTTAATAAAGTAAAATTAGACGAAATAAACTATGTATAAATACTAAAACACTGTATGAAAATCAAACTTCATAATAAGCAATAATAATAAAAAAAGCAAACTTATAAAACACTAGATAAAAGCCGGACTGAATAGATGGGTTCATATTTTCTGTTAAGTATTTTACAGGAATAGGAAAAGTAAAAGAAGGAGACAAGTGGAGACGGAGAAGACAAAATATAAAAGAAATAAGTGAATAAAGTAAAAGTAATAAAATCAAGTGAAAGTGTTTCAAATGCTTTAAGAAGATTTGGCTTCTCTTAGACAGTTCAAGAGTCGAGGAGCAACAACAGCGAAAGACTAAAAGAACATTCTTTACTCAACAAAAGCTTTGACTTCACGCATGACCCGACAATTCACATCCTTAAAATGATTTGAGCACAAAAACACATTTCTTTACAAGTCTGGATTGTTCTGTGTTGCTGCAGGACGTCATCTACCAAGACGAAGACGTGCCGCAGGTGCTGCTGGACTTCCTCCACGTGAAGCACTTCCACACGGGGATCAAGGTCAGCAGCATGGAGTAAGTCCTTCAGTCCTTCAGTCTTCTGACCGACTCCTCTGACCCAGAGATGCTGGACACGCTGCTAAATTCAGGCCCTCTATTCTTTTGGATTGGGGGGCAATGCGGCAACATAGTAAAACTTTCGACACATTTCTCCCAGTGCTGTGGAGCAGCCACTGGTCCCATTAAAGGAAGGACAGTAGTGTTCTGTGTGTGGGATCGTCCTCTTTCTAAAAGACCATATTCATAAAGAAACAGGAAATGACTTAATGAATCACAGAGTAGCGTCTGTAATGTTTCTTTAAAGTCGTATTCACGACCTTTTATTTTGACAGTGTCTTCTCAGGAAGTCTGTAATCGTTGTTTGTTTATTATTTCAGATCACTTGATGATTTGGACAGTCAGGATTACAGGTGAGCTCTCTGCTGGTGTTTGTGTGGTGCAGTATGTGTACCGTGTCCACTGGAAAGATGGCGGTGGAGCTATTGTGCACAGATTACTCTTCTGGTCTCTGCAACACCATTATTTCAGTGATGACGGAAGCATTTTCATGACTACAATATAAAACGTTTTATATCTTTCCTTTTGAGAATGTTGTATTTCCTTTTAGTCCTGCAGGTTGATACTAATGCAATCAGACAGTTTGGAAACGTTTCCCGTCTCTAGTCTGGATGCCACTCCAAAAAATCAACACATCCAGGCCACCATACGTTTCTAACTTCTTCTGTCTGCAGAGCGTTACGGCCGTGATTGTCATTGCACAACATAAGTCAGTGTGTGTTGCATTCGAGGGCCCCTGGATTCAGTTCTCCCTCCTATAGAACACGTTCGGTCCTGTTGTTCATATCATACAAACGTCTGTTCCAGCACCCAACCTCCTCCTCCTCCTCCTGCTTCTGGCACCTTCAACTTAACCAGGATATGAACACAACATGACAGTTATACTAACATGTGTTTCACAACAATGATGAAAGTTGGTATACACATCTTAACGTTTGAAGAATTAATGTTGCGTAAGACTAATGTATTACTTTTGTTTCCTCAGTTATCCGTTACCAAATCAGCGAGTGTTGGGATTCTTTCAGGATCCTTATGTCTCCGACTGCACATCAGGTAGAACGACACACGGTAACAGCTGCCGACTCTGTAGTTGTGAATTTAAAAGCATTACAAAGCGTGACGACCTCGTTCCGACTAATACCGCTGAGCTCTCGTCTCGTCCTGCAGATCTCCCAGATGTTGTCGTGGACGGTGTTCTTCAGGGTTTCTATACCCGGGACGTCCGGGTCAGCTTCACGGCTCCCGTTCTCACCGAGCCCGACCCCCCCACCTCTATAGAGGCCTGAGATCACATGCAGGATGTAACGTTTAAAAATAGAATGTACAATGCAAACAAATACACAATGCCAGCAAGGAAGATTAAAGAAAAGGCATGACGCCAAAAAAAACTCTGTATGGAGGCTGTAACTAATTTGTACATAAGTGTTGGGGTCAAACACAGTCAGACTTTTTATCGGCCGTGGTATTTTAAAGCAATATTTTAGTGTAAACAAATGATTTTGGAGTTATATGTACTTTTACATCATGTTCATATTGAAATTATAATAAATAATCAAACAGGATGCATCCTGTTGTTCTAGTTAAAACTGAGCTGTAGGACAAGTGATGTTTTTTTTCCGTCAAAACACATATTACTTACATGATTTTAATATATTCCTATTTCCACCAGTAGCTTATTAACCTACATACATTAATACAGATTGCCTTTGTTCAGCATTCCAACAATGAACGGAGCTGCAAGAGTTCAAGCTGGCACAACAACATAAAGCAGTCCTATACAAATCAAAACTACTACTATCAGAATAAACTTGGCATAAAAACAGAAGTAGAAATATAGATACAACTTCTACAGCCATGGCGAGAATACTGAGGACAGCGGACGTGACCACCAGGTTGAAGACTTTACTTTTGAGGACTCTCTCTCGAGTCTCCCCTTGATTGGCATCCAAAGAAAGATGCCACGGTGAAGTTAGGTGAAGCAACAATGCTGCTGCTGGAGGGAGTGCAGAACGTCTCACCACGAAGTCATCAGTCCCGCTGTCGCCACCATCAGGATGCACCCTGTTACCATGTTTATTAGTAAAAGCACACGCAAGCCCTCAGTCTCTCTCACTCCACCACTCACCAGGTGGTGTCAGGAAGTCCCTGAGGGTTCAGGGTTTGAGGCCTTAGGGGGGACATTGGGATTGGACCACGGTAACAATAAAGACGGACGCCCTGTGAGACAAACTGGTGTCATTCGTTTTGTTTAGACAATTAAATGTCAGAACCACAGAATACTAGTCAGTGGTGGAAGAAATATTCAGATCCTTTACTTGAGTAAAAGTATCAGCAAACTGTACCGACAGTATTAACCGGTATGTTGCATTTTACTGCTGTAGCTGTTAAAGAGTGTGCTAAGTTGAACGAGCACTGCTCAGAATAACGCTTCGTTTTGGCAGCTGTCATGCAGGTACAGTGTTAATCATTTGCAGCCTATAACTAAATGTCAGTTTGATTGGCTACCTTTATGGTGGTCTTTGTCTGCCTCATGCTCTGGTGCTCTCTGCGTACCAACCAGTCGGGTTTCCTCATTTTTAAAGTCCTCTTCTTCCATGCTCTGTTATTGTTATTATAGTATTTAATTGCTGGGAAGGAAACAAGTGAAATAGCGAGCGAATGATCAAAACATAAATCTTCCTGCTCTCATCGTGGAGATGTAAAAAAAATACAACTTTCCACTCAAGAAGCATTCATCATGCTTTCTGATGGCTGTGTATTAAAACCTCAAATGCTTTTAACAATGAGACAATAAACGTACCAGCTTTAGAAGAGATTTAATAACTCTGTAATTACAGATTAGAAACTCCGAGTACAATTACCTATTTATACAGCTGATAAATCATAAAATGTCGTTCTTTCAAAATACAAAAATAAGTCACTGGACACGTGTACCATACAAAATGCAATAAATAGTGATAAAAAATAACACCAAAAACATGCAGTCTGTTTGAGAGTTAGAAAATGTGACCGTGGTGGACACTTTCCCTCTTGTGCGTCACACTGCGAGGCCTCAGGAAACGGTATGACTTCTCTTTTCTTGTGGCGTCATCAGAAGGTTTGTCAGCCTCATTGATGCATCATGCTACTAGTACAGCTGGTATCTGGTTTCTGTTCAGCGAACCTCTCCAGCTGCAGTGGTCCCGCGTCATGTTGTCCGCTGACTGGCCTACAATGTCCATTTCTGCAAGACACCACAATGCGAACCGAGAAGATGGGTTGTGCTGCTCGCAGAAGGAGAAGTCATTGACAGTTCAGCAGATTTATTTGACTTCTAGAAACCACCCATGAGGTCCCTCTAGTTCCAACTAAACATAATGATGTTAACATGGTGCCTACACTACCTGTGTGCTACGGCAGACAGGCCTGTTTGTTCTCCTCTCCTCAGCCTCCCTTAGTTGGTGGAGTTGCTGCTTTGCCTCGCGTCACCAGGCAGCCCACTACAGCTTTCATACTCTGGATCCACCTGCTCCTCTTTGATTGCCATCCTCTTCGCATCCTCTGCGGAACAAAAACGCAACATAAAGGAGTTAGATCTTCATCTAAGACATAAATATGTCACTACAAAAATCCCAGCAAGCGCGTATGTCTCTGAATCCAAACGAGCCAGGGACTGTATTTCAGGGACTGTATTTCAGGGACTGTATTTCAGGGACTGTATTTCAGGGAGTGTATTTCGATCCAAAACCTGTTTCAGCAGTGCCCGGTTGTTGCCGTTTACCTTTTGCTAGATGCAGATCGAACGAGTACTGCGTCTCCTCCACCTCGATCTTGGGTACCAGGCCTTTCATCTGGTCCCGCAGCTCCTTCAGCTTGATGTAGAAATGTACCTTGTCCTGCGCGCGGGGAAACTGGGCACAGCGAGGGCTTGATGACGGCATCAGGTAGCACACCTAGGAGAAGTGAAATACGCCGTGAATATGCGTGTCGTTTGTTCTGTTGAGCACATTTTAAGAGTGATCCAGGCGCTGCTTCAACGTACCGTTTCAGTTTCTGGGATTTTGTACGGCTGCAGACCAAATTCGAGATTCTTCGCCTTCACACCAAAAGTTTCTTTGCAGAATATTTCATAAATACCTGCCAAAATCAACAAACGTCAACACACTGTTAAACTCACCCGATGGCTTCACGAATAAGCCATCTAAACACTTCAAAGTTCAGTCGTTCCGGTGTTTTAAGAAGTTTACCTTTTCCATTAAAAGCTGCTATTAATGGTTTGTATTTCTGCAGCTTGTCAAGTAACTGTCGACCTCCTTCTCGAATCTCCTTACTGGGACAGAAAACATAAAACCAGAAGAATATTATCCGTTTGTTTTAAGGGACACACTGGATGACATCGGGCGATTCTTAGGAAGTTCCTCCCGAACTTAACAGATCAATGCAATTTCTTTGGTCTTGACCTGGAGAGGTCCTTGCTGCCGGGCGTGGTCCTCTCTACCATGTTGGTGAAGCCGATGTTATATGTCTCCGGCAGGCTCTGGTCATGCATGAAGTTGAGCTGCTCGTCAGTTAGACCAGCGAGAAACAGACATTTCCCTGGATAGGAAAGAAGAGTTGGACATTTAGTTAGCCAAGCGACTATCGAGACACATAGAAATAAGTGATGAAACACTGGACCCAGACTCGTTTTTTTAATAGGTTATTGTTGCTTCACTGAATCTACGGGAATACATCAGCTGGTTTGTTTTCAAGCGTAATTCAGTGAGCTGACGGACAGTCTAAGTCTTTTTTGTGCTGTGATTGAGGCAAAGTGAGCGACAGCACCAGTATCAAACATGTTTGGTGGCCTTATAAGAACAGTAAAGGGTGCGCAAAACATAAAGGAAAATAAATGGCTAATAATATTATAAAAGTGAAAGATTCTTTAAAGAAACGGATTGTGTTCAATGAAATACTTTAGAAACGGTGTGATATAACAAATACGTAAAAGTTTATGAAAATCATTGGGAACCCTGATTTCAGCAACTCGTTCTTTTGAAAACCTGTCTGTCAGAGAAACCTCCGGTGATGATGCATTTCTAAATTTTCTAATCGACCCCTTAAGTGTTTCAATGAGCACGTAAAAAAGTCAAAATTCCCTGGATTTCAACTCACAGAAATGGTTTCCTGGGTTCGGATAATGGCGTCCTTTGAAGGCTGACAATAGTCCCGGGTTAATTCCAATCTGAGGGGAGAAGCATCAAGTCGTTACCAGGTGTTTTTTTAAATTTTAAAAAATACACCAATAGTCGTCCAGTAAATAGCTCACTATCAGAATGTCCAGATTGTAGGTGATAACGTCAGGCAGGGTTTTGTTCATAACCTCGGCCACCGACATGCCGTTGAAGCGGTTGAGTGCCCTCTTGGCTTTTTTGGCGGCCTCGATCTCGTTCTCCTCCTCCTGCGTCTTGCCGTCCTCCGCCGGCTGCTTTGGAGGCCGGCCTCTCTTCTTCTTCACCGGAGTCACAACTAGGACAGAGAGGAGGAACAAAAACAAACGGCGTGAGCCAATTAATCCCGTATTTGTACTGGGTAAAATCATTCATGTTGGCATGACATATTACGTAACTTCTGATATTATTTAAGTTTGTATCGTGGTGTGTTTTACTATGAATACATGCATGTATGTTGCCTTAAAGTGCACAGGTAATCGGGCCGTAGTGCAGTATTTTTAGTGCACATGACAAAGTCGGGTTGGAAAGTGACACTCTTTGGAAAATGAAGTCCTCTTCCATACCTTGAGCGGCAGCAGCAGGCGGAGGTTGGTGCTGAACACTCGGCTCCAGCTGCTGTATTGTATGTTGGTGGTGCAGGTGCGCAGGATGCTGCTGCTGCTCCCTGAGGTGCGGCTGGTAGGTCAGCTCCTGGTAGTGATTTTGGGCCGGGGGGTTATAGTTCTGGTAAAAAGGTTCCTGGTAGACAGTTGGTTCCCGGTGGACAGACAATTCGGCCATGACGAGGTCATCTCTGGGCCCTTCTGCGTAGTGGCCCATGTTGTGATACGACATCACATGCTGCGCCTCGGGGTGCTGCTGGCTGGACTGGTACCTAGAAAACAGAGGGTGCACGAGAGAAGAGGAGGAGGAGGAGGAGGAAGGGAAAAGTTAAAGAGAGAAGGAAAAGGAAGGTGAGCCGAAGAAGAAAAACTAAACAGGACCCGGACAAAGCAAGAAAGGACAAATGATGTCTGGTGCTCAATGGGGTGCGTGGAGAAGTGGTTTTTGAGGCAAACTTACAAGACACGATATTTACAAACACACATGCGCTGATATACACCTGTTTGTATTCTCTGCATTTCATTCAGTGTAGAGCACGTGAGTCCAGCTCTCACAGTAGTTTTCCTCGCTCTAATTGCGGGTGGGTTGGTTTTTTCAGCCTCTAACCTGCGACACTCATTGCATCCACAAATCTTTTTAACACCGACTTTGATGCGCGCTCAGGTAAGGCGGACCACAATGGAATGAAGACATACAAAGAACTGTGATTAATGTGAAGTCAACTACAGGTCAAGAGTTTCTTATATGGTCCCGTTCATTCCACAGTTGGCAGAAAGGGCTGCGTAAGAGCCACTGTATTTATATGAAGCCTGTAGCAAGTCATGTTGTAATAACTGCTTAATAATATAGTAACAAGTCCAATATTTAAGAAATATCATTGTCAATTTACCAAACCAGCTACAGAGTACAAAAACATCACATTGTAACTGGCAACTACAATTGCCAGTTAATTACATGTATTGAATTACAACTTAGGGTACTTCTTATACAAGCTGTTGGTCCACTTCCCATTTAAAAAAGGACAATTTATGTTAAAATGGTTATTATCCTTAATAATTACACTGCCACTTGCTACAAGCCTAAATACAAAGAATACAGGCATGTATGATGTCGTGTGTCAGATGCTATTTATTTATTTTCTCCATCTCATGCATGAAAATGAAGACGTCAGGGAGATAAACATGAGAAGTTTTCCATGACCTGCCACCTCCGACACCAACTCACCACTGCTGAAAATAATCCGTAGGTACCGTCAGTGATGTATACTGGTTTTCTTCCATCTTAACTGTTGACTTATTGGAATACATTAACATTCATTCTGCTGCCAAAAGCATCAATGCACACTGGAGATGTGAGCTGTGTGGAGTTTGTAGCACATACGGTACACAAAGAAGACTTATGGACGCTGCTACAGGAAGATGGAAGGTTTAGCTAACAGTTAGCCAACAACGTAACGCCGTCCTACGGCTGTCTTGAAACCGCACGAGACCTCTAGGTTAACGAGACATGAAGGTATTTGAGCGAACTACCGTACCTGTCATACATTTTGTTCTTTAGTTTTCAAATAGGAAGACTGGGGGCTGGGATTCCTCCCAAAACAAAGACCATTTAAACGCTCAATAATTCATTTAGCGCAGGTTGAGTGAACGCTTACCGCCACCTCTTGGTCAGGAGGTGTACTGCATGGGTCTCACTAAAAATTATAATTTAGGATGGTTAGTCACGTTGCACAACTATAGTATTACAACCGATGATCGACGATTGCAAAGTAAAACAGCACACATTATTTATTGATTTTTAACATCTTGAAATTACAGTGTATGGAAATCGACTGTGTGAGTTCCTGCAAACTACCGCTAGATGGCGGCAGATCTCGTACGTATGAAAGCACCAGCCCGAATTTACACTGCAGACGAACGTAGCAGTCAAAGATAGTAGTGTGTTTACTTAAAGTGCATCACTCCACATTAAAAACAGGACCAGTCAAAAAACACACAAATGGGGAAATGTCCATATCTAAACCCTCCAGATCGTCCACATTTTTGGGTAAATTTCTCCAATGTACCTGTCTTTAAATTGCACAACAAAGTAAGTTAAAACATATTATAACACGGAATCGTAACCTTCGTGGTATCCGTAAATAGAGGCGGAGTGAGAGCTCTTCTCATATTTTATCTCTGCGTTAGCTAACAGCGTGACCTGAGTCCCAATGACAGACGTTTGGGCTTTACTATGGTGAAAATTTGATTCATATTGCGGTCTCTTATTTAAAAGACGTTGAAATCAACAAGGTGAGGTCTTACTAGCGCCATTATATGTCAGCTCGTGTCTATTGCTGTGTTGCCATTTATCTGTTTTTAGCCCTAACATTACACCACGGCTAACACACACAGTAACGTTAGCTTCCTTGTCACTGGATGTACTGTGCAGGTGATTAACAATCATATACAGTATATATATATATATGTTATTGTTATGTGTGCATGCATATGATACTAAAATAGTGAACTTTACATAGCTAGACAACCCTAATATGATACTGTCTGATATTATGATGCATAGCCCTGATTATGAGGCATTGTTTTACAATTTTAGTAGAGACTGTTCATTATCAAGAACAATATTTGACATTGTATTTTGAATTTGCTTCTAAATACAAGGGGAGCAGAAAAAAAAGATTGCATGCTTCTTTCTGGCATATAGCTTTGGTTTGTTTACACATCTCTTCTTCTTTTGTTTTTGTCTCCCCCAGAGTGAGGGCTTTCTGTGAAGATGCCAGCCGGTGTGTCTTGGCCTCGTTACCTGAGAATGTTGGGTGCCAGTATGCTGGCCATGTTTGCAGGAGCACAGGTCGTCCACCAGTACTACCTACCGGATCTGGTGAGGGACAAAGTTATGTTTTTATGCGTTTTTCTGTCTTTTACCACTTATGTACATGGCTATCGCTGTGTGGTGCTACTGTTATTACACATAGGATAATATGTGCTGGTACATGCTATATCAAAACGCACACTATGTTACAGTGCCTTGCATAAGTATTCACCCCCCTTGGATGTTTTCCCCTTTTGTTGCTTTTATACATGAAATCATCGTCAGTATAATTTGGCTTTTTTGTCAAGAATTTGCAAAAAAAGCTTCTTTCATGTCAAAGTGAAAACAGATTTTTACAAACTAATGTCAATTAATTAAAAATATATAGTGTAAAATAAGTGTTTGCATAAGTATTCACCCCCTTTAAAGTGACTGACCTAATTCAACAGAAGTCCAGCTAGTTGATGCCAGCAGTGTCACAAGTAGTGAGATGGAGATCACCTGAGTGCAGTTGATGTGTGTCAAGTGAATTTAGTATAAAAACACCTCTCTGGGAGGTCCAGTCTCTGGTTCATCAGTATTCCTGCTACAATTGCAACATGAAGACAAAATAACACTCCAAGCAACTCAGAGAAAAGATCATTGAAAAGTACAAGTCAGGAGATGGCTACACAAATATTTCCAACTCACTGGACATCCCACAGAGTTCAGTTCAGTCCATCATTAAGACATGGAAGGAGTATGGCACTTGTTTAAATCTCCTGGAGCTGGCCGTCCTCACACACTGAGTGACCGGGCAAGAAGAGGACTGATGAGGGAGAACACCAAGACACCTAGGACCACTGTGAATGAGTTCAAAGCTTCAGTGACTCTGATGGGAGAGACTGTACATACAGCAACTGTTGCCCGGGTTCTTCACCAGTCGAAGCTGTATGGGAGAGTGGCAAAGAGAAAGCCACTGCAGAAAGAATCCGCCCAAAGGCATGTGGGAGACTCCAAGGTCAACTGGAAGAAGGTTCTTTGGTCTGATGAGACAAAAATGTAGCTTTTTGGCCATCAGACCAGACGCCAAACACTGCACATCCCCACAAACGCACCATCTCCAGCGTGAAGCATGGTGGTGGCAGCATCGTGCTCTGGGGATGCTTCTCAGCAGCAGACCCTGGAAGGCTTGTAAAGGTAGAGGGGAACATGAATGCAGAAAGATATCACCAAATCCTGGAGGATAATCTGACTCAGTCTGCAAGAGAACTACAACGTGGGAGAAGATTTATTCTCCAGCAAGACAACGACCCCAAGCATACAGCAAAAGCTCCACAGAATGGTTCAAAGACCACAAGGTGAATGTTCTGGAGTGGAAGTCAAAGCCCAGACCTCAATCCAATCCAGAATCTGTGGCTGGACTTGAAAAGAGCTGTTCACGCCCGATCCCTGAGCAACCTGACAGAGCTTGAGCTGTTTTGAAGAAGAATAGAGAAAAATCTTCGTGTCCAGATGTTCCAGCCTGAGTGAGACACATCCACATCCACACACACTCACACTCAGTGCTGTGATTAGAGCCAAAGGTGCATTTACTAAATACTGACCTGAAGGGGGTGAATACTTATGACATTTTTACTTTATCTTATATATTTGTAATTAGTGTAGTTTTTGTAAATTTGTAGTTTTCACTTTGATATTAAAGAGGTTTTTTTTTCAAATTCTTGTCAAAAAAGCCTAATTATACTGACGATGATTTCATGTATAAAAGCAACAAAAGGGGAAAACATCCAAAGGGGGTGAATACTTATGCAAGGCACTGTATATGGTGTAGTGTTTACCTGCATTTCCTATAATGCAATTTGACAACCACCACACGGTAGATGTAAAAGTGTTGCATTTACTCAAAGATGGTCAACCAATCTGGATTTTCTTTCGTTGATACTAAAGCCAGACTTACGGTTGATGTTTTACAAAACAATAATAATAATAATACAACACCACCCATTCGAACAGGCCCAATCTTGCTGTATGTGTTTAACAGTTCTCCCTGTTTTTTTTTTATTTTTATCTTTCAGAGTATACCAGAGGTCCCGCCAAAGCCTGGGGACCTAAAGACAGAATTGCTGGGCTACAAAGTCAGAGAAGAAGCTACGGCTGCGTTACAGCAGCTTAAAGCAGAACAAAAGGTGGACTGATCCTGGACTTATACGTCCTCCGTCGGATGGACACACTGAAACAAGCACTATGTCCGATTTTTTGCCTACAGCTAGAGGCTGCGACGTGCCCGGGAGTAAAGTCATTTCTTGGACATCTGCAAATGGATATTTTCTGCGTTTGTTTTAGCAAACATGAGTGGAATCAAATGTGTTTGCATTTTCAGATCAAGTGATGAAGTAAGGGAGGGCTTCTTGAACACATGAACTACAAAAGTCATGAGATAATTCTATTCAAACGTATATCTTTTGATAGTTTTTTCCCTCTAGGATACGCTTGAAATAAAGATATCACAACAAACTTTTGTCATTACTTTGTGGTAAAAGTTAGTGCTCTATATTGAAATGATGAAAAACTTTAATCGGCAATGATTTAGATAATTCATCTGCAGCTTCTGAGATGTGAAGATGCACTGCTTTTCTCTATATAAGTTTGTTGTAAATTTCATATTTTGGGGGTTTGGACTGCTGGTCAGACAAAAGAAGCAACCTCAAAACATCAGAGGAACATCAGTAATGAAAAATACAGAATTAAAATGAAAACTATCACGTTGTGTGTAATTTTACTTTATTATAGTCTGCCTGGATGTATCATGGCATTGAGGGACCTCATAAGTATAAACAAGCACGAGCGTGTGTGTGTGTGTGTGTGCGCGCGGTTGGATGTTGGCGTATCATAGCAACAAGTGTAAACACAAGTGAAGTGGAAAAGATGGCGACTCAGAGAGAGCAAGACGCCGCTGATTATCTGAAGAAACACAAAATACCAGAGCTCGTGGAGAACCTGACCAGCATGCTCTTCTTTTACAGACCCGGTTAGAGCAACAAGCCAACATCCTCTCGTTTCTTTAGCTAACGTTAGCTAACTCCATTTATAACGCACGTGCTATGGGCAGGCTAATGAAAAGACCATAACACGTCTTTGGTTCTAGCTTGTCAGTCATTCTTTAGGCTACAGGCTATACCTTATTTAACTGGATCAGGACTTCTGTTGCTAGATGGAAAGAATGGAAACAGGGTTAGCTAATACACTGGAATAAATATACATAATGAGATACATAACGTTATAGGTTATTATTGCCTGTAGTAACCTGAATGTGGTTTTAAAAACGACACAATTGCATATAAAACATTGTCTTTTTCTTCCAACTGTTAGCACAACACAAATGTACTTGAACCCAAGTGTTATATTGTCGAAGTGTATTGTCGTATGTTAACTAGTAATTGTTCTATGTCATTTTATTAATTTTGAAATTGTTGCTCCATATATTTTTCCTGTAAGTGTTCAATGATTTAACTTTAATTACCAGAAGCATTCATATCAGTGATTAATTGTGATGTATTCCTTCGTTCAGAGAAACCCAGAGAGTTTCTTGCTGAGCAGCTGGAGCAGCTGAAGATTGCCCAGCAGAGCGGCACAAAGGGGCCCAATCTGTTCAACAAAGCCAACCTGGATGCAGTCTTTGGGATACTGGACCCCGCTGATCAAAAATACATCACTTTGGCCCAATACAAGCAGGGTGAGCAGGGGACATGGACAGTATATTCGGCTTTCACTTTCAATATGATTAAATATGTGATATTTATTAATATCAGAAAAGGATAAACAATATTTTCATGCATTTGTCAGGTATTCATTCAGTCTTTCTGTTTTAGAAACAATAGTGATTGCCTATTTATTCATACGTCACATAAGGTAGTTTTAATTCACCCAATTATTGCTTGATACAGCAAAATATAATATCATCAAATAATTAATAATGACACTTTAGACTAAAACAACTACTAACAGAGTCTCCTTTCCTCACAGCTCTGACCATGCTGGGCATCAAAGATATCAACGAATGCCCCGAAGGTGTCAATAAAGACAGAATATCCCACGAGACCTTCAAAAGAGAAGCGTAAGAGCACCCTGTACAATCTGAACAGCGTTACAAAGACAATATTCACCAGCGTTTTAAAATTCGCCATGTTATGAAGATCGTTTAGTCTCATTGTGTTGTTACAGGGTTGAAGGCCTGAAGAGATGCTCAGCAACATATGAACAACTGTGAACTTCTGTTTGATGTTCCCTTCAGCTGATGTGTTATTTATTATGATGTTGATATGCGTTTGGATGTTGCCATTGGGTCTTTATGTGGAGCTGTGTCTTGTAGATGAAACACATGTTCTATTAAACTGCTAATGTGTTTTCTGATTTTGGTCATTTTCATTTACCAACCTTTTTACTACAGTTTTGTATTTTTGGGGAATTTCCTCTAAAAACCGGACCCTGCCATGCCTGAAGAAATAACGCCATGTCAAGGTGCAATATGTGATGAGATTCTACTGTTTATTCAGAGACAACAGAGTACACCGGGTATCATGTTTCCTAAGTTTACATCGCAGCTCTGCATCCCAGTTCTGAATGATTATTTTCCCTCTCTACTCTGATATCGAAATAAAACAAAATTATTTCCCAGTGGTTTAAATTCACACCTCTGGTCAGTCTAACGAGGTCTCATACGTTGAAGATATATTTCATAATGCATGTTTTCACCAAACAGGATGATACTTTGGTTTGCTCCTCAGCATAACCTTTCCTAAAACCGGATAATGAATACAGTTTATAATAATGATAATGAATACTCGTGTAAAATAACTAACTTAATGTATGTAGTAATAAATCCAACCTACATAGATGTCAACAGAAAGTTGGGAGTGATTTGTGTATGTATCCTCCATTATATGAAAGCCTTTTATAAAAACACAAATGTAAACTCAATTTCGTTTTAGTTAAATACATTTACTTAATCAGGCGGATCAATTTAAAAAATATGATGTGGCAAGCATGATCTCTCTCTGAAAAGAAAAGGAAAACGCTTTTAATTGTATTTGATTTTAGGCTGTTGTTTTTATAGTATTATTATTATTATTATTGCCATTATTAGTAATATTATTAGAATTATTTGTATTATTGGTAATAAATTAAATAATAATACAATATAATATTTTATAATTTGATACAACATAACAAGTAAAATAGTAGTAGAAATATTATGGTAGTATACATTATTCTTTTTTAGAAAATGTTATTATCATTATTTATCCATTATTTACATTTTGCAGCGTCGCTGTGTTGAATGCGCAGCAGCAGAGGGGCGTGGTCAGGAAGTGACATGGCCGCCTCCTTCAACGGAGCCTCGTCGACTTTCCTCCGGTTACTTGTAGGTTAAATTTGTCGGTCTTTTCCCACCTAACGCTTCGTCCGTGTTTTACCGGGACCGCGCCCTGCGGAGCTCAGCATGGGCACCGTCCACGCCAGGGTAAGGAACCGCCCGGTGAACGCGTTAGCTAAGACTAACTAACGTAACCTCTCCGTGTGTTCAGTGAGTTATCTGACAGAGCGGCTGCTGTGCAGAGAGATAGAGGCCCACGCTGCACATTCAACATGGTCCTACAAGGCTCAGGCTTTCATCTCTGTGACAAGAAGACACTCTGTTAATTCACTGCTAGTTCGTTTTTAACTCCATTAAACGTGAAGGCTCTGCTGAGTGTATTCAGATAGAAATCATTGACCGAGATGCTCGTGGCTCCTCCACTCACTGCAGTCTGCACACTCTGCTACACACTTCGTGTTGTTTACACCGTTATTCTTCTCAATACATATTGTACAGGACTGTAGCTAGGGCCAAGAGTAGTCCAAAATACAATACACCAATAAGTATTATTGTTAGTTTTATGATTAAAGAGTTTAAACCTCCTACTTGGTAAATAAATGTGATATTAAAATATATATTTTTTAATATTTTCACTTTTCTGTTAATTTGTCATGCTCATCATTTTTGAATTCGTTAATTTTCCTGTATTTATTTTTTGTCTGGGCACACATGCAACATTTCCTATTCTTCTATTGCATACTTTATAATAAAATGGATGTGTCACCAACAGTGGCCAAAAATGTCCAATGTATGTGTTTTTATTAATCGGTTTAATTATATTTTATAGAAATTGTATCTCACTGCATTGTGGTGTGGTTTAGCTTGGGAACAATGAATCGCTTAATCAATTAATTAGTCAATTGACAAGCTAGTCAGCAACTGTTTTGTTCATCAATTAATTATTTTCACCTCATCAATACTGTTTCTAAGCAAAAATGTAATTCTCTTGCTCCAGCTTCTCCAGTGTGCTGATTTGCTGCTTTTCTCTGTTTTATATTGAACAGTAAACAAGACATTTGAAAATGTGATGGACATGCAATTGATTCATCAAATAATCAAGAAAATAATCGTTGCAGCCCGACTCTGCTGCTGGGCACTTCATTGTTGTGGAGAATACTTGGCACTCCCAACATTAATTGTAATTGTAGAATGTAAACTCCTCTCTGTATTGGTCAAACGTATAACACACACCCTCTGATTTTGTGTTGCAGAGCCTGGACCCTCTGCCCATGCGAGGGCCAGAGCTCGGAGTTCAACCTGACGACATCGAGGCTCCGGAGATTGAGCACGAGCCAAAGCAAGAAGTTCTTGAGAACAAGAATGTAAGATTTGTTTTGTTCCAGGCAGTAATTAAACTGCACTCTCACGTTGTGAGGCCTGTCTCCACGCTTTGTTTGTGCTCTGCAAGCAGAGGAGTTGGGATTGTTTGCCTCACATCCATCCCACGAGCTGTAAATGAAAGAAGTGAAACAATAAATCTAAAACAACAACCTGAAATGCAGGCAAACTGCAGCTTTAGTGGACATGCTATAGAAGGGAGAAACAGCATTTTAATATTTGGCTAATGAGTGTTTTTTGTTTGTTTGTTTTAGGTAAATATTCCTAATTCTGTTTGTTCTGTTCTACAGGTCGTAGTTCAACAGGTGCACATAGATGGGCTCGGAAGAACCAAGGAGGACCTGCTGACTTATGAAATCGCAGAAGTCTTCCGGGCAAAGAACTTGATTGATGTAGGCGCATGTTGATACAGCTGTACTGATCAATACTTTTCCAATTTATGCTTTTGAGTGCATCAAAACATTCAATTTGTTGTGCAGGTGATGCGAAAGTCCCACGAAGCCCGACAGAAGCTGCTGCGTCTCGGTATCTTCAGAAAAGTAGAAGTTGTTATCGACACTTCCCGAGGTACTGGCTATCACTCCGAGGCCCTATGGTTGCGCAGATGCACTTTCCAAATAAAAGTACATTTCTAATGATTCATCTTCTGTGTTAAACAGTGGAACTGGGCTGTACATACATCCTCTGACTCATTGTTTTCCTGTCTCTTCAGGTGAAGACGCTCTTCCCAACGGCCTCGACGTGACGTTTGAAGTCACCGAGCTGAGACGGATGACGGGCAGCTACAACACCATGGTTGGAAACAACGAGGGAAGCATGGTGAGCGCTGCGATGGCTCATGTCACCGTCTGCTTTCTGAAAGGCCACAGACTGATTTGGATCCAAATCATAGTGTCTTGGCTACAATACACTGACTTCCATACACTGACTTACCTAAGATTATTTCCAATGTTGACTTCAGCTTTCGTTTCTAGTGATGCTGTTACGTATTTATTTCTTCAGACGGATTCAGTGAAAAGATCAGTTTCATTGCTAAGTTCTAAGTACACAGTCGGAAACCCTGATCATCTCTCCCGCTTTATTTTTCAGGTACTGGGCCTGAAGTTACCCAATGCATTAGGTCGGGCGGAGAAAATGACCTTCCAGTTCTCCTACGGCACCAAAGAAACATCCTACGGCCTGTCTTTCTTCAAACCACAGCCAGGAAACTTTGAACGCAAGTAAGACATGAACAGCTTCATAAAGCACACTTGTTTTGAGGTCTAATCACCTGAATACACGGTGTGCAGTTCAGGTAAGCATGCTGGTCTCCTGGAGTCGTGTCCGAGTAATCTATGCAGTAACTATAGATGGGTATGTTTCATGATCCGAGGAGGGTATTGACATTTCCTCTCTTCTTTGTTTCCCTTTCAGTATCTTACTCAACGTGTACAAAGTAACGGGTCAGTTTCCGTGGAGTTCTGTGAGGGAGACGGATCGAGGCGTCTCTGGAGAATTGAGCGTAAATACTTGTTTATATTTATGTGCCTATTTTCTATTTATCATTTTGTGCAGTTAAAAAAATCTCTTGCCTTTGGGCACATCGACGAAGTGAATTAACACATTTAGGTTGTATTTAAACAAAATGAGCTGAAGATTGTCACATCAAAATGTTCTGTTTGGGACCACAAAGTCCAGTTCTGAGTTTGAGTTTTATTCCCTAGAAACCAAAAAAACGTTGTTTTTGACTAATTGCATTGCCCTCACATGAACGTATCACGTGTGGATGGACGATGACAGAGGCCTACCAAGATAAGCCTTTCACAGAGACATTCTTTTTCCTATGTTTTAAGGAGACACAAGTGCCTAAAATCGGTACAAATAAAAGTAATAAACCGGTGTCTTATTACCAATTTACCACCCACAGTTCCCCGTGTGGAAGACCAACCAAACCCTGAAGTGGGAGGGAGTGTGGAGAGAGCTGGGCTGTCTGGCTCGCACTGCCTCGTTTGCCGTCCGGGAGGAGAGCGGCCATTCCCTCAAGTCCTCACTTTCGGTATTCGTCTCTTATTTTACACTGAATATTTTACTGTGGGCTTTGAAACAGCTGTGGGGTTTCATGAAGTCTGCTGTCAGAGAATTAATGGCAAAGCTGTTGTTCAGTGCTTTTGCAGGGTTGTCAAGAACCGCTCGTCGCTCATTGATTCCAGGGAAGTGAAGGCAGAGTTTGGTTGTAACGTTAATGGCATCCAGCAGCAAAACTGAACCGCAGTCAATGAGCCTCGGCCTGTAAAGGCCCGCAGCGGAAGACATGTTTGACTTCGTCTGTAGACCCCCGAAGCTCCGCCCCCGCTGATGCACTGAGCACTTTTCACTTGTTTATTAATGTTAAAAGTAGATTGAATTAACTTTTCTTGAGATATCCTTGCTTTGTAGTTAGATTCCACTGCTACAGCGCAACCTGTTGGCCAAATGGCACCAAATTTGTCATTATCATTCAAAATGTTATGCAATACGAGCCCTGCTTGCAGCATTTGAGCTACATTTGAGGGCCAGCTATAGCAAAACTGTATTGAACATCGAAAAATTAAAAATAACTTTTTCCGGCTTGGTCTTGAGCGATCGCTCAACATTTGTAGGAGGGGTAGCGAAACAAAAACCCAGATTTTGACACGATTCAAAATGGCGGAAATACAATATGGATACAAATGGGCGTGGCTTATGCGGATAGATACGCCTGGACTCAGAGAATCCAGGGAAAAAAATATTTTTGGAACTTAAGACGCCAAAGTTACAGGCCAAAATGTAAACTTGAATATCCAAAAAGCCGCCGTAGTACTAAACCAGTTTTTAGCACGTTTTCTGACGGTGTCGTCATGTTTTCCAGCACACTATGGTCATCGACACCAGAAGCTCCTCCATTCTTCCCAGGAAAGGTGGCCTGTTGAAGATCCATCAGGTTTGTTGTTGCCAGAGCTTTTTTCAATTCCTATATAAACAACAATTTCACTGACGCGTTGTGTTGTGGTTGGGTAGGAACTTGCTGGTTACACTGGGGGAGACGCCAGCTTCCTGAAGGAGGACTTTGAGATACAGCTCAACAAAACTCTCTTCTGGGACTCGGTGAGATTCTAGATTTGACCTTTCAGCCATTGAGCAAATGATCTGATCTTAAAGCTAGGGTTGGTAGTCTTGAGAGACTAGCAAGAGTATATTCTTATTACAGTCCTGACACAGCCACAGATACCAGAGCATTTGATTTGTTGATTTCTGTCGGGATGTAATAAGAGTTTCATCAAAGATAATAAAATTGTTTTTGAAGTAGATTACTTTACCCTACCTTTATTGCAGTTTAACTTAAAGCAGTTTTACCGGGCCAAAGTACAAGGTTCTAGTAAAGAATTTAGGTTCTGTGCACTACACTAACCCCTTTGACTCTCTCCTCCAGGTCCTCTCTGCCTCATTGTGGGGCGGTGTGCTCCTACCCATTGGTGACAAGCCAACAAGCATAGCAGACAGGTACAGAAATACAATGCACCACCCTTTTACCCTCAACAACAAGGCCAAGGGATTTTGAAGTCCAGACAACTTGAGCCATTTTAGCAAGTTGGCACCAATGAATGTATGCTGGATTATCGGCAGTTCCTGTTTGCAATGAACACGTGCATGTCCAGACAACCATCTCTGGATTACTGTGATAATGAAGATTTCTAAATGGATTATATATGTTTGTTTGCAATGGACATTGCAGATATGTTTTACATTTCCTTGAAAAATGTAAGTCACATTGATTTTAAAAATATGTGTATCGTATGTATGTGTGTTCAGATTCGACTGAGTTATGACTCTCAGAGGGAGTACAATTTTTATGTTAACTAAATTCAACAGAAAAACTTAATTAACTGAACGGTTCTTTCTGTTTTCACGGAAAGCTCACGTTACATGTTGTGTTTTCTGTGTCTTTGTCGACCTCCTAGGTTCTATCTAGGTGGCCCCACCAGCATCAGGGGATTCAGTATGTACAGTATGGGCCCACAGAGTGAAGGTGAGACATTAACTTGGCTGAGTTGCTCTGTAACCAGGCTGACGTTTGATGGTTAATTGAAAGGTTGTGTGCTTGAATTACTGATATGGCAGGCGACTACCTGGGAGGAGAGGGCTACTGGGCTGGAGGCCTCCACCTCTACACCCCTCTACCCTTCAGACCAGGCAGGGGGGGCTTTGGTGACCTCTTCAGAACACACTTCTTCCTCAACGCTGGAAACCTTTGTAACCTCAACTATGGTGAGTCGTTGGAAACAGAGCAAGCACCTCTGTAATGACTGTTGAAGGTTCCTTGTTTCATGGACCAGAATTCCGTCAGGAAGGATTGGGTCACTGGGTTGAATTGTTATCTTATGTAGTTCAGGTTTGGACAGAGTTGGCTCTTGATCGGGCGAAGAAGAGCTCAAAATATTGATGCCGGATTTTGCAGATACCCAATATATTTTCTGTTGATTGGGATTATATGTTTGTTGTTACTCAGGTGAGGGGCCACAAGCACATTTGAAGAAACTTGCAGAATGCATCCGTTGGTCATACGGACTCGGCATTGTGCTGCGTTTGGGGAACATTGCCAGACTGGAGCTGAATTACTGCATTCCCATGGGAGTCCAGAGTGGAGACAGGTAGGACTGGTTGGGTTAGCTAGTTTTAGGTTAAGTTGATTTACTTTAAGGACACTTTAGGCTCACTAGGTAAACTCCATTAGCTTCCCTGCAAACAGACAATGAATGAATAACTTAAAAAAGACCAGAGTAAACAAAACAATCGCACTGAAACTGTCTGAGCAGGAGGGTCTCATCATCTCAGGTGGTGTCACACATGTAAACATTTGTCTACATGGGTGAATTACACTTTAAGGGGAACGTTTTTCTTTACCTTTCACTTGATCTTGTGTTTGTTATTGTGTCCGCTCAAAGAGAAGTCTCGTTCTGAAATCTGAATATCGGGCTGCAACACTCTTTACAGCATTCTTCCTCTATGGGGGAAAAATAAAAATTGTAAAAACATTGTCACATACATTAGGAGCAGGAGGCTGCTGTTCAGTGTCTCCCTCATGGACACGCCAACAGGATGAGCTGGGGATCGAACCAACAATCTTGTAGTCAAAGGCTGACCCGCTCTATCTCCATGTCCCATGCATAGTGTCCTTAACATGCACTGGAAATAATCAGATTCTTGGTTTGCTTTGACATTGATTTCAACTTATTTTCTCCGTTCCTTGCAGGATATGTGACGGGGTCCAGTTTGGAGCAGGAATCCGGTTCCTGTGAAACCACATTTCTTGGATCTGGAACTTCCTTGTGTTTCAATTTAATTTTATGCCAGAAACATTTTATTGGAAGAGGAAATTTCTTGTACAGAATCGTTGCAACTCATTAGTTCGGTAAAAGTGTTTGCACGGACTGTCCATTATGATATATCCTTTTTTTATCATTTGTCAGAACTCAAATAAAGGGCTCTTAGTCTGATTTTACTCAGGTCACATTACTGTGTTTCACATAGGTTCGTTCACTTGTCAGTTTCTGAGTCTGCCACAAGATGATTGACATGTAGTTGTCAGTCTTATACATTCAAAAACATCAGTGAACACTATTGTATGATGAGCAAAGCTCTGAATATAGAGATTGGTCTCACTGAGGTTTTGAGACATTGTTGACAGCTGTTTCAGTTTTTAAATGGAAAAGGAAACAGTGTTATTACCAAGTAGGTTTGCACATACAAGAAATGTCTCTTGGTGTTTTGATGCATAACCAAAATTATCGTATTATACAATTTAGAAAAGTATAAATGTCAAACATTTGAACATAATGCATGAAATAAAATAAATGGATTTCTGTCGCTATAAGCCTAATTTATTCATCGGTTTACTTGTCATTTGAACCAGAGCCATCTAATTTGATCATTTCGGTGACCTACGGTAAGCGGTTTTACTGCGCATCTGTTCGGCGCACTCTACAGGTCACATGTGCTGTGAGTCTCCACCCGATTGGTTACACCTGCGCATGCGCTCAAGTTATTGATTTGTTCCGTAGCGTTTTAGCTTGCACACCAGCGATTGCGGGAAGACGGACTAGTGGGGTGTTCATTCAGAGGATTCTCGAAATTTCTCCCCGTCGCCTTTTCCGAAGAACACATATCCCGATAATACTGCGTTGTTTGTGCTAAAGTATTTTGAAACGGAGCAAAAACGAGCAGAGAAGAGCTCTCTTTTATCGGCGGTCTTATCTGTGAGCGGCAGGCACCCGGACGCACGCTGATGGCGGTCACTATTGAGGATCTCTATCGGAGCTATGGGGTCCTTGCTGATGCTAAGGACGACCTCAGTCAGGTAAATTAGGCGACCGTGTTTATTTTACAACATATAACGGCACCTTATTCCACGTCCGCAGTCGTTAACTTTGTTGTGAGCTACGTAACATTGTTGTGAGCCTGCTAGGCTAACTGCTAGCATGCTAACGCAGTGTCCATGCTAACGTTAAGGGCCTCTCCATAGCGACCCTTGGTGGTACAAACTCGACTACAATCACTTTTAAGTCCTCTAAACGGTGATTTACCTACGAACAAACACATTTTCATCAACGGTGAACCGATTTAAGGGCAACTCAATTCAACTAATGTTGTCTGAAATTCACCGCATTACTTCTCAATCAAGATAATGTTTCACTGGACGTTGATGGGAACAGTTTGACCTGTTTTTCGACGCATTTGGTTGTAAATGATCAAATCTAAGTTTAAATGTATGGCACATAGTTTGCAGTTGAGTGACCACGTTTTTAGCCAGTTCTGCAAGTTTGGGTTACTCCCAGAGGCACAGCAGGTTTAATTGTTTATTTTGAGACTAACTCAAATCTGAAACTACCCAGTCCACATGCAAGGCAAGTTTATTTGTATAGCACATTTCAACAAGGTAATTCAAAGTGCTTCACATAAAACCATTAAAAGCATCAAAACAAAAGTCAAAAGAAAAGGAGATTTAAGAACATTCATTAAAACAGTGTAAGACAGTTTCATAGTAAAATGCAGAAATGCAGGAAATTGGTTACCAGTATGGAAGACATTTAAAACAAGACTCTCCGTGTTTCTGCCGCATTAATTCAATTTTTGCCACCCATGTTCCTCTGGTGTGGACGTCGACGCTATCTTAGTACAATGCAACCTAAATTTAAAGGCACCTCCATTTTCCTTTTGAGATTAAATTAACGTTAAGCCCACAGATGTTACCAGCCTGTCAGTTAAAGAGGTGTAGTGTTAGAGGACCTACTAAAACTGATCAAAGTCAATGCTGCAGAGCCATAGCGTGGCAGGTCTCTTTAAAACTTCACACAGCCAGCTTGTAATGCTCCTGTTATCAATTTGTAGTCACCCAGTTATTTCCTCAGACCTAAGAAAGCTTACCCCGGAATTACGTGGAACATCATACAACTGTTTTCACAGGTTAAAATTACCTTTCTATGTCCCCATTTCTGCCCCCACACAGACAGCTTCATAGCATGACTAACTCAATGTCCCAAGAAACCCACTGTTAAAAAGGTTCAGCTGTATGTTGCTCCAGTGAACCTTGGACCAAAGTCACTTTCAATCTGGAACCGACGTCATATTATAATGTGAGCTTTAGTATGAATTGTTTTCTAATGTGGTTTATTGATGTACCATTTCTTCTTTCTGCAGCACAAAGATGCCTACCAAATAATCTTGGATGGCGTGAAGGGTGGCCCGAAGGAGAAGCGCCTGGCGGCACAGTTTATCCCCAAGTTCTTCAGCAGCTTTCCTGAACTGGCCGACTCGGCCATCAATGCCCAGCTTGATCTTTGTGAAGACGAGGATGTGTCGGTGAGCATTGAAGGACAGAGCTGTGTATGGGAATCGGATGAACTTGCAGTTCTAATTGCAGGCTCGATGTGTTTGTTGATTTGGGGTTTCCTCCTACATTTCTAAACGTAACAGAAACAATCTCAATGGGCTCAATCCCCTCTGTGTGTATGTGTCTTTGTCCAGATCCGACGGCAGGCCATCAAGGAGCTTCCGAGGTTTGCAACTGGCGAGAACATCCTCAGAGTTGCAGATATTCTCACCCAGCTCCTTCAGACAGGTATTGGATGCTTCAAGCTAAACATTTCAGAGACTTCGGTATCCTTTTGGGTATTCTTTGTTTTTACAAACGACCTCGCTAGCCGTACAGCCATGTCGTTTACTTGCACTGCTATTGTGATCCATTTTGAATATCATAATCTGTTTTTCAGTCTGTATAATAACGTGGACATCAGATTGGCTTGTCAGTCTTAACAGTATATTGTTCTCTTGATTTTGCAAATGTTAGAAATCTGTATTTTTTGTGCTTTCAGATGATACACCAGAGTTCAACCAAGTGAATGGAGCACTTGTTTCTATCTTCAAGATAGACGCTAAGGGTAAGCGTCCCCCCCCCCTCCCCCCCCCGTTGAGCCAAAATACTGCTCTTCAATAAATCAACCCAGTTCAGAGCTGTGCTGGAAGAGGACCCTGTGAAAAATGAATGTATAAGTAATTGTCCATGGTCCATCCTTTCAAGCATGTAACGTCTTTTATCGCTCAGGTACTCTCGGAGGCCTCTTCTCTCAGATCCTGCAAGGAGAAGACATAGTGCGGGAAAGGGCCATCAAGTTTCTGTCAACCAAACTGAAGACTCTCCCAGAGGACGTCATGACAAAGGAGATGGAGGATTATGTCTTTGCAGAGACAAAGAAGGTGAGCATATCGAGTGTACTATTGATTAGTGATCTATGGTCACAGATGAGTGCTTTATTTCTGAATAAGTCTAAATGTAACAATGGTACTACATGACACCTTATGATGGACTGGAATCAGGTAGGGCCGGACTATATGTATAGTAAAATGATTATTGTGATTGACTGACTTAAAGACCATTGGGTTAGTTACCATTTTAATAATGTTGTAGTTCAAACAATGACAGACAAGAGCGCGTGTTGATTACGGGTTTCCTGTCTCCTCCGTAGGTCCTGGAGGATGTGAATGGAGAGGAGTTTGTGCTGTTGATGCGTGTGGTGTCGGGCCTGCGGGTGCTGCAGACGGTGACCGGGCGGCAGCAGCTGGTGGAGCTGGTGGTGGAGCAGGCTTTCCTGGAGCAGGCCCTCAACCCGGCTGACCCGGACACTGTTGACCGCCTGCTGCAGTGCACACGTCAGGCCCTGCCCCTCTTCTCTGTGAGTACAACCAATACATGAATAATCAAAATAACTGATCATTCATTTTCTGTTGCTTGAATAATCAATTAATCTACCAGTCGTTGCTGCACAGTGCATATTGTCTGTTTTTACATGTATTCGTCTAAGCATTGGTGTTTTTTTATGGTCGGTTTACTGTAATTAAAGTATGAATTAATCATAGTTTTCTCTTGTCTTGTAGAAAAATGTCCATTCCACGCGTTTTGTAACCTACTTCTGTGAACACGTCCTGCCCAACCTCAGTGCTCTGACAAGTCCTGTGGCTGAGCTGGACATTCAGTTGGAGGTGAGTTCTTTATGTATTTATTTATTTATGGTTCTTAAGTGATATTAACTATTGAGTGTTGTTTACATCTGTAGCTTAAATCGGTTCACTTTTATAATTTTGTTCAATTGTGGGTGAATTCAGCAGCTATGCTGAGTGTTTTATTCTCAACTATAACGACAAAGCGTTTTTAATTCTACCGATCTGATTACCGGCCCGTTCTCCATGCCTTATACTTGCCAAGGCTCATGGGTAGTGTAGTGTTTAGACCCGCCTGCTGTGCCAAAACGAAACAAAGTTAAAATGATTAAAACCGGAGGTCATAGCATAAACCTATATGGTTGTTAAACTATCCACGAGAATCTTTTGTTTGTGTTAAATAACAGCAAGATGAATATGGCCACCGGTGTGAGGTCGCTGCTCCTAATGTCTGACATTTGGTGAGCGGTTGTAGTGGTAAACAAAGTCAGCGTGGCAGCCACCTGTCAGAGGTGTCAGCCAACTGCATGTTGTTAATGGGTCATTAGTCTGCACCACGCAACACTGTTTTCTCATTAGCAATGCACATTACACTGTGTGAGGGGATCTGCTAAGCGGTGTGTGTGTGTGTGTGTAGGTGCTGAAGCTGCTGGCTGAGATGAGTCCGTTCTGTGGAGACATGGAGAAGCTGGAGCCCAACCTCAACATGCTGTTCATCAAGCTGCTGGTGAGAACTGATTGGCCTGTTGTTTTTGGAGCTGGAGGAATACAAGTGGAAACACACGTACAAATCAAAGCACACATCGGCAGTTGTCCCCACTGATTTTATTTTGAGATTCTACTGCTTTTTTTTTTTTTTTTTTTTTTTTTTTTTTTTTTTTTTTAAAGCTTTTCCTGCTTTACATTCACGTTGTTGTGCATCCTCTCACTGTGGGCCCCTGGCCAACTGAGGATTCATTTTCTGGCGAGGGATAATTTAATAGCAGTTGGTGGGACATTCAAGAACTTGACTTACTCACTTTACTTAGTCAGATTGTCCCATCTGGTCTCTGTATGTGAACCAACAACCTTCCCTTTTAAAAGCCTACAGTTTAACAACTACTGCTGTCAGAGTTGTTAATATTATCTATACAATACAAAGAGGTTACTGTAATCAACTTGAGGAACTTAAAACAATGGCCCTCGTCGTAATGATTTATTGTAGAGGTATTTTTAGTGCAGGGTCCACGGTAGTAATGGATAATAACGTTCAAATATATATTGGTGGAACAATAAGCTATCCCTTTGTTCCAGTAAACCCTGTAATGGTCCAAGCTGAAATGACAATAAATTAAAGCGGACAACAATATTCTGCTCATGTTTTTCCTGTTTATGTAGGAGTTCATGCCTGTGCCACCAGAGGAAGCGGAGAACGGAGAGAACCCGGCAAGCGAGGAGCCCAAACTGGAGTTCAGCTACGTGGAGTGTCTCCTCTTCGGCTTCCACCAGCTGGGCAAGAAGCTGCCGGACTTCCTCATCGAGAAAGTGGATGCTGAGCGCCTCAAAGACTTCAAGATCAGGTGAGGGAGTGGCACACAAAGAAAATCTCGTAGAGTAGAACTTTTAACATAGATGAGCACGTCGGGTATGTTTGATGGCGTAGCGCACTGTGGTCATTTTATCCCAAAACGGACACTTTTCAGACGGTAGTGAATGTGCTTTGTGTTTCAACAGGTTACAGTATTTTGCCAGAGGCCTGCAGGTTTATATCAGACAGCTGCGAGTAGCACTGCAAGGAAAGTCCGGAGATGCTCTGAAGACAGACGAGGTAACGACTGCTGTCAACAATAAATGCAAACTGAGCCGTGTCCGTTGTCTTGAGTTCTGCTGTGACGTGTACATCACGGACTAACCCGTCTTCTCTGTGTCATCAGAATAAGATCAAAGTGGTGGCCCTCAAGATCACAAACAACATCAACGTCCTCATCAAGGTGAGGTGTTTTCATGCTGTACTTTGTCGTCGTCACGCTAAGCAGTAAAATGTTAAAACGTAAATCAATCGCACCGTTTATGGATCTAGAGAAGCAGAAACACCTCAAATAAATAATGAGATCTACTGCAACAAGATAGACGTAAACACAGAACCTTTCTGACACTGTCGGCAATGCTTGAGCAATATACAACTGTTCCAGTGGAGTTATTTATTAAAAGGACTGTTTCATAGGATTGCTTTACAATGTACACGGTAACTTATGTGCATCAGACGAATACAATATAAACAGTTCTATTTTTATATTTCTTTCCAGGATCTCTTCCACAACCCTCCATCATTCAAGAGCACAGTCAGTCTGTCCTGGAAACCCGTCCAGAAGGCCGAGGCAGCAGCGTGAGTCTGCTCCCACTGATTCAGCCATCGGAAGCTACACACACGGTGTCCGTGTGTCCTTGCTGCCCTATTGGGTCCTCACCTACTTTTCTCGTGTGTGTGTGTGTGTGTGTGTGTGTGTGTGTGTGTGTGTGTGTGTGTGTGTGTGTGTGTGTGTGTGTGTGTGTGTGTGTGTGTGTGTGTGTGTGTGTGTGTGTGTGTGTGTGTGTGTGTGCAGGCCCAAGCGCCCGTCCGGTGAGGAGATGGGCACTGGCGAGGGCATAAAGAAACAAGTCTCTCCTCAGCCCCGGAGGGACGCGCGGCAGATCTACAATCCCCCCAGCGGCAAGTTCAGCGCAACCATCGGCAATTTCACTTATGGTGAGGAGCGCTGTGGCACTTTTATTTCTTAAAACACTGTTGTGCAGCCTTTGCATCATTTTTTTTTCTTTTTTAAATATACTGCACATTGGGGTGTTTTTGATAGAGCTGCGGTTACTATTTGTGTCAGTGAGGATTTCTTTTGGTCTGAGAAGTCTGTGGATTGCTCCTTAGTGGAGGACGACAGCTTCAATCAGCTTGGATTCACAGCTGTTCAATGTATCCAAATCAAAATGTTCAACTAAGTAATCCACTTCTTTATTGTAGATCTGTATGATCTATATTAAGGCAGTTCTTCTCATTTTATAAGAACAAAACAACAAGCTCTCAAATGGGAAAACGTATCAAAGAGCTGAATCTGCTAATATATTCAACTGCATTGATGTATGTGTCGGCCAATGCGTATCAACCAATTGTCGTGTAGAAATGCCAAAGATATGTTTGAGGTCTTTAGAAACGGTGTCATTATTACATAGATGCTGACAGAGCACTGACTTTGTTTTCGACTGTAAACTGTCTAGCTCAGCAATCGATTTAACGATATGGTTATCAAACACAATGTTGAATAATAATCCTAATAATGAATAATAATATGCATTGTTTTTAAATTCTCACAAAGGTATCTGCCTCAGAAATTCAACATTGGTCAGGTCATAACCATATTTCCATGCTGATTCGTGTTTTTTTTGTTTTTTTTTTTTTTACTCCAGAGCAGCGCGGCGGCTTCAGGGGCGGCCGAGGACGAGGCTTCGGAGGCCGGGGCAACAGGAGCCGAGGCCGAATCTACTGAGAAACTCGCACAAACACACGCATATACAGTACATGTTGCTCATTGAACTGCATCACATCAGGATCTTTTCCGACGGACTATTTGTTACCTACTCCCTTTTTTTTTTCTTTTTTTTTTTTTTTTTTTAAACTGGTCTCCGCGTCTTTTTCACTTTCCAACTCGCACATCCAGTTATTTGTGTTGTTGTTTTGGGGAGGGGGGGGGGTTTGGTTTCCTGTCTTTAGAATATCAGACAACGGGCTCAGTCATTATAATTACTCCTCATAATCCTCTTGGCCACGGCGATAGTTAGCGTAAATCTAGATGTTTCCCCCCCCCTTCATTTTTAATATTATTCTGTGTATTTTTGTGGAACGAAAGACTGCCATGTTGTAACTGATAAATATTTTTGTCGGATCGTTGTAGGAAGAGATGAAGATCCTCTTGTTTGGAACATGTTGATGAATGCGTTTCTTTCTACCTTTTTATTTAATCTTTTTCTTTTTTATTAGAACTTAAGTTTAATTGGCTGACGATGCTACTTTGTATGAATCAATGATGTCGTTTCATTGGATTTTTATCATAAACTTGTATGGAAGTATGAACCTTTTGTCCTTTTCAACTTGTTTTCTGTAGAGGTTTGCAGTAGTTAAGCTGAAAACTAGTCTCGCCGCACAATTCTGCTGCATTAAGTTTTCTTTTTTCACAATTCAAAACTTGCATGTTTAAAACATTTTCCCTCTTCTCCCATTCTGTCCTGGCGATCCAATCACTCGCTTTTATCCTTTCCACCCTCCCGTCTTTCCCCTATTTGTACTCTTACATCTGTCCCAAAGCAGCGTGAGGAAAGGGTAATTTTAGCTCACGATCTGGCATCTACATTTAGAATATCCACACGCGCACACACGTGTGCCTTCTCTGCTGTCTACACTCCCATCAGCCGTGTGTGTGTGTGTGTGTGTGTGTGTGTGTGTGTGGATGTGCTGGGGGTGGATGTGTGGCTTTGAAGCAGAAAAGAGTAGAATCAGGCTCTCAATAATTAAACGACCTATAAATAGTTGCTGCTGTGTTTAGAACACACTTTATTTTACACACACACACACACTCTGGTGGTGGAGGCTCTGGTTATGTGCCCATTTTCCGACAAACAACTGTATGCTATAATTCATTCAATTCTACATTCATTAACGTAACGTGAACGTACGCCGAAGTCCTAATCTTGATTATTATTCCGAAACAACTTTGTGTAATTCTGATGAAGTGACTGAACATAAAGCTCTATCAAGATCCACCTTAAAAATCGCCCGTTAGACACACTTTTATAGTTTGCATTCAGTTTAATGTTTACTTCATTTTATAATTTTCCCTTTATTCTATATGTGATTCCCATTGAGATTTAAAGTCTATTCGAGGGAGTTGATGCAAAGACGGCAGCTCTAAAAGTTTCACATAAAAGCACAAATGGAAGATAAAACAGCAAAAGGTTGAGTTTAGTTTGTATGCATTACTCTGGATGTGAGAGATGTCGAACGTGTTGTATTTCTTACTCACCCAATCTTTACTTTGGTCTTAGCTCAGAATCCAAGTTTGAACTAAACTAAACCCATTCAAATCCTAATTTAACCCGTTTTTGTCCCGTAGGCTTTAGTCTTAGCTAAACCTTATCTAAATATAAGACTCTGCTCTAAAGACAGGTCGTATTTCTAAAATGTACCCAGAAATGAAAAAGGATCATGTCCACATGCACTCGGAACAATCCAAAGCTGGTTCTCATTAAGATAGAAGACACGTGCACAAACACACTCACAGCTCTGTGGGTGCTGCTGCTGCTACAGGTGTGTGTGTGTGTGTGTGTGTGTGTGTGTGTGTGTGTGTGTGTGTGTGTGTGTGTGTGTGTGTGTGTGTGTGTGTGTGTGTGTGTGTGTGTGTGTGTGTGTGTGTGTGTGTGTGTGTGTGTGTGTGTGTGTGTGTGTGTGTAGGTGTAGGTGGATGCTTTAGAGGAGGGGAGCTCAAACTCAATTTTCTGAATCGACTGTGGAAGCGTTTTACAGAGGCAACTGACTCGTTTTAACGTTAAAAACATCAGCTTCAGCATGATATAAAGAAAATACAAAAAGCTGCAGAATAAGCTACATTTCTGGATGTAATTAAGGAAGTGCATGAAGATCAAACTCGTTTTATCGTCTGACTTTTAACATGCAGCATTTGTTGGATGGACATTGTTTTTAAGAAAGTCCTGTATGGAAAAACAGAACACTGTAAAGAAAACATCCACAATACACATGTAGGTGTTTATTTCACTACACTTTGTCTAATTACATCTGTAGCTTTCTCCTAAATCCCCCAAAATGAGCATTAGATAATACTTAATTTCCAAATAGAGAAATACTGGAATTCATAACACTTTAGAAAACTTAATATAAAAAATAATTGTCTTTATGTAAGTAATCAACTGAGGCGATGTCATGGAGATGCCTATTGGTAAAAATGTTGCACCCTCTTCACCTGTAGTTTCTTCCCTTAAATACAAACTAATTACAATTCATTGGATACACATGTCTCAGTATGTATCATTTCATATGACATTTCAAAAATACAATGAATCCATGATATAAATTGATTAGAAATAAAGGTGGTGGTTGCTTTACAACACTGTTGAACAATACTGCACATTTTGATTGCAGAAGATATAAAAACAAAAGCGCTTGTCTGTCCATGAACTGTCTCTTGTCTTTGCAGTCTCCCCTCTAGAGGGCGATGCAGTCCAGGGTTTTCCTGGCAGAGCAACCAGATCTATTTTTATCCCCAACCCAACGAGTCACTTAACGCTTTCATGATGTATTTTTGTCTCTTTGTATTTCTGCTCGGGTTAGGGCGCATGGAGGAACACTGCGATCCCGGCAAGCGATGCAGAGAAGAGGAAGAGAGAGAAAATATCCTCGCATCACATCCCCTCCTTTTCTTGACCCTGAATATTTAGTGATAAGGGGCCTTGTCTATTTATTGGTGCTCGGTCACTGCTGAAATGAAACAAGGCTGCAACAGAGAGAAAGCTTTCAAAATGTACCATCAATTGGTTGCTTTTGATGCAATATCTGTTCCCTAATTTGATCTCTCATCGTGACTGATTTGCAGGCTGGTCGTTTAAGTTCAAGTTCTCATTTCAGGACGGTAGGGAGCGGTATGTGACCAGGATTGAACCGTCTCCTCATTGATCGTGACCAGGTATTTCCCCAACCAGCCAGCCAGCCAACCAAAGATGCCTGGCACATGCGTTTGCGCGCGCTCACACAGAGACACTCACACACTCACACACTCATGGCGGAGCTGAAAATAATCAAGCTGTGGAGGAGGGGGAGTGGGCAGCAGCAGCAGCAACCCCAACCACATAAATACAAGATGTGTTGTCCTGAATAAGATGGTGAAACTTTGGAGAATGTAGTAATAGTTCAAACAAATGTATTGTAGTTGTATGCAATACTGCCTGCAATACTTTATTGCTGTATACAAAGTCAACCTGGAGTTCCTGCTTTTACTGAAACTAAAGGCCAACTCAATTTTACACCATCTCTGGAGTAGATTGCTAAATTTCCTCCTTCAGTGTTGTTAAATTGGGATGGTTACACTGGACATTGTAATCAAGATTATTGGAGAGAAATGATCCATATTATGTCACCTTGTCGTAATGTATAGACCTCCTGGAGGCCTCTAACTTTCACACTTTGAACTGAGCTCTCCTTACTGAACACCACCAAGTGATGAGAATAACAAGCTAAGTCTCGTATTGAAAAGTGAGATAGAACTGCTAAAAATTCCCCATATGCCACAAAAATGTACTCGTCTCCTTTAGAACCATTATGTGCGAAAGGAGGAGATGCTACTGTCTCTATATGTTCATTGTTTCAACCATTTTTTTATTGGATTGTGCACAACTTTTAAATCAATCACAACTGGCACCACATGAAAGTTTTTTGCTCAGTGAAAGTGCAGCGGCACGTTTTTCTCAGCACCACAGTTGTCTTTTCCCAGCTTCTTGTGAATTCTGCCCTACATCCGTCCTTGACCCTGTGATGTTATCCAACCATGTCCAGGACACGATGTTGGGAGAAGTAAAAGGACAGCAGCTTATGGACCACAGAAATGTAGACGGCACTGTATGTTTCAGAGCTGTCCATGTTCTGAACCTCAGTGTGTGGACGAGTCCTGACGGGAACTGTCCGTGGTGCTGAAATCACACTCAGGGTTTGCCCAAAATGCATCCGAGGAGACCTTTGTTTGACAAAAACTTTTTTGACGAATTCATTCCATACAATTGAGAGCAGCATTTATCATTGAAACAGATGATTGTCGTTTGTTTTTCACTAGACTATGGTGCGTAACGTGTGAGTTTATTAGTGTTATGTTACCAGTATGTCCAGACTTAGACGTCTCGAAAATAGTTATGGAGTTTAATAACATTCCTTCTATGAGGGAAGAAAGCTTTGTTGCTCCACACAGAGGTCGAGGCACCATCTGAGTTCTGCATCCATCATTATCAGCTGGTTGTGTCCAGGCATTGATTTATCGAGCGAGGTATGGGTGCAGATAACAACCCGGAGTTTACGCATACAACTAAATCTGTTGAGAAAAGGGAGCTTTTTCTTCGATCTTATATTTTGTATATATATAAACGCACCATCCGCCCCCTCATGTACAATGGGAATAGTAACAGCACTGTGAGGCTGGGCTAAATATAGCAGCCAGTGAGTGTTAACATGTCAACTTCAGCAGGAGTGCAGGGTAGCGGCTGCTGCACATGTGACTGCTGTGGATGTACACAGTGTCGCTATAAACACCAACCAGCCCTTCCCTCTGCTGCTGTTTATTATATGCATATATACCAAGTTTTATTAAAAAATACATCAGTTCCTCCTGTCGCACGACAAAAACACAAATGTTCCAACATACGTGGAAACGATGCCAATGATGGCGCTTCAATCAAGAAAAATTACAAATATTTGTACATTCTCTGCCTCTCAAAGAAATTATCAGAATTACCTTTTTTTTTATTAATTATATCGCATTTAAAGTGAGATATTGAGGAAGTCACACACAGCGATGAAACTGATTTCTGGACGTGGTTTTGCTCCGTTAGATCCCCGAAATCATTAACCTCTGCCGATAGAGCCGCATCAGCTCCTGCTATATATTTACACGATTCCGTTGATGAAGGACGGGTTTGAAATTCAGCTCTTCTAAATCTAAGAGAGGATGGGGGTGGATGATGGATTTTGGGAAGGGGGGGGGGGGGTGTAGTTTATTTTTATCACGGCCGCCTTTCAGAAATAGTAGGCAGTCTAAAAAAAACAGACCTCGTGAGTTATTCTCAGTCGAACACGCTTGTGCAGCAAACCGTGCATTTATTTGTGATGGAAGGAGACTTTAAACACCCCCCCCCCCCTCCCTCAGCACCACCACCACTCCACCCCCCCCCCCAAACTATGTTACGTAATCTAACATGTGAATGTCAAGAGACAGAGAGAGAGAGAGGAGGGGGTGTCATTTGGTCTATGCATAGAGCTCCCAAAACTCACCCAGGGAACACAGTGTACTCCTGTGCCCCCTCCCCTCCCTCCCTCCACGCACGAGCACTTACATGCGCACAAGTTCAAGTTGGTGATTCCAACTGAAAAAGAAAAACCCCAAAACAACCTGGAATACCAGCAGCAGATACAGAACAGGTGGCTTCCCGCATTCCCACATTCATCCCATTCACAGACTCTGCGGGACGAGATTTGTATGAATGAGTGAGTGGGAAGGTGATGGATGAATGAATGAATGACTGCACGAAATGAGTGAATGAAGAGCAGCAGCTCGGGGCCGCGCATCTCCCCTGTCCCTCTCAATGGGTTTTCTTTTTCTTTGTTTTTTTTCTGTCCTGCAGAGGGAAGTACGGCTGCACGGACAATAACCAGGCATGGAGAGCAAACACACACACACACACGCACACACACACACACACACACACACACACACACACACACACACACACACACACACACACACACACACACGTTAATGGGGGGCCGGGGTGATGGGGGATGGTGGTGGGGGGGCATGCGCGCGCACGGCGTACATGTGACAAAGCCGTTCATAAATATTCAGCGGCTCGATTCATGCGGATTCTTCTCTTGAGGTGGTTTATTGTGTGCAGCAGAGCTCCCAACCAAGCATGTGATGCTGAGGATGGTGTCGGGTGTAGGAGGAGTTTGTAAGTAGTGGTGGTGTGTGTATTTGTGTGTGTGGTGCAGAGTGGAGTGGAGAGGGGAGGGGATGGGGTTTCTATAAATAGCACTATAGCTCTGCTTCCATTGACATCATTTAGGCCGGAGAGATGGAAAAATAAATAGGGGGAGGGAGGAGAGGCCGCAGGGTTCCTTAATCTGGGCTTGAAATTAAAATATATATATTTTAATATAAGCTATATTTTCAAGCTTCTCTTTGATTTAGATTTAGTTTGAGTGTTATTTTGTTTTATCATATGAAGCTAAACCTGAAAACAAATATGACTGAAAAACGACTTTTAACATTTTTAAGAGACTTCCCTTCTGTAATTTAACTTTTAAAAGGTATTTTTTTAATGCAATCTATTTTTTGTAACCTTTTCTTTATATATTTTTGACTTGTTTCTTTTAACGGAACATTTAAAGCAAACAGTAGAGGGATTTAAGTTACCACAGTTTATTAAGCCGGTTTTGAGGAAACAAAAATCGCACATGAAACCAAATAAAATCCACAAAGAAACATTACAATCCTGATATACCTTTCTCTGAGAGTTCCTTTTTTCAGTCATGATGGTTCAATACGTATAACATTACCCCGGCAAAGGATCCCTTCTCAGACCCAAACACCCACTGTTTCCTAGAAAGACGAAGCCTACGAGTTGGAATGGAAAGCCACAAGGCAGATGGGAGGGGGACATCAAACAAATTAAAAGGACCTGTGTGTATACAACACACATACACAGGCAGAGATCCAAGTGGAAAAAGGGAGGGGGAGGGGCAACATACACCCAAGGCAAATGTTTTGAAGGTATTATTATTGTATTGACGTGTTTTTTTTTTTTTAAAAGAGGACAAGGCGGAGGGTTGAAGCTCAATAGGCCGTATAGAGGGAGTGGCATTTTCATTTTGTTATCAAGACCAACATTTCCGCTAAAACAGGCTGTCTGACTCGTGTGTTTATGTTATTACGGAGGAGGAACGGAGGACAGCACACTGTTTTTCCATGGCCGGAGTGTCTTAGTCACACCCTGACTCTCTCTCTCTGTCTCTGTCTCTCTCTCTCTCTCTGTCTCTGTCTCTGTCTCTCTCTCTCACTCTGTCTCTGTCTCTGTCTCTGTCTCTCTCTCTCTCTCTCTGTCTCTGTCTCTCTCTCTCACTCTGTCTCTGTCTCTCTCTCTCTGTCTGTCTCTGTCTCTCTCTCTGTCTCTCTCTCTCTCTCTCTCTGTCTCTCTCTCTCTCGCTCTAACTCTGTCATCAGCTTTGGCACTGACCCTTGAATGCTGCGTGACTTCCATGGCTGCTGATGACGTCTTCTATGATACATTTCTCCCCATGTAGGTCCCCCGCCTGCTACTGCTATCACACATCTCTTGAGTCCCACAGAGCTTGTACCTGCAACAGCGCAAGTTATTGTTTTCTCATTTATTGTGAATCCCTTATAGATTCCTCTGAGAAAACTCATCTTTCCCCTTAATTCACAGAGGTTCAGAGGTCAGCGGCAGCTCCAGAGCCGTCTTGAAAGGCTCTCCAGCAGGCCAGACATTTGCCTGAACCCAGGATGGACGCCCACCGGTTCAACCTGACACCTTTTGTTTGCGACAACCTGAGCAGGTTCGTGGTACGTTCATGTATTTGGGCGTTATCCGAGCATCTTTCCTCTCTGTTGGTGATCGCACACTCCACTTCCTCCTCCCAAACGGCACTCACACCCTTTTTCTTTTTTGTCAGTGTGTTTGGTCCGCAATTGTCACAGCAAAAACCTGAAAGGCGTTGTGGTAAATGGCTACCAGACGTGAGATGGAACATCCTACGACATTTGAAATGTGTTTCTCAATTGAAGAGGATGAATCATAAGGCCTAATTCAGTCCTAATGGAGAAATATTTTTGTCACGGTCTCTCTGCTCGCCTCCCTCCCTCCCTGTATGTGTCTCCTTCTCCCTTCCTCACTCTTGTCTTCTACTTCTCTCTACCAGACATCACACATAAAGACAGTTTCTTTCTGCACGCTTGGGGAAAAAAAACACAAATAACCCAGTGAGTAAAGTAGGTTGGGCAACTTTTCAAAGGAGCCAGTCTAAAAAACAGGTGGGAAAAGTTCCAAACCATGTAGCCAACATCTGTATATGACGTTTGTGTGTTTCGTAGCATGCGTGCATGCATCAATGATGACGTGTGTCTCGGAGATATAGGGGCAGGTAGTTATTTTTCAAATCAACAGGTCTCTTAGCTATAGACTTAAAAGAGAAAATATTGATGTTGCTCATACATTTAAAGACAACAGGCTATAACTCTACAAAACGGTGTTTCTTTATTGTAGAAACTGGCTACAGACAGGAGAATAATATTATAATAAGGGTAAAAACCTTTCTTTCTAAAACTTCAGATTCTTCATTGAAATCACATTGACAACATATTATTAGCATTTGGTAAGGGCTAATAATATTTATCATAACAGTGTGACCAGTAAACACTTAAATACAGGGATGTATATGTGAGTAAACTATAGATCTCCAGATAGTCATCATTTCTGACTTACACTGTATTCCTTTATATAATTCAGTTTTGTGTCCTGGTGGATACTGAAACACTGAGGGCAGTGAGTCTTTCAACCACTTGCACAGTTGCTTCTCTACTTCAATCACCAATAAAATGAATGTTGTCATAGAAGTATAGAAGTTAGAGTGGATGGATAACTACACCCCCCACCCCCTTTATCCATACATTTGTTCTGTTTACCCTAAAGATCATGATTGTAAATCATTTGCAACGAGATTTTCTGATAACCCAAAGGGGTTTTAAAAAGCTTTAGCTTAAGAAGAAGGAAAATAAGGAGTACCTTCAGTTTTTTTTACCTTCAAAAATTAACCTTATTTTGAGATGAATGGTCTTAGTTGCGTAGTTTCTATATCGTCTCCCATAGCTTGTGAATAAGACATATTGATTGCAGATCTGTAGTGATTCTGGGGAGTGTATTGCCATTTTCCCTCTTCAGAGCATTATCAATTATCAGTCACAGATATGTTCCCGGGATGCAGATGAGTCAGAGGCCTGTCAAAATAATGGCAGTAAGACTAATTTATGTAGGCAATTCCTCTGAGTTTTCAAATAGCTGCTTTACAACAACATTGGTTAAGTTAGATAAAGCATGGACAAAAAAGAAATGTCGAGTTTAACAGTAAAATCTTGATTGTTTCCAGCTTGTAGTGACATTTCAGCACCATGGACAGCTCCCACACGTGAACCCTGAGACCCAACAGTGAACTCTTCCTCTAAATCCTAATACAACTCCCCATGTATTATGTTCCTTGGCATTAAAACCACCTCCCTGTGAATTCAATGTCTACCGAGTGAGACCTGGACAGAATAATTCTGGTGGCTCTTGTGAGGCTTACCAGATCAATTAACCAATATGATTTTTTGGGATGGTCATTACGGGTCTGCTATCCTTACTGAAAAAATCTGAAGAACGCAGCATCCCAAGAACCTGTAGAACTACACTTCTGTCTCTCTGCTCCCTGTCTGTCTGCTTCCTTGGCTCTAAGAGTTGCAGGTTAGATGGGGAAAAGGTTTTCAACATGGTCAGCTGCAGGATATTTTTAGATTGGATAAGCCAGAGAGAGAGACAAACCCTTTGACATGTTCACTAAAGCTAATACTTTAAAAATAATTATTTTAATCAATGGATAAAACACGATGCCCCCCCCCCCCCCCCCACCCACTCCTCACCCATACCCACCCACACACCCCCTTCACCCCAAACACTCATAAGCCCCACCCCTCTCTCTTTGCCGGATGACTTAATTTGATACTATTTTTGAAAGTCAGTGTTTCTAAGGGAAACCTAATGACGCAATGACGTCAATGCAGGTCAATAGCACACTGCCGGAGAAGAGGACCAGAGAGAAAGAGAGAGACAGAGAGAGAGACAACGGCAGAGATGGACTGAGAGAAGGAAAGGTGGTTGCAGGTCTTGTCCCCAAGACACTTTTCCAAAGCCCTTCCCTGTGTTGTGACATGAATGGTTAAAATACGAATACAAATTGCGCCCGATTTGTTCCTTACTGGCAGGTTTGCGCTGATAATAGCGCAGACTCTCAGTCGCGCTTCTCCTGCCCCATTCATGTTTTCTGCCTCTGTCTGGAAGTCATTCACGCGCACACACAGACACGGTGTGTGCGTGTGTGAGGGAGAAGAGAGTCTATGCAGTGAGGTGAATCGTGTGGTGCGCCTCCCCAATTGCGTATAGTCCCCCTGATTTGGCGGGCTCTTTCCGTCAGCTGGCTCACATTTGTACACTTTGTGTACTCTCCCGCTCCTCTCCAACCACTACCGCCACCCTTCCACTCCCAAACCCCTCACGCCTCCCTTCACCATCACCACCTCCGACCCAACCAACTCACTTGTTTTCTTTTGAGCTGGCTCCCTGAATCCAGAAGGACAACACCAAATATTTCAGTCACCGACAGAGCAGAGAGGCGACGCACATCGGACTGACCTGCTTTCTCCATCCTGACGCATAAGGAGACTGGCTGCCCTGCTTTCTACCCTCTCCATGTCTCCTCATTCTGCCTCAGCTTGCACAAAGCCCCTCTTAAAAAAAACAAAGTTTAAAAAGAGAGAAAAAAACTATCTAAATCCAAAAGGTAAGTGCTTTCTTTTGTAGTTGGCGCGAATCCCGACCCAGAATGTGCTGTGCTAGTGACGGGAAGTTTGCAGTCCGACCATGAGATATTTTGGGACTACGAGGGTATATCACTCTCACGAGCAGGAATGTTGTGGCGGCGAACGCACTCCAAAGTGCATGGTTACACGCCGTTTCATCGTATGAAAACTTCATCTTTCTCACATAATGATCTAAATGATGCGATGATGTCGGACTTTTAAGGGGGGGGGGGGGGGGGGGGGGGGTCTGTTTTGTGAACGTGGCTTCTTGAGAAACAGAAGCTCTTAATCGCCCATTCTTCATTTTTTGCTGCACAAGAGACATCCAAGGATACTTGGGTTCATCGCAGGGCATGCCTGTGTTTGCAAGCGTTACCATCTCCGGGAAATAATCTAAACAAATGGAACTGTTGTCAAGAAGGCTTTTCTGTTGTTTTTGTATATGCATGTTGACAACGGAGGGGGATTTTGCAGGCACTCAAAAGAGAGCGAGCTGCGGTAATGCGTAGGAGTATTCACGTGTTGGGGATCCTCTGCTCTAGGCTGCCTGCTCTGCTGAGATGCCTAGTAACAACTAAGAGCGAGACAGAGAGGGAGGGGAACTTTTGGGGAAATTGTTTTTTTCCAGATCCTGTTTCTTATGTATTATATCTTATATCTGTGACATATTTTTTTACTATTTTGCAACACTGGTTTCTTCCATGTCATGTCACTCAAGCAAGCATGATTCATTCATGTGTTTTACAGAGAAAGCTCAGCTTAGATTTTAGGCGCCTTTAATTCACCACTCTGTGAACAACAACGGACTTGCGACCGTCCACGCGTGTTTTCAGCCACCTCCGACTTGCATGTTGTTTTCTTCCTTTTTCAGTGTTCTCTAACTTGCATGCGCTGAAGCAGCGCGAGGTGACGTCAGTTTCAACCGATTGTGGAGGGTCTTGTGCAAATTGCACCGGCTGCTGTGTGCAGCAGCAGGGAGTTATAGACACGACAGACTGACTGAGCTGTTTCAGCACCATGGACAGCGCCTATTGCTCATCACTGCATGTTTCAGCTGCGTCGACATGTCACCGCAGGGAGGTAAAGTTGATTTACGGCAATACACAGTACTTTAGGTGGTGAGCAACGTTAAAAATCACTTAAATCAAGACTAAAAAAAGTAGAAAACAGGTGTTTTCCTCGATAGCCCGTGAAGATGAATGCCTTGAAGATATCAGCCATAAAGCACTTCGAGTGTTTATTGCTGTCAATTTCTGGCTTTCACTTGTTGCGGTTGTTTTAAAGCGAGCATCACCTGTAATGAATTAGTTTCGACAGTGAGAGCTGCGTCGTGTTTCCCCCTATCGTTGTAAGATGAAGCCGGACAAAGGCATCACAAAGGGGGGGGGGGGGGTCTGCTACGGCTTGCAACTTGCAGGAGTCAGGAGTGCATACTTTTCAAGGGGGGATGGGTGGGGGTGGCGGGGGGTTGGGTGTGTGTGTGGGGGGGGGGGGGGGGGGGATTAGGGAGGATCTCTGGCTGAGTTTGTCGACACCACGCGGTGATCTCGGCGCACTGCACTGAGGAACCTCGGCTGCGACTCCCATTGATAATGCTCCCTCTTTGATTGAATGATTTTGGACTTCAGGGAATTGTTAGTGTACATGTGTGTGTGTGTGTGTGTGTGTGTTTGTGTGTGCGTGCGTGTGTGTGTGTGTGTGTGTGTGTGTGTGTGTGTGTGTGTGTGTGTGTGTGTGTGTGTGTGTGTGTGTGTGTGTGTGGTAGATGGGATACTTAACTATTGACACGTCTTTTCGTACTTCGACTTGATTTTGTGGGGGAAAAAAGGGTTTTCTTTATTATTCAGTGATTCCTTATGCTGGTTTTCTCAGTGTATAGGGGACATGCTAAATCCGCTGTGTGTATCTGTCCCAGCACTCACCAGCAGTAACGGACATACAGTTGGCCCACAGGCAGGGATAAAAATAGCACAAACCGATGCGACGGGCGCAGCCCTTTTCCCTTCTCATAGACGACTTTTCTAGGTAGCTGCCACTCAGTGGATACACAACATCTCCATCTCCCCCCCGAAAAAATATCCTCAGCCCACCACACCCCATCCCATCCCGTTAAGTCTCGTGAATCTCTATACGCGGCACAAGTGCAGATGGACGGCGTGGGGTGTGTGGAGAGGGTCTTACAGTAAAGGTGTTATCGAAATTGAAGGGGAGGGGTGAGAGACGGAGCATACTGTGGAGGGAGGTTTGTGTGTGTGCGCGCCTTTGCTTGGACACGTGTGCGCTCCCCGTGGGTCTATTCCGTGGGTGAGCTGGGTCTGGTGCGTGGGCACGGCTAGTGAATATATGAGATGGAGGATGCAGCGGCTCTTCTCGATGTGTTTTCCTCTCCTTCAGCTTAGACATACAGTGTTTTGCCCGCCAAATGCACTGGATGCTGGGATACAAATTCTCCAAGACCAAAACAGCACCAACGCTTGGTGGGGGGATATATAGAGACGAGAGAAGGAGGGGAGGGAGGGAGGAGGGAGGGAGGGGAGGTTGGATGGAAACCCAGATGCTCCAGCATTAGAGGAGGGTTTTTATCAGGAGATAACCTTCTCCAAAGCTGCAGTTTCCACGAGTCCACACCACATAATCCACCTGTAATATTTTCCTATTTTGTCACTCTTTTTTTATTTTTTTCCGTGGCACATTTGCGAAGATCTGATCACAGAGCGGCAGTGTCTTTAATCAGGCTCTACGGGCTGTAAAGTGAGAGAATCTAAACGTGACGTCAATGCCTAGTACTGACGCAGCCCTTCAACAAAAAAAGGCTTTTTATTTATTATTTTTTTTCCTCTTCTCGTCAGCAAAGCTTAATTACCAAATTGTACAGCGCTCCGTTGACTGAAATAAAAAAGAGGAAAATCCCGCAGGGAGCGTCGGGTAATCCGCGTTCATCAGTATTTGGACCTATTTCGCGTACATGAGTTCCAGCTGCTGAAGTGACACTGGGACGAGGAGCTTCTGAAGAGGGCGACAAGACATCAAATAGTGTCGAAGATATTGGCAGCGACGACGAGTTGCAGATTTTAGCCGTAGAGGGTGAAAGTAGTTTAGGGATGAGAATGAGGTGGTGGGGCTGTTGAAGGCACATTTATTTAAAAAAAAAAAAAAAAAAAAAAAAAAAAAAAAATCACTGCAATGATGCAACGGAGGGGAATCGGGGTTCTTGTGCAGAGTTGGAGAGGCAAATTAATCTACATTACATGCACTTCACGTAACGTTCCTAAGCGATGCCTTTCGTGAGTTTTTTTCCCTACCTCGTACTGTGACCTAAAAATAGCATCATAGTTTTGATCGTGCGCCATAAATAGACAGACGGGTATCACTTGTATAAAAAGGGAGGCGATCCTGAGCAAACTTGGACGTGTCACTGTAAGCCTATACATAATAACAAATGGTGGACTTAATCTGTTGCATTTTCTTCCAGACTCCTGTTGCGGCTCTTCACTAAAACCTCAATCTCTCTCTGTGTTTCTCTCTCTCTCCAGTTTAGAACGAGGACGTACCCGCACTACGGTGAGTGAGACACATGCGATGTTTAATTTCGTGTACTTTTTGTACATTTGGTAGTGCATGCTCCTGTGCCGCTTCTCTTCTCACAATTTCTGCCTCCTCCACTGTCTCATGCACGCAGACAACACTCGACTCTCGGTCATATAGGCATGGATTTTATTGGCATGCTGTACGAGCCATGTTTGACTATAGAGCCGAAGCATATAGCAACCCTTCCTGCAGAGTAGGAATCACCCCTTTTGGTAAATAAGCAAGTGCAAAAACTCCCTTTGTCTGTTGGCGCTGTTGAGTCTCTATCACATATTTATTTCCCCCTCCTCCCATCTCACCCGCGAAAGCGAGGGGAACCCTTCTCTGATGAGCGCTTAAGGACGCCTTTCCCTCCGTATTCTTGTTTTTTTTGTTTTGTTATTTGTTATTTTTTTTTATTAAAGAGGAGTCGTACTGACAGAGAAGCTGCGGTGGAGGAGGAGGAGAGGAGGGAGTGAAGTGAAAGAGCTGTTGCTGCAGCAGAGACCAGGCGCACCGCATGGGGAAACCCGGGAGCTGTCCAGCAGCAATGGTGCTAAAACCACACCAAGTGGCGGTAGTGGGCTGTTGCTGGTGTTTGCCTGTGTGTGTGTGTGTGTGTGTGTATATGTGTGTGTGTTGTTCCTGATCGCCAAAAGCTTGATTTACTCCTGTTTGGAAACCAAACAGCATATATTCTGAGTGAATCCTCATTCCCGAAGCGGCGCTGCAGGAGAAATACTGAAACAACCTTTTTTAAATCGCCTGCGCTAACTGAGGGAAGACATTTGGCTCAGAAAAATATTATAACAGAGCTTTTCCCGCCTGTATAGTTTGAACTCCCTCATCCCGACGCAATAGGTAGGCAGACAGACAGAGAGCGAGAAAGAAGTGTGTGTGTGTGCGTGTGTGTGTGTGTGTGTGGTGGGGGGGGGGGGGGCAGCAGCCGGACCGACTTGGATCAGCTCTTCTTCTGCTCACGTCAGTCCCGTCAATTTCCTCCCGCGTCTGACCAACTCATCAGTCTCACTCCTGTACGATCCAGCCTTTTTTTTTAAGTGCAGCAACTCCTGTTGAAATAAAATGGAGATGCGTAGCCAGTGTCGAGTTTGCATGCGCGCGTGCGAGATGTTTGAAAAAGTATGTAGTTGAGATATTCTGTGCTCAGTGAGACGCACCTAACTTCAATTTTGGTTTTGGTTTTAAGAGCTCTCATCACAATAACTTTGCGTCATAGCGACGGGGAGGGCGCGCGAGAGGCGAAGGGGGCGTCGCGGTTATTTCCTATACTCCAAGAAAGAGTTTAAAAGGAATCACCCTTTTCAATTTTGGTATCAGTGTTGCATTTGCGAGCCGGACCTGCAAGATGATGAAAAGGGCTGCATGCGTCCGCAGAGTTCTACAGTCCGACTGGGACGCAAGAACCGCGCTCAATCCGCCAACCCCAGTCTGTGCACGACTTGGCCAATTTTTCTTCGTGATTTAGAATTTAGCCGGCCAGGTTACCGTGCCACAGACGGAAAATCCCACATCGACCACCTGTCTTTGTCATGCAAAATTACAACTGTAGGCTACTTCACCTGCGAAACATTCCTCCACCTCCCCAAAACACCGAAAAAACAACAGCCACAACTCTGTCATTCTTCGTCGGTCAAAACGCGCAAATACCGGACTCGAGGGGGCCAGATCCTGCTCAATAATTCAATATCGAGCGTGTAATTTCGGTGGAAACAACACGGATTCCCGAGTCGTGACTGCTAAAGTGAGTAATGTGCGCGTTGGCTGCGTCAGTGGAGGCAGTCACTGTGCAGTGCAGACGGTGGGGGAGAATCGTGACTGACTGGGTTGCAAATGAAAAGACCACCCAATAAAAAAATACCCACACCAGGATGGGGGGGGGGGGGGGGCTTCAGACTCTGGGTATGCACTAACCATTTCCCTAACACCCCCCCCCCTTCTTCAATCCCAAATATCTCCTTCCTCCCCAACGCTTGTTTTTAGCGTGAGCCCTGCTGTTTGCTGGCATGCTGGCGGCCAACTTGAACGCACACGAGTTTCATCAGTGATAGTGGGGCGGTGTGGTTGGGAGAGAGAGGAAGAGGAGGAATGAAGGAGGGAGAAGAGGGGGGGGGGGGGGTGAATGGGTCCGGATCCAGATCGTGACCCGGCCTCCACCTCGGTACAGTAACTTGCATAGAGGGGAAGTTGGGAGGTTGTTTATTGGGGAGGGATATTACAATGGGTTCTGAGAAATACTGATGGAACTGTTGCAGGAAAAAAAACACAGGTAAGTTATTCTATTTGATTCTTACTTTGCTAAATTTGACCATAAAAAACATATTAAAGATTGTGTGTGTGTGAGAGAGAAAGAGTACGGTCGTGATTAACTCTTTCACTCTTGATTTGGTGCTCAGCATTTTGTTGTTATTCTGTTAAGTATTACATTGTTTGCTGTATGAGCTGTAAACTGTTGCAGCGTGTCGTCGTGGAGATGTAATTGTTATTCTGTTTGCTTTCAACCTTAAAATCGCTTTAAATGACTGAACCATCGCGGCTCTGGACTGAATTTGCAGTTCGGAGACCCCCGTGTGTTTTTTTGGAGTGGTACCCTCCGGTGAACTCTATAGGTGACCATGAGTCGCCTCAGATGCTTCTTGCTGATGTTGTGATGCGATGTGCTGTGCGAAGCCTCACTGTTATTTTCGTTATTATATTTTCACTCGGTAACTTTGCATTTTCCATAATGTGACGTCGCTGCCTTGCAAGAAAAAAAATGGAAGGGGGGAGGGCGTTATTTGTGATCGTGTGAAAATGTCTCATCCGTGCCATCACATGTCTTGTTTTTATTATTAGCATTATTAATGTCTTCATAATTTAGTGTTATTTATGAAGATATAACCCATTTAAAGCGACGGTGGGTTCCGCAGCCTCTCTAGACGCCCTGCAAACGCAAAAAAGGGGGGGAAATGCATAGTAACAAATAGCCGCATGAAATGCTCTTAGCCCTACATCAATGCATATAAGTATACACTTTCCCTGGTATAGATCACAATTTGGTTAGCCCTGTCTATTTTTTTCTTTTTTTTCAAAAAGGGGGGTCCCTATATGAACGAGACACCGATTGGTTGATGACGAGGTTTGGTTTCTCCAATGAGATCCCGCCCTGCTCTCTATTTATTGCCAGCAGTTTACAGCCTTGCTCTCTCCTCACCCAGAGCTCTGAAGCGGCTGCAGAGAGCCAGCGCTTCACTATACGGAGACACACCGCGGACCAGGGAATATAACGGAGAGAGAGAGAGAGCACACTGACAACAAAACGCATCGTTGCACAGCTCCCAGTGATCACACGGGCTCTGCACATCCGAGCGTTTGGATAATAAAAAAAAAGGAAAGAGAAGAGAATATGAGGCAGAGAGAGAGAGAGAGAGAGGGGAAGGGGGAGAGGAGAAAGGAATTGATGAGGGAGGAGAGACGAGAGGGGAGATAGAGGAGAATTCAAACTGGAGAAGAGTGGGGAATCAAAGCGAAAGGACCTTGGACAGCTCTCAGTTGCAGCAGCAGCCTTGGCATCCGGAGATCCCCCCCTCTTTTCATCTCTTTCTCTTCCTCTCTATCCATCCTATCCCCCTCCGTGTGCGTGTGTGTGTATGTGTGTGTGTGTGCGCGTGTGTGTGTGTGTGTGTGTGTGTGTGTTGGAGGGACAAACTCGCCTCGGGTTGCCGCTGGCTGGAGATACAATCAAACGAGCCGGGATGGGAGATGCATTCACGGAAGCAAAAAGAGAGCAGACTCCCCGGGTGTCACGGAGTCTCCGTCGGACGGCAGCGGCAGCAGATAATGTCCTTCACGAATCTTTTTGCGGTCTGGGCTTGCTGTTCATAACTATTAATCTGGGAAGCCCTTACCCCAAAAAGCATTTGCGGAGGGCGCATTCGCCGCGCCGAGACATCGACAGACGGAAGACGGCTCCACTCGTGGAATTTTACAGTCTTACATTTTTAAGGGCTCGATTTTCTTTTTTTTGCTCGAATTTTCTTTTTGCTTCTTTGTTGTCCTTATTTGCTCTGGTTATTTTCGTCATTGCCATAGCGGTGGCGTTTTTGTCATGGTTGCTTTTCAACCCCTTACGTTTGTCATTTTTTTCAACAGTTTTCTTCTTTGTTAGAAATTGTGGCGAAGCTCTGCAGGCACGTCGCACCCAAGTTTTTTTTCTCAAACTCTTGCGTGCATCAGTGTCCAAAAAAATTAATTAAAATCTGATGTCAACAAACATCTCATCGGACCAAAAACTTTGAGCCATGCAAGTCATTTCAGCAAAACATCCCCGGGTCCCATACTTAACAAGTGTGGCCCCCAGCAGAGTAGAGTGTAAACACGGGGAGACCCTTGCAATGCACAAGCACGTGGGCAAAACAGTGGAGGGTGTCTGTGTCTGTCTGTGACTGTCTCTGGCACTCCACTAAAGGGTGGAGTGCCACTTTTCTTGTACCCAATTGAATCCCCAAACCCCTTCAAAAAATTATGTGGGAAAAGCACACACACACACACACACACACACACACACACACACACTCACACCTGTAAGCAAAGTGTAGGCTATATGCAAGGGATTCCCCAACAAGACCATCTTAACACGGGGAGAATTCCAGATTGGCAGATGGAGAGGAAGAAGGAACTTCTGCAATCGCTGCCTCAGACACTGACCGTATAGTGAGTCTCCTCTCCGTCTCTCGTGCAGCCTCCGTGCGAACATCCAAGCAGCCTCCGCTTTAACACACACACACACGCACACACACATGCACACACACACACACACACACACACACTTTGGAAATACACACGTGTCTCTCAGTTTTATGAATAGTAGTTAATCCACCTCAAGCATCACCCACCACTGTTCCCTGTCAACTTTCCCCACAAATAGCACACATAGAACCGGACACGACCACATATTTTCAGCCTGACCCACCAACAAAAAAAACTTAACAACTCGATCTATACACTCACAAGTTCTGCAGCACATCAAAACTCTGGCCCCCCTATCTGGCTCTATGTGCATTATGAGTGTTGTGTGCACACAAAGTGATCACACCGATGAAAATAAAAGCCAGAGATGAGCGTTCCCTTTCTGGACAGACAGAGTAAAAAAAACGAAACGAGGTGCAATTCAATTTAGCCTCGAGAAAAAAACATACATGCAACTTTACGCTCAGTTTGGTCTCTGCTGCCCCATCACAGGTAAAGGGAGCATCGGTGTGAATAATCATGATTCATGCTAAAGTATATTTGCAATAAAGGGCCAAATAGCAGCCAGGTGTATCTTGAGATAGAGGAAGTGTAGGCATACGCAGGAATGGCGTGCACTATGAAATATTAGGCCCCTCTTTACGCTGCAAGACCTGCAGGTTACAGGCCTGAAGCTTGGCAGGAAAATATATCGTCAGAGTGGAAAAAGTGCACGTCAGAGAGCAGAAAGTGGCGTAATTTAATTCAAAATCAAACCCCGTAGAAGGCTGTCTCTGTTGTTTTTGGTGATGACGTAGCAGAAAAGGAAACTTAAGAAGTCAAAAAAATTCACGACGTGCTGTGAGCTAAATGAACGCTGATTGATTTAAAAAAAAAAAAAGAAATCCCAGCAGGTGTGTCTGTAATTTCCGAGCGAGACATGTGACCCAACCCATTAGCAAAGCATTAAAAGATACAGTTGCACCCAACAGAAACAACCTACCTTCTTGCAGGTGGCTTACATGGCCTGAAAACGTTCGTTAGAGCAGGACACGCGTTGGTAATGAGCTTTGACATGACGAGGCAGTAAAAAACGGACAGATGACGTTATCTCCTATAAAGGGAAACAGTGTGACCTCTGACCTGTGGAGTCGCCTTACGTTTCTCATTTTTTTTTATCACGTTTAATGACGAAAGTCAAACTTTTGATATGCGAGGCTAACACTTTGTGGGTGAGGATGTGACTAAAGGAAAATGTACTCGTCGTTTAAGGGTGATGTAATTGTCGCTTGTAGGTTTGTATCAATCTGGTGCGGAGACAACTTTTCTATCTTATTTTTCTGGCTGTGTGGTAGAGTCTGATATCCACCGGATGCAGCTGACATTGTTTTCAAGACATCTCTCCAAATGTCCATCTGTCCTGTCCATGTGGGCCTGCACGTGCGCATGGCCGCAGATTCACTTTATAGTCGGTTAAACCTCACCTTTCGTGTCTTGCAGGAGAGCAATGAGAACAGAAACAGGAGCAACGATGGGAAGAGGTGTGTGCCCGCGTGGACCCTGCCGCTGTCGTGGGAGCCTCCAGTTGTGCGCCGCAGGAAAAAAACCCAACGTTTTGGATGTTTTCACCGACAAGCGCACACACACATAGAGAGAGAATGCCCGACCGTCCGACCGACCTTCCTCCACCTTGTCCCCCCCCCTCTTCCTCATCCCGAGAAAGGTAATTGCACAGCCTGTGATGTGTTAGAGGATGACGTCAAACCCAAATCACCCTTTCAATTGCATTTTGCGTTAGTCTCGTTATGGCAGCTCGCTGCTTGAGAGCAGGAGTTGTGTCTGCGCAGAGGCTTCTTCTCCTTCTTTTTATTTCAACTAGGCCTTTTAATCGTTCATGCCAACAAGTGTCGTGCCGCTCTCTCACACGTTGATCGTTTTTGTTGTTATGATGTTTGGAGACCAGTATTGTCAAACACTTCTAAAAGCCATACGTAAAAGTAGAAGCATGTTCATTTTTGACCTGAATAACAAAAGCCTTATGATATATGTTTCTTAGGTCCTGGAGTGTGTATTAGTGATTTGAAAGTCTGCCGGGTATTTTACATGTCCTGTCATATATAACATTCCTAATCCAGACTGCTGTGATCTATATGTGATGACCCCGGCGACATTTTGTCACCCGGAATTTTGAATCGTGCTTTGCTGCAATCCTGTACCTTCAACTTATATTATTTTAGGGATCATACGACTATATGTTTATATTTTCTGATAATATGGCAGAAACCCATACACATGCCCGTCACTTGCCATTTAATCTGATATGTGATTGTTAGGTCTTTAATCAGTCATCCAACTTGGGAGATCGTTCACACTGCTATTCATCTTGTGTAGGCTATTTAGTGTCCGTATTGGATGTATGTGAAAGTTATCCAGTGATTATATATTATATTATTATAATATTGATGTTTGAGCAGGTGTGAGAGTGCATATACTGTAACATTCACTGTTCCTGCTTTATTTAGTTTGTTTCTGCCACCATTAGCTGTAAATCCCCCTCCCAAATACCTGCTATGTCACCTCTCAGTGTGAGTCATCATATCGTCGATAGTTCAGGCAACACCTCGACGTCATCTTAGATTTATTTTACGCTTGTAATAATGCTGTAGTTACCAGTATGAGCGGAGAAGAAACGCACCGTGACCTGGTGCAGCAATTCAGCCCCAAAATGTCTGTATTCTAAAAAAACAGCCCCTCCCTGTTTCTATAGAATATAGGTTTTTATTATTGCAGTAATTATCAATTTCCATTGTGTATCAAAGAGTGACGTAGAGTATACGTTTATGACAAATATGACCATGCTGGGAAGGTCAACCTTCTTTCTTTGGAGACTGTTGGAGGCATTTCATGGCAGCTATTCTGCATCCCCGTTACATTTGATGGTGCATTCAGGTGCTCCTCCTATAACCCTCTGCTTCTAAGACAGGAAGTGGTAATCACAGTAGGATTGACAATCATGTCCTCCTGCAACAAAAGCAACAAAATGGATGCTGTAGAGTAGATGTTTTAGCATGTGTGTGCTGTGTGAATAAAAACACCATGCAGCTGATTTCTTATAAAACACAAGAACTTTGCTGTGTAGTATTTTTGAAGCAGTATAGCGTTGCTTTCTGTAATAAACTATATTAGCATTTTGAATGCATTGCCGGCTGGATGTATCAACTTGTATGACAGCAGGTTTGAGTCATTCTCTTCTGTTCAGTAAATGATTGTGGCTGAAGTAATTCAGAAGTAAAAGGTAAATTATTTCCCCCCAAATTACCACAATCGATTTTCTCACGTACTTCTAATGGTATTTACTGTAGCAATGCAGATATTTTTATTCGTCCAGGTTTTGAGATTTGAATCTATGATATTTTTGCCTTCACCCAAAAAACAATTGAGGCATAATTACAGTGTCGTCATTTATCAGGATAATCCACAAAACACTCTGTCAACAGTTGTCTCTGGAACCATATCTTCAGAAAGAAAGTAGTTCCAATGAACACTGTTGACAGCGAGGTCTGTGTAATATCCAGAGTGACATGAACACTGACTCTTGAAAGATATTCTGCTGTTCAATTTATAAATGGAAGCAGGGGTTGTGGTATAAATCTCAGAGACGTTTCTCAAAACATGGACAAATAAAACTCCAAACATCTGCATGGATAGACACCAAAAGAGGTACGTGAGAAAATGTGTTTGTTTGGAAGTTGGGTGAACGAACCCTTTAACTGTACATATAAAATCAGGCCAAACTGAGTCAGTAATCAGTAATGTGAATATGGGAAATTCTGTGCTTTTTTGTAAAAAAGAGTTTTCTTGCGAAAACCAGCTTGTGTGTTTTTGTTTTTCTTAAAACACTATTGCTAATTTGTCCATGAGCTATTTGGTGTTTTATTGAAATGATTCGCTTCTAGTTCGGTGTTGAATACTGCTGTGCGGATTGTTTACTTCTCCGGTCTTGTATCACTTGCACGTCTTTTATCGTGACACTTGTGTTGTTGCTTCATCAGAATAATGCATCGCAAATGGGGATGCAAAATGCAAGATGGGGATGCAAAATGGTAAACCATCAAATAGTGGAAATAGTTTGATGTGTAATTTGAATTCTACTGTTCAAGCTGTTGATGTTATGGTAATACCGTGGCATCATTTAACGGCAATCAAATCATCACACAATGTTGTGAAATAAATTAAAAACAACAACTTAATTTGGCTTTTTTTACTTGCACATTTGAAACACCGCAAATAGACTCACTCTAGGTCAAAATACAGTAACACTGTCCTGGAGGATATAAATACAATGAATACAAGTCTCCATAAGGACTTATGACCTCCAAATATACAATTTGAATCATTACTTTAAATGACAGCTTTCTTAGGACTTTTTAATAGCCTTCATAAGTATCATGAAGTACATTTTACCTTTAAGTGTAGAGAGAGTACTTCTGTGCTGACGTCACCTGTGTATAATAAATTACGGCATGTTCCTAAATATCCACCGACAAGCTTGTTGTCTTGTTTAATACGAGTATTGCAAAGCTATTTTTGGGGAGATGACGTCAAAACTGAGACCAAGGGGCTTTGAAGACGTAGGCTACAAAAAGGCAAATCTGGGTTCTATCGACACAACACACAGCACACGCTGCATTATGACTTGTCGTCAAAAATACACCGTATTTCTCTTTGAATGTATCTTTGCAGATTATTCCATGATGACCTGCATCCATTTGATTTCAGCTGAGAAATGTCATTATCTGGTATTTATATTTACATCTGCATGAAGACCAAACGTGGATGCAGCCAGAATACATGTTGTATTCCTAAATGTATCTTTTGGGATAAAGTCACCAACAGACAATTTGAAGTATTAACGCAAATGATAATCAGAGAACGCTTTACCTCATTTATTTACTTAACAATGAAGTGGAGTGATTTTTTTTCATGACTTTCTTTTTAAGCAAAAAGAGTTGCCCCACTCGCATGCTCAAAAAAAAAATCACTCGTCCACCTGATGTTTAACTAATGTGTTTTTTTCACAAACAATGAATGACGGCACGTTTGCGTAGTCCATTTCAAACCTCCATCGTTTGTATGTGTTTGTGAGGGGAGGTTGTTTGATTTGCAAATTTGCTATATACGTATATATAAAGAGATCGGCATTGTTGGAGTGTGTAGTGGGGTCACAACGATACCCTCCATTACAGCCCACCTTCCATTCATTTCTCAAAGTGTAAGATATATTGGGCTATTCCACAAAACATGTATTTCAAAATGTGATTTTAAACGATAAGGCTGGTGAAATTCTACATTTTTGTGACTGTTAACGTTTACAATAAAACGATCAAACTCAACAATGATTTGATCCCACTTAGAAAGTATCGCTATGTAGCCAAAGCCTCATATATCATATTCGTCTGTACCAAAGAACTCCATTGATGTCCAAAAACAGAACATTGTGACACACTGTGGCACTGAATGGCATGTTCCTTCATTATGATGAGCATAGTACATGGTCCTGCTGCTGGAAATACGCCAGTGAACCAGATGTGTATCAATCCGATTTGCCTTTTGTAAAGCTATCGTGGTTTTACTGAGTCACAAAGCCGACAATATGTTGGACGTTTGAACGTTTGCGTAAGCTTTTAGTCTGAAAGACATCCGCTGAGAATGGACAGAAACTGACCTCATAGGGAGTGTTGAGATGATAAATGTTAAACCCACCCGCGTCATTATTAGACGCTCAGAGCATCTGACGTGGTATAAAGAGCAAGATCGTCCACAAACGGCAGATGGGAGAGGAGGTGGATGGGTCAAACAAACAGGTTTTTCGCACGCTGTTCGTGTCCCTTTAAAAAATATAAGTAAATGTTGACATTTTGTCACGTCAGGCGTTAGTCATGTGAGTCGTTAGTTCCGTGAGTTGTTAGTGTCCTTCGTCATGCGAGTCAGTAAGGGCCACTGACAAAGCGTAGGTATTTGACGAGTTTGGAGTGCGAATGTGTTGCTGAAACGTGGACTTATTTTCACAAAACATTGTTTTACGAGCAAGGTGTAACCAGGCGACAACCTCAGGTTCTGAAAAGAGAAGCCAACGCAGAAGAGCCTTGAACTTGCATTCTCCCTACTGGCCATCAGGGGGCGACTCCTCTGGTTGTAAATAGTAGTCCGATTGTATAGAAGCCTATGAGAAAATGACTCTACTTCTCACTTGATTTATTACCTCAGTAAACATGAGTTTATGGTCTCAATCTCTAGTTTCAAGTCTTCTTCAATACAGCATGATGTTCATTCAGTAAGTGATGGTCCCATTTAGAGTCAAATAGACCAAGAAGTTGAGTATGCTTTAGGGCGGGCTACCTTGTGATTGACAGGTCGCTACCGCTACCAGAGCTGTAGACGGCATCTCCACGTCGCTCCTCCGCAGTCCAAATATCAACACTTTAGGTCACTGGTTGCAAAAAGCCAAGATCCCAAATGGCAAAGGCCAAAATGCCGAACTTGAGGCTTCAAAACGACAGTCCGCCAACCAATGGGCGACGTCATGACGACTACATACACATCTTTTATTCAGTCTATGGGTGTAACTTAAGCTGTCACATCAACAATGTACTCCCAAGATGAGAGACGGCATCAGTCGTTTCAGCAAGTGCAGCTCCCTTGAAAAGTATCACGCGATCCGCAGACGAAGAAATGCCAAAAATGATGCAAATTAATAACATACAAACCCCAAAAACAACTGCAACAGAAAAACGCGGCATCAACGCAGCAGAAGTTCTGGATTTGCAATGTGTTTGGTGTTAATTTATTTGTTTCTTCATTTGCTGGTTTTGTATATGATTGTAAATTGGCATCTTTTCTGCATGTTTCTCCGTATTTAATGTTTTGGGCTCATTTGCCCTCGTCTCCACCGTACATTTGATGTACAACTCCAAAGGTTCCTGCTAAAGCACTCAAACAGTAGTATTATAGGAAATAATTACTCTTTTTTTTTTAGAATAAAACTATCCAATCAGCACATTGGTTGTTGTTGAGGCCTCTTTAGTCGGGTACTATTGGGAGACAGCAAGACAGAGCTCTCTGATTGGCTGATTAGCTTAGCAAATGAGTGATGACACATATTTACTGTGGTTTCTCCTTCCTCCACCTTTTCTTTCCCTGTTTTCAGTTAAAACAGGTTCACAGTGGTTACTTTGTCCTTCCGACATCGTTTGCGTGTTAAGAGCAGAGACTACTGAATATATTTAGTCACAACGTGCCAATGATCTTTGCAGTAAATTCAAGGTGAAAATCAGACAGAAATACAGGAGGTAACTTGATGTGTTTGATCGATATGACCTTTTTTTGAGGTTGGGTTTATGTGTTAAGTCACATCTGGACTAACTCCTGATTTGGCTCCCCTCACATTGACTGAAAATCACCACCACTCAGCAGATTCACCTCGTTTGGGGTGCTGATGTCAGCCAGTCAGCACTTTAACAGTCTTGAAATTCATTCAGCTTAACTAATTAAATTCAGTTTGAAAAAAATATATATTTGCAAGAAGAGAGAGGGCATATTTGTGTATCCTATGAGAAACATCAAGTAGAAGATGAACAAAAAAACGCTGTCTATGTAGACGTGAAATTCACTTTATGTGCTACGAAGTCAATCTTGATTAGAACAATTATAAGTGAGGTATAACAAGTTTGATTGTGTGAAGTCGAGCATTAATCTGAAGCCAATTTTTCTGCAGCTGGCGGAGGCATTTTTCTTAAATTGGTGTTTGGAGTTTATAGTTTTATTTTGGAGAAAACAACGCATCAATTGCAGAATTGTTCCAACAGTTTTTACAGGACAGACATAAAAATGTTTACACACGTGCAAAAATTGGCAGGAAGGACATTAAGAGATGGAAAATGTAAAAAAAAAAAAAGAAGAAGAATGCACAAAAAGCCCACATTCTAGTTTCTGGTTGGAGATGTGCATACAAATACCGATTGGTCCAAAAGAACAGGACTAACTGAGTAATAAATGAGTTCTTTGTGCAAGTGGTATTTCTCTATTAAATCAGGAAATGAGTCCTTTAAAAGCTGGAGGAGGACAAGCTCTGGAGTGGAGGGTTCTAGTCACAGAGCTTGACATTTTGTCATCAGTCCAACATTAACCAAACCTGGGGCTGATTGAGAGTTTAGTCAGTTGAGGTAACTGACGAGTTTGTTTTCTCTCCAGGGAGTAAAACATCACCTGTTTAATATTAGTTGCCAAATCTTTAACAATTTTACTCGTCCAGACCTAAACTATGAAGCAAAGTTTGTCACATGACAACCATGTGAAGAAGTGATGTGTGCAACGAACATCTTCACACTTATCCACAGAGCATCATCTGTGTTTCAGAGATTTGTCCCTTTTTTATGAATGTGCAACACTGTCTTACCTTCCCATACGATGAAACTTCACTCTCATTCATGTTTTCAAGGAAACTTATTTTCTCCTGTGGTCAATGTCATAAATTGAAACAAAATAAAACAAAAAATAAAAACTGCTACAAAACTACTTGGTTAGCAAGTACCAGCAAGTAGCAGCAAGTAATGTTTAGGCAACAACAACAAAGTTTCTCATCTGAAAAAGTAATTACTGAAAAAAGAAAGAACGTGGTGAACTATCGCTCAGTAAATCGCCATATAGATGAATAATTGCACGTTAAGTTTGAAAGCATATATTTTCTTGCAGGAGACGGATGCATTGAATATGACTCATCCTTTTTGTAGGACTAATAGACTTTGTATTTTCTATTAATGTTGGCCATGAGTAAAGTCTGTGTTTGTAAACAGGGGGAACACAGCGATGTTGTCCAGAGTAGACCCACCAACATTTTCTTGTCATATTTTATTCAACAGTTTATCAATTTATTTTTAAATAATGTTATGAATCCTGTTAAGTGGCATAAAAGTGGTGTCAGATTTACAATAATGGGGTGAACACAGGAAGGAATGCTTTTCTGTAAAATTCAAATGCTGAAAATCTAAAGACTTTCTGTATATATTTTGGTCTACTGTTTGTCTTGTGACTGGATATTATAGTCTGCCTTCTTCTTGGGTTTATGTTGTCTGTGTGTGTGTGTGTGTGTGTGTATGTATGTATGTATGTGTGTGTGTGTGTGTGTGCGTGCGTGTGTGTGTGTGTGTGTGTGTTGAGGTAAGTTTTTTGGAGTTTCTGGAGGTCTTGATCTCTTGGTGTTGAGAACCAGTACTCTCTCTGTCAGCATTTGAATGGGGAGGAGAGGAGAAAGTGTGACTGTGTGTGTGTGTGTGTGTGTGTGTGTGGGGGGGGGGGGGGGGGGGGGGCGTGTATCGTCACCACCACTCCTAGTCGTGACTCACAGTGTACAATGGTTTTCACTCCTCTCCCGAACCCTTTATTTATTTTTAGCTGAGCAACGTTTTATATGACCAAACCGTGGGCCTGCACACAAGATGACATACACACACACACACGCACACACACACACACACACACACACACACACACACACACACACACACACACACACACACACACACACACACACTCAGGAAAACATGTGATGCACAACATACTTCCGTTCATCTACACTCCTATTTCTTTGATACTGTTTTTGTCCGTCAGTCATAGTGGTCAAATCGATTTTTTGTTTTGTTTTACACACCAAAGTTTACATTCCTCAGAAGTCACAGTGTGTGTGTGTGTGTGTGTGTGTGTGTGTGTGTGTGTGTTTGTCTGTCTGTCTGCAGTCCGTCCCTCCATCGTCTTTGCATTGTCTGCTGATAACTGAGCCTGATAATGTCGGAACAGATACAGTAGACGTTTCTTACACAGCTTTGCTGTTTGATCAACTGACTCTCATTTCAACCGTTTCAGCATGAACAGACTCAGGAGTTTGGTTACTTTGGATAAAATCTGCTGATGAATACGTTGTATTTCTGCTTAAAAGATATTTTTAAGTTGTTGTGGTCCAACATGCAAAGAGCTGAAACGAATTACATGAATTAATACGTTACGTTCAAGTGAGGAACAAACTAGAATACTGAAAAGACAAAACGTAGACTTTTTCAGATGGTAGCCGTGGATTATAGGCATCAGTGGTTTGCAGGTGATATCTATGTTAATACCAGGCTGGACTTGTTTACCTCACATTACAGACATTTAATAAAACAACGATTATGTGGGAGCTAGACAATAACATTTGACCTGCAAATCAACAAGTTAGTGCTTAGTAGGCTTTCTACGCTGTGTGCATGTTTTGTCATTAACTAGCTGAAAGATGCTCAGTTCTTTCATGATTTCAGTTGTTAGAATCAAATCATGTTAGCTTTTCTGATCTGCGCAATAAGGCAATATGAAATATGAATCTTAAACCCCCACAAAACACAAGATACAAGTTGCTGCACAGCCCAGTTCAGACTCTCCCTCGAAAATTATCAAATAAATCATTGTTTTAATGAGACTTAAAACTACGCAGATTTATTTAACAGCAAAACACTTTACTTCAATGTAAAATGCAGATAGTTAATATTCTCCAGCAGTTTTTCTGGACAGCATTTTGATCATAATGACAAGTTAAATACTGGGCTGCTGTAAACGCGCGTACTTGCGTTTCAGTTTAGTTTGGATCAGAAAACCTGCTGGTGATGAAAATGTAGCATTTCACTTTTTGGGCAAGTTATTCAACTCAAAGGCTGAAAAAATCTGTATGTTTATCCAGATGGTACATTGTTTTTATAAAAAGTTGTGCAAACAAGCCTCGTACATAAAACACATCATAAACACAGCAAGTGATGACATCACCGAATGTAAGAGCAGTTACATCAGGCCTCCTGGGAGTATAAGGTTTATAAGACTGTATCGAAACTTTTGTTGAGATTAAGAAAAAACATAAATTATCTTGACAAAAAAAAAAACACGAAACATTTCCGACCTGGTTTATTTGGCGAAACCCGTGGTTGCCGTGGTAACAACAAGCCCAGTTTAATACTTCATCGCTCTGTAAGCAGCTACTTCTACTACTATGAAATAAGAGCAACTGGTGTGTCCGTTTACAGTGCAGCCAAACCACTTCACGTATAGCTTTAATGCAGAAGTCTGTCGAAAATAAATGCCACAGCGACACGACGAGTAGTTTCTCAGCCAACAGCAGCTCCCTTGAAAAGTATCAAGCGATCCGCAGACGAAGAAATGCCAAAAAATGACCATTGTCTTGTTTTGTCAACACATTTTTTAATGAGCTGTTTTCAAATACATGTTTTGTGTGTATGTGTCACAGCAGAAGCCAACATCGTGTTTTGTTTTGTTTTAATTCCTTTAATGTGAAGCAGCTGCAGTAGAAATATTGCGTTTGCATTTAGCAGAAACAAAGATAAAATAGAAAATAAAGTAAAGTAGAAACAGCTCTGACAGGCTGTAAAGAGTGACCGTAACACTGATATCAGTTCGATAATTTCATCATTTTCTTCATATCACGCTCCATTAATTTCTTGCAAATCTCTCATGTTGTAGCCCGGTTGGCGTATATTGCGGCATTATGGGATCCCTGAAGATATGGTTCATGTGATCAAAAGTTTTTATACCAACTTCACATGTAGGGTTGGAAACAGTCTCCAAAAATTCCAAGTAAAAACAGGTGTGAGACAAGGATGTGTGATGTCAGCTTTGCTCTTCAATATTACTATTGACTGGGTAATGAGACAAACAACTGAAGACCCAAATAGAGGCATTCGATGGACACTATTTTCATCACTTGAAGATCTCGACTATGCAGATGATCTCTCTCTTCTTTCACATACTCATCGACACATGCAGGAGAAAACATCCCGCCTCAGTGATTTTGGTCAGAAGATTGGCCTGAAGATCAGCAAAAAGAAAACAGAAGTGATGACTCTGAACATTCCCAATCCCTCACCAATTCAGGTTAACGGAGAAGATCTCCCTAAAACTGACGAGTTCACATATTTGGGCAGCACTGTCAGACACGATGGGGGCACAGATAAAGACATCAAGAACCGTCTTAATAAGGCAAGGAACGCTTTCAGAGTACTGAATAACATATGGAGGTCACAGCAGTACACCATCAAGACCAAGCTTAAATTGTATCAGAGCTGTGTTTTATCCACCCTGTTGTTCGGTTCTGAATGCTGGAGAATGACACAAGAAGACCTCAACAGACTATCAACCTTCCACACCAAGAGTTTAAGACGAATACTGCACATCTTCTGGCCAAACACCATTTCAAATAAAGAACTGTATGACAAATGCCAACAAGAATGCATGGAGACCATCCTAATGAGCAGAAGATGGGGATGGATAGGACATGTGTTGAGAAAAGATCTTGCTGATATCACAAGAACAGCCTTACATTGGACACCAGAAGGGAAAAGAAAAAGAGGCCGACCAAGAAACACACGGAGAAGAACTGTGGAGAAGGAGATGCAGAGCCTAAACCACTCATGGGGCACCATCCAGCGACTCGCACCGACAGGAGTGGAAGACTTTTGTTGCTGCCCTACATGCCAAGAGGCATAAAGGGAAATGATGATGACAGCCCGGTTCAAAGGTTGCAACATGAACGGGAGACCAGACGAGTGATGAGCATCTTTATTTAAAGACTGCATTAACTAAACAAAACAAGCACGGAGAGTCAGTAATCAGGGATGTCAGCATGTGTGAAAATGTGTGAAGCAAACAGAACAAAACAAGACAGCAGCTGTGTCAGCCAAAGAAGAGAGAGATCCAAGTTCATCAGCTGACGATCAAAAACCCTGAAAGACAACGTAGAGCCAGCAAACAGGACACAGACCCCTAGTGGAAGGGAGGGGTCATCACAATAGGTAATCAGAATCCAATGCGGGAATGGCGGACTCCGCCAAGAACAAATAAAAACAACTTTATAGAGAAGTATTTACAGAATGCACATGCTGCTTTTGCAGTAACATGCAACATACAAGAAGCTGAAGTGATGCAGTCGAAGAAATGCACTATAATACTCACTCCCCCGCAAGTTGTTTAACGCAGCTTCGGTGTAAGACACAGTTAGCGTGAGTATGCGACGCATTTACCCGCAGCATTTTGGGCAACAACAGTTTGTATGATATCTTAAGGAAAGTGACTCCTCATTTTTAGTGCGTTTTCCTCCGAAAGTCCAGCAACGCGTGTCAATTTCTGCTCTTTACGAGCACACTGTCTTTTCAAATTGAACTTCCGTCTTCACATGAAACTACGTAGTTTGGTTTAGGCAACAAAACCACTTAGTTCGATTTACCAAAAGATTGTGGTTTGGTTTCAGATAACTACGGAAGTGCCGTTACTTAATAACGGAAGTTATGTGACAAATACATCGTGGTTGACTTCTCGTTTCTCACAGGGCGCAGATAAGGGTCTTCTGGTTGAAAGACCAATTTTTTGTTTGACCCATCCACCGCTCCTGCCGCCCGCTTTGTGTGTTTTTTTGCGGCCTTCATACTTCCTGGTTCAGGATTATATCGTGAGGTATCAGAACAGCCTGCGTGCGGTAGAAGTTAGTTACAAGTTAGTTTTTCCTGCACATAACTTAATTGTTTTGTTGCCTACACCTAACTTCCTGTGGAGACGGAAGTTTATTTTGAAAAGACGATGCATATACGAACAAATATTGACACGTCGTCACTAAGACGTGCAAAATTGACGCTTCAGGGGTACGAAGAGCGTCATAGTTTACAGCTAATTGACACTGACCAATCTATGTTCTTTGATGCATCGGTGTGAGAATCACTCTCGTCTGATCCATTCGTCTTCATCATCAACTTCCCTGCTTTGATATTTAAAAAATAATTTCTTGCTTTCCTTTTGTCTTTCCCCCCCAAATGTTCTTCTCCTCGTCCCTTGTCTCTTCCCCTGTCTCTAAGTTTCTGCCTCACTTGTGATTATTCTCTCTCCCCTCCTCTCTCATCTGTCTCTCCCCCTCGCTCCGTCTTTATCCTCCTCTCTCATTCACTCCGACTCTCTCAGAGCCCGAGGTGAGGATTGACTGAGGGGAAATCCTGACTGACTGAAACCCGGCTGATGAGTTCTCCTCTTCCTCCTCCTTTTCTCCACCTTGAGGACTTTTCTCTTGTCCTCTCCCTCTTCTTCGTCACTGCTTTCTCCTCCTCCTCTCCGACCTGTGCATCTGCTTCTCCCCCCTCAACCTTCCCCCCCATCATGTTGTAGGATTAAGGTACATCCACACTTCCCCTGTGGAAGGTCTCACTTAGATACACACATGTGACGTGGCTGACTAAATGTGACACACACACACACACTTTACTCTCCACCTTTAAATTACATATTTCCAGAAAGCTTCTACAGCCCTATCATTTGCTGTTTGTTTTCATAGAAACATGATAATGTTAAAAATGTGACAATCAAAAAACAAACTACAAAAAAGAGACATGAAGACAGAAGAATAAATGTTTTAAATGTGTTACAACTTTTCTGGAGATTGGACATCATCAACCAGAGGACATGTTCCCAAAATGTTGTTAACTCTGCTTCTAGATAAGACATGGGTACTTTCATCGCAAGTCAAATTGACAGAACAGTGGATCAACAGTGTTGATGTAGCAGGTTACTAAACTTCAAGGGTTGAATCGAGATACATTTTGAGGACATAAAATGTTTTATCTGATAAATTCCCGGAGCTCTTGTTTTGAAAACATGAAACGTAGATTTTAATGGTGTGGAAAGGACTCGCATTTTCTTTATTTGACTGTTGGTTATTCTGTTTTGTTGTTGTTCTCTAAAATGTAATACAGTAAAAAGTACAATGTTTACCTCTGAGATGTAGTGGAGTAAAAAGTACAATGTTTACCTCTGAGATGTAGTGGAGTAAAAAGTACAACGTTTACCTCTGAGATGTAGTGGAGTAAAAAGTACAACGTTTACCTCTGAGATGTAGTGGAGTAAAAAGTACAACGTTTACCTCTGAGATGTAGTGGACTAGTGTTTTGTGGCAGATTGCAAACCAGCTTTATACCGCCGTCCAATCCAAAGACGAGGAGTGTAAACAATTAAATTGAGTGATGCAATGGTGACTGGGTCCGCCACACTGTCAGAAAGTTGACATTGATTTGCACTCATGGAACTTTGTTTAAAGAAATAGAGTTGTCAGTTTTTTTTAATACTTTTAGAGAAAAAAGCCTATTACAAATTAATGCCAAATTGTATTTCCTAGTAAAGTGAGCTAATCTCCTCTTCAGCCTGTTTCAGTCACAAACATCAGCAACATATTTTACTGCAGCAGATAATGTGATTGAACTCTTTGCGCTGAAAAAGCAGGTTGAGCTTTGTTGATGGTTCCGATCTCAATGCTTCTTGGTTCACAGAGTTCAACGCCCACGTAAGCTCAATTCACTCTGAGTCCATGTCCTGTTGCTGCCCTAATAAACGCTGTAAGGTTCTATCATCGTGTCACACTAATGGAAGAGAAGAAGATATGCAAAATGTTTCACCACCTCCAGCAGCATGTTCAACGTTCTTTGACATTATTGGAGAATTCATTGATTTCTTACAGTGGGTGCAAACGGGTTTTGAAGCCAAAATAATAATAAAAAATATATTTTCAAAAACAAGGCAGTATTTAGTACATGTACATGGAATTATAGACTTGATAATATGTACGGTACATTTTTCATTTTCATATAATGTGTCACGTTTCTTTTTCTTCTTTGTTTTCATAGGACCTATAGCGTCTGCAGCTCCACAGCACTGAAGCAACGACAACACGCGGCGGTTTGTGTTTTCTGACCTCGACTGCAGGTATGACGACAATAAAGCTACACGTACGACAGATAATAAGAGAATGTTTTCCACGCAGTCGCTTAATCAATGGCACAATAGCAATAAGTGTGCCAGAGAGTTTTTTTGCCCTCTCGTTCACATGTTAAGGGACCTCTTTACCAGCCATTGTCAGTTGCTGGCTACCTGTTATTTACGGTACTTTGACCGTTTCTTTTCTCCACCCACATTAAACGAAGACCCGCCCTACTGTGCCTCTGATTGGCTTATTGCCTTGTTTGCAGAATTTGCAGATGAACAAGATTGGTCAAAGGTTGGTAGGGTAATAGGGAAACATTTTTTAAATCATTTTTTTGATGTTGATATGCACGTTGCTTATACGAATGAAAAAATAAATTACATATCCGTTGGAGATTTTATTCATATCAAAAAGGTTGCCGACCCCTGATCTATAGTTACAAACTAAGTGGAGACACTTTGGTTGTAGAAAATGTCCCCTCCATGAATTTTTGTTTTAAAAGTTTATGTTACTCATCACAGAAGCATGATGATCTCCCACAGATGATAAAATGATAGTATCATTGAACAACACGTTGTTTTCTGTCAGCTTTTTCTAACTAGCATCAGTATTCAAAATACTACAGTACCCATGAGCCTCATTAGTAGTTGCTGTGGAGACGATGCCATGAAGAAGGCATGAATGAGAGTTATATTCAAAATGTATCTTGACGGATTGATACAAAATTGATTGTGAATCTTTGAAAATGAATAGATTTAAACTGATGATTTTACAGGATTAATTAGTCTCAGTGTTTTTTTGCTGCAGTGCTCATTGGGAGACATTGTATATCTCACCTACATCTCATCTCTTGTCTGCTTTGACTTGTTATCAATGAATCTGATGTTTTCAATGGAGTTGCTCCTTGTTTCTACTTACTGTTCAACCAGGAGAGTTTCATAGGCAACCACGAGTTAGAAGCTTAAATGACAAGTCACCAAATATTGTTTATCCCAAAAAACGAACCACATTTTTACATCGAGGACACTGGACACTTGATGTACAAATGTTTATTTGAACACACCAAAGTACAAATGAAAAAGAGCCACTTAGTTGACAGAGGCAGTTGCTTTTTATGATCACCATGAACTGTTGGTTTATCAGCTTAAAGAACAGACAACATTAGTCTTTTCTTTTTTTTAACCATGACCACAATCTTTTAATCGTTTGTACCGAACCAAACCTGAAAGGCATAATTCAACATTTTGCAAAGGAGTCAGACAGGAAGATCCATACCATTCTCAAAACCCCCCTACTGCTCTTATATCTTTCTACAGCTGGCAGTCAGTTAGCTTAGCATAGCACAAAGACTGGAAACCATCCAAAGGTGACAAACACTTCAAGCACTAACTGAGACTCTTCCTTCAACTAAATGTCAATCATGTAGCGTCTGTAGTTGAATTCTTCTCGTGTTTATGGTTTCATGTAAAAGGTAAAAAGACCAAATGAAGCCCACAGACACTGACCTCAAAACTATTATCTCCGTTCAGAATATTCCTGATTGAGGCTTTAATATTTGCTTCCTTTGTATGATAATAACTTTGAGAATCATCAACAGTGGATACAGTTATTTGAACTGTTTCATATCTTTGTGGTGAAAGACGGAAGGATATAACAACTAATTAGACAATTGGCAGCTTTAATATCTGATTCAGAATCAGGAGCTGATTCTTATTTTTTCACGCAAAAGTCGATATTTTACAGCGAAGCATGGAAACAGGCGTACCTGTTATTTTGCTGAGCTCTGCACCAAAATATGAAGCGGCATGGTGTGGTGTGGTGTGGTGGGGTTACATTTCCGGACGGAAGTGTAGTGCAGTGCGTGTGTGTGTGCGTGTGTGTGTGTGTGAGTGAGTGTGTGTGTGTGAGTGAGTGTGTGTGTGTGTATGTGTGCGCTATACCGGAGGGCAAAATGCCATGTCAGTTTGGATCGCAGGTTCCTGTTCTCTGCCAGGATGTCCTGACGCAGACTCCACCCTTATGACAAGCATCTCTCCATACTTTTAGCCCAGATGTAATGTATATATTGACTTTGAATCTCACCCATATACTTGGTATTTCACCGCTAACCGACACACACACACACACACACACACACACACGTTTTAGGTGTACGGGTCAAAAGAAAGCAGCTGGCTCGCCCCATAGGTGGTGTTGGAATGTTGGAAAATGATTCAGTGGAAAGCAGGGAAGGGAAGGTTTGGTAAGTGGTAAGTAACTCTGTGACCCCTGACGCAGAAAACACACACACACACACACACACACACACACACACACACACACACACACTTATACCCAGAGATTAAAACACACACAGCAGTGTGTGTCTCCGGACGTCATCAGTGGTGTGAGAGCTGCCTCTGTGGCTCTGTAGACGTAGGTGAGTAAAGCATCACAGCAGCCCATTTCATTCAGACACACTTTCAAATATAAATAGACAATAGTCTAATTCACATTCATCATACTTGCGCGCACACACACACACACGTCAGATGGTTGAATGTATTTTCTGGGATATATTTGTCGTACTATAAACTATGAAGAAAAACTGAAACTGTTTATACGTTACACCTTCAATTATTTTAATGAATTTATAGTTATTCTTTTTAAATATTCAACAAGAGCCTTTCATGAACAAGTTGAACTCTGTTCCTCACTTTGTCTTAAGTGTAAATGGACACACACACATACACACATATACAAAAAAAACATACGGTGACATGCGCACACTCACACAATCTCACAAGCAACCGTCAGGAATACACAATTTCACAACTAAAATCTCACTCGTATGCTGACGCACTCCTGTTCACACTTTCTGACTCACACACACTTTTTTTTCTTTATCTTTCTGCACTGACTGAAACACACACGCACACACACACACACACACACACACACACACACACACACACACACACACACACACACACACACACACACACACACACACACACACAGTGCAGTTATTAATAAGTCTTGTTCAAATTTTCCCCAAACATGTTTTCATCATTTATTTGCCTTTTTCCACCCCACTTGTATTTTTAGATAAATAATATTTATGAACGCAAACATTTATCATTTATCATTTATTAGTCTAAATAACAAACTGGAGTTAACCTGCAATGTTTTACTAAACATCTACTTCAACAACCAGAATTAACACTTTTTTAGATGCGATAAACATTTTCCATTGAGGAATTTCATTGTGCTCTTTAACATTTTGATAAATTCTTGTGAAGCTCATTTAAAGTTATTATTAATCACTATTTAATTTGTCATTTGGTGTTCATGTGTTGAGGTTATTTATAGAACATCGGACTCTGAAACTGGTGTCAACACCCCAAATATAAAGAGTGGAATTTTCTTTTAGGACGCAAAATACAATGAAAAATCATATTATGAAAACCCCGAATCAGTGTGCCTTTTTCGAAGCTCCTTCATTTTTATAGTGTGTGCATAATAAAATACAATATATATTAATATGTACAGTATGTAAGACAGATATGTTCTTCTGCGGAGAGCAAAGACAGTTTTAATCTAACAGGTTCTGCTTTCTACTTTTAGAAAACACAATTAAAAGTTTAATCGAGCCAAATTAATTTGTGTACAAAACAGTTTTCCTCGTGTATCAGGCACCACATGAAAACATTCGTGTTGTTGTTACTTCTGAAGTATAATGTTTAGAATGATTCACAGTCGTGTCTCCACAACTGAAGCCCACAGATTAAAGGCAAAGTGTGTCAAGTCTGATCCGGGCCTGAAATACACGTGCAGTGATTCAAACGCCACTCATTTTAATAATGTGATTATTTTTCTGTCTCAAGTTCCTCACAGAAACTTTAACCCAGTAACACATTAAAAAGAACATAAAACGATGTAAACATTTAAAAAAGAAACATTAAAAAGTCATAATTAACCTCCAACATTTTCAAACATCCACTTAACTTGAATGTTTTGTCCTCAGTCCGAGTTGTTTTGAAGTGTTGAACCTTTTTCTGACGTTCAGTACGAGCTGGAAGTCTGAACATGATGAAGAATGAAATTAATCGGTTACATTGATGTTTTATTTTGTGACGGTTGCGCTGCGTGTGGCAGCAGTACATCAGACAAACTACACAGTCAGTCATATCTGCTGCTGCTGATACACTGAATATTTAATAACACATCTCTCCTCCCTCCTTCAAGTTATCTCTTGATTGTTTCAGGTTGATTTTCTCACTTCTTCGCCCTCTTAGTTTCTCTGACGGTCCAGTCACCAGCGTCCAGATGAGAGGAGATCTGAGTGGCCTGCAACATAAAGGCTGCGCTACCTTTTTGGTCGAGGTTGTTGCAAACACGGTCTTTTGTTAAATACTTTTATTTATAGAGATATTTTGCCAAAAAGATGCAAGAGTCAAAGATTAGAGAAGATAAGACATCAAAGAATAGTAGTTTTTGTAGCAAAGATGCAAATACAACGTTATCTATCGTAAAGTTATGAAGGAAACTAAAAGAGTTTAAAAAAAGAAGAAAATACCCATTGTGTCCTCGCCAAGTCTATATGCCCTTATCCACTTCTCCAGAGAGAGAGAAAGAAGACTTTAAGTGGCCAGTTATCCCCTTAAGTTACGTCAAACACTCACTGTTATTTGTCAGCTATTTAACAGAAAAGTTCAAAAGGCGTTGACAGACTAAGTTTGTATAATTCTGTCTTCTTGAAGTCACAGCGAAATGGCAGTTAGAGCATCTTTAGTTTCAGTATTGTGATGAACTGTTTACCTCCACACACACACACACACACACACACCTCTCTGTGTGTTAGAGCAGGTTCCATGAATAGATTAGACAACAGCCACAGTCTAAGTGTGGTGATCTATATGTTGGGCCAGTCACCCCGTGTCACATATGATTGAATACATGTATGTAACCGCCCCGTCCGGAAGAACAAAAGAGCGATTTTGATGTTAAAACACTCAAACGAGAGATAAATGAAGGACACAGGATTAGAGTTATTCATCTATTTTCAACATTTAGAGTTTTGGTTTTACTGTGTGAATCGTGGAGAGAGTAAGTGAATTAAGAGAATATTTTACTTTCACTTGAAATGTACGCTGCTGTCAAACACACACTGGAGGTTAAACTCTCACTGTATTTTTGTGTGTGTGTGTGTGTTTTTGTCAGCTAATTGAGACACACCTTTTTGCTTTTTTTTTAAGACACATTAAGGTCACATGTACATTTTTACTCCAGAAGCAGTTGAATGGGAAAATACAGTTTGCTCAACTGTTTATTTTGGGGTGTTTTAATCCTTTTATTCTCTTTCCTTGACATATGTTTGTTTTCTGTTTCATAGAACAACGAGGAAGCTGAAATTGATTATACAGACAGAAAAACATGTATTTCAAACTTGTTCAATACATCGTTTCAGTTAGAAATATAAAAAGTAAATATCAGTCAGTCATGTCTTTCTACATCATCATGACAAGTGACATTTTGTACAGTTACACATTTAAAGTGTTTGCATCTCTGGAGAGTTCAAAATGTACTAAAACATAAGGAAGTATCATATATGGACAGGTGCATTAAGATGATTTCCACATGCATCTAAACGGTTTTACTGCTGAAGATATCCTTCGAAGAAGAAAACAGTGAGAAATACAGATAAAAGTAAAAGCAAAATTCAACCAACAATCTTTTTTAGGAATCACTGTGTGTTTATCATGACCAAACTGGAACAAACTGATTTTTGTTTTCTTACTCATTTTCATTCATCTTTCCATATTTTCGCTTTTGAGCATCTTTAGAAAACAGCACATCAGTTCGTGTGAGGAAGGAAAAGAGGAAACATATCAACAGCACTCAGATATTTCAGGAAATGATCTTCATCAGTGTTTTTTGTTGTTTTACAGCTTGATAACTGTGCTTTTTTAGTTTTACACAATCAGTTCTGAAATAGTATCAGAAGCAAAAAGCCTCTCCCTAGTTTCTGCATGAACTGATGTTAATAATACTGCCTCGGACAGAGTGTGTGTCATCCCAACGCCACACACACACACATGTGATGACACACACTCTGTTAGGGAAGATGATAGATAGATAGAAAAGATGTGAAGACATTTACACCAGACTGTGTTGATAAAATCATATGTTTAATATCAGTGGAGCTTTTGTTAGCTTTTATTATACAGTTAATTGAATAATCCACAAAAACAATGTCTGCAGAGTTTCTTACTTTTCAACATGTAACAACATATTTGCAACTTGAAATACACTTTAATATATGATAGCACATTTTAGTTGGATTCCAAAACAGCAAACAAAATCTTTTTTAAAAATGTCAGCATGTGTGTGTGTCAAGATCACTGGAAAAGCAGTATAATTCACTGTGTTTCATCAAATATATACCGTTAATTTATTTTGATACATATTGTCTTAAGTGAGTGATAAATTAGACTTTATTTTAACTCGCTGGTTCATTTATGATCCATCAGTAATAACAGAGTCATGATCAGTTCTGTCTTTCACAGTCCAAACATGTGTAATAGTGATGATGTGTAACAGAAATTTAGGATTAATCTGCAATAATCTGCATTTATGATATTAGTCAGATGCATTTACACACAGCTGTGTAACCAAACTTAACAAATGTGGGGGTTAAATAGTGGATGTGTATGTATTTGTGTGTTTCAACTAATTGAGACCAACACAGTATCACGGCAGTTTGTGAATGAACACATAAAGGCAATAAAAGTCTGTAGACTTCTTAAAAACCTTTTTAAAGACACATTTTCAAAGTCAAGTCTACATTTGTACTCTATAAGTAGTTCAATTTGAAAGGAAAATGTTTGCTGAAAGGTTTATTTTCGGGTGTTTTAACCTTTTCTGGCCTGTTAGTGTGTTTGAAAAAACAAAAGAGCGAAGATCAGGGAGGAAGCTGTGATCATTCCACAGTAAAAGAGTTGTGGTCAGTCCAAACTTACTATAATGTCGGAGATGCACAGCAGCATTTTAAAATGATTCTCTCGTTTGCTGCTCGGATTAGAGTCCGATGCATGGAGACAAAAATAAATGCTGTAACCAAAGACTTACAAAAGACTTAAAATCGATGTGTCTGCATACAGGTGGGATCACTCAATCAGCTGCTTTGTCAAATATGATTATAATAACAATCACAACACGTGTATCTTTGCAGCCGTCGTAAATGAAAGTTCACCTGAAAGATCATAAAGATGGTGAATAGCTCTGAGACAGGAACAAGGAAAGAGTCACACATGGAGTGTCTGAGGACGGAGTTGTGCAGATACAAAGCGCCTTTCAACACATATGTGACTTGTGATACTGGGCTTTACAAATATAACTTCCTTTGACTGAATACACTACTTTATACTATAAAAGAGTACAAATTAAAAGCAAATAAGGAAAATATAGAAATCATTTCAATGAATTCCCTTTTTTCAATCCATCTATTGAATTCAACATGTCATTCAGTTCATTCAGAGACAAAATAAACAAAACAAAAATAACTTTTGATCAGACTTTTGCTCAACAACAATCTTACTCCGGCTCAAACTGTCTGCATGTCCGGTCCTGCCGTCCTCCTCCCGAGCTGCAGCTGTGCGGTCGGCATTCTTTCTCCAACTCTCATTTTGAATGGCTGCGGCTAAATTGATACGGTAAACAATTTTAATGGACTGTCGTGCGCGTGTGTGTTTGAATGATACAGAGAGAGAGCCTGAATGTCGTTATGTGTGTTTAAGGGTTCATGCACTTATAATCTTCTGGATGTGTGTGTGTGTGTTGGGGGGGGGGGGGGTGCTTCTGTGCAGATATGGCCAGATGTTTTTCTTGCTTTTACAAACAACGTTTGTCCGTCTGTTACATCAACAGGGTTATTGTTGGACACACCTTACATCGCCGAGATGCTGCAGATTGATGGGAAGTCAAACGTTTACAGATAAAAAAATACTCTCACGTGATTCTTAATTGGATGATGATAATTTCTCTTGTCTCTTTTTAATTGTCTCACCACCTTAAGTAGCAAGTCGATTCAGTTGATGTTCATATATAACTGGTGTTAAATTGATTTTTTTAAAGCTTTACAAATACTTTAATTTGAGAGAAAACTGTATTTTACTTGATACATTTTCAGAGTGGGTGCTGTGACTGTTTCACATTAAATGCTTCAAACTTGCCCAATTGTGTGAAAAATAAAGACAACTTAAAAATTGAATCTGTCAGCTAGAGACAAATCTTTGCCCCTATGGTCAGTATTTGAGGATTGAAGCTGCTGATTGATTTGATTGAATACTTTTAAATGAAATTGTTTTGATGCCAAAAAAATGTAATTTATCAGTGTCTCCCACATTATGTTTATTCAGTCATTCAACAGCAGCAGTTTCACCGTCACAAAATCTCACTGAAGACATTTTTAGAAGTTTCTTTGACAAAGATCATGTCCAAACCTTCATCATAGCTACCAGAGAAGACTTTCACTGGCAGAGTCCTTACCTGCTGAACTAAATCAGTTTACATTAAAGGCAAACTTGCATTTGAATAATTTTAAGAGTGTACAAACAAAATAGATTTTTTTAAGTGTTACAACTTTGAGAAAGTCAAATCTTTCTTCAACAAACATGAAAACAAAGAAAGGAAAAGTAAAACTCATCTAATAATACCACATTTTAAATATTATTTCACAACTGTTGTGAAAAAGAGGCAGTTCTAAATGCCCACTGATCATCTTTATTTGATTATAATACTTTTCTTATGCACCAAAAAAATATTGTTCTTCACAATAATCCTTAAAAAAAAGAGTGAAAACCGCAGGTTAAGTCGGACAAAAGCTACAAATGCAGGTGAAATCAGATTCTCTGTGTTTTATTCTGACCTCCCTGATGTTTATTCAAACATGTATAAGTTATCCTTCAAGATGCAGGTCGGCCATTTTGTTGTGAGCACTCATTGGGTCTGCAGTCATGCATGTGAGTTCTTCTGATGAGGAATAGCCGAAGCATCGTGTCATTAGCGCAGACGTTTACGTACATGTGTTTTTTCTCCGTGTAGGAGTTTTCTTTAAGGCTAAACGGGTTGCTAAAGGCTTCCTTTCACGAGCAGTGCAGCCTCAGTGAAGCCTCCTCATGTCAGACATAAAATGGCTGAGTGTGCAGCTGAAGGCACAGAGCAGCACTCAGAGAGCTGGTGCTGAAGGGGGTTGATGTCAAACTCTTTTTATAATGAAAATGGATTGCTTTTTAGACAATTCTTGCAGCAAAAGAGGAGAATTAGACTGAGAGAATTATCCAAATTTGTTTTTGTAATATGTCATCTCTGTTGGCATTTCTTTTATCGAGGTAATGCAATTATGTTTAGCACATTCGACGACACGTAAACTCAGTGTGCTTTAAGGTAAAACTCACAGAGCAGCAAGGACCATGTATGCAGGAGAGTGAGATGAATGAAATACAAGAAAACGCTGAAGAACAAAAACACCAACCAATCTGAAAAATGTGGGACTAATGTAAGATAAATTAAATTAAAGTTTTATAAGAAAATTTCACAATTTGATGCTTAAAATCTGAATTTAGTCAAAAAGTAAGCGTGTACAAGGAATTAGTGTTGGGGCAGGCGTCAAGAACCGCAAGATAAAGAAGAAGATGATTAGAAAGCTTGAGTGAGTGAGTGAGTGAGTGAGTGAGTGAGTGAGTGAGTGAGTGAGTGAGTGTGTGAGAATCTCAGCATAACGTTGCAGCACATGAAGAACCCGTCTTGCCATTAAAGGGGAACTGTGAGCCGTCTGTCCTGTGGACCGGAGGGGTTGAGAAAAGCAGGACACCAGCGGTTTGTGTACCGCCCCAAAAGCAGTCGTACCCCACTTACCTGCGCTCGCACAGACTGTTATTCTAATAATTGCAGCTCTCTTTATTTGTTTTGTCTTTGTAGGACTTAAAAGATGATTGTGAGAGGAAAGAGAGGGGGAACTAAGACAGCCGATGAAGCAGAAAGGAACAATGAAGGACCGGCAGGGAGGGAGGAGGCAGCGGGTCGGGCGGCAAGAGAGCTTGGATCAAAGGACACCCTGGACCAACCGGTTTGAGTGGGACACACCCGGCCCCCCCCCCCCCCCCCCGCAAGTAAGAATGTGTCCAATCCCCTTTGAAAATAAGCTGAATCATTTCAGATGAAAACAAAATGGTATGCATACAGAACATTTCTAAACTTTTTTTTACTGCGAAATCAAGAACTTACTGTATGTGAAAACTAGAACGCAAAAAGTAGAATAGAATTGACTTTAAATTGAAAATTGAAAAAAATAGACGAACTTAAATTGGGGCTAATATGCTCGAAAAAGTAGAATAGATGCAAAAAAAAAAAACGGAAAGGTGGAGCAAAGAAAAGGGAAGGACGGGTCAAGTTACAACAAGCAGAGTTCAGAGGCAAATTAATCGTTTCAGATGTTCAAGCTCGTGTCCTTGAATGCAGAAAGTGTTTGCTCCAGCTGGGCTTAAAAGCACACCTGCTCGTACCCGTTTTAAAAAGAAAAAAACACCATTCAACCATTCAGCTGCAACTCGAAAGCAGCCGAATAAGTGAGTTTTATGAATCGCCACGGCCACAAATTAAACGATGCAAGTTGATGAATTCCCATTTCAGTCGTAGAGTGTTTTAGGAAGAGGAGCGTTGGGCGCAAACAGCACACCTGACGTGACAGTAGGTGACAATAATGGCAGATTCTGGAGCAGTGTTTGACATTTTGATCACAGAAATAGCTGGATCCAGAGATTTTGTTCGATCATAATATACTGGTTGTATATATATTATCACATCAGGCCGCAGGAAACCACTAGAGGACCTTCAGGGGACTCTCCCTAACCCTCCTGAGATGGGGAATAGTTTTGTTTCCTAAACATTAAATCCGAGGTCTGTTTTCCTGAACAACAACTAAGGCCTTGTCCTGGGGTTCCTGCATCTCTGTTGTGGCGTTAGCACATAAAAACCAACAGAAAGACCTAGTTCTTACAGACGTAAACAATGTAAACGTCAGCTTTGTAAATCCTCACCCTCAATCTTAATTATTATCCCCTAAAAATATGTTAGTGTGTCTTAACAAGAGTTTGTCTGATTGGGTTATTTTGAGTCAGTCCCAGTCAGGATTAAATCTGCTGATCGCTTACACTCAGGTGGCACTTTATTCGGTACATCTCACTAAAAATGAAGCCGTCGAATACAAAAGTCCTGCAATAAATCTGATCCTCACGAAGGTTATAATGTTTGTGTTGAAACAGTTTTAAACATTTAACTTTATGAGCCTTTTCGAGCCTTTCGATGATACTTAGCCTACCATCATTAATACAAACGGGGTGGACAAAATAATAGAAACACCTGCCAGTATCTCAAACTGTTTAAAAAAAGCTTAACATCATAACCTTCATGGAGGTAAGGTGTATTTTAGGTCTGCGTTCATTTTAGCCAAAGAAACTGGCGGCTGAGTGTATATTGAGTACACTTAAAAGTGATTATTCTGATAGCAAAGAAAGTCGAATATTCATTCCCCTGCCCCTCCATGCTCATTCAGTCGTTCACAAGTCATTCAGTCACAAGAGTGTTACTGACCGTCTCTGTGAATGCTTGAGAGAGAGCGAGCGAGAGAGAGAGCGAGCGAGAGAGTATGTCGGTCTGATTCTGTTTTTGAGCATCTATGCATATGTGAAATATTGGTGTGTTTGTTCGAGGGGTTTGGTTTGGTATTCATTTTATTAAGTCTGAAATATGAATGTAGATGCAAAGACTTACAGGGTAAATGCTGAGTGTGTGACACACACACACATACGTACATACACACACGTGATTCCTGTGAGTTGCATTTGGATAAAGTATGAATTAAATTGGTATTAAAAATCTTTGTAAAAGTAAAGAAATTCACAGAAACTGACGCACGCACGTCTGCCAAGAGTCACACACACTTAAAACGGCTGGAAATGTGTGTGTCCTATTTATCATCCTTAATAGGTCAAATTGAGAGACAATTATTGAAACATAACTACATATTAAAACATACATAAAATGATTGTATTTTAAGATATTATATTTGATGAATGAACTGTGTTATACTATGTGTAATGTCTAGTTTTAATTCTAACATACAAAACTGAGACGCTTAAATGTAAAACCTGATGAAAACATTTACCCTGCATGCTTATTGACTAATGCAGAATAACCCCCAATCATTATATTTCAAGTAATTCATCATGTTCATTTCAACGTGGATTTAGATTTATATTTGAGATTATTTTTGATGAATTTACAGTTTGTGTAATTTGAATGTTTGTTTTTTTAACCGAGTTATCTTCAAACTGTGATTCAAACTGTTCATATTGAAGATGTGCTGCACAGAGAGGGACGCTTGCGTGTTACATGTGGCGCAGCGTGTGTGTGAGAGTGTTTGAATAGACATATACACATCTGTTTGTCTCCGTGTTTCTCTGACAAGTGTATTAGTCTCATACATGCACAATTGAGAGGTGTGTGTGTGTGTGTGTGTGTGTGTGTGTGTGTGTGTTGGACTTAAACATACATCTTGATCCCTTTAAATTTTTCAAAATGAAGGCAAGACTTTGATCTGAGACATGAAGAAAAGTAAAATGTTGAAGTCTTGTTCTGTTAAATTCTTTAATTTGTGAGAGAGGGTGTGTGTGTGTGTGTGTGTGTGTGTGTTTGCCCCTCTGTTTCTACAGTAGCGTATTATTAGAGTGTGTGTTTTCCCTTGCGAGTGTGTGCGTGTCATAGCAGGTTCACTGTATGGCGACACGGTGAGCGTTGTGTAATGTCTCTTTCTGTTTCTTGCAGGATGAACAGGTGAAAAGGACGACGTGACAGCACTCACTAAGGTAAAACTGGACAAATATGTTTCATGTTTTATGTCACACAAAAATGAATCACAGCAAACAACATACACTTTGTCAGACAGCATGCATACACACACACTTAATTACTGAAAAACTGTAAAATATTATTGAAACCACAGCTGATGTGAAAATATATCCATTGAGACTTGTTAGAGATCCACTGAAGGACCGATCTTTTGAATTCCAACACATACGGACATTTCTCAGCTCCCAGTTTATTAAAATGTATTTTGAAGCTGCCATTGTGTTAAAATTGAGAGTTTTTAAGGCTGAAAATGTGTCAAATAAAAACACATATTTTGCTGGAATTGTGTCAAATCGACTTGATATTTGCTTTCATGCCTCAGTCATTTCTGAGATGCTACAGACATGAAAATATGAAATAAGAGGTTCAACTGGACTGTTTTTTTAACAGCACTGCTCTGTTTTTTTCCAGTTCTCTGTAGCCTCAGATGCAGCTGCTGAAATGTCGCTGTGGTCATCAGATGAAACAGGACTATAGGTATGTATGAAAAAGAAATGTAACGTTGAAAGCGTCTGTATAATATTGTTGAGGAGATGCACTGAAGCGGTGTTGCTTGTCAGATACTTTAAAGGCTTTTGAATATGACTCACTGGGCAGAAATGTGTGCACGGAGCTGTCGTTGTTTAAAGTTAAGTTAAGAGTACTGTGGCATTATTTGGTGGTTTACTACTATGACTACTACTACCTTTTCGTGTTGATGTTGCCACTATCACAGTTTTTGGAAGAGTAAAAAATGAATTGTGTGTTGCGTGAGTGTGGCTTCTATTGAAAAGTTATCTTTAAGCTGTTACAAGCACGTGGTGTCACAGTAAACTGTGAATATCATCAGTTAAACGGGTCACTGTAGGGTGGACAGTTGTGTGTGAACGACAGGACAGGGGGGGGATTGCTGGTCTCTCACGTGTGTGTTTGACTCCTGTGCAAATGTGTAAAACTCCATGTGCAGGGCAGAAGTCTGCCATTTCAATTTGAGAAGCTTTAGCAGTGTTTTGTGTGGTTTTGTGTGTGTCGCTGTCCACCTCTGCGGTGCTGAAATGTGTGTTTCAGCACTGCAGTGGTAGACAGCGACACACAAAAGGCAGATAATTAAAACTAGTTAGTTCGCTGTCCTGTAAACTCTGGAAATACCTGTGTTTAAACTACAATATTGCCAACAAAACTTAAGCGTGTATTAACGTAATTTATATTTTGAAAAGTGGTTGAAATCAGTGATGATAGTTGGGGTGTTTTTTTAATTAATTCATTTTTATCAGTTTGAGAAATTATCTGAGAGGAAACATTAGTCCGAAACGCTGTGCTGGTGTGACTCTTTTTATATCTTTAAATTGTTGGTGCTCAGCTAAAAAATCTTTGCTTAATGATTAGTAGAATTAAAGAAATATAAGATATAATTTTGGATTAATGTGTGGACAGAGAAGATGCCAGGGACGCTATTGGGTGGAGTAACTGATAGTCGCAGTGTCAAAGTGGACTGTTTTGCGTGTGTGTGTGTGTGTGTGTGTGTGTGTGTGTGTGTAAACATGGGGTTAGTGTTGACTCTGACAAGGTGAGAGAAACAGCGTGTGTGTGTGTTGAGAGGATGGGGTAGGGGGGGCAGAAACTTCGATGGGAGAAAGGCTTTGTGTTGCAGGATTTAAGGGAGGAGGTGTGTGTGTGCTTGGGACTATCGATACTAGGAGGGGTAAATAAAGCAAAAAAAACCTGAAAGAGAAAAGTAGAGGCTGGAATTTGTTGTATCGTTGTGGCATAAAATAAAATAAATGGACAGAAAAGTATTATTTATTTGTTTTGCTTGTGTACTTGATATTGAAAGATCCCTTACAAAATGCAACATTGTTTCAGAGGCGGTGGACCCGCTGAAATACACTTTCTCTGTGATGTGCTTTGCGTGTTTAAAGTCGTGCAGATTACACAGACACGTACAGATTTTCACAGGGAATTGTCAAGCACTTAATCCGCATGTTCTCTTGTTTTCAGCTGTGAGGACACGACCGAGACATGAAGGTCTACTCTCAAAACGTCCGAAGTGTGTGCGTGTGTGTGTGTGCGTGTGTGTGTGTGTGAAGTTTGGTAGAATTCATCAGTTTAAAGCCATCTTTCAGACATTTTGATAGCTGTGTTACACAACACTCATATGTATGTGCTGTTTTTTAATAGGAAACGTGCTGGCAAATATTTGTATGCAAAAGATATTAGAGCCTCCAAGTTGATAAACGTTTACTAAATTGGACATTAATGTATAATATTGTGCAACTATGCCAGAATGTATAAGTATTTTTTTTTGTGACATATGACATTTTTGTAAATATATAGTTTTACTCTGCAGACTGCGAATTGAAATTGTTACACAACTTGCTGCTCCTTCCTCTCGCTGTCACGTTGACTTCGATCCCTCCACTTGTGTCAAAGAATGCAAGCAGCTGCACGACGGCCGTCGGCGCGTGGACACATTTGTATACTCTCGTCCCTCTGCTGAGTACATGGCAGGCTTTGCTTTGTGCCACAGAGCATCCGTGTGTCCGAATTTTATGTTTATTTTCTGTGTGCGCGTGTGTGTGTGTGAGAGAGACTGATAAGAGAGGGAGACATGGAGTATGGCGGCAGAGGAGGGGGTGAGTTGGAGACCTAAAGGAAAAGGAAGTGCTGTTGCAAATCGCCTTTCTGTGTCGGAGTGCGGAACAGAGGGCTCGTACTGCTGAGGAGAAAAGTCGTGACAGCCGGTTGTGCTGAAACATCCAGCGTTCATGTACATGCAGATGTTAAAACGTTGATTAAAGCGATGGAAAAAAAATTCCCATGCCTGTCTGACTGTTTATGTAACACACACACACATCACATTTCATCTCCCCTTCGGATGGGGGATACTCTCGCGAGAGTAAAAAAAAAAGAAAATAAGCGAAAGTTGGACTGGGGATTGTAGTTTTTCCTGTTTGGGGAGCCTGCACCTGCCTATGTTGCAACAGAGGTGAGTGTGGAAGTAGTTATCTGGCGAAAGACGGGCGGATATGTGCGCTAAGATGCCTCACTGAACCTGCTTCCACATTTTTTAGTGGTTATCAGCAGTATGATGCAGGCGGAATACCTAAAATAGACGAGTGACTCATGTCTAGGTGGGAGCAAGCTGACCTCACAGACTGGCACCACTTTAGCCAATAAACTGCCTCCCAGTGCCCTCCGAGGGGCGGGAGAAGCAGCACATATTTCACCAATGAGAGCATTCTTTCATTCATAAAGCGGTGTGGGCAGTTTTTTATTTTTTCCGAAAGCGTGGGTTTGGAGGGTTTCATAATCCTGACTGAAACCGACAAACCCTGCTCCGGTGAGAGCCAATGGCAGACTCCGGATGGGAGCTGCCGTAATGTTTGCCCAATCGCTCCTCGTCCCGGTCTCCCTTTGACCCACCCTGCTTCACAGAGAAAATCGAATGAATGGGGGAAGCTCTGGGCGATGATCGACGCGCAAATGCATCCAACCGGCGGGGCGGATCAACTGAGGGACGTCTACTGCAGCCAGTGAGGAGCAGAGGAGGGCGGGGCGGAGTAAGGGGGGTGGGCGGTGCACTTTAAATCAGGCTAGACAAGTGTTGGGGGAGTTGGGGGAGTGTGCGCGCGTGTGTGTGATGCTACAACCTCCTTATAAAGGGACTCTCTCTCACGTTGTGGCTTGGAAATTAGAGCACATTCCCTAAAATTGAGGTCTCCACATACACACACACACTCACAGTTTCGCACACGCCGAGTCGCCGAGAGCCGCAACCATGAACTGGATGAACGTTGAGGAGACGCTCCGCAGGGCCGAGGCGCCTCTCTTCTGGGTCGGCGCGTTCACCGTGGCCTCCCTGGCGCTGTGGCTGCTCTACAGGCTGCTCTCGGGCTTTAGGATCTGGGTCTTGGGAAACGGGCAGCTTCTCTCTCCGAAGCTGGGCAAATGGGCAGGTGAGTTCGGGTTCACATGAGCTTTCACGCCACCTACATCACGGTCACGAAGAGGGCAGCTCACAAAGTAGGCAGGTGGACTCGACGTGCAAACACCAGAACGAGTTTTTTGAAATGTATTTTAGCTCAAACTTCACTTTGGCACAAAGGAGAGCTGCATTCTGGTGCGTTTTTCTGTGTGTGGCTTAACTCAAGGGGAGGTTGATGTTGCGTAACAAACGCAGGTAAGCAGCTGATTGACTGGCAAGATAATGGTCCTTATTAGCTCAATTGGTTTTTTTTCTTCTTCTCCCCTCCCCAGTCAAACACAGCACCGTCTGCTGTGAGGGGCTCAAGTCAGCGTTTTCACCCACATTTTGGAAGCAGGGGGGTGTGTATGTGGGGGGGGGGGATACCCCACATTGGTGAGCCAGGAGCCAAATTGCGCAGGCTATGCGCACTTTTCAGGGAGCTGTGTTATGTGGGTGAGCTCTCTCTCAGCCAGCGCACTACTGAAACACATTAGCCATCCGCAGGATGTAGGACAAACCCATATGTCCAGTTAAAACGTGACCTACATCTAGATCGTTTTTATAGCCTTTGACTTCTTAAAATATGTCACATTGGGGTTGTTTGTCCCACAAATTGACACTCGTGTTGATACTGCTGGTGTTTTTTGTTACTTTGTGTATATATTTTTGATCAGGCGGTGTTTTGTCACGCTTCTGCTTGTGTCGCCGGTTTCTTGTCCCATTCCGTTTGCCCTCCACGTTAGATAAGATGAAAGCCTCTTTCATAGGATTTCACTCTATAATGTACTTTTCTAACGTGATTGGACACATTGAGAGCGAGTTCGCAGTCAAATTAAAGTCTATTTTGGTTTGGTAGAGAGTAGTCTCATAGGAATCGCCCTGCCATGGCTTGACCCACTTCTCCTGTCTCCTGTTTGGTGGAGACTGCTGCGTCTGGAGCCTCTTGCTGCGCAATTTTACCAAGCGCTCCCCTTCGCATCGGGGATAGGTTGATAATCTCCCTCTTAACACCCACTAAACCAGGCGACCCGGATGATTTGAATGCTTGTTGTTGTCTCTCTTTCTTGTAATAACTCAGATGTTTATCTGCACCGTGACGTACTTTGCCTTCAAATCGTCTTTTTTTTATGAATGGAGCGTTTAATTGATGCCCTGTGCGCCATAAGAGGCTCTGGAACGCCTGACGCAAAGGTAGGGTGCCTTAAGGAATGACTAATGTACGCGTCTTTGTGATCCTGCTGGAATATGCGGAGGAATGCCGGTGCACAACGATGAGTCATGCGCTTGTTCATCGCTTCGTCATCCATTGGTCATGTAGAAATTGTGATATCATCCCCCCCCCCCCCCCCCCCACCTCCTGCACCCCCAGTATCTTGTCAGATGTAGCTCTAACTTAGCACTTTTGGTAACTAGAAATGATTTCTAGTAATTGTTTTGGTGCAGGAAAGAACATTTCTGAGTTGTTGTTTTTTAAAGTACTTAGTCCAATATAATCCCTGTGATTCTGTAGAACTGAGTTTTAAGAGTGCAGGAAATGGTCCAGTCTAAATATCAGTTTTAGAAAGGATTCTTACTTAACTGATCTAAAGGTTCATGAAAACTGTAACTTTTCCACACTGATCACATTCATTTCATCATGCCTTTTTTTTTTTGATTTTCTTTAACAAGTCAACTTGCATGCCACTCCTTGAAACCAGTTCTTGGCACTAGTCTGACATGCCAACGGTTGCAGCCATGGCAGGAAGTGAGCAGGTGGAGGAGGGGAGATGTTTGCTTGGGATGAGGTGTCCTCAGCTGGTTGTACCAGATGTGCAGGTCTGACTTGCTCAGGCAATGGTGTGATTTAAGACGCGTCAAGTAGTGCCACTCCGTGTCCCCGCCTTTTCACTGAAAGACAGAGGCACCTGTTGCAACAAGTTAAACGGCCTCTAACCATTGAATAGTGCCGGTATTGTGCTTTAGTCTAATGCCCAGGGTGTATATGTGAAACTGCACTGGCAGGAGTTTCAGTCCTTCAGTATTTGCTTCCACATCTCTTCTAAATCCACTCTTTCTTGCTGTGCAGTTACACAATACCTTGGTTTTGCGTCTACGCATGGCAGTACATGTTCACTCATTGTAAAGTGTCTTTTGTGGAAAACCTTTTAAAGTTAAAAAAAGAGTCCTCATTTGCCAATTTTTTTTTTTCCTTTTTTTAAGGAATTTTGCTACAAAAACACTGTCATTTTAAACAAATACTTTTGTAGTTTGACTAAGAAATAAGCCACTGGTTTGGTATCTTTACATTTCTGACTTCATGCGATAATAAGAGGATATTGGTTAGTCGAGCAAGTTATTCTCCTAAAAAACATATTTTTCACTCGTAGAAGGAATTCTTTGACGACGCTTTTTAGAAAAATGTCCTGCGCCTGACCACTTCCTTTAGACATGTGCTTTTCTATGTGCACATGGCTGTTGTTGCAACACAGGAGACAACTGGTCAGACCGGTTTGAGTGTGTTGTAGGCATCGACTGTATATAAGAAGGGTTGTGGACTGAGGTCAAGTTTGCCTGGAAAGCAGTTGGCTCAGATAAGAGTTAAACCCTCCTCATTTTAATCCTTTTTTTGTTTGTTTAGAGTTTCACGTTATCACTGCACATCTTTCTGTGCTAAAGCTCTGCAGCTCTCTCATGCAGAGCAGAGCAGGGATTTCACAGGAGTTCCTCTGCTAGTCTTCCCCTTAGTGGAGGAGACCCCTAGCGGCAGAGCAGGAGCATTGCAGCATGATGGAAGGCGGCTTCCCCAGCCTCTCTATACTGCACTGTGCATCCATCCACAGCGTAGTCGCCCTCCCCACCTCCTGTCAGCCCAATCCATGCCTGCAGCTCAGCTTTTCTTGTTTGTTTAACCTTGAGTGGAGGAATGGTAGTTTTTATCATGGCACATTTTGTGTTTTAATTTCTTAGCAGATTTAGAAGAAGACCAACAGGTGCATCAGAGGAATGAGGGATTCCTGAATGTTGGGATATTTAGTTATTATTTTGGTATTGTAGCAGTTTTTTTTATGATGCGGTGTTCAACATGTATGCTTTTATTTCCAGTGGAGCAGCTGGAATACTGTAATGTGTAGTGGTGCCCAGTTTTCTCCTCTCGCTCCAGTCTTAGCCCCCAGCATCTGGTATTATATAACGGAGCCGGTGTCTGCTCTGTTCAGAGTGTAAAACTCCATTACAGGGAAGTAAATTAGACCAAAGGGAGCTTTTTGCAAGGTTGGGGGGGGGGGGGGGGGACATGCATCTTAGAAGTGCCCCCTCCCTTTTGACATCAGAGTTTATTGAGAAAATGGTCCTATTATGTAAGAAGGATGCAGCCATTCATCAGTACAGCACAAGAGTGACAAAGACTTGGGTCAGCACTTGCAAAATATTTTAGTTTGAGGTTCCATTTGACTCCGGGAGTGAACATTGGGCGTGCAAGGTTATGAACACGAACTGCAGGCGTATTCGAGTCACAGGGCGGCTTTAAATTATGAGAGAATACATTCTTGGGTATATTTTATGAATAGGCGTTAGGCTTCATTCATGGTATGGAAAGTGTGAATGAAATCTATTCGTGTATGTGCGTTTCAACTGAGGCAGGGTCTCTACTTCTTCATCCTTGTGAATGTGCTTCCCCCTAGTGCTTTGAGAGAGGGTGGGTGGGTGTGTGTGTGGGCGAGAGAGAACACTGCTATTCATGTGATGAACACGCTCTGTGACACGTGCCGGAGCCAGGGATGCTGGGTAAAAAAAAAATAAATCCTCTGCATCTCCCTCATTTCAAGCTCTTCTCTAGCCCCACCCCCCTCACTCCACCCACTGTGTGTGTGTGTGTGTGTGTGTGTGTGTGTGTGTGTGTGTGTGTGTGTGTGTGTGTGTGTGTGTGTGTGTGTGTGTGTGTGTGTGTGTGTGTGTGTGTGTGTGTGTGTGTGTGTGTGTGTGTGTGTGTGTGTGTGTGTGTGTGTGTGTGTGTGTGTCCTGCACTCTCTTAGGCTACAGAACCATCTTCCTCTGAGCGTGTTGTTTTTCTCTCTAGTTTCACTCTCGCATTCTCCATTTGTGTTCCTTTTTTTTTAGAATTTAAATACTTCCGTTCAATGAGCAACAAAGTCTATCTATTTGCAATTTAGTTATTTGTGTTAGTATTAATACTGCAGCTTCACAAACGCTTCAATGTTTCTCCACTTTATCATATTTTCATAAGTTATTATAGTGGCTTTTCTGACCACTGCCGAGACTACGTGAACATTTCTAGATGTGACTTGTCAGTAACTTTCTTGAAACAAATGATTATTTAAATGCTCTCGTGCTGCAACTTTTCATCATTGATCAATCTGCTGGCTATTGTCTCGATTAATCGTTCGGTCTACATGTCAGAAAATGCCCACAAGAAAGCCTGTATAACTTCCTAGAGCCCAAAGTGACGTCTTGAAATTGCTTGTGTGGCCAACCAACAGTCTAAAAACAAAGATAATCAGGTTTACTGTCAAATAAGAGGAAGAAAAGCAGCAAATACTCTCAATTGTAATGGCTAAAACAAGGTAATGTTGTGTGATTTATTGATTACAAAAATAATTGCTGACTCTCTGTCCATCAGCTATAGTTGACTAATCATCCCTGCTCTGAAATGATTCATTAAATTCTTTCCATAAACATGATATGATGAAGTAAACTGGTATTATCGTGAGTTTCCTTAGTCAGAGAATTATTCCCACTTTTGGTCTTTTTAAGCCTTCTGCCGGTGGTTTGATTTAGACTTTGAACTTAACCCAAGTTTGCTGAAATCTCCTGCTGAACCACATTTTACACACTCTCCAAAACAACAAGGGCATCGAGTGCAATACTAAAGCTGCTCAGTCTCGTTCTCCAAACGCACAATACAGGACCATTAGCATATTTGGAATTAGTGGTATATTGTCTGTTAAGTGACACCTTTCTATGCCGGTTTCATTCCAACATACCAGAAAGGCATGTTCGTTCAGTTGTCTGTTGAAATGTACTCTCATCAGTCTTTTGTGAGAACCTGAGAAGAATGTATGAAGTCATGTTCTCATTGAAGCCACATCAATAACCTGAGACGTGTTTATTGGATCCTCACACAGATGGTAAGTTTTAGGACCTGGGTGTTGATATTAGGACCTGGGTGTTGATATTAAGTTATTTGTTTTTTTTGCGATGGGAGTTTCGGTGAAACTCTGTTTGACTGTCGGGTTATGGTTTTTGACGTGATTTGGCTGTAAGTGCATGAACCCTTTATGGATGAAATAGTATCTGTTCGTATGAACAGCGGCATAACAATCATGTACGTGTATTTGCTCCGTGCCACCTGATGAACTAGATAAAAGTCTCTTTTTTTTTATTTTTTTAAATACAAGCTACTCTTAAAGTATCTTTTCATTTTAAAGGATTTTCGCATCAATTTGTCTTGCGTCACAAAATGGCCTTTTCAGTCGTGCAGCAGTGACGGCCGAGCGTTTCCATACCTCCCACCAAAGAACCAGCAGGTGATTTCACTGATTAACACTCCTTCAGTCAGAGAGGACGGACTAATGAAGTGAAATCACCTGCTGTCTGCTTCGTTTGAACTGAAACACAGTACAGTCTGTCCTTAATGCCCCCCGGTCAAACAGCTAAAGTTTGTTCTCTGCACAGAAAGTCTCAATCCAAGTAATTGTGGTGACGGAAACCATTGATTTTTAAACTAGCCATGTGACTGGAGGAGAGAGAGAGAGAGGGGGGGGGGAGGGAATGTGACTTTTTTTTTTGCTCTGTGCCCAAATATAGATGCTGCTTCTATCTTGGGCAGCTCTGAAATACATGTTCTCTTTCTCCGTCTCTCACCCTCTCTCCCCTCATGTCTCCCTCTCCTCCCCCGGCCGATCAAGCTTTATTTTTGTCTACTTTTGTATCACCCATGTGACTTTCCTCCCCTCCTATTTAAAGCAGCCAGTGTCTGTGTGTTTTGAATGTCGAAGGTGGGCGGATGGAGACTGGAGTGTGTTTTTGGGTGAGGGTTGGAAGGGGGGGGGTGCTGTCTTTGGATCTTCTGCTGCATCCCTCCCTCCATCTTTTTTTTTTCTCTTCCTCTGAGGTGGGAGGGGCTGGTCGTTGATAGGCGAGTTTGGGGTGCGACAGATTATATAACGGCACGTAACGAGAGCGTACGGGGCATACAAGGACCGCAGTCTGTCCTCACTGGAATCTTAATTGTGGATTTGGTGTTGGGGGGGGTTTGGGCTCATTTTAGCTCTGTCTCGCTCTCTTTGGGTTTATTTTGGATTCAACTTCCTATGCAATCACCCTGTGGGTAACTGATAGTCCAAACCATGCCAGCATTCTCTACAACTAAACGCACTACATCCGCTTATTTTACTGATCGGCACACCAGAATAATCAGGGAATTAAAAAGAAATCTGAATCTCTGTGAAGATGATAACATGAGTTGCTCATCCTCACACACGCCTTCTGTTGTGCATTCAACGTTGTGAAGAATCTTTTGATTTAGATCATGTGTCGGTGGGTTTTTGTGGACGCCCGGTTTAGTTTTTTTTTTTTTTTTCCCCCACTGCTCATGACATCAGATCTTGTGTTTTTTGTTTCATTATCTCCCAGCCTGCAGTGCTCATCTGGGCTTTAGGTGGAGGGCTGAGGATGCAGCAGCCTGGTCGTCGTGGTGATGCTGATGGTGGTGGGGGATCTTGTTGGTATTCAGGTGCTGCGGCAGGCAGCTCCCAGACGAGGCAGTGCAGGCGCGCTGCTATTTTTACTCCTCCTGCTGCTTTTTTTAGACCCTCGGAATAGTGAGCAGGCAGCGGCAGGGGCTGCTCCACTGCTGAGGAGGGAGGGAGGGAGGGAGACAGAAAAGGCTGGGGGATGTCAATACCTCTGGACGTGATGTGCAGCACTGAGCACGGCGGAGCAAATGCGCCCCCGTCAGGCCGCTTCGGAGCCAGCATGCTGGACCAGTAAGGCGTTGGGATGGCTGGAGGGGAAACTGGGAATGAATGAGAGGCAGCAGTGTGAGCATCCCCCCCCTCCTCCAGCACACGCATGAATACATTCATGGATTTACACGCGGCTCTTCCCCAGCCTCTCCCAAATCTCCATTTTTTTTTTCCATTTTCTTTCTCCATTGTACACATCACGCTCATACGTGGTTGCCCCGTCAACACACATTCAACCCTTTGTTGTCGGTGTGCGTGAGTCTTCTCCGAGCGTCAGGAGCGCTGCTGTCAGTCACGTGCTCGCTTGCGTAGATCTTTTTTTTTTTTACATTACATCTGTGTGTGTGTGTGTGTCACAGATGTAATGCGTTGCGCACGTGAGGGGAATTAATTCCTGCTGGGAGCACTGGGGTGTTTGATGTACAAGCGAAACACAATGTCCAAAAATACCATTGTACGGTTCTGTCACTGTGGAAAGAGTTGACTTTTTTTATTTCCCTCTCTGTCGTTTGTGCAGTGTCCAGCGTAGATTCATGTTTGACGGGTTGCCAGTTATTGGTGGAACAATTGGCATCTATTTTTATTTTGTTGTATTTCAGGCGTGGCTGATGAACCGGAATACTTGCTTTGTTCGTGTAATCGGTGCACTAATGGCAACTCAAAGTCAAAAAGGAAATGTCTTAAGACTCGAGAGGAACTGTGTCCTCACTGCCCCCGCCGTCACACACACACACACACACACACACACGCACACTTCTCTCACTCACTCCCTCGACAACGTTTATTGAGAAAATGGTACTATTAAATAATTAGTGGGAGGAGTGTAGTCATTCACAAGTACAGCACGAGGGTCTGGGGGGGCTGTGGGGACTGGGCATTAGACCCGGGGGGGGGGGGGACAAATGCAGATTTTAAATTCAAATAAAACAAGTAGACATCTGTCCAAAATAGTTTGCGTTTGAATGTTTCACGTCACCTTATCGTAAAAATGATTGTAGTTTACAATTGTTTTGAGTTTGATTACAAACGTAATCATGTGCCCTGACAGCATGCAAATGTTGTGCGAAAGGATTGATTTTAGTGAGTGTAAAGGCCCATTCTCAGGTTTTTAGTCGTTGTTTAGTGATGAGACAATCAAGCGACTAGTGAGACCAGAAGATAAGAGTTCAGACTGAACCCTGTTTTCTTTTAAAATGCACGGCACGCGTAGCCTGAACTCAAGTCTGACACATTGCATCTGTTATTTACTGTTCAAACGGTCATGCCACACGTGTGTTTCGGTGCATGGCACATTCTTGCATGCCTCTCCTCTGTCAGGTTATAGGGTCAAATTATACGTACAGCCGACGCTGTACGTGCATTTTGACACATTCTCGCACGCAAGATGCAACTCTCTGCACCTGAAACATGCGAGCGGGTGACGTCCCAGCGGCCTTTCTTTGGGGTAAATTTCTGCCCTATGTGACAGGAATGTGGCTCTTCTTGTTGTAGTTTTGTGTCTTTTTTTTTTTTTTTTTTTTTTTCTAGTTCAGTTTCAGGCGACAGTCATTTCTTCCTCCGTGACGGTACCGTGAGGCATAGTTGGAGAAGCTATTCCTCATCAGTCAGTCCTCACTTGTTGGAACATCATGTCTCAGAAAAGGTTGTCTGGCTGTTGCCATCTAGCAACCTTGTAACTCCGGTCGCGTTGACTTTTCATGATCTAAACGGTTTCATCATCCTCCTCTCAAAACTTGCATGACTGTCACCAGAGAGGAGGCAGATTTGTTTTTATTACAGTTCCTGGTGAGTTGACATTTTAGAAATATTAGGTTTATATCAGCCACGATGTGTAATATGTCCAATGTTCTTCTGGTGTGTGTGTGTGCGTGCTATGGATTTGTGTAACCCTGTAAACGTAAAACAAATGAGCCTCATTCACTTATAGGTTAAATCAGGCAAAAGCAGATTTTATGCCGAGGTGGTTGTTGTCTCTATAACCCCCCCCCCCCCCCCCCCCCTCCCCCCCTCAGCCATTTTACTTTGCAGCAAATGTAGCCTCTCCCTGCCTCTGTTTGCCCCCACCTGCATCTGCAGCGAGAGCCTGATTTGGTACAGCCCGCGCCCATTGAGGCTTTTCTGCCACGGAGCGTTTCATTCTTAACACGGGGAGGTTTAAAAATAACCAGGGATTCTGCTCCCTTTTTCACTTTTGACTTTGTGCTACTCTCGCTCTCACTCCTCTTCTCTCACTCACTCACTTGTTCTTCTCCCTCCTCCTCCTCCCCTCCACCACCGCCATCTCTATTCTGTCTCTTTCTCCTTCACTCATTCGTTCTCTTGCTTCGCTCCAGTTCTATTTTTAGCCGCCCCTAGGATCCCTCCTCATCCCCCCCCCCCTCACCCTCCCTACCCCACTTCACCCTCCTCTTCTCTGCTGCTCCATGTTCGTCATCACTCCCTCCTCTCTGCATCCCCTCTCATCTTGTCTTTTTCCTGCTCTCCAGCTCTTTGCCAGAGAATGTCCTCTACCTCTATTAATCTTTCATCAAGCCTTGCTGATAATATATTCATGATGCACGACTATGTGTGAGTGTATTTGTGAGTATCCCCGATCCCTCCTTATCACCCCCCCCTTTTTTTTTTTTGGTCTTGTGTCCATCTCCCACACACACACACACACACACACACCCTCTCTCCCCGTCCATCCATCCTCTGTCAGTCAAGAGGGAGCTGGGGGTTGATGGGCAGTGAATGTTTAAAAATAGCCCCGCTTGCTTGACAAGGTGAGGAGAACTCTGAGCAGAGGAAGAACATCAGCTCCCTCTCTCGGTCTCCGTCCCCCTACGATTTGGCCACTTTACCGTCTTATGAAATCTTTCCTCTTTTGCCAAACTGTTCTGGTTCCTCTCTGCTTTTCCACCATTCTGCCTCCCTCCCTCGCTCCACCTTTTGTCTAAACTGCACATTGGCTTGATTTTAACCGTGCCAGTCAGATAACATCATATTGTTTTTGCATCGCAGGAGCTGCTCCCAGTGAGGCGTCAGTGGGTGTTGAGGGCTTTGTGAATCCTATACTGTCTTTTATCTTTGTTCTGCTTCAATCTATACCATCTTATCTCCGCCTCTGTACAATCTCCGTTCCCTCTGTTGTCTTTGTAGCTCAATCTGTGTGATTTGACTCCGATCCGTATTATCTTGCGTTGTATTTGCAAAAAATCTGCCGCAAAAACGACTTCCCTTTTGTGCGCACCGTTTTAACGAATGGACACCCTCATCGAAAACAAAACAATGCTGCGACTGTAGAGCTTCGAGAGGGGCTTTCCTTAATCGCAGGTGAATAGTGCTGCGAGGTGTGTCCGCCAATGGATTTGCTCCGCACTCAAGTCTTAAATTAACTCCATGTTCGGGCCCTGAGACGTTATGGTGACACCTGGAAGCAGTCAAACCTGATGTGAAGGCGTGTCGCAAGCCTGTGAACAAAGAGGATCACTTTTGTGCGGTTTTCTTATTTGACTTTTGTAAGATGTAAAGACGATAAGAGACGGTGAAGATGGATAGTAGAGGTGCCAGAGTGATGCGTGACGTGCCAGTGAGACACTGCTGCCGTTGATGTAATGTGCCGTTTGACAGGGTTAAGAGGGCAGAGATTTAAAATACAAAGTGAAACCATTCATTCTCAAGGAACATGCGCCATTCTTTCGTTTAACTTTTGGGGACTTTTTTTAAGGGCACCTACTCCCTCATTCGTTGAACAGAAGTTGATTTGACTCCTGCCCCGGCTACATAGTGCGAGTGTCATGAAGAGAACCTATACTCACCACCTTCTTTCTTCTCTTCTGTCTCTCCAGTTGTGACGGGAGCCACGGATGGAATCGGGAAATCCTATGCGGAGGAGGTGAGGCTCCTGGACCCTTATTTATTTCATTTCTTCCACGGCGAAGCTGTGACTCATGCATACACACACCGTATTCACTCATAGGCCACAGTAGGGGAGAGCTCTTAAGGACCTATTAACGGGGAAGAGAGTCCTCACACACACACACACTCTAACACTGGCTCGTCAACAAGAGCTCATACAGCTGTAACGAGCACACGTTGACTAGGGTCTACCCTGCCACGTGTTTGGCCCAAACTAGTGTGGGTGTGCTGGCTGGATAGTATAGTCATGTCGGGCCCTTTGACTCGTACTGTTGCTGTTGGCGCTACAGTGGAGCTAACGGTAGGCCAACATTTTACCCAGTGTATTTAGTCATGCAGGGTTTTGTAGTCGTGTTTCATGCAGAAACGCGATACTTGAATTCTGCTTTGGCGTGACGAATCCACCTCTGTGCCCTAAACTGTGTCACACAAGCGGAGTCGCTCACTGTGCACAGCAACATGCCCACAAAGATCAACCTGGCTGAAGCAACTCGTGCTGATTTGAATCTTTGTGCAGCCAAAGAGTTGGTTAGAATGGGAGATAAGTTGAGGAAAAAAACGTTTTTTCCATTGCCGTCAACGGGCATACACAGAAATAGACGGAGAACAAAGGTCAGCATAAACATTTAACAAATATGTACACTTATAAATATATATATACACAAAAGTATATATGTAAACGTAAAACACAATGAAATGGCGTTAATAATGCAGTGCAATGATGCAGAGAGCAAGGAGTTAATATATTGTATGAAAAAGAGACCGAAAATCTTTAACTTCAGTGCCCAGAAATCACATATTTTTCTGTCTCCTCTCGCTGCAATCTGCACCTGCCAGCACTATGTGACATTTTCCTGAATATAATAGACGATGTGGAGATGATGGTCAAACTCGTGCGTTCGTTAGTAACCGTTTACTTCTTTTCTAGCTGGCTCGTCGAGGATTTGCCGTGGTGTTGATCAGTCGCTCTCAGGACAAGCTGGAGGACGTGGCCAGGTCACTTGGTAAGTGTGTGTGTGTGTGTGTGTGTCTGTCTTCACAACATCATAGAAACCTGTTCGAGGTTAAGAGTGAGTGGGCTTATTCGGATGTGTATGGGCAGGCGGTGACCCCGTCAACTACAGGGTTTCCTAGGCCCAGATAAGAGGGCCCGATACCTTCTGCAGCAGGAGTTAGAAAAGAGTCAAAAAGAGAGAAAAGCACAAGTTTATTTGAGGTGTTCCACTCTGTGAAAGTGTTGCCACAAAGGCGTTTGCTTCCTTTTTCAAAAAACTGACCGTTTGTTTTACACAATCTCATTTTGTGAGTAGTTGCACTTCTCAGATTTATCTTCTAAATCCCATTTTTCACACTCTTTAGCATCTGCCAAGTCGTGCCTTTTTTGTTGTTTTTTGAGAGCTGGTGAATTGGAAAAATGCAGCCAACATAGCAGGCTGTGTTTTAATTTCGTCAAACATGTTGGATATCTTTTTTCCCTCCTCCTCTCTGGTCCATCTCCAGATTTGAACAAAGTCTGAATGTTTTCCTCTTATAACTCCCTCCGCCACCTATCAGCAAAACGAGTCTTTGGACAATAAATTCTAATTGCAGCAGGCGCGTCAAACACGACGAGGGTGTGGAGGGTGTGGAGGGTGTGGAGGGGGGGGGGGGGGTTAGAGGAGGATAGAGAAAGCTCGCTCGGCTGGTTTGTTGGTACGCAGTGCCCTCTTCAGTTCTGGTCTGACGGTGACTAGTTTCATCCTCCATTCATTTGAATAGATCCAGGGCTTTGAAACTGGGGATTGCTCTGTTGTTGGGCCATGTAATGCTGGCTGATTTATGACACACTCCTGATAGTGAGTGTGTGGTGCGAAGGCAAGATGAATAATCTTAAAGACCAAAAGCTCAGAAGGATGCATGTTTGTTTTCTAAAAGACTTTCTTCATTGCCCTGCCTGAATACCATTGCAACCTTTTAAAAGTTAATGGGACACCTGTTCCTCCCTTCCCAGAGGACCAGTACAAAGTGGAGACCAGGACCATTGCAGTTGACTTTGGCAAGGCGGACATCTACGACAAGATCGAGGAGGGGCTGACTGGTCTAGAAGTTGGAGTTCTTGGTAAGTTTGCAGCATCATTAATAATTGGACATAATTCATGAGGCTGAAAGTTGGTGTGCTGTACAAAACCTTGCATAGTTTGGCCTTTTGTTTCACTGTTGGCAAACTTCCCTTCTGTGACAGATTTGACATGGCTGATGCATGCAGTGCATCAGCCATGATGTATTGTTGAAATGTAAGGCGGTGACATATCCTGGTTCTCTCAGAAAAAACACAAAAGTCAATTGAAGTATCTGAATTAAAGGAGTTTAAACATGTCTAGAAATACTCCGCTGTTCATGCGGGTTAAGTTGGGAATGTGCTCCTTGTTGACTGAGGTGTGGTTGAATCACTGTGGCGTTGTTGTGAAAGAGACAATAATGCCGGAACAAAGGATGAATACTCTTTTGTGCTGGACAGTAAAACATTTTTGGGGCATGTGTTCCTTCTAAAAGTCTGAGAGACTTTTCAGAAAACATTTATTGTGACGCCGACATCACGACTCATGGTAAATGTTTAAAGTTGCATGGAAATGTCAGCTGCTGGTGCCATTTCAGACGTTTAGACTCCAGAGTTCACATTGTACTTTCTAGTTGAACACTGAAGGAACTCTTTGTCCTCTTTTTAATGATGCCAATTGTGCTCTACTGGTTGTAAGGTGTGGCTGCGTCTAGTGTGAAATGCCTGTTTCTATCTTATTATCATTTGCTGCGACCTAGTGGTAGAAACTGGAGCTAGTTCTTTTTTTTTTTTTGTAAAAGCACTGTAGAATAATTGTTTTGTTTTTGTCCTCGACAGTAAACAATGTTGGTGTGTCCTACCACTACCCTGAGTACTACCTCCAGATTCCCGATCTTGACAACGTGAGTGTCTTATTTCATCTTTATTTGCGACTGGAACTTCTCTGATGCTGATAGCCAAGAGTGCAGTCTAAACACAACTGAGCTGACTCCTCTAAGCCTGCGAACAACAACATGTATTGTTTTTGTCTCATGGTTATTCTTTATTGCCTCAAGTTTACCAATCAACTGGTAGCCTTTTCTAAATATCTACTTTGTGATCAGCTCTCTGCTGTATAGTACATAATCTCATATGTGGTTGTTTATCTGTCTGGTGCTTTCTGTGTTTCAGTTCATCACAAACATGATCAACGTCAACGTCACCTCAGTGTGCCAGGTGAGTTTGTCTCCAACGACTCTGCACACTTTAGCAGGGGAGGAAATCTTCCCAAATACCTACAGCCCACATATTTAGATCCGACCCTTTGTGTTTGTTCAAAGTTTTTGGTCCATGCATACAACTTTTTCTTCCCCCCCCCCCTTTCTTTTGTTCTCCTCTTCTTTTCCCTCCTCCTCTTCTGCTGTTTCTTCCATGGTACCTGCAGTGTCTCAGTTGTTCCCAAAGCAACGGTGGACTACACCAACGCTGTCTGTACTCGCCACCCACGCATCTCTCTCTCTCTGTCGGCCTCTGCCTCTCTTTCTCCCTTACTTTTAGTTTTATTTTGTTATTAAAGAACTCTTTCCCAGTCCCTTAACTGTCCTTGATGAGTTGTATCATTGTTTCTGTGTGACTGCTGATGTTAACTGGGCTTGTGGTGTTCTTTATAGATGACCCGTCTGGTGCTGCCTGGAATGAATGAGAGGTGAGTTAAATGATGGGCTTCCATGTTTTGCGACATGACTGCAGTCAAACATCAGTGTTGTGATTGTGTGTGTGGGGGGGGGGGAGGGTTGTGGCACAGATGCTGCACAAGGACTCTGAACATTAAACACAACCTTGTTTTCCAAGAGCTGATATTTGGGAGATTACACTTTATAAAGATGGCCCTTTCCATCACTGCATCTCTCTCTTTTCCTCTCCTCCTTTGTTCGTAATGCTGACAGGCTTTCAATTCACACAAAGTGCTCTTCCCACCCGATTGGCTGCTGTGTTCCCATGTGACTCCTGCTGGCCAATAGCAGCGCAGGCACATTTGGTGCCGTGTGAGGCTGGAGCGTCGCTCCACTACATCACTGCAGCAACAGGCTGCCATGGCAACACACACGGCCACTACCACACAGCTCTAGTGTGTGTGGAACATCACTTTGTGTGTATTTGTGAGTGTGCTGAATGTGTATAGACACAGGGTTCCCACTGGCATTTTTTAAGTTTGTGGATTTGAGGAAAAAATAAAATGAGGACAGAAAATACGTTTACTGCACTGTTCTGGGATCAGTGCTTCACATCGTGAGGGAAGCCCTGTGGTGTAGATTGTGTTATGGCAGCAGCGTTTTTGGAGCAGGCTTTCTTGATTTGACAAAATTCCAAATTAACTTTAGTCTTTGATTTTTATTCAGTCATTCAAGTCGTTGTCATTAAATCTACCTTGTTGTGTGTTTCTCAGGTCCAAAGGTGTTGTCCTGAACATCTCCTCCGCCAGCGGCATGTACCCCCTCCCTCTGCTTACAGTCTATTCTTCCACAAAGGTATGTGCTACATCTGTACTTGTCCATCAGTCATAATAACTCGCAATTCTTCCCTTTTTTTTTAAATTGCAGTATTTAGAGTGATCACATTTACCATCTTTTGTCCTTCTATGTGCAGGCCTTTGTGGATTTCTTCTCTCGTGGCCTTCAGGAGGAGTACAGGCGTCAGGGTATCATCATTCAGGTGAGTTTGGGGTTTGTCTAATGGGATTTTTTTTTTTTTTTTTTTGGGACAAGGATGTGTTCTCAACTGTGAGGACGTATGTCAGGAAGAGGGAACTGCTTTAACAACATTGTTTCCCATTAACTTTAAGAGATCGTAGCACAAACCATAGCACTGTCTTATAGAACCTTTTGCCATAGACTCTGATCTGATATAGGATTTATCCGTTTGATGATCCCGAACTGAATTCACTCACAGATTTAGCTCAAAAGAAGTTACGAAATCCTACTTGTTGCTCTCAGCCAGTCCTGCCTGAAGCGCAATGCCATGAATACACATTCATGAATGATGCATTTTTACAGCGGGGGCATTTTTGAAAATATGTTGTCCACATGAGGCTTGTTTGTTCTGTTTTTAGCACTTTCTGTAGCGTTCACTCTTGTGCCACCTTGTGGTGAAAGTGTGTACAGCAGTTTCACCTCAGCAAACACTGAGTGTGTGTTCGCCTGATAACCCCAGCCAAGCTTACAGCAAAGATGTTATGGATGTTTTTTAAATGTGATTTAAGTATATCTGACGGTGCCATTGATCAGAAGGACACATGATGCAACTCTGTCCTGCAAAATCTTTGTGACTTTGTTACTTAAATCAAGAAACAAGAGACTCAATGCGAACATGAGGGAAGAGCAAGGAAAATTAAAAGTGGCTTGATTTGTACTTGGGCCTGGAAGTTATATTTTTTATGTTTGATTTAAAAGTGTTTATTAATATGTATCCAAATCACAAATTGAATAATTTTACGTGGTAAATCTCCCTCACGCCACAGTCCCAGATCCTCCAGATGAAATGAATAACTTACACACTTGATTTGTTTGTCTCACGGTTTCCCTGTGACTTCCTGCAGAGCGTGCTGCCCTTCTTCGTGGCCACTAAAATGACTCGTATCAGGAAGCCCACCCTTGACAAGCCCACACCAGAGCGCTATGTGGCAGCTGAGCTCTCCACTGTGGGCCTGCAGGGCCAGACCAATGGCTATTTCCCACACGCCGTCATGGTAAGAAGTGGAAACAAAGTTGCTCTTAGTTTTGGGATGTCAGACTTGAGACTAAACTATCTGACTCAGTACTTCAATCCACCTTTCCATTAACTGTATATTTAGTTGCGGCACAAATCAGTGTACATCCAGGCTGTATTTTGTCTTGTATGTAGAAACTATTAATAATGCTGGAAAATGATAGAAATGGGAACATTTGATACATTGCATGTCATATAATTTGCACTTGTTTTTCCTTAAACAATGAGTATAATTGACTTAAAACGTACCCTTTTTCTAGAAGTCTTGGAAAAGGGTTTTAATAATTTTTTTTAATGTTAAGATAAAAGCCTGAAAGCATTTGATTGCAAACGTATGCACCTTATTTATTGTCTTGTTTCTTTCCTCGCAGGGTTGGCTGACCACCAAGCTGGTGCCGATTAACCTCGTCATCTTCTTTGGAGCCAGAATGAACCGTCTGCAGCGTACCGGATACCTGCGGAGGAAGATGCTGCGGGAGCAGAGGAACGGAGACAGTTTGAAAAACGATTAGGAAGACGGCTGACGAATCTTCAGGCAGCCTCTCAGTTCTGACCCGGCGCAGCGTTTAAGGAAAGCTGAGATTGTGTTTTGTATCTGTGTAGCTGATCCTCCTGGGTTACCTGAGATCTCGCGTGTGTGTCTTCAGTAAGTGCGCACGTCAAAGCATGTGTATGACTGTGCTTAAAACGGCAAAACTCTGCCCCGTTATGATTTGTCTGGAGAGAAATAGCCAAAGAAGGAATGGGGCTGAAATAAAAACGAATATGCTGCTTATGACGAAGAACATTAATACATTTTGTCAATGATACTGATGGTGGAGATAATACAACAAAAAAATAGTGATTTGTTAACCCTGCTGTTGTAAGCAGTGGAAAATGGTGGTGGGCATCTTTTTATATATTTGTATAATTTATTTTATATTTTGTATCAACACACAAGCTAAACTCGGACCTTTTTAAGACTAGCTTTCAACCTAGTCCTGTTTACAAATCCACGAGCCATTCAACGATGGCAATTTCTGCTTTCTATCACGTCTGTTTACTTTCGTTACTGAACTGCCATCGTCATGCGTTGGTTCTTTCTTCCTTTGTTTTTTGTTTTTTTGTATGATCTTGCGTGTTAACAGAATACTTAAAATTATGCTTTGTGGTGGGTTGTTATTGCACCAATGTTTTAACATGTCCTAAACCGAAGAGTTCTCATTAACTAAGTGTGGTATTCATCACAAGTGCCTTTCTAATGAGAATGAATGCAGGAAATGGTCAAACAAGCATTTGCTGTCTGGTTCAGAAAGGCTGTAATTCAGCTGGTGCGATGTCCATGTGAACAACACAGTTGCTCCATTTTGTGCCTTCTTTTTTTAAATTACAATGTGAACCTTAACAGACAAAGGAAAACCTCTAAACTGCTGTACAGTTCCTCCAGTGTGTTTTGAAGGGATTTCACAGGGATAGAGAATATTCCCTACAGTTGGAGTTTAAACTAAAATGCTTCAGACCTACAGACTGCTTCCAAAATAGGAGAACTGCTCCTCCTCACACAGTTGGGGCATTGAGTAAGTCTTGGTCTGGCCTTTGCCTTTAACTAAGTGGTCTTGTGAATCCGTCTCCTTTTGTATAGGTATTTTTTTTTAAATGTGTTTGGAAATTAAAATAATGAAATTAGAATTTCTACATGTAAAATACACTGTTTACATTTATATAATTGGCAACTTGTGTTTCCTACTGTTTGTTAATAAAAGTTCTGGCATACAGCACAGTGTTGTGTAATTTTGTTCCCTTTTCTCCCCCTAATAGCTGACATAATGACCGCTTTTGAGTTTTTTTTTTTTTTCTTTTTTTTTTTTTTTTTTGGGGATGGTACTGTATATCATACTGGCTCAGCAGCACAATAAACCCATTGAAATCCAGACAGTGGTGGAAGCAGTACTCTTTAGTAAAAGTAGTCACGGTGTAAAAATACTAGTGAAAGACCTGCATTAAATATGTACATATATATATATATATATATATATACTTATATTATAGATAAAAGTATGTATTTGCACAGCTGGATCTGGATCACATTAGCCAATGGTTGGAGGCAGAGAGCGAGAGAGCCAAAGAATGGACTGTAAATATGGGGATCGGTTTACTATATATATATATATATATATATATATATATATATATATATATATTGGGAGGTCTAAATGTTTCCTCATGAATGTCTAATTGTGAATAATGTTAAGGAAGTGTCCGTCACACAATTATTTATAAACATCACCCTGCAAATTACTACGTATACCGGTACATTTATAAAAAGACAAACACAAACTGCTCTTTCTGTGATGAATACTAAGAAACAGTTTTCCCCTTTTTTTTGTAATTTTCACACCACAATATTTTCTCTGAGAAATTTGGAAATGATGTTGGCACTTTTCTAATTTGGAAATGTAAATTGAACAATTAAAAAAGTATTGTAACTGAGATATGTGAAATTAACAAAAGTTTGTCAAGACATGACATATCTGCATGTTTTATAATATTTTACTATCAATACATTACTGTTCAATTTGTATGCTTTCACTTGTATACCAAATCTGTATTATTATATCTTGTTTGTTCAAATAAAAAGTAATAATTCAATTTAAAAACGAACAGGAAGGAACCTATTCACGGATCTCAGTTCCGGGTAGGATTTGTTTTTTTGTAACACCCTTACAACGGCTGTCAGATGTCTTCACTGATGTAGAGCAACGTTAGTCTTTTTTCTCTTTTAGCTCTCGTGTTGCGTTTTAGCAGCCGTTTTTGGTAAGTAGTTTAAAGATTTGGTTCAACATTAGTCAACGGGTTATATTTATTTTCATTTTGACTTTTGATGTATCTATAAGTAGGTTTAGCTAGCTTAGCATCGCGAGCTATCTTTACTTTGTTATCAGTCAGAGTAGCTAATCATCAGTTAGCTCGACAGGTAGCTTCAAAAATGATCACAGAAAGAATCTGTTGAAGAGTCTGAAATCCAACGTAAGCTATTATTATTATTATTATTATTATTATTATTATTATGAATTAACTCATTAAGTTAGACCCATCGCTGCATGTCAGAGTCAGGGTTTACTGACTTGTTTGGTGTCATCAAACATCAAATCTCACGCTATGAATCCAGCATATGATAGTAACCCTTATAAAAGCATATATCATAACACTAAGCATCACAAAGGACAACCAAACTAAAGCATCACCACAACAATACTAACGACACAGTATACACACGCAGACATGCTCGTAAAGATGTGTAAACGTGATGTCACTACTACTAACTCTACTGCTGGCACACAGGTGCTATCTGGCCTCTATTTAAACATTACAATTAAAGTTGAGAAATTATTTTTCGTGGGTTGTCATCAATTATTGTGACAGAGGAAGCTCTGGGTTTTATAGATATTAAGTGTTTATTAGGACACATCTAGCGATCAGACGTCTGTATTTCTTTTGGTTTGTGCAGCATTTGTTTCCATGTTGATGAAAGCTAATTCTTCTTCTTCTCTTGTCACTCCGCAGATGTAATGTAATGTCAGATAAGCGTCAACGTGCCAGAGTCCAGGGCTCCTGGGCCAAACAACTGCCAAAACACTCTGGACCAACAGGTAGTTTCAGGGTGAACGTTGATATTCGTGTATTGGTAGTATGTGACTCCTTCTGCTTATTAGTCATATTAACCTGTGTGATGTGTAGACAACAGCTTCTTTATGTATTTAATTTTTTTTTTACCAGGTGCAGTCTCAAACAACCAACAACCCAAACATGTCGACCCCGACCCAAGTTCCTGGGGCTGTGGGCCACAGAAAACACCCAAGACATTTGAGTTTCATCAGCCCACCAAGGTAGACGGTGAACATAAATGTCCCTGTTGAATGTTTGGATAATCGGAGCTTTTGCAACCTTTTTAGAATGTTTTATAACGAAGTGCTTCCTCTTTCTCTTTTCTGTCTTTTCTTCATCGCAGCAAGTTAGAGATGTTCCACCAGTAAAGGTGATGGAGTAAGTTACACATTTCTATCCTGACTGGTCAGACCTAAACATCAACTTAATCTCTTTCAAATATGTTTCTGTCTCTTGTCTCATGACATGTTGGCTTGTTATTCCTTTGTGTACTGCGCACATATTGGCTAATATGCATTATTTTGTTCTGGACAGGCAGGCAGGTATTCACGAGATCAGCCATGGACCATCAGGAGTGTCCAGGTGAGGGAAAATTAACTTTTTATATCAAAAAAAAAGTTTGAATCAGGTCTGAAAAGAGGAGAACAAACAGCGAACAACCCAGTGTGTTTAATCTTAATAACAAATCTGTGTATGCATTGTACGTCCAGTAGATGGCAGTCATCCCTCAAGCAACAGTGTGTACAGCACTCAGTGACTGTCATGCCTCCTGTCTCACTTATGGTACCCACTAGGACACGTGGAAGTGAGCCATGTTCTTTAACTGACACTGAATATGTAGGGACATGTGCTGTACGTACAGCACAATGGACAAGCAGAATGTTTCCGCAGAATGCTGACGCTTTTATCAAGACTAAAATACAGAGAGTCTCTAAAATGACAGACAATCAAGAGTAAGGAAACTAACCTCGAGCCAAAGGAAGCTGACGATCAATATTTTGTGATTGTGAAGTGTGAAAGGGGGGAAAAGACCGATATTCCTGCGGTGGCTACTTAACACCTAGCATCACGAGAATAGGCACATTACTCTTTAGCTGGTCTTTCGTCTTAACAATAATGGAAATGAGCTTTTTAGACTACTTTGCACCAACGTCTTCTCTAGATAAGACGACATGTTCTGGTTCTCTATGCTTTTCTAAATCATTTTTGGAGAAATGTATGCAGAGTGTTTTGTCTTTCCATCGGTCCAGACTGCGGCTGCTGCCTGGGTTTCTTCCCCCAGAAGAGGCTGACTGGATGTTCAGTAAGCTGTTGGCGGAGCTTCCCTGGTCCCAGAAGACCAACTACAGACAGGGTGGGTACCAGGGGCTGAAGGAGAAGCAGAATGACACGGGGGAAATGTGAGCCCATCATGTCAGCTGTAGGGTGAACAGGGTTCTAGTTTCATTACAGTGCAGCATTGAACTGTTCATTTTCATCAGGTTTAAGACGTTTTTTTGGTACATACAGTATATTAAAAAGAAGGAAAGCCTATAAAAGGCTACATTTATTTTAACAAAAGCACATTGTTAGACTTTGTTCAGAGTGCTTCTGTGTTTTTACAGTGAGAGGATGTTTGGTACACAGGCCCGATTTTTTAAAAATTCAACTTTCAACACACATACGCACTACGTGGATCTCTTTTATTTATGGCAGCTCCTCTTTGACCATAAAGAAACATTTCATTTCCAGAGCACACCTCAGTGAAGCTGGCTGCTTTTACTTTTATCATTTTTATATATATATATATATATTATGTATATAGACGTCTTGTTTGTACATTCTGTTCTTTCCATATACTTAATATTTATATGCGTTGTTTTGTATGTTTTTAAAAATCAAGTTGAAGCAACTTTATATTTTACTTTTACTAAGTTTTTTTTATACTTTTTACATTGGTGGAAAAACACCACTAAAAAGAGTTAAAAAGTTAGCACAGTATATCTGGAGAAGATGGAAGACGACAGCAGAAACTGCCGCCTCTCTCTCCTTGCACGTGCAGAAGTTGTGCAATGGCTTCATTTTGCAAAACAGTCGTCATTTTCCTCTTAAAGGAAAGAATAACTCTCATTGTGTGCAGACAGACTATATACAGGCTTTGCCTCAGAATCGGCCTTTTCTCTCAGCTGGCTCTCGTCCATCTTGTGTGTTGCTCTGCGATCGCTCCGCAGCAGACAAACCGAGATGATTTCCAAACACGGATCATAAAGTTGTGTAATCTCAATCCATCACTCCTGAGACTTGGTCAACAAAAGTCCACGTGATGTTTGGGTTGAAGAGGAAGTAGTGGAACAAGGATGCCCTCTTCTCTCATTTATCCTCTGTTTTAAAAACCCTCTTGACTCAGTTTTTCCGACCGTTGCTCACGGCTCTAAATTGGATCCTGTGCATGAGTTAATGTTTTGTTAATCTTTTCCCCCTGATAACATCTCTTCATGGAAGGAGTAAGGCCTTTGAAAGTTGACCACACATGTTTATAAGTATTAGCTCCAGAGGCCCTGAGTAATTCAGCGTTCTAAAATGCGATGGCTGCTTGAGCAGTTTGTTTTTGGTTTCACCGTGTTCTCGTCCCATCCTCCCAGAGGGCAAAATGTTTTAATGGCACACGGTTGGTTCTTGGAAGAGATCTTCTTGTTCCCAGAGAAAGAATGATACACCATTACCAACAAAGGCAGACAAACGGAGAGAAATTGGATACTTTCCCGTGCTAGCAATAGATTTGGGTGCAGATGATCATTATACTTATTCCTGTTTGTGTGTGTTAACGCTAGAAAGGATTATGTGAAGAGTTTTCTGCCCTACTTATAGTTGTCATCCAGAAAAAGAGGTATGAAAACAGACAGGTTAATAATAATAATAATTTAAAAAATAATTTTCTCTACCAATATTAAAAATGTTACAATACTCCGATTGTAATGAGGGTTTATGGGATTATAGTTTAAGAACTGTATGCGGTTCCAGATATCCTGACTGGACAGTTCTTCTGAGGTAACGGTGTATTAGTTTGTGTGTGTTGGTCCAGGTGAGGCGTACGAGGAGCCCAGGCTGACTTGCTGGTTTGGAGAGCTGCCCTACACATACGCTCGCTCCACCATGGCTGCCAACGCACAGGTTAGATAAACTCATTAAACCTCCAAGACCAACGTTTTCCACACATGTGTACTTTTTATTCTATCTTTTTCGTATAATATTTTGTTTCCCCTCACTTGTCGTGTTGTTGTTTCATATCTTTTAATCGTGTCTCTTTTCTATTTACATTTAGTTTCAATATTCTTTTCTTAATTAACTGCTGAACTCTCTTTCCCCCTCGTAGTGGCATCCATTGCTGTCAACCCTGCGCGAGGCAGTGGAGCAGGCGAGCGGATGCAGCTTCAACTCACTGCTGTGCAACCTGTATCGGGACGGCCACGACAGCATCGGCTGGCACAGCGACGATGAGGCCACCTTGGGCAACAAGCCCACCATCGCCTCCATCAGTCTGGGCGACACCAGAGTGTTCGGCCTCCGCAAGCAGCCTCCACCGGTGAGATGACGGTAGAGCATGGAAGCTGGTGTAGTGATGCGCAGGCAACGGAATGGGCCTTCAAATGAGTTTGTGGCTTTTTGTGCTCCTCTGTGCATTAATGTGTGTGTGTGTGCGTGTGCTTTACTCTTTTAGGACGAGAATGGTGACTTCACTTATGTGGAGCAGATTCGGGTTCCTCTCAGTCACGGGACACTGTTGGTGATGGACGGAGCCACACAAGACGATTGGCAGGTGAGCTCCACCAATCAAATGCATTCAGGCGAAATGGCCACTCAGAAAAACAGCGGCGAATCAGAAGCAGGCAGACATTTAAAGGCCGCTTTAAAAGTGTTTTTGTTGCATTTTTACTTCGTGGTTTACCCGTCAATCAAACAACGCGAGCATTACTGAATGTCTTGTTCCTCGTGTGTTATGTCGCAGTTATGACTTGAGCTCTCTCCTTCGGGCTTCTTCTGTTTATAGCAAACAAAGCTCACATGTCGTCCTGTTCATCACGTTTTCCTCAAGAAAACAAACTCACCTTCCACCACATGCTTAGAAAACAATGGAAAAGCTTTTCTCAGACTTTTTTCATGATAATATTAATAATAGTAAAACAGAAATGTAAAAGTTTTGTAATATTACTGGAACTGCACTGTAACAGCCACTGTATCTAACATGATGTCTCTCCAGTAAATATAAACAACAACAACAACTACTAAATAACTGGTACGTTATTTAGCATCCTGTCCTCTCCGGTACCTGCCTTTTTATAATCAGTCCAGAAATAGTTGAATAACTTGACTCTAAGCTATTACTCAAACAGTGACTTGAATGAATCCACTGCCTCATTAAGCCTTGAACATTTACAGTAAATAGTCAAGCACGGAAAACCTTATCTGCCTCAGCCAGGTGAGGTCGAGTGAAGACTGACCTCACCTGCAGTGTGTGTGTGTGTGTGTGTGTGTGTGTGTGTGTGTGTGTGCAACTCAACGCACGTGGCGGGATAGACCTGTGTTCAAGGCTGAAAGCAAAGATGGATGGAGTGGCCCTCAGATAATCGCAGAGCTCCAGAATAATGAGTCATTTGTTTAACAATCGGGGGACAGCGGCCGGGTTTGTGTGAGAGAGAGAGGAAACCTCTTTGTGTGAGTAACAGAGAGTGAGCGTGAAGCTGCTCTCTGGGACTGTGACAGTATGTTCTAATATAATAGTTTGAATTTAGTAGATAAAGAAAGCTCAACTTCTGGTCGTAATATTTAGTTTTAAAGCTTTGTTTGTACATGAAGAAAATGTATAATCAAGGATGGAGAACAAAACGGGTGTGCAGGAGAGGACAGAAACACTGTGAGCACTTTATGTTAAACGGCAGCGGATTAGAAACCTTTATGTGTCATTATGTGTCAGTTCCTCATGGGAAGTCAAACCGGAAGTCATTTCAAATGTTATTTCATTTTTGAGAGCTAGACTGCGAGAAAGATTTCCTTTCAGATGGTCATGCTGAAGTGAGAGAAAACAGGGGATGAGAGAGAGAGACAGTGAAAGAGCTTAAAGGAAAGAAAGAAAAAAGGCAGAAGGTCACAGGTGTTTTATGGAGACACCTCCCTGAGTATCTCAACAAAGGTTTCATCTCTCCTTTAAAGATCTTGCCAGAGAAAGAAGATCACACCACCATTAATTCTTCCACTGTCTCCTCAGTCCTGGTCTGCCAAATAAAACCTCCTGGCTCCGCTGGAGAGGTTTGGAAGTGAATGCTAAATATTTACCTAAACCTGACAATCCGGCTGAAGTACTTCATTTGTTTGAAAAATGATACAGGGTTATGATACAGGGTTATCATACAGGGTTATGATGCAGGGTTATTTCTGCCAGTTCAGGACTCTTTCTTTGGAGGCTGTTGTGGATAAGCAAAGCTTTCAACTCCCTTTTTGTGTGTGTGTGTGTGTGTGTGTGTGTGTGTGTGTGTGTGTGTGTGTGTGTGTGTGTGTGTGTGTGTGTGTGTGTGTGTGTGTGTGTGTGTGTGTGTGTGTGTGTGTGTCTACAGCTGTCTTTGTGAGAACCAATTGGAGTTTGAGACCTTCAGAGTGAGGGTCCTCACTTTTGGGACAGACCATCAAAGGCCTGTTTGAGGGTTCAGACTTAGTTTTAAAGTTCAGGTTAGAATTAATTTAGTTTAGGGTGAGGGGCTAGGGAAGGCATTATGTCAGTTAGTGGCCTCACAAAGATAGAATTTCAAGGTTGTGTGTGTTTAAGGGCACGAGATGCACAAGTGGAAATTATTCTCCTGTGCAAAAGGTCCAGAAATATATAAAGTTGAACTTTTTGTCTGTGCTATTACAGACAATGTTTCAGTGCTGTTTTTGGAAAAGGGAATAAGTTTGCCTTTTGCCCCGCATGTCAAATGGTGTTTGTTGACTTGCCCTGTGTTCGGAGTGCAGAGGTCAGCTGCAAAAACAACAATCCGCTCGTCTTTAGGGAACTCCTTCAAATGTTAAACGTTCCTTGTGTTCTCATATTTTTGTATATGAGTCTGTGTTTTTTAGCTGATAACGACATACTGTTCATTTGACTATAGAACCATGATTTTAAAAAACTAAGATGTTGCTTCACTTGTAAACTAATTATCTGAGATTCTCCAAAGGAGCCAGTGAGTCTATTAATAGCCAAATGCCCACAAGAGTCTCCAAGCCAGTGTTTCTCAAAAAGGGCACTGGAGGGGGTACTTGAGATTTTCTTTTTAAACGATAGATAAGTCATGCATAGCTCCTTAAATAATTATAATGTATATATATGTATATATCATCATTGAAAAAATAAGTTTGAGAACCACTGTTCATGCCACTACCTCCTTACTTTATATACGAGTAAAGTAAACAAGTAAAATGCATCTTTTATCCGTCTCTCCGTCTCCACCAGCATCAAGTGTCTAAAGAGTACCATGACCGAGGCCCACGCATCAACCTGACCTTCAGAACTATGTACCAAGAGCCGGAGGGCCACAGGCCGGGTACCAAGCTGCGATTCACATCCCAGCAACCATAAATCTCCCCCCAGAGACAGGTACTTACCTACTGTGTCTAGAGGCTCTGCGTTTAAAGCACCGATCCACACGGCGTTGGATCTGATGGTTCGCTGAAAGGATTTCGAACGCCTTCGTCCTTCTCTGTCTGCAGTTTGAAACAAGTCTGGTAAACACTCGGTTACAACCCACAGTATGAATGCGAGCTTCTTCCAACTGAAACAGGGAGACGTTCACCTGTGAACCGTAATAACTGCAGTCGTGACCAGTGGTGGCGGTCAGATGTCAGGGTTTTCAGAGAAGCGTAGCAGAAGAATTGTTGATAATGAAAGTTTGAAGGTTAAAATGTCAGCTCTGCATGTTACTGTGACTGTTTCTCTTTATTCAGCACAGACAGTTGCTTGGGTGCCTTTCAGTTATTTTGTTACAGTCTTGTGAAAAACTTTAATTTTGACTCAAAGAGATGTCATGAAAAGTGTCGACGCACCTTGTTTATCTTGGGGAGCTTTTTTGAAGAAAACACATTTGCTATAGAAATGGGACGGAACAAGTAAAGTGGCCACTTACAGGCCAATTACAGCTCCATCAGGACTGTGATTAGTTAATCATCCTGTTGAAGATTTGTCTGATCAGTCTCTCAAAGAGGTAATTCAGCTTTTATAAAAACCTCTAATGCATCATGAACCAGAATCGTTAAAGTTCATCTAAAGTGTGCTTACACAAGCGTTTTTGTGATGTCATGTGCACAGTTTAACTTTTCCGTCAACAAAACAAGTCAATATAGTTGCGTACACATTTTAGTTTTTTAAAAACTAAATAAAGAAGGCCGTACATCCAAACAAGCTGGAGACATCAAATGACAAACATGTTGACGTGGCCACAGATGCTATCGGGACATGCTAGCTGTGTATGGCTTCCAGTGGTACATCCCACAGCCATAGAAAGGAGCTTTAACGGCCTGAAATAAACTAAAGAAATTGAACCGCTAAACAATGTTCTTGCCGCAATTAAAATGTAAAGTGTGTATTTGAAAATTCATGATTTTTGAGAGTCCTGTTTATTTATGCTTATGGCTTTTTTGGTTTCTGCATCGTCATCCCTGCATTCTGTTCAAACAGGACATTAGTGCATCAGATAGGACGTCAATACTTACTGACATTTTGGCAGATTACCAGAACTTTGCGTCCTATTACATGAATCTAAAAATGCATGAATTGAGGAAAGTACATGGTTCATGTCGCATTCTGTTTATTTTGTAACACTAAAGAGATGCAACAGGGCTTCTTGATTGTCGTTGTTTTGAAATAAACAAATGCATCTCTGAATCCACTTCCATTGTGTCCTGTCCTCCAAAAAACAGATGTTTGTCAATTTAGCATAAAATACCTTATATGATACATAAAATGGAATTCAAACCCTTAATTTTGTAGCAGCACTAAAATTGTATATGGGACAGGCAAGTTCACACAAAATACCACGTTGTGTGGAAAGTTTGTCATGAAACTATTCTGTCATGTTGGCAAAATACAGGAGACAGTGGAAGGTTCTCGCCAGGATCTCTGAGACGAGAGAGATTATGCAACCATTGTTGTAACTGTACCCAAAAGATGCGATAAGGTTGTTTAATAAAGATCAGTTCTATTTTTTCATGTTGGCTCTTTCCAGCACTAAATTAAAAGTTAAAGTGCTGCCTCTCACTTTTAGGACTGTGTGGGGGTTTTTACCTCCATGTTGGATGAAGAGTAAGGAGCTCTGTTCTACTTATCTTCTGTACTTTTTGGAAATAGTCCCCAATTTATAAACAATGAAGGGCAATAGACTCTCATACAGACAAGGCAACCTAGGTTTCTTTTTTGTTATTGATTGGCCAAGTCTTGCTAAAAAGTGAAGATCTAGTCGGCAGAGTGACTGTGTTGTATGGAGAGCTATCACTCCACTGGGATAATAATACTTTTCACTTTTTTACAATTTATTACCCTCAGTAAACATTGTAAACATGAGTTTATGGTCTCAACCGCTAGTTTGCTTCTTCAATACAGCATGATGTTCAGTAAATGATGCTCCATTTAGAGTCAAATGGACTCAAATGGACTCTATGGCTACCTTGTGATTGACACGTCACTCCTCCGCAATCCAAATATGGTCACTTCCGTTCAGTGGTTGCAAAAAAAACCGAGATGGCGTCGCCTCAAATTCATATAGTTACATGCTAACTCTCACCATAATGTCCGCACCATCTTGCATAACTCAGAGCATCTTTAATTGTCAACTGCTACTTGAAAGCAGTGACTTCAGCCTCCAGCCTCACTGAAGGCCCAAACGGTGGTTATGAGCTGCACTTGTTTGATGTGCTACGTTAGCTCAGCGAGGCTTCAGCGGATGCAGAGGCAATGGAGGGTGACAGAATGACGGATGTGAAATGAGTAGGTGGAGAGGACGTATATTTGCCCCAAATACTTTTTAAAAGGCCAATAATTGCAGTTGCAAAGAACGCTGGGTCCAGGATCGGGTGATAGTATAGTAAAGTGACGGCTCAATCAGTAGTTTCTCTGAAAGTTAAAGCCACCGTGAACTGTTCAAACTAAGCAGCCTCTGTAAACTGCAGCCTCAATTTTCAAACAGTGCAGCAGTCACTGTAACCCTGGCAACTTCTTTTTCGGCTCCCACCTCCGACTCTTGCCTGACTTTGGTCTGCTGATGTGTCTCAGTCTCACATGCCGGCCGTAGTCTTTCCCCAGACTGCCTGACAATAAGAACAACAAACCCAACAGCGGTTTTCTTTAAACCTCACTGAGCAAACGGCTTTGCTAACACAAGACAGAAAAGTAGTCTGCAGGATGTATTTCTGTGTATTTAACGGGGGTTTGAGGACTCGTACTGTGTAATAGGGTCAGCAGACACCATTTCTCCCTGCAAGACCCTGTGTATGTGTTTGCCCATTTCCTAAAACCCCTGTGCTGTGTATATAAAGTGTATTATCATCGTTAGGAGGTGAGTTAATGTGGAAGACCCACAGCGAGTGCAGCAGGTTGTGTCATAGCTCCGGTACAGTGCAGGGGAGAAACGTGCCATGCTGTGCCCGACGTTCACTGGCTCCTCGGTGAGGAGCCCCGAGAGGCAAAGATTGGGACATTTTGTACCAGCGCTGAACGTGGAACAGGTCTGGGCTGAACGTTTCGTTTTGGAACAGCGTCTTCTCTTCAGGACATCGGGGCTTAGTGTGTGTTTGTGTTTCACCAAATGCCTTGAAGCAAATCATGCACCTGCTCACTGATTACAGGTTGTTCCGATGTTGGGATTCAATTTCAGTGATTACAGTCAAAATGGGAAGAAAATAACTAAACCTCCTTAAAATGTGTGCAGTAAGATTGTCAACAGTACACCGGTAGCCTTCATTGTTTCACAGGGATTTAATACTTTGTACTGTGCTGTTTCATTTATATCAAATATCTTTAACGCTGACCTAATCAATATTTTTATATAATCTTTTTAATATACTTTTATATATTTATCACAGCGAACTCAAAATCAAATACTGTCTAGTATGGACTGTGTCACTCGTTATGTAATTATTGACGCTGCAGTGGAGCGTTTTAACGTCTTCAAGCTGATTGTTTTGGCTTTGCGGCCTCCAGCGCTGTGGTTCAGTCTCTCAGGTCTCATCAAGAAGGCAGCTGCTGTTGAAAAATCTCTAATAAACCTACATTACTGTACACGTCTGCTTGTTCCGCTGCATTAAAGTGAACCAAATTTTACATTTCAAGGTGAATTAGGTATTAAAGCTGCAGAAAGCCTTGGTGTAAAATGCTCACATAGATTTAGCTGGACTACCAGAGAAAATAACATTTCTGTCTGTATGTATCTGTATGAATGTGGCCATCTTAATTCCCACTACATACTCAGAATTAGACTTGTCTTCCTGTATCTGCAGCACTTTCCCAGCACTGTCTGTCTGTTGTTGACGTTTTCCACTCTGCCTGTAAAGGAACTTGGCATGTGACACGAACTAACAAGCTGCCCGGCATTCCCGTGTTAGCCACTGTTTGCATGTTCCGGATCCCGACACCTGTTGTGCTGAGCTGGAAACATTTGGGTTTACGGGAGCCACATCAGAATCCCTTTTAGCTCCCTCTGGAGCCACCTAATTAGGCCTCAGTCCAGCGACGCTTCCTGTCCGTGCTGTTTACTGTGGCCACCTGATCTCCAGCCTCTGTGGTCTCACATTAGCAGACAGAGAAATGTAGACTATCGGACCGTGTTTGCTTTCAGAGCTTTAGATAGGTTGCCTGGCATTATGAAGATCTGATCCACAAGGATGATGAAATGAATCCAGTGGGGAATGTGTAACCGTAACAACCTGACTTGCATCTTGATTAATGTGCCAGCTGTTTGAACATGTTAAACATGTTTGAATATGGCACAATATGTTGAGTGCCGGACGCAGGCTGTCTGAGGGACATAAAGGACACTTTATCATGTTTACTCTACCATAGGGGCATCTGAGAGGGCCGTTTTGCTGCGTTTTCCTGAGTCCACCAGTGGTTGAATATATGTATATTGTAGATTAAACATCCTCTGAACAGTTGAACTGGAACATATCAAAGTTTCATTTTTTACCAAACAGACGAAGAGTTTTCCTATCGCACGACCGTGAGGTTCAATATATATATATATATATTTTTTTTTTTTTTGTGTGAAATGTCTTAACATTTGCAAGGATTGCCATGACATTTTACAGACATTCGTGTCCCCCTCGGGATTATTTGCAATAACTTTGAAGATCTTTTCACTTGGTCAAAATGTTTATTCGTCTCATACTTTGGTTTATAATCAAATACCTGCTAATTAATGACATCCCCATCGGCCTCATCTGTACTTTGTGTTTTGTACGAAACACATCAGCAAATGTTTGCTGGAACACTTAACTAAGACGGTGAGCCTTCTGAATGTTAGCTGCTGAACAGCAGCATGTTGAGAGTGTTAGAATATAAAAGCACCACTGTGCTGAAGTAGCCTCACTGAGAGTGGTTTTGCCATTTTGACTTGTCCAAGTAGGAACGGTGTCACTAATTACACTGAAACAAAGTGTTCCAGTGAGAATGACAGTGAGCCAGCATGCACAACACCAGGACCCTGAAATCAAAGCAGCTAAATGGAATTCAGCCATCATTAAGTTCATTATTTGCACCAGTTCTTTTCCTGCTCAGACTAAACGTCCTCCAAGAAAAAGGCCCATTCAGCATGCATTTCTCAATGCGTCGTGATCTTTGATGTCAACAGTACACATATCAAAGGTCACCCCCTACGTTTGAAGCCTCATTGTGACACTTACTGAATCTGCCACACCAAGTAACAATTTTTCATAGTTTGTGTGCTGAACGTTATTGAACTTTTGCAGTTCAATAATTAAACCACGCTGTCGTGTTTGTATTGTGGGACAGCTGCAGGAGAAGTTTGAATGGTCATAAATACTGGTTGTACAGTGCAGCCAGCTCATGTCTTTATTTGTTTACCAATAACAAGTTAAATGGCAGAGTGTCCTCGTAGAAGAGAACAGTCCATGAGCCTCTGAGTGTGCAGGTAAAATGTATAGTGTCACTATACTACAGCATTCTGGGAAACCTAAACTGACCTGCGTCTTCCATGGAGTGTAGTGAGTCAGTGAGATATTTCATTTTTAGTCTGTATGCAGATGTCCAAATGTACACACCCAACTATACACGAAGAATATACACTTGTATTTGGTTTCACAACTGTGTGTGTGTGTGTGTGTGTGTGTGTGTGTGTGTGTGTGTGTGTTTAATATCGTCGTAAGTGGAGTCTGAAGTCATGCTGTGATTTGCTGGGAAGCTGCTCTGGGAACAAGTTGACCGATTCACTTCACCCTCCCAGCTCCGTTGTCCTCCCCCCCCCTCCCCTCCACTCCCCCCTCCCACTTCATGCCTTTAGTTTTCTCTCCTTTATTGTACCTCCTCCCCCTCCTCTCCTTCCCCTCCCTTCACCTATTATCCTCTTCATCTTCACCTCTCCATCTCTGTCTTCTATCACCTTTTCCACTCTCTTTTGTCCGGCTTGGTCACGTCGTCTTGTTGGTCGGGTCATATTGCTGCTGCCTCTCTCTCTCTCTTCACCCCGTGGACCTGGATAATGGATTTGCCTTGATAGTCTCTCTCTCTCTCTCTCTCTCTCTCTCTCTCTCTCTCTCTCTCTCTCTCTCTCTCTCTCTCTCTCTCTCTCTCTCTCTCTCTCTCTCTCTCTCTCTCTCTCTCTCTCTCTCTCTCTCTCTCTCTCTCTCTCTCTCTCTCTCTCTCTCTCTCTCTCTCATATATATCCGCCTGCTGCCCTGTGAAGTCACGTCTTTCCTGTGTGAGTTATAGCGCCTGGCATCGATCACCTGTTAACAGACACGTCATCAGTGGCATCTTGAAGACATAACGGCTGATTGCAATGCACCGCCAATGTGGTCACACTTCACAAGCTGATTCAGAGGGAACACATTTTTAATAGTGCTACGATTTGCGCGACACAGTGACAAGTAACCGGAAGGTCACAGCAGTGGGTCCATTAAGCGTCCTATCAACGGATCATTGGCCACACTGGAAATAAATCCGCCTTACGAAGACAAGCAGACTCATCATTTATTTAAGACATATGTTTCTCCTATGAACAGTTATAGGCACCCATAGTGCAGGGACAAGAACTCTAACTGGCTTCACACTTGTGAACAAGACAAACGTTTTGTTGGACGGCCTGGCGAAGACGGAGGTACAGCTGCTGGTTTTTGCAGTGGTGGATGGAAACGTGTTGCTCCCGACAAAGCTGTTTTGACCTGAATTGTGATCTGGATGGTGTAGTGCCCCGTCTGTGCTGTAAGAGGAATAAGATGAAGGGTGCAACCCCAAGTTCAAACAAACCGCAAATCACTCGGCCCAAAAGTCTTTAAATCGAGTGTGAAAGTCAACAAGTCTGCAACACTGACAGACCGTCCCTTCAGGCCTCCCTCCTGAAGCCACTCCCCTAAAGTTATCACTACAAAGACAGCCAGGTTATTACAATCCTGCGATTTCTATTTAATTGTCAGAGCATTTGATTACTTTCCGGATATAAAGAGAATTTCAAACATTTCAAACAATCACAACCAACAATGTTTAAAAGATACATTACCCTAGTTTTACAGTCTTATAAATGTAGTAAACATGATCTCAGATGCATCTAGATTCTTCCCAAATTAACAGTGTAAACAAACAGCGACAGAACGAAAATAGTGTTCTCTGTCTGTGGCCCTGAAAACGTCATTCATCCGTGTATGCTCGTGGTTGTGCAGCATAAACAGACTCAGTGTTCCTGCATGGGAATCCTTCCCAGTCTCCAAGTCTCAGTCTATAAATAACCATGTTGTCCCTGTGGTGTCTGACTGACTCAGTCCCAAGAGAGGGAGGGTAGGAGGACCAGGCCAACCCCCCCCAGAGGATGACGTGTTCATTGATTTACACTAACGTTGCTGCAGGCACTGTTGTCATTAATATACTGCATAGCTGCGTAAATGTAAACCACTGTTTACTTTTGCTGTAATGTTACTTCGGATAACAGTGCCTGTTGTGGCCAAAACACCTGATTTAAGGTTTCATTGAAGTATTTTCTCAAGGACTTTATCCCACATCAATCATACCGACTGATCAAATGTAGCCCTTCTGACACTGGCATTTCCAGTTTTTGTGTGATAAAAATAACTTGCACGGACACAATGTGAGAGATGCGTCTTCAAAGTAGAGCAGTCTGAATTAAAAGCATATAAAACCTTGATTAAGATCAACTATGATATTTTTGTCAGGACATTTTCAGAGCGGCGACACAAACAAAAGCGTTAGATGTGCCTGTAAAACAACAATATTAAAAACTTCGTAGCTAGTGTGTGACTTGTCGGCCATCGTTGTAATTGTGCTCACTCGTAGTTCTTTAAGCGGAGAGAAGACATGCAGTACCTGAGCTGTTGTGTTACTCACCAACTTTGGTTCCCCTTCTCTCCGCTGTCCCCTGACATTTAGTTTGCTATGGTAACAGGGGCGTCCTATCTCGGTGGTTTGCCCGTTCGGGAATGTGGCCTGCGGCGTGTACCTCACCTCTTCACCCCGTGGACCTGGATAATGGATTTGCCTTTATATTCTCTGTCTCTCTCTTTCTCTCTCTCTCTCTCTCTCTGTCTCTCTCTGTCTCTGTGTCTCATATGTTATTTATTAAATTTGATCCTTTCAATGACTGTACATTTCTAATAACCATCTGTCTGTAGGGACAGAGGAGTTGTAAGTGTAAGACATGTGTATCTAGCTTGACTTTAGCTTGTGACCCTTATTGTAAGGCTAAATTAACATGGAATTGCCAGTTGAATGGGTGTGAATAAGACTCCGGTAGATTGAGTGTGTTTTTATGTGTGCAACTGTGGCAAAGTGTTGTTGTCTCCGACCGTGTATATAATTGTGTGCCCTAATTAGAAGTGTGTTAAAAGGGCACTCAGCACAGTGAATGGTGTTGGGGTTTGATTGCACAAGTGCAGATAATCGCTGTATTGCCAAAGGCCACCACAGTGTCGGCTGATAAACACACAGCTCTCCTCTGTTTATGTCCTCTTGTATTTTTTCAACTATACCCAAAAAATACCCAAGTTACCAACTCCATAATTGTGTGCCAATTCAATCCAGTATACGTTCAGATATCTCACAGGATAATATCACTCTGGTTCATTCTCTGGGAACCATGAATGTCTACAAAGTTTTATGTCAATCCATCAAAAAGATAATAGACATGAGAGCCAAACGTGTCAACCTGCTGGTGACAGTAGACGAAAAGTCGGCAGATCACCAAAAGTATTTAGGGTTTTTCTGGGGGAGGGATCATAAATGTCTGCACAAAAGTTCATGTCAATCCACAGGCTGGCAACCTTTTATGGCTGTTTTTTTAGGCTGGCGGGAGTGGAGGTGGATGGGTTTACAAGCGGCGATCTTTCAGCCAGGAGACCGCTGTTGGTTCCCCCGTGAAACGAGAAGTCAGTGTTGATGTCTGTCACGTAACTTGCGTACTTCAGTAACTGCATTTCTGTTGTTATTTTAACCCAAACAAAGATCTATTCCTAAAGCTAACCAAGAACCTAACTGACGGACAGACCGACATTGCCATCCAACCGTGGCGAAAAAGAAACTGTCTTCATAGTTGACTTGACATGTTTCTGTAACAACTGCAAATATTTAGATTGTGATTTACTGTTCAGTGTCACTTCTATTGTGTTTTTGGGTCAGCACATGCTATCAGCTACGCACTAACTAACATGCTGTGAATCACATTAATGCTCGCAATGCACTTTAATTCAATTCAATTCATTAAAATCGACTCTATATGAAGACAGACTGCATTGCCAAATCCTTATCACGGTGTGCATCTCTACCGGTGTATCTTCCATGTCAATTATAATGTCAGCCCCTAAAGTAATCCCTCACATTGAGCCCTGTTACTCAACCTGCACACTCGCTACACACAAACATACTGTACACACACACACACTTACACACCGATGCAGTGGAACCGAGTGAAAGTCGAGCCCGCTTCTTAATTACAATGACAGGCCTTGCCCTTGTTTCCGACCGTGTTTCGTAACCAGGACTGTAATATTTATACACATATTATATCACTGATATTGGCTCATATTCCAGTTGAGATCTCAGTAGGAATATGCTGCTGTAAGCTCCTTTTAAAAGTCAGTTATAAAAAGCTACACAAGTCAAATCAATTATGACACCTGTGTGGAAACTATTGCATGCAGAAAAAGGAGTGTATCTATTTTATAGCTCTATGTTTAGAAGAACTTATATCAGTGACATAGAGGCGTAGTTTTTGTGGTTCCCAAACGTAGGATACCTTTTCCATCACACTTCCGGCGAGCTAAGTGAAACTTGTTTGGTGCTTGGCAGGTTGCACAGCTGATTTATCAGAGCTGTTAGACCATCCAAGTATAAAACAAGGAATCAAGAACAGCTCATATGGTCTACTTCACACTTGGCGGATATAATGCCACGGCTCATTGACTGCAGTTCACTTCTGCTAGCTGGATATTCTAATGTTACAACCAAACACTGGCACTGCACGAGTACAGTCAGTGCAGCTAACAGAGGATGAAAACCTCTAAAAAGCTGTAGAGTTGGGCAATAACTCTCAATGTCGGTTCATCGCTGCAGGAAACTTCTTTCGTATTACATGTAGTCATTTTATTGTTTGTTATAATATCAAATACTTTATACTTTAACGTCTAAAACAAAGAACTGTACGGAGAAATTCTTCAAAGTGCCCCAGTTAACAGGCATATCCATATATGACAGTCTATTGCAAACCATCGTTAATAGGTGTGTGTGTGTGTGTGTGTGTGTGTGTTTAGGGTGTGTGTTTAGGGTGGGACAAGGGTGGTGTAGGTCAGGGGTATTCAACTAAAATTCCAAAAGGTCCAGATCGAGAAAATCTCCTAGGGCAAAGGTCCGAAACATTACAATAATATCTAGCTCGCGCTATTTACTGCCATATATATATCAATATATTCAAGAAGCCGAATAGTCGTAACAACGTCTCTGTGTCGTCAACAACTGTCAAATCACATAAAGTACACATCAATTATATTTTAACAAATTATTACTCTGTTTTCAAATTCAACTGGATGGATTATAAATAATACATAGACGTACATAAATAACTGTTCTTCTCATTTAAAGTGAAATAAGGTCTGGATTAAAGGATATGAATATGTGTTTGACTCCGTAAGTGTGTCGATGTGTGAATGAATGGCTTCATGCATAGATGCATGTACAGCACTGCAAACTTCAACGTCAATAATAAACACACAGTTGAATCAACACCTCTGTGAACGTTTTAAAAAAAAAACTAAACATTGATATCTGAGCTGTTGTAGTGGATTGTATTAGATTATATAGTACCGAACAAAGTGACCAAGGAGTTTAAACTAACAGTAAAATGAGTTGCTTATTTTACTGGTGGACATCTGTAATACATGTAAAACATAATATGTTTTACATATGTTTTTTACATTATGTAAAACATAATGTAAAAAACATATGTAAAACATAATGTGCACCATTCAGTGAAATGGCTTCTGTCAAAAGCAAAATGACACTGTTTACAGTGTGGATTATATGCAAAACAGCAACATTTATCATGTTTTTGCCACTTTGGTGAAACACCACTGTCAGATTGATGTAGGCTACATGTAAAACACAAAAAGAAAACTAAGTTACAGCAATAAATACTGCATAACTTTATGCTTGTATGACAATCGCATGGTCTAGGACAGGGGTCTTCAACTAAAATTCCAAAAGGTCCAGATTGAGAAAATCTCCTCGGGCAAAGGTCCGAAACATTACAATAATATCTAACTATATATATTGAAGAAGCCTAGTAGTATAAGAATGTCTCTGTGTAGTCAACAACTGTCAAATCAAATAAAGAAAGTACACGTCAATTATATAATTATATTTTAACAATTATTATTCTCAGTTTTCAAATTTAACTGGATGGATTATAAATAATACATAGAAATACATAAATAAATGTTCTTCTCATTTCAAGTACAATAAGGGCTGGATTAAAGAATAACTGGCATAACAGAAAGCTTTTGAAAAATGTGCATCTTAAAATAAAGTAATTCATTTTAGAAACATTAATTTCACTCAATTGTCCTGCAGCTTTAAATTCAGTTCATTCAGGTGTGAAGTGATGTCAATAAAAAAGTCACAATATAATATTTTTGTCTTCTAAAAAGATAAATCAGTGAGCATGGACTTTATGTGTGGTTATTAACACTTGTTTCAGCTCTATTCTCTCTGGTAACATCATTGTTGTGAAGTGAATTCATGCGTTAGGATTCTGATCATTTTGGGCTCTTAGGTTTATTTTCTGTGTCTTCATTTAGATGTGAGTGGGTACGTTTGTTCAAAAGAGTTGTGCTTTGCCTCGTAGTGCGCTTCATTTGCCGCTTTTATCAATAGTTACGGTTTCTGAACATATGAGACATGCTGGATTTAACTGCCTGTGGGAAGAATTAACATAGAAGAGTCTGTTCATTCATGCTTATAAATTATATTCTCTCTGAACACGTTTCTCTTTTTGGAGAACGTCATGTGAGATAACCTCTCTGATTAGCGCAATTTTCCTGCTCTTGTTTCTATTTCCTCGTCTCTCCCCCGTGTGTCACGGTGTGTGTAAACCTCGCTCAGTCAGGAAACTTGTCAGAATACTCACATTTGATTGGCTGAGCTTTACAACGCATTGCTCGGTGTCTTCTGCACCGCCGAACAAGTACCGTAACGGCTGTATAAGATGCGCCGCTTAAAAGTAAAAACTCGCTGCCTAATGTATGATTCCAAAATATCGATTTTAGGTCCTGGGTCCGGATGCAACTGGGTCCGGATCCAGACCGCGGTCCGCCAGTTGGAGACCCCTGGTGTAGGTGATCAAGGAGAGGATTGTAGGGGATTATTTCTCAGCTGCCTCTGCTACATGCTCCCTGCTGGAAGTATTCCCCCCGAAATGCCATCAGCTGTTGAATACAGGACACAGGATGGGATAGAGCCGATGAAATACCTGCGTTGTACCTTGTCTACCTTTTCAAGTCCCGCCACCCGACACGCTCCAACCAAGGGAGGATGACAGGCCGTAGTGATGCGTTGATCAACTCCAGCATTCAGAAGTGTGAAGCACCAAAAACAAGTCCATTCAACAAGCATTTCATTTTATGAGCAAACACTGGAATTTTGTTTAATTTTAATCTTTAAATTAAATCGTTAAACGTTATCAAAGCCCCTATGTGAAAGAATTAAAAATGTCAGACTTGTATCGAAATGTTACAGGCAACAATGCATACCTTGCCTTGCGCGGCAGTTGGATCTTCGCGACATCACGAGATCACATGGAAATCCATCTCCTCAGGCTTCAAGTAATGCGTTTGTGTCCAGACTCGACCAATCAGTGTCCTGTGGGGAACGACTGGCAGCTGCAGGTGTGGTTTCGGAAGGTTAGCAAAGATGCTGCAATAGCATCGGTTATATCAGAACTGGAGAGTTTCTTCATTCAAAGAAGAGCAAAGAACGGCCCAGAATTTCTGGATTGAAAAACTGTTTTTGCTTTTCTTCCGACTGGCAAGAGTTTAATTGACATCACCCAATCACCTGCCAAGTATTTGTTTTTGCACCAGGATCTCATCACAAACACACTAATGCCAACAGAATCATTTTGAAACGATACAATGAAAAAATCAACACATAACTTCTTTAATTTTAGAGGATAGATGTTGAAAATGAGATGATATTCGAACATGGACTTTTAACAGCTGTGATTGAAAGACGGGTGCAGTGCTTTTCTGGACATTGTTGTTGCCAAACGATGTCCTCGTGTGCAACACATGCAGCCTTGGCAGGCTCTCTTAAGAAAACAAGGCTTCCCCAAGGACACACACACACACACACACACAAACACACAGTTCCTGCTCAGAACACTTCTAATTCCCGGCAAACATGTCACAAAACACTTACGCTGAATCAAATGGGTGATTGTATGAAATGGAAATATCAAGCTTGCACATACCTGTATGCATGGACACACACACGCACACACACACACACACACATACACACACACACACACACACACACACACACACACATGCGAAATCACAAATGTCATGTGATGTCAGTTGACTAGCAGCTGCTGGCATGATCATGGGTGACCTTATATACTCAGAATAGAGCAAGAAGATATTTGCAAGTTCACTTACAACCCCGCTGAGAGAGTGTGTGTGTGTGTGTGTGTATGTGTGCCTGTGTGTGTGTGTGCGCGCGTGTGCACGCATATGAGACAAGAAACGGGATGACTTGGGCTCTGTCTGAGGTGTCATCTAAGGAATGCATGACGAAACCGGGGCAGCCGTTTTTAGGCCACTATGTCACTCCTGAAACCATGCAAACACGGTAAAGGAAAGCCTGTGAGGCCGACCCTTAAAATACGAAACAGTTGCGAGTGGACGTTGCATGATGTCCATGCCACTGATGGCGATATTACAAGTTAATATTAGTTAATATTAGACTGGTGTCACTCGGGTTTGCCTCCCGAGTTTCTGCTGGTTATGTACATGTTGCCGTGCTAGTGACACTCACTGTGATTATGGATTATGATACGATTTATAGATGTGTCACTGATTTATCCATCACCCTGTTTTTATTCATGTGCAATGAAAAAGTCCATACTACATACTACATACTACATGCATAATGAAAAACAATGATTTTTTGCCCTGATATACAGATGGTTACATCCTCAATTTTAATTTTAAGTAATGTAAAACTTTGTCCGTTTTCTACATTGACCTAGTTTTCTGAGCTGATCTTTTGCTTTCAAGGGTCAAAGGCAACGTTCACGGTTCAAGGTTGTTTTAAGACATGACCACTGTCTGTCACCAATATCAAGGCATGTTGTTTTAGGTATTGGTGAGGCGATGAGGCCCAGTCTGAGAAATAGAGCCATGACTTTGAAGCCTTATCAGACACCAACGCGTTGCTGAAAGGTTTATAATGCTATTATAATGCAGACAGGATTTTACTGCTTCAGAAAGTTAATTGATGCTTCAATACGTCTAGCCTTAGACTATCTCTCTCCTTCATAAAACACACTGTGGCTTACAACGTCCTAAAACGTGACAGTAAGTAAACAACCCAATCATTAGGCAAAGTGAGCCCCTTTCCCACTGGACAAAAAATAACATTAACACCCAATTACATCTTTTGCTTTTAGTGTGAAAGGTTACAGTCGGCATTCATTCCTGGGACAAGCTTATTTTCTGCAATAATCCAAAAATACATAAGTTATCTCTGCAGAACTCTATTTTCCATCATGTCCGTGACGTCAAAGATGACGAACCAGAAAAGAAAAACAGAACTTTTCATCCAGGGAGCCGATTGCCTATTTTTAGTAGGTTTTCTCGTGTTCAAAAAGTCACATATATGCAGACAATTATTCTCACAGAAGTAGATAGAAATGAAACGTATCTCTTTCACTCACTGAACCCTGGCTCATATACAGTATAACAATATTTGATTAATTTATTTACCAGACGTGTTTGTGGAAGTGGTGAATATCACATCCAGTCTGCGTCAGTCCTTAACCTCGCCCACGACATTACTGTATGTGCCAGCCATAGTTGTGACCCTCGACAACCATCTCTGACGACTGACCATGAATTAAACTAAGCAACAAATAACCAAAGACACCACGTTATGCGTTTTGTTGTGACACTTGTCTCGTGCTGTGCAACGGTTGCTTATTTCCTTCTGGAGCGTTCAAATTAAAAGTCACAAGTGGCTTAGAAATGGCTTAGAAAAGTGATTTTATACCAAACATCAATGTTTCATCAAGATTTTTTGTCACTCTGATCATCTGACCTGTGTCACATGTGAGAGAAGAAATCTGCATGGGGACGCCATCAGCTGCAGTGTGAATGTAAGCGACCCAACAGATCTACACGCCAAACCCACGATGTGCCGTCATCAGCGGTGACACTTGTAAATTTAGTCATTACAGTTCCAGTTAAGGTGACGTTGACTTGGATGACGCTGTGCCTGCTGATGAGTCTCTGGTGTATCTCTTTCCTTGTCTACTGACTTACAGTCATTTAGCAGACGCTTGTATCCAAAGCGACTTACAATAAGTGTATTCAACATCGGTATTCAAGAGAACTAGTCACCAGAAGTCATAAGTGCATCTCCTTTTTTAAACAAGCATCTAAGAGCATAAACCAGAGCAAAAGTACAGTGCAGAAACAAACTGACCAAAGACAGCTGAAAACCTGCCGCTCTCGCTACCCTCCCGTATGCATCGAGCACAAATCAGGCTTTAGTAATTTGTAGTTATTTGGTCGTCCGTTCCACGGACTCTGTCCTGCATTTTGTGATTGAAACATGTCATTGCAGTTGAGTGTTTCAACCTCGACTTTGGTTATGTTTTCTTATTCTCTTCTGTGGTGTCTCTGTTCTGCATCCATTTTACGTCTCCTTTTCTGTCTCTAATTCTCTCTGCCCCCTCACCCAAGCACACACACACATATACATACATATTCTCTCCTCATATGTTTATTTTGGTGGGGTGACTCTGGCTGGCTGTCTTGCTCTGAAGGCCGGAACCATGACGGAGAGGGAAGGAGGGGAGAGGGAGGGACCTGGCAAACTGGGAGGAGAGAGAGAGAGAGAGAGAGAGAGAGAGAGAGAGAGAGAGAGAGAGAGAGAGAGAGAGAGAGAGAGAGAGAGAGAGAGAGAGAGAGAGAGAGAGAGAGAGAGAGAGAGAGAGAGAGAGAGAGAGAGAGAGAGAGAGAGAGAGAGAGAGAGAGAGAGAGAGAGAGAGAGAGAGAGAGAGAGGCAGTGAGCTGCTATAAAAGAGAGTGCTGGAGCTGTCAGTGGCATTAACTTCAGCTGAGACTGAGATTCACAAACACAAAACGAGAAACAGCCAGAGAGAAAAGAGACATCGGGCACCAGTTGAAAAGAAGCGTTCACACATCGAGGAGTGAAGAACAGATGCTGACCCGAGCAGCTCAAGGGCTCTTGTTTCGTTAAGACTGGTACTCTTCAGTGTGCCTGGACTTGGAGGTTTTTGAGGGTCCATTTGTTTGGCTTTGGATGAACTCTTGTGTTGTGGCTACTGAGACAGAGACTTCTCTTCAAATAGAGACAGAGCACCAGAAAGAGCAAGAAAAAACTAAGTTTTGAGACGTCGGCCGTCGTCTTTCAGCTGTGTCCACGCTTGGTGTTGCATTTGATTTAAACTAGATTCAATTTCCATTTGGGCTTCTGTTCTACCAATGGCTGCTGTGCGTCAGATGGTCATGGAGGCCTCCGGCTTCCACGTTCTGCCGGCCCACCTTATGGCCTCGGCCATGGAGGAGTTCCCCCAGCAGCTGCCCGTCCCCAAGGGCCCAGCGAGGGGCAAGAGCCGCTCCCGCCGACCTCGCGAGGCCCGCTTCAAAACACAGCCTGTCACCTTTGCTGAGATCGCAGAGGTGGAGGAAGAGGGTTCCTCCCCCCTGGAGGAGGAGAGGGCACGCCGTTCCTTCCTGCAGTCGCTGGAGAACCTGCGGCGGAGCACGCAGACCCTCCATTGCCCGCCGGCTGCCCATCACAGCTGCACCCCCACACCTACGCAGGCCAGCCTGGACTCCAGTGACTCCGACTCCACCCAGTGAGTGTGTACGTGCGGGACCCATCTCCTGCCACCCACGTTCCTCCCTTTCGCCTTGACGCCGCTTCGAACGGAGGCCAACTGAACTGAACCAAACTGGCCTGTCTGCCAGCCTGCCTGTGTGTGTGTAAGCTGCTGCTGTCATACGCTGCATTTAATACTAACATATCAGCAGGTGTATAGCTCCGAGATGCACAGGCTGGTTATACTGCTGTATAGATGCGATGAGTGGAAAAAGTAGCAGATGACGGTGCATTGAGCACACTCTTCAAATGTATTCCTTTTCTACTGTACATGCCTGTGAGGAAAACTTGAACGATGAAAGTTGGTTTTTATTTTTCCATTTTAAAGTTGTATAGGAATTTTTGGTTCAAATCTGATTTTTCTACTTGACCAGTCACCATAGAAAGGACTGTTGACTTAATCTTGTGATTTACACTGATGGCACACTGTAAATACTTTGACTGAGCGACGGAAGTGACCTGGCCGTCACTGAAGCGGTAGAGTGCCGTTGTATTTGTCAAGAGAGTTCAAGCTCTTGTTTCACAGCTTCACCGTGAACGAAATCTCTTGCTTCAATTCCTGAGCAAATCAAAATGCCTTTCTAAATGTCTTTATTTATTCTCTTATTCTTTGTTCATAACCAAGTGGAGTTGTAGATGTGATATTTTATTGCTCTTTCTGACTTCTAAAGTCAACTTGACTTTGAAACAAAATCATAACCTTTATACTTTATATTTGTTTTACTTTATACATATACATTACAATGTTTGCCATATGTACTTTAATAAATATTTTCAAGTATTTTGAGTCATTCTCTAATTCATTCTGTGATTTATATTGAGAAAGTGCATTTGCTGAAACAAACAAAAGTCTGCATTGAGTTCTGTGTTATTCAGACATTTTTTGATATCAACTGAATTGACACTGTTATTAATACAGTACATCTAACGACAGTGAAACAGAAAGAAACTAAGACATGTAATCAATAATGAAGACCTGCAAAGGTCAACAAGTCTCACCACCAGGACAAGAAGAGATCTGAGAAAACAATATGGACCCTATTGGTTGATGTATGACAGAGACATTATGGGTGAAGACATAAAATCCCATCAGGAATGCATATGACCAGTGGCGGCTGGCCAATAGTGGCCCCACCTTGAGCCACAAAAACATTATAATAACAATTAATTTTACAAATTGTCAATATTTGTGTTTTTGAAATATGGAGTGTACCCAGTAATATTTGTAAATTATGATATGCGCAAAATATATGCTATTCCTGCTCGTCCTCGCATGTCTCAGCAGCGCTGGGGCCATCGAGAAATGGCCCACAGGAGGCGGGTCTATGAAGCAGTTTAGCCAATTGCTGATTAAAGATATAAATGACTGACATACAATTTAGCCTGTATATCTATATATATATATATCTAATAGACACACACACATACATATATATAGATATTATCTATATATATGTATGTGTGTGTTTTATATTATACTGAATATTATTATATGATATATATATATATATATATATACTGTATATATATATATATATTATACTGAATTCCCTGTGAGGGTGACACAAATAAGATGTCTTGACATGTGTATCAAAGTGTTATTTGCTTTTTTCCGTGTTGGAATAAATGTTAAATATTTAACTACAAAGTAGTAATGCGTGTTTGATACCTTATTGTTTTGCATTAAATCATACTGGGACGTTTGCTGTAATTGATTGGATGGCCCTACCTAGAACATTTTCCACCAGCCGCCACTGCATATGACTGAATCAGGAATACATAAAAGAGGAAGTTACGAGACACTGGGAGGTGACATGTCCATGGCTGTCCGTCTCCAGTGTTATTGTTAAGATAAACTGACGTCAGACCCATATGTAAACACACAATACTTGGTTGCCTCTGCATGCATGCTGGGCTGGTGACGCACATTCAGTAATGTCAGGTTGCCATCAGTGAACTCAGTTACACCATGAATAACCACCAGCCCGATGACAGAAGTGCCCTCCACGGCCGTCCTAATAACCGGTGTCTCCCGATCCGCTCGGTGACAAGGGGAACGTGGTGCAAGACTTCCATCCGGGTAGACTCTGAGGAAGTACATCTTCAAGATGAGAGGGATGTTCTCTGCAGACGTATGACGGCTGAAGTGTTGGACGGTGATGTCTGTGACGGACACATATTGGAGATGAGTGTCTGTGAGACAGAAAGGGGGAGCAGTGTTTCACTTATTGTCAACAAATCCTATGAAAAGACTAAAACCAACAAATGTTCGTCCGTAACACTTTCGGACTTCCCTACTCTCTCTGTGGCCCCTACCCTCAAGCCAATTGGTTCCCACTGAGGACATACTGTACGTCCTCACAACGAGACTGAAATGTATAGTTTCATCATTTTATAAAGGTTATGTACTTTGTCAAAACAGCTGGGCACTGTAGTTTTTAGCAAACGTGTATCAAACAGGAGTAAATAGAGCATTTGTTGGGGACTATTTTTAATCAGGAATTAATACAAATTTGGTGTTCTAGTGAGTATTTATGACACCGGGCCAATATATATGGTTTGAAGGGATCAATGTCGGTTTGGGTCTTTTCATGGTCTTGGTTGACGGTAAGAAAAATACAGATCGTTGCAGCCTTTCTTCCAACTGTCTTGCATATGTGTGTGTGCACACAGCAAGCAAAGCAAACCATCCCGACAACCCCTGACCCCGCTGCTGCGTCTGACATAAATCAAAGCACAACTGCCTATTTTTTCAACAGTTACTTCCTTTCTCATAACCAATGAGGATGGACAAAGACCAGCTGGTAGCACAATGTCTCCATGCCTCTCTCCTCATCTCTCACACAAAAACACACATTAGCCAGTGTTTGTCTCGAGCTGTCATACTTGACCACATCCGCAGCAGAATTACTGCCTGTTTTTATGTGCCGCAATGTAACTCTGGAAGCATTTGCGTCACTGAAAGTTTACTTAAGGGTTGTAGAACAGTTCTGAGAAAGAGAGAGAGAGAAACAGAACATGTGTCATCATGAGGTTGACGGATGATCCGGTTCAGACCGCCACTTTCCGCTTACTTTCTCCAGCAACCTATATTTTTATGTTGCAGAGGAGATGTGCAAAAGCATTAATGTAATATATCAAACAACATTTTGTCCCCACCAAATCTTATGTATGAGGACATTTCTCGCCGAATTAGTTTCACTGTCTGATTCTAACTGCATGTCAGATGCTCAGAGTCTTACGGTTTGAGATAGAGACTGATTCAAACCAAGGTTTTGCCAGAAAGACGAGGGAAGAGTGTGACTAACTGTACACTTCTTTCCTCAAAATTAAAAATGTAAAGCCTGGTGTCTGGACACCGAAGGAATTTTCACCTTTCCTTTTTTTCCAAAGCTCTGAGATTGAAGCTCTGATTACACTCCAGCTCATTAAAGGTTAAAGCGTCCTGTCTTAGAGGATCGGAGGAAGGAACCAGACCTGAGCAGCAATAAGTTGAATCTTAAAATCATCAGGATAACAGTAGGAGAGTTAAAAGAGGGTTCACGCGACCCTGTGATGTGCATGGTGTCTTTGTTAACATCCTGGTCAAAGAAAAAACAGCTTAAAAGGGCAATCATCTGTTAAATAGAACCTGCAGCACATGGAACAATCTGGACAAGCACCATGTCTGGCCAGTCCTCAAACGTGGAGGCTGAAAAGACGTACGGTAATCTTGTTAAAGTGCAGATGCGTTTGTTTATTTTTTTCCCCCAGTCATTGTAGGTGGGATGCCAAGATGTTTGAAAGGCAACATCACTGCTTTAAGTGCGCTATACTGTAATTACAATGTGTTCGCCGTCTGACCTGCCAGACTCGTTGAGACAGAGCCGACAGCAAACACAAATGCACAGCCTCCCACTGACGCCATGATTCATCCAAGTGGAAGTGTACACATTTCCTCTTATCTTATACAGGATCAACAGCTGTAACTTACATAACGATCTGTAGGAAGCACTCTGTGCTAGTCTATAAGAATTAACTAATATTTGTACATGCTAAAAGTAAGTGAAAGTGATATTATATGCATTAAGTGCTTTACTTTTTAGTGACATGATGTTGCATTGTTCCATCCGTTCAGAAAAATATCTGCCTGTTGTTTTGTTTTTTTAAGTACATTTAGCTTAATACATTTCTGATTTCTGCTTTTGATTACTTTCTTTTTGTTTGCTTTTATCTGCTGCTTTTAATAAACATGAAATGTGTTTAATCGTGTACAACAAAAGAGACAACATAAAATGTTTTAACATGGACACACAGGGCAGACAATAACGTGACGTGGAATAGAAATCAGAAACAGCCGCATGGAACAAGTACATTTTCCAAAACCAGTAGGCATCTCATGGGAGTTACGGTGAGAACACTTCAGCTTCATGAGAAATAGAACCAAAATGTAATTTTACTAAATCTGATTTGGTCCTCTCTCTTCTGAGAAATAATAACAGACATTAGACATCATAATCCCTCACAAAGATGTATTACCTTCCCAGACTTTGTTTAAGATAAAAACAGCGTGTGTGGAGGATTGTTTTTATTATGAATCAGGCCAATCTGTTAAACTGGGCTTCATGATACAGACAGATGATGCATCTAAGAAAGGTCACCGTAGCATAAAACAAACACCAAACGTTGCCTGTTTTTATGTGAAAAAGATATCCTGGTCGTGTGAAAGCAATTTATTTTAAATCTGTCAATTAACAAAAGGCATCTTGCTAATTTTATTTTGTCTGGTTTGCTCCTGCTCTCATTATTCTTATTATGTTTTATTATATTATGTGTCTAACATATTTAGATTTTATTTGGCATCCGATTTCAACAATTTGAAAAGTGACACATTATCTCAAAATGTCCCCAAAACAAGCGGAGAATGTTGTCACACCAAGCCACAGTTCTCTGCCTTGTTTGTAATGCAAACACAAGCCAGGAGGCCGCTGTGTGGGGGCAGAGAGATTTATCTTCCGGGTCACTAAGGTGAGGAAAGGTTTTCAGGTTGCACCAAACTGAAGTCTTTCCCACTTCAGTGACGCAAAGAAGACTTAATTTACATCGTGACAGGGCTGCTCTAGCGATGTGCACTTTCATACATGTCCGCATTAATAATATCTAATACCATAATTGCCTTGGAACAAGAGTCCTCTCTGCCAAACAGAGAGCATCTGCTCAGTGATTCCACACAGTCTGAAGGACATCATGGTGAGCAGCCTGTTGGTTATATTGTGTGTTTGTTCTCTTTTGAACTCACTCAGACAACACAGGTTTTTTATCTTGGATGACTTGTACCATCGGCATCACGAGGAACAGAGGACACCACACCCTTGCATCCTCGCTCAGCAGCTGAGAGCAGAACAGCAGAACCCAATGGTACACTGGATGCCACATTGCTGCACAGATTTCTGGACACAAGGTTAGCAGGCCCACTTCTCCCCGTGGCTGAGCCAGATCGAGTTGAATTGCATTGGTCTCGACCACTTGGTCTGATGTTTTACCACTCTGTGCAAAAAATGAGGGATGTGTTATCAGCCTTCAAGCTCAAACATTCCTCACTTACAGATGTAACACTATCTTGGCAGAACATATAGTCAAGAAGAAAGCTGTTTTGTGAGACATGAACTTAAGGTCGGGCTCCACTATGGGTACATATAGAGCGCTTGAGTTGTTTTAGCACTGAAGGGAGATCCCACTGTGGAGCTCTGAGCACACTGCTCAGTTGCAGGCGGCACACTCCCTTGTTAAACTGAGACAGACTGTATCCCCATTGCAACACCCTCTCCCCCTGAGATATAGCGGCAGTCAGTGGCGGCTGGTCAAGAGAGGGCAATGGGGCATGGCCCCACCATGAGCCACACGGGAAAAAAAAATAAATAAAAAAAAAAAATAATCATAAATTATACAAATTGTCAATATTTGTGTTTTTTAACTATGGAATGTACCCAGTAATGTGTGTACAATATGATATCTGCGCAAAATATATGCTTTTCCTGCTCGTCCTCTCCCCCTGTGTGCTCGTCTGCTCGTGCTCTCTGTCTGTGTGCACGACACGTCTGAGAACGCGCAGCGAGGGGGGCTTGATCGTTTTAGCCCAAAAAAGACGGGTCTATGAAGCCGTTTAGCCAATTGCTGATTCAAGATATAAATGAGTGACATACAATTTAGCCAATCAGCGCCCTCAAATAGATTCAGCTGTGGGCCAGAACGATCAGGCCCCCCTTGCTGCGCGTTCTCGTCAGGAGAAGTCTCTACAGGAGCCCGCGCCAGCGCGAGCTCTCCTCCTCCAAAACCCGTTTGAGAGGAGAACTTTGAGGAGATTCTGCAGCCAAAGAGCTGATATCAGATCAGCCTGACCTCACAATCAGACAGCAGACTACATGCGAAGCTTCACTACTTCGTACAAGTCAGTCAATCAACTTCCTTTCTTCCTAAAAGTACGCTGATTACTTCGACATACCATACGTACCCACAGGCAGGGGCGGACTGGCCATCGGGGATACCGGGGGAATCCCCGGTAGGCCGACGGGACTATATTATATGCTTCACAGAACACGTTCAATTTACTCTAATACCGAAAGTCAATAATCAGTGAAAACTGTATCAACAGTATAAACTGAGGACGCCACAGCACGGCTGGACACTACGGTGCTTTTAAAAACTTTTCTCCATAACCGCGGTCTGCGCCGTGCGGTCGTGCCGGGCGTCTGTCGGTGGCGGGGCCGGCGGAGGTGCGAATGGCCGCCGTAGACCGGCGAAATACATGCCGTGTGTTGAGTGGGCAGCGCGCCGTGTGTTGAGTGGGCCGGTCTGACAGTAACTCCCGGGCCACTTTTTCCCCCCTAAATTAACAGTGAAAACTCATCATAGCTTAATTTAACATCAGCATTCATAATTACACTTCATGTTTACTTCTCCTGATCTTTACCTCCTATAACAAGGTCCATAGGGGCATCTCAATAAATAAACATGTTATATTATATTGTATTATATTATATAAGTGTTATTTACTGCTTTTTTTCATGTTGGAATAAATGTTAAATATTTAACTGCCAAGTAATAATGCGTGTTTGATGCTAAATTTTTTTTGCATGAAATCATACTGGAATGTTTGCTGAAATTGATAGGATGGCCCTCCCTAGAAAATTTTCCACCAGCCGCCACTGGCGGCAGTGTAATATGTAATTGACAATATTTGTGCATTCATAAGTGTCTTAGCAACAGCATTCTCCTAAATGCTTCCCCGACCTATATCCTGGTGTTTTGACTTAGGGGGTGTCTGGTGGGACACAGAAAGCAGTCTAGATTAGAACATTCAGCATGCTCCTTTCATCTCTCTCTCTCTCTATTTCAAAGCTCTTCATCTCCCCCTGGTGCTGTAGAAAAGAGGTGATTGCGGATGCAAAACAGAAAGTGACCCACATACCTCCTCTCCTGGTGTTCTATTTTCTTTAAATCTTTATTTTTCTTGGTTTGCCCTCCAGCCCAGGGGAGAAGCAGGAAGATACTACACTTACCCCGTTCACAAATTATCTGAAAAACAGAGAAGCTGGGTCCATGTACTTTGTACTTTGAGACAATAAACCTAGTGTCAAGGGTTTAGGTATTTTATTATGGTTTATTATCTTGCATACATTCTTATTATATACTCTCAAAATGTCATATACAGTTTATACTTACATATGTGTCGTCATTGAATTGAAATAGGCCAACGACATACTGAGTACACCATTGCATGGGATTTGTTCTGGTCTGCAGTCAGAGCATCTTACATTGCTTAAAACTTGAGGGAACATTCAAAAACCAATGAGAAGACCCAGACCTACAGATCAAAGCCAAATGTTGCGCTGAATGAGAGTTCATTTTTCCATTTTAGGCAATGACAGTGAGAGAATGGTTGAGGATGCCAAAGCTCTCATTCTCACTGCTTTACTTAGCACACCAGAGCAAGTGAATAATCATCTGTGAACCAGCATAACAAAAAAATAACTGATGCCATTGCCCATTTTTATTTTTTCACTTTCCTATAAACAAACACAAATCAATGAGCTGAGATGAAGTGGACATTGCACATGTATTGATATTTTGCTGATTTTGCTGCACAACAATTTCCCTTTGGCATACATAAAGTTATATCTTATTTTATCCTGTTGCCCTCAGATACATAGGCTCATTTTAGTTTGTCTTGGCTTTCCTAGTAAAATATGGTAATCCATGGTCCAATGTCGTTTTATAATAAATAAAGGCATTCAAAAGTGTAAATCCATCCAATTATGTAGGGTACTTTTAACTCTACATAATTCATTACCAAGAAGCAACGTTAGTTTTTAAAAGTTAAATGCAAGTGATGCCTGTCAGTGTTTATATTTTCATAGATTTGATTGACGGCGCATTTACCCAATGGAAAGTCAACAAGGGATTTAGGGCGAATCGCAGGACAGCTGACGCTTCATTTCGGACCAATGAGTTTGTTGTTGTTGCAGGATGTAACCAATCACAGTGAGGGGGCGGGCTCCTGTTTAAGGAGCGCGAACGGTTAAGGACAAACGGGACCGAGAAAATGGCGAATATGGACGAGTTTAAATAGGGATTTAACGTAATATGGACACGATAAGCAGTTTTGATATCCAAATAACTTTGGGCGTGTTTCATTTGTACGTCAGGTGCCATGTTATTTAACGGTGAGCGCTACACTCGTCGAAGCTAGTTTGTAATCACGTCAACTTGAGTTTTGGTAGCTATGCTAGCTAGCTGGTGTTAGCAGGATAGCTAGAAACATGAAGTGTCCTTAGTTGCATATGTGAATGGCGTCCCTGTGCCCACACACAGTGATATAACAGCGGACCTGAATACATTGGAGCAAGGCTGACCTGTGTTCATGGCTTATCGTTGAGTTAAGGTATCTGGGACACCGTAGTTGACGTTATGGCTCTACACAACTTGGTTTTTGTTATCGATGTGGATTACGGAGATCAACTGGAAGTCAAGAACCATCTCCTGAAACGAGGAATATTACAAACCCTACTGCATTTCGGCTACAAGTATGGATTTGACAAAGTTCGCTGGGGTTATAAATTCTTTCAATCCAGGACTGGTCGCAATGCGAGCCTTCTATCAAGGGGATCGGACTTTAAGGAGCTACGCCACAAAACGTTTGAGGACTTTGAAATAGAGTTTAAAGCAAAGTTTGACCTGAAGGATAAACCGTGCCCGTCCCAGCAGCAGAAGCAGCAATACAATCATTCTGCCTCCGTTCAAAACGCACTCAAAGAGACCCTGCTGGACTTCCAGTGGGACAGACCAGACATCACATCTCCCACTAAACTGTCCTTGAGGCCGCGGAAGTCGAGCCGAGCTGGAAAGCCCAGCGTTTCACAGGAGGAGGATGTTTCAAACAACTGGAGGAATGTGGTGTTTGTTGTGTCGGAGTGTCCACGTTCCAGGACACAACTTGTGGACTATCTTTCTTTGGGAAACCGTGACCTGCCGACAGATGTGACAGAGCACATATTACCCAGGGTGCTTCACGACATGCTGATTCAGCGACAGGTAGTGCTGCACTGGATTGACAGTAGATCACATGTTCAGGTGAGTACTGTCGCAGTCGACAATATTACTATAATGCACATGGCCAATTTCGACAAAATCTGAAATCACAACATATACAATAAGTAAGTTCATAATAAATAATTTCTATATAAATAGCTCTGCTTTCCAATGCTATTTTGTGTAACTTAGTTGTAACTTAGTAAAGCAGGTAAGTGTCACTCACTGCTTTTATGTTGCTAATGCAGCCGTGGAAGCTCATATATCAACATTTAGGCTACTGTGTATCACACCTTTTGGCCTGTTGAGATAGAGATCAGTGTCAATTTATATCCTTTGGCCTTTACTGTCGTCAAATCTCAACTCAATTAAGCACCTATGTGAGATTTTTCAGTGACCTGTTGGGCAGCACCGATCTCATCAAAACACCAAATGAGGAAACAGATTTGTAGATATTTTGAAACCTGCATGATCACATCATTAACCTACAATTACATCATACTCCGAGCTGTTTAATCATTCATTGGGAATTATAGAATAGCACCAATCCAAACAGGCTGTTAAAGCAAATTGCAATTTCCACTGACTTTAGAAACTTGGATATTTTGCCTTCTTGCAGGTCATGAGTTGTGAGGATCACCTCGGCTTTGACAAGCTGTCTGAGGTCCTAGCTCAGCTGGGCGGCAGAGTGATCCCTGTGGTTGCAATGCTGAACCTCTGCTCCAGTCAGAATCCAGACGCAGGCTTCAGGAGAGATGCTTTTGCATTCAAGTCCAGCATTGAATACCTGCTGTCTTCTGAAAGGCAGCACCGCTTGGCTTTTCCTGCCATAGACGGTGTTCTGCGGTGGGACCAAGGTTGGTAACATGGAAGTGAACTCTTATCACCATCTGTTCTCACTCAAACAAGCCTGAAATAGTGCATCTGTTAAAACTATTAATGTGATCTATAGTTTTAATACATACACAAGATAATTTTGAGACTTTATACTGTACATCTTCATTGTTTTAGGATTTAATCTTCTTCTAATCTTAGTCTTGATATGAGATGCAAGGGACATCAACCACATTAAACATGAAGTTGAGAATGAACATTTAAGTGTGTTGTGTTGTTCTTCACCCTCCCAGGTGACACGACACAGAGTTGTGGCATCATGGTTGAGCCAGTGTCTCGCAGACAGAGGCTTCTCCCAGAGTCGGTGGAAGTGTGTCTAACAGGAGTGCTGCGGGACTGGGATGACTCGTCACTCAGACAGACATCCACAGAGTCATGGGTGCTACAGTGCTCCAGCAGCAATGACCAGGGAGCAGCTGTTGCCTTCCAGCATCTCCTGATGGAGCTGTCTTCTCGTGCTCTGCACATGGTGAGACATCCAAACAGTGCTGTTTTTCCACAAGAGTCTCATTATCTCAGTTGGAAGAACACACAGCACTCTCTATCAACACTTCATCCCACAGTAACTCTTAATGAACAGGATGCCGTTTAATTGTGTGTAGTTGTTGAGGGTGTAGAGATCAGGGGCTGGGAACAGGTTATGCAGTATATTGGCATGCCAATAGCCCAGTGGGGGTCAGGCCAAAGATGTCTGCTCAGAATGAGTCATCTTACCAGGGACAGAGGAGACAGGTGGTGGAGCGGTTTCCTCCGGCGATGATTTCTGGTCTTTGCTGGACTTCTCAGGACGGGTGTAACTGGCACCGCAGCAATTTCTTGACTAAATAATTGTCAATGAATCTCTTTGTTTTGACTTAATGTTATGTTTTAAGGCAGTGATGTCGCCCGAGGAGCACATGCTTTCAGTTTCACACACATACACACATGCATTCTTTTTTTTATCGGGATCGGGTCTTCACAGAATGTTGTGGGAAAAAATAACTCAACAGAGACAGATCTGCTATGTGTCAGGCGCACTGGCAAGAAAATGTTTACTTGCACTTGATTAACCGTAACCTGCCCTTTTTCCCACCTTGTGCTTGTTCTCCCAGCTCTCTGAGGTGAATGACAGCGGCCTGGTGCGCTCGGCTGTCCTCTCGCCCATGTCACACTCGACAGCTCTGCTCACCGTCCTCCATTCTAAAGTCACTGAGCACGACCAGTTCCTGACCACCGAAGTCATTACACCGGCCACAGCGGAAACCTCGGCTGAACTGCCAGATATTGTGAGCAGTGTTCTGGGAGTAGTGTATGACATCATGGAGGAGGAGGACACTGTTGATGGTGAGGATAGAACAATATATAATATTTAGGTTCCAAAACATCAAACGGATATCTTTGGAAAAATGTCTGCGTATATTTATCAGTGTTTTGAAAAACACATTTGATTATGTTCGCAAAAATAGTTACCAAAAGGTTGGAGTTGACTTGTAGCGGTTAAAAGTAAACAAGTCATTGGTTACATTTACTACACTTCAACAGGATGGTATAATATTCTTATTTTACTTTGTCATATGTAATGGTAGATGGGTATTTTTATTTGAATCTATGTACATGCCTCATTAAAATTGCAAATATTAGAGACATCAAAACTTTTAAATGTGTTTGATGGTTACAGTATATATTTTATTGATAATGTAGGTTGTATTGCTCGCTGTTAGTTGTTGTTTTTTTATTGCTCAGACCAACCAAAGGATCATCCGGTTCCTGAGTGGGCTCAGCAGGAAGTCAGCCATTGCCCGCTGACAACCGGCGTGTTGGAGAGTTGGTTCCCTCAGTCAGACCAGTCAGGAGTGAGTTCCCATCTAATGGAGTCAATGAGGTAAGATTTCAATTGTTGGTAGAATTTGTACTTGGCACTTTTGACGCAAGAATTTCTGTTAAGTTTTAAACACAACTCTTGGCACAAAAAGTGACTGATGGTCCTGTTGTTTTACTTACTTTGTTGAGCAGGTTGCTGGATGCAGTGCCAGAGCAGAGGGACGAGGAGGAGCTGTCTGTCCTCCAGCAGGAGCTGATCAGCGGTCTGGCTGAATTGTATCAAACATCCCGGGGAGCAGATGCCAAGAGGGGCAAGAAACGTGAGGAAACCCATCTCAATTTTTATGCACATTCCAGGAATTCTACAAATGTTGAGAAATTTGTAAAAGTATTAAAGTTAAATTTAGAATATTGGGACTTACCAATTATCCTTTTAAGTATAATGAAAGTGTTTAAATTGTGAGAAAATAGTTTAGTTTCCAGTATGTTCTTATCGAGATGTTATCACGAGGGAACACGGCACGAAATGTTGATCTGAACATTTCCCATCCTTGATCTACAGGTGGCGCCCAGCGCACACCGGTGAAACGGAAGATGAAGACAATGAGCCGCTCATTGCAGATGCTGAATGTGGCGCGGCTGAATGTCAAAGCCCAAAAGAACCAGGCCGAGGCGGAGCAGCTTGGTGCCGAGTGCAGAGGGCCAGAGAGACCGGGGAAGAGACGGCCAAGTGACCGGAACAAGTCTGGAGGAACTACCACCATCAGTGAGTGTCTCTGTTAAATCAATCCTCAAATTATCACCCTGTTAAAGTGGATACGCATATTTCCTAAAGTGTCAAAAGTCAACGTTTTGATAAAGTTGCACATCTAATGTACCTTCTCCCGTGTTGCCCAGGTTTCGCTAGTGAGGCAGAGCTGCTGTCCCATCTGAAGTGCAGTTATGAGAAGACGATGGCAGAGAGAGACTCGTCCCTCCTCACCGCTGTCCACCAGCTCCTGTTCTCTGTGAAAACCTTCCTCGGGACAGAATCAGACCTGCAGGTGAGACATCCAGCTTTACCTGTTCTTCAAGACTAGGACCGGACCCTCTTTCATCATTACAGCAAACTGGTTATTATTATCTTACTCTGGATGAACTGATAGAGGCTTGTGCTGCACAATTGTGGATAGTCATACATTGTGATTTCAGTTTTTATTTACATGTATGAATGATTTTAAACGGTGGATATGGAGCAGCCAGCTCGTAGCCATCTAGGGAGCTCCAGAGACAGAGAACCGGAGTAAACTTTGACAACGTAATGCTTCATCCACACACATTCTGCCATGCTTTAATGCTACACTGCTTACAGAAAATGAGCCCAACAGTGGGCTGGTAGCCTATATATTGGTTTCAAATAACATAGGGCAATGTAAACAAGGATAACCCATTCATTCATAAACATCTCTGTGGCTTTTTAATGCTTATAAAAAGCAGGAACTTTTCCTGTCAGAATAATGTAAGCTGTAAGTGCGTCACATAAAGTGCATACAAGTCCAATGTTATTCATTTGCATATCTAAGATGTTATCCCTTCTTTGCAGGTGAAGACCTCCCTGTTTGTCCAGCAGCACCTTCTCAAGTCCGGCAAATCAGTCAGGCAGCTCTATGGCTCGGCTGCTGACGTCGATGGCAAAGTCAGAGAGTGAGTGCTTTGTACCTTTTTGTGTGTTCTCTTTGTTTTTAGAGTCAGTAAAACTCAGCTCACCTGCCACTTTAACACCTGTCTGTGGGCACACTGTCTCTCTCCCAGGTGTGAAATGTGCTTGTGTGTTTCTGCTCATCCTCCTTCATAAATCACGGTTCTATTCCACGGTCAAATGAATTGTATTTATGTGTCAGTAACACAGGTTGTGTCCTCTAGGTGCAAGCTTCAGGCGCTGCTGAGGTTGGACTTGTGCAGACTTTTCTCCACGGAGCAGTCTGACTCACTGGATGTTGATCAGATGGCAGAGGAGGTAAGATGCTCGCCTTTGAGTCACTGGTGCAGTTGAATCTTCTTACGGAGTATGTCGTGTAGCAGTGATTCTTTGTACACTATACTGATGAATAACAGGTGCTTCTGTCAGTATTTGGCTGGTTGTTATTGTTCTTCTTAGACTGACGGTAAACAGAATAATTTATTTCATAGATTGTTAACATCACAAAATATCAGATCTCCGATTGTATGGAAATATTCCCACATTTAATGTATTTGTATTAACATCCTGTTTCTTAAATTCGTAAATTCTTACCTCTTCTGTTCCTCAGGTGGCTGAAATGCTCAGGATTATCTCCTTAACTAAAGACCCAGTTTGCCTCGCAAGGTTCCTGGGAGATGAAGTCCTCCCAGGGTAAGTGTGTGAGGGGCTGCAGGGATGGGATTCTTTGTTCTTTGTACCCAGATCAGTGAAAAGAAGAATAAATACATTGTGTTATGCTGGAGTAAATGTATCGAATGCATCGCTGATTTGTTTGGAAACAAAGTAGATAATAATACATCACAGCATTGATTTGTAATAGGAAACAGTGGTTTGAAGTGAACTTCCTCTATAGTTGTTACATTAGTCTGTCTGTGTCATGGCAGCTTCCTGACCGCCGTCCCCAGAGTGCTTGCAGACATCTACCACAGTCTGGGCACCCAGCTCCCTGAGGCTCTGGTGGCTGTTCTGCCTTCTGACTTCTTCAGCGACGAGTCGGTGGCCAAGGACAGCATTTCTCCGTCAGCCTCCTCACCGCCTCTGTCCACACGCAGCATGCTTTCAGACGGCAGTGATCGTCTGCAGGACCTGCGGAATCGCTCCGCCAGCAAGAGGAGGTGAGGTGGAGGCTGAATGTTGGCTGGGATGACACTCCTGTTGTTATGGAAAGGCCTGGAATGAAAAAATAAATACAAAACTTAGATACTACAACAAGGAGCAGACTAAGCAGATTATGTTCTTTCAATTTCACTGGAATAGATTCATAATCAATTGTATTGTTTAATGAGATCTGTATTTTGTGATATAAATATGTCCGAGTGTTAAGGGTTCTTTGCGCTTCCTTTTTTTTTTTTTTTTTTTTTTAGGAGTGGGATGCTGACTCGTCACCGCAGCATGACTGAATCATCACAGAGTCTTCGCCAAATAGAGTTCCCCAAAAAGACGACAAGAGCTGTAAGTTGACCAAAGATACTTCTGATGTTTCTGTTGGATTATTATAAAACTTTGTTCAAGTAGTATTGTCACAACACCTCATCCAAAGTTGTGTAGACATTGAAATGTGTTACTGATCGTCTCATTTCTCAAATGCTTCCTGAGTTGTCGTGTGTGAAGACCGTCGCCCAAATAACAGACCTGAGATGACATTTGCAAAACCTTTTCTTGGTTATTTTAGCTAATCCATATGTCTTTACCTGATTTATTGTGTTTTGCTTTAGTCCAAATCAAAGGTCTCCGTTGCTTTGGAGAAACCTGTTGCAGAACCACAACCTAAACCTCAGAAACAAGAAACACAAGGTATGTTCTACTTTACTTCTAACTTAGACACAAGCAGCACTACCTGTCTACTCAACCCGCAATCTCATCTTTTGACTGATTTAAACTGAATTGAGCCTGTTTTTCTTCACAAAAAAAGCAAACTAGAAACTCTTTCCATCCTGCTTTCAAGCTGACCTGGGGAGATTGTTTTATAGTCTAAAGGCAGATGTTGGGAACAGTATCAACGTAGACATTTAGTAATATCGGGTCGAGAGTCCTAAATACAGACCTTGTGATCGTCCACAGAGGTGACGAAGGTGAGAAGAAACCTGTTCAACGAAGAGATCGTTTCCCCCTCAAAGAAAGCCAAGCTGCCAAGGAGCCAGTCTGTGTCCGCACTGGAAGGCTTGAAACGCAAGCGGGCTCCTGAATCTGAAGGTAGACATTTAATTATTGCAAATCCATTGGAAGAAAGGCCGGCAGAGGACCTTTTACTTTCAGTATTTAGCCTTGTTGTTGACTGTTAGACTGACCGGTAGGCAGAAGTTGAGTGTGTTTTTTCTGATCTCCTCCAAACATCCTGTTAATTGTTTTCAAATTCTTGCTTTTCAGAGAGGCACAAACTTCTGACAAAGAAAGTGTGTGAAACACCTCACCACAAGCAGGTGTCCAGTCGCCTCCTACACAGACAGAAACGAGGACGGTATGTATTTATCAACAGTTTGCCTCATCGAGGCTTTTTATAAAGTAATTCTACGTATTTTATGATCTGAATATGCTAATTATTGTGTTGTGTTTTTGTTTTCAGGAGCTCTGTCCCATCTGAGGAGTGCATCGTGGAAGAGTCGCCAGTAAAGCCTGCAGACGGTATTTTACTGATGTCACAGTCTTTTGTTGTTTTTGTCGCACACAATACATTTACATGAATGTGAGAATTACACTCTGGCTTTGTCTGGTGTTTAAGTACACAACAGAAGTATGTGTAGTCTTTTGAAATGAAGTAAATAATCCAAGATTTAAACACAGCAGAAGTCTTTGGGTTCTATGTTATTAACGTATATTTATTTAAAAATCTACATGAACAGAAACTGAATCGGTTTCTCACATTACTTATTATCTTAATCTTGCATTCAGCCATTGACTTAATGAACTTAAAAATACATTATTTTTGTATGCTGTTCACTCCGCTGTCGTTTGACAATTGATTTTACTTGTTTTGTTTCCTTGAAACCCATAACTCACTAACATAAGTCCTCCTGTGCTTTGGTTTTGCATCAGACCTGAGGAGGAGCCCACGGATAAAGGCGTTTGCTCGAAGACACTCAAACGTCTTCTACTCGAGTTCTCAACCTCGCTCCCGCAACCTGGACAGGGCTCTCTCTGCATCGCAGCTTTCTCTCAGCGACGGCAGAGTCAGTGAGGTTAACGTAAAGACAGTTCGGTCTCCCATGCGTCTTCTTTTTGGGGCTGCTGATTCCTCCGGTTGTCCGTCTGACCGGTCTTGTGCAACCAGCCTCACCAGGTCCCGGCTGTCCACAGACTCCAGTGTCTTTGAGGTAAGTTCTTTCTTTTCGGTACTCGATATCTTGTATCAACTCAGTTGGTATCTGTATCATGATACGGCTACTGGTATTGTAATTTAAACAACACCCAACGCTGTGTAAAGTGTTACCACAGCAAATGTGTTGTTCTATTTCTGGTGGATTATTATACAAAGCAGCTGGTTGCCGATGCCTCTAAGTGGCCAAACAAATCAAGTTATTGCAGGTTTAATGGATTTTTTTTCTGTGTTTGTTTCAGAATCCAAATAAAACTCCAACAAGGTCACCTGGCAAACGTGGGAGAGCCATGCATGAGATCACAACACCCAAGACCCCTCGAACCCCAAGGTCCCCCAAGACCCCCCCTCCATCAAGGATGCGAGTTTTCCCTGTTGCACAGAGCCCTGTAGCAGGTGGCTCTCGTGAACCTGGTCCGGCTCTGAGAGGCAGTCCTTTCAGATCTCCAGCCAGACAGACTCTGTTGGTAGAGACACCTACCAAGGAGAGCCCACTGAAGGGAATCCTCCGGACTCCAGTCAAGGCCTTGGTCGAATGCCACTCCGCTTCTGGATTACATCTTCTCAATAGCCCGATTTCTAAGACCCCAAAGAAGAGTGTCACGTGGTCTCCATCCCCTCGAAAATGCCGAGTGGCAGAGAACAGTGTTGCTTTCAAGGTGCCAGAGTCTCCTCGTACCGCGTCCCGCACGTCGCCTCGACTGTTGAAAACTCCCAGCAAGCTCAGCAGTCCTGTCAAAGGCACAAACACTAAAAGAGACATTTTCAAGACCCCAGACAAGACTTGTCAAGTGAGCCTAGTGAGGGTTTCTGAAAATGTAATTTTGACACTTGAAAAACATCAGAGGTCATCTGAAAAAGTTCACAACAGGATGAAAACACCTGACAAAGGTGACGCTGTCTGTCTACTGGAAATGCCTCCTCCGTCATGCACACCACCTCCAGTCCACCACCTCTCACCTCTCACTAGAACTCAACCCAAGACCCCTAGTCCTCCTCACAAAATGATCACTCGCTCTGGACGAACTCCAGGCAAAAGTTCAAACGTTGCATCCCCGTGTAGGCCAGTATTGACACCAGCGGCATGTAGTAGTAGTTCAGAAAGTTCAGACACTTCAGCTAAGTCCCTGAGAAGAACACGGTCGGGTCAAGGTGCTGAAACCACCAGATCCCAGTCGAGTGAGAATGTTGTGGAAAAGAACATGCAGTCGGATACAAAAGACGAGGTGGTACGAGCCGAACCTTCCCAAACCTCTGAAACGGACTCTCGTTCCCACACAGATTCACAGCAGTTTGACTCTTCGTGTTTTAACTTCGCGTCCACAGACGATGACAGTATGGACATCGTAGATGCTGCAGTTGTAAAGACCCAGTTTAGTGGAGGTATCAAAATGAACATAAGCTTTTCACGGAAGCCCTCGAAGTCCAGTGAAGACTTTTTGCCAAACGAAGTCGCTCCTAAATCCCTCGTGCCAACGCAAGGCACACCTGGCCGGATCTACGGCTTCCGGCAGACCCCGGACCGCCAACAGAGGGAGGCTGCTGCTCGCTTGGGCTACGGGAACGAATCCCCTCGGTTTTCAACCCCTAGAGGCCCCGCAAGACCGAGTCGACAAAAGGGCATGGCGACTCCGAATCCTCTGACTTACCAAGTTGAATTGGAAATGCAAACATCAGGACTTCCCAAGCTCAAAATCAAACGCACAGATTCCATGAATGCGGGCGATTCGGGAGCTCGGAGCCCTTTAGTTTGTGTGAAACCTTCTCAGCTGGAAAGCCCCATGGCTTTGTTCTCTAAGCACAGAGATCCTGGATGTGTCTCGCCGTCCGTCTGTACTCATGTCACCCCGGCCAAGACCACGCCTGGAAAAGGTGGAAGCGTCCAAACTTACATCTGCCAGTCTTACACCCCTACACGCCATCCTGCGGGAACCATGTCTCCGGTGGCAACTGCAGACATCATTCCCCTCACGCCTTCCCCTCAGAGTGTAGGGAAGGTGACCCCGGACAACTTCAGCAGCTGGCCGCGCAGGAAGAGGGCTCAGATTGGTGTGGGCGGGGGCAAGGATCGCGGCCCGAAGGGGGAGCCGTTGCTGGCGGAGCTGCTGGAGGAAGCCGAGCTCGGAGTTAGCAGACTGCAGGACGTGGACGACGCGGACGAGCCTTCAAACTACAAAGCCGCAATATTTTCTCTGGCTTCCAAACAGTCCTCCCCAGCTGGGGCAGATGTGTCCCCTCTTTCCTCAGTGGAAGACTTGTACTGGACGGAGAAGCTGGCTCAGCAGACGGATCCTCAGAGAGCAGAAGAAGACGTCATCTGGGCCGCTGGAAGTGGAGACGTCAAGTCCAGTAAGCTATGATTCCCCACATCACAGCTGAGATCCCTTACATAGCTTCTAGATTCTAAATCAGTATTTACTGTGTGTTCACACGTGTAAAGTTGTGATGAATGCATGTTATGTTGTTTGGTTGATAGATGAGTTTAATTCAATATTATATTATATATTTTATTATATGTTTCCTGCCTTTTGACAGTTGCGACTCCTCCCAGCTCAAAGGTGAGGAAGCCGGTCACAACGAGTGGGATTCTGGCCCTCACTCACTCTCCACTGTTGTTCAAGAGCAGAACGGGCTCTTCTACTCAGAGAACGCCACATTTTAAAGGTAAGATCTCTAATGCTCGTGTCTTTACAGTTATCTTTTTGTTTTGACCAGTTAATTAAGTTGTCAAACGTCTTGTTTTGATTGACCAAAACAGTCCAAATAACAAAACTAAATGCGTTGGAGGTCCTCTCATTTGAGAGGCTGGAGTCAAAGAATATTGGCATTGTTTCTGCTTGAAAAATAACTGAAACAATTAATCAGTTTCAATTATTATTCTGTACATCGACATATTGATTAATTTACTAATCGTATCAGTTGCATCCTTAGTCACAAAGTGTCTCGGTGTTCGACTGTCCACATAAGATAAGATAAGATAATCCTTTATTAGTCCCTCAGTGGGGACATTACAGCAGCATTGCTCACAAGTAATAAAATGAAGATAAAAATCAAGTAATATAAATAAACTTAACAGTAATAAAAATATGACGGTAAAGAAGAATACAAAATATACCAGTATATACAGACGGAGTAAAATGTAAGATAATACTTAAAATGTAAAATGTAAGATAATACTTAAAATGTAAAACGTAAGATAATACTTAAACGTATTGGATATTGCACGGGATATTGCACAGGATTGCACGGATTAGATATTGCACCAGGTGAATGAATTAAAGTCTTCAGAAGTGTTCAAGTGTTCATGTTCAAGTCAAATGTTCGTGTTGAAAGTGTTCAAAGTGTTAGTGGTCTACCGAGAGCAGTTTGTTGTGCTCTTATCCATGCTCTTATCCATGAGGTGTGTTTTGTTCAAGTGAACCCAACATATGATCAATACAATGAACCTGACGTTACCCGACAATCCTCGTTCTTTCCTAAACGTTGTAGATGAGGCCTCATCGGGGAGGGAGGTGGAGGTGGACGGCTCTCCCTTCAGCCAGCCGATCAGACGCTCAAACGCGGGGAAGACCTACAGCAGGAAGAGGCTGCTTCACTGAACCGTCAGAAAGATGATCCATTCTGTGTTTCTACTGTCAAGTTCTCCGCCATGTTTCATCAGGAGTGCTTTTGATGAAAGATGTCTTTGAAGCCCCGCTTGAAAGCCCTCTGCACATGAACGAGTGTCCCTTTCAGTCCCGAGCGTTTCTGTTCTAACCGGTGGCCTTTTGTTTTAATCATGACATTTTAAGACCGTAGTCTGGCTGAGCACCGAGATGAGAAGCTATGCAGTTCTGCCGAGATGTTTAAAACTTTTCCTGTTTAATGGTTTTCTCATTCAAAGTCGGCCGTGTTCTCTGCACGGGTCTCTGTGAAGTTAACACGTTGGAAATGGTGATATTACGTCGTCGTTGTTTTTCAAAGTTGTAATCAGCAAATTTACAATCAAGTCTAAAGTTTGTTGATATACTGTTCATGTTTATTTATTTGTTTGTTTTTGTCATAAACCTGCTTTTAAGTGACAGGGAATGCCTAATGATTGATTCAGATTGTAAATATCTTATGTTACCAAAGTCTTATGTAAATAAATATCAGTTTTCTTAATTAAGTTATTGAGAATGTGTTTTCTTTATCCTGTACTTTTCCTGCTTTGTCAGGATTCACTTGTTTTTTTTGAATAATTGACGAAGCAGGAAAAACTTTGTACAGAAATACAAACCACCACCTTTATCAGCGACCAGCAAATAAAGGAGAGCTTCTCGTAATCACACACCTGTTCAAAGGTCAGTTCTCCGGAGGTATAAAGTACAGTAGGATTGTTAAGGATTGTTGCACACAGCAAATTATATTTGAATAGCTGCAGATAAGCTTCATGATTATAGTCTGATCATTAGATTTTATGTATTTCTGCAGGAATCCGTTGAATATCATGTGTCATGTGTCATTTAAGGTGACACGGCTCTTATGTGTGCTGTGTTTCTATACCAGTTCATTATGGCGTACACGCTGCCACCGAAACACCATTCCACCCAGTGGACAAAACGGGTCTTTTTTTAATAACAGACATTTGAATTTGTCACAGTAGGAAGATTACAAAAGAAATTCCTGTTTAAGTTTTGTCCAAATGTATTAAAGAGGTTTCTTTTTTACCAATTTTCCGGTGCACAGATTCTTTATTTAATAACAGCGCCGTACGTTTATATCTATGTATTTCTTTGTTACATTTATTTTCAAAAAGTTAGGAAAGCAATGTTTCAGTCGAGCCTGATGTCGCCTTAATGTTGGTAATCAAACAGCGGTATCGTATTAGCCGATACTCAAAGCTCCGGGATCGGGACTGAAAAAAATCTGATCAGTACTTTCCTGATTTGTTCAAATACATCTTTCTGTGTGTTAATTACTACTTCCATGTACTGCAGGAATGCCATGTGAACTTTGATCCGAGTACTGAATGCCCACTATTTCCTCTCTAATCCACAGATTACTGAATGATCCTCCAGAAGGAGCTCAGGGGTAGGAAACAGTTTGGCTTCTGTCTGGAAACAAGAGACTGAAGGGGCCGCTGTCAGGAGGTCCGGTCTGTAACTGCACATGTGCACAGATCTTATTGCTGACTATTGCCAAATTAATATTCAAATTAAAAGTTATTTTAACAACAATGAGGCAAATTAAATGTAAATGTCACCATGCAGCTGTTTAGGTCACATAGTTATGTGGTCATGCTTAAACACCACTGACAAGTCTGCATTAGACAGATGAGGTCACAATAGTGACTGATCTGAGGTCTGTGATGCCAAGCTTTGAGTTTAAGGTGTCGCCGTCTGTAGTTATTACTTTGATACAATTTGTTTTTTTTAATTATTATTTATTGTTGAGAATCATATCAGAAAAATTGAGTGGTACTCTCAGATGTTTTCTGAAATGATTATTGCTCAAGGTTGGAGGTCATACGTTGTGTTACCTTTAGTGAAATGCACCTTTATCGTATCATTGAACAGTGGAACCTGAGCTCCTCTAGAGTTCAGGCACATCAGCCGTGACGCATCGCTATGAGGAAGTTGCAGCAGTTTTTTTATGGTCTGAATGACTGAATTAACCTTGAGATAAGGTTTAATGCAAAATAAATCCGTTATCCTTTTAAAATAACCAATAAGTGACTGCATCGTGTGTTTTAGGATCGCGTGGTGTGAAACCTTTCCAGTGCTGCAGCCCTAACATAACGCACTGAAGTCCTTCAGTATTCCCATCACGTTTGTCCACCACTGTCAAGGTAGATACAATCAGATGCGTGACTTCCTGTACACAATGTGTCACAATAAAACCCCTTCGTGACTACTGACGATTTTAGAGCGTTTGCTTTGGTTTGCATCTGCAATTGTTCCCCTTTAAGTTTAGCTTTGAGCTTCGTTTTGTCTGCACAATGAATAAGAGCCAAGGAGTGAAAGGTTGAACAGTTGATACATTATTTTAGCTGCTTTAACGGGACATCTTGCTCACAGCAACTTGTAATCTACTATAGTGCTTTATTCACCTGTCAGTTGTGAGTTGAAGTATCCTGCTTCTATGCTTTTAACACAGAAAGTATGTCCTAGGATTTTAAGGAATACCTCCACTGAGTGAAATACGAGTCAGCTCAACTGTGCTGTGTCTTCACATTGAAAATAAGTTTGAACTGCTGCTGTCGTTGCATAACCAGGTTTTGTATAATAAATAGAGACTGTAAACGATAGGGACGTCATATAAATATGAATTATATATTGTAAAAAGCATTTTGATTCAGTGTGCCATATCTTTGCACAACAGTGTACACACACACACAGTCACACACACACACAGTGCTGTTGTGAATAAAAGAGTCAGAGAGGCTGGGGAGGTGATTCGTACATGTTCAGCTACACGTCGCAATGCAAAGCAGTGCAAGTATAAAGACGAATAAAATGTTATCTGCTGCCCAACACTGTTCATCCACACAGTGCTGTTGTTACTTTTATATTTTATATCATTGGAGTATTCCTCACTGATGCATTCATGAGTAAATATTATGTTAATCTTGCAGCTGCTCAAAGTGGAACTAAGGTAATCTATATCGGTTTCTCATACTTCATAAGATGATCAAATGAAGCTGTAAAGTTTCTCGTAACTATAGCTGGCAAATAAATGGAATGAAGTCGACGAACTTAGATGGAAATACTCAAGTAAAATACAAGTACATCAAAAAATGTGTAATCGTCTTGGTCTTTCGCCCTTTTATTTTGAAGCTACGGTTCTATTTCCGGTCTCGTCCTGTGTTTCGCCGTCCGTCTTGACGTCGCTCCGGTTTAAACCGTTGTCCCCGCTACCATTCCATCAGAGGCGCTTCATCACTCCTCCATCCACCTGTCACTCCCTCCCTGCGACCGTGGAAACAAGACGGTTTCTTTTATTTAATCACCTTTTACAGAAAGCAAACACAAAAATGGCGAGCAGCTTCTCGAGAATCCTGTCCTCCAAACGGAGGATCGGTGTCCTGACGTTCGTGGGTGGCTCAGTAACGGCTGGACTCCTGCTCCACCGGCAACATGTCAGCGCAGGAAACCCCGTACGCAGGAGCTACCCGGCCAGGTAACGTTCCGTCCGTTACATGGCTTTAAAAAAAACACACTGTATGTCATGACAGTGTTCATTAAGAAGTCCTCATGAATAAGGATAAATAAGTGTTAATTTAACGCTGCTGGAGAGAAACAAGGCAGGGTGTTAAACATCAAGGTAAGGGTCACCCTGACTTTAATGAAACCTATAGTATATGCATTTACACTGTACACGCTTTAAACTAACCGTTATTAACCGTTATTAACGCGGAATAGCGAATTGTTTTGGGTGTGGGGAAAACCGTGAAATGTGTTTTTAAATGGGGGTCGCCATCAACCGAAATGAAGGCACAACACAGATTTAACATTCAGCAACACTCAGCCGTCATGGTAGAAGTGTAAAGTAGCAATATGTTGTATCTGACTCTTATTACACACATATGACATATGATATGTCATATCTGTTGGTTTGCCCCAGGAGGGCATGCTGATGAATGGGAACGTGTTCAAACTGCACGCGCTCAATACAAAGCAGTGCATATACATACATATATAATAAAACGTTATCTGCTCCTTCAACGTAAAACCCTGCCCAGAGTGTTGCATAACGGGACAAAAAGTAATCTGTTACTCGACTATCTAAAAGACTTGTGCAAGAAGTAAAAGTAGCACAATAAAAAACTGTTACACATTGAAGTCTGGTATAGTTGGGTAGTTTTAAAAGCTGATCACATATTTAACGAGTAAAAAGAGTGTAAAGGAGCGTAGTCACGTAGTGAAGTACTTCACATGTGTACTTAAGTACAGTACTTGAGTAGAGACTGTGGAGGTGTTAACATTGGTTCAGAGATTGTTATGTGGTCGTGGCTCTCCGTTTGTCTGAGGTCACCTCGGTTGTGTTTCAGCGGCCGTTGATGGCTTTTTTTCTTCTTATCAAGTCATATTGACATAAACAACAAGCCATAATCATAATCTAAGAGCATACACTGAATCCTGCCAGCAGGATACACCCCAACTCTTCTGTTGTTAATCATTAAACGTGGTGTAAAGGGAACAGATAAGGCTGACGGGAAGAATTGTGAGCTTTATGGTTATGCTGGTGAATCAGACTGTAGCACTAATAACCAAGCAGGTTTATTTTTGATTGATAACTGCAGCGATATCAGTTAAAATAATCTTTTTGTAATATAATCCAAGCAGTAACCGGTGATAAGTCCATTGTATTTAGTATCGAGGACCCTGGAGCTCTTTGGCTTTATTACATCCTGCAATGAAAACCGTCACCAATGCATATTATACGATACGCACATATTACTGGAGCACATTCAGTGTAATGGTAAATATCTGGAACCACATCTGTCTGCGGCCCGCTGTGTTTTCCTGCCTTTGAAGATGTTCTAACGAGTGTTGGAAATTACCTTTTTTTGTACTCCTGCCACTGGGGCTAGTGGATTCTAAATGATACCAGCCACTCAATAGATAACCATTTTGTTTTTTGGGGCTGGTGAGAAATCTAGCAGCCATTTGGCTGTTGTCTGGTGCTCACATCCAGCCCTGGTTGTAATGCGGTGGCTTAGGGGGTCGGGACGCCAACCTCAGGCTGCAGCCTTTGTTGAAACTCTCTATTTCATTTCCTGTCATCCCTCGAGTGGTGCTATCAAGTAAAGGCATAACGTCCCCCGGAAAATGATAATAACAAAAACATATAAAACATCCTGAGAGCAGACGGTGTGCAGCATCTTCTCAACTCAGTGTTGTGGATGAAAGGGTAACTCGTGCCTTTGACTGGAAAAGGTAGAAATACACCAAGCCCAGTTTCATTTTGTTCTGTTGTTCGGTGGAAATTAATAAACACAGTTAATTTAAAATCTTAGCCTTCCTTATCTTTTGGCAGACAGCAGGAAACAGGAACCCATAAGCTACTTAGTCTGTGCTGCTTCTGCAATTTGAGTCATGGTCATGCCCACCCCAATTCCATTCGGTTCTTGGCCGTAGGAAGTTATTGTGTTTGGATAAAAGCCAGGCTCTGACAGCAGCTTTCTTTTTCTTTCCATACTAGCTTGTCAGTCATTACTCTTTTTTTAATTCATCAGCATAAATCTAAAGGTTTTCTTCTCCATCAGCATTAAATGAAAGGTGTTTTTAACATCTGATGTGAAACACTGTACAGTAGCTGTTCTTATCAATTTGCCATTTTTCAGCCTTGAGCCATAAGATTCAGTTGTCTTCATCATATCCTTCAGCTTGTATTCATAATGTCCCAGTGTGTACCACGCTATTCTCCTCACCTATTAACACCAGTAGACGCATGGTGCAGCAGGGTGTCCCGTAGCCACCAGGTAACAGGTTGAAACCCCAGTAAACTGTGTGTACGTGCCATTTGGAAGTGTCCTTGAGGGAGTAAGTCGTTCTGCACAGCTCCATGGTTAACCTCTACCCACACAGCTCAAACCAGCTTTCTCTCTCTCAAAGATCAGCGCAGCAATATGTTATCTTGAGTTTGTATTTGTGCAGTGCCGAGTACCCTGACCTGCGCCAGCACAACAACTGCATGGCCACTCACCTGACACCTGCCATCTACGCCAAGCTGTGCGATAAGGCCACTCCCAACGGGTACACGCTGGACCTGGCCATTCAGACGGGCGTGGACAACCCGGGGCACCCCTTCATCAAGACCGTGGGCATGGTGGCCGGAGACGAGGAGTCTTACGAGGTCAGGCTTCATTGGGTTTTCTTTCAAACGCACACACACACACACACATGCAAGCTCCTCGCTGTTCACAGGAAGGCGTTGGCGCATCTCCATGTGTATTGCACAGGAGTCATGGCTGACCACAGCCTCCCCCAGGCCACCGGAGTCTAAACTGCAGAAAAATACATCGTAAATATAAGTACTGCAAAGTGGTATTGGTACCGCCGTAAAAAAACAACTGTCATTTGCCCAACTCAGCTTCCTCTTACTGTCAACTTTAGGGGAAAACAGTCAAAAATGTGCTTTACTGCAACTAAAGGAATGCAGCCACCCATCCTCCCTGCTCTGCTCCAGAGGAAGGAGTATAACAGCAGTGTTTTAAGCTAGGACGCCTCTTATGGGATGTCTGTGTCTATCTATAGTGAGGGTCTAACTATATTTCTATTTTAATCATCTACTTTCTTTTGATGTCACAGAAATATCTAGAACTTCTTCCAGTATCCGATCAGTGGGAGTGTTAAAGTTGCTCTTTAAAGGATGTGTTGCAGGTTGCATCACAATCTACATTATTAATTGAATACAGTTTGTGACCATGTGAAATATTCTGTTCAGTTTACTGTTTTGGTGTTTGCATTTTGTCTGATATTTCATTTTTGTATTCTAGCTCATCTTTATCATACAGGGTCTCTAAAATGTGTGATTTATAGTTAATCCACCTTTTAACATGTGTGGGTGGCTCTTTGTATTTGGACTTATGGGTGCGGTTTTTACTGCTACTGGTAAGTAAACAAAAGAGCAGTGAGTGCGGATCCACACACTGTTTAAATAGGGTTGTGATAAGGCTGCTCGGATAGATCTATAGACCACAGAGTAACGTAGATCTCTAGCTGTCACTGCTTGTGCTTTTCACAGTCGTTGTGGTTTGGTATACAGTCTTGTGGTCCACATAAAATCTCAGCCTGTGTAGATGTGGATAATCCCAGATGTCACATCTTAAGTCCAGCTTTTAGTATGGAATATGTATTAATGCTTAAAAGGTTTAATATTTTTAAATTCTGTGTCTGTTCCAGGTATTTGCAGACCTGCTGGACCCCGTCATCAGAGAGAGGCACAACGGGTACGACCCCAGCACCATGAAGCACCCCACCGACCTGGATGCCAGCAAGGTAATACTCCGGACAACACTTGTCTTCTTCTTGTCAGAGAACTCCCATCAGTGATGTGCAGAATATATTTAGAAATGTTTCCCCTCCCTGCTTTTGTTTCAGATCCACTCGGGCAACTTTGACTCGCGCTACGTGCTGTCGTCCAGGGTGAGAACGGGCCGCAGCATCCGAGGGCTGAGCCTGCCGCCGGCCTGCACCCGGGCGGAGCGCAGGGAGGTGGAGCGGGTGGTGGTGGACGCCCTCGCCGGCCTGAAGGACGACCTGGACGGGAAGTACTACAGTCTCACTCAGATGACCGACAAGGAGCAGCAACAGCTCATTGATGTGAGTGATGCAGGGAACGCTGCTGTACGCATAGGAACATGTTTCACATTGTTACGGTACCTTTTTTTGACTTTTAGATTTCACAAGAATCAATTTCCTGCAGTGGAAGGACGGAGGTTATGTTTATTAATGTGGCTGAAGCAGAAGATTTTTATCATGTTATCAGAAATGGGTGTGGGTCGAGCCCGCCATGCCATTTTCTCTCTCCGACCCACAATGAGCGAGATTGACCACATTAATGAATTCTGAAGTCTCACACCTTTGTTTCTGTCTCCCTGTGACAATACTGTCCAATCCAAGTGAGCCATTGTTGTCACTTTCAGTGTAAAATGTCTGTTCTCTGAATTTACAATAGGACCACTTCCTGTTCGACAAGCCGGTGTCCCCCCTCCTGACGTGCGCAGGCATGGCTCGTGATTGGCCTGATGCCCGTGGTATCTGGTGAGTGACACGTTTCCAAATTTCAATTGCAAGTTAATCGTCGCTCTTGTTTTTCTTATTTGCCGTTTTATACTTAGTATAGTATAGAACACCATCCAAAATGACTCTGAGTCTGCTGTCTTGTTCATTGTACTTTAGAGACTGTGACTTTAAGTGTAAAGACATTTCCTGTCTCTTTTACTGGGTTGTTTATTAAATTGGGGTCACCAGAAGAGGGGGAAATACAGCATTTGTGTGTCATTGGTATATGAAGATACTCTGAATCTCCTTATAATGTTGCCAAGACAAGTACAAATTAAAAAGCAACGGTCCCAGGATCGACCCTTGTGGAGCTCCTCAGAGATCTTTTGTTTCGAGTTGTAAAACTTCAAATGGAAATAGTGGAGCTCCTTTCCTAGTATTAATTAAGTATTAACAGCTGTTAACTTGTGGTTTGGTGTGACACCATTTTTGTTCGGTCCTCCATCAGATTCTCTTGAGCATCCTCACTTCCTACCCTGTATTTCTTCAAGGTGCAGTTGGTCTATTGACAATTTTTAACAGATTTTCAGATCATCATTCATTGTCTTTTTAGGGACAATTCTGGCATCAGTTAGATCCGTTCGGAGTTGTGTGAACCTTTTTCCCCCATTTCTGGAAACTCATACAAAAACTACATTTGATGAGCTGTAATCCTCCCTCCTTCCCAAATCAGGCCAATCTTTGAATACTTGATTGTTTAGTTTTCATTTTTAACAGAACACAAATAAGATTTTGAATAAAATGCCCCATAATCTTAAGTTTACAGGCTTTTTATGAATTTTCCAATTAATTTGTGTGCTGGCACAGTTGCACCTGTAACGTCATTTCCCCGTTCTGAGCTGTGGTGGAGGTGTATTATGCTGACAATGCTCCCTCAGTTTCAGCTTGTGCCCAGGAATAGCCTAATGCAACGCGTGAGCCAGACGAAATCAATCACCAGCCTCCCTCCTCTCTCTCCGTCTGCCAGCCGTATCAGCCAGCCTCTCCTTAATAATTCACCCTCACTTCATCCCTCCATCTTCTCTTCTTTCAGGTCCACTGGCTGCTTTTCTCTTTCTTTCTCTGGCTCGTTCTCCTCCTCTCTCCTTTCATTTTTTCACTTCCCATATGTCATGCTCCACTATCTCTCATATTTGCTTATCATCTCCCAGCCTTCCAATACTCCCTTTTGTTTTGTTTCACTCCTTCCTCATGTTCTTTTTCTCTGTCATTGGTGCTTCCTCTGGGGAGCATGAATGTGTTCAGCAGATAACACTGCACTTTGCTTTTCATATTTGTTGTTGTAATATTTGCCAGGAATATTTACAGCAAGATTCATGGGAATCTGGTCATTCATTTTTTGTTTTACCTAAAGTCTCCCTTCAAAATGAGATCTTAATCTCAATGGGATTTTTGGAAATATAGATTATATGGCTGGTATGTGTGTGACAAGTGAATTCCTTTTACCTGCTAAGGACAAAAGATAAAGAATTCAAGGATTTTGTGATTAGGATTTATACTCTGAAGACCATTATTGTCTGAAACCATTTAATTCATCTGATAGTTGATGCGTTTTTCCAATCTGGACACTAATGTAGGACCAACGGAAAGACAAACCTCCTGACATCACACTCCACAGAGCCCCATCATTCTATGGAAAGTGGCTCAAGATAGTAATGACAATACATCACTTTCTGCTTACTTACTCATATATTTACTATCACATATTTAATGTTGTTTTTGTTTCCCTATTGACAGCAAACTGATCTCTGTGTTTGTAGGTTTCCATCCAACAGATTTGACTTTTCGTTATGTTTCATAAAAGGCCTTGTTTCTTATACAAGGTTTCAAGGTTTTTATTTGTCATTGTACGACAGGGTTGCACAACGGAATTTAGATTGTAGTCCCAATTTGCTACATAGGAAAGAAAACAAACAAACAAAGACTTGTCACCACATTACAAGGATGTGTAAGCACCGTGCAGCCTTTGCAGACCAGAAACCAGCAATATCCCCAGTGACTGATGGTTACTGGCCTCCTCTCTGCTCACTGATGTCACATGACTTCCAACAGAGAAAACCCATCACCAATCTCTACTTATTCATTTATCCTACACACTTCCTCCCAATACGCTTCCAAAATATGACCTAATATTGATATATGTATGACAGTAAGTATATTGAAGTTGTCCATAAGCTATGGATAAGAAAGGTATGTCAGCCCTGTTCAAGTTTATTGTTTATTGCATCAGATTAAATTACCCTCGCTGGGTTCCTGCACTGTGTCTGTCCACGGCTCCTTGGTAGCTATGACAAGGCAAACGCAGTGGACAAATGCCCTGAACCCACAGGGATCTATACTTTATATATATATATATAATACATATATGTGTCTCTCTGTGCAGGCACAACAACGAGAAGACCTTCCTGGTTTGGGTCAATGAGGAGGATCACACCAGGGTCATCTCCATGGAGAAGGGAGGGAACATGAAGAGAGTCTTTGAGAGGTTCTGCAAAGGCCTCAAGGAGGTAAAGCTGTGTGTGTGTGTGTGTGTGTGTGTGTGTGTGTGTGTGTGTGTGTGTGTGTGTGTGTGTGTGTGTGTGTGTGTGTGTGTGTGTGTGTGTGTGTGTGGAGAGACTATGGATGGGATTGTGAAAGAAGACGGAACCTTTAATGTTGTAAAGATGTTTTACTCTGACCTGTATGCACTTTGTTTCCAAGGCATCTCAGGATGTCACATAACAAACGGGTACAGTTGGCGACCACAGTTTACTACAGTGTTTGCTTCCGAAAGCCAAATACAAGCTGCCTGTACTAGTCTTTGCCCTGCTACAGAAAGAAAACCTGTAGAGAGACGCACAAAAACACACTCACCAAACATGGCAGCGCAAACATAAATTATTTATCTCAGCGGTTCAAGTTCCCCATTAGAGAAAGAGCAAAGGACAAGCATTGCAACAGCGGGTGGAATTGCACTGCTGCACTGAGGGTGTGATTGACGTACACCTCAGTCAATTTAAGTCCAACACTTTGCCAGTGTTTGTGTCCGTCCACTCCCACCGGAGTTCATTTAACAGTCCTACAAGTCAACAACTCCGTTCTCAGCTTGTCAGCTCTGAAAAATGTGAAATCAACAGCTGCTAACGAAAGTGCACATCCATCAAACGCACCAACGGCCAGAGGTTGTATGACTAAAACACACACTCACTGTGTTGCGACTGTGTGTCTCTCGCTCCCTCCCCCTCCCTCCCTCCCCCTCCCTCCCTCAGGTGGAGCGTCTGATCCAGGAGAGAGGCTGGGAGTTCATGTGGAACGAGAAGCTCGGTTACATCCTCACCTGTCCCTCCAACCTGGGCACCGGGCTCAGGGCCGGGGTCCACGTCAAACTGCCCCTGCTGAGCAAGGTAACGCAGTAAATGTAACAGAAAGGATATAGCTTGATACTTCAGTAGATGATGGAGGATCTTTTGTGTCACTATTCTATTTGTGTCACAGTGTCTGCATGAGCTCAAAAAAAACATCAAAGTATTAAATATTCAAGGCCTCAAAAAGAATACAATCTATTTGTGCTGTTTAGTACGGAGTTTGTCGTGTTTTCTCATGTTTTATGACGTTATTTGCACATAATGGACCCACATCCATGCCAACTACAAGATGTATACTCTGTATGGCTATTACAAAAGGCCAAGTTATTATATCTGTGTCCCTAAACTTTGAAAATGATGTTGTGCAACGAATAAGATTTTCAGAACTTTCTTTGCTCACATTCACCAGGAAACGAGCTGTTTATAACATTCTTATTCATTAAATGTTGGTGGTTGTGATCTTAAATGTTTCAATGATACCCGGAAGTAAAAAAATACAATTATGCATTGAGTGCTATGGTGATTAAAGTGCTTTTAAACTGTATAGAATAACTCCTCTCCCCCAAACCCCAAGGATCCCCGCCTCAGTAAGATCCTGGACAACCTGCGTCTGCAGAAACGAGGGACTGGTGGCGTGGACACCGCTGCTGTGGGCGGTGTGTTCGACATCTCCAACCTGGACCGCCTGGGCCTGTCTGAGGTATGAACACCTCTGTAGAGATGGTCCCTCCAGCGTGAATGTGTGGAGACACATGGGTGACAATCTGGGCTTTGCGGCAACACGGCGCGCTTGCTCAGTAAATCCTCCCCGCACAAATAAAGATTGTGAATATGAATATTTATTTATTGTATCAGTGTAGCGTTTACCACGTCACTTAGATATTAGTCATGTATTGGACAGCAGAGTCATGTTTTGTGTCATCGAGCGACTCATTTATGGCACAAAACGGAAAGACGGTTGTTAGTTCATCAGACTAAATGGAGCTGAAGCTGTTTTACACAATCGCGAGAGGAGGAGGAGGAGAAGAAGAGAGGAGAGTTCTTGTCCAGACTGGGACATGTAGTTTGTTGTCACGCCTGACAGAGTCATACAGTACAATGGGTCCGTTCTCTATTATTGTGAGCGTGTTGTCGCTTATTTTATTCTGATTACACGGAGAGTCGGTGGAGACGGCTCTTCACTGTTTCTGGGTCGAGTGCAGTGAACACATTAGTGCTCAACGTGGCGCAGACTGAGAATCACTCAGCATCTGACTCCAACATCCACTTGTGTTTTAACGAGAGCGTGGGCTGCTCACTGCTGTTTAGTCCTCCATCATCCAGACTGAGGAGCCCTCAGGAGAGGAGCCCTCTAGCCGCAGGAGTCAACAAGTTCATGGATGGAGGAATAAGCGAAGGAGGGACGGCTGGAGCAAAGTTCAGGAGGACAGTAATAAGACGTTTACAATCAGAGCAGAGACGGAGTTCTGGAAACAGGGAAAGAGCTCAATAAGTCCTTCAAGATGTCATTTCATGTGTGCAGAACCTTTAGGAAAGTCGTCACAGACATCACAACTCCAGTACATGATGCTGAATAAAAGCTTAATCGGCATTATGTGAACTGGTTGGACAAGGGCTTGAATGTAACGGACGTTCATGTATGTGTAAAAGTCCAGCTTTAACTCAGTATCTTAAATTATAATACTTCTCAAAAGCAAAAGGTAGTGCCTACCTCAGGCCACTTGTTTCTAAGATACAGCCTTGTTTCATCACACACATGAACATGTAACTGAATACCTGTTGCGTTCTCTGAATAATCTGGATGTGTTAGTTAAAGACATAATATTTCATGTTTCCTGATCTGTGAGAAAGTACAGAACATCCTGTGTTGTACCAGATGCTGCTGTTGTAAATGAGAGCTTCAGGCAAATGTGTCGGAGGAGGGCCGTGCTTTTGACTTTATTTTGGGGGAAGCATTCCTCGATAAGGTTATGGACCTCTAGTTGATGCCGTCTGGCTGCTCGGTGGAGAGTGCAGACGGCTTGTGTTTATGTTTGTCGGTGTAGTGTTTATACTGTGGGAGTGAGGGGTTTGCAGATGTCAGGGCTGCAAACTGCAGCTACTAACAGTCACGCCGTACCTTTAATCCGGACTCAAAGATAGTATTGGAAACTATGAAAGATAATCTCCAGATGTATTTTAAATGACCAGCGTGTAGGATTTAGGGGGATTTATGCAACCTCACCACTAGCTGTCACTAAATCCTGCACACTGCTCCTTTAAGACATACAAAATAATCTGTTTAGAATAATAATTAGCATGTGATAGCTGATCTTTTTAAAAAGATTTTATGCTAAAGTGGATAAAGGCACTAATATGTGATGCATCCCTTTCTCAGGTCCAGCTGGTGCAGACAGTGGTCGATGGCGTCAACTACCTGATCGAGTGTGAGAAGAGGCTGGAGAAAGGCCAGGACATCAAGGTGCCCCCCCCACCCCTTAAACAATTCAAGTAGACATAATCCCTGACCCCCCCCCCCCCCCCCCCCCCAACCCTCTGGGCACACACACATGCACAAACCCCCCGCTCTGTGCCCATATACATATCTATGTTAATGCCTCCTTTATTACTACTTACCTAATCAACCCTCCCTCTATATAGTATAATCGACATATATTATACGCAGCTATCTATCTGGCTCAACCAAACCAGAGTCCCCGAATACTGCTTCGGGCTTTAGTGTGTTTAAGATACATCTGAAAGGTTTTTATCTTTAAACTCAAACCTTGCTCTTAAATGGCAGCAAACGGTAGCAAACTGTAGGCTGCTGCAGCGGAGCAAAGATGGCCGCCAGTTTTGCCCGTCTGTGCACGGTCAAACGGTTTCTTTGGCTCTGCTCCCAAAGCACTCCTCAGCCTCCTCGAGCCTGGCTTCACCTCGCCTCGGCCCCGTCCTGCATGTCCTATACTCAGCCTAACTCTCCCCCTCACTCCTGTGTGATGCTCATTCCTACTCTCGAGTGCTTGTGTCGTCCATCCATTTGTGCTCCACTCTTTACTTTCTTCTCACCATTTCGAGTGGATTTGAATGTAGATTAACGGGGTAAGACTGAAGAGACTTGTGTTCCCTAGAGGATTTGTATGCTTGTTGACACACTGGTGTCAAAATGTAATGTTATTACAACACACACACACACACACACTGGCTGGGCTGGGTTAAGTACTGTAAGCTACGAAAGCAATATCATTCGAGCTCATCGTGAATGTCGCACTGTAATGTCTTTTATTAAAGAAACCATCTATTTAACAGAAGCTCCTCTGTCCGGCTCTCATTTGTTGCTACAGCGTTACATCTTGTTTCTACATGAACCAGACGTCATTCTTCGGTATCCGGGAAGATTTTGCCAGAGAATGAAGCCCGAGCTTTAGGTATCCATGGTCGCCAGGCTGGAGGAGCGTGATTGCGATCAGCGTGGATGCATAGTGTCATGTGACAACGTTTAGTCGGAGGCATAACAAAAGTGTGTTATGCTGAAAAGGCTGGTACTCAGGGTTCCTGTTTTCACACGCAGCCAAATCTGAGATTTACTTGACTTAATTAAACATTTTAGGAAAAGCCAATCTTGTCAGTTAAAGGACGAGGCAGGTGATACTCTATACTTTTCTTGTCATCAACACATCCCATCAACAGACCAAAACCAACAATGAACTCATCCTACTTACACGCATCGTCTCCAAAGCCTGTTACATCTTATTCCTGTGTGCTTCATTGTTCTCCAAACAAACACGTCAGTGACGCACACTGGTTTAATGATTAGCAATTCAACGATTAGTCCAGCGACAGAAAATGAAGTCTACGACGATTGATTATTTGTTTCAGCCACTCCTTAAGCAAACATGTCAAGGCTCCAGCTTCTGAAATGTGACGGTTTGCTGCTTTTATTTTTCATTTATGACCGTCAAATGAATATTTTGACATGTTAGACGGACAAAACAAGCCTTGCTGAATGCCAATTTTTCACTATTTTTAAGCATTTAATAGACCAAGCAGATAAATCAAGAATGAAAACAACTGTTAGCTGTAATGCCCTAGTAATTATTTCTTTAAATTGAAAGTATATCTCTTTAAAGATGTCTTCAGTAGGTGTTGGGGCCGAGTGTCACAGGCCCGGTTGGGGAGCTGGAAAGAAATTGACAGACAGTTTTAATTAAACATCGTTAGTTTTGTGTCTCCTTTCACGGGGTGTTTCGACAACAAGAAAAATAAAGAATATTGCCAGACTTATCCTTTAAGCGCCGTCATTAGTTACTATTAAAACTGTGAACTTGTATAGTATGGAGCAAACTCCCATTGTACAACCCCAGCATGTAATGGCATGCTGAACGGATTGTGTGCCGCCTCATCGTCTGCAGTCGACTGTGAATATGAACCTAAATGTGAGTCCGTCCTTTGTTTCAAAGCCGGTGCAGAGATGCCAGTGTTTTCTCTGCAGTGCAGGGAGTATCTAACGAGTGCTTTGTCCCATCCAATGAATGAATAGATTTTTTATTGTCTCTAGTGTTGAAACAACAGTTTGCCCAGTGTTTTGGGACAACCAACAGGACAACAAGGCGTCCGGTGTTCTGACGAGACGCAGCTGAGACGTCAAGTGTCGGTGTCGAGAGGAATCTGTTTCTTGGAGGATTCGGAGGAAGGCTCTGATGTCCTGAATGCCTCCTCCCTCCCTCCGGATCGCTCACGTGTCACAAGCGTAATGCTGCAGACCTCTTCTCTCCTCCTCCTCGTTCCAGATATGGCTGAGGAGCAAGCGGGTTGCCGTGGCAACCCATTCGCGGAGGCTGCGATTTGGGGAAATCTCAGAAAGGGAAGGGGCTTCATGGGGGACAAAGAAAAACAAATCTGTGCAGTGCAGAAGAGGACTGCAGAGCGCTCGGCCACATACAAAACAGGATACAATGGTGGTCGGATAATGACGACAAGACAGAAACAGACCGTTGGATAAAATCATGATGCAATGTGGAAATGATTACCGTATGTAAGATATGCTGAGTGTCGGTGTCTTTGAAACCGTACAGATATTTCTCAAATTCCCGTGGAGTTTCAGTGCCGTTCACAGCCTCCCCGGCATTAACAGTCAGCCCGTCTTCTGACCTGGTTTGGCCCCCTGAACTATTCCGTTCACATCTCAGCTGCAGGTTTACAGTAAACGGTGGCTGGTGTGGAAGAAAGAGAGGATTAGCAGCACAGCTCGCTCACAGTCTGTGGAGCTGCACGTCTGAGCCACAGAGATGGGGGGGGTCATAATGACTGAGGAACATGTTTTTAGTGGAGCTTCATTTGGATTGAAAGTCCATCAGTGCATACACGATGCTGTAAACGTGGACTTAAATGCTGGAATTTTATCTCATAACTGACATCTTATTTATTATATTATGTAAATATTATTATTCATTATATTATAATAAAAATACTAAGATAGGATCAGACAGCTCCTTGAACAGTGACAGGTGTTCTGTGTCTTTATATTAAAAAGTATGAATACTCAAAGTATCCTTTAAAGGACTGCCTTTAAAGTAAAACTTTAAACCTCTACATCTACCGAGGTGTTGAGTGACTTGTGTGTATTCACTCAACAGTGATAGAATATATGTTTCCAAAGTAGCATACCTGACTATGAACACAGTGTTTACCAGCGACTGAGGAGCACGCTGTGCTGTCAGAGGGCTCCCTCTGCTGGTTTAATAGTACAACTGCAGCTTTATTTAAAAAAAGAAAAATGTTTAGTCCCAGTCAGGCTGTGCGTGGCTCAAGAAAAATGAACAAATAGACAACCAATAAAAAAACAAACTTCAGGGAGTGACAATTCATTTCTAAGAAAGGTTTGCTGTATCAGTCATGGCCCCAGCACACTAAATCCTGGGAGCTTAGTTTTTCCACAACAGGTATACAGTACGTGGCCCAAAGGCTGTAGAAACCTGCCGAGCAACGTGTTTTGACCTTTGACCTTTCCTCTGACACCTGAGCCAACGTTGTACTTAGTTTAAGAACACTGAGGATGTATACGTCTCAACTTATGAGCTGGTACAAGTGTTCAACAGCCAGTGTGCCTGAAGGAAGATCTCAAAGTATAAGTGAGTGTGAATGAAGAGAAATTTGACCAGTGAAGGTTTGGAGGAGTCAGATGATGGTTTACATGAACATTTGAGAGGGATTATCATCCAAGCTTCAATTTGTAACTTTCATCTTCTTTTTTTGTTTGACTTGGAGTGCTTCAATTGATAAACATATATTCATAGTGTAAAAAAAAGAATCCTTAAAAACATTACTGCAGCATAACTGTATGAGCACATTTCTTATTGTTTATCATTAAAAGTACTTCCTAAATGCAATCACCTAGGGAACTTGGCTTTATATATATGACATTTAATAATAAATTGATTGTGCGCATAACTTTCTGGTTTTGGTTTTGGTTTTCATATTATATCATTACATCCAGTTTGCTTCCAGTTTAATTGAATGATTGGTTCAAGTGTCAAAATAATCCTCGTTTTTTTCCATAATCCTAATTAGTCCTTTGACATTCATAAACTAAGTAATTTCTTCTTAATTTTTAACAAAATGCACACATTTAGAGTTGTTTGCAGCCATGATATCCAGCTCTGTGTTGGATAAAGGAGTTTTCATTATGTCTAATCGTGATTGGCTCCTGAGACGATGGTATCTCTTCTGCGAGCTTCTCATTGGCTGATCGAGGCTGAGTGACGCGTCGGACGGGCCAATGGGAGGCTGCCACACTGTGGTTAGGAGAGGTCCCGCTGTTCGCGTGAACATTCTCGTCGACTCCATCCTCTTCCTCTTTCTCTTATCGACTAGTCTGCATTTGGCCCTGTCCGAGGAGCCGAAGAGGAGGGCTGCGACCTGCAATTCAAAGTTCATTTTTTTGTCGTTTAAAATAAAGTTAAATAGTTTAAAGGGTTAAAGCTTTAAAAAAAAAAAAGATGTTTAAGGTGATCTTCTTGGCCGCTCTAACCGGCTTCACCTGGGCCAGTGATGTGATCGATTACACGGATGATGATTTCGAAAGCAGGATTGGAGACCACGGAATGGCTCTTGTGGAGTTCTTTGCCCCGTGGTGAGTGTTTTTTCCACGCTTTGTCGCGAGCATTTAAGCTATTTAATTAACTGTTCACAGCCGGTAATAAGCTAACGTTAGTTAACGCTAGCCTTTCTTTCTTCGGTTTGTTAGCTAGTGACCGATCGTTAGCATGTTAGCTAGAAGCGCAGAAGGTGCAAGGTAACTAGCTTCATTCAAAGGTTTGGTTTAAGGTGACCAGTGGTTTAAAAACTACAACAGTTGGATAGTTCATTGACTATTAAACTGTTCACAATAAAGACATTCGTCTTGACTGATATTTTAAACTGCTGGGAATAGTTTCCAATGAAAACTGCGTGCTAATGAGGCTATGAGGAAGTTAGGGGCGTGTTCTTTCACTGTTGTAACGTTCTGATTGGACGGGGAAGTTTTGGTGTCTTCCTCTGATTGGTCCCGTGGAACCGTGAAGTGGTTCCACTGTGCCAAACTTGAAGTTCAAGTAGAAGTTAGTCAGAGTACTATTTGTCAAAAACGTTAAGATTAAACGTTTTATTTGTACGTTTCGTTATGTCTAGAACGGGAAAGTGAATGTTAACTTTTTTTGTTGTAGACTATTACACAGACAAAATAAATAATATTCATTCATAATCAAACTCAGGCTTTTGGGATTTCTTGAGGTCCTTTTTATTAATATAATAATCAACAGAGTAATCAATAGTCAGTTTGTCCCTCAATACTGTTTATTAGCCAAGCAAAGTTACAGAATTTTGAATTTGAATCACGTTTTTGTTCAAACTTAAAGAACTTTAAGAGTCTTACAAACCCTATTGAATTACTACCCAGAGGTATCACAGTCCACACTGAAATCACTCGATCTCCCTCAGGATCCTCTCTCATGCTGAAACTTGAACACAGCTTTCGTGTAACTCCTCCCGTTTTCTCTGTCCATTAGGTGCGGCCATTGTAAACGTCTTGCACCTGAGTACGAGGCAGCCGCCACGCGCCTGAAAGGCATCGTCTCTCTGGCCAAGGTATTGCATAATGCATTTCACTTAACTGTGTCCCATTTAGTGGAGCTTTCTGTACTACAGTGCTCTCCGTGTCTCTTCAGAAAGTGAATGATTTTCTTTTCCTTTCAGGTTGACTGCACATCCAGCAGCAACATATGCAGCAAATATGGCGTCAGTGGCTACCCGACCCTGAAGATCTTCAGGGATGGCGAGGAAACTGGTCCCTATGAGGGTCCCAGAACTGCAGGTATTTGCCTCGGATGCGATTTAATTTCTGCATTTTTAAAACGTCTTCAAGATACAACACTTGCACTAATATTTTTTTAATCTGCTTTATTCTGTCACCTCATGGTCATCTTCATTTTTCTTTTCTTCTGCTGTGCTTATTGTTCGTCTGCATTCCTCTTGCTCCCTGTAGACGGTATTGTCAGTTTCCTGAAGAAGCAGGCTGGACCAGCTTCTGTGGAGCTCAAGACTGACGCGGACTTGACGAAGTACACGTCGGAACAAGACGCAAGTGTTGTTGGTGAGTTTCTGTTTGAAGTTCAGTCCCTGTTTTTCAGACACTTGGAAACAACGGGCCTGTGGTTATTGCACTCTGATCTGAACATGGTTCATCTTTCCTTCGCAGGGTTTTTCGCTGATGACAAGAGCACAGCACAGGTAGAGTTCATGAAGGCCGCCAGCGCCTTGAGGGACAACTACCGCTTCGCCCACACCAACTCTGAGGCTCTCCTCCAGAGCCACGGCATTGATGGAGAGTAAGTAGCTCTTTCTGTCACCATAACTTGCACCGTCACACATTTAGACATCACCAGTGTAGCTGCTGTCGGTGCAGCGAGACAGTGTTGACGTTTCCTTTTTTTCGGTTTGCAGGGGAATCGTCCTTTTCCGCCCACAGAGACTCAACAACAAGTTTGAAGAAAGCTCCGTCAAATACAGCGAGGACAAATACACCAACAGCAAAATCAAGAAGTTCATCCAGGACAACATGTGAGTGTTGGTTCTCTTGAGCGGAGACTGTTACCTCAACCAAAGCTTTCTTTTTGCAAAGCACAATACATGTGCAGTAGTTGGACTTGTTGACTGTGGTTAAACGTAACGGCACATATTTACATTCATGGCCCAGAGTAAACGGGACCGTGTGTGAGAAAGGTGAGCCGCCCACTCTGCAAACACAATCAACAATGCTTCCCTCCAGGCTGTATCGAACTGTGTTTGGTACTTTTTAAACAACTACTGGACTTTATAATCTGGTGTCATGACATTTTGCAAGTGTGAAACCACTGGCATGAACGTTGAACTTTATAATTTAGCATTAAATCTGGGATCTCAAGCACACATATTGATAAAGCGGTGACAAAAGAAGTGGCGTAGTTGTATGAATGTTTCATCTACGTGTGGTTCAGCAGTGTTCACACTCACAGACATGAGATGGAGTGTGTTGTTTGTGAGATCCCTCTTTTTACTTTCACTTATACTTTCACTTTGCGTTGGCCTCGCCTCTTGTCCAAACACGAACTGTAATACGTTGAAGTCTGAAACAAACTAAATGATTTCACTGCTGGAAAGTGTAAACAGACTGTCTCTGGATTATGTGTTTGTCTATAACGGTCTAAAGCAGTATAGCTTGTTGGTTTAAATTCCTTTTGCAAACTGATTTACTTTTACTTTCTCTGTTCAACGCAGCTTTGGAATCTGCCCCCACATTACTGACGACAACAAAGACCAGCTGCGGGGGAAAGAGCTGCTGGTGGCTTATTATGATGTTGATTATGAGAAAAATCCCAAAGGCTCCAACTACTGGAGGAACAGGTATCTGTTTTTAAACCTTGTAGCTGAACTAGTTTGTCCCCTCATAGTTTGAATAGCTAAACTTTTTACTCACGAAATACCGCCTTTGATTTGAGGCACCACTTTCATCTTTAAAACCAAACGTTAACATTTTACAGGGTGATGAAGGTAGCCACGGGCTTCCTCGATCAGGGCAAGAAGCTGAACTTCGCCGTGGCCAGCAAGAGCGCGTTCAGCAACGATGTGTCCGAGTTCGGCATGGATGGCAGCTCGGGAGAACTGCCTCTGGTGGCCATCCGCACCAGCAAGGGAGACAAATACGTCATGACCGAGGAGTTCTCGTAAGTCCATTCAGAGGTTATTTTACTCATCTGCCACAAGTGCATGTTGAAAGCCAACATATACTACACACAACTTACACGGTACGAAACATGTAACGATACACACAAGACTTCAAAGGAAAGTTGAACTAATGATGTTTCTACACTGTGTAACTCGTATTTAACACAGTGAGGATGTGCACGTCTAATGTGTTGGAGCAGAGGGTCTCAACCTTTTGTGACTTAAGGCTTTCTAGTGTGTCGTGCTACTGTCAGCTGTAAAGACCAAAATAAGTCTTCTGCCCATCACTGCCATTACGAATCCAAATGAATGTATTCTATCATATTTCATCACCACACGCTTTGTAGTTTCCCCACTTCACTTTTTCGTATAAAAACAGAATTATTTGGCGTCCCTTAATCCGAGGGAACGTTCTCTCGCTAACAGTGGAACAACTCGTTCATCTCCACCTGATGCTGTTGTGATATTCAGAAGTTACTGGTCATTAAAATGATGCCTTGTTTTAATAACTTTGGTTTTTATTCCAGAGCACACAAAAATGACTAGCTTTGTATTGGTTCTGCGTTTGTTTATCCCAAACACTTTAACGAGTTCTGTCCTTGTCCGAACAGTCGAGACGGCAAAGCTCTGGAGCGTTTCCTGCAGGATTACTTTGATGGCAAGTTGAAGCGTTACCTCAAATCCGAGCCCGTCCCAGAAAACAACGATGGGCCCGTCAAGGTGAGACGAAACATCCAGGAGTGTTCTTAACTACTGATTAACATGTGCTGTTTAGTGGTGTTTATGTTAATAAAGTTGGCATAGTTTGAACCTTCATTCATCTTCTAAATCAACATTAAACGCTGCACAGCTTCTTTCTTTTTTTTTAAACCAGGTATATAGCGACGCTTGTTGAGAGCGTTCAAACACATTCACACCGTCTCATGACTTCAAATACTATCGTTAAAAATAAGTTACTCTCTTCATCCATCCATACTGAGCCAACATGTGACGTCTGTGTTCAGGTCGTCGTGGCTGAAAACTTCGACTCCATCGTGAACGACGACGGCAAAGACGTGCTGGTCGAGTTCTACGCTCCGTGGTGCGGACACTGCAAGAGCCTGGAGCCCAAACTCCAAGAGCTGGGAGAGAAGGTGAGGCGAAGAAGACGTTACTCTGAATGAACGAGCATTTTAAAGACATTAAAGAAGTGTTTACTTCAGCATCCAACATGAAGAACTTGACATAAAGAAAGCAGTTGAATAGTGTTTTGTCGTTAATTTCAGTTCTGTACGTTTGTTCATAAACGGATATAAACGGTAGTTCTCTCGCTCATTGAAAACCCTTTCTGCTAGTTCTGTTTGACCAGCATTGGGTCAAAACTTGGATTGGTAGATTTTGAGAACAAGCTTGTTAACAGTTTCTCTCCTCTGCTCTTAAAGCTCTCCGGTGATCCCAACGTTGTCATCGCCAAGATGGACGCCACAGCGAACGATGTGCCAACTCCATATGAAGTCAGCGGGTGAGTCATGAGTCGCTTCAGTGTAATAGGATCCTGTCTATAGTATAGATATGAAAGGTGATGACACAGCAAAAAAAGGAACACCCAGAGTGCGTGTGTTTATAAAAAGCTGTCTGGCCACATTTCACTGTTAACGCGGTCGAGATCTTTACTGGAACTCGTGTCAATGGATTTTCAGATTGAAGGTCTCATCAGATTTTGAATTAAAGAATGACGAACAAAACGTCTGATGGTACAGTATGACGTGTAGATGATATAAATTCTTATTAATCTCCTCGACCTTTTGCTTCTCCAGGTTCCCCACTCTGTACTTTGTCCCAGCCGGACGTAAGATGAACCCAAAGAAATACGAGGTGAGAATGAGCTCCAAGTGATCGTTCAAAACTTCATGTTTGTGTCGTCTCCGCTAACGCTCCCGTCTCTCCGCTCGCGCTGCAGGGAGGTCGCGAGGTGAGTGACTTCGTCTCCTACCTGAAGAGGGAGGCCTCCAACCCGCTGGTGGTGGAGGAGACCAAGAAGGACGACGACAAGACCGAGCTATAAAAGCTCATGACAGGAACTCAACATCCCCACCACAACAGGAGGATTGGGGGAAATCATGCAAAGAAAGAACTAAATTATCATCCACTCTTAGTGAACTACCGAATGCTCTGAGGCCAAGTCGAAAAAGACGCGGCCCTCCCTTTAGGTCCTCCGCTGCTCTGGGAAATCTGTGGAAGGTGGTGGGTGGCCAGGGCCTGCCCGATGTTTAAAAACAAAAACTAATTTTTAGGGAAGAGGGGACTGCTTTTGAAAATTGAGATTTTTATTTCCCCTGGTCTGTCTACTACACCTCAGGCTGATGCACTTTGGTTTGACTCCTGTCATCTGTCACTTTGGTTTTTGTTGTCGTCTCGGGGGATAATGGTATTGGTGAATTCCTATTTTTTTTTTTTTTCTGTTTTTGTAACACGTCTTTGTTTTTGTACATTTGGAAGGATTGTGAAATAAAAAGGCCCACAAAACCAAAACGAAGTGTATGATCTTCATTCACGACCCGTGTATTTTATCAGTCTGCCTTTTTTAGCCTTGGAAGAAACATTTTGTGTAATTCCTAATATTGTATTAAGCTTTGTTTATGTAGGGCTGTAACTCAATTTCTATCTGTTTATTAATTGTTCAGTCTTTTATGTCGGAAAGGTAAAGAAATCCATAACTTCCAAGAGTCTCAATTAAAAATCTTACCATAATATGTTGAAAATCCTACATTTCAGAAGCCATATTTGGGATGTTTTTTCCTTCATGTAATTTAACAATTATTGAAAATAATAAAACATTGAAAACTGGTGAAGAATATTTTAAATCAGTGATTTTTATATATATTCTTTAGCTTTTGTCATAAATTTGGTCATGCGGTTATAAAAACTACGTTGGACTGAATTCGGTTTTGGTCTAAATGATTACACAAACAATTTGGGATAAAAGGGGGCAAAATACAGAAAAACATTACTGTTTTTTTTTGTTTACGTTAAATGTATTGTTAGGCCGGTTTCACTACAAAATAAATTTCAGATAAAGACTACGAAGATCCGTGCATAAAATATAATTAACGCATTTGTCTGAATTTGAGGCAGAATATAGGACTCACTGACTTTTTAAATTAACCTATAGAGATTGCTGATACTACACTAGTATATTTACGTGGTTAAATTACGAGATACTGCATTTCTGAAACATTATTTTGGGCAATATCGTATTCAACCAGTTGGCGGCGACTACGTATTTATTTGACAGTTGAACACTTCCTGTCCAACAACAGAAGAAGAGAATGAGCCAATCAGATTGCGAGGAGAGGATTCTTCACCGGGCATGTACAGAGTTCGCACGTGCAACCTCGGAAGGTACGGTAGAATTATTAATTCGTATTTATGTCATATCGTAACGTTACTCTTCTGTGTTTTGTCAACACGTATATATTTATATTAGTCTTTCGTAATGTGTTTGTTCGATGAATTATGTTTAACGTATTGTTAGACGTGGCTCTTTCTTCAGCTAACTAGCTAAAGTCAGTTTTCCAGAACTAAGTTAACTAACGTTAACGTTAAACACCAAAATACGTTGAAATATCTGTCGCATGTTATTTTTCCGTGGCTCCAAAGTTTAACACTACGTACGATACGAGTTCCCGCTTATTATGAACCATTTAGGGTAAATGTTAAATGCGGTTTCGTTACAACTCACCTGCCACGTGTTTTTAAATTGATAATAGGGGTTTATAACGGTGGGTTTGCTCACGTGCTGATTGCTACGACGCACCACGGCTCGAGGAGTCGCATTCTATGCACACGATAATTTGGTGTGTCGTACATACAGACATACGGGATTTGCAGTATCACTAGCGACGATTCACGTTAATTAATTTACCCTTTTTGTGCAGCTTTTACGAGCGAGGTTTTAAACTGACGGAATTTAAAATGTAATTTGGTGGCAGTCAAACAGAACGGAGTTTGTCCTCCCTTATCTTATATAATGCTCCTCTGACATCTCCCACACTTTACTAATTTACTTTCTTAGTGCTCGGTGTTATAAAACCATTTATTTGCATTATGCGTACTGTCGGTGTCGGTCATAAATAAAGATTATTATTATTATTATTATTATATGAACCAACAACAACCCATGGGACAAAAGGGGCACTGCAACCTTTTATCTGAGCAAATTTAGAAAAACAAATCCCGATGTAGTCTTGGTCATCAAATAGATCTTTCTAATGATAATCGGGATGTTTTTGTGTTTTTTTTTTATTTCCTCAGAATATGGCTTCAAGGCCGTCAAAAAGGAATAAAGTCGCCTCGTGCAAAACAATCCATGATGCTTCACGCCATGGAGATTCAAACAGCCAGGAAGAAATGCCAGCAGGACGTGATGTTCGCCAACGTGAAGAGGAAAACAATGGACAACCACAACGAGCATCTGGATACAAATAAACCGGTCAAAAAAGCTAAATCGAGCAACGCAAACCAGGAAAGTGGAAGCTCTCTGAACTCTGAAAACAAGAGCGCTGATGCGGCTAAACCTGGACTCGCTGAACCTAAAGCATCTGAGCACCAGAGTTTAGCCACAGCCCTGAGAGACAGCTGGGAGATGGACAGTGGTTTCTCCTCGGAGGCCAGTCCTCCGGCCAGCGGGCGGAGCTCGCCGTGTCTCAGCTCGTGCCCAACCACGGTGGTGGCGTTGGACTGTGAGATGGTCGGCACGGGGCCCGGCGGGCGCTGCAGCGAGCTGGCCCGCTGCAGCATCCTGGACTACCGTGGCAGCGTGTTGTACGACAAGTACGTCCGACCGTGTCAGCTCGTCACAGACTACAGGACTCGCTGGAGCGGCATCCGGAAGCATCACCTGCACAACGCCATCGCCTTCGCTCAGGCCAGGGAGGAGGTGAGGCCTGCTGGCTTTTAGATCTGAGATCTACCGATTCATTCTTTTATTATCTCCTCCCTCTAAATACTTTGTTTACAATGAATAAGTCAGTGTAGGAAATGTGGATACATCAACATACAATGTCCAAGGTTGGTTAGTTTATTGACTAAAACATTTAATTCAAAGAGTAATTCATAAACGATACAATTGCAACACAACGGGGTCGTTATTCCAGCGATCATTGGTAGCTTTAGCATTATATTGCAGTATGCTGAGCAGCTTGTATTCTTCACAAGACTCATGTAGAACTATAAACAACTCCGATGATAAAATGTGACATTTGGTGACGTTAAGAAGACGGTCACCTCCTGTATGTCTGAAAGGATATCACAAATATAACCTTTCACAGAAAGACAAAAGTCCAGCTCCGCCTGAGGACGGGTTTGGGAAACATTCTGTGCATTTGAAATCGTACATTAAGCTCCATATTCTGGTCAAAGTGATCCGAACGGTCGAGTTTAAACCCAGCTGACACTCCGACTCGTTCGTGGTCATTAACGGCAGCTACATTTTCATTTATCCTCCTCTGCACATGCGTGGCCCCTCTCCTGTAGATCCTCAGTATACTTGAGGGCAAAGTGGTCGTCGGCCACTCCATCTACAACGACTTTGAGGCATTGGAGCTGCTCCACCCGGGTCACATGGTCAGGGACACGTGCACGACACGCCACCTCAGCCGGTTGGCCGGTTTCCCCCGCGAACGCTGCTCCTCCCTCAAGATCTTGGCTGGTAGACTGCTGAACAGGAGGATACAGGTGAGCATGTTCACACTTCTTACACCGTAAATATGTGATATTATAAATAAATAGCTTATATATATATATATATATATATATATATATATATATATATATATATATATATATATATATATATATATATATATATATATATATATATATATATATATATATATATATATATATATATATATATTAGGGCAGGGGTCACGGTTCGGATCATTTTTTGGATCAACAAAAAAAGGGGAGGAGACAAATAAACTTTGCTTTCCATTTATTAATTAAAGAACTTCAAGAACACTTAAAGCAAATAACTTTGGGCTATAGTCTTACATGAAAACAAAAATATTGAAGATGTCCAATTTGAAACAAAATGAAATAAATAAATAAAAATAATACATTCAAGAATTCAGTTAAGTTTAAGTGCAACATGAGGTATGTTGATATCCTCGTCCTTTCATCAATACTGAAAGAAAGAAACAGCCAGTGAGCTAGCTTCCACTGTTTACACTGAACTGAACCGCTCAGCAACAACTTGGATCTATTTACTTCCTGTCAGGTTATGCCATGCAAATACACAATAATGTTACATTACTGTGACATTATTTTCAAAAGAGAATATCTCCATTGTCTGGGGAGAGGGTCGACCTTTCTGTGGTGGCTGGAATATTATTGGGCCTGTCTAGCTTCACTCTGATGCTTCTGTCAGCACCTGAACCGTGTGTGTGTGTGTGTGTGTGTGTGTGTGTGTGTGTGTGTGTGTGTGTGTGTGTGTGTGTGTGTGTGTGTGTGTGTGTGTGTGTGTGTGTGTGTGTGTGTGTGTGTGTGTGACGCTCACAGAGGGGGCGTGTCTACAGCGCCGGACTAACAAACACTCCGCGTGGTGAAAGCGGTCTCTGCAGTCTTTTCCTTCTCATAGAGGTCTGGAACAGCTTCACACTGAAGTGGGTGCGTGAGTGGATTTCGTAGCGTGGCTCAAGCATTTTAACCAGATTTAGAAATCCTTTGTTTTCTACACCGGAGTGTCCCCGTCGCTGACAGACGGGATGGTGTCTCTTCATGTGTGGACATGCCGATGTTGCCGTTATCGTGTGTCTTTCTCTTTAAATAACGCCTACATACTGTAACGCTTTGTCCACCACCCTCATCCGTCATTATACGTTACAGAGAAGACAAAATGTTCCCAAATTTGCGACTTAAATGACGCCGCGGCTTCTGACGTTCCTCCGCTCGCCATGACTTCACCGTTAAATGCTTCTGACCTGCTCCGTTCACTGAACACACTCCTGCTTTATATCTGTTCACTGAACACACCACTGCTGTATATGTGTTCACTGACACTCTGCATTGATATTCGGGGACTTGTTACTTGAAAAGGAACAGCAGCAGTAGAACTTTATTACACACTATGATGATTACACTGTAAAAAATAAAAAATACTCTATTGATCCGCGGTTCACGAGTGATCCGAACCGTGAGGGCTGATCCGTGACACCACTAATATATATACATGAGGATGTAGTGTCCCTCAGTATCAAACTGCAGTGATCCTGGTCACGAACCAGTCGCCCAGTGAGCTGTCAGCATGTTTGTCTGCTTTTGTTGAAAGCAGCAAGTGTTTGTAAAGGAAAATCATTTACAGAAAACAGGGAAACACTTACCTGAACACAGAGATTACCGGTACTTTCCCCAAGCAAGCGAGCGAGCAACAGTTACAGTTGACACCTGGCATTATACGGATTTCACCGGCAAACAATCTGAGTGTCTGTATTGTCCTCTAAAATCCAGAGTTGGTCGGGCTGTAGTTGGTACAAAATTAAAGAAAGTTTGGAAGACATGGTCGTCAAAAACAGTTCAAGTAGAAGCGTATCTGAGAATGGTTTTCCTTTTGATGATATGTACACATAACTACAGGGTAGTCTGTGTTTTTGAAGTCAGTGTGTTTTGTTTGTGACACTCGCTGACCCGGGTCTGTGTTCACCTGGCCAGGTGGGGCGGAGAGGTCACTGCTCGGTGGAGGACGCTCTGGCCTCCCTCGATCTCTACAAGCTGGTGGAGGGCGAGTGGGAGCGCGAGCTGCAGAGCAAGCTGAGGGACGAAGACGCCCCGCGCGAGCCCAGCTTCGCCTCCTCGAACCACTACATGCAGGACGAGTACTGGCCGCATGACGCCATCGCCGACAGCCAATGAGAGGAGAGTATTCACAAGACGGGTGTAGTTGGAAATACCTCAACAGAGTACGTTACATGGTGATTTACAGTCATCGGAGCAACTTCAGATAATAAATAATGTGGATTCAAAAAGAACTTGACAGTAAATCAACTCTATCTGCTTTGTCTCACATGAGAAGATGTCCGGTATCGCGTTGGGGGAAATGAAAACGTTAACTTATTACTTTTAAACATGATTGGATAGCAGATATTTACCGGCACAGTTGTTCCTCGTGAGGTTAGAATGACAAATGTTGGTTATTAACTTATGATTTGAATAGTTGGGAGTTCTCAAAAAGACACGGATGGTGTTTTGGAAAGAACAAACTGCATTTTCCAGATATTTCTTAAAATGCTGCTGTGATCAAACAAGGTGAAGCTTTTAAAATGTGTTTTCAGCGTCTAAGAACACATCTTAACTAGTTTAACCTGTTGCAGCTGCCTCCACGTCTATGTGGCCTTAAAGGTTTTATATTGCAACAGTTGTGGATTGTAATGTTGGTATTTCATTACCTCTCACTGTAAGCTGCTCTTGAAGGTCCTCATAATAAAATGTCATCCAGTTCAAATGAAACGGACTTTGTTTGGTTTCAGTGAGTGAATGTGACAACACTGACCTCTCAAACATGCAACACTGGTTTTCCTAACGTCATTGTAAACGCCCTGTGTTCTGGTTTAGTTTCAGTTTGCACATCGAGGCAACTGTTGGTGTGATCTCTGCAGAGAAGCGCATATGACTGCCGCCTCTTCTGTTCCCTTCAGCTCAACAGTGACTGAAAATGGCCTCATCGGGTGGACAGAAACTCCCAAATGAACGATACTTTTTGTGCGGCGGGTTGAATCGTTACGTTAAGGGTCACACTAATTGCAGAGGGGAAAAACACCCAACTATGCCGTCACGCTCGATCCAGTGCCAGATCAGCATTGTTGGTAGCGTATTACCGGATGAAACCTCAGCTCTGGTAGTGTTGGGAAACATTGTTAGACTTTCACAAACACTGGATCAGTAGGTCCGCTGCAGTAAAGGTGGGCTGACCCGAGAAAGAATGTCTATAGTGTGAGGATTTGTAGTCACAAAAGCTCCGGGTTCACTTTTTAATTATGAATTCTCTCCCAGCATTCCCAGTTAAGTCCCAGTGACTGAAATGCTCATGTGAGTCTTTGAGCTGAATGCTGCACAGCTTTACGTCACGCTGTAAAGGTCTAAAGACGTCGGCGTGACGCTAGATTATAATATGTTGTGTATCATTTCTCTGACTATCTAAACATGGAACAACCTGCAGGTGGAGCTGTATGTTTCTTTCATGCTCCGTGGCTCTAAATAGCTTTGTCTTACAAACTCATGAACACACACACACACACACACACACACACACACACACACACACACACACAAAGCCTGAACTTGGCCCCACAGCTCAGGCCACAGGGAGGAAACACAGGGTAGCATTGTTTTGCCCAATCCATCTAATTTTGTTCCCCAAATGGCTTTATTGAGATCAGGCCTGTTTAGCAGATTACTGGCTGGCTGCTCCTTCGTCGTCGTGTCAGGAGGAAAACGTGTGGCGGTGACGTTAGCGGGACCAGGGTCAGCGAGAGGAAGATGGCCGACTTCCAAAACTCAACCACAAGAGAGAACAGCGTGTCCGTAGGCTGTCGAGTTTACAGAAAGCTGCGTGGACATATGACATATTTTAATTCAAATCAAAGCTGTTTTTTTTATTAACTACTAAAATCATGTCTGTTGTGGCGGCCTGGCGGTTTAGGATGCTCGCCGTGGGGTTGTGGGGTTCCCAGTGTGATGCAAAGACGAGTTAAAGAATCCGATGTGCATGTAGGTTGTAGTGTGAAGACTTAAAGGACGGCTGTGGGTTTTTAATGTGCCGGCTTTAAACTAAATTGTCCTCTGGAATGCACAAAGGCGTTTCTGAACAGTGAATGATAAAACATTAACATATGTTTAATTTAACCACTGAGGATGTTTCGACTGTTGCAGTCTTTCAATTATTGACAATAAGACAGAAAAATCATTTCACTCGATAGCGGCTCAAAAGCAAAAAACAGCAATTACTACGATTACAGCACCCTGTTGTATTTACCGCCCAGTGGCTCTTTGTTAATTTGTTTTCACACACACACACACACACACACACACACACACACACACACACACTGTTGCTCAATTACTTGAGATTAATCTGGAGAGTTCTCTTTTGAGTACTGTGGATAGTTTAGGGTCCGTGTTGACTGATATAAATGCACCCAAATCTAAATCCTGTGTGTGTGTGTGTGTGTGTGTGTGTGTGTGTGTGTGTGTGTGTGTGTGTGTGTGTGTGTGTGTGTGTGTGTGTGTGTGTGTGTGTGGTGTGTGTGTGTGTGTGTGTGTTCATGAAGACATGTGTTCAGTAGATTCTGAAGCTTTTCCTCCTCAATCAGAATGATGGATCTCTCGTTTTAAAGCAAAGATCTCATTTGATTTCTGAAGCGTCCAGATTGTAAAACTGGCCAAACATATTTAGTGAACTGCTAAATATCAGCGATTAGTCGATCAGTTGCTGAGTGAATTTAATAGTTTATGTAGCAAAAATGAGTGTATGCATCTGATGGAAACTACAGACCAAAACACGAACAACTCAACAAAACCACACGTTTACTTCTTATACGCTTAATATTTAATACTTTATTGTTTATATATGTTTGTTTTTATAGTCTATTTTTCGACTGTGGTAATCTTTAATCTATCTCTGACATTAATCCCAGCCCTTTGTTTCATAAATTAAAGAAAGTAATTCCCATACAACATTGGAACCTGAACTCTCAATCGACATCACGTCTCTAAACGTGCGACGCAGACCATTTGAATACAGCGCCACCTCTCACAAGAGCGAGATCACGTCGCAGAACTTAAACTGGAAATCGGCAGCCACAATGGTCACTTTTCACTCAAATCCCTCCACCCCCTCAAACCACCTCTTACTTAAAGTGTGTCCTCAAAAAATGACCTCATCCAAAATGTGCGCCGGCTCTGCCTTTCATCACGGGAGCCCCTCCACCGTTGGCCAACGTCTCCCTCGCCATCACTTCCTCCCACCCGCCGCCACTTTTCTGCTGATTGAAAAGAAAGAAGCGGGACGTAATCTGGTGTGACGCCACTAATCCCAACGCTACAAATCACAGGTCCCGTCCGCCTCGCTCCGCACAGACGCCCCGGGACTCGCATCTGCCTCAGGTAAGACTCCTCTACTCGCCGCTTCACTTCTCTTCCTCAGATGTTCATTTAGTTTGAGTCTAAAAGCCAAAGATATTATATTTTCTGTCGCATATCTTACAAAGAGCTAGCTTGTGTTTTCTGTTTTTACTTGACAAATAGTCGACTAAATTTCTCAGCATCGACGGTTGTGCAGAATTTGTCGGCATGATACCGATAAAGAGTCTGAACTTTAACAGCAACCGTGAGCCTGTTGATCATGAAAGCAGAAGACTGTCGGCCTTAAATCTCCTGATAAACCATCCAGGAATGGGCAAGAGCTAAATATAGCCGAATCAAGGTGCCGTGTGACAGCAGAGCCGGTGGGATTAAAGTGGAGCACAGTGTCTCAATTGTTTGTTTTGCTTTTTTGTATTTCCTCCAGACAGTACACCACTGATATAAAGAGCAGGAGACATGGCTGTGGTTGTAAGTATTTGCATTTTTACTTCTTCAGAACTGTGTCAGTCTCAGAGAGAACTGATCAGAATCGATACTTTACGTTACTGAGCTGTAACGGGAGGAAAGTCCTGTGATTGTTTGTTAAATACCTCTTCATCCTCCGGTAACATGGACTCAGCTGAAGCTCGACATTTCTCAAAACCAAAGCCCGTCAACAGAACCCGTCGCTGCTAATCTCTGCTCGTAGCCCTCGCCGTGTATTTACAGGCTTTGCTGGACTCGTGAGTCCTGAGGGAGATTAATCAAACACAGACCTATTGATTATTGCTGCTGCAACACGGTGAGCAGGCATTTTGTTATGTCTCGCGTGGATAAGACGCGTTTTAATCCTCACACGGCACAACCAAGTGAATTATACTGACGTCAATCCAAAGCAGCATGCAAGAAACAAACTTGCATCACCAGATTTTGGAGGCCAAAGGCCAACAATTGGTTGCCGGTTTGTTCAGAACGCAGACCTTACTGTCGAGCCCCGGTCAGGCTGTGTTTGCGTCGGTGTGTTCCAGTCTTTCATACATTCAACGTTTAAGAACTTTGGCTTCAAGTCAAGAATGTTCTGCGTCTGCTCTCACGGCGAAACTCTCTTTTCAGAGTGGAACTTACCGCATGGTGTCGGAGGAGGAGCAGGCGCTCAGGGCCAAGCTGGAACGTCTCACCGTCAAGGACCACGGGCCAGTGTTTGAACCCTGCGCCAGCCTGCCGGACCACACCAAGCAGAAGGTAAGCAGGCCTGTTCTCACACCACCAGGTCAGAGGGACCAGGACACAACGTTAGCTCACATCTGTTAAAGGGCCAGTGCGTCGCACTTCAGGGGATCAATTAGCAGAAATGGAATCTAATATTCATAACGTAGTTTTCCTGTACGCTTGGAAAGGGGGGTGAGCGGAGGGGTGTTCAGTTGGTTACAATCTACAACCATCCCACTAGGTGGCACTAAACCCTACACACTGCTGCTCTAAACCAGTGATTCTCAACTGGTGGGTCGCGGACCCGTTTTCAGTGGGTCGCGGGCCTTTGCATGACAAAAAGAAAAAAAAAAGTTGTGATTTTATTTTGAAGGGCATTTTTTATGCAGCGGAATTATTCCAGCCATTCCGGCACTTGTTCAGCGGTGCAGGTTATGTCACTTAACTGTATCAAAGCTGGCTGTGGCCTAACTGCCTGGTCCGGCTCTCCCTACAGGCCAAGGACGAGCTGAACGAGACGGATGAGAAGAAGGCGTCGGCGGTGAAGGAGCTGCGAGGAATAATCAAGGAGAAGGCAGATGCGGGCGACGACCTGGCCAAAGGGGTGCAGGACACGTTTGGGGAGAAAGCCGACGGTTTGCTGGTCCGCTTCATCCGCGCCAGGAAGTACGACGTGCCCAGAGCCTTCGACCTGATGAAGGGTACGTTAGAAACGGGTTGAAGGGAAGATACTGACGACATGTCTCCCACCACAGAATCTCTAACTCCTCGTTATACCACATGAAGCCAACACAACAAAGCAATAATAAACATGCTGAACCGACCCTAATGGTGAATTAATATGCTAAAGTGTTATTGAACAAAGTGAAAGTTGAGCCCGGTGTGACCCCAGAACGTGCTCCTGTGTTTCCACCCAGGCTACGTGCGCTTCAGGAAGGAGTACCCCGAGCTGTTTGAGAATCTGACCCCCGAGGCCGTCCGCAGCACCATCGAGGCCGGCTACCCCGGCGTCCTGCCCAGCAGAGACAAACACGGCCGCGTGGTTCTGCTCTTCAACATCGAGAACTGGGACTACGAGGAGATCACATTTGACGAGGTAAGTGGGGGGGTTTCTGTGTGACAACATATCCCACAATGCACCTGGACAAGCACATTTCCAAACTTACTTTTGATTTAAATGGGTTGAGGATTTCTTTGCTGAACCAATCTAATCTCGTCAATGGTGCAAGAATCAGCAAAGATCGTTTCAATGTAACTAAGTACATTCACTCGAGGTACTTGGACTCCAGTATATCTTGTCAAAATTCTTCTTCATATCACACAATGTGATCGTGTGTGTGTGTGTGTGTGTGTGTGTGTGTGTGTGTGTGTGTGTGTGTGTGTGTGTGTGTGTGTGTTCAGATCCTGCGTGCCTACTGCGTGATCCTGGAGAAGCTGCTGGAGAACGAGGAGACTCAGATCAACGGGTTCTGCATCATTGAGAACTTCAAGGGCTTCACCATGCAGCAGGCGTCGGGAATCAAACCCACGGAGCTCAAGAAGATGGTGGACATGTTGCAGGTGTGGGGGGGGAAAAGCCGAGATCAGATGGTTTTTATAGCCTTCTTTTTAAAAGGTGGTAAATTAGAGTTCAGCAGAAAACATTTTTTCTTATTCTTATTCTTACCGTGTTCCTCTCAGAAGGTTGTGTGGATTATTCCTCATGTCTGAATGGTTGGAGAATCACCTTGAGCAAGGCATTTAACTTTAACTGGTACTTTCTGCAGGACTCCTCGCCAGTGAATATTTGATTACGTCACTAAACCACGCCACTTTGTTTCTTCCAGGATTCGTTCCCTGCTCGTTTCAAAGCCGTGCACTTCATCCACCAGCCCTGGTACTTCACCACCACCTACAATGTGGTGAAACCACTCATGAAGAGCAAGCTGCTCGAGAGGGTGAGTCAGACAAACACGGCCTTTAACGACCGACTGCGGCACCGCTGCTCCTCCCTTCAGCCTGTCACACGCAGCCATGTCAGAGGGAACAGTCACAGCTCACATGTCCAACAGTCAGGTGGTGAAACGCCTCTAACAGCTGCTGTCCTTGCTCTAGGTGTTCGTCCACGGAGACGAGCTGGAAAACTACTACAAGGAGTTTGACGGCGACATCCTTCCCTCCGAGTTTGATGGAAAAGGCTCAAAGTACGACGGCAAGGCCACAGCAGCCAAGCTGTTCGACTAAAACCTCCACCCTCCCTCTGCGAAGGCTCGTTCATAATATGTTACAAACCCCACAGCCTGTGGATATCCAAAGCCCAAATCTAGCTGTGCGGTTGTAAAAAAAAATTGAAAGTCTCGAGTGCATGGTGTGTTCAAGAGGTCCAAACAAAGCTCAGGCCAACAGAAAGCTCTCGACGGTGTTCTGTACATGTTCCTTACTTTATTCTACTCTTTATGGGACCGGAGACACACTGGCAGTTCTTCCACTTTCAAATCATTAATTACACTTACAATAGACTGCGTTTGCTTTAGATATTTGCAGATTATTGAAAAAGATTTAAGATGTTCTCCCTTGCAGACAACCATTGACGTCACAGCAACATAGTGTGAAAATCAACCTTCTTAAGACAATACATCACAATAAACGTGTAGAACATGTTTTATTTTTGCACAGTAAAGCAGATTTGGGCAGGCAGTGTTTTCATGCTTCCCTGCTGTTGTGTTCACAGAAGCTCTGGAAAGATTAAATTCAGATTATTCTTTTCAGTGTTTTACAGATTCACACACGAGATCTCAGCGGTTGCTGAAAAACTCACCAACAAGGACACGTCTTAATGCTGACAGCAGCATTACTGTAACTAATCGAATAATAACGGCGACCACATGTCCTGCTCGGCGGTGGATTACGCATCGAAAGCAGATTTCAAGCCTTTGCAAGTTGATTTTCATATTAAAATCAAAAGAAATGAAGTGAGTGGCTTTGATTCTTTGACCAGTCAGATGCATTAATGAAGGATAAATGGAGAAAACATTCAGTCAGAGCACACAGGGTGACCCCCGTTAGGTGTTTGGGCCGTAGTTCACCCACACGGCTTGTTTCAACACTGGCAGGTCCCAGCTTTCTGAGTTCCCACCCTCTGGTCCCCCGTCTCTCCTTCAAGCACAAGGCTGATGGTCCAACAAACACTCTCTCTCAAACACACGAGGTCTCGTGGGTTTTTTAGATTGTTCTTCAATTTCAATATTATGATGTTTCACCCATTGTGCTACCTGGTGCACCAACAACAACAACATGTCAATAAATGTACAATAAACTGTATATAAATATAAGGCGTAGTCTTTGCATCAATTTGCAAATCTAAACAAGACCGAGACTCAACAACCATGTTCGCGGCTCTGAGACTGAACTCGGGTGATGCTTTGAGCTGAATGAGTCGGCGTGCGTCTTAGTTTAGTGTGTTAGCATGATCATGTGCTCTCATTAGTACTAAACTTAAAGGGCACATGTGCTCATTTTCAGGTTCAAACTTGAATTTTGGGTTTCTACCAGAACATGTTTACATGCTTTAAACGGTCAAAAACACACACGCACTACGCTCGTACTGTCTGAATATACCGGCATTCAGCCTCCAGAAAGCAGCAGCTGCTTTGCTCCCAGAAATAAGCCACAAACTGTGAAATACGAATATTTCACAGTTTGTGGCTTGACGGGCACTCCAGATACCCAAATGTATCTGCAAAAGCACTGAAAAAAAACTAAAGCTGGCGGAAATGTCATTAGTTTTGCAGGTTTTTGGTCAGAATTATTTTTAGAACATTTTTCATTTTGACCAGATGGTGGCTCTAGAGGAAACGTTACAGGAACTCCGGTCAGTGGGAGTCATCGGGCGTAGACGGCGTTTGTACACGATTACATAATAATCCATCTAAAGTTGCTGAGATGTCTCACTCTGGACAAAGTGGTGGACTGACAGACCTTAAGAGGCTTACAATAAACAGACCAAAACAAACTGTGAAAAACATTTATTCATGGGTGAGTTTAAACATGACTAATCAGTCATGACTGTGCACCACATCCGAACTAAATCCATTAAGATGAGATCAGAAACGTTACACCCAGATGCTGATAAAGAAAAACTACAAAGACAGTAAAGTGCAGGCGAAAGATAGCGCACACAACAGTGGTGCTGATACAGGTGACATTAAAAAAAAGGCAGAGAATTAAAGTCTCATTGAATCTGATGATTGATATGTTGATGAATAAGACTTTGAGTCTCCAGCATGTATTTCCAGGAGACAGGATGTTACTCACAGGAAACTGAGTAACATCGCAAACAATCACACCAAAGGCCCAGAACAAGCTGCAGAGCACAAACCCCACCTCTTACTTTGTTCATTTTCCAGACTTACAATCAAAAGTACAGTTCTCGTAGTAATATACCGCATCATTAGACAGACAGAGGTACGACTTGTGTGACAGACTCGTGCGTCTGCTGTCTTTTCTCCTCTTCACATGACAAACTCCACCCATCCGGTATGTAGCAATAAGCAGCTTAACCCCCCCCCCAAAAAAAAAAACAATTTACAAAACATATGAAACGTATCAATTAGCCCTTGTTCAAAGTTAACAGGAGCTGTGAGTCTAATATGAGACTTCCGTTGTGTTGGAGCCAAAGCCTTATGCCTGTTTTTAAGGAGTCACATGAGGCCAAAAGTCAGCAAAATCTTAAAAAAAGGAAAAAAAGCTCAACGTTCAGATAATTTTTCTAGAAAGTGAAGAGTGCTTTGGTCCATTTGCTTGGTAAGTGCATGAATCGAGAGTCCACAGGATTTCTTATCCAATACGCTTCCTGTTTGAGTCCCACGTTATCTCTTTTCTGCTTTTTGTCGTAAACACAGTTTGAGCCAGCTCTGTCCTGAACCGAGGCTTTTTCAGAAGGTCAGCAGCAACAATAACTGCTGGTGGTCCACCGTACACAATGGAATACAAAGAGGAACGCTGGAGTCAAACTGAGCAGAATTATGCCTCAACAACATAAACTAAACTGGGTGTTAAACACATTTATCCTGCAATAAAAACATCAAACTTCTCTTAATGGAAACATATATCAATTAAATTAAATTTCCAGTTTGACTGAACACGACAGACGTTGATGTTGAGCAGCCATGAATCACGTGACACTGCTGCCGATTAACGGTCGCTCAATGATTCATGAGAAGCCAAATCAATGTGTTACAAATTCACATTTAGGCACTTAATATAGAATATAACTGATGGATCTTCAGCTGTATTTTAAAGTATTATGGTTAAAAGGTTTAAGGAGTTAAATTTCCAGTTTTTATTAATATTTCAGTTGCTCTAGTTGTGTTATTTGTATGCGAGATGACGTATGAATTTTTCAGTAGTTATTCATGTAGAAAAATAAACTTCTCTTCTTACTACATGCAGGTCAGAGGTCACATTCGTCCTCTGATGCCGCCGCCCCCCCCCCCCCCTACGGTAATTATATCACCCTGCTTTCCAGACTCAAGGAGCAGCAGCTGCCAAAAGCCAGCAGAGGGTGAACTCGTGTTTCACTGGAGGTTAACTGGGAACAAGAGGAAGGACCAACTCAACACGGGTCGCGTTACATTTTCAGGTATCTTACACGAGTTCCAATACATCATTTAGCACGGCCACTCCAACTTCGCCTTTTCCCATCCGATATGGAGGCTTCCTACATTACAGGACGTTAGTGCTGAAGCAGAGCAAATACAGAGGAGCTTGTTTCTGTGGTTTTGGTCTATTGTTTAGTCTCCAGACTTCTATGCAGGTTATGTTGCTCACTGATTGTTACCCCCGTTCTCTTCAGGTAGGAGTTCATGTCCTGGTGGCTGCTCCTCTGACAGGCCGGCCGGTTCTTCTCCCAGCGGCAGAGCGCGTCGGCGTACTCCACGATGACCTTGTCCATCCAGGTGAGGGGCTGAGGGAACAGCATGGCTCCCTCAAAGAAGCCCAGGTGGCCTCCGTGCTGGGTCAGGGCGAACATCACGTTGGGCATCTTTTCTACAAATAGAAGGAGAGGGAAGAGAATATATATATTTTTTTAACTCTGTAGTATTTACTATTGAAGTATGGCTAACACTTAATGTCGTGCCAGCCCATTCATGGTGACAAACAGCTGAGTCAACACAGGAGAAGTAACTTTAACAGGATGAAACGTTGGGGCTCGTTTGTGCTGCAGGAGTGCGTGGGCAGGTTTGCACTTCCTGTTTCCTGGTCTCGAAGTCAAAGTTTTGAATTTTCTTTTGTTTATACGTCTGAAATAAAGTCTGTGCTTAACACAAGCTTAAGACAGTTTAAGTTTCGTTCTACGATATTAAACAGGTCAGTAAATACCCCTCCAGTGAATTTTGAAGCTTTTAAGAACTTAAAACAGGAAGTTCTCAATGAGATTACAAAACGTCACCATGACGACTGGTCCGCCTCGTTGTGTACACTTGCACTAATGCACCGTGGTGTAGTTTGTTTGTGTAGAACATCTTTCTATCCCTGCTGATTTCATTCACACTTCAGAAATGATAAAAGTGGTGTTCATTTGTGAAGATTATCTTGATGAACAAAACTTGCAAGTATCATAAACTTGTTCACCGCAGAGACAATGCTCTTCAATAATCGGCGCATCTATCTGTTGGCTCTTTGTCGAGGGAACCAGTGTGACGCTAAACTTCTGGGCTCGGCCTTAAAAAGAATGCGTGATCCCAGCAGCACAAACACGACTGAAGCCAGGAACCCATCATCAGAGCCAAACATGACATTAGTTTGTAGAGAGTTTAAATTCACCGACTAGAACCATCAGCCAACAAATCAGATTCACCAAACTGTACAGTACGGCTCCTGAAGGAAACACCGGCTCACAACTACACATTAACAGGGAGGTGAAAGGATATTTGGGGATTCGGGGGACAGTGTTTGGCTTTACCATTTGAGCTTTTTGCACTTTATGAAGTCACTTTGCACACCGCCCTCCTTTCCCTTTCTGTTACTCTACACCACCTCCTCTCTACCTACCGTAGCTCTTCTTTTGTAAATGCACACACACATAAACAACGCTGATATTCACACATATGCACAGAACATTGTCACCAAAGAGAAAAGGCAAATTTTCAAGAAATAAGAAATCCTGTAACTATTTGTTCTTTCAGTGGGTTCCCTTCCTGTGTGCACGAGGTCTACACAGGAAAGTATTATCGTCCAATTCAGGAGCTGAAAACACAGTTCTAACTGAATAATAAGCATGTAAAGAAAAAAACTAGCCACGTGGACCAACTCCTTTGAAGTCAAAGAAAAGTTTAGACTTTCACTTGTCAGGGTTTAGGTCATTACTCACACTGATTTAAACACATAGGGGCCAGCGCATGTGACCTACCGAGGCAAGACAAGGCTAGGTCCACACACACACACACACACACACACACACACTGCTCGCTATATATAATCCAACAGCCTAGTCGTATCACATGGCCCTGAAAAATTCAACAAGACTGTCTGGGCCGGGCGGTGTTGTTGAGCAGATAGCTGCGACAAGACTTTATGGACACTTAAGACTCCGGCTCCAGAGGAGCGGGAGGAGGAGGACAACGGGGGCATTTACTCAAACACTCGTCTGCGTTCGTCTCGCTGTGAAGACAATGTTTGACTGTTGCAGTCAGTCATTCTCTAGGAAACACCCAAAACAAACAAATATGCGCCATAGCAACAGTTCAGTCAACTCCTCCGCGTAATAAAGTGCGTGGATGAGGTCACACTGCAAACTTCCAGACGACTGCTCTTGAACATGATTGTTTTATTACATGAGACACATTTTCTGAACCGTGTACTAAGGCCGTTTTTTAAAGCTACTTAAAGGGATAGTTCAGTGGGGTTGTAGGAGGTACTTATATTCATATTACCATCATGTACTGTAAGTAATACACCGACTATGGATAAATACGTCAGAACCCTCACTTCAAAACTATCAAACTATCCCTTCTACAGCCATTGATCAGAGTCATGAGACTCTGATGAAGGCTTTTCTACCAACACATGTTTTTTATGAGCCAATAAAAATGACTTCGCCATAAAGATTAGCTGAATACATGTTTTATATTTCAGGTCAGGTTTACATTTCATCCATTTGGATAAAACGCGTGAAATACTGTAATTGAATAACTCTAAATCATGGCCAAAGCAATACATTAAAGCTACCGACACCATTAATAACTGTTATAGTTAGAAATGAACACAAACCTGCGAGTGCGCGTGGGATTTCCAGTAGCGACGGATGAATGAGTGGGTCGTCTAAGGAGTTCAGCAGGAAGAGAGGCACAGTGACCTGGAGGGGAAACAACAGCTCCTTTCTCAATGACTTCGTATGGAGCAGCAGAAGCAGCAGTACAAGTAGAAGATGTTAAAGTAGAGGCTTAGTCAGTGTAGGAGTAGAAGCAATAGCACTACAAGTAAAAGTATTAGAAGCAGTAGCAGCAATAGTAGTAACTTCTTCTGGAGCAGTGAAATCAGTAACCAACACATAACTTCCTCTAATTTTCAAACTGTAAAAAAAACTGTAAATTCATTTTGTGTAAAGGTTAAATAAACAACATACAATGGGATAACTGTGGACCCTTAGATTTGCTGGTATGTAGTTAATCCGTTTAACTCTTTGCCCCTTGCTTCCAGTCTTTATGCTAAGCTAACCCCCCCCCCCTCCCTCTGTTTTTTTAACGCCATAGTTGACACAGACTTGAGAGCGGTATTAATCTTCTCATCCGACTCTTGGGAAGAAAGCAAATAAGCAATGTTCACAAAGTTCCTGTAAGCAGTGAGGACGCATCGACCTGGTTAAGAGGCAGGATGCCAATGCTGTATTATAGTAGCAAGAATAAGTATATTGTAGTAATAGTAGAAGCAGCAGAGGTAGTGACAGTATAACTAGTAATACAGGAGTAGACACAGTAGTGACTGAAGGCAGTAGTAATATTAGCAAAGTAAACTTCTACACACTCACTTTGTGGATGTAGTTCAAACAGCTCTCCTTCTCGTAGTACTCACTCAAGGAGCTGTAGCCGTGAAATTTCCTGCAGGACAAATCGTGTGATAACTTATTATTATTATTATTATTATTATTATTAATAATAAACCTTTATTTAAACCAGGTAAGACACCATCAGTGATAGAGGTAAGCGCTGGAGAGGTCGTGGAGGCCACCAGCAGCCAAATCAAAACATCAAATCCGCCCAAACGCCCCGCACCTCATGATGCTGTCGTCGATCTGCATCAGAGACGTGGCTGTGTAAAGTCGGTTTAGGTCCACGTCGCCGATGTTGCTGCCGTTCAGGCCGAGCAAACTGCTCCTGTTGAACAAAACAAATGAAGGTATTTAGACAAATCACGGCAAGAAGCTGCGTCTTTGAGTGGCTGGTCCAACCATGTCAGAGACAGTTCTTAGAATTCAGCAACTCATGGCTGCTGGAATTCACACTATTAGCCTATTTTTGACATCTAGCATGGATTTCTTGTCTAAACTTGACCGATAGACTGGATAGTCTGGATGGATGTTGATCTTGGCGAGTTGCTGCAGAAATTTACTTCAATAAGTAAACGACTCAATACATCCAAGACTTTGCTCTCTGACAAACCATAAAAGAATAAAGCAACGCTGCCACTTGTGTGTGATGAAATGACACAACGTAGAAAGGATCAACACGTCTCTGACTTCAGAAACGGTTGTTGCGTTTCTCCACCTGTGTGACAGGATGAGCGTCTTCATTCTGTCCGCCAGCATAAAGTTGTAGAGTCTCCTGCACTGATCCCACTGGAGGAACGTTTCCTGGACTCTGCCAACACAAATGCATACTCGAAATAAAAAGGTCGAAAAAACAACTGAGCTCCTCTCCAGTATCCCAATCTATGCATTTGTATTCATAGCAAGTCCTGGTTCTGATCATCCACCAACCTGAGGGCGCTGTAACCCTGACAGACGGTGACACAGCAGAGCACTCGGTCCTGGTTGGATGGGCTCTCGCCCAAGAACTTACAGACGATGTTTCCCCCCAGGCTGAAGCCCACAACCACCAGCAGCGTCTCAGGAAACGCTCGTTTGATGTAGCCCACCATGGCGGCATACTCCCAGGTACAACCTGAATGAAGGAGAGACACTTTAATATCTGTGAGGAAAACTATAACAACAATAATACAGGGCTGGTAAACTGGCAAGAGTCGGCTCGGTTTAAAAACGATCCAACTAAAAACTCCTAATTTTGCCATCTCTTTTCCAATGAAAGTAGCGAGCAGCGCTGGCTCCAAAAGTCCCCAAAACTAGTGAGAAAGTCAACCGGTCAGCATCACTGACAGCCCGTCCCTTCAGTCACTCCCCCAAAGTCATTACACTGACCGTAAACAACAAACATGGCTGTTGTACTCGCAGCTGTGAAGCTAGCAGCGCCCTGCGACAGCCACAGATATCTGATTTATGTATCTGTTTTTTGGCAGAGTATCCATTTATTTACTTATTTACTTTCATGGATTGCTGTCAGGATGTAATGAGAACTAAAATATTAAATTGTGTCCGGAGAAGATTACCAGCCCTGCCGTTAAGTATGACATTAGAAACAAAAGTTTGTGAAATTCAGTTTTTGTTTCTATGTCGCAACTTTGATTAAAATCTACTTTGCCTCGTTTTGCGTCCCCTAACTTTAGCTCGCCTCACTTCATAGAGAAGCAACATCAGATACGCAACGATGGAGTCTTCCCCATCACGGTTTCAACTGTGACATTTCATCAAACCGGTCCTTCATACAAGTCCACCGCGGGACGTTTCCCTCGTTACCGTAGGTGAACATGCGGGGCGAGGTGAGCTCCATGTCGGGCAAGGCTCCCAGGTGGTTGAGGACGGCGCAGCGGTAACCCTGCCGCTGGGAGTGATCCACAAAGGTACGGATGTAGTTCTTCTCGCTATGGTTACCGATCCCAGGGCAGATTACCATGGTAACGTCATCTGACACACACACACACACACACACACACACGCAGGAGGGAACACAAACATACAAAGTGGAGTCATGTGTGGGCGTAAAAGTGGACGTCATGTGTGTGCGTGCGTTGAATTAATTGGCGGCTGAAATGCGCAGCTCTAGGGATTCATTAGTGGTCTTCCAGCTTTTGCATACTGTACCGTATTATTATTATTATTATTATTATTATTATTATTATGATGAGGTGGAAAGACATGACAATAAAATCAGTAATCTGTGATATTTTCTTACAAAAATAAGCTGTAAGAAGACACATTGGTGGTTGTGTGATTAAATCCTAAACATGCAGAAAGTCCGAAGCTTCGGCGCTCCACCAGATAGACCGGTATTTGCCACCGACCTCCTGTGCTGTGATCTCCGCGAGCTTCAAAGAGGTCAAAGGTGGCTGTGGCCCCGTCCGGCATCGGGAGGAACTTGCGGAACCCGTAGAGCGTCGGAGTGTTGACGCGCCCCATCTTGCCATACAGGGCCGTCTGGAGATGTCCACTCTTACCCCACAACAAGGGAGGAATGTATCTGAAGAGACATACCAGCTCCATATTAGACATCACAGCTGTTAACATCCACCCTGAAGATGTTCCAGCACAGAGTATTGCACCACAGACAGACAGACACACACACACACACACACACACACACACACACACACACACACACACACACACACACACACACACACACACACACACACACACACACACACACACACACACACAACCTAAAGAGGTGGCAGACTAATCTACAGGCACTTAAAGAAACTTAAAGAGTGACTCCATGGATTTTACGCATCAAAGTCTTATTACAGGATCTTGGAAGGACCCCCACTAAATTACATGTATAATAATATATAAAATACTTTTGTGAATCCAGAGGGAGCTGTGCAAAGTCGGATAAATTGTCTCAAGTGGTTGAATTTGAGTGAGTGTCAAATAGTCTCTTTTGCACAGAAAGGTTCCCAACTGTGTGAAATAGCCTGGAAGCATTAAAGGAACAGTGTGTAGGATTTAAGGGGATTTATTGGCAGAAATGAATATAATATTCACAACGTTTTCATCAGTGTGTAATCACCTGAAACTAAGAATTGTTGTGTTTTTCGTTACCTTAGAATGAGTCGTTTGTATCTACAGAGTCTGCCGTGTTGCATGTTTCTACAGAAGCTCAGAACGGTCAAACCAAAACACTGGCTCTGGAGAGCCCTTTGTGTCTGTATGTCCCCTGAAGGCCACCATACAGTCTACTAATTCCCTTTAGAACTGGGACTACATGATAGTTAACACTCACTCTTTGGTCAGCAACGGGCAGGATTTGAACAGGTAGCGGCTGAGCGGTGTGTCCTGGTGGCCGACCTCAGGTGGTGCTGTGGTACTGTTCAGGTTCAGACAGCGGACGATGACGTAGAGGACAGTTGCCACCGCTGCCAGCTTCACGCCATCGAACATGGCCGGCAGCTCCGGGCCGAAGCTGCCCATGTCCGGGTCCTCGAGGAGGGTCATTGTGGACACGGGAGAGGACCTGCATGCACAGCATGTTAGGAGAGCATTGCACTTGCATGAGCTTACAGGAGGTGGAGTGTTTTCTAGAAGGTAGTTTGACATTTGTTAAGTTTGAAAAATTAGCAATAAATATAACTTTAGATATTTGGATGTGATGGTTTTGGGCTCCGCCTTCCTCAGCACGTGAGCTTTAGTTTAGAGACGTGCTAACCCTGAAACAACACGTTTAGTCTGGAAAGTTTTACTAACTCACGTTGGTCTGAAGTCTGTTTGCAGATCCGAATCTCTGATCCTGCAAACAGACTTTCTGCAACAGACCTGCAATGACTTGCACACAATGCATAAATATTGGCACCAAATATCAGGTATTTACAGAGTTGGAAAAAATAATGAGATCCTGTTGAGCAAAAGTAGCAAGAAAAACTCAGTTATGTGCAAAGGTCATGCATTGAAATGTTTACTTAAGTTAAAGTACAAACGTACTCATCAAATATACTCAAAGTACTAAAAGTAAAAGTACCCTTTCCAGGATGGCTATACTATTAAATGTGTTCTTCACTTTATATCTTATTTGTTGATTTATAATTTATATTATGTAAAGTACACAAGTACCTCATAATTGCAGTCAAGTACAGTGATTTAGTTCATTCACTGCGTTAATTTCCTCCACTGGGTATTGGGTGCTTTAATTCCAAAGCATTGATACCGACATTGGCCATTTTAAACTCATGCAGCAATTATTCTGGCCACTTTTGATGACAGTAATAATTAACAGAGATGCCCTCTATTGATTTAAAAAGTTTTGTTCCCCACCTTGTGTGACTTTGAAGGAAACGCAGTGGTCGTGGTCCCTCCTTGTTCTCCGCCGATGCTCCCTCAGTGCTGGAAAACAAACAGTTAAAGTTAAGCTTAGTTGTAAAAACTTACTGGTTTCAGGCCCTCAGGGCGAAAAACCACAAAAACAGACAAAACCAGCATGTAATTTGCGGAAATGTCACGTTTAGATCCATTTATAATGCATGAACGACAAAAACCGGAACTTACAAAAAGTAGAAAAGAATAGAACACACAGTCAGCTGTGTTCCTGGTTAGTTTAAAGAAGATCAAAAACAAGTGTCCTCGGTTTGAGTGTCTGTTGAAGAATTTGTTTTCAGGTAACGTTAGCGTTAAAACTGTTCCTGAAGTGGCTCGAGGTGAAGAAGTTGGAGGCTTCAACAAACACAAACACCACATGGACTTTACGTAAAGTACATAATGTAGGTTTAAAAAGTACACGGGGAACATTTCCGGTCTTACCATCGCTGTTTTTGGGGTAGTGTGTCCAGGTTCTGGTCGGATCCAACTGGAGTTGAGCTCACCGTCTGTTTACAGCAGAAGAGCGACTGACCAGCAGGGAACTCAGGGCGCATTCAAGTGCTCTTATAAAGCTCCGACTTTTAGAAATGACAGCAGCCAACAATAAAAATAACATATTTCAGCATATTTGTTACAAGATTTAGGGTTTTTCATATCTATCAGCTGCACATTAAATCGGTTATGGAAGCTATGTATAAATGAAGCACCCACTTTCTGAGCCCTAACGTGCTGGAGCTTCCGTACTCGTCGAGTGTACGTTTGAAATCCGGCCGTACGTGAAGGCAGCATGACGGATAGCGGGTTAGCTTACTTCCTACTACAGAGAAACTAACCGTCTCATTTACTGTTACAACATGCTGTGGCTTAATTGGGCAGATGCATGTCCGCCACCATTGTAAGCTTCTATTTCACAGTGACACACATAACAGTTATAGATACAACACATTGACATCATCGCACACACAAATAGTGACCATATAACGGATATTTTAGTGGCTTATAGTTGATTAAGATCAAATAAACTCACTACCAAGACTCAGTTATTACGCAAGGAGATATGACAAATACAGACTATGTAGGATTTACAACAACAACATGGTTATTGCATATTTAAAGCCGGTTTAAAAACAAAATGGAACTGGGGGCAGTAATTAATGTCACTTCAGTTTTAAGGGATCAGTCAGACCCTCTTTCATTGAGTGATTTGACCACTAGAGGGCGCCATCCACTAATGAGTGGTTCACAGTGCCCTAATCGAGCTTCTAATATTGTTTTTCTGACTGATATTTGTGTAGGATCGTTCTAAAATTGATTATAGGTTTGTTATAATGTGTTTATGACATGGTGACACCGTATTTATGGGAAAATATGACATTGTAAGTAATAACCTTTCCAGGCCCATCACATTACTTCATCGCAATTTAACCCACAATTACCAAACCATTCTAATATTTAAAATGTACTGAGAACACGTGAGAAATGTGTTAGTGGTTTGTGTTGCTTAGTTAAAATACTTTTTATATTTAAAATATTTTATTTCATAACAAATACAGCCACGTGTCTTTTAAAAAAATCAAACCACAGAAATTCAACTTTTATTTAAAGTAAAGTTGATGCTTACTCATAATAAAACACCATAAGTTAAAAGAAAAAGCACAAATACAAAATGAAATGAAGAACATTCAAAATATATATGTTTTTATTTTGGTTTTGTCATCCAATCAATCCAGTATTCCCTGTACATACACCGCATAGTAACATTTGTCCATAGTAAACAAAGGACCCTACACTTCAGCTTATGTTGTTTCACCCATTCGGTTTTGGCACAGTCCGGAACTCTGTGAACAAAAACATCTGTGAACAATGAACGACTGAATTGAGGTTTCAGTTGAACTGTAACTTTTGTTGTTCTTCCAAAGAAATAACGTCACGGGAATGTAAACTCCCCTCCTCCATCATTTTTCACAAGTGTGAATCCTCATTTGTGCTTCCAGATGATGCAGAAGTGAAAGAGGACTTGATCGTGTTTCTGTGCAGGAGACAGAAGTGAAAATTCATACACACCAGTTATAGATTTGTGAATTACTCGCCACATTTCTCGAGTAGCATTCCACTTTTGGTAAATCACATCTTCACACGTTTTTTTTCCGAGTGTACAGGATTATGCTGCGCTCCACACTGAGGATTAGGATCAAACAGGCTTCTGTCACATTGAAGCTCCCTCTCGCCATCATTAACCTCATCCTCTGGCTCAGACTTAGTGCTGAGTCGGTCATGAGAAGAGGCTTTGTCTTATAGAAGAGGAACATCAGAGGACGCTGCCATTGTGAAGTCTCACCACATTTGGCGGCTGCTTCACGTCAACCAGCCCACAGTGCACATGACTGTTCTCATGGTTTCATGACTGTACGGATGAAGCAGTTCTCTGCCTGTTGAGTTTCAAAGTTTTAGGGATTATGCTGACACTCAGAAAAAGAAACCAAGAGGGGTTTAAATATCTCTGCTGAAGTCCTCTTCAACATGGTGGAAGCTTTCGGCATCTTTAGGTGGCGCTTTAGCTACAGGATGGAAAAACTAGCTGCATTTTGAGATCAACTTCCCACATTTTCTAAATCACTATCACACATTAGGCTGATGGTTAATTGACAGGAGGCGGAGCTTCTGCCACCAGGGTGTGCACAGGTGTTCTGCAGACAGTGATTGGGATTCGTTTGTTTCTACACCTGCCATTCCAGCGGAACCCTGTACACTCTGATGAAGGTCCTTTAGACCGAAAGCTAAAAAATAAAGTGCCCGAGATAAAGTAACAACACTGGGGTCACGTTAGGGCACTTATTGTTCAGTTCAAATTGTACTTTAGTGTTAAGATAAGAAAAGATACTAGAACCAGAAGTTGCTCAAAAATGACAACAACATAACCCAGCTTGGCCTTGCTGGTAATCTAGTGTGATTTGCTGACAACAGCAGTTTTATGTCATTCAAATAAGTATAAACCTGCTCCAAAGAGACTTTACAGTTCTTAGATATTGAAGGAATTGTTAAACAAGGGAATAGCTGTCCGGATAAAAGTTCAATAAGGGCAGCTAATTCATTACAGCAAGCTCTCAATTACTCATTTTCCATAACATATCAACAGACGTTGTTATGATACTGCTGCTTTAAATTTCCCAATATCCTCACTTTGCCTTGATAGAAAATACCTCAAATAACCTTCTACATTTACATTTTTAGGGCCTTTAAAGGACCAAAGGAAGAACATACGTTTCCCAGATTTCCCCCACAGAGAAATATGCACTTTCACTTCCTTTTCACTTCTATGTTCCTCATCTCATCAAATAGAAGTTGAGGTCACAGAGTCCGTCAGTATACTCACCCTCTGTTTGACCTCATCTAAGTAACCAGTGGGAATATAAGAGGAGCGTGGTATCGCTCCTTATAGCTTGAGATATAGCTTTGATGTGAAAAAGGTCATCTGGGGGAAGCATGTGAGAAGAAGGTCTCTAGGTTTCACACTGCATATAGCTTGAAGAGTTCGTTTTTTTTAACTGCATTTGATCTAAATGTGCAGGAGAACAGAGAGACGAAGGAAGCATGGCGATGTGATGAGAGCACAGCATCACAGCACAGCAGCCTTTCTTCTGAGAACACTTCAAGCTGCATTTATGACGCGTTACTATAGCTACAGAAGGCTGCATTTCACACCGCCAATCAAAGTAGAGTTCATCTGAGAACGCTGTTGCTGCTACTGTAGAAATGTGCCACATTTTAAATCCCGGGGAAAAGAAATGTAAAGATAAGAGGCAGAGAGACACTTAAGCAGGTGTCGTATCCTGAAAGTCGACAGTAATGTGACTGTGGTTATATTTAGTCTGCTTTTGTCTCCTAGATTTGGAGCAGGATGGAAAAATAACAACTACACACCATATGCATGCGTGTAAGAAGAATGAGGTCAAAGACTGAAAGGGTCTTGGGCGTCCCTTCACACTCATTAAAAACAATGTTTCGCCTCACGCCCACTCCCTCCGACAGCACCAACATCAGCTCTGACCCACTGCTGGATCTCAGCTTGAGAAACGCCCACAGATGAACCTTTTTTTTTGGCTTTCCACAATACAACACTGGCCTTAATCTGCATTTCGGAGGATTTCATGCATGGTGCCATCATCTGGGAATTGTCCCACAACTATTTGAGAATAGGCAAACAACACGAGAACACACTATGGATACATTGATGTAACTGGCCTTTTTAATGTAATCTAAATGTTGATTAAACATGCAAAGTCTTAATCAGATTCTCAACAGAAAAAAACATACATTTCACTGTGTGGACTATTTCTATTTCATAGTGACAAACCTCCAGTTGGTAATCCCTCATTGTGTGGAAAGGGAAAATCCCCTACGTAGCTCTCTGATTATTTACATGTTAAGTAAAATCCCATACATCACAGATTTTTATGTTCGTGCATCATATGTGAAACACCACTTCACAAAAACATGAAAAATTCAGAAAGAAAAGTGTCTTTCCTCAAGTGGTGGAGGAGTTATTCATTCGGACCACAGTAGAAATCCTGTATTCTAAGTAAAAGTCAGTTCAAATTGGGAATGATTTATGACCTCTTCATATGTTTAATCTCACTGTCTATCAAATACATGTCTGTAATATATCATGTGCTGCACTTACATGTAACCCAGTTAACCCATTTACATTATGATCCATACTTCTGGCATTGTTTCTTGCAAATATGTTTTTGCACCTTATTGTATTGTCTTTATATTTGCACTCTTCTTGCCATGAAATTGAAATACTCAAGAAAGTACTGTCAGATCATCTCTACAGTCGGCTACAATTAAGTAAAGTTAGTTAGTTAACTAAGTAACTTTGAGTTTTACATTTCAGCACTGGTTTCTTGTGGATATTTGCCCAAAGAAACCGCATGGAAACACTAAATTAAGTCACAGATTAAATGTGACTAACTGGCTAAATGGGGGAAGGATTATGTTCCTCTCAGTGGTTTTATCTCAAAGATCGTAATCAAGACATTTAATGAAATGCAGCTCATTAGCTATAAACGCTCTCTTTGTTTCAATACTGCCCTCGGTGCGTGTGCGCGCGTGTGTGTGCGCGTGTGTTTGTGTGTGTCACCGACAGCGGGACCGGGAGGGGGCGGAGTTACAATTAAAAAGTCAGGCCGTGATTGGCTGGGCGCGGAGGCGCACGTGGTCCTGCTCTACTCCTGCTGCCTGGCTGTTTTCAGCGCCGCACAACAAGCTCGAGCCACAGAAGCGACGAAAGTCCCGCGCGCTGCTCTCCTCCTTTCGTCCCTTTAACGAGCTAATAAACGAACAACAAGACAACCAACAACTGACCAACACGGCAGCCATGCAGGAGCAGACACGTCGCGTCCTTTGGCTGCAACTTTTCGCAGCTTGTCTGGTGTTCGGGGTGAACGGTAAGTTGCCTCTTTTGTGTTTGTTTACAGGTCAAACCTGCGCCTTTAACGTGCTTTGCAGTGAAGGGGGGGGGGGGTTTGAGTTGCACGTTACGTTAAAGTTGCTCTTTCTCCGAGGTGCACAAGTTCAGGCGATCCTTCATTTGACTGAGTGGGAATGTGAGAATTTAAACATTGTTTGGCTCTGAAGCTGCAAGATTAGACAGTTGAAGGTTAAGAAGTAATTCACAATGTAAGTATACAAAAAAAATAATAATTTGCAGTCGATACTATAGGTTTTGTAATGTTAGACCAGACACTTTATGTCTGAATATCTGGTTATAGAAATAAAACCTCAGGGCAGATTGTTGTGTGTGCAGAGTGCCCTCTTTAAAGAGCACGACACATGCAGGCTGGCTATTATGCTTGTCCAGTGTTGACCTCGTGCCGGTGGCAGTAGGCTTTGTCTGCATGTCCATGCATCAAACACATTTAGGGCAATGTACAAAGGGTGAAAGCCGGCCTGATTCTCCCGCTCACAGACCGGGGACGAGCCGTCACATGTCACACAAGTGGTTCTCTTTGTGTGATGATGATGTATTTTCCAAATGTTAAAGTCCTCCTGGTCCATTTAGAGCTTTTTTTGCTGGACATTGACAAAGAGCAGATCTCATGGCTTGGTGCTGTGTGAATGACAGATTATGCGTTTCTTTTGGACTTTGGGCTTTTTGAGTTGCGAAACAGAGTCAACAGTCAACATTTAATGCCTCGTGGATTTATGCTCGCTACCGGAGGTCAGGGATCTTTTCATTCTTTAAGGTTTTTATTGGCAAATGTCCAATAAAGTGTATAAAATATAAATAAAGCTCAAAGTTGACCACATTACATTAAATATGAGATCTCGCAATTTCGCTTATTCGTATATCCGTATGCAGAATTAAATCTGCGTATGAAATATCTGTACGTCATTTGTTTTAGTCTTACATTTTGGATCCCCGTGTGAAGTGTCCTCCTGGAGTCCACACGAAGGCACTTCAAATAAAAACAAGCAACAATTTTTAAAAGCACAAAGATCAATAAAACAAGAAACGACAAACGTCAGAAAATCAGTGAATGGGCTCCACATATGAAAAGATTGCTGCTACAACAACAAAACACAATTGACCCAAATACATGGCAACAAATAAAAAGAAACAAACAAATGCATGTTTAACGTTTTAAGTTGTTTTAAGAAACGTAGCCCTATAGTTGACGGAACAATAAATATTCCATTTCATAGCGCTGTCGTATGTTTTCCACGGCTTGTGTTGACAAACGCTGCCGGTACATGTGACATCATTAGGGCTCGACTGGACATTGATATATTTGGAGATGAATGCAGCTACTTTAACTTTGAACCATGTTACAGAATCAAATATAGATATTTTACAGATGAACAAACGCTCTTCTGCTTAACTTTGACATGAACTTTACCTAGCGGCTGGCTCAGGAACTGTTCTCTATCCGACTCGTGGTGAGACGCCACAGGATCTCACTGTTAACTCGGCAACAAACGCCACAGAACACGCCAGAGATTGCATTTTCTTCAGTTCGCGCAGATTTATTTGCATCAGAAAGTATTCAAGTAAACCGAGCTGTGCGGAGTCAACTCACTTCACAATAGCATTGTTCATTTCTTTACCCCCCCCCCCCCCCCCCCCCCCTCGATCATCACCCGGGCTGCAAGGCCGCAATACTACACTCCCTGTCTCAGTGATGTGAAGAACGTATGACAATGACATACAGGCCAATATCACAGTATGAATGTGAATATACATGGATGTGATTGATTTTACACAAATATACTTCAAGACACAAATACATTTTTCTCCCACAAACTGTATTTCCATTCCTTTTCCTGTAAAGTCCTTTATATAGACGTGCGTGACTGACTGTTCTACCTTTTTATTTGGTTGAATTGAAAGTGAAACAGTGAGAGGGCAAGTGCACGCATCCCAACATGTTGGTTCCTGAAGGCTCAGGGACCGTCGTGGAGGAGAATAGGCGTGGCTGCACCAGCCACTACTGAACTTTTCCGGATGCAGTTGCCAGCACTGAACTTCCACCCACAACCTCGCTGACTCGGACCTTTCCACACTGTCGGGGAGGGGGCGGGACTTGTTGCTGCTGTGTCATGCAGAATGTTTACATTGCCGTTTTAAGAGCTGAGGGAAGGTTTCCCCCGTGTTTTACCTGATTTGGCTCAATTCAGCAGGTTGTAGCTCATCAGTCTGCTGCTGAGGGGAGAGAAGTGGAGAACTGGTGTTCTGTGTCGGGCTGAGGCAGTCTTTTCTCACAACAAGACCACTTAGGGCAACCGAGTGAACCAGGGCTAAATGTAGCCCGACTCCGGACCAATGGCGTGCCATGTCTGTGTATATTTTGTGTGTCGGCAGGTTTTCAGTTGAAATTGGTGTAAATATACTTGTGGTTGTAAGGTGGGGGATGACTGCCACTATATCAGGCGGTTATTGGCCTTAATTAACCAGCAATTAAATTTCCTGGTACAGCTGCTCTGCAGTGACTCTTATTTAAAGTCATGTGATGGAGGAATTCTACGTTTTGTGAATTCCTCTGGCCTTTTTCTTCTGCTTACTTTTTTGTAACTAATAAGGCTTCTCTCATTACTGAACAAGTGTTGTGGCTCACTCTGCCTTACACAATTATTATTATTATGGGTTTTAATGCAGAGTTTAGAGGACTTTCTAACCTGAAACAAGCAAGATTCTGGAAAACTAAACCTTTTGTTTTTTTGGGGGGATTGAGATTGCTACACTTGAGGTTAAAATGAGGGAGTGAATATTGGCACAATATAATCTGTAGTTGGATATTTGCAGCCCTTGTGTTCTTGTGAGTTTGTGAGAGAAATCGTAGTGTTCGTGTACCATCTGCTTTTATTGAGTCTTTGGTTCAGGCTGCTTGTCTTCTTCAGCACTGATCACTCGATCATTACTTTTCCCACTCAACCCCCCCCCCCCGGGACACTGCTGGCTCTTTTTCCTCCAACTTGGATTAGCTTCCTTAATCAATGTTTCATTGCAATATGGAGTGCCTTCTAATTTGGGCCACTTTATTAGTGTCAGTCGCCCCACTTTCCAATCTGCCGTGTTGAATATTTCACACGCTGCATAATGTTGTACTGTGACCATCTTTGCTTTATTCAATGTTTGACACACCTATATGGGATGTCTGCTGTAACCTCCTCCTCCAGGAAGGATCCCAAAAGGAGTGCTGCGAGCATGTTTAGATTAGATTAGTCGTAAATCTAAACTGTCGTGAGTGTTTAGGTTAGAGGTAGTAAAGCACAGGATCTATAGATTAGGATCTGTAGTAAATGTCTCAGGTACTATTGTGAAATGTGTAGATTAGAAAAAAAACAGATGTCTTAGAGAAACACCCCCCCCCCCCCCCCCCCCTCTCTTCTCTCTTGATGCTCTGACCCTTTAAAACAGGGGTGGGCAAACGTTTTGGCTCGGGGGCCACATTGAGTTTTAAAATTTGACAGATGGGCCGGGCCAGTAGCAGATGAATGGAGTGTTTGTGTGAACTAATATCAATTCCAAGTAAAAGCCACGATCTAAAAAGTAACTTGCATGTAATGTCAGTGGGAACAGTGTTGTTGGTCACCCTTTTTAACCAGTGCGTCAACGTTTGGTGTCAGTTTGGTTGTGGCAATTCTCAGAACAGATCTGAGGTGTTCATCAGTTAACTGGGATCTTACACGGTATTTATTTTTTTTTTATTGCATAAATTCATATTTTATCATGCACTTACTTAATAAGCAGTCATTTTTGACATGGAGTTTTTTGTGTAAAGGTTAATGACTGTGGTTTTTTTAGCAATTTGATTCTTTGAAGGGATCGTACAAATATTTGACTGACACAAAATGTTCAGAGGCACTTATTGTAAGTGTCGATATACCGTATGTACAGCTCCAGACAGTTGTAGACACGACTCCAGGCTCTATTTCAGTTACAGTAGCAAAGGGAAGCGCTTGTTGTTTGGTTGCTGGTGCGTGACGTCTGTGTGTATTTTTAGTGGCTGCCCGTTGTTGTTGTGTTCTTTTGGAAGCAGCAGCAGATGGCTGTATTGCTCTGAAGTAGCGGTTGCAGATTACAGAAAGCTCACCTGCAGCTGGAATTCTGCTGATCTCAATATTGTAAAGACGTGTTATTTAGGGACTCGGGTAGGCCTGGCCTAGAATCCACTTCCTGTTGTACACGTCCGGGTTCCCCCTCTCAATGTCTGGAGCGCTCCGTAGTGGCAAGTCTTCAGACCAAATGAGCACTTGACAGGTCTTCAGCCGTGTGTGTGTGTGTGTGTGTGTGTGTGTGTGTGTGTGTGTGTGTGTGTGTGTGTGTGTGTGTGTGTGTGTGTACACAGAGTGTTTACGGTTTTCAGGACATGTGAGCACTGATGTAACTGCATGTTCGTCCACATGTGCGTTTGTCAGCCCTGCTGTGCACAGCCACCAGGTGTGGAGCAGGAATCCTCTTAAACTGTCTTAGCGTATTATTATTTTTTTGTATACTGCTGATTTATTCCACATCATCTTTGATAAATCGAGAGTAATTCAGATGAAAGAGATTTTTCTGCCCATGGCCGTGCACTGTGTGTTTTCCTGAAGCAGCAAATGGCGAGCTTAGTCGGTGAACCCCGTCTAAAATAAACTGCAGCCCCAAGAAGTGCTTTTGCCTGATCAAACTGATAAAGGCTCGTCTGCTCGTCTGGGCGATTTTTACTCAAACTGTTATTTTATGTCCAAAACCAGCCGCTGTTCCTCTAATGCAGGCTGCAGTAACCGTCCTCAAAGAGTCCCGTCCCCCCCCACCCTTATGTCCTGAGACGACTCTCTCGTCTTCATCCTCGTCCATCACGGCACGGAGACTGTTTTATCTCGCCATCCTGACGTGTGTTACTCTCTTGTTGTGACGTCTGCATCGCCTCGTAAAAGGGTCCATTCAACTGGGCTCTAATATGGCCATGAGGTCAAGCGTGTTGACTCAGATCGCCGGTCGATCCTCTCATTAGCAGCGGATCAACTTCCTCCTTCTATGAAGCTCCTTCAGGGGACATGTGCACCATGTTCTGTGCTGCCGCTCATTTGTTTCCAAGAAGTAAACACAATTCAAAATTTTTTTTTTTTTGGCAGGTCTCATTGGGGATTAATTTTTAATTGTGGCTCTAACTGCCGTTTTCTTTCTGCTGGTATCTGAACCTCCTTCTTGGGCTGAGGCCTCATGGGAGAGTCACAGACCATGACTCATCATACGGAGTGAGAAACGCACAATGCCCCGTGGAAAGGGCTCGTCCTGCCAAACATAACTCCACATACTTTTCTAATCTGTCACTGTGGTGAGGACAAAGTGGGGCACCATGTTGGGCACTTTTAGAGCTGCTGTGAACTGTAAATTAAATGTTTTTACTGCATTGTTAAAAGCTGCACAATATATGTGCTTGTGTCTTTGTCCTCTTGTCCCCCTTTCTGTAGTAGTTATGGCACTTTATATATACTGTATTTATCGGTATGGTCACATAATGAAAACAAAACTAAGTTTATGGATCCACGCCCTCATTTACTGAAATATCAAGACGACGTTAACATGCTGAGGCTTGTTTCTATTGGAGTCACTAGTTCAGCAACAACCTTCTTCAGCCAAACCGTTTGTGCCCATACATGATGTGTTTTTGGGTAACCGGTAGGTTTTGGGGATTTTCCTTATATAGGCTGCTGCAGCTTGAATTGTCGATTTTGCCAAAAATAACAAAGAGGAATTTCTCACTTATCTCGTGTTATGTAGCCATGCACGTTTGTCAAGGCTATAAGAAGTACGGCCCTGGGATTTCGGTTTCCTCCACAGCACAATGGAGGCGTGATCACAGCATTCAAACGCTTCTGGGGACAATATCTTGAGTGCAAAGTGGTTCCAATGAAAACTGATTAACAGACGCACTGATTCTGGAGATACTGTTGAAGTTTGAAAATGGTGTTTTCCTTATATCAGTGAGCACCACAAACAAAATCCCAGTGCACTGTATGTGTTCATGAGGAAATGTGCTTTTTATCTGACCCCTTAAACGGTGGTGTGTCAGTTTGAATCGTTCAAAACCTTTTCTGGAGTGCAGTCTCAATAAACCAAACCGAAACTACAGCTGCAGACTCCTCCTGTAATGTGAACGCCAGCTTATCTCGGTAACTGTATTCCTCTTGTCAGCTGCATATGAAGATAAGGGGGCAGAACAAGTCTCTGGTTTCCTCTGAAGCAGCAGTGGAGCTTACAGTTGATGTGGAAACCACATAACACACAACTGCAACATTTCTTTAATATGTTGAAAGTTGTTTGTTTTTAGTTTTCAGTGTGTCTTTCGACCCTTGTGGAGTCTGAATAGGGGAAAGAAATAAACAGCCTTTTCTTCATTCGCATGTCATTTTATGGACGTGGTTTTTGCCGACAGCGGGGGATTTTCCAGGAGGCTCTCGTGGTTGGACCACTGTCTCTTGGCTCACCACCTTGACTAATGCATCACTAATTTCATTTCCTCAATAAACCTCCCGGCTAAATCTCCCTTCAGACCACAAGCAGCGACTACCGAGACGGCTGAATGAAGCGGGGCGTCGCCATGATTTCCCACTTCTTGATTTCATTAAGTTCATCAGTCACACTTTTCATTTATTCAACATTGTTATTTCTCAGCGCGGGGAGGGTTTCGTGACGGGAGCTGTCTGCCAGTGTAGGGAGGGAGGCTGCGTTTCATCCCAGAGATAAACAGGCAGCAACTTTTGGATAAGGATGTGTTGTTGGCCAGCCAAGCTCGTTGCCTAAGAGTCCTCTGAGATTTGAAAGCACTTGAAGGCCGTGACACTGGATACAGCACTGACTACACGGGACATCCATGGGAAGTGATGCCCAGCGCATAAATGGGCAAACAGGATGTTGGGGAAAAGTGGATCTTTCATTTCTCCCTCCTCGCCGTACATATGACGCACATCTGCCCGACATCTCCTCCATCGCTAATGGATAATAAACCCAAAGAGTCCGGATTCAGCCCAGAGGTTACAATAGAACTGCCAAATGTAATCTACAAACTACAGTATGTTCATGTCATTTATTTTTCAATGAAGTGTGTGTGTGTGGGTGGCACAGGAAGTCTCTTCAAAATGCCATTTTCAGCCGTGGCCTCTGTGAATTATACCCTCAGCGGGACTAAAACGCCACTTTTCTTTGCTGTAGAAGTCTAAAAAAATATTTCTCTACTCCCATGAGTCCACTTAGTTTGAGGTGGGAAGAGGTACCCTGCTGAAACACACAAATGAGGAAAAAAACCAGGTCAGAGCTCCTATTTAGCCTCACGGTGACACCGTGGTACTTAAACCACCAATTTTACACTCGGGGGTCCAACCTCAATTTCCTTAACAATTATCCAAATGACAAGTGTTCACTTTGAAAAGCCTTCCCTGTCGCCACGAGTGTTTTTTAAAAGGCGCCCAATTATGCACTTCCTCCATTTTCTAAGTGTCAAAACGGGGTGTAATTTGAAACGTTCGATTCCAAAATGAACGTGTGCTTCATCTATATTGAGGAACATGGGGTGGTTGGTGGGTAGAAGCTCCGACTGTCAACGTGTCGAAGTGTCCTTGAGCGAGACACTGAGCCCCACGGGCCTTGGTTGACTTGATTTATTTTTTGGGTTGATGTTATGAGTCGTTACTCGCCTAACAAACATCTTGTTAGTCATGAGTCTTTCAGCCAAAGCAAAACACGCAGCATCTGTCTTTGATTGCAGGAGGGACAGTTAAGAAAACGGGTCGGGATGCAATAGTACTTTGTGTTTATGAGGTTCTATGAATTGAAAATGAGCATTGTTTTCACCAGATCAATGCCTTTAACTCCCTCCCACTCCAGGCGATTACTGCAAGGTGAACGTGTGCATTAACGGTGGAACCTGTGTGACCGGAGCAGGATCTCCGTTCATCTGCATCTGCCCCGATGGCTTCACTGGAGACATCTGCAACGAGACGGAGACCGGTAAGCCCATCTTCTGAGGGCAAAATGAGTTTCACATTCGAGTGTTGCTGGTTAGACAATGTCGATACAGACTGATAAATCACATATTGGTGATCTGGTGAAAAAAAAAAAATGAACGAGTTGTAGCAGCTCTGGAGCTGAACAGTCAGTAATTTGAAATGAGAGCAGATTGACAAAACTGTGACGCTGAGCTAAAAGATTGAGGGTGAAGGATATGGTCGATCTACGTACACTTTAGAAAAGGCACTGAACCAATTCCTGCGTACAACCTCGGTTAAACCTCCCTCTCCTTCCTCTCCTGTGTCTTCCTCCCGGTCCTAAAGGGCCGTGTAACCCCAACCCGTGCAAGAATGACGCCGTCTGCGAGCTGACGGGCCAAACCCGCCGAGGCGACGTCTTCAGCGAGTACGTCTGCAAGTGCCAGTCGGGCTTCGACGGAGTCCACTGCCAGAACAGTGAGTCTCTTCTCCCTCCTCTGTAGTTTTATCAGGATTGTATCGATGGCTGTTCATTAACTATCAGTGTTTTGGGGCCATGTCATTTTTTTTAATTAAAAGTGTGTAAAAACACGGTTATTAATCACCATCAGTGGTCTTGAGCATCTCAGGAAAACTAGTGGCTACAGTACAGCGTCACTACTTTCAGCTCCAGCACAAGACCAGATTAAAAGTCTCACTGTTGCTGATTCTCTTGAATCCTTTTATGGCAGATAAACATTCCTATACAATTAATTGGCTGAGGCTAATGAGGTCCCGGCTAATCTGTCCAACCTGACACATTAACATGGCGACAGCTGTTCGTGTGAGAGTGGCCACCAGACGGGCAGCTGTCGTCCTTATGTGAGCTTCATTCACACGTCACTCAGACCAGGTTGGTTTAATCGGAGCGAGCGAGAGAAGCAACGGCGGAACATGTGCTGCGCTCCTCCAACTGCCTCCAGCCCTGCACACAGCGACAGATGGCTACTGTTTGCATGAGAAGGCGGCAGAAGAACAGTGGCCAAGTGTGCACGGAGACGTAACTTGGCAGGAATCAAGTGGGACGTTTTGTTTGATCGTTGTGTGCCTTTTTATCCTAGGTGTCCAAGGGGCAGATTTAAGTACCAGAACAGGTAAATTGGAAAGATGTGATTGTGTTTTGCACTGTGGTCTAGTTTCCCTTCTTGGATCCAGGTGCACTCTGTTCTCTTGGCTGCATGCGGGGGGGACACACACACACACACACACACACACACACACACTCTGACAGAGAAACCGAGGTCAACACTATCTCTCCTTGTTTATGAGTCAAGGCCAGCAGTGAGATCATGTCAGTTTTGGATTTTTATCAGTTCACCCCCCCAGACAGGAAGACGTCCTTTCACACAAAACTATTTCAGCTCCCTCATCAGTGACTCTATGCCTTCTGAGCATAGAGTCTAAGTTACCGTCTGTCTTAATCTAGAATTCTCCAGCCCATACTTGCGCTCCAAACATTCTAATCTCTGTGTTTTTTTTTCGTTCACCCTTGAGAACCACAAATCACAGCTCATCAAAATCCATACGTTCACAAATCCTTTGGCAGGTACAGTTATCTCAGCTGCCAGAAAATGAGCCCTCTGCAGAGCAGGCATTTACACTAATTAGATAATGCCTCAGGGATAACGATGAGGGGAGTTTATTAGACAATGTTGGTCTGTGAGACGCCCCTTGAGGGCCGCTGGGTCGGGGAGGTGCCCCTCAAATCACAGCTGCTGAGGACTGTTGTGACACTTTAAGTGCTCTCTAATTTGTGTGCGGCGGGGGGGGGGGCAAGGAATGAGGCCCGTGGCAGCCAGCTTCTCTGGTTTGTGTGAAACGGAAGAGACAAACCGTAGAAAAGCAGTGACTGTGGTGAAGCCGGAGAGGCGTAGTGTTGTTAAACATTTAACTGGCATCCTCGCGCTCACTTCCTACATGGACGTGCACATTGGGGCAGAAGTTGATTTAACAAGTTCAGAAATGTCACTATAAACGCAGAGTCTGACATGTAGGTGTTGACAAACTGGAGCCAGATGTGGAAGAATGTTCTCACACAAACCACTGCGTCTAGGAACTATTAATAAACGCGGCAGTGGAAGATGGACGAGTCGCTACTGTCTGTTTTAAGAAAGAAGTTAACGCCAAAGAAGAAATGTTCAAATGTATTTCTTTGTTGAATAGATTTCTCCTTAAAGGACTAAAAGCCTTCTGAGAAACCGATGAAGGGAGCAAAAAAAAACCTCTACTGGAAAATGATGAATAATGTGCGCTGCACAACCCACACGAACAACCGCACACAGCTCCTGATCTCATATACAGACTGTTTAGCATTAACACACACACACACACACACACACACACACACACACACACACACACACACACACACACACGGTTCATCCCTCGTGCCGGTCCAGCCAACAGAAAGTGTTGGTCCACGCTGAGCGCTCGCAACGTCAGCGCTGCTCCTGTTGCCGGGCGGAAATGTGGAGGCGGAACGGGGAATTAAGTCTGCCCTCCTGACAATGTCACACTCGCTACTCGGGTCTGACTGCAGCACTTCAGACTGTCCTGTCAAATTGGCCTAAAAGCCTTTATGGGTTTGCTGAGAAGGAGTTTGTGGAGAGGGAGAGGGGGAGAGAGAGAGAGAGAGAGAGAGAGAGAGAGAGAGAGAGTGAGAGCGACGTCGATAGCTGTGAGCTTCACTTTGGGCCAAAGCAGATGGATGGAAACAGTCTTTTTCTAGTGACGGTCTCTAAATCCCAGATTTGCATAATGATTAAAGCAGTTATTTGCTTCTTGTGTGTTTTGAGTTTGCTGCCCTTTCACTTGTTTTGGTAGACCGTTTCGAGCTCCTCCCAGGATGTGGTAGTGTGGGCACACTGGGCTCCATGCCCCCTGTGGAATACAGGGTGTGTGTATATATAATATGTGTGTGTGTGTGTGTGTGCTGTCTGGTATGCATTTCCTGGTTTACTAAAGTCTGCATTAAACAAACTAAGTTGTCCCATTAGCTCCTTAAAGCTGCTAACCTGGAATCACGACGTGATCTTAAGTAACAGAAGCTGAACCTTCACACGTAAACATTAAAAAGATATCAGCAACAGACTCATGAGGGCTGTAATAACAGCTCATCTCAGAGGTTGTTCTCACAGATATGTAATACGTTGGAAGGATGTGTTTAGAAGAACAGTTAATTATTGAGCCTTGCCATCAAGTTGGTCCAAATTTGAAATAATCTTACAGTAAAAGATTAATAGTAAACTCATTTATCCAGACTCACTCGGTGTGTATATATTTGAAAAAGCAGCTCTGCAGAACTTGAAAATTGTACAAAATGTGGTTAATTAATTCGTAAAATCATTTTTTTTCATAATGGGTTCACTGAACGTTTTTATCAGCATTCTGTTATCCACTCAAGAGTGAAGTTCTGCATATTCACAGCTGTGACTCCTCTTCTGTGACTCATGAAGCAGTTGGGGGTTGAGCGCTTTGCTTGATATCCCTCAAACTATACCAACCACGTTTGTGTAAATATGTAACCATCATGTGCTGTAGAATAACTCCACGTTCAGCGGGGGGGAAATCTAACATTTAAAACCACAAGGACATAAAGTCATGACTTTGTCAGTTTGATGACTCTTTATTTCTCTAACCAAGAAGTTCCGTCTGTGCGTCACAAAGAAAAGGATCTATATTGTAGAAAATGTACATTCTGAGTTTTGTGAGCTGATCTTACAATCATAATAAATGTTCAGTTCAAGTTGCAGAAATGCAATAATCTAGATCCTGCAGACACAAAGCGATCACTTACCAGTGCACAGGATCTGATGTCGCCGTGCCTCCATCTGTTCAGAGTGAGCGCTTAGAAACGCGGCTTTAAACGATGTGCTCTGTAAATATACTTCGTGACGTCAGAAGTTTCATTTCAGAGCTGCAGAGAGGGACGACCTGGCAGAGGTCCGATTCAAAGCTATTCTGGGTGCCACTGGCTGCAGGCAGTGCACAACAAATTACACATCTGGAAAGCGGTGATTTTAAAAACATGCAATTTCCTTATTTCATTGGTTGGAAGAAAAGGCAAGTTTATTTGTATAGCACATTTCAACAACAAGGTAATTCAAAGTGCTTCACATAAAACCATTAAAAGCATCAAAACATAAGGCAAAAGAAAAGGAGATTTAAAAACAATTAAGAAGAAATAAAATGCAGGAAATTGATTAATATATTAATTGAATGTGGTTCAATTAAAGGCAGCAGCAAACAGAAAAGTCTTCAGTCTTGATTTAAAGGAGCTGAGGGTCTCAGCAGACCTGCAGCTTTCTGGGACTTTGTTCCAGATGTGTGGAGCAGAAAAACTGAACGCTGCTTCTCCATGTTTAGGTCTGACTCTGGGAACAGAAAGTAGGCCGGTCCCAGACGACCTGAGGGGTCGGGATGGTTCATAAGGTAGCAGCAGATCAGAACCAACAGCAAGACAAACTTTTCTTCTGTGCAACAGTCCCATTGCAAATTGTGTGACGAAAAGGTGGAAGGTTGATGTTCGTAACAATTATAGCATCAATTTAGCACTGAAATAACTGTATTTAAGAGCAAACTGTGTGGTTTAATTGGACATCACATTTGTGGGGACAGAAGTTTCTGAACCAACTCTTCTTACTTCCTCTCACACGGAGTGACTGCTCCTTTATATTGGTCTCGTTGTCAACGCGTATGGTTTACTTTCAGAACTCGGTTTGAGTACCTTGTGGGCCGAGGCCTTTATTATTTGGCCCACATCCTTCAGGCTGCAGCACGGATCCTGGACTTGCATCGCTTTTGACAAATTTCCCCTTGGGGATGAAAAAAGTACATTTCTATTCTTTGCTGATCACCACATGCACTGCCAGCTGACCTTGGCTTTGCATCGATCCGGATCAGGTTTCAAACGAGCCGCATGAGATTTGTATTGGTTTTTTCGCTTCATGCTGAGACAGATATTGACTCTCTGAATGTTGATACGGTAGTTACTGTTTGCATTATGAGCTATAGGGTTTGTTGGATAGAGGCCACGGCGTGGTAGTCTGTCCAGCACTTGTTCCGCCCCGTTGCCCCGTTAATAAACCATCTACAAGCCTTTGCAGTCCCGATGCCGCTACCTGTTGCTACCTGTCTCGAGACTAAGGTTGCAAAGGGTCCCTTTCCAAGGGAAGTTAAGTTTGAGAATTTTGCTAAATAAATAAAATAATCATACCATATTTGGGGGGAAAATACTCAGATATACTAAAAAAACAATAGTACCGGTAGGTCTTACAGCATTCTTTAAACATTGGAAACATAGGGTTTAAAATGAACTACGTAATTTATTAAATAAATGTTTTAGAAGTTTTAACAAACAGCCACCATTGTCGGCCTGAACGTACCTCTCCCCTTTAGTGGACCTGAACACACAGCTCATTTCACATTGTCTGTATTTGACAACAGGTTTGTTTCTATTAGTGTATGATGTGGGAAATACAACCTGAGCAAGTAACTCCAATATTTCCTCCGATATTTCCCGTTAATTAACCCTACTCAGCACTAATGCATGTTTGACCCCTGTGTGAATTAATAACTCATCTTTTTGTATTAAATGGCAGTCTATTTTAATTAAACTTTAAGAAATGTGTACAGGAGTAACTTTCAGCCCTTTGATCTGTTCTCGTTAATGACTGACTGAACTGTATTTGGTCATTAACCAACAAGTCTTAATCCAAAGCGGACCCAACCCAATCAGTACTCTACTGCCTTTTATTATAGTTTTATTTTAGCCCCTGTTACTGTGAGTCAGTATCCCAATTCATAATACTTAAAATAATATATTGAAGTTCCTGTGGCCTTAACAAAGCCGAAGATGCTATGAATACATCAGCATATCTGGATACAGACAGAAGCAGCTGCCACCTCTTCATTTGTTTCAAGACCGTGAGTTGATCAAAGAGCTTTTTATTTACCGTTTGATATATTCCACGGCTGCTGCTAGAAATAGTCTGTTTTATGTGATTTCAGTATAAGCTCCCAGAGCCAGAAGGGTCATGACTGTGGACCCTCGTTATCCAGAGTTTGTGGAAAGACATTTCAAAGTGACTGTAATCCTCCTGTGACTGTGTGAAAATGAATGTTTGGACACGGAGCTATTTATGGAGAGAGAGCATGTGGGCAGGGAGATGCTGCCATGTGTGCGTTTGTTGGATAGAAACAGAACATCGGTGCGCCCGGGTTGTTTGCGTGCGTTTCCTTCCATAATAACAGCCGCTGAGGATTAAAGCTTCACAGTCTGATTGAAATCCCCTGTGCAGTCATCTATTCAACCAGCTAAATGTGTTCCCTATGCGTTCAATATAGAGCGTTCAAAGCTGCTTTAGTCACACTGCCGGTTCTCGTGGGGGAGAGTTTCATTTTGCTGATTAGTTTTCCTCCTTTCTGACTCATTTAGCGGAGCTGGGCAGATGGTGTTGGTGAGGGCGCCATCAAGAGGCAATACGAAGAGTTACAAGTCGATTAAACATTCACTACGTGGCCCGTGATGACTCTCGGCACGCATCATGTTCATTAATTACTCCACATCCTGATCACATGATCTCCTGGTGCAGCTGATTGACAAGAAACGAGCTCCCCTCTCGAAGCCTTGTCTCTACTACAGCTCCGGTCCTGCTGGCATGGCTTCAACTAACCTCCGTGTGGAGCAGATGGAGAAATGTCCAACCCCGTCTCTAAAGCATGACATGCGATCCTCACTCACACTTCCAACTAACTGTGATCTGCTTTCAGACTGGCTGTTAACACTCGACCAGTGAGCTGTTTACGCTTATGACTTCAGTCAGTGATTTGTCTCTCTGTAGATGTGAACGACTGCGCCAGCCAGCCGTGTGGGAATGGTGGCGCCTGCAGGGACCTGGAAGGAGATTTCAAATGCCACTGCCCGTCCCCTTATGTGGGCAAACGCTGCCAACTGCGTAAGTGTGACCCCCGCACCACTCATGGACGGACAAATCATGTGGCCAATTACTGTCACCTTAATGCCCCTCATTACTTTCATCTGAAAATAAACCTTTCAATCAGGTGTTTGAAAGGTTACTGTATGCCAAATTTGTATCAGGGCCACAGTGGGAGATCTTACACAGAATCTGCCCCCCCCTCCTTTCCTCCACAGGCTGTATTTCTCTGCTCGGCATGGAGGGAGGGGGCATCGCTGAGTCCCAGATCTCGGCCTCATCGGTCCGTTACACCATGCTGGGCCTGCAGCGCTGGGGTCCCGAGCTCGCCCGCCTTCACAACAAGGGGCTGGTTAACGCCTGGAGCGCCGCCGCGCACGACAAGAACCCATGGATACAGGTGACGCATACAGATGAAGATTATTTTGGTAGATTGCTCGACATGTAGACAGATATTGTGCATGTATAGATGGAAATGTTTGGATGTGTACTAAATCTAGACGCATTTGTTTTTTGTAGATCTACCAGGTTGGAAATCATTTTCCTTCCATAAAATAATTGTTTTATTTTAAATTTGTGATCCCCACATTTCCTGCCTTCATTGTATGTCACTTTCGTGTCACTGTTTCAGTTGAACGTGTGGATAGTTCTTCTGAAAAATAAACTCTGGCAAACTCACATGTTCTAATGCTGGCTCTCTCTCTCTCTCTCTCCTTGATTTCAGATCAACATGCAAAGAAAGATGCGCTTCACAGGGATCGTGATGCAGGGCGCCAGTCGTATTGGAACAGCCGAGTTCATTAAGGTCTTCAAGGTGGCCTCCAGCCTGGACGGCAAGACGTACACGGTGTACCGAACAGACGGACAGAGGCAGGACAATGTGAGGAGACGCATCAACAAAACACAGTGCACTGTAGTCCAGACGCCGCTTTTAAACTCATATTTTGTCATTTGGTCATCGGAAAGATGTGCAAGTGAAGATCCATCGCCCTTAATACACATAACTGTTTCTAAAAGACTGACATGAACCACTAGAGGGAGCTGTGACAAACACAAATGCACTGTACAGTACACTAACTAACTTGCTAACTCCTCCTTTCTTTGTAGGCGTTTGTCGGAAACGTGGACAACGACGGCACCAAGACCAACCTGTTCGACCCTCCAATCATTGCCCAGTACATCCGCATCATCCCCGTGGTGTGTCGCAAGGCCTGCACCATGCGCATGGAGCTGGTGGGCTGTGAACTAAACGGTAAACTCGCACAGACGACACACGACGTACACGCGCCGCTCGGTCATCCGCACACAGTTGGTGTTCAGTTTAATGAGACAATCTTTTCACGTCTTAAGTCATTTAAACTCCAGATTGGAGGCTTTGTTTTCCAGCAGTCTTCTTTTTGTGAGCTTGCATTTATCTCTTATGTTCCCTCACTAATCATTTTCAGCCCTACGCTCAATGGTTGATCATATTTCAAAGGATGTTACTCAGATGATTGCACCGCTTGGTAATATTGAAATCAAAGGCGCATTTATCCAAACCATATGCTCATATTTTACAATAGTACGGTAATACTGGCAAGAAAAGAACAAAATGTGACAAACGCGTTCTCTGGAGCGAAAAAAAACCTCATTAGCATCCATGTGCAGAACGCTGTTATTCGTACTGCGATACATTTCTTCTCATCTTGCTCTTCCTTTTATGTAAAGCCAGTGTGGTTCTTTGCGACTCGCCGGCCTCATTACGCCATTGAACATTTGTCTTGTTGATGGTTCGTCTCCTTCATCACATCAGGGTCCGTTTTTGTCTTCCCAGTTTGTGCATGATTCTAATATTGCTCTGTTTGAGGCGGGTTTTGTTTTTGAGTCTCCTGTCAGTGTGACGTGAGATCAGAGGCAGCATGCATGAGTTTTCACTGTTTCTTTTTAAGCGCAGAAACACATTTTTGGTGCATTTGCTTCACTGCAAATGACTCATTATAACATTTTGTAGCAGACGGTTTGTTCCCGTCAAACTCGATTCATTCCAGTGAATCCTCAAGTGTAAAATAATGTAAGGAAACTGAGAGGATGTTGTATAAGCAGCTGCATAATGCTGGACAGTAACGGCACAGCTGAAGTTTGGAACTTTCTTTCTGCATCTTTGACCATCTGTTCATCCTGCATGTGCAGCTGCTTCACTACCACATGCTCATTAAGAAGTCTGTTACAGCCTTCATAGAGCATCGCTCCAAAAGTTTGTTTCTACTGTCGGATTGAAATTCTGCTCACACTGATCATGTGAAATGACAGTGAAAGTATGGAAATACGGCAAACTTGTGAGTCAAGTAATCTGGAAAATGTACTTTTCTGGCTTCACGTTCACCTCTCTGTCCTCTGCGTCATCGTCTCTGGTTGTGTTCTGCTTCGCATCGATGGCTGGCCTGAGCCACTTCCTGTCTGTCATACTTTCTTTCTCTCTCTTTCCATCCCTCCTTTTTTCTGTCTCTGTCTCTTCCTCCGTCTCTCTACCCGGTCTGACCTCCACCGTGTATTCAAACCCTTCAGGTTGTTCAGAGCCGATGGGCATGAAGTCCCGGTTGGTGTCCGACCGCCAGATCACGTCCTCCAGCGCCTTCCGCACCTGGGGCATCGAGGCCTTCACCTGGCACCCTCACTACGCCCGGCTGGACAAACAGGGCAAGACCAACGCCTGGACCGCCGCCACCAACGCCCAGTCTGAGTGGCTGCAGGTAGGAGAGGAGGACCGGACACAGCTGCACGGTGTTGTTTTTTTAGTTCGCCCCTTGCTGTGTTTGTTACGGTTGTTATTTCTGTGTCCTCAGGTGGACCTGGGGTCTCCCAAGAAGGTCACAGGAGTCATCACACAGGGGGCCAAAGACTTTGGCTCCATCCAATTTGTCACAGCCTTCAAAGTGGCTCACAGTGACGACGGGCAGTCCTGGACTATCGTGACGGATAAGACCACGGGGACGGACCGGGTCAGTCCAGATGTTGCCAGAAACGGGCTCACAAAAAACTGAATTGAAAAAAACGAAAGAGAAAATCTGAAAAATCAATAACTCAAGAAAATACGCAATACGACACAAAAATATGAACTTAATTAAAATAATAATAATAATAATAGTTGTTTTAGATTTAAGAACTAATAGTTGTTCTACACACCTGGAGCCAATTAGGTTGATGCTGGTTTTGATTAGTTTGTTTTGATTTTGTGTGCATTCATTTATAATGCATCCAAAAATCAATTTCCCAGACATTAAATCAAGGATGTGGAACAATAACTCAATCAAACATTTATCATTGAAGTTCAGTTTGTGATTTGAGTTTGAGTTTTTGTCCTCTTTTCACTGTGCCAGAATCATTTTCATATTTATAAGCTCATTGTTAGTCTGACTCTTATTGCCAGTCATCTGACAGCCACGGAAAATGAATCCCAAAACTACATATATAGTTTTTTGTCAAACATATTTGTCTGTGTTTAGCTGGGACAGCCAACCATTTGAAGTCAAGTTGTTTAGGTCTGCTTTCATCGTGAGAAAAAGAAATGACACAGAATATAAACAAAATAATGTGAGAAAGTAAACGCGCTGTCCAAAAATGTGTTTAACTCAAACAGACGCCAATGTTTTCCGTTAGTATTTAGTGGAATAGCAGAATAGATCGTGAAGGCTAACTGCAGCTATGATCGGTGTGGTTTTGATCGGCTGTTGTTCTCCATCCAGATCTTTCCGGGCAACAGCGACAACAACGTTCACAAAAGGAACCTCTTCGAGCCCTCGTTCTACAGCCGGTACGTCCGCATCCTGCCGTGGGAGTGGCACGAGCGCATCACCCTGCGAATGGAGCTTCTGGGCTGTGACGAGTAGCGCTGTCCTGATCCAGCCTCCCCCTGCTCCTCCTTTCTCTACCTCCTCCCCCCCCCCCCCCCCCCTTCCCTTCCCTCTTCCTCCCTCCCCCCTCCTGAGCCACACCTGCACTGCCTTGCTCTCAGCCCTAGGGGGCAGCAAACACCAGAGTAGCACGCAACCACCGCAACCCTGGCTGGTTGGAGGTGGGAGACGTTACCCTGACCCACTGTCACCAGGGCCCTGGTTGAGTTCAGCTCACAGCGTCCCGTCTTTGTTCGTTTCCTGAATTGATCGCTCTTCTATTCCACCTGAACCAAATCTGTGATCGTTTCAAGAAACGACCGCACGTCTTCTTTGTCACTGAGCAGAGCTGGGGTCAGATTCTTATCGCACCTACCGGCTAGATTAAAGGTGGCGACGCCCTCGTCCCTGTGTCTGGGGGTCAGGGGTAACAGGACTGCTGCTGTATTAGTAGGTGCTGCCTAGACTCTGATCCTAGATCAGTTCTACCTGGAACATTGAACACGAGCTACTGTTGTCAGCTTGCTAACGTCCTATAACCAAATGCTTCACTTCCCCTCAAGACACAGAATATAAATTATTTCCAGATGATACATTGATGCTTTCGGTTGATTGTTCTTTACCACAAAGTGAATCTGCACATAATATATTATGTACATCTCTGCAAGAAGCCTTTACATCTGGTAAAAGAACAAAGACATGCTTGTTGCTCTTTAGTATGAAAAACTAGCAAGTGATGCCAAATAGTTTAAAACAAATTTGCCGTATTTGTGTTTAAGAAAGAAGAGACTCAAAATCTCAATCTTTGTGTGTTTCAGTATTCCTGATATTTCTCTGCAGTGGTTTGGACAGTAAAGTCCTCACTTCATGTTTCCCACAGTCCATCAGTTTGAACTGCTTTAGAGGGTTAACATCCAACATGTCAAAGTATTCACTCTGCAGCCAGCAGAAGAGCGAGCGCTCCACTATTTACACTGTTCCTGTTCAAAGCCAAGACGCCCCATCAGGAGGTAAAGTCAACTCGTCTTGTGCCAACGCACCCTCAGATTTTTGTTTCTGTGGGTTTATTTAGAAAAAATACGGTTGATGGTGAACTGACTCACAGAACAAAAGATTATTCGCACGCATCAAATCTGGTGTCACATTTGGTCAGTTCAGCAGCCAGCCAGATGTTGGCCTTGAAGCCAGAGGAGACGCCCTCTTTGATGGACAGGATGCCGTAAACAAAAAGAGTTAGAGATCATTGTAGAGTGAAGGAGAAGAGACTCTTCATTCCTCCTGAGGAATTCAATAATAGCCATCGACTGAGACGTACACGCTCTGCTGTCATCAGATGATATGACATCATACACAGGAACTTTAAAGTCTTACACAAAGAAATGCAACGCGTGACCGCTATTGCAGGATTCAAATGTCATTGGCTTCTACAGCACATGCGTATCAAATTTTTGTAAGATGGTTTATTGATGACGAGTTGGTTAGTCTCGTCTTTAACGGGCTGTTTGAAGTGGAACGACGACAGAAAGACTCATGTGTTGAGATTGTTCTCAGCAGAACCACTGCAGATCTGACAAAGTTTAAAATGTATGATGGACGTTATCGGCTCAGGTCAAAGCAGATCTGCTCCTAATGTCCAGTAAATGCTACTGAAACGTTACTTATTCACACACGCACCCTTTAAGTTGTGTTCACATAATATTACTTTTTTTATGGCACTTTGATGTTTGTGTTTTGACATTTGAAATATCTAAAAAGAAATAAAATAAAAAAACAGTATTGTTGAAGAACAAACTTATTCATTATTACATGTAGAAGTAAAAGACTAAAGATATACTCAGAGTTCAGTTCCTTTGTTGGGTTCAACGGAGCGTTGCCGGTGTGGGGGGATCCCCTGCTTTGGTTGTATAGTGTTAATATGTGACATCGTGCATATATACGGTACTGTTGTACTGAGATCTGTCCGTGTCAGTAGATGTTAATGTTTGCTGCAGAACATCTATTTAGGGTCCAACGTTAACCCTCCAGTTGAAAGCTGAGGCCCCGCTGATAAGACTGTTGGAGGGAAACCAAATCAAAACAGATTTTTACGGTTCCGCTGGACATGTGACACGACCTGCCACATCGGCTGCTTCTGCCGCCCCCGTCCCCACTATTCTAAAACCCCTCCACCCCATGAATTATGAATTATGGGCTCGTGCAATATTATACCGTGTTAGTTTTGATAACAATGAATATGAATTCAAGATCCTTTTTAAAAAATGCATGAGGGGAAAGCGGTGCCACCGAGAGGTCGAGGCGTCAAACACTGTACAATATTTCTTGTTGTTGCAGACGATTCCTTCAGCAGTCACCCGTGTTCTCCACGTCTGCAAGCGTTCTACTGACTGTGTTACTCAGTTGAACCGATTTTTGAATTTATTAGTGACAGAGCTTCATTTTGTGTGTTTCTTGATGTTCATCAACATTCAAAGTATTGTAGATATCTTTGTTCCTCTGCTGTTCAGGGTTTTTTTTTTTTTGAGGATTTATCAGAAAAAAATGTGTTTTATGGTATTTTATGATTTCTTACTATACTGACTGTTGACCTCATAGAAGTTTGACTGGATTTGAAGCTTTTCTTTTTTACTTCCAGTGTTTCTAAGAGGATTCCTTTGTTTGGCCTTTGTATCTTAAAATGAATGAATAAAGACTTAAAATAATGAACTTTTTTAATCGACTCTAAATGGCTTTAATAGATGGTGTGTGTGTGTGTGTGTGTGTGTGTATCTATCTCTGGGGTGAATGTTTAGATTATATTATATCATCTTGCTGAATTAATTGGAGCTGTTTTCCATTTAAAAAGGTGGCGGATCAAAAGACGGAAAGCACTGAGGGTTGTTTCGTCTGTTTAGCATTTAAACACCCCAAGGGCCTAATCCCTCTTTATACCACTATACAATCTTCCGAAGGTATCTTCACCCGAGGAGGGCCCGCCCCCTCCCTCATTACAGCCTGTGAAGGTCACACTGGAGAGGTGAAACCCTCCTGTAGGGGTTTGAACCGCACACTCGTCAAAGAAACATTCATGTGAAGCTGAAATGATGGAGGAACCTCACGTTTGTGCAACGCAGCAGTTTTATTTGAGGGGAAAAGGTCTTTGTACCGCCAGATTAGATCAGTTTTTGTGCTCGACTAAATACCAGCTAATTATGATGTAAGACAACTGTTGTCTGACGTGATGATCTCATCTAGTTACCACCAGCCCTCTTCAACAGACCAGCCGTTTCTCCCTCATGGAGTTGCTGGCGTTTAAAGTGTTGAGGACCTAATGACGGCTTTGTCCCCTTTTTATTTGATAAATCTCAATCTTGTCTTCCCACTATTGTCCTTTCCTCTGCTCAGCTTGACGAAGGAGATTTTTCCGGTTTTGTTTCTTTTATACTGCTCTAATGTATCATCACCAATATGCCGTTATTGCTTTTATACATTCTGTGTGTGTGGGTGTGGCCACATTTTGTTATAATCACAATCGGGTAGAAAAACACACTTTACTAAAATGAGAACTTGAACGTTTATGCTTGACCATGGAAACAGCAGCTTTAGCAAAATAATAGTCAGAGGGCTTCAAACTATAAGATGGTTGATATGCAAAGAGAAGGAAATGATACGAAAGAAGCTGCCAGTAATGTGCACATTTTATCAATAGCACTCAGTTTATACTTGCACTTCTAAAGTATCACCAGTGATGTCTTTATTACCTATGCGCCCCTCAATCAGGCCATGCAGGGTCATTCAACACTACACTGACATGTTGTCAATGTAAATTGCATAATATCACCCAGAGTTTTCTTGGGAAAATATGAGGACTTTAATTCGACTGGCTGCACCTCCACCAGCTCTCGCTGCTCGGTTTCCTGGTATGACAGCTGGCAGGGGACGGGCCGAGGCGTCGGGCCAACGCAGGCAGGAAACTGGAGGCGCTGCAGCGGGTTTGAACAGGAAAGATCCACTCCTGGAAAACAACTGCTATTTTAGATCAGGTATGTACAACAGCTCAAGGGACGCCATCTAAAAGAGGGGAAATCCTATGTTATTTCTGCTCCAATAAATGCTCTGAACTGCTGATTTGACAGGTGATGAATGGCTTCTGTCATAACTACACCCCTTATTTTGACATTTTGTATGTTTTGTTGGTGCTAAACTAACATCAGCGAGCAACAAAAAGCTCGGAAATTGTGGTGTTTATTTGTAATTACGGCTCATTTTTACATTCTATCTTTTAATCGAGCTGGAAAGTGTCACTCTGAGCCCTGCAGTTCCCTCTCCTGTTGGTCTTTTTTCCTTTAAGCCTTTGTCTCTAATCTTTTTCAGTCACACTAAAACCACATACACTCTCTCCCACACACACACACACACACACACACACACCTTCTGTGACTAACCCTCCCATGAGGAGTCTCTGCTAATGACAGCATGTGATTTCACACACTGACACGGTCACCTGCTCGACTCTTCAGTCGCAGCACACAAACATAAACACTCGCAGTCGTCTCTTCGTCTTTCATGTGGTCTCGCTGGGCTCCGGGTCCGAGCTCCGCAGGCCTCTCTGGACCTGAATGTTGCTGCTTTGCAGAAATTACACCCCTTCCAAACGCCTCAGTGCCCCGGCCGTTCAGAGGGGCTGCTGGTATTTGAGGCCCCGGGCCAAAGCCTTTCATCATGGGGCTTTGGGAAGAGCTCTGGTCTGGTCTCTTTAAACACACTGGGAGATAATGGCTTAGAGACACACACACAGGGAGGGGAAGCGTCTGTCCCACCGGCTGAGAGCGGGGGTGCAGTCCTTAACGGACACAGACGAGAGGAGGCTTCAGGGTTTTTAGGAGCTGTTGACTCCTACATTTTATGATGTTTCATTTTATTTGGGGATAAAATAAAGCAACTTGTCTACTTCACTTAAATCCACAACTCAAGATGTGTTTGCCTGCACGCAGGGGCGGAGCCAGACGTTGTAAACATACGGGGCTCAGCCCAAACCTGGGGGCAGGGCCACCCTCCCCCGCAGAGATGCTTTTCCATTTATAGCAGCCATATGCACTATTTTTCAAGCCGTTTCGTTAGATTGCCTAAACATCTGTACTTAAGCTGGTAAAATCATGATGGTTGCCAAGAACATTTGTTGAGGATGACTCGTTTTCAGTCCTGCCAACTAAAAAGTTGTCTGTTACTGCTATTAAGTGACATAACATGGTAGGAATTTGGCATGAACCGCATTATAAATCTTGAAACCTGTTTTTGTTCTAATATGGTGGAGTAGAGTTCACAGCATGTGTCGCTGACAAATCTGCTACTTTTAAATCCGTGTCATGATAATCTGGGCTGCTCTAATTGTAAATCAGAGATCATCAAAGATGGCAACTGAATGTGGTCTTCAGTACTCTGAATTGAATACTAGGCTAACAGACAAACAGTTACTCCATTATATTAGATGTATTTAGGTAATAGAATAATAGTATTGGTAGTAGTAGCATAGAACATTCCTGCGTGATAATGTCATTTTAAAAACCTAAAAGATTTCGGGAAATCTTTTGAAAAGTGGGAGTGTAATCTCTCACAAACGTATGTGTCAGGATCACGAGAGTCACAAGGATTCATCCTCTGCACCATGAAGGTTTTTACCAAATTCCATGTCCGTCTTGGCATTCCCTATTGAAATATTTCAGTGTGGACCAAAGTGGTGGACAGACCAACCAACATGCCGTGCCCGGAGAGAGGTTAGCATTGTGCCAAAGAAGGAAATCCCAAACGAGGAAACCACTGTAGATACTTTCTTTCCAAGCACATATTTCAGAAGACGGTGCAAGGAAGTGGAGAGAGAAGAAGGGGTTGGCGTGAGGGCTTCTTTGAAACAAAGCTGTAATTTGGAGAATTCTGCGGCAATGGACATGAGTAAAGATGCAAATATTCAAAACTTTTACCCGAACCTTAACCAGAGACGGTTGCATTCAGTAAATGTGACCTCCGTGTGTGAGACATGTGAAAATATTGTTCGCGCTTTATGACTGTGTCCGGTGATGTGGCACCAATCATCACATTATCGTGTTTGCTGGGAAGAAGACAATAAAATAGTTGGGAGGAGGAGGAGGAGGAGGACAGTAGTTGTGGGTTTGTGGATGGAAAAAGAAGAATGAAGTTAGGAGGAGTACAACAGAATGGGGTTCGTTGAGGGCAAACTGATGAGGTTTGCTCTGAGAGCTGAATTTAGGGCGGCTTGATTGTAAAAAATCATAATCACCATTGTTTTGGTCGATATGTCAATATTGACAAAACGATCATTTAAACACAATTACCAACTGGAAACTTCACGTGTTTATTGACCCTCGAGTCTGTGTTTCAAGACAGGCCGGCTGGGTTTCCAACATCACCGCAGACCTGTGATTCACATGAAGTCCGCCCTGGTTGACAGTCGAACCGGGGGGGGGGGCAGGGGGCCTTAGTGGGCACCTCGCACTTTAAGCACCGAGGAGCCTCACATTACAAGGGCTGCGGGGACCGGGGGGGGGCCCTAGTGCTCAGCTTGCACATTGCGCACTGAAGGCCCTGGCATTCAACTTCCTGCAGATGATTTATGCCACATACTGTGTCTAAGGCCATGGGTTGGGTGGCTTGCTGGGGCCAGTGGGGCCCCCAGAGCCCTGACCCCACTGACAAGGTCCAGAATCCAGCCCTGCTAGATGGTTTGCACATGAAGTCAAACTGAACTTCAAGTGCCTTTTTAAGTGAAACAGAATGCCAGAGAATTGTGTACATTTGGGTTTTAAAGCAAAGCCATGTTTCAAAAAGGACATGTATAATGGCAGAAATGTGGTGAATAAACAAATTGTTTCCATGATTAGCGACCACAACAGTGATCTGCTGGAGTAGTGGTAACCCGTGGTAACCCTGAGTCTCTCTTATGACAGTCCAGTCACGAGAACAACAGGAGCGGCTGCAGAACGCTGACCACAGAGGAAAGCATCGCGTGCAGGACTCCGAGAGGCCCTCGACTTTCAGTTTGGGGGACTTTGAGTGTCGTGCCAAACAATTGTGTCTGGTGCAGCTTCGGGATTCACTATGCGCTCGTGTCAGGAGGGCAGCCTCCATCTGCACCCTGATAACCAGCCTTCACTCAGATGTTCGGGTGGCGGCGCAGCAGCAACACATTCTCTCAGGAGAATGTGGAATCTCTCTTGTTTTCCACCACGGCGGCTATTCTTTCAACTGATGACTGAAATATGAGTTCATGTGGCAATATTTGCTTCGTTACTTGAGGCCATGCCCAGACCGGGGGGGCACGGAATATACTGTGTCAGCCTCAACATACCAGGAATACAGAAGCTGGCAGCCTCTGATAATGTCTAAATGTCTAAAAAGACAACACGCTGTTTTGCAAATAAGATGCTATACATCTTGGTTGGTTATTTATAATACATGTGCAGTTTAAAATTTTAAGGATTGAGGTTAAGTTTCTGTCCAAGGGGACAACACTTGATATCCCTCATTTATATTTCAAAAGTCCAGAGTCAGAGTCTAGTCATTCAGGGTTGCATCATCCACAGAAAAGGTGGTAAAATACAGCTGCATTGTTAACAGTGAATGAGGATTTTCCTCTGCTGCTATGAACTTAAACCTAATAAAAAGTACCAGTGAGTTATTGTGTGCTGGCATGAAGCTACGGCATGTTTAAGCTTTATATTTGCACTGTGGATAAAGAAGATGTAGCTGTTTTCTGTCTCATTATTGCACACTGAAGATCAGTTGGGTTTGACCACATTTTTCAGTGAGATTAGACGAGGTCAAGAAAGGGGTCAACTGGTTTGACCTGACCCCCCCCCCCCCCCCCCCCCATTTATTTTAAACGATGACGCTAATACAATCCAACTTGCATCTGTGCGCAAGATGTGGTGATGTGGTATTCTTTTTGAAAGCAAAGTAAAAGTAAAAGTAGTGCAGAAAATGTCCTCTGTGACTGTTATAACATACATTATATCATTAGTTTATTAGATTTAAGGTGGAGCTAACTTGAACTATTTTGTGTCGGACTTCAACTAATGATTATTCTTCTATAATCTGCAGATTATTTTCTCATTAATCGATTGATTGTTTGGTTTGTGAAAGATGTCACAGTTACCTCAGAGGCCAAAGTGACACCGTCACAATGTTTGATTTCTTCAACCAACAGCCCCAAATAATCACAAGCAAGAGGAAAAGGCAGCAAATTCTCATATTTGTGAAGCTGTAACCCTGACATGTTTTTGCATAAGAAATGACTTAAATTATCGAAAACGTTGTCTGCCAATTGATACTCGATGAATCAACTAATCGTTTCAGCTGCACTTGTAAATGTTGGGTTGTTTAATTTACAACAAAGCATCAGAAAAGACTCGAGCACGCTGCTGCTGTTGTGTCTAATCTGCTGCGTGCGGGCTCGTGGATGATGAGGTCACTGTTCACCTCAAAGGGGATGCCTGGTCCCGTGACGTCACGCGCGCGCTCCCCCCCCTCGAGCGTCGGCGCGGCGAGCGGAGAGGCAGCAGAGGATGAGGAGGAGATGAGCTGAAGACACGCTGGGCGGACAACTGCTTATCTGTGAGTGACTTTTTACGACTTCAAAAAAAAGAGACGTTTAATGCGATGGTATCATTCAGTTATAGTTACTCTTTACTTGAAATGTAGCTCATGGGCTTCTTCATAAAGCAGCACGGACCAAAGACATTTAATCCACACGATAGTCATTGTAGTCTTAGCTGTAGTGAAACTTGAAGCCTAGACGTTGGACACTAAAGGAAGAAGAGGAAGATAGGCTGCTGTTTGTCTCATGACTGAGATGTGAGAAAAGTTTCTATTTCTCCAATCGATTATAATGTGGGCTTTCAATATAGTCATCAAGATTTTCATGCATTTTGGCAGATTATTTTTTATTTAACATAAAGGAATGTGTGGAACAACAACTGCAATAGGCAACTCAAAAACAATACAATAAGTTTGTGTTTTTTCACATTCGAAGCAAAACAATAATTAAAAAAACATTGGAAATCGGATAATCATCATTTTGTCTTGTCTCCCTCAAGACACATCAGAGTTACAGTAGTTATTTTGTGAAGTTGCTAATTTTTTATTAATTTATAAATATTATTTTTATATTTCTAATCGCTGTGATTAAGTGATTTCGAGCTTTAATTTAATAGTTTCATCCAAACAGTCGCCAGTCTCTGATTCCACGGCCTGAATGACAGCTGAATAAGAAGAAAGAGTGGAGTGTTTATTCTCATCGTTGTCTTGGCTCTGCAGAGGACAGCGTCATGCTCGGTCTACTGCGCCCCCTACTGGCCGCCTGCTTGTACCTGCTGCTGCCCGGCGGACAGGGCTGGAGCCCCGGGTACAGCAACGGCTTTCACTACCAGGACATCAGCAACGGGAACGGGAAAGGCGAGAGTAGGTCTTCTGTTTGTCTGTGTGCGACTGAAATGGAGGGCAATGGAAGTTTGTCTCTGTTCGCTGGTTGTGGAATGTAGTAATGTAGTCTGGTCATTTTGCACCTTTTACTCCATTACATTTATTTGATACCTTTGGTTACTTGTTCCTTTGCAGATTCAAATTGATAACAGGGCTACAAAAGATAATCAACAAATAAATGATGACCATTTATTACAGATTAAGCTACAAACAGTAGAATAAATAGCGTTAGAATAAAGTTTAAATGAGTTCCTTTAGCAGCTGCAGCTTTACTGATGCTTACACGTGAATGCATCACAAATTATAATCCAGTTATATAATATGTTATATATAATAATATGCTAATATTTCTGTAGTTTTGATTAATTAAGATTCTGAATGTACTTTTATGTGTAACAGACTATTTTCAGAAATCAGAAACGGTTTACTGCCAAGTATGTTTGCACATTCAAGACAGTTTCCACCCCTGCGTGTGAGACACAGATGTTCCTTCATGTTACATTTGTGTACATCACAACAGCCGGACGTGTCGGCAGCAGACAGCTATAATTAATGGAGCCCAAACAGTCAACTGGTTCACGAAAACAAAGCCTGCTAGTCGTTGATGTGGTTTGTGTTGCAGTGAACCTGTGTGAGTAGGATGTCGAACAGAACTCTCTACTTAGCTCAACTGAAATGAAGTGAATGCATGTGTATGCTGCATGTTTTCTCGGTCAGAGGCTTAGTTCCTACAGTCCGTGTCACAGTTGGAAGCGTAAACATTCCACCACGTTTATTTCCTGTTGCAGTGTATGTGAATGACATAAGCTGACAGGAAGTAAACATGAATGCAGGCTGTTAATGCATGCTATGTTTGGTGCTCGTACCAGTTTAGGTTCATGAAATATGGGTGAGTAGTATATATGACTGAATACATCTAGTTTTAAGGATGAGTACAGGTGTAAATAATAATAATATTCACGGCTCTGTTCCATTTAGATTGGCCAGTGAGACTCCTAGTTCCTTGTAGGTGTGAGTTCAAATGTGCACGGTGAGGTCTGGGCAGCTGGATATTTTATACACATGCAATGGTACAGACAGCTCCAGAGATAAAACAACAACAAAAAGAAAACAACAGAGTTGGATTGTTTTGTGCACAGCAGCACGAGAGGACCTTCCCATGTTCTGACAACAGACGACGTCCTTGCACACTGAGCGAGGCTCATCTATTGAATTGCAAGATGCAGATGTGTGTCATCGCAGGCTTCAACATGGCTGCTTTGATTACAACATGGCATAATTTGAAAGGCGCTTTGCTTTCACTTGAAGAAGTGTAACCGGCAGTAGAATTCAAAAAGCAGCTGACGTCCATTTGTGGTTGGTTTATTGTTGCTACAAAACTGTTAATTGTTTGTAAACAGAAAAACAATTGTGTTGTTTATGGTGTAGAATTGGTATGCAATGAAAGTGGAAGACAGTTGAGACTTTTTTTTCATAGCAGACATTTTGACACACCATAGCAGGAAGAGCACAAGTGTTCCTCACAACATTTCAAATATACATCCATATAGGATGTATTAGAATCCATCCGTGTATGTATTAGTTTCAGGGCCCTGCATTCTGGCTCACTGACATGGTTTACGGGGACCCCTAAAAGGATCACACCCATCATAAATGTTGCTTACAGCTATGCTTTAATTGCTGCTATTATAAGTTATAATGGCTGCTGTTAAAAAGCTTCATTATGGGATGGGTTAAACCATAAAATAAGATTTATTTGCCAACCACATCCGATAGCAAGTACTCCATTACCCGACTATTTCAGTACTGCCTTTCCACAGGGAAGAAATTAAAGGCACAGTTTAGAGAAATTTAGTTTAATTAATCCCATCAACACAAAACACAGAGAACAAACTCAGAATTAAACAGCTTGACTCATGTTGTATTTCTGGTGTTCGTGTCTTTGTACAGTCTATTTCAACGGGGTTCGTCTCCACGTGGAATCCCCGCAGCTTTCGGTGTCGGCCACCAGGGGGAGCAGTGTCACCCTCCCCTGCCACTTCCACTACGAGCCCGAGCTGAGCGCACCGCGCAGGACCAGGGTCAAGTGGTCCTGGTTGCCCGCCAACACCATCAGTGGCCCTGTTCCCCTCGAAGCCTTCGCCAGGGAAACCGAGGTTATGGTCGCGATGGGCAACCGCCACCGCAGCTACGGCGGCTTCCGGGGCCGCGTGCGCCTGCGACGCTCGGCGCCGGGCGACATGTCGCTCGTGATCAACGAGCTGCAACTCAACGACACGGGAAGATACCGATGTGAGGTCATCGATGGCCTGGAGGACGAAAGTGTGACGGTGGAGCTGGAGCTGCGCGGTGAGCAAAAAAATAAAAGCCGAATACAGCGCCGATTTCTCCCGGTGGCCAGTCGCAGTACTGCAGCTAGAACGTCCCCTTTGGCTCGTAAAGCATTTTCTGTCTGTAAAACCATCGAGAGGAGACAATTTTTAAACAATGGAGGTTTCATGTTTGCAAAACAGAAAAGAAAAAAGTGTGAGAGTGAAACACTAATGCTCATGTGCAGTTGTGCTGCAAAGCAAACCAGAAAGCTTCACAACGTTTTAGACTTATTCGCAGAGAATGTTCATTCAGATGAATGGGGGATATTTCCATGGTGGGCACCCTATTGACCACTTATTTGTTGTAACTTGGTGAAACACAAATTTATTTTTGGAATATGCACCATGTCAATTTAGAAAAATCAAACCATAATGCACTTCTCCTCCCTATATGTAGGCGCGGTGTTCCCCTACTATTCTCAGAAAGGACGCTACCATTTGAACTTCTTTGGGGCCCAACAAGCGTGCCAGGACCAGGAGGCCACTCTGGCTACATTCGAGCAGCTCTTCTCAGCGTGGGAGGACGGTTTGGACTGGTGCAATGCCGGCTGGTTGGCCGACGGCACGGTGCAGTATCCGATCACAGCCCCGCGCGACGGCTGCGGGGGCATGGACTTAGCTCCCGGTCTGCGCAGCTACGGACAACGGCACCGCCTCCTCTACCGCTATGATGCTTTCTGCTTCTCTGCCTCTGTCAAGGGTCAGTATAAGTGTGTGTGTGTGTGTGTGTGTGTGTGTGTGTGTGTGTGTGTGTGTGTGTGTGATGGAGAATAAATATATCCTCACTTATGACTCTCTCCTGCGTTAGGGACTGTGTACTTCTTAAAGCACCAGATCAAGCTCAACTTCACAGAAGCGGTCCAGGCTTGTGCCAGTGATGGAAGTCAAATTGCCAAAGTGGGCCAGATGTACGCCGCCTGGAGGCTGATGGGATTGGACCGGTGTGACGCCGGATGGTTGTCCGATGGGAGTGTCCGTTATCCCATCACAAAGGCCCGGGCTAACTGCGGCCCACCAGAACCAGGGGTGCGTAGTTTTGGGTTCCCCCCTCTGTACCGGAAATTTGGCGTCTACTGTTATCGGTAGACGCTTCGGCTCAACACCAGACACAAATACACCGTTCGAAACAGCGCGCCAGAGGTTAGCATTAGCTTGTAGCCTGAGAGCAAATTAGCAGTTAGCCAGTTTGTTCATTCTGAGGCCATTTGGGTCAATCGCATTCCACCTCCGTAAGACTGCAACTGATCAGCAGCCTATTGAACTTAAATTCCAGTCAACAACGACCTGCACCCATCATGCGATGCCACTTGTATGCAAACAAAATTACGACACTTTATGGCCAGAAGTATGTGGGCACGCGGACATTTCACCCGCGTCTCATTCCAAAACCATTAATGTGCTGCTACAACAGCCTCCACTCAGGCTGGCTGCAAGATTTAGGAACCAGTCCGCAGGAATGTGCTCTCATTCAGTCACAGCTGCATGAGACGATGCAGCGACGAGGCCTGGTTTACTGTCGGCTTTACAGTTCCACCTGCAGGTGTTGAGGTCAGGGCTCTCTGCAGGCCTGTCAAGTTCCTCCACAGCAAACTGTGAATTTGTACACGGGGTTGTTGTCATGTTGAAATAGTAAAGGAAAACCGTTCCTTCACATCATTGTCTGGAATACGTACGTAGCTTAATTGGACCACGTTGATTATTGCATAGACAGCGGTGTCCACATATTATTGGCCATATAGTGTATAATGTCTCAACCACAACCGCATCCTGCAGAAAAAGAGAACATCTTCTCATAGTTTGTGTAGGTTCAGTTATTTCTCCTGCACAGTTTCCTCACAGATCAAATCAAGCTAATTGTGCTTCAAATTAAATTTTGCAGCTGTTTTTAAATTGTTTTTATTCACACATGATTAATGATTAATTTCTCTTTAAGAAACATCTCACTATTCAAATGAAACCACTGTTCTCCAACCGTACCTCAGTCCCTCATCTACCGTGTATTTATTCAGCAATTACTTTGTCTGTTTTGTGCCCTCCAGAACATTTAAACAAACATTTAAACATTCAGTCTTCATATTACAACTCCAAACGTCCGGGTTAAGTGCCTTGCTAAGGGGCACTTTGATGGTTGAGGAAGTGGAGAGTGTTTCCCATTGTGTTCCTGCCAGATCTTTCCAACTGGTCCACGATTGTCCTCTCACTAACTGTATGTAACTGTTTCTGTCTTTCTAACACTGTGAAATATACTGGAGTCTTTGCTTGTCTCCTTAAATGTCTGTGTATCCCGTGTTATAAAGTATAATGCATCTCTTTTTCATTTTCCTGGGTGACTAAGAGTAGTGCTCTGCGATGAAAGCAGAAGTAATGAGTGAGTACGGTATCTGTGTTGTTGTAATATTTAAACTACCTTGTTTACATCCATTGTGGAAGGAGAAAAACTCTTTCATTCTGACATGTATCTGCTTTTTGTGTGTTTTTGTTCATTGCATATGTCTACGCATTTATACTATTTTCTACAAATTAATAAAAACATTATTGTAACAAAGTTTTCATGTGAGACACATTTGTTGAAATCAGGAAAACTAAAATTGAAGCTTCAAAGACGCCCCTTGAATCGCTGGATTCATAGCTCCGACACACGTTTTCATACACCTCCTCTGGCTCGTGTTGCTTTCAAGGTGCGATACAGTTTCACTTTCAGTCCAAACAGGAATGCCAGGGGAGAGAGGTGAGATGGGTTACTGACCCACACAAAACAGCCACTGTATGTAAACAGCGTCGCTCTGTCTGCCTGCGCGATGCACTTTTAGACGAGTGGGGTCAAACACGTTGCTACGCCCTCCTGCATCCGGGTGTGAACAGAAGTCCTAGTGATTATCTGGCCGGCAGGTTTTTATAAACACGTCCTATTTACACCTGCTGGTCAAACATCAGTGGACCCACACACATAAACACACACAGGGATTACACGCCCAAACACAAACACACACACGGATTAATGTACACACCACATAGATGCATTCATATACTTATATATACATACAGGGCTACTCACACACACCCAGATCTGTTTGCGGTGACTGACGTGATGACGGTAGAGGCTGTGGGCGCAGATGAAGGAGCTATTTACTGTGTTTTCACGGTTGGGTTCCACAGGAAGGTAAAATCAAACTAAAGGCCGGGTTTGTTCCCCTGGCACGGAGAGTTCACCTCACATTCAACAGCTCCAGGGAAAATATGATGTTTCCAGAAAAAGACAGAAAAAAAATCAGTGTGTGATTTCCACGAGTTAGATCGTACAGTTCCTGAATATGAAATCGCAATGATTTCTGGGTAAAGAAGTGACAGTTTTGCACACGAGGACACTCATTCCACAGAGACGGATGATTCCAAGTTTTATTTGGCGCAGCACACTGTGTGTTCACATGAGCATTCTGGGGTCTGAACAAAGTCACAACAGGCGTTTCTGTGTGCAACGATAAACATGTTTTGGTTTATTTGTCAAGAGATGATTCGGTTTATTGAAGAATCAAAACACTGATACACAGCCTCACTGATTTGCCTCAACTGTCTGCCACATAGTCACTCAAATGTTGGCCTCCTGTTGAAATTTGAGCTTATGCTCTAATGTGATAGTAAAATAATTCCAGCACACACCAGGAGCATCCGAGTCTAATTTGTTGATATCTTTTTTGTGTACAAAATGTGCAAACTTTGAACAGTTTCACTTTGTGGAGCTCACTCATCCACTTTCATGTTCTGCAGCGTGTTCTCTGAATTGTGTGTGCGTGTCCATGATAGTACCAGTCTGACTGTGTGTGTGTGTGTGTGTGTGTGTGTGTGTGTGTGTGTGTGTGTGTGTGGTAGCTGTTTTAGTGTTTGTGAGTTGTTCTGTGAGGAATCAGATATGGACTAAAATACTGTATCTGCTCTCAGAGTTGAAAAGCAAATCTTGACCTTTTTAAAAGGTCATGGTCAACATTTCGTATCCGCCACCTCCACCTCCACCTTCTCTATCGTCTTTCTCGTCATGTTTATAATAATTTCGACTGCTTTCACAGCTTCTATTCCCTAAAATTGTATAATTTCTCAAGTTTTAAGAAGTACATTTCTGTTGATAAAACCCTATTGCATGAAACACACACCAGAAACCTCCACAAAGATGTTTGAGGCTCAACATTACAGAAGTAACTCATAACTGCAACCTACCATTGAATTAAACCAACAAATCAACAGGGTGGATGATGAATTAATCAAACAAACAATTAAATTGTCCGTCTCTGCGTTGGTTATTGACAGATCCTGCTGTTCAGAGAATTGTAGAGTGAATATTTACAGTGAGAAACTTCATTAATTTAGCAAACACTGAATCTCATAAAAGCATAAAGCCAGCGACTTCAGCGTCAAACTGTAGATCTCACTGGTTTCTCAGTCCGGGTTCCTTGGCTACAGATGAGGATTGTTTGTGTCTTTTTCTGTGTTTACGGTGCGCTGGATTCAAATGATTAGCACAGAAGTGACTGAAGACTCCCAAAAGTGCACGAGTGCTGATTATTTCAATCCAGGTCTGTTGCACTGACTTTAATCACATCTTGCACTTGGATTTCTGTATTCAGCATCGATTGGAACAGCACAATCATTTCAGTACATCTGATGCTGCCGCGGTGGTGCTGCACAGTGGCTCTCAAGCTTGAGGTTGTGACGAGATTATTTGGGGTCTTGAAATATGGCGATACATTTCACCGATGTATCGGCAGGTTTTTTCCCCTCACAAAACCTGACTTCATTCTCCGTATTGTAGGTTAAGAGGTGCTCATTGCTGTATTTTAAGGGGTCACACAACCAAAAGAGGTTTGAGAATCACTGTCTCCGCCTTCACCGTAAGAAACAGTTTTGTCTCGCCAGGCTGAAGCACACAAATTTTATTCGGTCCTTCGAGACCGAATAAAAGTAATAAAAACTACTGAGAAACAGACATCTCGAAAAATACCCTAAAAATATCGCAAAAGTTTGCGTGACAATGTGTTTGACTTCAGAGAATCCAGCTGCAATCGAAAACACGTTTATTTTATTGGGCTGATTTGTGTGTGTGTCACTCTAAAGCCTCTTACTATTTCATCTACCTTACTTTGTGTGCAGTGCTGGCAACCGATGGCAGAAAAATGTGCAATGAGATAATGCTCCCCAATACTAGATCACGGCTATAAATTAGACAGTATAAATACATCGAAAAAACTGCCTTCAGAAGGTGCAGGGTGACACTCAAAGATCCAAATCATCAGTCAATGACACTATCACTGTCTAAATGTGCTTTAGTGTGTGTGTGTGTGTGTGTGTGTGTGTGTGTGTGTGTGTGTGTGTGTGTGTGTGTGTGTGTGTGTGTGTGTGTGTGTGTGTGTGTGTAAATACATGGTGGGGAATGTTATCTTTTGGTCCGGCATTTGCATTGGTGTCCATGCTTCTTTGCAAGAGGGGGTCCTTTGTGGCTCTCTGTTCTATGTCCTTTTCATTCCTGCTCAGTGCAGCTTCCTCTGTTCCTGTTGGCTGCTGACTCCTTTACTTCTTCTCCTGAGGGATCTTTTGTGTAGCCGGTTACTGTTGGCGCCAGCTGGGGAGGGAGGGGGGGGGGGGGGGAGAAAAAGGTACGCATACTGATGACATCATGTAAACATGAGTTGCCAATAGACATATCAAGCGGCATTTGTGCCAAAAATAGACCTCGCTTTTTTTTTGCTTCTGGTCCAACTTTGTTTCGGTTGTCTTTTGCTGAAGCTGCCAACTCGGCTGTTAACTGAGCTACACTTTCATGTTGTTGTTTTAACACACAAGCATTTTTAAATTATTGATGGTCAATCCACATGTCAGCATTTCCCCGCAAGCCTACCTTCTGTACATTCCACCTGTGGCTCCTCCCACTGTCCGTCTGGCATGCAGCGTATGACGGGCAGGTGGCGCTGCGTGTAGCCGGCGTCACACTGGTAGCGGACTATAGAGTTGGCGGGGTAGCGCTCACTGCCGCTGCCCATCGGCCGCCCGTGTTGCACCTCAGGAGGAGCTCCGCACATGGCTGAAAAAAGAAAACCGGCAAACATACAGTGACAGTTGCAGCTTGTCTGTAGGTCAAGATTGCTGGCTGTTTTTTTTAGTTATGCAACTGTTTCACATCCCAAACTAATTTTCGTTCTAGAAAGAATTCCCAGAATCACTTCTTGGCCAGACACATATTATCACCCAAGCTTACCAGGTCCGGTCTTGCAGGTGAAGGGAAGGTGGTAGTTGCAGGGCACGTCATTCCACTGTCCGCCCTCGTGCCAGATCATCACCACACAATCCTCCTCAGAGTTGAAGTAGTTATCTGGCTGGTTGGGCCTCCAGTTCTCGAAGGTCTAAGGAAGGTAAAAAGACGAGTCAATGAATCCGTCAACAAGATGAAATGATGTAGATAGTTGTTAAGCCATCAAACTTACTAGAGGACTGCTGTCTGTCCAGCGGAACTCATTCTGCACATCTTTGTCATTGAGTCCAATCCACTGGTAGTCCTGGCCATTGGCTGCATCGCAAAGAAAAATTGATTTTATCTTTCAAACCAGTTATACAGCTCATGTCTTCTCTTATAGAATGCTTGCATCCGATGCAATGTCAATGTTCAAATGTCCGAAATAGTAACAAGATGATTTACTACACAGCTACTCACAGTTGACAAACTGCTGCTCCTCCTGGGAGCCGATGCTAACCAGGTGGGCGTTGACCTCCTGACAGCGTTGCTCAGCCTCAGACCAGGTATCTCTCTCAGCAAAGTGGAGGTAACAGCTGCCCATGAACTCCAACCAGCCCTCAGCACAGCCCTGCACAGCTACACACACACAGACATGCACATCAAGACATTTTGACAAAAGCATGAAAAATGACGAAAGATATTTATATATTAGTATCCAACACAAGCTAAATGGCATAAAAAAACAATAATGATGTTTGATATGGTAGTTTGGAGACTCACGTGTTGAGCAGTCTTTACCAGTGAAACCGGTAGGACACTGACACTCAGCGAGCGCCTCCTGCACAGAGCAGGATCCGGAACCGCAGGGGTTTGGATCACAGGGGTCGACAGAGGCTGAGAGCAGAGACAAAGACTCTTTACTTTGAACATCATGGCTGAAAACATATTTCCAGTTCATCAGCGGTGCTGCATCACAAGGACAGTTGCTAAAATATTGATAATGTGAATATGGTTGTTTTTTTTGCCTTAGGAAACAATATTATATCAGCAGAATTACAGCAAACTAAACACCTAAACCACATACCTTCCACTACTTCAGGCTGCTCCACTACAGCAGGGGTTGCTAATGACACTGACGGTGCTGTGGTTGGGCTGGTGTAGGCTGCATCTGGAGTCACCGCATACACTGTAGGTCCAGCACGGCTTTCCTGACCCTCCTCCCCGAGTCCCGATTGGCCGAGACTGGCAATGTACTCAGTGTAAGTCACCTTCGATCCCGGCGGTAAGGTGACAGAAAGCTTCTCAGCGTTCGGTTTTTCATCAGGGGCTCCGCTTCCTGAGAAATGCAAGCTTTGGTCCAAAGTGCCACTGAATTCATGATGGATCCCTGACCCACTCCCTTCCCCACTGACCTCCACCACCCCACGGCCCTGCTCGGGGTAGCGCATCGGTGGCGGGAAGGTCACCACCATCATTTCATTGTATGTTAGGTAGCTGACATCACCGCGTTGCAGGATAAAGTCCCCAGAGGCAGAGCCTGAGACACCAGATGGAAAACCAGATGGAAAACCACTTGGAAAGCCGCTGTGGAACCCGGATCCAAAGGGGCGATATCCAGACACCTCCTGCTCACCAGACGGCTGGACTGTCAGGTCAACGCCACTGTGGTCAACAAATGAGATGCCAGAAAATTCACCGGAGCCCGACCCGGACATACGTCCAGATCCGGAGGTACTTGATTCCAAGAAAGACCCGCTGGTATCGATGCCTCCCTGGCCTAACTCCTGCTCAGTGGGTTTTTGGTGAGTCTTCAACACCTCCTCCATCTTCCCATCCACCATGATGATTATAGAGTCTCCGCCACTACCACTGATGTCCCCACTTCCACTGATGAAACCTGATCCAGACACACTGAAGCCAGAGTGTTGAGTGTCAACCCCGTCCCCAGATCCAGATGCACTACCCAGTTCGCCAGATGTGACGATGACAGCACTTCCCCCTTCCGCCTCCTGCGGACCTCCAGAGGCGGACTGATCCCCGGAGAAGACGTCCGTGCTTCCGCTGAAGATGACGTTCTGTCCCGAGCCGGAGGCGTCACCACTGGTACCGGAGGTGCCGGACTCCCCTGAGATCTCCCCGCTGGCTGAATGATCAGCTGAACCAGAGCCGGACACATCAACAGGGCCTGGAGGTAAAATGGCTTTCACTAGGGAAAATATGAAGAAGATTTAAGAGTCTGTTAGATTCTTTATTTCTTATGTCCTTGTGTTTAGTTTTATTGAAATGTTACATCTGTGGCCTTTTCATTCACACAGTTTTTCCTTTTGTCTTACCAGTTGGAGCAACTTGCTGAGTTGTGATGGTTGTCTCGTTGATAAACTCCTCGATTTCAGTAATATTTACATGGGTTTCAGTTTCATTGTATTCTCCAGTAGTTTCAACTAAAAAGAGATGATGCAGATGCATATAAATATCAATGATAATATTACACAAACAAAACAAAAAAACATCATTTGAGATAATACTCAGGACCATGTATTTTGAGAAATATTAAAACGGTAAGATCAAGACAAGGTAATGACAAGGACCGAAGAGAACAGCTTTCATCCATCGGTCTCACCTGTGGGAGCAAAGTAATCAACTGTGACTGTTGTCTTGTTGATGACATCCACCGTCACGATTGTCAGATTCACACTGGTTTCATTTTCAAAGTGAACAACTGGAACTTCAGCTGGAAAGAAATTGAGAAGTTTTTGATAAATGGCAATAACTTGTGTTGGTGAATTTGGCTGCAAGGAGTGCTGTTTACGAGACTTTGTTATTTCGGCGAGTTCATTATCGTCCTTTAAAATCAAAATGTAACCACACCTTCCCTACCTGTAAAACAGTAGGCGTCGTAGCGTGAGTGCTCATCAGGGAATCCTGTCTGGTTGGGGAAGGCGTAGATAATGTGAACCCCGACCTGACCGCCTCCACAGTGGGACCTGGGGGTTGTGATGGGGTAGCGGACGCTGCGGTCCATCAACCAGCCTGGACGGCACTTGTCAAGCCCTTGGTTCCAGGCAGCAAACAGCTGCCCAGTGGTGGCCAAGGTGGTGTTGAGTTTCTGACAGTGCTGCACAGCTTCCTCATAGGAGAAGCTGTCATAGTCACTGGTGAAGAAGACCTCACCTGGAGGAAGCATTCACAAACATTCAGAGGAGCTCAAACATGCCAGATACAATAGCTAGGCAGGTCGATATTTAAGTGAGTGGGCCCATCACCTCGCAGACGTTCCACGTAACAAAATACATCGTAATGTTCGCTAGCTGGTCTCAGGCCGTAGGATCTGACTCCTGGGACGTGTGGCAGATTACCAGCACAGTTATCTCTGGGTGACACGATGGGGTACCTGAGCATAAAAGAGGATATTGGTTAAATATATTACAGCTTTGCTTTTCCATAATAGTCCATCCAGGACTCTATCGCCTGCTCCACAGGCTTTATGTTTACCTGACAGTCTGGTCGCGGAGCCAGCCAGCATCACATTGGTGCAGGCCTTTCTCGAAGGCTGCCTGCAGCTGCAGGTGGCTGGCGATGACCGCCCCGACACTCTGGCAGGCCTGCTGAGCCTCCGCAAAGGTCAGAGTGTACCGACCGGTGATGGGTCGGTAGTGGAACACCACGCCTGGGAAATGAGAGGGAGGGAAGAAAAGAAACACAATAGGACAGAAGGTAAAAAATCTCATTTTCCTATTCTTATTTAAGCTTTGCCTACTTTGTTACCACCCAGCTTTATTTTCTCATGATGCTTTTCCCCCCCACAGATGCAGTTTGTGGTCATTTATTCATAGTTCTAAATTTAACAAAAACATACACATGGGGAAAGTACTAAATATAACAGTGCTGATAGTTGGATCCTGGTGCTGGAATACTTGGATGTAGTTTTGTTAGGGTATTGCCTACGTTTGCAACCTGAATAGCGAACAGAAATAATGGTTTTTGAGTCAGGCATCTCTAAAAATAAGTTATTGGAATGGGTCAACATAGCATAAAAGTTGCAGCCGATTTTTTATCTTTTGTATCACCAAAGGCATGGATTTCCACAGATACTTTCATCTTGGGAGGAGGTGAAGGTTCAGCCTTCTGGATTTCAGTTGTCAGAATTTGATATCGACCAAGTAGACAACCAACTTACCTGTGGGAGCCATGGCAGCATCTACGTCTGTCACACTGGGTGGGGTGGGCAGTGGGGTGAAGGTGTCGACTTCTCCATGCTTGATCTCCTCTCCCCCAGGTGAGAGGGTGAGGCTCGGGTACATCCCAGGGGCGGGTGTTATGCGGATGATGTCTGGGAAAGGGGTAGTCCTCACGGGCACGACACCGGCATCCTCACCAGCTGAGGAGACAAGATTGCATAATTCCTTGATAGAATCGACAGCTTCAGGGAAGAAATCAACCCATAAAATGGAGTTAATACCAAACAGATATGAGTTAAGATGTCGACAAAGAGGCTCCCAGAATGCACTGAACACTTATCAAGAAGGATTTACCTTGGAAGCAGACAGCATCATAGCGAGAGTCAGGGTAGGGATATCCTGTCTGGTTGGGGAACAGGTAGACGGTTCTCACTCCAATGAGCCCCCCTCCACACTGAGGCCTGGCGATGTTGATGGGGTAGCGTACACTCCTGTCCGCCAGCCAGCCGGCGTTACACACATCCATGCCACCCTTCCAGGCCAGGTAAAGCTCCCCGGTGGTGGCGAGTCGGGCACCGAGTTTGGCACACTGATCTCCTGCTTCGTAGAAGCTAAACTTCTCCACAGACATGGAGTAGAAGACCCTGCCTGGGAGGAGAGTGGAGAGCAGAAGGGAGATAAACACGTTGACATGACTGGCCCACCGTCATGTCTACGTTACAGAGGTTTCACATGTCAGGTAGCTTTGGTACCCTTGTTAGATTCATGTACCTGACAGCTTCTCAGCAAAACAGTACACGTCGTAGGTCTCGTTGACATCTCTCACACCATAGGTTCTCACGCCGGGGAAGTCCTCCTTGTCTCCAAAGCAACGCTCCCGCGGCTCATGGATGGGGTACCTTGAAAGGTCAAAACGTGGGTCAGCAGATGGACTTGCATGAAAAGTCAGTAACAACCTCAGTTCTTTTGTTTTGTTGTTTTGTTTTATTTTATTATTTATTGTGAGTCTGTTGGTACGTAAAATACATTTTTTTGTTTCATAGCCTATTATTGAAAAGTATAAATCTCACCCAGATTCGAACTAGAACCACAAGAACTACGGCTTGTGAAAGCCCTCTTCAGCATATATACCTTGTCTTTGACTGCTGATGTGTTTCTCAATGGACATTTAACAACAAAAGACCTCGGGTTTGAATCTGTGAGTCAGCATGTAATTTCCTCTTTGTTTCTGCATGGCCTTTCTCTGTGTTTTGATTTCTTCGCACAGTCTAAAGACACTTTGATGAATTAGAAACCCTAAATTCCCCGTAGGTGTGGCTGTAAAGTTGTTTGATGGCGACCTGTCCATAGTGATCAGTATAAGCAGATTAGAGTAACGCTACCTGACAGTCTGGTCAGAGAGCCATCCGGCATCGCACTGATGGTATCCGTCATCGTAAGCAGCCTGCAGCTGGGCTGCTGTGGCGATGGTTGCACTGTTCTGGATGCAGGCTGCCTTCGCCTTCTCAAACGTCAGGGTGTAGCGGGTGGAGATGGCTCGGTAGTGGAACACAATACCTGTGAGGTGCGGAGAGCGGGTCGGAGACATAAGAAATGTGATGAAATATCTTTGAAGTCATTATGCCAATTTCGACGAGCTCTTTTCTACCAACATTTGTGCTTGAATTTCGTCCGACCTCTATGAGCTTGATGAACCAGTGTGCCGTTACAACTCAGACCGATTTATGCCATGGACACTGGTTTATACCCAACCAAAAACCCAACGGAGGCGGAGAGTTTAAACCTGCAGCCAACCATATGATTGCCGCAATTTCAAAAGGACTTGATCTGCTTTTTTGACAGGTTTTCTCCGAGTGTACATGAGCATTGTTTGAACTTTTTTCATCCTGTAAATCTTTATTTTGAGAGAACCTTTGACATAGAACTGCAGGGTCTACGTTCTACAAACAGAAGCTTGCCATGTGGTGAGTAGATAATGACTTTAATATCGTAGTGAAGTAAATTGAATGAAACTGTGTCTGTGGCGTACCCTGAACCTGGATGTCCACAGAGTCGTAGTTGTCCTCAATGCCGTGCATCACCTCGCAGCGGTAGGTGCCAGAATCTTTGGACCTCAGCTCTGTTATCTCCAAGGTGGCGTCAGTGGACACCAGCGGGTAGTTGATCATCGTCACTCTGTCCAAATACTCTGTCTCCACTTGAACTTTTCCCTCAGACGCCACCAGGATCGTGGTGACTTTCTCCTTGGTGACGTATGTCCATTTGATGCGGTGGGAGAGCGGGGCGACGGTCGGGGCTCCGGGGTCGTTGACTGTGTTGTCCTGGAAGTAACAGGGCACCACTACCTTGCTGCCCAGCAGAGGACGGAGAGGCATCTCCATAGGGATGCTGACACGCAGAGTGCCATCCAATTCTACGGTAAAGATAGGTCAAGATGTTAGTCTTTGTGTTTTTTAACGACGATACAACCTCATGATAATAACACATTTACAAACTGCTTTACCAACTGAGCAACAGCTGACTCCAAATCCAGGTCTACTCACTGCAGGACTGCTTTGTTTTATACTGCTTGTCACTTTTTGGGGAAATGTTACATCTCTAGAAATTATTAGGAAAATAATTTGAGGTTGGTTAAAAAGAGACTAAAAGAGAGAATAAGAGTAAGAATAGAAGAAAAATAGCCAAATAAATGAGTCTGACTTGGCCAATACATCAGCAGCATATTTAATTAGGTTAGAACAAACTAAATGTCTGGAGACACGTATTTAATTTGTGTACTATGACTGTGAAGATAAGAAGCCATTTGACTAAACCACACTTACCGTCATGGTTTTCAAGCTCAAACAATACTGTTGCCGAGATGAGGGGCAAGGACACGCACAGCAGAAGCAGGGGGGTCATGATCACCTGAAAAACAACCAAATGGACGACACTGATGTCAAATTTGTGTGGACGATATGATGCATGACAGAAAGGACGGGCAGAGCTCAAAGTTATAAAAAACATTTCAAACGTATTGTCATATTTGGCCTTTTAAACCCATACATAACTTACTGATCAGACGGCTAAGTATAGAGGGATCGCAAACAGGACAACGTCTGAATGAGAGATGCTGCACTGAATGAACAGAGAAGCAAGTGTTGGAATGAATCAGTGGGTTTATTATCATTGCCTCTGCTCCTGAATGCCTCGGTGTTTTTTTCCCTAACTCCTGTACGCTTCCATTCATATTCCATGCGATCCAGGATACGCAGTGCATTTGGTTATTACGTCAGTGGCGTTGGCTAAAATGGAAAGCGGACGTCAGGAGTCTCTGTCATTTGGAAATACCATACATGCTGGTTGAGGAATGAAAGCCCCTCTGTCTCTGGGCACAGGAAATGTCTTTAGTGCTAAAATTAGACTCAGGGCTGGGAGGGACAAATTAACCTTATAACTGTTCTTTCTTTGTGTCTATGTCTGCGTGCATACGGAGTATTTATAGCATCTGTGCATGTATGAAAATATAATCTGCTGCTCAAACTGGTCTCAGTATCTCAAGTATTTCTGGGTAGAAGCAGAGAGTTTGTTTTTCCCATGCTATAAGCCAAATATCCCGCGGGAAAGTATTTGTGCTTTTATTAGATTGAGTTCCTTTTTAGTTACGTTGGCGTCATTACTCTTGGGAGAGAAAAGTCGGTTGCTCCACTGGCTGCATGGCTGTAGACTCTTAGTCTTGCTTTCTTTTTCTGTTTTCTGTAAATTATAAATTGATTGACCTCCTACGATCAAACTGTTTTTTCATCTATATCTTTTTGAGACAAAAGTCAAATTTGACCTGAATTAAATAGAGTTCACCAACTGGCTACTTCGGTCCACAAACATCAGCTCTGCTATCACAAACCCACATCTGTCAAACACTGATTACCACATTGCTTATTTCCTCTCAGCATTCCACTGCCGTGACACCGTTGAGAGTCCCGACTGAACCGTCGCTGTGCTGCATTCATTGCTAGAACACGTTCAGTTCATTTCTAAACAGCCGCACGGTGTCATTTACAACCAGTAAACCTGCAGCTCGCAGCAGCTGACCTGAGGTTGGCAGCCTGGTGAAAGGCTAAAAAATACCTTTTTAAGTTCAACTGACTCGGCATATAAACCAAGATCATATTCACTGTAACACACTATAGACTGTGAATACAGTTTGTCTGTGTGTGCAAGCTGCATGAATCTCTGTGTGTGTGCGATGCTAGCGTTCTCAGAGTTCCTCAGATCCAGGACATACAGCCTACAGTAGGAATAATATTTGCCCTGCTGTCTAAGATATGTCTGAGAGTGAATGTTCAGTCCACCCACGCAACCTCTTCACGATGACGTATTCGAACTCACTGACGTCTCGTTGTTTTTTTGGCCGTCTCTACTTTTGGGGGTGTTTGCTGACTTCACCTGACTGTTCTGGTTTATTCCTGACTTTAGCACCATTTGTTTTAACCTTCTTGGATTTATTCTCAACTTTTCTGGAGTATGACCATATTTCTGTTTTTTCTCAAAATACTTTCCAACAACAACCTCCCATGAATATCTCATTTTAAGATTTTGCATGTGCTGCAAGAGTTAATACAAAAGACTTTTTAAGTGATCTTTGAAGACTAAGACTTTAAGACTTATGATCAAATGTAATGTCTAGTATATTTCCAATAGAGAGCAAGTGGTTTAACTCCTCACACTGCTGCAGTGATGTAGAAGTGTACTCCAGGGTGTTCCAGTGCAGCGTGACGTCACTCTTAAATGTGCAATAGGGATTCTGGGGTCCAGATAATTCAATCCGCCCCTCCACTAGTTTGAGTTGACAGGTTCGTCTGACATGTTGACTTCACTCCGCTCCATTCTTAAAACTCTGGCACAACTAGTAGCGACACATCAGTGTCGACTTAAAATGCTGTTAGATTCAGGCGGATACGAACTAACTCAACCGCACACAAGCACCGATCTCGAACACCGTCCACCTCCCCTCAGCCTTTACACTACGTCATCACGCTCCCCGAGCATTTTCTCTGAGCGTCTGATGATGACCCGGATGAGCAGATGCTATAGGATGCAATGTGCGTCGGTATCAGACGCCGAGGGGGCGTCACACATCTGTACCTGATGCCCGTGGAATGAGAACAGGCTGAAATAGAGTGGGGGCCATGTCAGACTGAAGATGAACACTGTCTGATATCAGGCCAGCAGCAGTGCACACTTCAGGCCACATCCAATCACACCCATCACTGTCAAGCACAGTGATTCAGTCTGGAATTAAGTTACTCTTTAACGACTGTTTCAATGTTTTTTGCACATTTGTTCTTGAGTTAGTAATTATGGGTAGATATAGAGGATATATATATATGACAAGGTAATGCATTAGTGCTGTATCTTTCTGTTTGTGTTGCATAAAATGACTTGCATGAAATGAATTATAATGCCATATGTCACAGTCAAGGTAGGCCTCCCAAAAACCAATGAAGAGAGCAAGAACCAGCTAGAAAGCCAACCTGTACTCTCACTCCCTCACAATGTATTAACACAGAGAACACCAGAGAGCGAGCCAACCAAAACCTTGACTCCTTACTCCTTAACACCCGATCATTCAGCAGACCCTCGGCTCTCTCTAAATGCATCATTTAAACTGTGGCCACTTCATAACGCGCTCTAGCATTCGTGAGCGAGCCAGGCCAGGCCAGGTCGAGCCAGCCGGCCCTCTCCCCACAGTGTGCCCATTCAGTCCGTCGGCAGGGGTTTGCTACTCGCGCCCCTGTTCGGCCGCTGTGGTATGTTCCGCTCCCAGCTGAGGTTGAAGGCAATAAGGCCTTGGTCTGTTCCAGCAACGGACAGGAGCGGGGCCTTCGGGGGGGAGGGGGGCCTGCAACCCTGCCAAGGTAAACATGAGGCGGGCATCCAGGGGAGGCTCACCACCTCCCACACTCCTCCAGTCCTCCAGAGTCCCTCAGCAGAAGAACAGAGTTGACATTGATATGCATGCACACACACACACACACACACACACACACACACAGAAACACAGACCTACACTCATAGATTACGGGGATGTGAGGGCAGCGCACGTCCGATGCCCCTTGGTAAAGAAAACACATGGGAGTGTGTGTGTGCATGTGTCGCTGTACAGACACATACTGTATGGGCTGTGTTTGAGAACACACACAGACTCTTGTACAGTTAAGTGGGTGGACTGGGGGGGGGGGAAATATTCATATTCACAGGTGCCATATGGGTATATTAGGACATGCGTTCATAAAAAGACATGCTTGAGCAACATGTGCACATCAGTTAAATGTGGCAAACGTATACGAACAAGTAGACGCTATATCTGAGACTAACTTACAGATGATCCTACGTATAAAAAGTCTGAAGATAGTTGCTGTAGGTGAACCCTTTGTCGATTGTTTGTTTCATTTCTTGACATCGGAAAATTATAATTCACGACGTGCGCTCCCACGGCTCGGTGTGACCATGGTAACAGGGTGTCACTCTTGACAGCAGTTTCCCATATTGCAAGAAAGTAACATTGTTTTCCCCAATAATCACAGTTTCTCACTGCTCAGACGCTTGGATTTTAAGTCGAAAAGAACATTTTTCCCCTTTTTCCATTTGCGACTTGAGGTCTGGAAGTGACAAAGTTCTGTGTATGTTTCCATTCTCACCAGTCTGCACGCAGTCTGCTATGTCTGATGACGATTTGTGTTCTTTTAGCACCTTTAGTATCTTATTCCCCGTGATGCCAGCCCTAGTGGGGGTCAAGGGGGTCGTGTAATAAATCTGAGGCTTCGCTAAGACGACCGATCGTAAGATGGGAAAGAAGAAAAACATATTTCTGCTGCAGAAAATTGTATTTCTTAAGTCAGATGTTCTTCTGATATTTTCTTGTTTTCTTGTGAATACCTGGATCATTTTTTTTACCATTCATAAACAAGGAAAACTTTACTGCTCTTTGAATGACGCGGTCAAGATTTGTAGACATGCAACGGAGACGAGGAGCATCACAAGTACACGGCTTTGTTTTAAGGAGTCGCAAACCATTCAGGGTTAGACCGCACATCTCTGAGTACTGGCATACTGAGATGAAATGAATTCAGACGCTGAGTAATTAAGTTATGTGATGCAATTTCATACATGCCACTCTCCATCCACCCAGAATGCAAACTGACATATAAATGGGATTCATTTCAAAACACTTTTCCTGCCACATTATACTCACATTTAAAACGGTGAAATTAAACCAGCAAATCCAACATCAACAATCAGTTAGTTGTAAAGAAAAGCTGAAAACATTAACACCTCACTAAAGTCAACTCAGCAATACCAGACTGCCAGCAAACAAATCACAATCCCACCAGCACCAAAACTGACTTAAGTTATTCGGTTTCTTTCATGATTAACTTCCCAGAGATGGAAAAGGAAACTCCAAACAGTTGCCTTTGCTTTGACATCTGATACAGTACTCAACCAGTATCCTACCTGTCCCCCCAATCAGAGGATGAAGTGTCAAAGTATAACCCTGTCACAATATTCCTCGTTAGGGACTCCAGTTGGGAGTTGGAAACGTACCGTTGATGCTCCAAAGCTCCCAGGCCAGCGACTCAAGGGGCCTCTCACTCCTGCCTGAGTAGGAGAGCAGAAAGAAGCTTTATTCGAACTCCGCCACACATTTAGATGTTGGAAAGAGAGGGGGGAGAGAGAGAGAGAGAGAGAGAGAGAGAGAGAGGTCCTCTCCTGCCAGTTGGTGAGGTCATACAAACAGCCTTGAATATCAACGCTGAAGCACAGAATCTCATCAAATCTGGCAAAATAAAGGGATTCTTGCTGCTCCTGGACAATGTCAGTCTGTCTGCAGTTATTTGTCAAATTGGTTTGAATGGAGACGGATAGAATGAGAAATGTTGAGAATAAAGGCAAAATTTCAGATTATGCTCTTTGCTAAAAGTTTATTCATTTATTCTTGAGATTTTGTGTTTATTCTTAAAATGTCAATGTTATTTTTAATATTTAGACTTTATTCTCAAATGGTATTTCAACCTTGTTCTCAACATTTCGGCTTTATTCTCGCCATTTTTGGTTTTATTTTTGACATTTTGACTTAATTCTCGAAATGCAAATAAAAAAAAGAAATCTTCCTCCGCTCATTTCCCACCTCATGGCTCTAATATTCTTCTGTAGCTCACAAAATACAGTATGAGTAAAAGTTAATCTTATCTTGTGCTGTAGTTCATGCTGCCTGAAAACAGTCAACAAAATAAATAGCTGAATATTTACAGTGTACTGTCGTTGTCGTACTCCAAAGTTGTCTCTGCACTGTGTAGATATTGGGAGGGGTCCTGACGTACTAGCAGTTAAGTAAAAGTACTAATAACACTCTGTGAAAATACTGCATTCAAAACCTTACTGTAGTAAAGGCATGTAAGTATTATCAGCTAAATTAATTGTGCAGTAAAATGTCAGTATTTCACTATTGCATATGTTTTCTGATGTGTGTCCATGATTTTTATCGAACACCTGCCAGCCAATCAGAAATGAGTGTATTTCGTGGCTACAGCGTGTCCCGCTAGCTCCTCATTCGGCCGCAACAATGCCAGCAAAACAATGCATGGTGCATTTATTTATTTATTTATATAGGATCTACAGTACTGTGTCAAAGATATGCTGCATTAATGTGTTCGTCACTTTAATGTTGAAGCTGATAAAAAGGACCTGGACCTAATTCGTATTACTTTATACTGCTTAATGTATCACAAGTTATTAGTTTACAAAACAATAATAATGTCAAAGAATGTGAAGTATGTGTTGATGACTGTTTATCCTGAAAAGGAGTGCGTGTTTCAGCATGCATATACTGCCACATGTGTCTGCCGCTGGTGTCAGTGTGCATTCACTTAAAAGTCAAACATGCTAATGTTGGCCTGAGGTTGAGGAGAGGCGTGTCTCCCTCCAAACTCTATTCAGAGGTGTAAATACCGGCTGTGTGCTGCCTGCGCTCACTGACGCACTCTTACCGTCTACATCTTCAAAGGGAAAAGTATTAGCCGCCGATTTGCTCTAATTTTGTGCTTATTTGCCGACTCCGTGTTTATTCAGCAGCTGCACACAGATGAAATGGAAACATCAGGTTTACTCACCATCAGTCATGTCAATCAGCTGTTGCATGGTAACACATCTGAAGGAGCCGCACAGAAAGTCAGGCACCAGAACGTTTTCATACCAGGCCACCTCCTTTTTTTTTTTTTTTTTAATGCAAGGAAAGTTCGCCCGTTGACACATGCTTGCCATTTTCGTGCACATTCATAGTTAAATAGCTTGTTCAACCACAGATTTCTAAAGTTGGCAGCTGAGGAGCTTCACTGGAACGCCGTTGAGCAGAACAGGAGACGCTGAAGAGGAAGAAGTGTTTCCCACTGTCCAAGCCAGCAGGTTTTGGGGATTACAAATGGCGCTCTTATAGTCACAAGAAAGCTCCTTGAAGCCAAAAGCCCCACAAAATGTGTTATACATTTATAAGACGATAGAAAGGTTTGTGACTTTAAAACTTGTATCATCACTTAAAAACTCTGAGAGAACCATTCTTTGGCTCTCATAGTTTTGTTTAGTGGAAAATTGCCCTAATAACCACAAAGTACCTCACTTATGCTGCTGCTGTGATCTCAGACTGATTTTTGAGTGCGTCTCTCCCAATGTAAAGACGGCCAAGACTGTCGGAGCCAAACGGTTACTCCAGAGCCCACGAAAGAAAACCTAAATGTCAAACAAAGGAACAGTCTACGAGACCAGAGCCATTTTTTCCTCCTGTAGAAGAACCGCTGTGTTCATTCTCTCGCATACTGAGTCATCTGTTGAGATCCCAGAAATCTGTTCATCCATTTCACCTTAGTTTGACTATTTGAGGTAACTTCGTCTCCAGCTCTGCTCATTTCTTGACAATATAAAAGCATGGTTTAGATTTTTAGAGCTAAACTATTAACTTTCCCTCCACCAGTGGGACATCGTGTCACTGAAGCAAGAAGAACAAAAAATAAACCAGATGTGCTCACTCCGAGAGAACACTAGACCTTCTAACAGCAGATCAAATGACACATTTACAAAGCTGGCCAAGACATTTTAGACCTGAGGTGTCGGAAGTTTACACGTTTAATTATTCGTGACTCATTTGTAGCCCAACGAAGTTCACAATTCCTCCTTCAGTTTCCATCAATTCTCGTCATGGGAATTAAACAACTGCTACTTTGTGGGCAAATGTTATGAAATGTAAATCCTGTTTTTAGATGGATATCTTAATACACATATCTGTAGATGTATTTGGAAGCATATGAGCAACAACTTCTTCCTCCAGTTTGGCGTTTGATGCCACTGTCACTCAAAGACACAACAAACTAAAAGTGTGAAGAACTGAACCACGCTGTCTGTGGCAGCAGGAAAGCAGAGGTTGTTAAACGCGTGTGTAGGCTTTATGTGTTGGGTAAGGCACACAAACGAGTCTCCACAAACGGACGTGTAATCTGTTTCCACAGCCGGGGTTGTAAAGAACTTGTGTGTATGTCTGTGGTGTTGAGCTGACTCACAAAATCAGTCATATGTAACAGTACTTGACTGTGATATTCTGTTGCTCATGCTAGTTCGGCCATGAATGACCCTTTTGTTCTCACAAAAAAATGAAGAATTTGATAATTCTTTTTTTCCATAAGGTAACTCGTCCTAAGAGTCACATTCACCCAAAAGTGTTCCTCCTGTATTCAAACGTGTGTTTATCTGTGTGTCTTTGTCGCGACACACCCAAACCCATTATTGACTGTTTTCAGCTCATTTGCAGTCTCACTGAGTGCAGACTTGACTTACAAGAGAGCAGAGTCCACCTGAAAGACCTCTCAGAGTGGACGAGGGAGGTCCACACAGAGGCGCTTGTGTTTCCTCTCTGCTTCGTCTCAAATGATCCAAATATGGGCAACGCTGGAAACAAGCCGGAATATTGCTGACACAGCTAGTCGGGATCAACTAGAACCAGACTGAGGCTTTTTCTTGAGGGTGACAAATTTCAAGCTCAGGAAAAGTGCTGAGCTGTGATGAGATGTGCTTTCTGTTTGCACACACACACGCACACACACACACACACACCACACACACACACACACACACACACACACACACACTACGACTTCACACACACACTTGCATGGACAGTATGCATTGATAAACATATGACAACATCTGACAAGGATGGGAGGTGGATGGATCAAACGAGCAGGACCTTCAAACAGGAGACTGGTTCTTGTGTCCAGTGTGTCACGAAATGTTGTTGAGTTTTGTTGAAGATGAGTAAGTTATCTTTGTGACGTGTTTTCCGTACTTACGTTACTTTGAGTTAATTTTTTTGATACCCAGCGATGCTGTTCTTTTTATAAAGCTTACCAAGTGGTTTTGCTGCCTAAATCTAAGCAAGTGTTTTTGTTTGAAATGTATGCAGCCAGTAGGTGAGTGTTAACACACATATACATGCACACACATGTATTGTACACGACCACCTATTCCATATTATAATATATTTAAATGTCAGTGGTCTGTACATCACAGGGTAAAACTTGTTTTCGCTGATTTTGCACGCTACACAGACTCTAAATCAGCACACATGCAGAGAAAGACAAGCTGCTGGACACAGACAGATGGATCAAGATGAGAAATATCAGGCAAAAAGAGGGGGCAGGCAGACATGTTTGACATTGAGACAGACAGAAACACACAGATGAGGCTTTCCGTCAATTCAGTCAGACAGTTTATATCGTCTAACATGTCACGTCTCAGCAGCAGCCGTTAAGAGGAACGTCAACGTCCTGGAGATGCTATAAAACTCCTTCCTGCATGTTGTAAAATGTGCCTGAAGCAGACTCTCTCCGCTTAGCATTTCGTGGCTGCTTGTGAACAGTAATTGGGAGTTTTTTTTACAATGTTAATCGTCCTCACACTTTTCCAGGCTAGAAATATATTTACTGACCTCTAAAAATACACAGAATGAAGCTGCTCATTCAAATCAGGAGGATCAGTTTGTGTCTAAATATGAAATAGGAGGGACAAACCTATACCAGCGCTGAACAATTCTTCAACTTGATCTTAAACCTCTTCGTCACTCAGGTCCAACAGACGGTAATTGTTTGACCAATCCTTGTTAAAACCCTCAGAAATACTTTTTTAGTTCCATTGCGTATCCCACATTTATCTAACCCTACTAACAATACACATGGGTTATGAAATTAGAGGAAAAAACAACGTTTCCAGCTCCAATGCTCCTTAATGGTAAAGATTATATAAGTCTCTTGAACGTGACTGGAGGGATGAAACACCGGTCTTCCAAAAGATATTCACCGGTTTGTCGTTTTGATGGTGATGTGGTGAAGAGCGCTGTCTAACATCGACATTGAGATCTGGTGACTGTATAGATCACAGCATGTGATTCACATATTGTTTATACACATAAAAGCATTCATTGGCCCTGTGTGATCGTGGATGGATCACTGACCAGGACTACAGGGCACAGGTTTAGGGGCCCAAAGTGTCAGGGTCCACCATGGCGCCCTATACCAACCAGAGAGAGACACAAAATGATCACAAAGAACATAGAACAACAAACAGATACAAAGCCACCACAAAGTACTCCAAATGATAACAAAAAGACACAAAACAACTACAAAGAAACTCAAAATTTCACACAAAAATAACCAAGGGACACAAAATATCTAAGACACACAAAATGTCCACACAGATCACAAAACCACAGAGAGCTGCGTAACAACTAAGAGACACAAAACAACAAAAAGACGCCAAACCTCTGTAAGTTCTGTGAGTCTTGTTAGTTCTTGTGTGGAGAGGCGGTGAGGCCTTTTGCATGTCTGTGACCAGGAGCCCGTTGTCTCATAATCCTATGGTTGTGATCTGCATTTGTTATCTGATTTATTCAGATATTTAGTTTGATTTGTCACATTTATTTACAGTTTAATACCATGTTGAAACAAGGCTCAAGATCACCGAACACAGCTTCAAATGCATTTCTACAATTATTGACACTGTTTGGCTCAAACTTTTTGTAAGAATATAATAAGAACGTTTGTTTGAGTGAAAGCTGCCATTTCTTTTCCTTGACCAATAGAGCGCACCGACTCTGCCAACAGATGAGGTATTCTACGTGCATTAAGCTCATACATCATATTGTGCTGGTGTCATCCTGCAGTCTCCAAATGCATAATGTAAAATCACTTTCTGGTGTTAAGTTTAGTTTACGATCTACACAGGCTGGCTGGTACACAAGTTGTTAATATGAAGGCTGCTTGTCATATCGTGTGTGTGTGTGTGTGTGTGTGTGTGTGTGTGTGTGTGTGTGTGTGTGCGTGCGTGCGTGCGTGCGTGCGTGCGTGCGTGCGTGCGTGCGTGCGTGCGTGCGTGCGTGCGTGCGTGCGTGCGTGCGTGTGTGTGTGTGTGTGTCCCTATCATAAGGCCTTCTTTCAACCAGTCCTGGCTGGGCATCTCGTCCTGCTATCCATTTAAGGAAAAAGAGCAGTGTGTGTGTGTGTGTGTGTGTGTGTGTGTGTGTGTGTGTGTGTGTGTGTGTGTGTGTGTGTGTGTGTGTGTGTGTGTGTGTGTGTGTGTGTGTGTGTTGACACAGCCTCTGGCAGTCTATCAAGTTAGAGGGCTGCATTTTTTTTGCTTTACAGCCCCTCCATAGAGGTGAATAGGCGCTTTATGGCTGTCAGGGCTCGCTCACTACATATAACAGTGGATGTGTGTGCATGTGTGAGCCACGCTGATAGCTCTGGTGACCATGTCTGGACCAAATGGATGCACAGGAGATCTTCTTCTCATCATTTTGTGATTATATTTAAAAGGCTGTTGATGTTTGATGGTGGCAAATGATTCAAGTGGTATTGTAAAGTTGATCTAATTTCAGTTCAGTTCTATAATTAAGTTACATGGCAAGCATGTGCATTTTCATCAGTAAAATGTAATTACTTTTTTTTGCGTCCTGGCTAATGTGACAAATGGCAAGCCTGACTGAAGCGCACCGTTATGCATCTCTGTCATTACTGCAGCTAGTTTAAGCCTCAAATTAATCAAATGTCCTCCACAGCCGCCATTGGCCTAAATCAGAATCAGAATCAGAAAAGAGAGAAATGTACAGTTTTGTATAAAGATTGATCTCAGTTACCAGTAAATGTGGCAGTTTATGAGTCATAACAACAGCGAATATCTCCCTCTTTCTCATGAAGGGAGAAAGTGAGCAAGAGACGGAAGAAAGACACTTGTTGAACCCGTTCACCTCATTATCCATCAACTGCACGCACTCTTAATCCATGGAAACACATGAATCATTTATTTGGGCACAGAGCTAAATTTGGTGACTGCGCACGTCTTCATTCTTCTATAGGAGTCCATGCTAATGTGACTGCTGACCGTCTTATACCTTTAATGTCACGGACCTCTACGCCTCCGTTTCCTCTCCTCTCCTTGTGAGCTGAATGTGAGTCAAAGTGGACAAAGACGTGTTTGTGAAAATCCAAGATGGCCATCAATGATAGTGCGCCTATTGAACCAGTGAAGACAGGGGGCTTCAGAGAGCATTTCGATTTAAAAAAGAAAAAAATGCATTACATAATTCAAGAGATTTTTTTGGATGCTGGTGAGGTGGTGAGAGAGAGAAGATGAGGAGAGGGAGGGAGAGGTGGTTACTGGTTTTTATGTGAACACTACTTCCTTATGCTCGCAGCACAGACTCACTTCTCATGTCCCATTGCATGATGGGATAGAGAGCTTCTCCACATTTTCTTGACAGGTTGCCAGACTCACATCAGCCACACCGGGCTGCTTGGCAGCGACCAGCGCCAGTCTGGTGCTGGGAAGCAAACTGTGGGATTATAGAAATCTTGTTTCATACCTCAGCTGACTGTGTGTGGTTCCAGCAGGGCATGATAAATAACTTCACTCAACAAAATACAAAGTCTGTGTTTTACCTCTGAAATGACTAAAATATGATCCACATTTGTTTCTGTATACCAGTCATTTTGGGATATACTTTAATGCACTTTATTGGACTGTTTATGCAATAAGTACAGTAGCAGGTACAGCTTAGAGGTACTTTGCTTGAGTATTTCCATGTTCTGCTACTTTATACTTCTGCTCCACTACATTGCATTAATATGAAAATTAAAAGTCGAATCTTTAGTCCTGTGCATTTATTGGACAGCTGGAAGTGCTAGTTATGTTTTAATTGAAAGATTTGCCATTACAAATATTTGATAAGCTTAAAAAATGATACACATTGTGATAATTACAGTGTAGTACAGCTGTATAATATAATATAATATGATATGATATATTAGATATGATATGATATTATATGACATTATATTTTATATATATTATAGTATATTACATTATATATAGTATATATATTATATTACATTACATTTTATATATTATATTTTATATATATTATATTATGCATCTATTAACTTCCCTCTATCAGTCCTTGAAGCGTGCAGTGCTGCAATTCACCGCGTTGACCGATAGGTGGCAGTGATGACTAGGATTTGAAAAAAAAACGTAACTCTATGTACAAAAAAACAAAAGGTGAAGAAAAGGAAAAGGAAAAGGAAGCTAGCGGCGGCAGCAGCTAATCACGGGTGCCCGCGCGTGAACTTTAGCGTGTAGTTAGCTCACAACTTTACCACTGAGCTCTGGATGCAACAGCTTTTCCGTTAGTCCGGTTCAGTCAGAGGCAATAAGGAAGTGAGCAGCTGACTGAAGTTGCTTTCCGCCGGTAAGTCTTTATTTGTTGCAGCGGCGCCGGCAACTGCGGGAAGTTGCATTGTTGCTGTTGTGTCGGTGGAAATGGACAAAAGCAGGCAAGCTGTTTAAACGGTGTTACTTGACTGTGTGTAACAGCAGCGCTGTGGTGCGAGCAGGCCGACGCACTGTGATGTGTTTATATGTGTTTTACTGCTAAACCTCCAAAAGGATTCATTCATTGTGTCTCGTGAGGGACTCGAGGAGCAGGTTGTGGCTTGAAACAGACTGCTGGACACCTGTGATGTCTGCTGTTGATATAAATGTATATAGTGTGTTAGTAGAGCAGGGATTATGTCATCAGTTTCATCTAAACTAACATGATTCAGACACTTTGTGACTTCACATCGTTTGTATGAGACAAACAAAAGCAGGAAGTCCTCACACCACTGAGAAACATGAAGACAGACTTGGCTTGTTTGCAACTTTGTTGATCAATTAATAGATTGATCGACTCATTTTTACATATTCGTAAATGTCCTTTAACCTAACCTGGGATAATCTGGCAAAAGGCACAGATCCAGATTACAACAACAAAAACAGCATCAACAAGAAGACCATCAGTCATTCAGCTGAGAAATTTAACTTTGACTAAAAGGAGAATATTTAATATTATTGACAGTATTTTCACTGTTTAATGAATTAGACATCCAAAAGCAATAAACCATGTCTAAACATGTGAAGAAACAATTACATTGTATCTGAATTGTTTTTGTTTAATGTCACTTCAGGGCAAACAAATGGTTGTCATATAATATGATCAGTTATTTTAGGGAACATTTACTGATTTGATGCCTACTTTACTTCTAACCACTCATTCATAAATTGCACATAGCATGCTATAACGTTTAGATATTCACCCGTCGACTCTACCTGTGTTCATTCCCATCTCTTCTGTTATCTGCTGCTGCAGTGTTCTCCTCAGGGACCCATCACAGTTTCATTTTATTGTGACACTGAAAGCCGTATACACCTGGCAGAGTTCATCAGAAGTGGGAGAATAAAGTCGTGGTGCATAATGTGTTTACAAGCTTGTAGAGGCGTCTTTAACGGCTGTTCCTCTGGTAGTTGTACCCTACAAACACCACCGGCATGTTTTCTGACCCTCAGGGGAGGTTGTTGGTGTTCCAGGTAACCTCGATGACTTTGTGCAGAAAGTTTTATTGAATATAATAATTGACAGTCTTCAACTCGCTTCAGATAACAAGCTGCTCACTTGTTCAGCATCGTCCTGACCCTGATAGAGACGTAGTGATATACTGGACTTAACAAAATGCTTCACCTTTCTCTCTCACACACACACACACACCAACCATCATGTGATTTTCTATTCCCTAGAAATGACCCAGTTCTTAGCTCAATCCACAAGCTATGAGACTGTAGTTGACAGTTGCCTCCTGCACAGTGTTTCTCGTGTGCCGTGTTATCAGAGAGGTGATTGGGGCTGACGACCGTCTCCTGCCTCACCGGTCATGAACACGACCCGGGCCTCCTGTGGCAGACGGTCTCAAAGGTTAAAAGCCTTTTTATTGGAGCCGTGTCGCCGATCTCCGGCTCCGCAGTGACTCATCCGTGCACGAGGGCCTGCAGGTGATAGCTGGGGATGCTTTTTAATCAGCCTCCTAATTTATTCATAGGGTGACGCAGGATTTTACTTTATTTTATATAATTTCACCGGCAGAGAGGAGATCACATGACAAGTTTAGTCTGGTTTCTCTTTTTCTTTCTCCGTTGCGTCATCATGAAGTAATTTATGACTTTATCGACCTAGTTTGGCGTCCAAGAAATGGAGACAATTAAGGGAATCTGGTGAATTATATCATCAGATAATCAGCAAACAGGACGAAGAATCTGATCAGTTCATCTTTGGATGCTTGACAGTTTTGTGTTTGTATTCATGAAATATTTAGGTACAATATCTATCCCAAATAAGAGTACCGCTTGTTTTCAAACTGCTATAGGAACCCAATGGAAACATAACATCAACAGATGTTTACCACGAAACACGTGAACGCAGAGGTTGATGGCATTGTGACATAGCTCAGATTTACAGATCCGTCAGAGATTCCGGTGTCGTTTTTTATCCGTGCAGACCTGTGAACACACGCAGATACCTCCGACATGCAAATGCTTGGTCGTCTGTGGAAATGTTGCTTCATAGCACAGTGTGCCTGGAAAGAAATGTTAATAGCAAAACCGATCCATCATGAGTCCTCCCTCCCTCCCTTACAGGCAACCCTGACATCAGCTGAGCTCAGAGCTGGAAGTTATTTTGAATCAGTGAAGTCACTTGACTTGCTCTCTGGTTGGAATTACAGTCTGTGTGATTTGATGCATACTATTTGTAATCGTGTGCGCTGTCGGTTGGAGTAAAGGGTGTGCCCTTGGCCTGGAAAAGGTAAAGTGAACTCAAGCGCATGCAGTTATGTCTTTTTACGAGTTTTTTACCGGCCGGCAAGAAGGGCCTCCACGTTGTTTAGTGGGGCCTGTCATCGCCTCAGAGCTTCAGTAACGATGAGTTATCTTTGGGAAGCGTAGCCGCCCGATGGCATCCAACACCGCCGCCTCTTGCTCCCAGGAAGGACACTGTTATTTCTGGGTACCACGGTCGGGCAACATGTCGTCACATGTGGAGTGGAAGTGACTTTAAATACCTTCTTGCAGTTATTCGAGGACTGCGTGGCTGCTTCAGCGAGAGGTGATACGATCCACCGTTATGTTCCTGGAGTCAGCTGTTAGTCGTGGGTGGTGGGGGCAGCGTGGCGGTGTTTGAAGGGGTGGTGGGGGGGTGTTAGACTATACCGGTGAGAGCCATGTGAGCCAGGATTGAGTGCTTCTACCACAGTATACCACGGCGGCACGTTTCTTCTTCTAGCTTGGCCACATGTCGCAGCTCGCTCTGTCACTGAGTCAGTGACATAACAGCTTTGTTTCTTTATTGCGTGGTATCTGATCAGATAAGCGGTGGCCGCGCACGTCCATTATCTTGAAGCACTAGTGTTGCAACTGTTTGGTGACATTTGGCAGCCGCTAACTGTCGGATATTTGGCGAGAGACGATTAGAAAAGTGCGTCCGATGTGTGTTGTTAGTGTTCAGTCACGTCGTCATTGAGTGCTGCTGCACACAGGACATTTTCTGACTTCCTCTAACTGAAGTTCCTCTAACTACCCCCCCCCCCCCCCCCCAGGGTTTTTACTATGAAAACGTTTTGTAGTATAATTAGAAGAAACAAAAGTCCTGCAATAAATCCTGCTTTTATTAAGGTTATAATGACCAACCCAATTATATTTAAGTATATATTAGTTGAGTTTATTATGCATGACGTGCATTGTCATTTCATAGAGCAAGAATAGATATTAGTGGTGTATTTGTTTTTAGTTGCAGCAATACAAAGCATAGTAATCAGAATAGTGTTCACACGGTTATAAAGCAGCAGAAGCAGACGACACTACGTTCTCCTTCTGGGTGGGAGCTGGAAAGCCACATCAAGAGGACGAGCTCCATTGTTATGATCAGACTGTCATCATCGCACAGACAATGACAACAAACAGCAGCGCTCCGTGTTCCACTTTCCCCGAATGCCTCTGTGTAAAAAGTGGAAATTCAAAACCAATTGCAGAAACAGCTTCAGTGTTGCATCAGACAGAGTGAGACGTAATAATGCATTCAAGAATAATATCTACAGCCGAATAGATGGTGTTTATGTGCTGCACAGGAGACTTTCAATGACGTATATCAATGCTGGCTGCAGGTCATAGTAGTAGTAGTAGTTACTCTAGTTCTAATTTTATAATTACGATAAAAGTGACACCAGCACCATCTATCAAGGGTGTTTCATTAGTGGCTGCTTCTGCAAACCAGAGTAACGTACATGTGTCCAGGACACACAATAGAGAGACAGTCCGGCTCCTCTTCAGGTGCAGCAGGACTAGAAGGACTAGAAGGACTAGATGCTGTTGTTGTTGTTGGGTATAAAGATTTTAAAGTGTTTGTATGCGTGTTAGTGAAGTGTGGCTCATCTCGCCTGGAGGAGCTGTTAGACTAAAACAACTGAATTTATCAAAGTTTGGACAGAAGAAGTTCATTCTCACCTGCAGACTTCAAAACAGCTATTTATCAAACTTTCAACAGCTTAATAATGTCTTTAAGTTGAATAGCCTCAGAGGTTCCTGATGTTCACTAAGAGTAATACGAGATAACTGTAGCACAGATATAGTGGTGAGCAATGTTACATGTGGATTAACTTGTTTTAGTGTTTTGTGTAAACAGTTTTTCCTCCCAAAAGAATAGTTTGAACTTTTTTTTTTTTTGTATTCCTAGGGCAAGAGAAGTGTTGCTCCTGGAGGTTCCTGTGTGAAGAAGCGTCTCCACACTCGTCCATGTGATCTCTCAGAGCCAGACCTCCTCTGTCCTGATCTTGACTTTCTACCTCAACACACGTGGAGCCCACTCCCTCTGATCTACCTGGTGTTCCTCGACCTCAACACGTAGCCGTTATCAGCCAGCCTCAGAATCACCGGCAGACTCGTTACTTTATCGCCAGGTTCTCCGGTGTCTTCCTGCTGTAATCGCCAGCTTGGGGGAGGAGCCACCCGGAAGCAGCCATGTTTGGCGGTGGCTTGTGATGAGCGAGCCCTGCGTCGGACCTGAAGAAGAGGACTGAGAGGGGCGGGGCCAGAGAGGCGTTCCTTGGTTCGTGGTTGGCTGTGGGGATGACGAGCAGGACATGGGTCAAATGGAGGCAGGCATGAAGAACGAGATGTTTCGAGAAGAAGACATGGACGACTATGACGATGAGTCGGTAGGTGACGGGTGGTGTTCAAGACACTTTACATCAAAGTGAAAATAATGCTGTTGTATAAGTGTCCAGGCATTGTGTTAATAATAACTTAATAACTGTACATTTACAATGGGGGCAAAAGGGGGTTTACTGTTGGAACAGGAAGCTCTTAAAGGGGAAGGTTTTTATTTGGAGTGGAAAAAGAAATGGAGACAAAAATATACAACGGCTGGCGTGAGAACAGTGCAGCAGATAAACAGCTTTGCAGCCTCTGGCAGCTGTAGAAGGACTTCATGATAGAGCTGTGGTAGCTGCTCACTTACTTGAGTTCACCTCAACCACTGTGGCACAGCAGCAGAGACTCTCTTACTTATTTTGTGAGGATCCATGTACAGAAACATTATCTCAAGAATCAAATACATTTTCCATGCGTGGGAAAAAGTTGTAGCCTGCGAATGAATGACTTCTCATTGTTGTACTTAATGGTGAGATTTTCAGGTTTGATGGTCATAAAGACGCAGCTGTCATTCGCAGTCATCGTACTATAATTGTAGCATCATTAGTGGCCATAGGAAGCTGTAAAGTTCATTACATACCAGAATCATAATTGATGGTTGATTATAAATACGATTGTAAGTTCCAACGTTTGTGCCAATTAAGTCAATTTTATTTATGTCGTCCAATATCACAAATTTTCCTCAAGATACTTAAATTCCAAAGTGTATATGTTGAAGGTTTAGGTGCCACAGTTGCAGGTCACGTGACACTTTAGGATCTAGAGGGATAGTTACTCTTTTTTTTCCCACAACATCAACAGTAGTACAGTACATTTTGAGGAGTGGTTTCATGACACGTCCCTGCTGTCTCCTGTCCTGTCCACCAGCCACCAGAGCGACAGATCGTGGTCGGCATATGTGCCATGATGAAGAAGTCCAAATCCAAACCCATGACTCAGATCCTGGAGCGACTCTGTAAGTTTGACTACATCAACATGGTGATCTTTCCCGAGGAGGTGATCCTGGAGGAGCCTGTGGAGAAATGGCCGCTCTGCGACTGCCTCATCTCCTTCCACTCCAAAGGTAAAAAAACATGATGGACACTTGAACACATGTTGCTGGCTGCGCACACTCATTTACATTTAGAATATATATATATTGAGACAAACCTTCATGCACTATTTAAAGATCCTAAATCAATATTCAGAGCATATCTATTGCCTCCACATGGCTCTCAACATGGCGACCGCTGAGCTTGTAGCTCGCAGCTAAACAGTGCTCACATGCACTAAAAGGCACGTGTGGCCGGCCCGGCTACGTCAACAAAGAAGCTCAGATTACCCCCACACACACCCACACAAACACACACACACACACACACACACACACACACACACACACAAACACACACGCATAGAGATCCTTTCAGTGATGTTTCCGTTGGACACTGATCTGTGTGTATTTGAGTTTATCACGTGAGACAGTTTTTCCGTTCTATTTTTGGAAGAGTCGGTGTTTGGGATTGTTTCTCGGCCCATGGGAACATAGTGTGAGTTGTTGCTGTTATTGTTAGAAAGTAGAAACACTAATATTTCCTGCAGACATTCAGAACAGTACGGTGAACAGTTGCCTTGAGAATGTGTGTTTTTATCCGCTGGTGACACATCAGTAGTTTACTAAATGCATTTCAGTCACTTACTCTACACAAAGAACTTCAAGCCGGTTATGAAAACATGTAAAGTGGTTCTGACAAAACCTGTTCCTTTTAAATTTTTCTGTTGAAATGTATTGAATAAAAATGAGAGCTCCCGCACCCTGTCGGGTTCACTGCTGCATTATTTATGAATGTACAGCGCGTCATAAAACGTAATGCGATATATCTGATGAAGGTCCAACAAATGTAAATTAGCTCATTTCCAACTCGACCGTCTCGTGACCTCATTCATGAACCATCGAGACAATTTTAGACGATTTCCTTGCTGTGCTGTACTAGATACAGGCTCCGTAACTGTGAGGAAAGCAAAACAGGAAAGTCACTGTTACTTCAGTTATTTGCTGGTCGATTGAATCAGTGGAGATGTTTTACGGGCTGATTACGTTTTTGTTGGTGTGACTTTTCTTCAGGTTTCCCGCTGGACAAAGCTGTGGAGTACGCCAAGCTCAGGAATCCACTGCTCATCAACGACCTCAACATGCAGTATTTCATACAGGACAGGTACAGTTTAAACACACACACACACACACACACACTTTGGTTGTCCTCTCCTTTGGATGTTTTCTCTGATGGCGTTTTGATTCCCTGTCAGGAGGGAAGTGTACCGGATCCTCCAGGAGGAGGGCATTGAATTGCCTCGTTATGCTGTGTTGAACCGGGACCCCGACAATCCTGAAGGTAATGGTTCCTTATTAATAAGTTTGTATGATTTATCACAACAAACTGAAACAAAGCCATCGATTCCAGTAAGAATGTATCTGATGATAAGTCTATGATTTATAGCAGCATACAGGACATCAGTGACTTTATAATGTGTATATATATATAATATAAAATACCTACGATGATTTGTTTCTCTTGTGCTTTGTAAACAAAATTACATTTTGGTTACCTGGTTACTATTTTGACCAGGTGTGTACTGGAAATAACATAATACCGTAATAATAATGTGTCTTAGCTATCCTGGTTAAACAAAGGATACATTCAGTACATAAATATTCATCACTTTTTGTTTTAGTATGTGTTTAAACCCAAAGTCTTACCCGTGTGCAGAGTGTAACCTGGTGGAGGCGGAGGACCATGTGGAGGTGAACGGGGAGGTGTTCCCGAAACCCTTCGTCGAGAAACCCGTGTGTGCAGAGGACCACAATGTCTACATCTATTACCCGACGTCTGCTGGAGGGGGCAGCCAGAGGCTCTTCAGAAAGGTAGAGGTCTCCCAAGTGATGCAGGAGAAACGGTTCAGTCGTCGGCAGATGATCCGGAGCCGGATGAAACGTTGGGTAATACGGTGAAGAAAGGTTTTTATTTACAGGTTTGCTTCTTTGCCTCTCTCTCTCTCTGCCTCGCTGCTGTAGATAGGGAGTCGTAGCAGCGTGTACTCCCCGGAGACCAGCGTACGAAAAACTGGATCCTACATCTACGAGGAGTTTATGCCCACGGACGGTACCGATGTGAAGGTACGGTGCATGTTCACTCCTCTATTGATGGAGGATTGAGTTGATTCATGCGCTAGTAACTCGTGTGCTGAAATGTTAAAATCACGATCGTCCCATTCTGTGTGTCGGGACATCTCAGGTTTACACAGTGGGTCCAGACTACGCCCACGCGGAGGCCCGGAAATCTCCCGCCCTGGATGGAAAGGTGGAGCGGGACAGTGAGGGAAAGGAGATCCGTTACCCCGTCATGCTCACCGCCATGGAGAAGCTGGTGGCCCGCAAGGTCTGCCTGGCCTTCAAGGTAAACTGTAGTCATCACGCAGAGTCCAGGGGGCCGACGTCTACCTTTGTTCGATTGAGGGTGCTGTGAAAACCAAGAATGCATCAAGAGCGGTACACACCGAGAAATATTCAGAGCGACGGAGGCGCAGAGGCCGTTGTCATCGTAACTCATTGTCATCCATTTGTAGCCAACACAAACACTGCACCAACAAGACTCATTCGACCTAAATAAATAATTATAGAGCAGGGAGAAAATACGTGTAAACACAAGCCGTTTCAGACACATTAAGTTGTTTTTTTACGTGCAAACTAAATGCATTATTTTTCCTAAAGCGCGCTGCCATAAGAATTATTCATGTCACACTGTTCTGACCAACGTTACGCACCAATCGGTAAACGAATGGAGAGGATCTCTGGTGCTTACTCCATGAACACCCACAGCTCCTTCAGTGAATTCAAGTTCACACTGAACTCCCAGCAAACTAATAAAGACGATGTGAGGCACAGAAAATCAATGATTCATAGGCTCTTTGTATTTTTTAATATTAATATTACAACGTTGTGTATTCCACAGTATTCCCAAAGCAACGTTGTTTTTACGTCGGAGCCCAAATAGAAAATGTTTCTTTCAACAAACAAATAAAAGCCCTTTGAGTAGCGTTAGAAGCTTCATGAACTCAACCTCATCACTCTGGATCCGGTATCTGTGTTGACTAATCGGTCTGTTTTATTAGACCGATGTGACACATTGAAGTTGTGTTTCTCCACATTATAATCTGTTGAACTCTGTTTTATGTGACTTTTAGCAAACAGTGTGCGGGTTCGACCTGCTCAGAGCCAACGGCCACTCCTTCGTCTGTGACGTCAACGGCTTCAGCTTCGTCAAAAACTCCATGAAATACTACGACGACTGTGCCAAGGTCCTGGGGTAAGGGACATCAGTTTACTTACTATCCATTTGCTTAGGCGATCTAGCTTGTTTTTGTTGATTGTGTTTTATTTTCTTTATTTTCATCTTCTATTTTAGTTAGTTTTACCCTTTTTTAAAATCACATTTTTTGTGTTTCTTTTTATTTTCCCTTTGGTTTCTTCTATGTCTTCATATCCTTAATGCCTCATCTTATGTAAAGAACTTTGAAACACACAGACAGACAGAACAAAGACTTGATAATACAACGTTTTAGTTGCAGTAGTCATAATGAAAATAATGTGCACCAGAATGTAAATGTCAGCTCTAACTGGTAGATTTCTGGATTTGATAGTTGGACTGCGATGAAGAAGCAGGCTCTTCTTTTTGTTCTCTATATTATGTGACTTCTCTGACACTTTGCAGAATTAGCATGTGTTGTGGAATATTTCCTTTAACAGTTCAGGTGAAGTTGGTTTTATCCAAAGTGTTCAAAATAGACAGTCTTGATGAATGATCAAAGTTTCAAAAAGTAAATTTAATGTTTGCAAACAGAGAACACAACCACAGCCACGTATCACAGTGAAATGTGCTCATGCTCTGGAGACACAGAATCAAAACAAGGTATTTATACCGGCAAGACAGAGAAGACAGATAAAGGACAGGAGACTGAGGGAGGAAAGGTGGGCGCCTGTCCCTGTGCGAACCTTTCACTGGCATTAGGTCTTCAGGAAATGTTTAGTCGAAGAGATTACAGAAAGAACACGCCAGTCGCTTGATAGAATAAGATGGAAAGTGACCTCTGTACCAGAACAAATATGTCAATGTGTTCAGACATCTAGACGCCTGTGCAAATAAATTTTCTAACATCAACATATCGCACAGAAAATGTCAGGAGGACATGTTAAAACATTTTTTATCATTACACATGTCGCACATATTGCCCTGAAGCTGTCGTGTTGTAATTCATCCGAAGCACTCCGCTGTCGGCTTTCCAGCTTAGTTTGATTCTGATTTATCGCCTCTCCTTCCAGGCAAAGTAACTGAAGCTTTACGAGTAAAGACTCTTGCATTTTACTAATAGCAAGACGCAGGAAATGCAGCGTCTCTCCAGTAATGGACGCTACAGGAGCTCTGTGCGATGCTCAGGAAGCACACGGTAGGATTCAGAGACCTCGCAGGAACTCCTCATATTACACAGAAGGAGGCAACGGAACGCTTACTTGAATATTGTAAAGTTGTTTGCGTTCATGTTGCTATACTGTCGTTTGTATTATCTGAAATGCAAAATCTTGATAGTAGCAAGTTTAAGTGAAAGAACATGTATTGTGTAAGAATCTGAGACACGACTTTAAATCCAAATATTAAAGTGGCAATCCTAAAGATTTCAGTGCTGGGTGATTTGGTGACACCCTATCTACTGGTGGTAGCTGCACGTCGGTTTAATACTGCAGGTCCAAGAATACTGTGGGCAGCAAAACAAACGTGTCGTTTTAATGAAGAAGTCAGGCAATACTTGGCCTTCTTCCATCATTCTGTGGGTTGTTTCATGTTGCACACGACGCTGAGAACGTCGAGGTGTGCAGCCGGTCGCCTGCAGCTCTTCCTCTAACGGCTCACTCTGGCTGCGACCGACTGTTGCAGTTTCTTCCTGCAATATTTCAAACTAATTCGCTGTCAAAAAATGCCCCAACGGGCCGTTGTCTTGTGTCGTAGATGCATTTTTCATGAGCGACGTCGGTCGGTGTCGAGCTCGCTGACAAACACATTTCCTGTGACTTCGTATCAAAAGTGAAATGCTTTTAATGTGAAGCTGCAGCGGTCGGACATCTTTGCATTAGCAGTAACTTCATTTTGCCACAGACGCCCAGTTTGTAATACTGCAAATATATAAATATTACTTTCATCAGTAGCCTCGACCACCACATAGTTAGTGACGTTTATTTACATGAAAATATTCAAGATTATTACTTTAAAATAAAACTGATTGTCACTTGGTTTGTTTACTTTACATTTGTATTTATTCCTTTCCCTCTGTGATATTTACCTGACTCCAATGCTCATAATGCCTTAAAGTCAGTTATTAACGTGTCTCTGCCTCACCAGGAACATGGTGATGAGGGAGTTAGCCCCCCAGTTCCACATCCCCTGGTCCATCCCCATGGAAGCAGAAGACATCCCCATCGTCCCAACAACCTCCGGAACCATGTATGTACTGAGATACAGAGTATCGGCCATGTGGTGTTCATGGTTCCTCAGGTCTTTGACTTCAAAACATAGTACTTTTCAACTTAATGGTGCAACCAAAATCTAAATTTCAATGTTAGATTTTTAGAATTGCACAGAATTTATCGATTATTTCACCATTTAATGACTTACCACTCATTAGAATGTGTTAGTGTTCTGTGGTTTCCCATCCACAGTGTGTTTCAGGCTTGGATAAGATCTTTCGGACGTTTGTTAGAGGTGCGATGTTTCTGCTGCGTTGTAATTGTGTCCCGTCCACTCCTCTGCTTTATTCAGGATGGAGCTGCGCTGCGTTATCGCCATCATCCGCCATGGGGATCGCACACCAAAGCAAAAGATGAAAATGGAGGTCCGACATCCTTTGTAAGTCTCTTGGCTTGAGCATTAAGACGTCTCTCCGTCTTTCTGTCCGTTGTGACTTCTTTCTTACGGAATACTGCATAAGAAGATTAAATTGCAAGCTGTGTGAGGAAAGAAGTGACTGGATTTATTCCGATTATTATAATTCTAGTCTGTTTAGTAGTCTAACTTAAAGTGCAAGTGTAACAATATAACATTTCAGCATGACCTGCTTTCTCATAAGAATAATCTCTCTGAACTTTCTTATTGTTAGGGATGAGTCAACATGTGAAATACGTTTGACTTCAAAGATGTTGCCCTCATTTAATGTAACTGTATTTCTTAATATTGCTGTCTGATTCTGTTTGTCTTGCACAGATTCTTTGAGTTGTTTGAGAAGTACGGAGGCTACAAGTCAGGAAAACTAAAGCTGAAGAAGCCAAAACAACTCCAAGTGAGTGTTCCTCCTTCTTCCCACAATCCCTCTCTTCTGCCTGTTTATTTTTGTGTTTTTTCTGGCAGATTATGACTGAATCCCTTTAAGTATAATGAAAGGTTTCAGAGGACACAGTTACGTTTGCATATCTCACGCTTCATAATTGTTATTATGGATGTCACCATTGTTGTTTTCTTGTCTAAATATTTATACTTGGCTCACACTGCATTCATCCCGTCACCGTATCATATTTTTACGAAACATTTTTCAAGCTGCCGGTCTTGTCTTTGACTTGATACTCAGTCAGCACGTTTGCAGAAGTTCCTCTGCGTGTTTTAGTCTGCCAAGTAAAATCAAAAGATAAGAGACAAATTAGGAATAACTGCATAACTTGTGTTTCCAGGAAGTGCTGGACATCGCCCGCCTGCTGCTGGCTGAACTGGGCCAGCACAACGACTGTGAGATCGAGGAGAAGAAATCTAAATTGGAGCAACTCAAGACTGTCCTGGAGATGTGAGTGAACAAACAAACATCATTCATCGCCCTCCTGTCACCGTCATCACCCACTCCTCTTTCAGCACTCAACCAGGGTTCAGCCATCTTTTCTCGTACTCGCAGACAGACACATGTTGACCTCGACCCCCCCCCCCCCCCCCCCCCCTTGAGTCTCTAACTCTTTGCTTTCTCTTCCCTCCTCCGTCTCTCTGCCCACCCATCCCTCCTCTTTTCTCTCCAAAAGGGAATCCAGCTTGAATGAGACTCAGTACGCACCCTGTCCCTTCTCACCTATAAGGATGAGGCTTTACCTCCCTCCTTGTCTCTAGTCTACTTAGACTGTGCGTTCAAAATATTAGGAATACCTGTTCTCTCTCTCTCACACAGACCGATTTTAAATTGTAGATGAATGTGTGTAAACAAGGAAGAAGGTAGTTTAAATATAGCAAAGATAATTCGATATGTTGAAGGTATTCCTAATGTTTTGTGCACCGAGTATCATTTCCATTAATATCCATTCATTCATAGCCATTAACACTCGACACAGTCAAATGTCCTTGATGATTTCACTGTGTGTGTGTGTGTGTGTGTGTGTGTGTGTGTGCGTGCGTGCGCGTAACGTTCTCACCACATTTCAACTGGACTCCCATCAGCATTTCCTCTTCGTGATTTTGCTGGTGCTCCTCTTCGAAGAGATTGAAATGAGTTCAACAGCATAAATAATCTGGAAGTCCGAGATTGTCCGTTTCAAAAATAAATGCAAAGTTCAAAACAGTTTGTATTCTAACGTGCAAAGGTTGAATAAAAAAGTTCAAATTTTATGAAAAGGCGGGACATGCAAGGCCACTGTAATTAACACTAAATTGAGGAGCGATCCACTTTAGTGTCAAATGTTTTCTTGGTCAAGTTTTAAGATTAAGTCTTAAAATTCCAAGAAAAAAACTCATACGTTAAGTTTGAGAAATTATGGAAAAAACGTGCAAATTTATGACTTAATCTCAGAGAATATTCAAGAAGAAAGTCTGACAATAAAGTCACAAATGTAGCCGTTGACTAAATGGTGAGATGGCCTCTGAGCGAGGCGACGGTCCTGAAAGTCGTATGCATATTCTTACTGTGTTAACATATGAACATAAATAAATATGAATATAATTAACATCGCACTCAGCAGCTCACGTTACCGCAGTGTTTAACGCTGTGGTGTTTATTCTTTGACGTAAAGGTTGTTTTAGGTTTCTTCACCACTTCTATCTCAGAGAATATCAAAGTGTTTTTCTGGGACTATAACCCCTCCTGGTCTTTAGTTGATCATAAAACGTTTTCTAATACTTGGTTATGTGAGTGATCAGTGTGTCAGATGTGTTGCCTTGTTCTATCCTCTCGTTGAGCTTTTGTTGGAATAGAAGTAATTTAAATATTTAAACTAAATTCTTTAAAGTGGGATAAATACCTTGTTGTGTTTCTGTGTGTGCTGACCGTGTGTCTGTGCATATCAAAATGTGTGTGTGTGCTTTGTGCGTGTGCTTTGTGTGCGTGTCTTGTCTTGTCTCGCCAGGTACGGCCATTTCTCAGGTATCAACAGGAAAGTCCAGCTGACCTACCTGCGTAACGGCCAACCGAAAGCCTCCAGCGAAGAAGAAGGTACAAAAACACAAAAGTAGTACTTGTACTTCTGGTGGCACATTGTGAGTGTGTCTGTTGTGGGCTGATTGTACGGTAGAGATCTCGTCTAAACAGATCATACTCATCTGATTACACCTAATAAACGTAGAGTCCAAATGAAAGTTGTGTTGAGTGTCTTTGTGTGGTGGTTACTGATGTGAATAACGCTGCGCTGCTGCTCTTCAGACTGTAAGAAGGACGGCCCGTCTCTGCTGCTGGTGCTGAAGTGGGGCGGCGAGCTGACGCCTGCAGGCCGGGTTCAGGCTGAGGAGCTGGGCCGGGCCTTCCGCTGCATGTACCCTGGAGGTCAAGGTACACGCTGGATTCACACTCGCATTAGCTAGTAGATGTACTCCAGAGGGATCCTTCTACTTCGGCTTTGATGTAAACGGAGTTCTTTAATGTTTGTTTTTTATTTTGTCAACGCAGATTAAATTAGCTGACTTTTACAATGTGAAATGCACCTCAAACATCCATGACGGGAATTACTTGGGGGAGTTTTGTGTACATATGCAAATAATCCCTACACACACACAGAGACACATACACACACACACACACACAGAGACACATACACACACACGCCTTTAAGCAAATACAAAAACATCATCAAAGGTAATTTCTTTATAAGGGAGTCAAGATGGCAGATGATAATCATACAGCTTTGTCTTTCCTCCCACGTGTGCCTTCGCTCATAAAAGTCTATTTGCAGCTCTACAGTGCACAGAGTCAACACTGCATAGCGTACATGCTGCTCAGCACGTCAGAGCAGATCAAAGGTGGAGGTTTATTTTAGACTCGACAAGCCAGGTTTTCAGGCTTACAGCAGCCATTTGTGCTTTTTGTTATTGACGCGTTGCCTTCACTTAAACTCGTACACGGTAATAAAATGACTGAATGATAAAAGCTCTGAAGTATTCACTGCCTGTCGCTTTCTCTGGTACTCCTCACCAACGTGTATTCAAATAACTCAAAAGTGTTTGTAGTCAGATTGAGCCTCCAGGTTGAACTGTATAATCCAAAGAGCGTATATACCTCTGTTGTATTGGTAGTTTGAATGGGTTCAGGTGAGTTTATGTTTAAAAGTACAATGTAAATCCTGTCCTGGGCAGGGTGCAGTACCTGCTCTTCTTCTCTCATCTCCATCACCCTCTCTTTCTTTTTCTTTCAGTCTTCTCATCTTGTCCCGTGTCTCTTTCCTTTCCCAAAGCTGAGCTTTGATTAACACTCGTTTCATGTCTCAGTGAAGACCGTAAACACTATACATATAGGCTACACACGGGGGAAAGTGAAACTAGCTATTCTGCATCGCTGCCCACTTTCAACATGGTGCCACCGCACAGGAGCAGCAGGTCAGATGCACACGGCGTAGTGACGGCGATCAGAAGTCTGTCATCTTGGCTTGGTGCGATATCTTTGCTGCACCAAAAATAAAGTCAGTGCGGCCATTAATGTGGACATTTGAAGGAATACATTTGGGAATTTCCCAGTTACAAACCGTCAGTCAGTGATTTATCGGTGGGCGTGTGATGAACTGCATCTACATACTTGACCAGCTCACTCTTGACCTTTTGGGAACTCAAGGTCCTAAAAGTGCCCAGAATGAACTTTGAACGTCTACAGATTCATGGCAAACGGGTAAACTCCCGTCAGCGAGTGGGTGGAACTCGAGAGTTAAGATTGTATTGTCAACCACTTCCACATTGGAACAGAAGTTCGGCTCTATCGTTGAGAAGCACAATGTCCACATCCTCTGCAGCTGAGCAAGCCCGACCGAACCCAACTGTGATGTCGGGTGTTGTGCATGAGACAGAAATGTGCAGAAATGCAGTGCTTTACCTCTAACTCCTTTACTCTTTAATGCTTTAATAGCACCTCTAACCCGTAATCTTAACCAGAGTGAAACACAATGTGTGAGCGGATAAACCTGCCTGTTGCATTACGGTTTCTCTCTCTCGACTGCTTCGCAGAGCTCTCTGTGTTATTCATAGATGACCCTTCCTCCGGCTCGCCTTCTTTCTGCTTTTTGTTTTGTAGTGCATGCAAAACAAATCCCCAAACTGCACAGAAAAGCCACCTGAAGCAGAAAGTAGTGCGTCCCTGCACAGAAGGCTGTCTTGTCATCCCAGCCACTGTTTTCATGCTTCTTTCTCTTCCACAAGTTTAACTCTGCTCTTCTCTTCTTACCTGTCGTTGCTCTCTGTGTAAACTACTAGCCGGTAATCGCCGGTGCCTTGGCTGCGAGTCCCCTATTGCCTTTGGTAAGAGAACGGTTTCCTGGACATCACCGCTCTTCCACGCCTTTCTCATTCGTCCCGTCCACTAACATGCTCTGATCTCACTGTGATTTTTTTGTTTAATTTTACCCGGCGACTAGTCCCGTTTGTCCCACATTCAGATTGCTGTGCATCGTTTGAATCGTGCTCTTGAGATGATCCGCTGCAGCGACTGTTGTTTTGGTCACACGTGCGGTCGGATAACGTGACTGCAGTTTGGTGTTGTGAGCTATCGCAGGTCATCTCACACTAATCCTACTGCATTCTGTTATTATGGGTCCTTGGGGCGTTGTTTTTGTTTTGTTTGATGAAAGACAATTTTATAACATCAGGCTGATGATTTGACTGTACACTAAAGAAAATGCATGAAGCATCAGTGTGATTTGAGCGTTAGCGTTGGTGTGCATCTACCTCCTACAGCTGCATTCATTTCAGTGTGTTTTACTCTTGTGTTCTAGTCCGTTAATCTAAAGTATTTGATCTCGTCAGAGGAGCCGTCTTCAGTAATGTTTGGGGTTTACTCAACATTTGTCCACTTTACTTTCACTTCATTTCATTTTGTAGCTTCAAGGAGAACTTTACCCACAAGATCACCAGAAAACGTTGTTTTTCGAGCATGCCCCCACGTTCTTTTGCTTCTTTGTTCGTCGTGGAGGCACGCGAGAAAAACTGTTTCTTCAAGAATTCAGAGTAACACGGGCTGAGCAATTGATATACAAATGGTCATTTTGTGGGTGAGTTTCTTTTTTTTGACAATTCATTTGAACTGAAAGTGATGTTGTGCCTATTTTCAATGGGAGTCCTTGGTACTTTTGGGTACAATCAACACACAGTTTTATTTTTTCCTCTTCTCTTTCAACCACCCCCCTGACTCAGCTGATTCTTAATTCCAGTTAACCATGATGCCCCACCCTGTGTGCATTCTTCCAGGTGACTATGCCGGGTTTCCAGGCTGTGGCCTCCTGCGCTTGCACAGCACTTACCGCCATGACCTGAAGATCTACGCCTCTGACGAGGGCCGGGTGCAGATGACCGCGGCTGCTTTCGCGAAGGTAACTCTGCCCCGTACCTGAGGGACTATACTACGTACAGTATAAATCATTTATGTGTAACTGATGTTATTTAAACACACTGAAATGTTTCCTATGCCATATTCCAGTAGATAAATTAATTGCAAGTCCTTTGATACACAATATTTGTACCATATGAGCAACAGTGGTTGGACGCTGGTTGAGTGAAAACAAAAGGCCACACAAGGATTCAGTTCTCTGGTTTCTCCGCAGGGTCTGCTGGCTCTAGAAGGGGAGTTGACTCCGATCCTGGTTCAGATGGTGAAGAGCGGCAACATGAACGGGCTGCTGGACAGTGACAGCGACTCTCTGACCGACTGCCAGCAGAAAGTGAAGGCCAGGCTGCATGAAATCATGCAGAAGGGCCAGGAGTTCACAGAGGAGGACTATCACAAGGTGTGTGGCAAAGTGGAAGTACGGTATACAAATGGCTTGAGTTGATGAGGTGCCTGTAGCAATGTTTGCCAGTAATCTTCCATAAGTAAAATCTCTTTTCAGACATAATACTAGTATTTGTTTGATGGTACACATCGATATAGAACACTGGCTAAAGTTGTTCAAGTCCTTCCTGACGATATTCATTGATATGATGTTCTCTCCTTCTGTTTCCATCGTGTCCTAGTTGGCACCGACTGGCAGCCCATCGCTGGTGAACTCGATGAAGGTCATTCAGGATCCAGTCAAAACCTGTGACAAGGTGTACGCCCTCATCCAGAGCCTCAACTCACAGATCCGCAAGAGACTGGAGGACCCCAAGTCTGCAGGTAGTGAGAACATGTCTTACAGAAGAAAAGCTATTCAGCTGCATGTGGAGAAAATAAACAATCAACTGCTGACGATGAGATATTTCATTCAGACTTCTGTCCGCATGAATTAGACGGAAGATGAAGCGGTTAAAAGAGACCATTACCTTTTTAAGACTTGGACTAAGATCAGTCACCCTGTGCCGTTCCTCAGACCTTCAGCTGTACCACAGCGAGACGTTGGAGCTGATGCTGCAGCGCTGGTCCAAACTGGAGAGAGACTTTCGCATGAAGAACGGCCGCTACGACATCAGCAAGATCCCGGACATCTATGACTGCATCAAATACGACTCGCAGCACAACGCCTCGCTTGGACTGGAGGACACGCTGGAGCTGTTCAGACTGTCCCGCGCCCTGGCTGACATCGTCATACCTCAGGTTAAAGGCTGTGGAGCACATTTCAGATTCTCTCGCGACCCTGCCTAGAAGACGGCGTGCTTTAGCTATGCACACATGACATGAGGGAGTTACATTATGTACTTAAATCATGTGGGGGAAGGGTAACTAATGGGTCACACTAGTGAATTGCGTCAGCAGACATTTTGCAGATACCTTCACACATTCACTGCAGTAAGTGGTGGTCATGAAACCATTTTTCCCTTTTGAGCATAAAATCAAAATGTATTGATTTCCGTGGGAAGATTAAAATGTTGCAACGAAATAAGGTAGTGTGACTCAGCAGATTAAAATCAACAAACTCTTTCAAGTACGCCATAAAATACAGCAGTTCATTCTGGAAGTGGCGCAGCATAATTCACAGGAACAGAATATCCATTCTAAGGCCTCCATGCATGGATTTGTCACTTGTTATCTGTTCATCCTGTGGCGTCCAGCGTGTTTTCCTGCCTTCCTCCCCAAAATATGCTGCGATAAGACTTCCATCTCCTCATGACCACGAATAAGTAGATTACAAAGACGTGGATGAAAGTGTTGAAACTGCTTTTTTCCCCCCTTTCATATCGTCCATATCAGGAGTACGGCATCAACAAAGCAGAGAAACTGGACATCGCTCAGGCTTACTGTGTTCCTCTGATGAAGAAAATCCAGCTGGACATGCAGAGGACCCACGAGGACGAGGCCGTCAACAAGCTGCACCCGCTGTGAGAACACAAGCTCGCACCAACATGTTTCACGTGTATACAGGCAAAACACACAACACGCCGTGTGTTTGTGTAGGTTTATGGAGGTCACCGGTGCTGTGTTGACAGACTTGTCCTCTGATGTTCAGGTATTCTCGCGGCGTGATGTCTCCCGGTCGTCACGTCCGCACGCGTCTCTACTTCACCAGCGAGAGCCACGTCCACTCCCTGCTCAGCGTCTTCCGCTACGGAGGGCTGCTGGATGTATGTCTGATTTTATCACCTTTTTATTGGTCTATTTGGGAGGAACACATTCATAAAACATTCCTGTAAATGCGTAGATGTTTAATGTTTTTACTTAGGTGCCATATTATCGGAAAAACACGATGATATTTGATGATAACATGATATTGACACAGCTTTATTACCTAACCCTAATGATTAATATCTTCTGTGGTACATCATTATACAGGTTAATGTCTGAAACATGATTTTGTGTATCATATTATCAGGTGTATTTATGTCTGAAGTGTCGTTTGCATTTACAGTGTGTGTGTTTTTGTTTGAGTACCAGGATGAGAAGGACCAGCAGTGGAAACAGGCCATGGACTACCTGAGTGCTGTGACTGAGCTCAACTACATGACACAGATCGTCATTATGCTGTATGAAGACAACAATAAGGTCAGCTTGCACAGAGCTGCATGTCTTTCTCCTTTTATATTCTGTCAGTCTGCAGTTTTTAACGCGTAGAATTGTCTTCATGTCTTTAAATCTGTGTCGTGAGCAGGACCCTTCCTCAGAGGAGCGTTTCCACGTCGAGCTTCACTTCAGTCCAGGGGTCAAAGGGTGCGAAGACGAGGAGAACGTACCTCTTGGCTTCGGCTTCCGCCCGGCGTCCTCAGAGGTGTGTGAACGTGTTTGCATGTTTCAGTCTTATTCAGGGCCATAAAGTTGTTGTTGTTGTTGTTTCCTTCAGTCGGTATTTTAAGGATGTGCAGTTTGAGGTATATGTTCAAAAGAGCCAATTGTCCTTCAGGTGATGTTTTAGTCGAGGGTTCTGCCTTAACAACTTTCATAAGATGCATAAAATTGCAGAACTCGTTCTGGAATGAGATGAAGGATTTAGCCAGTCATCTCTGTGCTTCAGTGAGCTTCCTCTCCACCACTGTACTCGTGTTTAACTCTGTAACAATACATTCCAGTAGCTTGACACTTGAAGCATGTTCATCAGACTTTGTAGTAACTTGCTGTGTACATTTAGCATATTAGTGAAGAAGTGTTGATATTCTTGAACAGTCTGTTGTCACTGAAAAAAGGGAATATTAAAAACAAATCATCATATCTCCTCTTTCCCCTTCTCTTCTCTGACCAATCAGAATCAAGACAAAAAGCCCAATCAGGGCAGTCTGGAGGACCTCTCCCAGGACCAGCTGGACGAGGCACTTCCTCTCTCTGAGCCATTCAACATCCAGCGAAGGTCCCCCATGATCCGCAACCGGAAGACGGGCTCCATGGAGGTACCAGACCCTGCAGTGTTGGATTTACTGCTAACAATGATGCAACCAGACTGGGTCTTTCATTTTATTCTTGTATAAATGAGCAGGTCTTTGTTTTGTGTCAGAAGTGCTACGGTTTTGTTTAAGTGACGCCAGGTTCCTAAATGTGCCGTGGCAGCCGTCTCAGTCTTAACGCCTGGTCTCCGTGGCCCCACTCAGGTCCTCTCTGAGACCTCCCCCACCCAGTCCTCCAAAGGCAGCACCTCCCACCGACTCTTCCCCTCGGGTTCGCGCCAGTCTCCCGAGATCAAACCAGCCAGTGGCCTAGGTGGGCACCTCATTTCTGGTGTGTGTGTGTTTTCTGTATGTGTGTGTGTGTTGGGGGGGGGGGGGGGGGGAAGTAAGTATGATAGAGAGAGAGAGAGAGAGAGAGAGTTTATGCCAACAGACACACTGACCTCACAACACATTTCATCTCCAGCTGTCATCACTGATCTTCTCCTCATCACAAGCACCTGTCCACATCTCTCTCTCTCTCGCCCTCTCTGTCTGTCTGTGTCTCTCTCTCTCCGTCACCCCTCCCCTCCCCTCTGTCTCTGATTCTGACGGTCACACGGCTTCCATCCCAGCTTAGCTTTCAGCAGCAGCCAAATAGGATCAGACTCCAAACTATGTCGGCGAGAGGTCAGCGGGGACAGTTGAGTTCGCGGCCAACTGCCGGACCGCTGGTGTCGCGTAGCGTTCAGAGAAGCACCGATGCGCTTTCTACGCAGGTGATGAAGTGACAGCATAGGGAACATACTGTAGGTGTTTCCATCTCTTCTTTCTGAGGTCAGAACATGATCCCAAAATCAGGAGGTAGATAGTTAAATATGAAGGTCTGCTTATGTATTTATCAGCAGCGGTACTGTACATGCTCTGCAGTCTAACAAGGTTTTGACTGTTGTCTTAACCTTAAATAAGATGAAACGTTGGGTAGTTCTTACCCGATCATGATGCATACAAAGTTAAAATGCCTTCAAATGTTACAAATCGGGTGTATCAGAGGTATATCAGGTGTATCAGAGGTCTTTGTAAGAACCTCTCTGGGTGACCAAACCGATCTAACCTCTCCCGTAACGACGGAGCCCTCGAAGGACTCTTGGAAAGTGTACGCACAGCAAAACAACTGACTGCTAACACGGTGACACTCACACACGCATGAAAGGCCGTCGTCTAAATCCAGAAGTGTGACTAAAACCGTGAGCGTAAGAACAGGGAGTGGAGTCACTTTGTGTGCTTTACTGGGAATTTCTAACCCGTGTGTCACACTCGGCTTTGGTTAACCTCTTGTGTGCGTCACTTCTCACAGCTTTTGTTTTCAGAGCAGCTTATCTCCTTCGTTTGCTCGATTAAGACCTAAAAGATTAAATTAAATGGATACGTGGTGGAGAGGAAAGAAGCTTATTATAAGACTTTTCCAATTTAAAGAAATTCTCAAGTAAAATAATACAATTCAGGCCGACAGGACAACACAATCAAGAGCGGACTAGTATTAAAGGGCAGTATGTGTGTTGCATTGCTGCTCCCTAAATGTCTTAATCATCACACGTCTGCGTGCAGCTGACTCCGGAGTGGAGCCCTGTCAGATTGTTATGTATAGTAAGTGCGAGGCTGCTGAGTGATCCCTCCCTGTTCATCCGCAACACAGACTTTGCACAGGTCACAGACGAGAGCAGCAGGTGTCAGGACGCCCTCTGCTCCTCGTACCTCCACACTGTTTACAGAACAGAGGGACGAGCAGACGCCTTTTTAGATGTCCAAACATTATATTTCCTCTTCTGTGTGGTCTATAAACTCCGTACTTATTTAAACATTATTAAAATCAAAAGAATATGGTTTATTTATGGGGATTGGCTGTTGCAACTTCGGAGGGTTTGTGCACAGAGGGTCTGTTCGTCCACACGCCTCTGCTGCTTTTTGCGTATCGCAACACACATGCTCTGAATTCCCTTGTCCACTCACTGATGGCCTTGTTTACACATATGCACGCATACATTAAGAGGTCACCGTTGTGGAAACCTTGTAACTTATGTCGCCATTTCTAGGAACAAACCGCAGCTTTGTTTTCAGATTGTCCGTGATAAATCTTTAGTTTATGACAAACCATTTATTGAAACTGAAGTTGAAGGATGAAAATCCACCATACTGTAGTTACAGGGTTTTCACACAGGTGTACATTCTTCCCCCAAAGCATCGGTTTGTTCTGAGTAATAGCATGGTGTGTAAAATGTAGTACTCACCCTGCACACCTCCCTCCCCCGGCTCCTCCTCACACAGGGTCGCTCTGCTCTGGCCTCTTCAGTGCCTCCGCCCTCGGGGTGTCCTGTAGCGCCCCCAACCTGCGGGACTACGTCCGCACGCACCACCACCTCCACCGAAAACCACCCCTGTCCCCCGGCAGTCTGCCGTGCCAGATTGGCATGTTTGGTACGTTCACGCCACCGTCTGTCCCCCACAAGGCGGGTCTTTTCATCTCTTTTTCTTCTCATGAGAAAGTCTCCAAACTCTCTTTCTGGCCTCAGAATATCTTCTTCTACTTTTCATTTCCTAAGCTTCAGATACTTCAATTTTTGGCACATTCAGTATTGTAATTTCTTTTTTTCTTAAATTACAGCTTTCCCTGCTTTCTTTTGCTTCCTTTCCCGAAACAAACCAATTTCAGTCTGTTGCATCACCTTTCTTGAGTGACTTTCCTTCGCAGTGTGCATGACGAGGGCCCTGATTTGACGGCAGAGTGATCGCTGAGCATGCAACCTGACAGTGGACTGTGCTGTCTGTATTCTGATCAATGTTCTCCCAGATCAGCATGTCCTCGCACTGATCACACCGCTGCCTGCTTGGGTTTGAGTGTATTGAAATGTCCACTCTCTCTCTGTGCATGTTGTTTTGCAGTGCGAACCATATTCTCTCTCAGGGAATTAAATTTCATAATCCACGGTAAAGTAGTTTTGGGTCTGGCAGCCAGACGTCTGGCTTTTTTTATTAATCACATTTCACGGTAATCCTCTTGTTAAGAAACTCAGCCTGTTATTTGGAACAGATATATTTTCAGCCACCAGAGGTCCTGGTAGCAGGTTTAATCATCCCAAAACATATGGACTGGATGTCATTCTCATGGTCACAGCTGTTGTAAATACACAAGTTTTGTGTCGTACTTTTCCAAAGATGAATGCGACACGTCCTCGGGTTAATTCAGCAGCAGATAACTTCACCAGCAAAGTAAACGGATGTAAACTAATAGGCAGGGATTGTTTGTCCTTTTCCACTGCGGGTTTAAAACGCAGGGAGCCGTTCAGTTTGTCCACCAGGTGTCGCTGTGACTGCGAGGCTACAACGGATGCTTTCCGCTCTCAGTTCTGTTACATCACGTTCAGCCGTAGGAGAGAGACAGGTGAGCGTTTGGACCGGCGACATTGCTGCTCATTGAAGGGAAGCGAGGGAAGCGAGGGCTGCGTCAGGTGTTATTGCTTTTATGGGAAATGAGACAGGAAGTGTGCTGGTTTCAATTCAGACCTTAAAATGACCGTCAGTGTTGGTGATGAGTGTAGTTTATGAATCCACACAGCTCTACCAGATGAGGTCAGATACCCCGTCATTAACACCACTCATCATGTTTCTAATACTTTCTAAATGGATTTAAAATGCAATGTTAATTATATAAAAGTGGATATTCATACTATCATTGAGTGATCCTGAATCCTGGAAATAAGATCCTTTTCTAAAAGAGTGAATCTTAGACTTTTATTTGTCAGGTGTCCAAAAACATGACTTCAAACAATTAATAAGGTTCATTCGTGACAGAAAAGCAAGATGCTTGTCCTGTCTTTATGCTAAGCTAAGCTAACAAGTTGCTGTCTGTGGCTCCATATTTACCGTACAGACATGAAAGTGAGTTCAATCTTCTCATCAAACTGTCAGCGAGACAGCGGAACACGATTGCGTTTCCCACAATGTCAAACTAGGCGATGAAAGGAAGAAAAAAGAGGTTCGACTCGGCTTCCTTTCACAGTCGAATGCCCTTCAGATAGAAGTCCAGCGTCACACCTCCTGCATGTTCACTATCCTACATGTCCATCATTTACTCCACTCAGCAGCCTCTCCATTCTCTTTCTCTGAAAGCCCATCTCCTCTCTGTTCATTCAGAGACGAACCTCGTTTGCACGCATGTTCCTTGGCAGACATATTGATGAATCAACGGGCCAACTCGCTCTCTCTCTCTCTCTCTCTTTCTGTCTCTCTCTCTTTCTGTTTTTCTCTCATGTAAAAAGGCAACACTGGCAAATAGGCAGACGCAGGTACCAGCAGCCCCAGTAACACCAGTTACCTTTCTTATCTCCTCAGAGCTGTTCTCTATGCCGCCAGTAAAGAGATTTTCTGTGTCGTTTGCCAGGCATCCGACTAATGGTATGTCTGCTTTTATTCAAGTTTATTTTTTCGACCCTCCTCCAGTTTTTCCTGTTATCTTGCATGAACCCTTTTTCTTTTTTTTTTTTTTTTTCTTTTTTGTGGGAAAACATTTCCTGTGTTTTCTAATTTTTGGGGGGTTTGACGTTTGGCTGCGTTAATTACATTAAACGTCTCTTAAGATTTAAAAAAACGAATTTAAATTTTAAAGAGTTTCTGTTTCGCACACACCGCCTCGGTGTTTGTTGTATCTTGTGTTGTTTGTTCGGCCCTCACCTCTAACACCGACTGCTCTGCCTGCGCTTCTGTCATTCTCTGATCCTGCAGTTTCTTCACAGGATGGATGTGTGTGGAACATATATCCTGCCTCAGACATACTTCATAATATATCCTCACCTGCACTTTTTGCTCATTTCAAATCATATATTCTGTTAATTTCTTAGTTTGGGCGATTAAAAAAAAAAAAAAAAAAAAAATCTATTTAACTCTGACCGCATCACTGATTGGTGTCGTCAGAAATGTTTCACCTCACCCAACAGTGATGTCACGGTGTACCGACTCGCCCTGGAGTACACTTCTACGTCACTGCAGCAAGGTGAGAAGGTATTCGGGGAGTGTTTTCCAACATGTGAACGTGGAGCGCCGCACAAAATCCGACGGTTTTGTTTCTTCATTAATTTGTTGGTTTGCAGCTCTGTACCTACACAACAAGGGAACGTCTACCTGAATGTATTCATCACTCTGGAGCATAAAAACCCTTTTCCCCATTTTATTAATTTAAAAATATTTCAGTTTGACACGCATTGCTTTGCAGTTTCATTTTATTTGATTCATCACGTTGGTGCTGCTTTACAAGCAACTCTCACTCTTGGAATTCCTGAGTTGGTTGGATGAAGCTGGAACAATTTGTTGATTAATCGTTCAGACGATATAGAAAAGTCGATTCACCATTTCACAAATCTTTCAAGCACACAGGCCCAAAACTCTCATTTGCTGTTTGTCGGACCAAAAAAATATATTTGAAGTCATGGTCTTTGACTGATTATCAGGTATTTCAAAGAATAAACAATAAGTATTAATTCATAATGAAAATAATAAATAATTTCAGAATTATAATAATAATATCCTTCGTTCCTCTATATTGAAATCCCTCTCGATAGCAAGTGTCTGCTGCTTGACTCTGTAATTCTGTGACGAGGCCGAGCTGTGGATGCTAACTGCCTGTAAGTGAGAGATGTTCAGCAGCATCGACGGCGTTCGGCCTCCTGGTCTCCAACGTCTGTTTGTGAAAAGTCATATTCAGTTTCTTTAATCCACTTACATGCATCTGTCACCGGTGGCCATCTGGCTCCGTGTAGAGGCTCCTTTTGGACACGGCAGCTGTTGGGAATTAATGAGTTGCTTCACAGCGCTTGTTTTGTGGAAAGATGTATTAGTGTGATGAAATCCACTCTTCACTTTCTTGAAATATGTATTGAGGCAGTTTTATATCGCACCGTGGGGAGATGGGCCCCCGCTGGCTCTTATGACCTGAGAAGGAGCAAATGAAAGCTACTGGACTGCACGGAACTGAGCTCCTGTTCGGTTATTCAGCCTGAATGCTGTTACGGATCAGTGACGCAGACATTGCGTGCTGTGATGCAATGAGCAGTAATATAATAACAGCTGCGTAAGAAGTGCTGTCCGTGCTTTCGCAGGAAATATGACACATCGTAGCAGCACCGGGATCGTCTGACGCGTTGATTGAAAATGACACGGAGAGTCGGCGCGGCTCAGACATCTGATACGATGTTGACAAGTGTTTGGGACAAACTACGGGGAACCACAGTGATGAGTGTTTCACGCGGGCTTCCACAGGTCAACCCGTGTGTCCAGCACATTTGTGGTATTTAAGGTTAAGACTTTCGGAAGTGATGACAGGACATTTACTTTATTAGGATTAATAAAATACATAAATCATGATAACACATTTAACATCATCGCCCAGGCTTGTTTTCTTCAGCTGTGTTCTAACAACATGCTGTCGTTTAAGTTCAAAATGTCCATTTTATACACATTTTATAAAGACACTATGGATGTGTAAGCAAAACTCACTGTGGAGGACCAAGAATTATATCCATCTCTGGGTTGATCAAACCGTTTTATCTTTTGTTTTTGATTGAGTCTTAAATCATTCAAGTCACATTTTCATGTTTCGTTATGGAGCGAAGCGCCTCTATTATCTGAGGAGTAAAGTAGAACCTGAACCCAGACATTTGGGAAGCCAATATTTTACACTAGTTATTAGCTTGGGAGGGTAAGAGGAAAATTAGCACTGATGAATTGCCCAAAATGCTGCTCAGTGGAGGAAAAAAACAATCAACAAAAGAGTTGATTTGAAAGCAAAATGTGTTCGGTTTGAGTTATTGCACATTGCTTTAAGGAACAGCTGTGGCTTTGTGATTGCTTCATTAATCACAGAAGATTTCAGAAGATGTTATTAGAGTTTTGTCTTGTTTAAGCTGTTTTTATCATCACGATCAGACTAGAGTGGTGTCATTAAGAAGAGTTTTAGTATCACTAGAATCTGCAGCGTCACGGAGCTTCATACGGAGTTTCAGCTTATTGTATCGCTGCTTAAACCGACTGCATACGTCGTGCCCAACACCAAACACCATACAGACACAGTTGGAGGTTGGGTGGTGAACACAGCAGAGCGTGTAGCAACTAAAGAGCCAGACATTCCCCTCTGGAGTTGATAGACACCAAAAACTGAGCTACACGTCATTAAATATTAGACTCCAGATAAGTGCAACTGTTTCTCTGTAACTGCGCGCGAGGTCACAGGTCTCTTGTTTTTGAAGTGGTTATACCTGAACAGTATTGTTGACGACTCTAAGACGCTCTGGTTCACATGTTGTGTGAAGTAGACCTCTGATGTGTCGTCACTGATTCCTTTTGAACTCGTGATGCCATAGATTATCGATTATTGACTGCTGCTGCTCTTTATTTGACCTCGGGTTTATCTTTTGTCTGAACTTAGTTTGCTTTGAAATGGAGATGGTGGGATTTGTTTCAGCTGTGGTTGAGGCGTACTGTTCAGGAGTAGTTGGTCTGCTTCGTAACCGAAAGGTCAAGCGGAGCGTAGATCAAATAAGGTCAGAGATTGAAACTGAATGTACTTTCCACGATTAATTTCTCAGCTCATTACATTCAACCCACTGTCCTGAGGCCGCACTGCTCTTTAGAGTTGTTCCACAGCTCCTATCGCTCCTCTTCCTGCTCCACTCTACTTCCTCTTCCTCTCTTCCTGCTCTGCCTCTCGTCCCTTCAGAGCCCTCAGACGAGCTCCATGTAGTCCAGCCGCTGGGGGGGCTCCCCGCTGAGGCGTCCCTGCTGGGGTTTGCCCCTCTGGCTGTGGACGGCACCGTAGCCCACCACCTGCGCCACTGTCCCTACCACCGTCGCCTCCTCAAGAGCTGGCTGAGGTCTGGTCAGGAGCTCCCAGAATCCCTCCACGGTCAGCCTCTGTGGATCCCTCTCACTTCCTGTCGCCGCCTCCTCTTCCTCCCTCTAGCCCCGTTCTGCCAGTGCTGGGGGCAAGTGGGACGCTGTTAATGCCAGTTGAGCTTTGCATCCACTGTTGTTCAGTGCTTTACTTTACGTTTCCTTCTGTGCATTTCTCCTTCTCTTTTTGTCACATCATGCTCCATTCCATGGCCAACTGTAAACGTCTTCCTAACTTTCTTTACTTTGCATGTTTTGCCAGAGGCTGCAGCTTTAAAAGCAGGAAAAGTCCATCTTCTTCTGCATACAGTACTTAAAGTCACAGTGAAACTGCAGTTAGCCTTAATCCTTATCGATGTGACGTGTTTCATGATGAGATTTGATTGAGTAGCTCAGTGATAGTGGGTGTTGTTTAGCGAACATGAGGCGATACGGCGATACAGTCTAAAACAGGTGTTAAAGCAGCCGTCTCTGGTGCATCGAGCTTTTCTTAGTGTTGTGGTGAACATCGCATAACTGGCCAAAGCATCTCTACAAAGAAATGTCATCTAGAGATGTAAAATGGAGCGATAGAGCAGAAAAGATGGATTTTGATCCCTCAAATGCTTTATAACTTTCTTGATTTCCATTTATTGTGTCATGTTCTGCACATAAAAGCAACTCTACTAAAAAATATGAATGTGAAAATGATCAACAAAAGAAATTCACATCTTGGCCCCTCGAGGTCTCGAATGGTTCCCGTCCATTAAGTGCTGAAGCCGGTGTCGTTGATATCAGACGAGTTGTTTGAGGCAGTAGACCCTGAATACATCTGTAGTCGTAGCACATTGTTCCTGGAGAAATGCAAGACAGACCAGCATGCTCTCTGGGGGAATGGATGAGCCGCTTCACCCTCCATCCATTCCCTGTTTGCTTGTTTCGTGGCGCCGCTTCATCGTGGAGTTCTTTGTCGGGCTGCACGGAATGACACTCGTTTGCTTTTGCTTTTGGTTTGTGTGTAAAAGTCGGCTTGCCACGGCACAGTTGTGTTTGATCAGCACGTACACGTGTGTTTGTCATTTTATTAAAGGAAAATATGCAGGACATTGTTAATTAATTAGGGATGCACAATATACATCGGGCCCGGTAATGCGGAAGTTATGTTGTTATGTATTATTCCCATAATTGAATTGTAGCTGATCATTTATTGTCTGATAAAACAAAGACAAATCGCCTTCATTGAATTTACAAGTGCAGCATCTACACACTTCGATACCGTGTCGGCATCAGGCGAAGAAAATCGATATTGTGCATCCCTAGAATTAAAACATCCATCAGATCAAATCAAATAATAGGGAATCGACACAAAGGCTTCAAAGGCAAGATGAAGATAAATATTTACAACATGATTGATTACAAACTGCCACATATTCAGTGTGTGGTTGTACTTGGCTACTCTCTCGTATCACATCTGGTTGCAAACAACCAAGATGGCGACGGCCAAAATGCCGAAGTCGATGCTGAACGTTTGTTGGCCATAACTCGAGAATTTATATGCTAATTATGAAAGTTTCACATCGACGACTAGCAAGATCAAATGGGACAGTGACGAGATTTTGGACAGACATGGATGTGAACTACAGCATGACATGGTGGTAATTCTAGTTCATGTGGTTTGAACCACATCCTCTAATATACTGAATAATATGACACTGTCCCAAATAATCACAACATCCCGCCTTCGTTAATATGGTCAAACTAACCAAAGAAGGAAAGTAACACCAGCCGGAGTGCAGATTGTTTGTTTACATTCGTGTTTGGCTGGTAATGTTGTGCTGTGTAGCTGCTGTCTGAGGCCAGACGGTGTAGACTGTAACACGCCATTAACTTTAGAGCTGACAGTAGCCTGTGTGGCTAGTTAACAAATAAAAATGGCTGCCGAATCTCGGGACCTGCTTGTCAAGTTATGGCATCGAGAGAACGAGCAGTAAGCCATCATTCACAGAGAGCTGCAGCGTCGCCGCTCCTCCTCCTCCTCCTCTTCCGTGGGATGGAGAAGTGGTACGACCGGCTGTGTTTCTGTGTCTCCTGTCTGTGCTGCAGGCTTCGAAGGCTGCTCCATGGTGCCCTCTATCTACCCGCTGGAGACGCTGCACAACTCGCTGTCTCTGAAGCAGGTGGACGAGTTCCTCAACAAGGTGTGTGAGAGCAGCAGCGAGGCCCACGCCAAGACCATGAAAGGTAGGCCTTTAAATACACCAAACTGAAGGTAAAACGATAAAAATGATTAACTATGACTGTTTGAGTTCAAATGAACTTGTTTAATTCCTTTCCGTCCTCTGAAGTTAGGACACCCACATCAACTGGAGTAAACCAACTCGACAAAAACTCTTCAAATATCAAACGCTGCACTGTGGTTCTATTAAGAAGCTGACCTTTGGAGCCTGATCATAATGTGTTTTTCTGTGTTCTTCCGTCTCCGCTCCAGCGCTCTCCAGCCTGTTTGACTCTCAGAGCCAGACGTCTCTCTACAGCCCTCAGCAGCCGCTGTCCTCCTCTGGCTCTGAAGCGTCTCTCCGGCCGCCGAGCCAGCCTCTGTGGCGTGAGTGTTCTTATACGGCTTTATGGCTTCATGCATTATGTAGGCCCGCTTCCATCTCTTCTGGTAGACGTCTGCATTCAAATGCAATGACGGGGATGAAGACCAGAGGTCAAATATATGACAATATAGATATATATTGTAAAGGAACACTGGTCTTTGGCAGGTGAAATCTAAATGTACCTCTCCAAGTGGTCAAAATTAATTTAGCATTCCTTTACTGCAGACTTTTATCTGCAATGACCTCGTGGTTACAGATATTCATTTTATCATCACAAACAGGTCACATGTTCAGTCCCCAAATAAAAAAAAGCAGGTGTCCTTGAACCAAACTCGGCTGCTAACTGATGCTCATTTTATTCATGTGTTAATCTCTTTAGTCGTATATTCACAAGAAGAAAAAAGGTTTGCTCACAGATTTTACTGTCAAGTCGTAGATGCTGACAACTGCAGAAGTAGATCACACGTTCCTTAAAGATATTTAAATTGTATTCTCCCTTTGGCTGTAGTTACAGGACAGCTGTGTGCCAGTGCAGAGTCACTGAGGCTGTTTTTATCAGTGAAACGTGTCATTCTGGTGAAAAGCTTCTGTGATTTCTCACTGTACGGATTTAAAATGTCTTAAATGTTCATTATTCGATTGACCAATGAATGGAGACAAAACTTCATGTTAAAATGTACTGAAATCTCAATTATACGAGTATATTCTAGTGAGAGTATTAATATACACGTTGACGTGCAAGCTTGATTTATGAAGAAAAAACATTTTCATCAAGTTTTCCATGGCAACAGAAGATGAAGCTGCGAGGACATGACGCTGCTGTACCGGATCACCCCCCCCCCCCCCCCCCCCCTCTTTGTTCACCTGGTGTCCCTCCACATGACGCACAAAGTGCTCAGAGTGGAGAGAGGACTCAGGATTAATAAATGTAGGGTTTTGATGTGTTTTGAGGGTTAAGATCTGTGTTCCTGAGCTACAACGTTAACTGACTTATCTGTTTTAAAGATGGCAGTATCCCCTCCAGTGCCGTATCCAGTGCGGGCCCCTCCTCCCCGATCACAGAGAGCTCCGGCCTGAACTTCAGCTTCAGCGAGTAGACCATCTGTGGAAAAGAAAGGACTTCTGGGTATCTAACGGCACCATCTGAGGACCTCGGTGTGTCTGCCTCTCCATTCATCTTTTCCTCCGTCCTTCTGCTCACATTCACACATAAAAACAAACGCTGGAGGAGACGCTGCTTCTGGAGAGAAGCCACGGTATTACAAAACACTCCGACTGTGCACGGACTCTTCAGCTGCACACGCGTGATCACCACGAGAGAGAAAACACCGCACCATCAGCGCTTTTAAAATCTCTCATCACCTCCATCCTCCTCCTCAGTCCGTCAACACATTTGTGAAAACGGCTCCGACTGAGTAACGAGCATCAAGCCAACATTTAAGACCAGTTGTGCCTGAAGCTCAATGTGGATGCTGCCTACGTTAAAACAACAACAACAGCGCCTGTTTTTTTGCAAATATATTTGCAAAATATCTCACGCACCAGCTGCCTCGTCTCTGACTTTATGTACGTCTGAAATGCGTTGAGTCAAAGTGTCGGCTGGCGTTCATTTGCATCTGAAATACATTTTTTGCCAATCACAGCCCGCCCTGAAGCGGAACAAGCTGTTGCGTTTGTTTACTTCTAGTGAGATTTAGTATCATGTAATCAATTTGCCTTGCAAATGTCTGCACGTCCTGCAGGCTGACAGTTTGGACATTTCGGCAAATTCACTGTTGTTGATGAGAGTTGAGACGAGACGATCGATGTTTTCGTTGTTCTATGAATACTGCTATTAAATTAAACACGCGTTAGTGTTGAACCCTGGTACCGACATCTATGAAGAGTAAAACACTGTCATTCGGATTCAAGCCCGTAGTCGTGAGCCTGGACGTAGACCAGGAAGTCAGGTGACGGAGTAGAAAGGGCCACAAAGTCGGCAAAAGCAGGACTTTCACCCATGAGACCGATAATCAAGTCAACGTTGACTCATTTCACCGCCAACTGCATGAGTCACGTAACAAACGTACTTATTCAACCTCAACCTAACCCAACACCGCCTGATGGTGTCGCTGGACGTTAGAGAATCATACAAACTGTTGTATGAGGACCCTTTGATCTTCTCACTCTTTGTAAGAAAGCAAATAAACGTGACACGATTCCTCTTACGACGAAAACAACGAGGCTGGTGCAGCACGATGATGTCCGGTAATATTATTCCCATGAATCATCAGGGTTATGAGCTCATCGTGTTGGTACTCGGTACCTTTTGTCAACCAGATGTTTGCATCAACTCGAGCCAGCTTCATCAAACTGTTTTCAAGGATCGTCTGCTGTTGAGTGGAAACACGGTTTATCTGTGAATGTGCCTTTTTAAATGAATATCCAGCGTACTGTCGGGGGTCTCCTGCTGTATTTTTATTTCAGAATCAAAGGAGAGAACCACTTGATGAAGTAAATGGTATTTTTACATGAACTACTGACGACTGCAGCTTTCCCAGTCGATGCTGAATTGTGACTGTTGTGTGTTTTAATGTAAAATGAATGAAATGTTTCTACTGATCGATTGAGTGATGCTCAGGTAAACACGTCATGAATCTACGGATGGACATTTGTTTTTATCGACATGTGACTGAATTTGGGGCCATTTCACTTTCAATTACTTCTAAAATTTATAAATTCAGTTGCTGAATCTACTTTAACCTCCAAATAAATATGTTTATGACTTTGACCGAAACCTTTTGAAGAGAGTTTAAGCTGTATCGTAAAACAATGACTTTCAGTTTTATTTTTGACAGTAAAGCTCTGTGATTACGGGCATTACGTTCAGGCAGAGCTGTCACAACAAAACGACTCTCAACCTGGAAACGCCCGCTGGAGAACAACGAGTTTAGTTTAGATTTCAAAAGGACTCAAGGTTGGCTCATGTGGGTCATTTTAGTTGTGTATTTATGTAAGTATTTAATGTCAACCAAAGAGGAGGAAGAGGAGTGGTTTTGTGTGCTGGAGAACAAAATGGACGTTTAATGTGTAAAATAAAATATTTCTGTCAATCTCTTGAGATTCAGGTCCTGCTTTAATGTGAGGAAGAGGAGGAGGAGGAAGGAGGAGTGTGCCTTTTTTAGTGGCCCACAGTCTAGACCATGAAATAAACAAACTGCTTTTTCTTGATCTCTCCTTGTTTCCTCTCCTGTCCTTGTGTCCTCTTGTTTCTTCTCCTCATCTTCCTCTCCTCTCCATATCTACTCCTATTGTTTCCTCCCCTCTCCATGTCTCCTTTCCTTGTGTCCTCACCTGGTTTTCTCTCCATATCTCCTCTTGTTTCCTCTCCTCTCTTGTCTCCTCTCCTTGTTTCTTTTCTTCTCATCTCTCCTCTTCATGACTCCTCTCCTTGTTTCCTTTCCTTATCTCTTTTCATATTCTCTCTCCTTAATCGTGTCCCCCGCCACTCCCTTTCTCTTTCCATCGTCTCGTCTTTTTTACCTCACCCCATTTTCCTCTCTTATTTCTCGTCTCTCTCTCTGTCTGTCTCTCTCTGTCTGTTTGTCTCTCGCTCTCTCTCGAATAGTGATGACTCATGCCTCCTCCTATTGCTCCCTTGCGTTGCCATGGCGACATCCCCAGATGTAATTGACTCCTCCTGGGTGACTGTAGAGAGAGAGAGACAGAGACGAAGAGAGAGACAGATGAGGGAGAGAGAGACAGACAGAGACGAAGAGAGACAGATGAGGGAGGGAGAGAGAGAGACAGATGAGGGAGAGAGAGAGACAGATGAGAGAGAGAGACAGACAGACGAGGGAGACAGAGAGACAGAGACCGATGAGGGAGAGAGAGAGACCGATAGACAGACGACGATAGAGACAGATGAGGGAGAGCGAGAGAGACAGATACACAGAGAGACAGACGAGAGAGAGAGAGACAGACGGACCACCGACTCACCGGAAGCCAAAAGCTGATGTCATTCTTTCTCTCAGGCTTTATTTCTACATTCATACACACTGAAACACACACATGTCCATTCATCCTGTCTCTGCACACACACACACACACACCCTTCTCTCTTGCTTCTATACAAACCCGACTGTAGCCTCTTTCATTCATTCCTCTCCATTGTTTTCTGCATGTCTTTATCAAGTTGTACTCCAGTGGTGGAAGATAAAGAAACAGAAATGTCCTGCAGTCAAAAGTAATCACATGTATATGTAAATTTACAATGCTCAAACTATTCATCTTGCCTCCTGTTGTTGTCTTGTGGGAGATAAAGGTTAAGAAATGGAAAGATCAACTAGACTCCATAACAACCCTTTCAGGTTATTCCTCCTGCCGGAGCTGTTTTATGTGTTTTTAACTGCAGGAGGTCACCGTGACCCAACTGCCTTCCTCCTGTTCAGTGACTTGGCTTTTACTCGGCTAATTACCTGAAATGTAAATACAAAGAGAGAAGTGGGAGGGAGAGCCGAGCGAGGAGAGTCATCACAGTTGTGCCGAAGAGAGAATTGCCCTCATTGAGTCTCACGTAATAGTGCAGCATGAGCCCACAACGGGCCAAATCCCTCCTTCTGTCTTTTGTTTCTGTCAGTGCTGAGAGAAAAACACACTTCACTGCAGGGGAGAGACGAGAGACGAGGATAAGTTAGGAGCCGTTCATCACCGGCCGTAATGAATGCGGAGGGTGTTACAGCATCAGGTGTAGGCGTGGAGCCATCGGGGGGGATTTTAGAGCCCAGATTGATCTCACCGGCCCCGTGAGAGTACGATTACTGAGTTCTCGTTCCCTCACTGCTCAGTCAGAGATCTGTGGCGATCAAATGGAAATGTGCTGAAGCTATTTTGTCGAGTGAGAATGTAGTAGTGCTGCTGGAGCAGAACTTCATCGTTCCACCCGACTGTCATCGTTTTTAATCATCCGATCAGATGTTCAGTTACGCTCTTGATCGATAAAATGACCTGTGAAGAGACGAGAGAGAGAGACAAGCAAAACACGACACACTTGTGGATTTAAATGTACTTTAATAGATGATCACCAGGCTGTTTCCCTTTTACAATGAATCTGCAGTAGTTCTAGTTTCACCAGTTAGATTTAAAGAGACAGAGAGATATTGAATATTGCGCTGAGGAAGAAATCGTAACTAAGATTAATACAATGCAAAAAAAAAAAGAAGAGAGAATCGAACATAACTACCAATACAGCGTCTTCTTAACATGTTAACATGTTGACAGGGCAAACATAAAAGCACAGCCCAGTATTATATCACTGTAGGTCATTTCAGTACCAGTTAAGACAATAAGCTGTTTTTTTTTGTGTTTTTTTCAAATATACCTCTTTAAAATAGCATTGAGTTTTTATTATTTCCATGTTAAACAATTACATTCAGGATTATAACGAAATAAATCACATGCAGAGAGATTAGATGGACAGATGACGCCATATTGAGATCAAATGGAATCTTCGTTTCGATGCAGGTATGGCGATGAAATTGAACTGAATGATGCGATTTTGTTCCCATCCTGTGTCTTGTCAGCGTTTTTGTGTAGCTCTCTCGGTTGGAGGAGTAGTTAGCAGTTTAGATCTAAAAGCAGCTGAAACGAACACCGGGAGGATAAGTCGTCGGGCCTTTTGAAGTGAAAGCTCAGTACATGCATGTACGTGTAGCGTTTGTTTCAATTTCGTCGATGGTTTTTGAGTCTGCATGTGTTTTCAAGTCGTCATCAGGAAAAGGATAAAGTTGCAGTTAGTACTATTTCTGTGTTTCTGTTGATGTGTTTGTTTACGGGATCTCAGTTGCTTTCTGTTACGGCAGAAATCAAACTGATCTCCTCTGGAGCAGAACCGTGATTCATCATGACAAATCTGTCAAAACGGGATCTGCTCTCATTGTATTACTGTCCAGGCTGCTGTGAGTTTATTTCTCTATTGTTTTGATCCATGGTCGTACCAACTCTACATTCAAGAAAAATAGATCTCCTCTATAGTGCATTCAGCTTCTGTGTCGTCACACAGTTCAGTATCGAGTGCTTCGCAGCGTTCTACTGATGCCTTGAAGGTCTCAAGGCTTGGTGTTTGGAATCTGCCAACTTAAAAACATTATTCAAAGACAGTACGACATATCAGACCGTCCACAGAGTCTGATCCGTACATTGAAAAGCTTCTTCCTGGCTTTTTGCACACATTTCCAGAGGCGGTGAAAAGGACTTTTTCGCTTGTTTTCGATTAATTTGAATTCTCTGTCTCCTCGGTCTTAATGCGCCCTTCAGTTAGTCAACTCCCTCCAGACTAGGGTGTGTACTTGTGCGTGCCCAGCTGTTTAATATACAACCTGCATCAAACAAAACAAAAACAAAAAGATGTCTGCTTCTGAATCATCACAAGCATGAGATGCACGTCAAGGCTTACACTGTGCATAATGGACACATATATACTGTGAAGGGAGGCCAGGCAGAGCAAAGGGCACGGTGGCTTTGGAAGATGAGGTATAAGGTAGCGTGAGCGTTTAACAAGGAAAGGAAAGGGCACCGGTCCCAGGCTGACAACACGCATGAAACGAGGAGTTTGTGTCACATTTTGAATCGGATTTGAGAGAAAGAATTGAGCGAAGTTAAACTGTGCGAGCAGAGGATCCTCCCTGCGTTTAGTTGGCAACATCCTGACAATCAATCCGTCATCAAGAGCTCAAACTGAGTTCCTTCTGGGAATCCAAGCCTCCGTCGCCCAGCCTGGCCCGTCCCCCGTCCACACAAAACAAAAACAAGCATGTGATGAGCCATCTTGGCAGAAATATAGTTCTTTCTTTCGACAAAAAAGTGAAATGTAAATACAATAAGATTTGCTTCTCCGCACGCATTTGGAGAACATTAAACCAGAATTAATTGAAAATGTAAATTTGTTACTCTAAAGATGATATATAAATGAAGAAATACAACTTGGGCTCGCGTGAATTAAACGTGAGCATATGAGCGACTCGTCAACCTGTCTGTGAACCAGCAGAGAGACCTCGACTCCCTGCTGCGTTATATTATCATCATCATCTGCTCACACACACAAAACCACCTCAAAGACATTCCTACTTTATATTTGCGTCCAGTACAATCGTAATCATTCATGCTCATTCTATAAATGTTACTGTGGGATTAATATTCGGTAAATGCTTCAAAACTAAGATGCTGTCCCTTTAACTGCTAGCTCAGTTTGGAGGAACGTCTAGTACATTATCTTATAATACAATGAAAGTCAGTTTCTCTCTCTCTCTCTCGCTCTCTCTGTGCTTCAACTACAAACAAAAGTCCAACTTCTAAACTCTCGCAAAAGTACATTCCTATTTGGTGCAGTTTTTCTTCTCGAAGACATTCATGTTTGTTTGAAAGAGTCGGTTTAGAATGTGGCACTGACGCTGAATTGGATTACAGAGATCCCAAAGTTATTTTGTGTCCTATTTCAAAGTGTGGATACGGTTTGTGCGTGTACTGTATGAACCGGTTGGTCTTCTATTGTGGTGAACTTGTTCTGTTTGATTTACCCTGGTTTCTGGCTCCGCTTGAAAATGGCTGACATGTCCTTAACATATCCCCCTCTCTCTCTCCAAGAGCACAAGCTAAAGGCACATGAAAGAAGCCTCCTGTAACACACTCCACACTCGCTTTTTCCCTGAAAAATAACTCCAATAATACCTATAAATATTCCAGTTCTTGCTCCCGCTGAAGGGCCAGCGGACGGGCTTCTGTTGCTACATTTGTCACCGGTCGCTCGTTTCATCTTCCCATCGCTCTGTGATATCGACGGAGACGGTGAGATGTAGCTGAACGGGAGGAAATGACCGATTAATTAAACCTTCTCCTCAAATGCATCATCCAAACCACTGCATTCGCCTCATTTTCCTGTGCATCATCACAAAATATATAATTCATTTAACATAAGTCTGTATTGAAATAGAAACGTTTACCCTACATGTATACTGGAGTACATACGACCATCAAAGAGCATGACAAGGACTTAAAGAGGGACCATTACATCCAGCGGAGGTATGATTTAGTGCACAGACGTCGTCGTCCTTTCGCCTGGCACCTATTGAATTCACTTGAGCATTGACAGCCAAACAGTGTAGTGACCTATCTACACTATACTGCATTCCACACGTAAAGGCTGGCTAAAGAGAGGACTAACCCTCTGCAGTTCTTAAAGAGTCCGAGCTAAAAACGCAAGCGTCATGCACCAGCTAGGATGTGAAAGCCGAGCAGAAAGAGGTCCAACTTCAGGCGCCTCCTAAAACTTCACCACAAATGACGAGAAGGAAACTTTTTTTTTTTTGTGTGTTTTTTTTTGCAACATCAATCTATGTAATTATTGAGTTCATCCAACAGCTACTGTAGCGTGATCAGAATTGCAAAGGAGGAGCACAGATGGTAAATAAACAGGAAACATGTCTATTCTCCTAAAAACACTGCATGTCATCTAAACTAGTTATCGATCACGGATTCATTTTTGGAGAAGTTAACTCATGAGAACTTCTGTTTTTACAGTGTTTTTGCTCTTGTTTTGGCCCTTTTGGATTAGAAATGTGCGACTTGGGAGTGTTGAATTTCCATGCGAGTGATTTGAGCCGTAGAGGTTTAGAACTACACCTTGCAAATCTCTGGCATTATGCATTAGTGGGATAATGACGTCCATTCGTCCGTTGGATTTGAGGCAAAGCGAGCGTGATAATGTTACTGGAAATGTTTTAAACATAACGGCACGCTATTTTTTGCGTCATGAACCCCACTGTCACAGAGAGCATAAGCCCAGAGGTTTGACTTTGATTTCAGTGAACAGAATCGAGTGTATTGAGGGCTGCAGCAATGCGTTTTGGACTGGTACCATGAGAGCGAGAAGCTTTGAAGCAGAGAGTGCTGTTCGGGCTCGCTCTACCTCCGGTGAGAACAGATGACGGGGAGGGGGAAGACGGGAGGAGGGGAGGGGGGGGGAGGAGCTCAGAACTCGATCTTGCAGGCAGGGAAGGACTCGTCCTGCATGACCACGGTGCTGCTGGAGGCCAGAACCATGATGTTCAGGTCCTGCTGCCTCTCGTGAGTCTGCTGGTACCAGTCCCGGGTCACCTCAGAGTCGTGGGTCGGGATCAGGGTCACCTGACACATGGAAATAAAATGAGAGGACAAAGTATATAACGTAACATGACATACTATACAATGACTTTTTCTGACATTTTATTTCGACATTTTTTCATTTTGTCGATCCACTGCACAGCACATATTTAAAAATGAAATGTGTCACAGGGCTCATCATTTCCAGCAAACATCAAGGAGACAAATGAGAGCAAAACGGCATCACCGATCTGTTACTTTTCACCAAATATTCTTTGGTCTAGCTCAGCTAAAACTAAATTTGGCACCGTTTTCCTGAACGTTTTACCGAGTATACTAAGATACCAAGTAGGACCGTCATAATTAGGCCGGTATAGACGGCCTGATGAAGGTAAATACCTGTAAATTGGAGCCCCACTGAGCTTTGCCCTCCAGCAGGGCATCCAGGACTCCACGGCTGGGCTCTCCACTGCCCGGGTCGTTCCCGCTCACCACATAGTACGAGGCTCGCACTCTCTTGAAGAACTCCTGATCCACGTTCTTGGCACTGCAGTGGTTGGGCACGTAGGCCAGGTCGACATAGATGGGCGGTCCAGGGGGCACGGCAGAGCTAGTTTTCTGGGAGTTGTTTCCTGGAGGTGAGCAGAGATATAAAACAGCATTACAGGCGAATAGACCAACTTGTTCCTCAACTGAACAAATCACCTGACGTTCACTATCTTATTCATATAAATCAATCGCTCATTAATTGACCACAATTAACCATAAATCTGATGAAGAGCAGTTGCATGTCTGAATTATAAGACAAGTGCAGACTTATCATAGCTGCAGAAAGAAAGGCAATGTTCAAAATAAGCTGCTAACATGATTGCATTGATTTACATAAACAAATAATTACATCTAGAAATAATGTAACTCAACTAGTTAATTTGCACAAAGTCTTATCAACCACACAGTACATGTACAACTTTCCTAAATCTCCTGACGTTAGTATCATTCTTTATATGTTAGTGTAGTGAAGTATATTTCAAAAGCTGAATCACATTTAAATATTGTGAATTCAAAAACACTATGTATTTGTTTGGATGACATTATCATTGCTTTTTGATGATGGCTGGATTCCGTTGGATCACTGGGTCTTAACATCTACTTGTAACTTAATTTTAATTGTCAAAAAGATCCAATACCAGGTATATTATCAGTATCTCAGATATATCACTTCTAGCTTAGGAAAATCCTTAATCTGGTGAGAAGGCAGTACGAATCAACCCAGGAATCGTGTTGAAGGTACATTTCTGCTACGTTACAGGATGGGAAGATGTTAACACACCTGAACTGCTCTTGACTCCATTGGCCAAGCCTTTCCCCGGGTTGAGGATCTCACTCCTGGAGCCTTGAGTCTCAGACATCTTGATCAGCCTGGAGCTTCTGTCTGCGTCCTTCCTCCTGAGGGAGGCTGATCGAGGTGAGGCGGAGTCCTTGGAGGTCTGCTTCACTGGAGTAGAGGACCTCTTCCTGACTTCCCCCTTACGAGCGGGAGAGGCCGATTTGGGTTTGCTCTTTCTGAGGCCCTTGGTGTTCTTGTGCTCCTTTTTAAGAAGTTTCTCTGTGCTGCTGTGGTCATTGAGAAGAGCCTCTGGATCTACCATGCACACATCTGGGTGCGGAGGATGGGGATGAGGGTCCTTCATCGGGGTGGGAGATGGGTCATGAGTCTTCTGAGCTGACCTAGGAGATGGAGGATGGTGACCCCCTCCAGCTCCAGATAATTTGTCCACCGGCAGATGTTCGGCGTCTTCGTCCGAGTCCAGATTTCCCTCAGCTGTTATGGACGGACACTCCTCGGTCTCTGGAGGAACGTCAGAATCCGACTGTGAAGGCAACGACTCGCTCGCTGATGTCGGAGGGGTTTCCTCTCCAGCTAACGTCACAGCCAAACCGGACGACATGGCGCCGGGCAGCTGCTGTGGCCCCTGTCCAGCGTCTCCGGATAAACTCGGAGTGTGGTGGTGCCTCTGCTTGTGCGACCTCCTCTTCACGGAGTGTTGCTCCTGATCGTCCTCGTCTCCTTCCTGGGAGTGGTCACTGCGGTCGTCCTCCTCACCCTCGCCCTCGTCACTGGAGAGCGGATGGGGGCTCGGGTTGATGAACGATGGAGAAAGTTCTCCTTTGCGATGTTTGTATTCGCAAGAGGAGTGGCCTGGATAGGAGGCAGAGGAGGAGGCGGCACCGGTGTTCAAGTCAGAAGGACGTTCAGCCCTTGCGGCTCCTTTGCTTGATGTTTCTGTGTGATGGGTATCTTTCGACGAGGACATAGCGGTACTGTGGACACTGGTCATCCATTCCATCGCTTCCTCATCCTCTTCCTCCTCGTCATCATCACCATAACCTGGAGGAGGGGCACTTGGGCAGTCTTCGGGTCTCTGTAGTAGTTCCCAATCAGATATACTGCTCCTTCTCCTGACCTCTAATCTCTCTGGTGGCATCTCCAAGAAGCTTTTCTCCTCGATTTGTTCTGCCTCTCCTTTCTTACCATCTTCTGCTTTTTCACACGTCTTTGGATCAGCTGTTGCCTTGCTCTCCTCTGTGCTGTCTTTACACAACCTTTCCTCTATTTTCTGCTTGACCTCACCGTCTTTAGCAGTTAATGTCTTTTCATCGGTTTCTGAAACCTTTTCGTCTTCCTTCAAAGGTGCAATTGCTCTGTTTGTGTTCTCCTCTTTCACCTCCGGTGTTTTCTCCTTTTTCTCTGTATCGTCCTCTGTTTTGGACACGAATGTTGTGGCACATGTGGTTTTGCCAGCTCCGCTATCACTGAGTGAGTGAAGTGAGGCTGTCGGTTGAGTTGTTTCCATCACCACGTCAGGTTTAGACACAACAGTAGTAGAGGTGCTGGTGACCGTCTTATTCTCTGTGGACTGTGAGGTACTACCTACCACATATGACTCGGTTATCAATGAAAAACCCTCCTTCTGCTCTGCCACTTTGATTTTTTGACATTCAATACGACACGGTATGGTGCTGTCCTCCATTTCAAGTGTAACAGGCTCCTCATCGTCTGATGACTCTTGGGACACCTTGTCAGAGGAGTGAGCCCTTTGGAGGGGAGAGACATCAAAGCAAGCCTCTGATACGCTCTCTGACACCTTCACTGGTTCCATGCTTTGCAGCGATGGTGCAGCGGAGGATGGTGCAATCTTAGTTTCTAGCATATAAAAACAGTCTGTGCTTGACTTTGTCTCAGTTTCGGGCTTTGCAGAACCGCTTTGACCCTCAGTCTGTTTGGCAGTGGTAGACGAGAATGCATATGATGGTTTGATCTCGTCAGACTGGCCGGGTGAAGACACTTTTGTTGCAGGTTTCGTCGTCACCTCCATGTACTCATCTCTCTGAAATCCTCCAAAGCAGGAGCTCTGAGACTCTGCCGCCGATGGCTCCTCTTTGGCTAGCGGTACTCTAGGGCTTGATATTGTTGTAAAAGTTTTGACTTTGTCTCCACACGGTTTGCTCAAAGGGGCAGAAGTTGAGGCTGAGGACGAGTAACTGTATGATGTGGAGGAGTATGTTGAAGTAGAGTATGTTAAGGTGGTGTATGTGCATGGTGATGAGGCACTTTCCTCATGTCTTGTGGTGATATCTAGGGCCTGCCCCTCATCTAGATTCTCTTCTTGGATGTTTCTTTGGCTATAATATGTATCATCGCTTAGCTTGGATAGCTGGGAGGCATCTGAGAGCACACAGGTTTCCTCTTTATCTTCCTTCAATCCTGCTTGACTAGTCTCACTGTAAAAATGCTCGGAATAACCTCCAGATCTACTCTGTCCGATGTCGGCATAGCTACCTCTTAGAGGAGGGGAGGGACTAGATGTAGTCTTGGAAATGGTTTCTGAATCAGGTGGCAAAAAGCTGCCTGTCAAGCTGCTTGTGGACATTGGTTGACAAGTTTCCCTTTTCAAAAAGCTTGGCGATAGAGACACTTTGTCGTCGTCTCCTTCTTTTGTCTGTAGTACTTCATGAGAGCTCAAATCCTCTGCCGATGACAACCTTCTCTTTGTGGTTGGTTCAGGAGACAAATACTTTGTGTCTGTGTCTTCTGCTTTCGTTGTTTCAGGAAGTGTTGGAGCATCTGATGTCGTGAAACCACTTTCGTCCATTCTGCGAACACTTGGGTCTGGTGACGGAGTTGTTTTACCTGCGTCGTCACTCCTTGCCTCAGGACGTTTGGATGTGGCTGTATCATCTTTGTTGAGTGGTTTTGTTTCAGGAGACGATGCTTTTTTACTCACGTCCTGCTTGTCTGAAGCTGAGGCATCGTCAGGTGTTGGTTTACAGACAGTTTCATCTTTACGGAGGCTTGATTCAGGCAGCTGAGACTGTTTATTTGAGTCCTCTACCTCTGCTAACGTAGCACTATCACCAGAGCTATGTCTGCACATTTCTTTTTCAGACTGTTCTCTGGCACCCTTTTCCATATCTACATCACTCAAATCCTCCTCTTCTTCCTCATCCTCCTCATCCTCATCATCATCATCATCATCATCATCATCATCATCATCAACATTGAAATCTTCCCCTTCTACGAGTAACCTTTTATCTATCAGGCTCTCTTTTCCATCAGGAAAGTCTGACATGGATTTACAAGAGGCAGAGCTGCTAATTTGATTATTCTCAGACGCCAAAACGTTATCGTCTATTTCATGTCCTGAAAATGTGGCAGCAGAGGCAGTCCTTGACGTTTCTGCTTTCTCTAAAGGTGATGCTTGTTGAGGTAAAATGTCTTTTTCTGCAGGTGAATGCCGACCAGATGGAGATCCCTCATGATCAGAGGATTCCATTTTGTCTTTGAGTGACTCAGCAGATTTTTCTCTCTCCTTTTCTGTTCTTTTTTCTGTGAATTCCCCAAAAGCTACGGGAGCAGCAGACGCTTGGGTACCAAGATCTGATTGGCTCCATGACGGAGACGGTGTTTCTTGTCTTAATGATGCACCTGCTGATTGAACAGCAGCACTGGCAGAAGCCGTATCACTTTCTCCCGTCGCCCCCGTTGAAAAAGCTGCTGCCGCAGCACCTTCCTTCGTGTCCTCTTTCTCTTTCTCCGATTTCTCAGGTTTATCCTCTTTGGGACTGAAAGAATCAGACTCAGACTCAGCCGCCTGGGACATTTTGTTATCTTGCATGTCCACGGATGAGAAGCTCTTTTCAACATAAGGTGTATCTGGTCTTTCTTCTCGCTCACACTCTTCCTCTTGGCCTTTCTCCCTGTCTTCATATTTAGGAGAGGCACTATGGTGGCTGCTTCTTTCACTCTCGGTGAGAGACACTGGGCTGTAGTCGACTCTACTAAAGGACAGAGGCTCGTCCAGGATGAACATGGCTCCTCCAGCCTCTGTCTGGCTTGTTCTTCTGTTATCATCAATACCAATATCAGAGGCGTGATCGAAATCCAAAGAAACCTCGCTTTCTTCTCTGGAGTCCAAGTCATGATCCTTTGGAATTGGCTTTTCATACGGATCGTACTTGGACGCACCAAAGGTTTGCTTTTCATCTCCGATGCTTCCACCGACTGTTTCCTTCTCTGAGGTCATTTTTGCAGTGTCAGATTTAACAACTTCTGTGTGGCTGGCATCCTCAGAATCCAACATAAAATATGAACACGGCTGTGATAATCCGGGAGAAGCCACCTCTCGCTCTCCTTCCATCTCCCTCTCCGCTTCCTTTCCTGGTTTCTCATCGAGCTTTGCTTTTTCCGTAGCACTGACCGCTGAGCTTGTCAGAGGCGGTATTTGTTGCTCTGGTTGTGGTGTTTCCTCCACACTGGACTGGCTCTCAGTGCTCGAGAGCGTAGAGCTCCTGGGTTGACTGTCGGTGCTCGATACTGTTGACAACACGGGCTTTTGCTCAGTTGAGTCCGAAATTGGCTCTGCTTTAGCTGCTGGTATATCGGAAGCCTTTTCTTGTGTCGTCGTCTCCGTTGATGTGACAATATCAAAGGAGGGCTCTGGCTTGGCGAGTGGTGCAGCTGTGGTTTCTTTGCCTGCTTCAGGCGAAAGTCTGGATTCTTCTATGCCAAACTCTTTGCCGTCTTCATCTAACGAGGGCTCCTGCATTGTGAGCGTTGGTATGATCCCTGTGGTCTGCTCCGATATTGGTGGTTTAGTTTGGTCACTTGTCTGTGGTTTTTGGGATGAGGGCAGACCTGCAGACGAGATGTCATGTTCTGATTTTCTCAGCTCCACTGACAAAGGTCTGGAGCCTGCTCCTCCCATACAAATGTCCTCCTCCTCTTCATCTCCCCTGTCTTCGTCAGACGACTGAACCACAAATGCAGATTTGTAATCTGACTTGGATGGCTGTGCTGCTTCTCCTGATACTTGCAGTGCAGGTTGTTTAATGTCTTTCTCTTGTAACTCCTCTCGCTCCCATTTCTCCTCTCTGGTGTGGTCTCCATCACAGGAGTCTCTTTCAGTGATCTCATCTATCTTCTTGTCGGCAACATCTTTTCCTTTCATCATCTTTTCGTCTTTGGTGTCATCAGTCTCATAGGTGTATTCTTTTTCTTGTTCTTTTTCCATTTTCTGTTCTTTGCTCAGTTCAGCAACATGCGTGTCGTCTTTTTCTTTCTCCATCTTCTCGTCCTTCACTTCTTTTTGCTGCTCCTGGATGTGGCTGGGAGACACACAGACGTCATCTTTCACTGGTTTCATGTCTTCACTTGATGTCGTTACTGAGGTGTCTTGCTGAATCTCTGCAGCACCAAAAGATTCCTTCTCAACCTGAGTTCCAGTAAGCTCATCAGAGGTTGCTTCATGTATATGCTTGTCACTAATGTCCCAAATGTCATCCTTTTTCGTTCTCTCTTCTTCCAAGGTCAGAGACATGGGAAGATGCACCTCTTTTTTATCATCCTTCTTAGATTCAGTATCGAAAGGAGAAGCATCTTTCCCTTTTTCCTCATCTTTGGCGCTTAATGTTGACGTGTACATCTCTTTCTCTGCCTCCTGTTTGGTGGATTCAGCTTCACAACTGCCCTGTTTGCCTTCAACCTCGATGGTTTCAACTTTAGATGACTCCTTCTCTTTCCCATCCTTGGGCTGCTCTACACTAGAGTCAGTTTCTTTCTCCTTGTTAGTGTCATCTTTTTCAGTGTTTGTATCTTTAATTTCCTCCAGAATCGGCTTGTGATCAGAGATATCAGCCTTCTCCTGCTCTTTAACCTCCTGCGTTTTTAACTGTTTGTCAGAAATGTCACCATTTTTCACCCCTTTATCATCCTTTATGTCTTTGACAGATGTATCATCCTTCTGCTCCAGTTCTTTCTCTTTCATTTTGATGTCTTTATCATGAATATCATCCTTTGGGATTTCTTTTGCCTCCTCCTTGAAGAGTTTTACATCGGATGGAACATCTTTCATCTCTACCGTCTCCTTGTCTTCAGGGGGTTGCACACCAGAAATGTCTTTGCTTTCTTCCTCCTTGGTAGGTTTGATACCAGAAATTTCATCCTTAATAATTACTGTACTGTCTTCCTTGATGGGTTCGATAGCAACACTATGATGTTGAATTGCCACCCATTCCTCAGCGAAAGTTTCCTTATGATCTACTGCTTTCTCCTTTTCTTCTTCTGTCGTTGATTTGACAGCACTAATATCTTTACTGATTTCTTTCACCTTTTCATCTTGCGTGGTGGGTTTAGTAACAAATTCGTCCTTGGATGTTTTGACAGCGGAAATATCTTTGCACATCATTACATCCTCGTCCTCTATCTTGACGGTTTTGACAGCATCTTCATTGCTTTCTTTCTCCTTTCCGTCCTCCACGACTGGTTTGATGGCATCTTTAAGTGTCTCTTCTGCTTCTGCCTTGCTTGATGCGGCAGAGAAATCATCATCTTTACTTAATTGTACATGCTCTGCTTCTATCTTGGTAAATTTGGTGGCAGAAGTGTCATCTTTACTTTCCTCTTGTTCCTCGTCTTTTGCAAGTGTTGGTTTAGCAGCAGAAGTATCTTCTGTACTTGGCAGTTTATCTTCTTCCTCCGCCTTGGTAATAGCAGCAGTATCGTATTTATGTATGTCCTCTATAGTAGGTTTGAAGATCTGGGCATCATCCTTGCTTGTCGTCATATCTTTTTCCTGCTCCTTGGAGAGTTTGGTGTCAGAACTATCATCTTTACTTGTCTCCTTGTCTTTTTCTTGCTCTGTGGCTAACTTGGCAGCGGGAATTTCATCTTCACTCATGCTGATGGTTGAGACAGCATCTTTACAAATCTCTTGCCCCTTAGCAGCAGACGTATCCCCCTTACGAATCATTTCTTCTTCTTTGGTGACTTTAGCAACAGTGATGTCACCAATCTCCTGATCATCTTCCCTCTGCTCATCTGTAAAGGACTTGGTAGCAGAAGCATCGATCTTTTCCATCTCTTTTTCCTCTTTCTTATCTTCAATCACTTTGACATCAGATGTCTCCTTTTTGTTTTCATCTTTAGTAGGTTCAGTAATGGGCATGTCGTCTCTTTTTACCTCTTTCTCCATCTCTTCTTTAACAGGCTTGATATCTGTGGCGCGGACCTGTTCAGTCTTTACGGGGCTAATATCAGAAATGTCACTATCAAACAAATCATTTCTTTCAAGCTCATCTTCCTCAGCACCTTTGTTTTTGAGGTCAAAATCATCAACTCTCTGCTTCGGCTCATTTTTGATTTGTTTGTTCTCAGAAGCAACAATTTCCATCTCTGCTTCTTTGGTTGTGACTTCGGGAGTGCGGTCCTTTTCAGGCTCTTTATGCTCTTCTTTAGTGGCTGTAACAGCCGTGAAAATGTCCGTTGCAATTTGCTCTTCTTTGATGGGTTTAATATCAGAGGTATCATCCTTTATTGTCTCGGTCTCTACTTTCTCATCCGTGGTGGACGTAACGGCAGAAACGTCTTCCTGGATGACAGATTTCTGTTTTTGCTCATCCTTGATTTGTGGGACATCAGAGGTGTCATCCTTTTCTTTCTCCTGTTCTGCCTTAATGGTTTTAACTGCAGGTTTATCACCATGATCATCATCATCATCTTTCTTGTTGTCATCTTTATCGTCCAGGAAACAACTTTCCCTCTCTGGAAAGGTTCCTGTAATCTTCACTTTGGGTTCTTGTTCTTTGAGCATGTGGTCCACCTCTTTATCACTTTGTCCAGATGAAATGAGGGAATCCCTCACTGACGCGGGTGGCTGAACTTCTCTTACAGACGGAGCAAACACAGGGATTGTTTCTGACCATTTGCCTTCATCTTTTGGCACTGATGAAGAGTCTTTTTCTGACTCCTTCACCACTGGAACCTCTTTCATGTCCTTCTCCAATGATTCGTCTAACGATGTTGAAACATCTACTTCATGCTGATCTGCTTTCTGTTGATCAACATCTTTTTGTGTCTCTGTTCCTGCTTCATCTGCCTTTTTTGTTTTCTCGTCTGTTGCTAAATCAGGGAAGACCTTCGTCTTGTCTTCCACTGGAGACTGACGAAGAGGAGAGTGAGCCGCACTCGGTGGTCCGGACTGTGGAGGGGAGGCCATTTTCACAGTGATATCATCTGGACTGAAGCAGCGCTCTTCACTCTCTGAAGTCACTGAGTCCGATCCAAAAGGTCTAGTAGGCACAATAGATGAAATATCTTTAGGTGCAACAGCTATTCTATTTTCTTCTTCAATTGGTAGGTGGACTGGTTTGGTGTCTTGTATAGAAACTGGAGACACTGAGCCAGCAAGCTTTTCAATATCCGTCTCTTTACGTTGGGATGAAGCATAGCCCTCTTGGAGTTTTTCAAGTGAAATGTCTACATTAGGAGTTTGGTCTTCCTCCTCCTCTTCCGCTTCCTCTTCTTCCTCGTGGGCTTCGGGAGCTTTAGCCGGCGTCTTCACTTCTGCAACAGGAAGCTGAAAGTCATCAGAAGGAGACTTGGATTGTTTGTCTTCTTCTAAAGAAGGTGGTGAAAGAGATCTTGCAGAGAGTGGCAGCTCTTTGCCTTGGGTGGCTTCGGGTGGGGTTGACAGGATGACAGGACTTTTGGGTGGTTCCTCAGCTGAAGGTGCTGCAACAGCTGCCACAGATTGGTCTTCAGCAATTGAAGTAGGGAAAGAGCACACTTTGTCATACTCCGTGATGGACGTTGCAGAGGACACATGCTCCTCTTCTGCCAGAGGAGCAGTGATGATGTTGGTGAACACCGATACCTGCTCGTGCACGCCTGGGATGAAGCTTTTCTCGGTCATAGCTGCAGCTTGCATCTCCCTCATGCCGTGAATGTTGACAAATGATCCGGTCTGATCTGGAACAGAGATGTCGTAGGCACCGACGTCATACTGAAGGTGTGGTATCCTCTCCTCTGCCTCCTCGTGAATCTCCTCGTCAGAGATGGTCTGTTCCGTCTCGGAATAGCCGGGGATGGTCTCGTCTTGGATGTAGGAGATGGGTTCAGCTGCAGTGGCTCCTTGAACTACCGAGGTTATGGGAGCTGTGGCCCCTCCAACATGTGACAGGTAGCCCTCCTCCTCTTCCTCTTCTTCAGCCAGAATGTCAGTGACCATTTCTTCAGGTTTGATCTCTTCATCCGCTATAACATCTAAATCTTCTACCTCCTCCAGTTCAGCTTTCTCCACTGCCTCCTCCTCCTCGTCTTCCTCTGATGGAATCGTTTGGAGCTGCACTTTTGTCCCAACCTTAGCTGAGAGTTTTTCGGATTTCTCCATTTCTTCTAACTCGTGTTTCCTGTCAAGACCATCGTCCTTTGCTTCCTTCCATTTTGCCTCATCTTCCTCTTCACCTATTCCCATATCTTCTTCCACCTCCTCTTCTGTATGCCTTTTGGCAGCCGGGGCCTCTTCTTCATCCTCTTCCTCATCCTCATCCTGAGATGCTGCTCCTTCATCCTCAAACTTTTGAGCATCTTCCATTTCTCTCTCTTCTGTTAACGTTTTGTTGTCGACTTCAGCTTTGGCTTCTGGCGCTGATGCCTCCTCTTCTGGAGACTTTGTTTCAGGTGGAATTTCAGATGCTTCCTGCTTCTCCTGGGTAAGGCTTTGTGCAGTCGGCTCGTAACTGTCTGGAGGCTCTGCTGATACATCTACAACTTCAGCTTTTTTCATATTTTCAAAATCCTTGGTGAGGTCTTCAGGGGTTGAGAGAACAGACTTGCCCTCAACAGCTCCATTCTCTGCTGGTTCAGGTTGAATAGTTTCAGGTTTTGGCTCCTCAGGCTTCGGCTCAGCAGGTAAAGTCTTTGCTGCTTTGATTTTTCCGGTCTTTGCTTTACTTGACACTTTAGCTTTGTGCAATGTCTTTCTGACTTCTGGAGTAAACGGTTTCAGGTCAGGCTTTGTAATTTTCCTCAGCTCTGGTTTGGATGTGTCCTTCTTTTTGTCGTCTTTGGACTTAACATCTTTCTTTTCATCTTTTTTAGCAGAGTCATCTTTCTTTACTTTCTTGATCTCTTTCTTTTCCTTGTCCTTTTTCTCGTCCATCTTTGACACCCTTTCCTTCGGGTGCTTTTTTAAGGATTTTTCCTTCAGGAGTTTCTTCTTTTCTGGCACATCACTTTTAGATTTTATCGTCTTAGTAGGCTTTTTCTCCTCTTTTTTCTCAGAGATATTGTCCTTGACGGAGTCGCTCTTTGCCTCTGTGGTGGCCGACACATCATCTTGTCCTTCATTTTCTTTCTTTGAGGCTTTTGCAGTAGTCTTCGGCGATGACTTGAGACTCTCTCTGCTGTCTGTTCTTTGTTTTAACTTGGTTTGTTTTATAACAGAGGGAGGAGCTCCGGAGGCGATATCCTTTTGTGTGGCAACAGGATAGCGCAAGAAGTCGAGGTGCTTTAATTTTTCCAGACCCTCTAGGATCTTGTTTTGTGGTGCATTCCCAGGGAACAGCACTCTGATGATCTTTTCAGCAGGGTTGGCAGGAAGCCAGACGACTAAGGCTGTCACTGATGTCAGGTAGGGCACAGATATTTCTCCTTCTTTCCCGTTGGGCAGCACAATACCAGTTTTGGCCTTGCTGTTGCCAGCCCACTTCTGCATTAAAAATTGCATCTCTTTACTGTCTTTGACAGGATTGAGAACATACATGTCTAACCTGCCCACTCCCATCTTGTGGAACAGAGTAATCGGCTCAATCGTGTTGCTGACCACTCGACAGAGAGGCTCCGGTTTGATTCCAAGTTTATTCAGGTACTGCAAAGTCAGCGAGGCCTCTTCGATGCTGCGTTTGACTTTAAGATTAGATTCTGGCATACGGAGCTTCTCTGGCACGTTGAAGAACACCACACCTAGTTCAGGAGAGATCAGGTTCTTCATCCAGTCGCTGTAGTCGGTGGAGCCTTGAGACGGCTCCTCCTCCTGTTCTGCTATCTTCCTCTGAAGCAGCCCATTGATACCTGGGAGATTGTCGGCACCAATGTGCGTGAGCAGAATCGAGTCGATGCGGTCCAAGTGACGAACCAGCTTCCAGAAGCATGACTTTCGTTCAGAGCCTCCATCCACTAAGATGTTGAAGCCATTCACGGCAAAGAGAGCAGAGTCTCCGCGTCCACCGGGAAAGATGTAGCAACACGGTTTGGACAGTTTCAGGAAGCCTCCGGATGTGGGTTGCTCCAGGAGGTCAAAAGGCGAAGGGACGTCGACCGTCTCAGAGATGTACTCTGTGAACTCGGTGACGCCCTCCATCTTGGGAAGAACAGGCTCGGAGTTTAGTCTGTATTCCAGATACTCGCGCAGGGTCTGCGGCTGTCTCAGGTAGCTACAGTCCGAGTCTTGGCAGCACACAGTAAGTGTAGCCTGCTGCTTGGGGGCTGTTGTGCCCATTAATTCACTGACCTGCAGGAGGGAGACACCCAGACACATTAGTCAGCGATGAATGCATTAATGTGTTACAAGTGTGTTGTGAAGACCTGCTTAAGAAACAAAAAAATAGAAAAAAAATAAATGATCGATTTAATTGGAAGGTGAGAAGGTTGGGACCTGAATACCTTTGCTATCAATACATTCATTCTGTGGTGGAGGCATGGACCTATTCTTTCATAATAAATAATTTCAAAACACTGAAACACATTCACAAATGAACAAGATACTTTTGCAGAAGAAAAAAGGATTATGGCAGCTGTGGCTAGAGGATGGTTCGATCCCCGGCTCCTCGAGTCCATGTCTGTGTGTCCTCAGCTAAGATACTTAACCCTCAATTGCTCCCAAAAGCTCTGCCTTCAGTGTATGCGTGGGTTGGTTAGGCAGTCACTTAGGCATGGTAGCCCCTGCCATCAGTGCATGAATGGCTTTGAGTGGTCGGAAGACTAGAAAGGTGCTACAGGCAAGTTAAAGTCCATTTACATTTCTTAATAAGTGTTACTGAACGTCCTTTTGACTCACCCCAGGATCAGCAAAGACACGTGACAAGGTCTGGTAGGTGAAAACGCCAGTTTGAAGAAAAAGGCCACCTTGATCTGAGCTTTGTCCACTCAAGACCAGAAGCTTGTGTCCTGCTGAGTCTGTGACTAGAGACTGGATCTGGGACACACACACACACACACACACACACACACACACACACACACACACACACACACACACACACACACACACACACACACACACACACACACACACACACACACACACACACACAGAGAAAGAGGTTGGGAAACAGAGGACAGTTAAAGGAGAGACGGAGGTATCACAGGCGAAAGATGCACTTAAATTGTGTCAAGGTTGACAAAATATGGCAATGAATTCTCTACAAAAAATAAAAATACAGAAAAATCCAAGAGAAACAAAGATCATCAGTCTGTTCTCCTTAACAAACGTGATGAATGTGATGAAGTACCAAAAGCAGCCATTCAACCCGTGGCCAGTTTTCTAAAGTTGTATTCTTTGATCAGACGGATCCTGATTTAAATCGGACGTTTCCCTTTTTTATCTATTTTATTCTGGCTGTAGAATACAGCTATTGTTGTGTTGTTTTGTTTTTTGTTTATTCACATATTCCTAAAGGGTTCATATAAATTGTTCACGCAATTCAAATGCCATTCTTTTTTTTTAACAAATATTGACATAAGCAAAATCACTATATTATCAATGGTGTTGAACGTTTACAGGGGATTGACAGATACATGTATGAGTCAGTGTGATGTACTTGGGTATCTTTCTTTAAAATAGGCCACACCCCTGACATGTAAGTGTATGTGCAACCAGCAGCGCGCTCTACTTCAGCACACGTCGACAGTACCTCTGACACCACGGTGTCTTCTGAAGGGTTGACGAGGACCACGGTCTCCAGGACATCACTCCTGTGGTGCAGAGTTCTTTGTCCTGAAGGAGAAGATTGAAAACGTTTTGTTAGCGTCTGTCGTGAATAAACCACTCGAGCCTAATATTAAGATTCAACTCCATCAAGGCCATGAAGGCTGGGCGAGGTAAACAAGTTGCCGCCTGCTGAACAACATCCAGACCTGATGTGGGAAACCTCTTTGAGTCAGAGAGATTTACTATCCTGCACTCTGCATGGTATGTGGGGCAATCGCTGTATGCAGACAGACAACCCGCTCGAGCATCAACGCAAGAACAACAGTTGGAAATAGGTCACTGAATCAAACACAAAGTTGAGACCACTATTTACCCTTGATATTAGGTATTAATACAATAAAAAAAAATAGAATCAATGCTTTTTCTGGACTCAAACATATGCCACTTGCAATTTGGTCGTGGTAGAAAGAACAGTGATTCATTACGTTGCAGCCGGACATATTAACAATTCACACAAAGACAATATCACAGAATGAACTACATCGTTGAGCACATTTCCATACAGCCTTACGCATATTCATTGCAATTATGCATCAGCACTTAATTCCACTCAGGGGTGACGCTCAGCTTTTGATTCCCCTTTGTTGCAGCACAGATGCAGGCTCTAATATTAGAGGTCTAATAATAGGGGGACCTCAGTGACTCCATCCATCCACCGGGATCTTCAGTGCATCCCCCGAGTCTACGGCGCTTCGCCATCGTTCCAGGCTCTGGGCCGTCAACATGAATGAATGAATGAATGAAATCATACTTCGCCTCATATCCTGTAATGTTTAAATGACTGGCACATTATAAAAGTATAAGACTATCAGCAATTAAGATGGATAAGAGTTTGAATGAAATTGAAAAGAAAAGTAATTTCATGCATGAAAGAAAACAACTTAAATATCACGATGGTAATCAGCGCAGCACTTAGCCGTCTAGACCGTCTGAGTCAGAGCAAGAAGCACTCAGTACGTGGCTGTTATATGACCGATGCTAATCGCAGCCTTATTATCTGCTTTCAGCTCATGATTGTATTTTATGCTTTCTTATTCTTCATCGAACGTGTGGCATTAACATAACAGCGATGAAAAAACACGAGCTGAATTCAATCGTTTTATATTTAACGTCATTTTCCTCTTATCTAGCAAATAGCCACCCGCGACATTTCCACTTGAACAAATGTCTGTCAGGAGTTTTTTTTTCTATCTTTAGTGGATCATCAGGTATGGAATTAATGCACAGATGCTTTGGTTCAAATTGAGACCAAACTTTACTGTGGATGTCAGTTGTTTGAGCCACGACAAAAGCCAAAATATGGCCTGCGACAAACCAAGCAGGGCGTGTTTTTAGCCGAGTCGACTGAATAGCCATTCTCTTGCTGCTGAAGAAGTTCTGGATCACTCGCAGCTTCCACCAGACAGTTAAGACGAGTGAGGATCGAGGAGACAAAAAATATCAGGCTGATTTAGGAGTAGGCAAGAATAATCGTGGACAGACAGACACACACACACACACACACACACACACACACACACACATGATCTCCGCACACGCCTCTATTATTAGCACTAAACAAAAAAAACTGATTTAGAGTAAAAAATGTTGAGTCATTTGTGACGTACTTTCTCCGTTTGAACCTTTAAGAACAGATTATCTGATTTCGGTCAGCTGACGGTTCTTGATGTCGACACAAACAGTCCTGGAATAACCCGTCTGATCACGTTTTAATCTAAAATAACTTTCCCACTTTGGAGCGACTTTCTTTAATGTATTAAACTGCCAGTGCCTTTTGGTAAACACAATGTCGGATTATTCAATTGTATTTCTTACTGGGCTGTACTTATTATTCTTGTCTTTATTTAAGCATCTATTTTATTTCACTCTTTAAATATATACATTTTTTAATACTGTCTATTGTTTCTGCAATATCGCCTGTTCATGTCCTATGTATTTGAATTACCTTTCCTTGTCTTTGCTATCTATTATCTATGATACACTGTGTTGTTTTAACTTTCTAGCTACTTTCCAAATATCCTCATCCTGTTTGAATTCTCCTGTGATTCATTATAAATTGCCGCTCTGTGTGACAGGTGTGCTGTAGGACACAAATAAAATTGCCTTGGCTTGTTGGTATGAGCAGCAGTAACCACGGCTGAGCAGCCAATAAGAGTGTCACGATAAATCACAAACAGAAGGTCAAAGATAACAGTGCAGCCACAGTAAAAAACAAAACAACTTAGTTCCACATGTGTGGAAGAACATAAACCTCATGAAAAACGCGGATCGGTGTGAAATGACGAAGGAGGAAAAAATCAAGTCGCATAGACTTCTTCAATATCAATTATTCAGAGAGCATCACAGAAGCAAACTAGAGGATGTGGCTCCCTCTGTTGATGGAGTCAGTGAGGAGAGAGATGGAGGGAGTTTGTTGATGGGACGGAGAGAGATGATACCCGAGTCACTGAGCAGTCAGGAAGAGTTCTGACACTTCAGCAGGTCTGCCCACAGACGCGTCCGGTTTCACAGCGCGGTGACTAAGCCTTCGAGGGCGAGCGATGAATTGCAGGTTTTTAAGCTGATACTTCTAACGCTGACGAGAGCAACAAGCAAAAACGGAGGCCACCTCAACATCCATGTGTTAAATCCACATTGAGGAGAATGAAGCCCAGAGATCCGGCGTGTGCCCTTTGACCTCCTGATGTGCTTTCCTCGGGTGAAACGGAGGAGAGGAGGCTGCATGAAGCTGCCGTCGATGGCTGCCCGCAGCAGACTGGTACAACGTGATACTAAAACAACAAAGACACTCAAAGTCTGTCTGAAAATCACTGCTGTTTCCCCCCCGACGCTCCGCATCAACAATGTGTCTTATTATCACTGCGGGCTGGATGGCTTCTCTCAGATCCAGTTCACTTTCACTCCAAAACGCCGCCGATGGACGGGAGTCTGTGGAGGGGACGTTGGGTGCACGAAGACTTTAAAGGTCCCGTAAGACTCAGATTCATGGATTTTGTTTCTGCTTTTCCTTTTCTTAACGTTATAGCAAATGTAGTATTTAGGTCAATCTAACTACAAGCTAACGTTAGGACACTATCAAAAGGTATAACTACATATGAATAGTCATCTTTGTGTGGCCCTGACAAAAGTCAATTTAACCTTCACGCTCTGGTTTGGTACATACGACACATGATACATGTGCTACAGACGGCTGTCAAAAGGGGGAAGACTGATGGATTCTCTGATGACTTGAGTCAAGGTGGGTATCGACTTGTCTCTGCAGTGCGTCAGACACGCCTTGATTAAACACATCTCCACCTCCGACAAAGTCCACACACCACCACGTCAGCCTATTCCTGTCTGTATCCTCGAGGCTGGGATCTGGACTACAGATTAGAGTAGAGCTCCTGAAAACTATTCACAATACGAGCTTCAGGCAGATTTCAAGGGAAGGTATTTGTACGTCTACTGCAGCAGAATAGTGCACATTACTCCTTTGAACAACAAAGTGAAAGTCACAGTTGGGTCACACAAAGAAAACTGCGTGACAATGACAACACATATCCATCACAGTGGCAGTCTTTTAACTCTGTGCTCTTGTATTCAATACAACTACGTCTCAATAATGTGAGTCAGCCTTCAGGGTGTCATTGTATCCACTGAGATACAAAGAGTTTGAAGCTAAAGCGTCCTCGGGCAGGCCGGCGTCTGTTCCTCGGCTTAAATGCGTTTGTTTAAACGGTCCTTTTGAAGAGCGCCACGTTCAGCCAAGTTGCCCTCATCTGTTCATCCCCGTAGCTTTCCTTCACTGGCATCCCACACAGACAGAGGGCATCATCCTTTCACACCGCGTGAAAATGTTCACACCGACTGTTGATTACTTGGGTTTATTGGCTCCCTGCGTTTTTCATCAACTGAATCGATCTTAAATACTCTCCTTCTTCTGCGCATATCATTAGCATGCCATTGTGACACATTTCTGCTGTTCACTCAGTCCATTCACTCACGACATACTCAGTTTGTGTGACTTCAGTTGGTGCCGTTGAGTGTCAAAGCTTTGGATCCAGAACTTCTTTGCGTTAAAAGAGAGGGTTGAAAATAGAAAAGATCATTTCTTTCCCAATTAAGGAATGGAAGGAAGGTAAGAGTCTACAAATTCATCTATTTGCTGTTTTCAGGGTTTATCCCGTTCTTATAGCAATTCGAGCCCAATTGATGATACTATATTGACAGCCGATCAGATAATGATATATTGGGCAATATTGTATTTTAAGTTTCACACAAACACGAAGAATAAACACACATTTTTGATAAGGAATGCTTAAATTGGGTATTTAAAGAATTTTGGCAGAGATATTGGTGATCAGCACATTTTACAATTAAAAAAACAACAACTAACTCCAAGTGTTATCTCGAGGATAATATTTGATGACTTAATTGCCTCAAAAATGCCTTCATCATTTCTGTACAGCAATTTCTTGTTATTACTGTGTCTTGTAATTTCTTGGCTCTGAAATGTATTTTGGTATTTTTTGCGACCTCTTTTCTCTTTGTGGGAACTATTTTCAGCTGCGGATGAATCCACATTTGGTGCTCTAATGAGCGTCTGCGGGCAGCAGGACGATGTCGTTAAAATAAACTGCGGTGCACACGTTAGTGGAGGAACATTCAGTGCAACAGTGGGGCTCGTTTATGTGTTTTTATAATATCTCTTACAATAGACTTCTATTGTAAAGAGGATCTATCAGGATTTGGTTACACATACAATATCTATTAGTAGGATCACTTCATTGATTATTTATAGATTTTATAATTTATTTATAATGCATGACGTGCCACGATACCTGAACTTAATCAATTCCAGCAGAGAAACATTTAGTAATGCATCATCCAGCTTTGTTCTTGACAACAATAACGTAACAACGGAGCAGACTCTGGACGCTGTGCGCTCGGCTTCTGTCGGTTGACTTAAAGATCTTGGAAAGTGAACTCTTCACTCCCTCTTGGTCTTTTCACGACTCTGCTCATAACGGCGATGGCCCAGAGGAAGGAAGGTCGTTTGTCAGACAAAACGCGGTGTTTCCGCTCATTCCGGCTCTTCCTCGGCTGACCTGCTTGATATAAATATCCGCGTCTGAACTCCCAAAACGAGAACGCTCCGTTTAAAGGCGACTAAAGCGGAGCACCGATCGACCGAGGCGCAGCCACTGCACTGCTCCAGATAGCATGCTCCACATTTACAGAGGCAAGTGCGATGGTGAGGGGGTTCAAGGAATTGAAAGAATGTAAAAACGTTTCGAGCAGGAGCTACTTACAGGGAGACGGACTCTAACACACTTTAGTATAAAGGTGAGGTATCGTAACATTCAGTTGAAGAAGTTGTAATGTTTAAAGTGGAGAAAAAACAAGTGGTTTGGAGCTAATGTCAGTTTATCACAGAGCTGAAAATGGTTCAGCACCAAGGACAGCTCCTCTTTCAAACGTAAAAGTCACAATTGTAATTTAATGTCAGGCCGACAGACGGCCGACATCCTGTTCTAAATATAGAACCAATGAGTACGATGGTGGATAGTGTTATGCTATGAAAGCACACACACACACACACACACACACAAGGTCAAAGCACTTCATGTTGTTATAACGCAAAACTCGAGCCTTGACCACGGCAACGAAAAGGCTACAGCTGGGATTAGATGAGATTGTTCGATGAGTGAAAGAAGAGGTTGATATACTTTGCTTAGCCAGACTTTTCCTCTAAGATATTAGACGTAAAGCACAATTTTTCGAAATAGCCTCAACTGCTAGCAAAACCTGTATAGCTATGACATGGAAGAATTATGACCCGCCATCCACCTTCATGTGGTTCAAAGAAATAGCCTCACATACGACACATATATGTGAACAAATACTGTTTCATTTAAAAAGAAACACTTTACTTTATGAGAAATATTTTAGGCAATATTTGGTAAATGTGTGATGTTACTTATTATTATTACATGAGACGGGGTGTGAATTTGAGGTATTGGATACAACCTTGTGTTTGTTTTATAACATTATAATATATTTTACATGTATTTCTTATTAGTTATTATTAGTATAATCATTATTATCATTCATTTGTTTTAATATCGTTCATGAACTCAATGTATTTATCACAAATATCCTTTCAGGGAGAACATGGGAACGTGGGAGGGCTTTGACTGGTGTAAGATTTTATAAATATATTCTTTAAACTTTCTCACACTGTTACGATCCTGTTTATTGGTACTTTACATGAAGATAATGTGAAATAAACGCTCATGAATAGAATCTGAGAGTCAAATAATCGTCCAATGCGAATATTTGCTTATTCTTTATCTGGAGCTATTATTTGCAACTCCACCAAACATCCCATTGCTGTAACTCTGGTCTAGTTTTCTATTTAACGTAACTGAAGAACATTAGGGAAAGTAATGAGCTGAACCGATGCCTCACTCTTCATCTTCATATACACGTCAGAGGCTGATGGAAGCTGACATCAACAAGTTATTCCCCTGCGTAGTCTTAATCTCATTTGCCTAATGGGAACTCATTCCTTCCTGCAGACGGGGACCGATCGTCTGAGCGTAGAGATAAAGTGGTGTGAAGTGGGTTGGAAAATGAAAGAAGTCGGTACAGACCCGGCTGTCTCCGTCATCTTCCTCCTCCAGCACAACCTTACATCAAGACAGTTCTTTGTGTCTAGTCACTGCTGAGTCACTGCTGAGGACCATTCAAATACATCCCGTCACGCCAAAACACGCCAAAACATGCCAAAACACGCCAAAACATGCCAAAACACGCCAAAACATTGCAATGTTTCCACTGGTCTGAACAGTTAAGAGACACACTGATTAATTAGTGTTATCTTATGATATTTAATTGTTTGTCTTTAACTGAGCACTCATTCCCTGTTTGCTACTTGTTTACTGTAATTTAATACGTATTTGCAGACATTAATTATGAGCCACAATAATCAGCGTTGATAGATGTTGTACATTATTGAACCAGTGTTTCATGCCAAACTGATGCAACCTGCTCAGCGGTCATTGGTTCACGACAGCAACAGGAAGCCAGAGTCTTAGCTCCTGATGCTAATCCTGGTCCTGTGATTTGGCAGCGCTGAATGTTTGGCTGCTAAGCCATCGAAAGCCAGTTAGAGTTAGCCAGCGTCTCGAGGGAAGAAGCAAAGACACAAGTATCCAATATCAATATCTATTCAAATTGGTCAAAGTTATTGATAGGTTATGTCTAAAACTAGTTTATAGTTAACACCCAAGTCTATTTATTTGTTGTATTGGATTCGGCCACAGCTGCTCATCTTGATGGGGTCCACACATTAGAAATGTCCAAATAAAACATGAATACAATCAGAAAAGAATGAATGGATAAAACAAGTGGCTCAATAAAACACAACCAAATCAATAACAAGAAACTAAAAATATAAATAAACGGCTCGAATAATATGAACAAAAAAAGTGTATGTTCAGTCATATGAAGTGCTTTAGGTGCACCTGCATTAGTTATCAGGGGGATCATGCAATTGCCTGCATCTGTCCGTGAGTGAGTGAGTGAGTGAGTGAGTGAGTGAGTGAGTGAGTGAGTGAGTGAGTGAGTGAGTGAGTGAGTGTGTTAGTGAGTTAGTGAGTGAGTGAGTGTTAGTGAGTGAGTGAGTGTTAGTGAGTGAGTGAGCGAGTGAGTGAGTGTTAGTGAGTGAGTGAGTGTGTTAGTGAGTGTTAGTGAGTGAGTGTGTTAGTGAGTAAGTGAGTGAGTGTGTTAGTGAGTGAGTGAGTAAGTGAGTGTTAGTGAGTAAGTGAGTGTTAGTGAGTGAGTGAGTGTTAGTGAGTGAGTCTGTTAGTGAGTGAGCGAGTGAGTGTGTTAGTGAGTGAGCGAGTGAGTGAGTGTTAGTGAGTGAGTGTGTTAGTGAGTGAGCGAGTGAGTGAGGGAGTGAGCGAGCGAGTGAGTGTTAGTGAGTGTGTTAGTGAGTGTTAGTGAGTGAGTGAGTGTTAGTGAGTGAGCGAGTGAGTGAGTGTTAGTGAGTGAGTGTGTTAGTGAGTGAGTGAGTGAGTGAGTGTGTTAGTGAGTGAGTGTGTTAGTGAGTGAGCGAGTGAGTGAGGGAGTGAGTGTTAGTGAGTGTGTTAGTGAGTGAGCGAGTGAGTGAGTGATTGAGTGTTAGTGAGTGTGTTAGTGAGTGAGTGAGTGAGTGAGTGAGTGAGCGAGTGAGTGTTAGTGCGTGTGTTAGTGAGTGAGCGAGTGAGTGAGTGATTGAGTGTTAGTGAGTGTGTTAGTGAGTGAGTGAGTTAGTGAGCGAGTGACTGTGTTAGTGAGTGAGGGAGTGAGTGAGTGAGTGAGTGAGTGTGTTAGTGAGCGAGTGAGTGTGTTAGTGAGCGAGTGTGAAACCCCTTTTTTTCCCAACAGCTAGCGCGGCGCCACAACAGCTTTTCACTGATTGGTGAGTTTAATTTAGTTTTTGTGAAAACATTGTATGACATGTCTTATACGACAGCTAGCCTGCTGTCGTACTGTAAGTACTGTACTGTACTGTGCTGTACTGTACTGTGCTGTGCTGTACTGTACTGTGCTGTACTGTACTGTGCTGTACTGTACTGTGCTGTAATGTACTGTACTGTGCTGTGCTGTACTGTACTGTACTGTGCTGTGCTGTACTGTACTGTGCTGTACTGTACTGTGCTGTGCTGTAATGTACTGTGCTGTAATGTACTGTACTGTGCTGTGCTGTGCTGTACTGTGCTGTAATGTACTGTACTGTGCTGTACTGTGCTGTGCTGTAATGTACTGTGCTGTAATGTACTGTACTGTGCTGTACTGTGCTGTACTGTGCTGTACTGTACTGTACTGTACTGTGCTGTACTGTGCTGTACTGTACTGTGCTGTACTGTACTGTGCTGTACTGTACTGTGCTGTACTGTACTGTGCTGTACTGTACTGTACTGTGCTGTACTGTACTGTACTGTGCTGTACTGTACTGTGCTGTACTGTACTGTACTGTGCTGTACTGTGCTGTAATGTACTGTACTGTGCTGTACTGTGCTGTACTGTACTGTACGTGGCCTCTTGGTGTCTCGACGGTGGCTTGTATCAGTGGTCGTTGTAGACACCTTGCTGAGTGCCGCTTTCTAGTTTGTTTTTTTCGAAGTGTCAGCACTTTTAGATTTTGTGATACCGTTTGCTCGATTCTACAGACGCCCTGTGTCTAACTGTATTTTTTGAAGAAGTGAGCCTTGGCTCTGGGGATAACTAATAGTCATTTATCCACATGTGAAGTGGGATATGCATGTGTCAGACATACTCAACACAACATAATCCGCTTAACTTTGATCTGTGATGCAATAAACCCTTTAAAGTGGTGCCTTGTAGAGTCAGGAGTACAATGTTGGTTTAATGAGCGACTAGACATCCAAACCTCTGCAAAGCCTTCAAATATCCCCTCAGGGATCAGTTAAAGTACATCTCATCTTTAAGAAGAAGAACTCGTCTCACATTTATTATGTACACAGACTGAGAGTTCTCTCAAAACTATTCTTCCGACTGAATTCTTATCATTCATCAATTGTTGCAGAGAAATTGTCAATCACCAATGTACCAGTGTGGTGGTAACTGTAGCATAACTGGCTTGCTTGTGGTTTTAGTCAAACAGTGAGCCATGAAACTGCAGTAAAGTGCACCTTAAAGGAACAGTTTGGATGTGTTGATGTGGGGTTGTTTGAGGTACTTATCCAGAGTCGGTGTATTACTACAGAAGATGGCGGTATGAAGAAGTTTCACTGTCAGGAATATATTTTAAATGTCACGATCACGATCACGCTCTTCTATGAGACATTCCTCTAATCCTTCAACTAAAGCAACAGGTGTGCTTACGTTTTCCAGTTAATTCACCTTAAAAAATGTGTCTCGTCTTAGTTTTAGTTTAAGAATTCTAATCTGTACTTCTTGTAATTCAAAAGCGTCAATAAGAGACACAAAAAACAAAGACACAAATGTCTTTACGATAATGTGACAATTAAAATGTACGAAGCACTTTACTTGTTCAAAAACGATTCGGTTGAAAACTTTGCACTCACGGGTTCTTGAATAGCTCCGACTCATTATCAGCATTGGAGTCATTAACACATGAATGAGGAGAATATTAGCCAAATGATTGCAAAGCACTTCACTAACCTCTCCAGTCTTTTCGGGAGAATTCGTCACCTTATTTAACACGGGGCTGGAGCTCACATAACCATGTCTGACACATTAAAAGACTAAAAATCAATAGGAAGAGGATACGATGGAGGGTGAGGAAGTGTCAATGAAAGAGCCAGAGCTCTTTGGTATTTCCGTACGTAAGTATTTCAGAGCAGACTCGAGCTATTCCAACTTCTATAATAGCAGCCATCCAATCTCCTTCTATTCTTCTGCTCCTCGAAGGGCCTCTGAGCTCCTTTTGCAAGTCTATCATTCAGTCTTTGTTGCTGCCGACTGCCATGGTGATGCCCTACAGCTCCCACAGCCACACTCTCACACTCACACATCCTTGTGAATGTCTGATACCAATACATTTTGAGTAAAGTTTCAGATATTCAGCATTCATAAATGTGACAGCAATGACACGTTTCTTTTTCTAATACTATAAAATGTCTCACTCAATCTTTAACAATCACATTTAAGGGTTTCTCAAAAACAAAAAACAATATTTCTGCATAGAAATGAATAGTGACTGATATTTTGTGATTTGATGTAAAGATATTAAATTCCAAATTCAGTGCATATCTATGATTGAGGGACAACATGGCAACAGCTGAGCCGGAAGTTTGCAGCTAACGGTGCTAAAAGCGCAAACAGTGCAAACGATGGTAACAGTGCTGACAGGAAGTCTTTGAAATGGCATTTAAATTGGCATATATTGCATTAATAATAAAGGATCAATGTTTGCGCGCACAAAACCAGCTTCAGAATACTTTCAAATTGGATTTGCAGCAATGTTTGTCATATATTTGAAGCACTCCAAAAAAAAAGACGCGAGTTGAAAAACCTTCAAAATAAACTTTACAGGAGCAGAAGGAACTATAACCAGAGTGACAGCGAGAGCAGCAAACAGACCGACGGGCCGACCGACCACCCGGAGAGCGAGGACAAGCATGAAAGTGCAGCAGGAGGATATTGGCAAAGCGTCTTCGTCTCTTAGAGTCCGGTCCACTGCGCGCCAACCATGACATCACTGCTACCCCCTGTAACCCCCCCCCCCCCTCCAGCTAAAGGCCTAATGAGGCGCTGAGAGCAGTCTACACACACACACACACACACACACACACACACAGTACATGCTGTTCAAAGATCACACTGATGTGTCAGACCTTCTTTTTCAGGCCACAAACATTTCCCCTCGCTGTCCAACAGTATAAACTCCCACAGTAACGAGCCGTTTGTGTTCAGGCTGTATGTAGAACAAGAAGTCACATTCACACGCCTGCCTTATTTCTCCTCAATGAACTTGTGTGGCATTGCATAATGTTGAGTTGAATTCTAATAAAAGGGAGACTTTTATTTTGAAGGGGACATGTTATCGTGTTATATTTCCTACTTTTCTTACGTTTCATAACGTGTTGTGTTTTCATGGGAATAAATAAATTCCAATACACGTTTGTTTACTTTTCAACGGAATGTTTTGTGTTTTAACAGGAAGTTTTTAAAACATATTTTTACTTTAGGACTCTGTTCATTGTGTGTTTTTGTTGAATTTGAATTACTTTAAACAAAACAACAAAACAAAACTGTTTTGCGATCGGCTGAAAAGTTGGGGTAGCGATGAAAGTGCGTCTATTGGAGCGATATAAATTAGTGACGGATGAGAACATCGGATCAATACATGAAATAAACAGGAATATCTTCTCCAATGATATGATGGCACCTGATAAGAGAATAAGCGCCACCTACTGTTAGCACGATGAAACAACTCCTGACCTTCGCATTACAGCTGTGAATGGAAAAATGCACACATTTACATTTGTTTTTGCAGATTTTCTGGAAATTCATGTAAAAATGTACCCGAAACTAACTCAAGACTGTGTAAATGCCTTATTTCTTTACAACTGAAGGGAAGCTATGCTGATGCCGTCCGTGTTGTTTTGCTATAAAGTGTTGAAAGACAAACCTAAAAGCAGATATAACTTCAGCATAGTGAAGACTTTGTGAGAGCTGGTTTTTCACCTTGAAGCATCACAAACCCACTCACACTCGCATGCCCACATCTTTTTAAAACAAGGACATTCCTCATTTTCATCTCAGTGTCAGGAGGAGAGAGAGCTACAATGATTATAAACCGGCTGTCAGCAATACGTTGACGGGCAGGGACGTCTCATTCATCACGGTGACGGACACGAGACGGGGTCTCTGGGTCGACACGTATGAAAAACACGTGTCGATGTGACCTTCCCTCGCACAACGACAACATGTTCAATCCCTTAAGGAGGAAAAAACACAACGCGATGGAAGAGGGAGAGAAGAAGCTTTCCTCCCCTGACAGAGAGAGAGAGAGAGAGAGAGAGAGAGAGAGAGGTCGCGGGCGGTTAAATTAGCTGCAGATAGAGTGCTATTTGTTTGCAGCCCTCTCTGCAGCGGGTCCTGAGTGAGAGGCATTGGCCCTCAGGGACTTACTCTCAGCTTAAGGTGGCTTTAAAACTGCCAGCGTGCGGCTTCACGTTACTGCCTGGCCGCTTGGTAATAACAGCTTATCAGAAACAACGGCCTCATAGATGCGTGGCTTTGGATGGATGATGACTTGGGTGCTGATCCACATAACATACACAGAAGCTCCGCTCACGGCTACATACTGCGATTACATACAGCAGCTGAGGCTCTCAGAGAAGCACAAGCCGACGCTGATCCAAATCTTTGACTATTGCTCAAAAGGAAAGTGGAGCACACAGCTTCGGATTTCACTATTATTTATTGGCTGCGGTCAATTCAAAGTATTTATACAAGAAAAAGAAAAAAGCTGCGTGTTCCAGTTCCTTTCTTGGCTCAAACTGATTTGGATCAACATGCACACCGACTATCCAGCTTGGCGTAGTTTATGTTTTTCAATCTGCTGTTCTGTTTGCAGGTTTAAAAGTCTGCAGGAGCATTTTGAACATTTAAACTTTGACAAATGTAACTCATATTCAGAAAACAAGCCCACTAATAATTACCTGACAATATAATAACGCCTAACGTTTGCACTTAACCTGATCGCAGATGCAATGAAACCCGATAATGTAATAAATAGCCTGATATTGTATTAACATTTTTACCTGTCATGATATGACGGATATCATGATCATTTTAAAAAGCATGTTTTTAATCCCGTAAATGTAAAATGAGCAAGTATACAAAATGTATAACACTGTCAGAGTCATGTTATCCGACTAATCTCAACACTGGACACTGCTTTCATATTTGGAAATGTAAACTGTCAACGCTGTAGAACAGATGCTTCTGGTACGTTGTTATCAGGTAAAGACGCATGAAACTCAAAGCCCCATCATATCCGTGCTGACCGGTCCGGTGTCTTCGCTCAGACCGGACGGATCGCTGCAACAGAAGATGACAGAAGGTGCAAAACGTGGCGACACAAGTGAGCGAAGCGATGAAGGTGAAACAGTCTCACACACAGCGCCTCAGCTTGTGAAATGTTTGCTTTCAAAAAGGGTTTGAAATGGAATTTGAAATGAAAAACATGCAGTTGACCAGAAACGATTAGATTTCTGCTGAATTGCACCCGCACGGATCAGAACGGAGTGGACGAGCAGGATGTTTCTGCCCGTTCTGCACATTACTGTCTGGTGCTCAGAGTCAACACTTTAACCTCAAAGTCATTCTTTCTTTTCAAATCCAATGAAACATTTTCAGATTCTCTGGACTGAAAATGAACATCGTATTACATCATCAGACATTTGGTCTTCGATCGGGTTGAGTGCACATTTTACTACATTGTCAGGTAATTATTAAAATATTGTGTCATGAGCTCCTCTGTGACATTTGAGTGTCTCTCGGCTTCGTCACAGTAAAAACCAAAAGTTCTTTCCCAACGAGGCTAAGTGAAGGACAGGTTACCATGGACACTGGCTCCTCATTAGTTCTCGTCTCCTTCCTTATTTGCTTTGTTCAGCAGGATGCCGGTCCTCAGGTTCAGCTTCGTCGTTTCTTTTTACACACAGACCGGGTTCCTTGTCCGGGTTTTGTCTGATGACGACTCGTTGCCCGTGTTCACTTCGAGCCCGGCAGCTCAACGAAAGGGAAGCAGGAAAACATTTCTCTGAGGCCTCTTGAACTCGGTGAACATTCAGGAAAATAAATCCAACCTCAAAGATCGACTTCGTCTCAAACGCTCACTTTATCGAAAGGAGTCATTTTGTGATGGAATGTTTTGATTTACTTTTTTGGTGACCTCACTTCCTTTCATCCTGTATCATGCACTGTAACCCGAACTCATACATTTACCAGAATATATTTCAAAATACCTCCAGGAAAAATATACATATTTTAGATTTACTGTGATTACAACATATGTCGTTGTAGAAGAAACAAAGCCTCGCTTCTGCACCACTTTCCCACAGAATTTAGAAAAAAACACCTTATGTTAGCCAACAGCTATAACAGTTATTAATAGCAATAAATACAACTGAGCTAGAAACCATGACGGAAAATGATGTGCAAGTAGAACAGCTAATAAAACGTGTTTTCTGCTTTTCCTTTTACAAATGTCTTCCTGTGTGATTGTTCAACATCAGAGTGTTTAAATAAAAAATGTTTAGAAAAACCAAATAAATGCTGATAAGGATAACTTGGTTCTCGAACTCAAAGGAAGTTAGGATTTTATTGTCATATACACATACATGAAATTTGACTTCTGCAGTGTATTGCTCAGGTACACTTCGACACGTGACACGTCCCAGTCGGGGATCGAACCGTTGACCTTCCGGTTCCCAAACGACCTGATTAATCCAGTGGTCGCCCCGATCCGCTGCCGAAGACCATGTGACAGTCATGAAAACACTGAACAAACCGGGTAAGTGACCCTTGAGTTGGGAACGGTTTGTTTAAATTATTACAGAGGAAAATAATGTGTTTTTTCGCCCCGTCTAATTTATTTTTACAAGAACTACGAACATCCTTTAACGTCCGTTGTAACTGCATCGGTATGTACTGTATTAGTGGCACCATATTGTGTAATTACTCAAACAATATGGGGGCAGAGATGCAGCATGTGCCGCAAGTAGCTGTTAACAAATCACATTCTCAACATCTGAGCGTTGCTTGGCTCGCTGAGGTCGAGTCCCTCAGAGTCTGGGTGTGTCCGGCGCAGTGGAAACACGGTGGCGTCCCCGTCAGCGGCTCGGAGCAGACAGAGGGATGGAGGTTGGGGCCCTCATGGGAACAACTCCTGGAGGAGGAATCAATGTTTACTGCTGCTCTTTCCCTCCGGCGGTGGAGCGGAACGACGGCAGACACTGAGGCACCACCTCAGCACTCCGGCTCTCTCTTTATCCCGTTTGTCTGTCTCTCTGTCCGTGTTCATCATTGCCGTTCTTCCTTTGTTCAACATGTTTGACAGGCAGTCGATTGAGTTATTTGTACTAATTTCCTTTTCTCACTTTTACTCTGCACTCAGTGTAAAACCATCTATTTTCTTTCTTTCTCTCTTTTTTTTTTTGCTTTGTCATTCAGACTCTTCTCTGCATCTTTCACTGACTCTTATTTCCATCTAAAAAAAAAATAAAAGCTGCATAATGTTCCTTACTGCCTTTCAATTCGTACATCTGTCCCACTCTTTGGTTTTTAACCCTTCGTGTCCCGGATTCAGATCTACTAGCTGTGTGTTTAAATAAACATCTGATGTGGATGCACTGGCAACAAATAAAAGACTAAATCTAGACGGAGGGAGAGCTAATGTAAAGACAGACAGAGAGCTCGTCAAGCAGAACGGAGCAGAGATAGAAACCCAATACAGCTTCTGCAGCTTGAGACGAGACTCTCTCCAGAACAACCGGGACTCTCAGCAGGGGGTGTTTGGAGAGAGGAGGGAGGGGCGGAGGAGTTCGTCGCATTGGTCTGGACTAAGAGTCGAAGCGGTCCCTATTTACATAAATACAATACAAACATAGCATGGCTATTTTCTGCATAAGTGTACATATTCTCTCTCTCTCTCACACACACACACACACACACACACACACAGACTCCAGCAGCAGGGAGAGCTGGCTAAAGCATCGGATCAAACAGGGAGGTGCGAAAACACTGCAAAGACTGCTCACTGCTGCATTCTCCGAGCCAGAACCTCCCCTCTTTTTCTCCCTCCATTGTTGTCGACGAGTCCCGAGACTCTCGGCTCGGTACCCGTTCGCTCAGTACTCCTCCTTTGTCTGGTAAACACGACCCAGGGTTCTTTAGGAGACGAAAGAATATACAGACATTTATGTTGTACGCAGCGGCGATGGGCATTTATATCCGGTTCTTATTTATGTAACTAGCACTTCTTTATCGTACATTGTGACAGAATACGCAGCCAAGATGCTGTTGCATCGGCCACCTCTCAAGAGTTTGACCAATGAGGCTTTAAGAAAGTCTGCAAGCCTGTGTTTTGTTGTGTGGTTCCACGTGTGAATGGAAATTTTCATTCCCAAAAAAATACCAGTGCAGTACTCAGTGCTTCCTCTGACACAGCAGTTTAAAAGAAGGACACTAAACCTAAACATCTTAGCCAGGTCCGCTTCTCCTGAAGGTGGGGTGACCCAATAGCTGGGGACGATCGAGGATACACGACCCCTTTAAATGAAGAAACTTAAAAGTGATCTACTGTATGATCATTAACTGAAGCAGTGATCAGGAAACTGATGTACAGCTGACAAAACATACTGTACATATACAGCACAGGTACACAAAGCGTAGTATGTGTTCATGAGATGAGATGCTGTAAAAAGCCAAAACATGTTATCGAAACACAGAAAGCGAACATCACCATGATGTCAAATAAATCAATAAAATCAGACCAAAACAGTGGTTCTATAACAACAACAACAACTGTGAAGTTGTACTTCGGCCATAGACTGTTTACAAGACTGTGGTCACCGGGATGTCACTCACTGGTTTGTGGACTGCTGTTTGGCATTTTGTCTGTCGCCATTTTGTTTTTTTTTTAAATCAGAAGTGGCACGAGAGGGCGGAGCTAAGTACAACCGAACGCTGAATAAGACATTTTTAGGCGACCGAAATGTTACAAGTCGTGGTCGCGAACTTTCAATCGCACGGTAGCCCCGCCCTAAAGCATACTCTGCTTCATGGTCTTTTTGACTCTAAATGGACCAAAATGTACAAAATGAACATCATGCTGTGTTGAAGTAGAGATATTTCTGTTTGCCAGTGTTTGTTGAATGAGCCAAAAAAAGCATATATTTTGTACACAAAAACCCCAAAGGTTTTGTCAAGGAAATGAGCCAGCAGCATAGTGATGCCAGCTCCCTGCGTCGGCTTTAAAATGCTCTCCCAGTCCATCTGACAATGCAACACACTCCCAGTGTCTCTGAACTACGTTTAGCCGATGCTCTTATCTGAACTGAGCAGGTAGGGGCTCGGTGTCAGTCGATGGGAGCTGGCATCAAAGCCACGACTTTCCTGACAGAAGTCTGCCTCGCTAACAACTCGGCCAGCCCTGCTGGGCCTGCGGAGGGAAGATAATGGCAACTGGACAATTTTCTTTGTGAACCAGGTGTGAGGGAAACGTCACAGCAAGTTTGCAGAGAGAAATGGTGACAGCAGAAGAAGCAGTAGCAAAAGCAATATACCCAAAGCAATATACCCAGAAGCCGAATTGGCCGGAAAACTGGACTTTGTTACATGCAGGAATGAATATTTTTCCTTCAAGTAAGAACGGGTCTTTTTCGACAAGTCACCGACCCAAGAGGATCGCTCAAAGTCCTGCTGGTGTGCACGACAAGCTGGTGCAAGCCGATTTCAAGCCCTCCGACTGCATTTACATCATCAAGTTGGCCACTAATTAAAACGCCATCTACTGTCCCCATACGAGCATTCATCCAGTGACACAAGACGGCTAAGACTTTAACAAGACGACCTAATGAAGTATGTCAACAATCACAGTGGTCTGAAACTCGGGCACTACCAAGTGTGCTGGGAGAGTCATGAGGGCTTTGGGATGCTTTGTAATGGTCAGCTGTTAAATCATTAAGATATATTAAATAGGTTAGAGGTGTGTGTGTGTGTGTGTATTGTATATGTTTACAGCTGTAAATTTGATTTTAATCCCAACCCACAGCTGATACCGAAACCTCAAGGAACCCTTTAGCGTCTGTATGCGACTCACCAGGCTTTCAACTAACTAACAATGTAAACCCATCCGTGTCATCATAAGAGGCTCAGAGCATTGAACGCGGTATTAAGTGCAAGATAGTCCATGTTTGGTGGGTGAGAGTGGAGTTGGTGGCGCGGGACTTTCACCCAGGAAACCTCTGTTTGTGTCCAGAGTGAAACTAAGAGTCGACGTTGACATTTAGTCCTCAGTATTCACACAATCCACAATTTTTTCCGAACGCCAACTATGTGGTTTTTATTGCCGAAACCTAAACTTCCTTCGAGGACGGAAGTTTATTTTGAAAAGAGACTCTGTGTCCAACGAGCGTATATTGACACGCCGTCCCCGCCGCGTCCAAAACCGATGCTAGATGGGTTCCTCGAGCGTCACAGTTTGAAGCTCAGGGCCGCTGGCCGAGCGTCGGTATTTGACGAGTTGGGGTAAGAATGTGTTGCCCTAACATGTGATCAATTTACCCAGACGCTCGCCTCCCCACCGTCCCGTTTGAGCCAGCGGCTAATCTGTTAGCGAGCGCGGTTGATAGTCTCCAACAGCTGCAAATCCTTGCAGCTTAACAAATAATAACCGACTTGAGTAGCTAAAAGTTAGTGATTTGAAAATATGCAGTTGGGTCTGAGGATAAAATCAGATAACCTGATGGAACAACCTGCAAGTTTTACTCAAACACTTGCACCTGTTTTGTTTCCAGGTCTGATCTAGAGCTGAGATGAACCCATAAGTAACTCTACATAAAAATAATAAGCAACTATTTTGATGATCTATTCATCGTGTAAGTAAATCTTCAAACAAACATTCACTTGTTCTAACTTCTAACTCATGAGGATTTTCTGTTTTTCATGTCAACTGAATAGCTTTGGTTTTTGGACTGTTGGTCGGACAAAACAAGGTATTAGATGGCGTCACCTTGGGCTTTAGGAGATCATGTTGGACATTGCTCACAACGTTCAAAAGAAATGTTGTAGACCAAACAATTCATCAATAACATAATAGTAATAATCTGATTAATTGTTAGTCGCAGCCTTAGTCTGTGCCCTTCCAGTATGTTTCAACTGGACAACCTCCATGTGGTCAAACACCTGCTCTGCTGAAGGGCAAAAAGACAAAACACCCTCCAGCTGCAGGACAGCTGTTTATCAGAGGACCCTGACCTGTGGCCTCCTGGTAGAGAGGAGGGTAGGAGAAAAGACAACGCCCCTACAGGGATCAATTAATCACATATGTATCCCTTATAATTAGTTATGTCCAGTGCAGCTTTCTTATTATGAAAAACCCTAATTGGTGGATTCAAACGGACTTTGTTTCGGGGAGTTCTATTTCCCATTTCGTTGCAGAAAGGGTTGTAACTTTGCTGCTATAAAGCCTCAATCTGAATACATAAATCACGGGGTTTGTTAGAACGCATGCATCTTTTTTGTTGTTTTTAAACAGTTATTGGCCACATAGAAGTAGTATTGTCATTTTTTTTGTGACCATTATAATACAAAAAGATATAGCAGTTGAGAATTCGATGCTTGGCTCAGTGGCACTTTGTCAGTAGATGTTGATATTTACATTAATGTTCTTTTCTGCTCCGAGATTTCTCTGGTTTGAATCGGCTCTAACCTTCATGCCTCAGCTGCTCGGTTACCTGGAGCACTAGTCGATGTCTAAAGCTGTACACTCCCTCCAGAACTGGAGAATTTTGTGCTATAAAAGAGACCCAAGAGGATCCATTAATGTATATTCTCATGCTTTATGATAAGAGACTAGTACAACTGGTCAATGACTAGCATCTAAAACCAGAAGGCAGTAAAAAGCTGAAGACATTTCCTTTTGATGTGACAACTCATCTGCAGCAGTTTGTGTCTTTATAGTCCGCAGCACTTCTATAGTTTGTGTAGAAACCTTGTATTCATGTAGAGTCAGTGTGGGATGTGAGGACTGGATCGTGGGAAGCAAATGTCAAACTGTGACTCAGCACTCTCACTGCAACTACTAGCAGTCGATTCTCTGGCAGGCCGAGCAGCTATAACACGTGATTCCTGAAGCTGCCTTGCTGAGTGGTACCTTAGCTCTGGAACTGTGCAGTTTTAAGTTTATTTCTTTAACATTTATACAATGTTTTGGCTGCTTGACAATGAGAAGCAATAGATGTCAAAAAGTGACTCAGCAATGTCATCCGAGCTTCTGATTCAGTGGCAGGCCGGACAGCATCGGGCTAAATCATGGACTGAATATCAGAAGTGACGCAGTCGTTGTGATGTCGCCCATTGGTTTGTAGACGACGGTCTTGATGCCTCAAGCTTAGCATTTTGGCCGTCACCATCTTGGTTTTTGGCCGACGCCATTTTGCAACCAGAAGTGGGTGGAGCTAAGTACAACCAAATGCTGAAAAAGACATTTTTAGGCGACCGACATGTTACAAGTCATTCTTTATGCAACAAGAAGGTTACAACGACTAACTTTCATGAACTGGAAACAAAGTGTGAAAGGTTTAAAGTTGTAAAATGAAAAAACAGACAACTCTCAGATTGGACAACATCGCAGTAGCAATCTGTCAATCACAACGTAGCCACGCCCTAAAACATGCTCTGCTTTATGGTCTATCTTACTTCAAATGGGACCATAATTTACTAACTGAACATCATGTTTGTTGAAGGAGACTTGAAACTAGAGATTGAGACATAAACTCATGTTCACAATGTTTACTGAGGGAATAAATCAAGAGAGAAGTAGAGTCATTTTCTCATAGACTTCTATACAACCAGAGGAGTCGCCCCCTGCTGGACATTAGAAAGAATGCAAGTTTGAGCTTTACTTGGCTTTACTTTTCAGACCCAGAGGTTGCCAACTGGGCAAAACATATTCTGGTAAAATAAAGATTTCCCAGCATGCCGCAGGGCCCAGATTCTGCTCTTCGAAGTATCAGAGATGTAGTAGAGATTATAGTTTTGGCACAAAATAAAATAAAGGTGGAGATCTCAAGTACTACTTTCATATAAATATAACATTAAATCCATGGCAAACACAACACAAACAAGTACAGCGTCACATCTTTTTCAAACAAAGTCATGGACTGATGTGCAGCATCTTTGACCCCCGAAAATCAAAGTTGCTCATCAGAGGAAATCTTTTATGACACATGATTACAGAAGCTGACGGCTCAATTTTATCCCAAAATTAAAGTTGGGATTAGCTGTTGCAAAGCAATTACTGAAACCCGGCCATGCATACAGACATTCATAGTTTAGATCACAGAGCCAAAACATCGTTCACGCAGACAGTCAACCAGATCAGTGACACACACACACACACACGCACACACACACACACACACACACGCACACACACACACACACACACAGGGTCGAACCACCATTGCTGAGTCACTGGAAACAAATATCCAGTCCCAAGAAACCAGCACAGGAAACTAGAGCAACCTATGACGTGGTGATAACTCAACAACCCAGGATGAATACTAATACTGAAAAATAACAGCTTTTCCTGGCATCACTCGTTATTTCAGCCCACCACACACACACACACACACACACACACACACACACACACACACACACAGGATGGTTTCACTGCAATAGCAACATGGCAACATCCTCGGCATGAATGAATCATCACAAAACACAGTTATCTATTTCAGAGTACAAATGATGGCAAGAAAAAACACACGCACACAGACAAACACTGCCTCTATCCTCTCTTTGTGCACTCACGTCTGAACCTGCACGGCCATTTGTCCTCCTCTGGACCAAAGCACAGTCCAGAGACTGACTTCATCCCGTTACGTTGCCAGCATGCCAACTGGAAACCATAGCAATGACACCATTACTGAGTTGCTTTTTGTTCATGTCTGTAGGGGGCACTGAGTTCATCCGCATCACCTGCAGGTAAGGTGTTTCTCATATCTATCATCCAAATCGACTCACAATGACTGGGCAGAACAAAAAGGCTAATTTTAGGGGATCAAACAGGCGTCCTTGCAGTTACAGGACAATCTCTTTATCCACTACATCACCCTCGAACCTCTCATCTTTTGGTTTTCTATTATAATAATACTTGAATTTATAAAAGTAGGTATACAGGCTGCACTATAGTTCCCATGAAAGCTCATATAGGTGATCAATCTTTAGGCTGACAGTATATTTTCAGATAAAATAGGTTACCTACTGTTCTATCGCCTGATTTAATCCCGTTACTTTGGATGAAGAAAGGACTTGCTGGGATCCCGTCTGAACCTTGCATGCCTCCTCTTATGTCAAGGTAGATTTGAGAGGATTGCTTGATTAACGAGTTTATGCTGTCTCATGCCCTCATTACTTGCAGGCATTTCTCTCCGCACATCAACGACACTAGAATGAAGCCGATTGACGCGCAGTTGTTTGGGGGTAAACGTCGCGTCTGTGCGGAGAGGAAGAGAGAGAAATCATAGCTGCGAGTAAAAACAGGCAAAATACGCAGCAGTCGCTCCACAGCATCCCACTCAAGAAACCTGCCGTCGCAATCAACTCCGCGCAAAACGGCAGAAAAACAAAGATCCGACATCAGTGAGGGGGTTTGTCAGAAACAGTTTACGTACCGTTATGGATGATGAGCCACTTCACCGGAGAGTAGTGTGTTTAGAAACCGAAGAGGAGCGTCGGCGGCGTGTGTATGTGTGTGTGTCTGTCTGTCTGTGTGCGTCAGGCGGAGACAGCAGGACAGAGGAGGAGATTTGGCACATTTGGAGACGAACGCAGCCTGGTAGCGGAGCGCAGCGCGCCGGGATGCGGCAACATCCGTCTGCTGACAATCGAGCAGCGGCGTGCGGTCCAACCAGGGAGGGGCGCACCAGGCTCACACACTGCACCAGCTGTAACTCATTCACTGCCGAGCCGGTGTGGGTGGGTGGACTGCTTTTGTAAGCAGAGGGAGAGAGACAGCAGCTCCGAGCTGTGCGTCTGTGCGCGTGTGTGTGATTGGCTGAGTGGTGTCACGCGCCATATCTCACTGCGCTTCATGAAAACATCTGCTTTCAATTTTACAGCGACACCGTGAGAGTGGCAGCAGTTTATAAATGAGCCAGTCACTTAACAACAACTGGTTTGCGTATTTATAATGTCAATAATGTTATTTTATACATTTCTTATTTGTTTTGATATGTTTTGTTCCGTCTCGTTTCAACTGTATTTCCGTTTCTGTCTATATTGTATGCCACTGTACCCGCTTTGTGTAATGTCCATTTCACCAGTAAAAAAAATAAGAAAACAAATACAATCATATACAAAATAGGAAAACAACTATGCAGCAAATCAAAAATATGTCAAATTAAATAGGCTATTAACGGACTATGTGTGAAGTTATATCATAGGGGAGTACACATACAACTTCATTCACTAAGGAACTTCCCAGACACATTATTATCAAGTGTTTTATTTATTTTCTGTAAGAGGGCAAAATGGAGCCAAAGGGAGTTATAGTACATTGAGTTAACGATACTGGTGAATCTGTAGGAGTACATAATGCAACCTACCAGGAGTAATGCTTAACAATTCAATCACTCCAGTTCATTTTGTCTTAAATGAGTGAGAAAATAAATGTTCCTGATGGTGGCGCTACAGGACAGATCGGGGACGCACCAAAATATCATTCGGAATCAACCTCAGGGGACCAAGACTATCAAAACCAAATTCCAAGGCAATCAGGGCAGGAGGGACCCCAAAAGAGCCCCCAAAAAGCACCACTGCAAGCACTGCCGGAGTTCTCCACCAGGGGGCCCCGGGGCAAGAATGGAGGCCCCGATGGCCCCCTAAGTTTCACTCACAGGGAACACAAATGTATGCAAAAAATACAGTCATCCCACAACACCACATTTTAACCCAGGGCCAAGGACGAATCACATTGCAACAAGTTAACTGTCACATAGAGAATCTGGTATATTTATGTATCCCATATGGAAAAAAAGTACGAGGACCTTAAGTCATGTTACGAGCGTTTGGAGGCCTGTACCCGTTACAACATGACAGTGTCTCCAAGCACGAGGCCGCGTCCATGCAGAGAGGATTTTCACATTTAGCTGTGAAACAACATGACTGGCCTGCACAGAGCCCTGCTCTCAAATCCATCCAACACCTTCGGGACGAACCGGAGCGCCGACTGCGAGTCGGGTCTTATCGCCCCAACATCTGTGGCCGACCTCACTGTTGCTCTCGTGGCTGAGCGAGAGCAAATCCCCGCAAGACGGGTTTCCGAATCTAGTGGGAAGCCTTCACAGGAGAGTAGAGGCTGTTACAGCAGCATGTGCTGCACATGTTGAGAATACAGAGAGAAACATCACGCACAAACAACACAGTCTGACCTAAACAGGCAAAGACACTTACTGTGTGCATAACGTCCGCCCACAACACCGATGTGTTTATATTTAGTTGTTGACTTAGTGTCGCGTTATGTGAGAGCAGCCAACTCTCTCTCCCTCCCTCTCTCTCTCTCTCTCTCTCTCTCCCTCCCTCTCTCTCTCCACCACGCCGTCTCATAAAACGTAGCTCAAAACGAATCATAAAAATAAACAATGACAATGTTTACGCTCCAGTAAAGGGTGTGTGTGTCTTTGCCATTTTGTTTGCTCTTCAGGCTTTTGTATATAATCCCGCTGCATGTTGGGTATTATACCTCATATGTGTTGTTGTTGACCTTTATGTGTTGTCACGGATGTGTGTGTGTGCCGCTGACTGTTTGGTGCCACGAGTACACTGCACCCACTGCCGTCCATCTCACCGCTTAACAATCCCCTGAACGAACACACACACACACACACACCTCATCTATCTCTCCGTCTCCTCTGTCCCTGGAATAAACCCCGTCAGCTGATCAGATCACTCAGTAGATGCTGAGGCCACACCTCTCCACTCACGATGCCTGCCTTCTCACCCGAAACAGCCAATCAGAGGAGCCGAGAGAGCATCTCTGGATAGATGAGGCTGCAGTTTCAATCAGAAGAAAAAGATTTCCCTTCCTGGTCTTGGCAACAGAGCATCTCAGTCGTATCTGTAGATGGAGACGGAGGGAGGCAGAGGGATGCTAGCCTGGTTTCACACCTCTACCCACATGTGGCTTGGTGCATTGATAGAAACGACCAAAACAATCAAAGAGTTTGTGGGTTGGACTAAAAGCTGAGTCAGAGTCAACGCTGGAATCACTGTGCTGACACACTGTGCTGACACACTGCGCAGAATTGGTGAAATTGCATGTGTGTTACCATATAATTAATATAATTTGATTTGTATTGTTGTTATTTTAACCCAATAATGAGACAATTGATAGGCTCCGATTCGTTGTGACCATAAACAAGCAAAATAAACAAACTTTTATTTTTTAAATACTAGATTTTTGTGACCAACGTGTACAGAATGGGACGTGTTCAGCTGACGTATGCTAACACATCTGTGATATTAATGGCCCAGCGGACTTATCGATTGGTCAAAGGGTCGACTGTTCAATTCTGTCCACGGACTAAGTACCAAGTAGAGTGTGGCGTGGTAGCTGAAGAGGTGCCCGTTCGCCTCCTGGTCACTACCGAGGTGCCCTTGAGCAAGGCACCGGGCCCCCAAACTGCTCCACAGACGCTGCCGCTGCCCATACTTCTTATACTAGGATGGTTTAAATGCACAATATAAATTTCACTGTGTGCTGTGCTGTGTACAACGCAATGTGTGACAATAAAAAGTCTTCATTGATTAGCATTCTCTGTGAACTTTATTACCACGGTAACGCCACACTGACGGTTTCTGCTCTCAGTATAATAACAGGTCTAGAGAGCTACTAGTATTAAGAAAAGAGATTTGTACTCTGACAAGAGAATGAAAAGATCTCATTTTCAGACTGAAGTTGTACTTTCTCTGCTTGTACTCCACCTGGAAGCCTTCGTTTGGTCAACCAGAGCCAAACATATTGGGACAGATGGTGTTTCCACCTCCAGTGTCACTGACAAGTCTGAGTTTTACCTCATTTCACCCACGAACAAGAACAACATTCAAGCCAGGCCCGTTAAAGGTCACAGTGTGTCTTCCTCTAGATGGATACTTCAAGCTGAGGTCTGACGCTTTGGCCCTGAAGGGAGGCCGCTTATGATGTGTGAAGCACAAAAATACATATTGTTTCCAAACCATCTCTCTCTTTCTGTTCCCTCTGGAGTAACTTCTTAGCCTCCTTATTTCTGACCTAACGTCTTCACTGTTGGTGCCGTTTTTATTCAAGAACATGAATGCAGGATGTATTCCTGTTCCCTTTCTTAGTATACATCTCTCCTTTCTTTTCCTCATGTCCCCCCCCCCATCCCTCCATCTTCTTCACCCTCACTCACTTTCTCTCCCTCCCTCAGACTGCTGTGATGGAAAGCCCTGGGATCAATATCACAGCTTTGCATAATTCAATAGCTGCTTAAATAATGTAAAACGCAATGAACCACTTTGGAAGGATGCCTCTCTCTCTCTCTCTCTCTCTCTCTCTCTCTCTCTCTCTCTCTCTCTCTCTCGCTCTCTCTCCCCCCTACTCAGGTGAAGTCAACCTGCACAGACATTTGCATTAGTGATAAATGCGTAGCATTCGAACAATGAAGTGAAATGAGTTGATAAATGTTGTCCCTGTTCTGATTTGTTCCATATTAAGAAGGCAGTTGATATTTCTTCCCTACTGTTGCTACGATAACAAAAAGGCTTCACAGAGAGAAACAAAAACAGCAGATGACCTTTCATTGGCGCAAAGAGGATTATTGTACGAGAAGGATTGATTGAAATCGAGCAGTGAGGAAGACTCTCTGTGTGCTGTAGCTGGGACAGTGGGATTAGCATTAGCGGACACACAGCTGTGGACTCACTCAGGTCCATTCAAAATTCACCCAAAGTTGACACAGAATTGTAAAGTGACACAATTTAAGCAACTGAATGTTTCCTCAGGTATCTTCGTTGGCGGTTTAGATTGGTTTTCAGCTCCGTTATTGGTTGTTTCTTTCTGAAATGCAAGTTGAAGTCGTAAATGTCTCTCTTCTTGTGTACCTAGGCTTGTATTTCTTGGCTAGATATTTCTAACGCAACTTTTTTGGTACTGATGATTCAACGATGACAAATTCATGCCAATCCAAGGCCTGGAAATGCTCCAGCTGTCAGCCACCAAACATTTTCTACGTAGAACCTGAACTGGATTTATCCTTCTGGAACCGTGAAATGAAACCAAACTTGTCTGAAGTGAAGAACTCACTCAAGCGTTTGCATTCATAGTGTGGGAATGATTTTGAATGAAAGCTACAACTTGACGAGGACACAAATACTCGAAACAAACGTTCAACATTCACTTAACCGCTGGGAGCCAGTGGCGCTCGTGAACTTGGGGGAATTTAAACTCCTCACCCCACTCACTGCCTCCAGGCAACTGAGGAGCGTTTTACTAGAAAGCACAAAACAAGAGGATGTGCAGAGCGGCGGAAAGAAAGGAGTCGACGAAGCGCACACTGCCTTTCCACATCGGTTCAGCTCAGGGCCAGATAAACGGAATCGGACTGCTCCTCAGACGCCATTATAACGAATGCTGACGTATACGTGTGCGCCAAGTGTGTGTCCACAAGAGCGTGAACATCAGCATTACTACGACAAAGAGGAGTATTACACGTGTGTGTGTGTGTGTGTGTGTGTGTGTGTTGTCAGCAGGTCTGTTTAGAAAGGTTAAAGTATCCCAGGAGTGAGACTGTGTGACCTTGGCTTGAATGAACGTGTTGCCTAATCCCATTGAGAGCGATGACCCCCTCCCCACCTTTACCAACAACACACAAACAAACACACATATAACACACACACACACACACACACACACACACTTCCTCTCCTGCTGCTGCGGCGGCAAGGTGAGAGAACAGAACTGCTGTGTCACGCTGTGGGTCAGGACACTGTTACACAGCAGAATTAAAAACGGGGGTTACCTTGAGTGTTGTGAACAGCCAATGATACACAGCAGGGACGATGAGGAAGATCAATGAGTAAGTGCTGCTCTAGAAGAAATGTCACACCAACATATAAAGCTACTTACAGAGCAATGAGAGGGCGGTATTGAGGTTCATACGTTCATTATGTAAACAACGGTTGCCCCAAGCACAAGCCTGCACAATACTGGCAATTTTTTATTTTTTTTAAATTAGGTCAGAAAGAAATCTGAAATGTTCAGATGTTCAAAGACGATTTCCCTGAAATGTTGGGTGGAACAAATGTGTGAGCTGCATATTGATTGTGAGTTGAATAACCTCTTCGTCATGAACCATGTGCTCGCCTGGATTCTCCACAACATGTTGCTCACGAAGCCATTAGGGACTCAATGAAAACAGCAACCTCATGCAATCCTAAAAGTGTCGAGGTGAGGAGCGTAGGTGTCAATTTTTACATGACGAGTTGTGCAGCCCTGTGTGAGAGGAAAACACCAAGGAGCCCGGAAACATCAGGAAACATCAGGAAACATCAGGAAACATCAGGCGGACAGCAGCGGGAATGACGAGCCGACACAGTACCGAGGGAAGAGAGCTCCCGGCTTCACAGCCATAACTTCTGCTGCCACTGTGCTCGATCGATTCCTTCAAGGCAATCTAGCCGAGCTTAAGTGATGAAAATGTCTCCTTCTCGCCATCCAATATGGGCGACAGACACAGAGATTGACACAGGAAGAAATATTGGGTGACGGGAATAGGAAGCAACAACGGCACCATAAACCTGAGAAACGGTTCTGCCCTTTCATCGCGTGGCTATAGAAATGTGTGCAACATGACTAATATGTTTGTTATGTTATGACGAAGAATCCATGGGTAACAGTTCACAGAGAACAGGGTGTCAAACCAAACATTTCCTTATTCTCAGCTGAGACACAAAAGGGCCCTTTTGTGACGCTTCCTGGAGGAGAAGACGAGGGTGGATGTTACCTCGACAACGCCGTGGGTCAGGACGACACGGCACAGTGCAGAGCGGCGGCCATTAGCTAACCAGAGAGGCACGCACACTGGGACTCACGTGCACAAAAAGAGATGCACGGCCGGGCCGGCAAACAAAGCACAGAGAAGCTACAGCACACAGAGAGTGACGTCATTCTCTGCTCAGGACGCCATTACGCCGCTATATCTTTACATCGCAAATAGTTGTTTGCTGCTATATTAATACTTAATTCACATCTGGGCCACAAATACTGTGAGATCATATTTCCCCCGTCTCTCCCCCTCACTGTCTGTACAAAGACATAAACACGGTGGGTGGACAGCCCGTTCCCCGACAGATTGCTGATCAATGATTAAAAACGATGAGACCTCAATGATTTGTTGGCTAAATGTTAGGAATAAATGAGGACGAGTGCATGCAGCTAAAATGACATGACTTCTTCAGTGTGTTATTATTAGACTTCCTCTCTCACAAATAGATCTTCAACGTTAGAAGTGTTTCAAAGTCCAGAGCCAAAGTGCAAACAGTGCCGTGACTTGTTGCAGAGGAAACGTTTCAGGAACAGAAATGACGTGGGAACTGAGGAAAGACATTAAAGGGGATTGTATTTAAAGTAACTGAAGCCATCTATCACTCAGATTGAGATGTAAAATATTAATTTAAGCCTGGAATGATGAAGTGAGAAAAAAGTACAAGAAACGGCGGCAATGAGAGCTTACGGGAGATGTAGAAAGGCTTTCTTTACTTCCAGATAAGCACATATTACAGCACGAGAGAGAGGGCTCAATGGGGAAGGAAGGAACGCGGTATACCTCCTGATATACAGCGCTCTTTAACAATGTTTAAAAAGTTTTCAATCCAGTCTTTATACTTTAAAAGACCAAGTTTTTTGGGGGAGATTGACCGTTGGGTGAACTTTTACAGTAATGACTAGAAGCTCAAAGCTAATACTTCAGGTTGAGCGATTACAGATGAGGAAGCATTGTCCAAAGTAGGAAACCTGAAATTTCCAAAAAAGTACTTTTAAGTTGATCTTATTGGATGGTCTGTTGACAAAATGTGACCGCATTAAAAGAAATACAGTGGATGTGGTCGTGCATGTTGATTTTGGGGGCAAAATGACAGAAACACCTCTCAAGGCTTCAGTGGGACAAAACTGTTTGTTTTCCTTGTGGCAATTTAAACATGAAGGGAGTTACAATTTCTGCTGATGATTGTTTCCTGTCATGAAACACACTCCACGCTACGCTGTTAGCATACAGCACCGGATCCAATGTCACAGCTGCAGCTTTGCTGTGGCTATTTCAAAAGGTTGAGCCACAGCAGCCCAAAAGCCCCAAGTGCTCACCATTGTAATGCTAATAGAAAGATTTATGCTTTTTTGACCTAAAGCCAGTATTTAGTAGCTGCAGCTGCATGAATATTTGATATGGACCCTGAACCAATACACTGTAGTAGACTGTGGCAAAGATCCATGTGCACAACAGCAACGCACGCTTTAGGGTTTTTTATTGTTTGCAGAAGGTAAAAACATGAACACAAATCACGTCCAGCCATGCCAGTGGCTCATGAGCATCATCCCTCCTCTCTCCTTCTGCTGTGCACCTGTGATATAATTGCAAGGAAATGTTTGATGGCAGTTTTCCTCCTCACACCAAATCATTATGAGCAGAGGACTGAAAGCAGAGCTGCACTCGCTGCTCTGCTGCATCCCTATAGAGTTATGTTAGTGAGGATACGAGTACATGTGAGCGAGCTGACGAGCTAAACGTACACGCTAAACTTACGGTGAACGGTATTCTCTCTTCTCCTGACTGAATTCGTGAAGAGTTTGATTGATCGGCAGTTCTCAATGACGGCGTTTCCGATAGCTCTGTGTTTACTTCCACTAGAAGTTGCTTAAATTAGGAGGTCATGTTCTACTTCTACTTTAAAATCAACATACTCTTCAGTAATCTCTACAGATATGTGCATATGAACCCAGAATCTCTAGGAAACTGGACGAGACTTTGTTATCGCAGGTGTTCTGGTTTCGTGGTCCGAGTAGTGTTGACCAATCACGCTCGAGCGGGCTCTGGCTTCACGCAGGCAAACAATCATGAGCAGAGCAAACGAGTTGGAACACATTGGCCGAAAAAGCAATCTCAGAACCCAATCGGCTGTTGTCTGATTGAGACAATTTCACTTTTTATTTTTTTACCTTAAAATTCGCTTGTAAACAGACTACTAGTGAAACAATGAGGTATTTCTCTTATCCCAAACCAACATCATTTTCAAAACGAAGCCTCCTCCAGACGTTCAACACCACACGCCCCCCCCCCCCCCCCCCCGGCCTCAGCCTTCTTCCACATGATACATCCATAAAGTTCACACAGTCTCTCTAACCTTTCATCCTTGACGCCTGCAGGACCTTCCGAGACGCCATCCCACGTGTGCACGGATGGAGAGGTCGCCAGGGCAACAGCCTTGAAAAGGCACGTTTACCCAATCTCTGGAGCAAATTGGCTCCACCATCGAATATGAATGTTTAATCACTGTGCGCCGCCCCCGGGCCATCCCCCCCCCCCCCCCCCTCCACCACGTCTACGTGGAGGGAACACTCCCCTGTGTTTCCACGAGTCAGGCTTAGGGAAACTCATGCAGAAAAACAATTACCGCAAATGCTTTTCTGACGGAATGTAAAATCCTTTTCTTACATCTACCCTTAAAATACATAACCAACTTTTCTAATTATCGAAGTTGGAGCCGCAACCTGGAATTTATTCTGCTGAGAAGTAAATCCTCTCTATTCATTCGTTAATTGTGTGCATGTGCAGTTTTTTGTTTCAAGAGGTCAACGATTCACACAGAAAGGTTACAGAGAAATAAAGCCTAACAGCAGACTGAGTTATACATCATCTATACTGCAGATTGTCCTGGAAGCTTCTTATTCGGAACTGTAGGTCTACAGTCCTTCATGAGCTCTTAAGCCGTCTTACGGAGTTCAACCTGTGTGTCCGTGTGTGTGTGTGTGTGTGTGTGTGTGTGTGGGTGGGAGGATCCACACATAATGATTATATTGAGTTTATTCCCACTGATTCTTTCTCTCCGCCTACATCTCCCTCCATGTGAGCGAGAGAGACAGAGAGACAAAGAGAGGAAAGGAGGACATGATGTTTCACGTCTCGCTTCAAAGGACCTGCTGGACCTTCGGGACGTTAAAGCCCGTTTCCCATCAACCGACTCCTGCTACGGTCCTAATTAGCATTCTCTGTGCTTTGTTCAATCGCTTTCATAAACATCTTAGAGAAATACCTGCACTGACAGGCTAGTAGCTGCATGTGCAACAACTATATGCTGTATATTGCTGGTGTTGGTCTAAATGTACACTCCTTACCAACAGCGTTCCTAAAGGTGTTTGTGAAGCATTGTAGTCGTCTGTCAAAACAGACATGCCTCCGTTAATATCAGTATCACTATGGATGTAAATGATGTGGACAAAATAATAGAAACACTTCTCATTGTAATGCACCACAATTCAACAGCATCACAAACCTCCAAAATGACGTTACGTTGAATCAACGTTTGTTGAAGGCTCTAAATAGTTGAGAGTGTAACCCCCATAACCCACCATTTAACAAAGACAGATCTTCTACTATACTCATCGTTTAAGACCTTCAGTTTCACTGTGCGCATCAAGACACACCAATCATTACTTGAAAGCTCACGAGCACAATACTCGATATGAAAACATTAAATAATGTGGTTCGAGTGTATGGTCGGGTGAATGGGTGCTTCTGTGAGGCTTACACGCTGCTGTCATTTCCCCTCTGCTGCAAATTGAAAGGTATTATAGGACCTCATTCCCATAAACCCCACTGACTCCTGTCCCTATTCTTTGATGAACATGGAAGCGATGTTTACCCATAACTCTCTACGTTTTGCAGCTCCTTTTTGCATGAAGCGATACGACAAATTGAAAAACTTCACCAGACAAATGGTGGATTTCCAAAGATAGAAGCCCTGTGCAGTTCCTGGTGATGTCTGTCAACCATTGTGTACAAACCAAAGACTTAGAGTGAGAGCTCAAATACTCCACAAAACACAGCAAGCACACAGGCAAGTTTCCAGTCAAATAGGTACACACACACACACACACACACACACACACACCGCCGTGAGTTTACTGTGGGAGGGTTAATCGGAGTAAATCGCTGACACTAATAGCATGGCCTGTCTCCCCGCTCCTCAGTTTTTGTGTAGGCAGCCTGTGTGTGTGTGTGTGTGTGTGTGTGTGCGTGTGTGTGTGTGCGCGTGTGCGTGCGTGCGTGTGCGCGCGCGCGTGTGTGTGTGCGCGTGTGTGTGTGCGTGTGTGTGTGTGTGTGTGTGTGTGTGTGTGTGTGTGTGTGTGTGTGTGTGTGTGCTTAAGTGTGGTTAGGTTCGTCAGCTCGATTGTTTCTTTGCGAGTGAGACGGTCCCCGTCCAAAAAATACAAAGTCATCACTGCATTGCACCGAGGGCCGCTGGGTAATATGTGCTCTGGAGGGACGTTTGTGTAAAGGTGAAGTGAAACTTTCCTGTCGCCATTGATACAGCGTGTACTGAACATGATGGTTATCACAGATATGTCCACCTGCTCCAAACAAATAGATGGCAGCATTTCACCTCCACTGCTGAGCACAACTCATCCAGACTTCTGAAACTCAGAGAGTCAAAATAACTCTGCTGCCTTATGATCTTCACGTGTGGTGTCGGCCTGTAGTTTACGTTGCCCATCTTTATATTGGCTGCGGCACTAACAGAGGGCTGTGTGGACCGTGGACGTTTTTATAGTTGGATTAAATCCAAAGGAGGCAGAAACAAGAAAACGACTCATGTTGTCATTTCACAGCTTCAGGAGTCGAACCTTCAGTTAGCGGCTTGAAGCGTATTATTCATGAAGTATTTATTCTTCAAATAAACACTCATATCATCAAATATCCAGTCTGATACTGACTCACTGCTTTGCTCTTGATCAGCGTTTTAACAAGGTAAAAAGGGCGACTGTATTGAACTGCAGCATCATCACTCTGCCGCTAAATGTTCCCATTAGATGTAAAATAATCAGCATGGAGGCTCTGAAGGAGAATGTTGGATCTTAGATCTGTTATAAAATATCTTATAAAAGATAAGATAAGATTGTTTTTTATTTATTTCCAGGCTGAATATTGTCATCTGGATTCAAATCTACATGTAAACAAATGTAAAGGTTACACAGAATAGTCAGCTTGTTCGTGTTACAGTCAAATAGATTCTATGAAATCAGAAGTCTCATTCAGAAATACAAACACTACTGTAGGTCGTTTAAAATGATGTACAAAGAGAGATAAAAAGAGAGCAGAGTGGAAGCTGTGGACAAACAATGGTAGCGTTTGGGATCCAGCAGTAATCGAGGACCTTTGGTGCATCAATACTGTCGTGATGTGAACTTGTGCAACAATGTGAGAAGGAAATATATTTCATGTTCTTCTAAGTCCAGAGGGGCCTGGACACAATGATTAAAAACCAGTGTTGTGTGTAATCTGAAGACATAATTAAACTATTCTAGCTCGGGTTGAACAGATCGTCGTGTCATTTTGAATGATAATGACGCTGAGAAACCCTGACCAGCTGAGACTACGTTGCTGTTGTTGGTTTACAAGTGGAGAAAGGTAGCATGACCACGGCGAGACTGCAAAGCCAGAGACAACAAGCTTTGTCCGAGTCAGACGACTTTCTCATCCGGCAGAATTATAATTTATTTAAGATGAAAGCCAACACTGTTCCTCTGTTGGCTTTGATGGCCGCCAGCCCTGGACTTCAATCAAGCAACGCCTTGAGGAAGACGTGCATTCATGAGAGGAAAGGAGTTTTGTGCATCGAGAGAAATCAAGGACGAGCTGAGGAGGAGTTATCAGATGAATGCCTCTTCATACTCGTCCAACATTGTAGAGTTCTGATGCAAAAGGAGAACTCCGACAAAGCAGGACATTGAGTGTTTCAAACGGGACTTAAACTGAAAGAAATTTGTAAGAAAAACTGTCTTTGGGTGGAATGAAAAATGACAACCGAGAACAGACTAAAGGTCTCTATTATTGATTCTTCTGAATGTAAACGGTGATCTTCTCCTCCAAAGTGGATCCATTTTGAAAATGAACACTTGAATGTTCTTTCGAAAGGCAAATTAAATGTTTGACGTCTCAAGTTGAGCTTCACAGACTTAACTTTGCTTCTGCCGTGGTTCCCACAGTACTGAGGACGTTCATTCATTCATAAAGAATGTTTGCTGAGCATACAAGTATCTGTTACTTCCATCAACAGGAGCACAGTACCATTCCAGCACTAAGGGCACCTCAGCTGGTGGAGACAGTAGAGCATAATCGATCCTCTCTTTTCACTCTATTCTCTCAGATCGTATCAGTGGACCGATCAGCTTCTCAGCTCAGTGGAGCGGGACGACTGTTGCTGCCATTTTCCCCCACAATGGAAGTTTTTCTGCCAACCCAAAGCAATGTGATCCCCTTATCTATTTCTGCACTGCAGCCATCGGATTGCTCTCCATTGAAGTGCTATTGATCCGCCTCGTGTGCTGTGCTAAAAAAAAAGGGGGGGGGGGGCAATCAATACTCGGCCCTTCGGCCTCAGCCGCATCACACGTCTTAAAAAGGGACGACGCATTTTCACGAATCGCTCTCATCCGCTTGGGGAAGCACACGGTTACTTTTCAAGACCATGAACTGTATGCATGTTGAATACTAATACACAGTACTTATACATTAATTTATACATTAGTTATTAAAAGTGACACGATGTAACCAGCTCAGACGAAATCACTGAATAAAAAAGCTGAATTCATTATTATTACACAGGAGCAACATACGGGATCCAGAGCATTAATAGAGCAGCAAACAATTACTTTCTACGTGAAGATACAGTGGAACAATGTCAGTCTGAGCAGAGAATGAAGTGTTTTTAACTGTTTAACTTGTATATGCCATGAACTAACACTTTTTCACTACATCCTCGGCTTGGTGTGAGTGTGCATGAAGTAAGCCCAAAGGCTCATCACCACAAACACCGTCAACAGAAAACTCAGAAACAAAACGCCCGGCTCATCTCAATTTAGATTACGGTGAGTGCAGAGTGCCGAGCTGAAAATCACAACATTGGCTAATGAAGTCTTCAGCACTCACAAATAAAGAGCGTAACACTTTTAACTAAGCAGACAGAAGACAACAAGACGCCTTTTAGCTCGAGTGCTTCTGCTAACAAACGTCACTCTGTCTGCAGCGGTGAACATCTGGTGAAAAAGATGTGCTGCAGCTGAGCAAGTCCTCACTACAAAGGGCAGTGAGAAGACTCCATGCTTGTATTCATTTGTTTATCTCCAAAGGAATCAACCTCCACATAAACACCAGCATCAGCCGGAGCTGCAGGTTCAGCATCATGTCTGCAGACAGGCCGCTTAATGTCATCGGACACTGACAGGGCGTCCTGTCTGACCGCTACGCCGCCGCGCTGTTTAACGTTTACAGGACCGGACCGTAGAAATCCAATATACCGTTTAAAACCAATACAGCTCCGCTCGAAGTAATATGAACACAGTCAACCAAGATCCATCACATGTCAAAATAATTATCCATCAAAACATGTTATTGTCCCCTGAGGTTAAAAACAAAGATCTGCAGATAATAATAAAGATGTGTGTGTCCCCATCATCCCGTGTTCAAAGATCAAATGTTGTTCTCTCGTGTTCCCGATGGAGCGAACCGGAGAGGAAGTGTTGTGCACTGAAGTATCCGGATGTTTCATCAGCAGCTGAATCAGCAAACAACAGTTGTAAGCACGGATGAAGGTGCCTCACTTTGGTGTATCGGAGAGTTCCTTTATGACATGAACCCAGGAGGACAGGGTGGATGACGGGTGGATGACGGGTGGACGACGGGTGGACGAAGGATACGAGTGAAGTTTGTCGTTTCACAGGAATTCCTCTGTTTCCTCTGAAGCTATTTGCTCTGTTTTAACAATTATGTTGAAAAATGCTGTGTCATTTTCTGCTGACTCCTGCTTAGACACCAGCGCGGTAATAATCTCTGCTGTCTGTTTCCTTGTATTTGTGTGTGTGTGTGTGTGTGTGTGTGTGTTGATCCCATCAGGCCCTCACCTGGAAAATTATTGAAATAATTCCATATTCAGCATTTATTGTACTTTCAACCTGAGCTCTGAGCCCTAAATCATCGCATTACATAGACACAAGAGGCACGCACACACACACACGCACACATACACACACACACACACACACGTACACACACACACGCACACACACACACACACACACACACACACACACCCACACACTGTCCAGGGCTCCCTGAACAGTCACCATGGGGATTATACACACAGTTCAGCTTTGATGCAATGCAGATGTATTAAATGTCCAGTAAATGCAACTCACTATATATATATATATATATATATATATATATATATATTTACACATATACTGTATATATATATATTTATATAGATATTTATTTATTTACATATATATAATATATATATGTATATATATATATATATATGTATATATATATATATATATAAATATATGTATTTATATATATATATAAATATATGTATATATACATAAATAACTATATAAATAAATAAGTAATATACATTTTTATTCTATATTTGTTTATATATTTTATTCCAATTGAAATAAAACAATAACTAACTCGTGACATATGATCATTCTGACGTGTCCACGTCATCTCTGCAGCCCCCTGATGGCAGCAACTAACTCAGTCATAAAGCAGGTGTTTCTTTTACTTTCTTAGTGGTTGCATTTACCAAATCCGTTCCATGAAGACTCTGTTATGTTTGAATGTGTTTCTTACACACAGGCGACCCTAATCACATCAATGTCCACATCACACTGACCTCTGACCTCGGAGGAGAAGTGGGCCGAGTGACGAGTTACAAACAGCTGCAGCTGCTGGTCGAGGTCGCAGCTCTTGAGGTCGACGTCCCACGATCGGATTCCTGAGAGGAAGGAGGAAGATCGCTTCAGGACAAGCACTCAAACAGAAGCACAGACATGAGTGAAAATGAGGAAAACATTTGGACTCGTATCTGATGAACCTGAGGCACAAACATGCTTAACCTTCTACCAGATGCTGCTGCTGCATTGAACCTCCCTCCCACCTTCTCCCCTCCATTTATACAACATGAATGAATATTACTGAGGGCATTTTTATCAGTCATCAAACATTTTTCAGACACTGAACCACTTGTATAGTTGCTGTATGCTTTGCCTTTTCTCATTTGTTGAAACAATCTATTTTGCTGAGTCACTGTAAAAAATAAGAGATTTTATCGAAGTTTCAAAATACTTTTTACAACAATCGATGACAAATAACTTCGATTCTGTTTGGTTTGTTTTCTTAATTTGGAAATGAAAAGAAAATGCAATAAACCTTGTATTAATGTATTAATTTGATTATTAATTGAATCACACACATTTGTATCAGACTTCCTCAATAATCGTTCAATAATTACTTCCTAATATTTTTAACAGGGCTGACGCCTTATTATAAAATGAAGGGAGGTGACATATTTTATCTGATGATGCAATATCGATATTGAATAGAATGTAATTACTATTACATTATTTTAAATGGTTTATCAGTCTTTTATCGTATCATCATCACAAAATGTTTCGTATAATGAAGTCAAAGTAAAGCTTCCACATAAACACGAACACTAAAACTAATTGGAGTTCACTGGATCACACGAAAAGACTCAGTAATGAACTGATCAGCTCCTCACACACACACACACACACACACACACACACCCTGCTGAGCTGCAGTGAGTCAAACTTCAGAGAGAACTTGTGTCGGATCAGATCTTAGCACACCTCTCTCATCTTATCCACATGTGGATTCCTTCGACGAGAGCAAGACTTTAGATTATTCAAATGTCTTCATACCCACGTGCTCTATTTCACAGGAAGAAAGGCTTTGATGAAGACCTTGTTTTACCCTGAACTGAGAAGATGTTCCCTCGCTTCAGACTGCAGTCTGTTCCCAGAAATGCTGTGTCACTGTGATTAACTTTCGCTAGAATTCATTGGCAAACGTCTGAGTACGTGAGCATTTGATTAAATGTGAGGATTCACTGCTTTTCTTTCTTTTATATGTTTGTAAATTGTATATCTTTGGGTCTCGGACTCACATGAAACAAACAAGTCCGGTCTTGAGAAGCTGTGATGGACACTTAAGAGACCAAATGATGAATTGACTAAACATTGAAATATATAACAAGAACAATAATTAGAGGCAGCAGCACTATTCCAGTTAAAACAAGTTCATGTGGAGCTATTTTTATTTTGAGTTGTCGGCTCAAAGTCACCGAGTCATCCAGACCTGCACCTTTAAAATGCACGATGGTGGTGCAGCCGGGGACTGTCCTCTGCATGGGAGAGACTCACTGATGCTTCCCACTGAAAGGCTGAGAGAAGTGCAGCTCTTTATTATCGTAAGAGGACTTTCACTCAATATTCATTTGCCAAATCAACAACCGAGGTCTCGTCCCTGAAGCCTTCTTACGTAAAAACAGAACGTGCTGCTGGATGAAGCATTAATGTCTGCTTTGTGCGGCTAGAAAGTTTAACTTGAGAGTTGAACGGGTTCATTGCTGCAGCTTGTGACCTAGAAGGGTAATAAAAGAAACAACATTGTGACTGCAGTTCTCACCACCCACCGCCGCTGTGAATGTGTTCTGCTCTCCAGCTGTAGGGGGCAGTAATGAGCACGACAGAAGATGCTGCTGCACACAAACAGGTGGAATCTATGCTTCAACGGTGAATGAGCCATTTGGAATTCTACAAACCTGTACGCTGCTGGTGCACGGAAATATCTACAATTATATGGTTTCTCTTTGGCAACTTACAGACTATGTAAAGAGAAACCAAATAATAATAGTTATGCCACAAGAGAATACTGTTGGAACCATTTGTACCTAAATACTCAATCATTATTGAACCACAACGGAGCCTTTGGGCTCTAAATATTTTGGGTAGCCGTTTTTCTTATTTGCAAACCCTGCATTCAACATAACATGTATTTATTAACCCGAAGGGGACTTTCTACAACCTAAAAGCATGAAAATATTCCATAACATGTTGTAGTCCTGTCCGCCATCTGACGTCAACAAATCTAACTTTTGAACGGCAGTGTAGAAGCATTCGGATGAATAACAGAGCGGTGGGTTATGGTGATGCACGAGTGGTTTGAGAAGGGTTCTGTTGACATTTTAACCCTTTTCGTCCACCGAGACAACTTGGACTCCATTGTGGCCGACACGACTGTTCTCTGTGAAGGGAGAAACTACAGCGTTTTATTACAGCCACTTTCCAGCATCTGGCACTCCAAAGGTAGGAGGGTGGGAGAGGTGTGACGTGTTAATATTGGCATTAATACAAATGTGTTACCCCTTAAATTCTCCATCAGTTACTGAATGAGTCGTTAGCGTCACTGTGTGTAAAATAGTTCACATGTTCTCACTTAGACATGCAGCCAAAGGCTTATAGCTGCAGAAGACCTCCACTGACCTGTATGGGTGGCAAAGGGAAAGTAACACCGTTTCAAAGTTAAGTACGATACATAATCTGAATTCAGGTGGGACGTGGTGTCTCTGACGTGAGAGGGGAAGAGCATTAAGCTCAGCGTCAGAAGTCGCACTCGTTTTCTATTTCACTGCCTCCAGGTTTCAGATCTGCTGAACCCTGGGAAACCTCTGGGAAAACACTGAATCACAAGCTCAGGACGCGTTAGTGACGTTTGATTAGCCTCTCTTCTCTGGAACATCTTCTTCTTTTCCGGGAAGAATGAAGAGTACTGGGGGCTTTGGTGCAGGAGGGCCAGAAAAAGAAACAGTAGGGGAAGAACAGGTGGGCCTCAAAGTCAGAGCAAATGCAGACGGTAGATGGTGGAATGCCACTCTATCAGCAGAGCAATCTTATACAAGGTATGTAACATGTCTTTCAAGCTGTAGGGGTTAAAAAGTATAACCCTGAAGTGTGAATCCTTAATGGGGCTGAAAGCAATGGGTTAGAAAATAACCATGTGACGGACAGCCTGTGGCCTCGGGCTTAAGTGTAAAATAAATATTTAAAAACAACAACACTGTGTTTCATGCTGTCATTTCGTTCCAGTTTCTGTTTTACAAGTGTAGTGGACCCAGTAGAACCCATTCAACCTTCATCCTGGCAGCATTTCCTGACAGTTCCCATTAAAACATGGATAAAAGCTTATTATAGGAACGATTTGCTCTCAAATACAGAGATCTTGTGAGTGGCAAAGCCAACGTTGTAGAAGTACCAAGATTTAATGTGGACAGCTATGTAGAGATCATAAAGTCTCACTCTGTCTGTTGGTGTTGTGATCAGAGTTCCACTGTGCGTTGTATTAGTTGGTCCGGCCTGTTGCTGCATGTGGGTCACAGTGTGTGTGCCCTCACCTTCAGCACCGTTAGCTTCTAGCCGCCAGCTCAGCTGTCACCATGCAGAGAGCCGTGTGGAGGGAAATCCCTGAATCATAGATATGCTAATATGCTAATTTAGCATTTCATTTATTTTAAAGAATAACTGTTCGCCTTATTTTGAAATAAATTGGCTACTTTAACACATCACGTCAATATTATTGTCACATGAATCAATTGCAGCGCTACACAATCAAATCTGTGCGAGAAGCTGTTTCGCCTCGGGTCTTGTTTGACGACAACACTGCAGTGTGGGTGAGATAAGCAGGCCGAGAGAAGGACCCTGCAGCTAATGAGAGTCGATGGCAGGTCATTCCCACCGAGTCACACTTACAAACACCGACCTGGGCGGAAGAATCAATGGTGTATTGAGCCGGGGGGGGGGCGGGGCGGGGGGGATAGGATGCTCGGCACAGGGCAGTAAAGTTAGAGGAGGTCAGAGGGGATGGATGGGGATGTTATATGGCACCAAGCTGGCATCTAAAAGAGTGATCGATCATCTGGACCGAGAAACAGCTCAGACTGGCATCGGCACAGCAGAAAATCGCTGACCGGCATATAATCCTGAGTCGGCACACGGCAACATTAAACAACATGCTCAACATCCATAAACTTCAGACACACTGACAAGATGACTGCAGCCTGCAGCCCCCCCCCCCCCCCCTCCAGGAGGAGGAGGAGGAGGGTTTTAAACTCGCAGAGATATTCAGCTGAGTAATGATGCCGGAGTGTGACAACAAAAAAGAGAGGAAAGAGAAAGCTGTGCGTGTTTTTTCCTCTATGATGTCTGTGAAGTTGTTGTGCACAGCCTGGAGAGATACACATGCAATCATAACACACACACACACACACACACACACACACACCTGCTCAAAGCTAACTGACAGGCACATTATTGAGCAGCGTGGAAATTAAATGTTTCACTTATTTTACTTAACTTGTGTGTTATGAATGATTGGTTCATTGATATCTGTGGCTTTTATTTAGGCTCCAGTATTTGAGTCAAGTCTATTAAAGTCAAGACCTCTGCTGCATCTAACTTTAGCAATTCCACAGTCATAGGGTTCACAGTGGGTAAGGGGGAAATGCGTGGTGTCCCATGGTGCAATGCTGCAGCAAATGCATGGATGCCATCCTGTCCATTGCGTCAAAACATATCTCCTGTTGACGTTTTCAGGTTTTAAACCTTTTTCCCCCATGAATCACAGCAGCCACACAAATAACAGCCACAGATACACAGACCGGTGATCCGCTCATCACTCACCCCGCTCTATCTGCGCCCTGGCGGCGTCCAGCTGGTGCTCCGTGCCGATCTCCCCGATCACTATCAGCGCGTAATAGCCGCTCCGGTTGAACGGCACCCCGTGCCGCCGTCTCCCGCCTCCTCCTCCTCGCCGGTACCGTAGTCGCTCCTCGGACCCCGGCGGTGGCGGTGGCGCGCTGTAGCCCTCGTCTTCTTCCACAACCGAGAGCGCACCACGGAGCACCGGGATCTCCATGGCAACAACCGGTGAGGCGGAGGATGAGGAGGGGATAACGTGGTCAAAACGGACAGATTATTCATTTCCGGTGAAGCTTTCAAAATAAGAGCGCTTTGGTGAATGTGTTCCGGTGGCGTTCACGACTGTATTATTATCGTGATGCAGATTGGTGACCGTTTTTGCATTTAGACAAAAGACACTTTAAAATAAAACAAGATAAACAGCTATGTCACAATTAACAATAGCAATAAGAACTCGATAAACGCCAAGTAGCTCACCAACAATAATAATAATACTTGTTTTGCCATAATAATAACTGCATAAAAACAAAATATAGTTAATAGCTCTTTTATATTTCATGCTGCCATGTTATTTAATTAGAATCTGCTTCAATCAGCTGGTTTACGAAGAAATTACAAACATTTCAGATGATCAAAATAGTGCAGGCATGAGTCAACACGTTATTTTGACCTGTAAGGAGCGACTCTCTGTGTTAATGTCGCCCCAAGTACTCATTGTATCCCTCCCGATAGACAGCTAGCACCTGAAGAAAATACCACAAGAGATGCGAGATGCTCCTGAACAGCAGGTCAAAAAATGTTAACTTTTGACGTAATCCCTCCATGTGTGCTAACAGAACGCCACGTGACACGATCACGCAGTAGCGCGACTTCTGAGGTCGCACATGGCGTGATGCTAACAACAAGCTAACGTTAGCTCGAGGCGATGCAGAATTTAAGCTTGTACATTTATCCTGCTGTTTTTAAGTTTACCCGAGATATAATTGCCCGAATTCGCAGGTGAATTAGCATCACGGAAGCCTTTTTCTGTCATGTACAAGACTTAAAATACACATCACGGTTTAATAAAACTACAACCATTCCGGTAATGGTTAATGCATTAATGCAACACTCTGTTCACTAACACCCACTCATTTGCAGAGGAAAACAAAACGTTGCTTGTTGAGTTTAATGGAGTCAAATTAAACAGCCATGCAATGAATCACGCATTCGATAAAGTTAAACATGATTGTTCCGTTTTTTTTCCTTTAACCGTTTATTCAACTCATTTTGGAGGATGTAGTTTGTGGTGTTTTTCTGTCCACCATATAAGCTAAATAACACAAACACTTGTTTTTTCCAATACAGTGCAAGTAGCCTACATCCTCCAAAATGATCATAAAGTTGAATCTCTAAAAACCTTATACCATTCATGAAGGTAGTGTATGTAGCTGGTATGCCATTATACATTAGACTGCATTCGTTTTCAGATAGGTGTCCCTAATAAACTGGCAGCTGATTCCTGTTTTCTTACACCAGGAATGACACTGCATTTACACGCTTTGTGGCATCCAGCAAGTAGCTCCCATCCTGTCATGCTCATGAAAAACATGAATATGACACAAACCAGTTACACGTGTACAATGTTCCACTGAAATCTCCCAAAAGCTGAATCAGACAGCCTGAGCGTAACTATAAACTGTGACACTGGAACGAGACATTTTATGGAAAAGATTGTACAGTCTAGCAGGATTTAAAGGGCATTAGACCTTTCTAAACGTCAATCAGGCACTGCCGTCCCCTCTTCATCAGGATTCAGATGATGTATGAATGTAGTCAGTCGTGTGCAGTGAATGTGGAAGACTTATTAAAATAATCTGATGAGAATTAAAGGACAACACAACATGCTTCTTTATGCACACACATACACACACACATACACACACACACACACACACACACACACACACACACACACACACACACACACACGTGTCAGGGCACATCGATAAAGACAGAGAGAGAGAGAATGCAGGCCGGCCTTAAAATAGCCTCTTTCTTCTCAGAGAAATGTTCCTCATTCAGCTTTTCTCCCGGTGTAACCTTGAGCTTGGCACATTTCAGTGTGTAGCAGAGGGCGTCTCAGCATAAAGTGTCAGCATCACACGGAGGGGATAATAAGGAGGTCTGCACCAACTTCTGTTGGGCCCCACAACAAAGGCTGCACCTTCCCTGAACTGCTGGTTTAACACGTGGCAGCAGGAGATATCTGCAAATACAAGCACACGTTTTCAGATCTGTCCCGGTTTGTCAATACTTTCCTTTCATTTAACCGATGTTCTTATTAAAGTTAGTCTTTCATTAGTAATTCTGATTCAAAATTCAAATACCCCAACATATCTCTTACTGCGTTCAAATGAAGCTGAAGTTAAATGGTTATCAGGCACATGTTTGTAAGAGACACAATGAAAGAAGTACAAACAAACAGTAGCAGTGTGAAGATACCTCGTGTGTTTTTTGCTGCAGGTCGTTCTGACAGTGAGTCAGCACTTCACTTCAGAGCAGACCTGCAACACAGACTTGCTTCCCTCTAGTGGTAAAACAAACATTACAAATCAGTGGATGATGTCAGCTGTGATACATCTGTAGGTTGTGGCTGAGAAAAGTGTCAGATCCACTAGAATATACAAATATATCTCAGTTCTGGTTTTATATTGTAAAAGACAAAGCACATGTTGAATCATAGACTAAAACGTTTTGAGGTAGATGTTCAGAGGAGACACTAGAAACATTTATACACATTTTAATGGAAAGTTCCACAGTAAAACTCTTTGTTCTCCTTTTATTTCAAGAACAACGTGCCTTTACTCAAATAAAAGACAGTAAATTGTGTCTGACACTCCCAATATTTCACCTTTAATTTACAACTAATTCCCATTTTGTGTCTGTTCTTCATACATGAAGCAGATTCGATCATTTTCATCCCAAAACCACGATATCTACCGTGCATTACTGCATCAACATCTGGAACGCTATAGCCTGGCCTCTACCTCGCCATCTGCTGGACAAACTATATTAAAGCATATTGTTCCATAAACACAGTATCCAGCCAACCTAATATTTGTATTCCTCAATATATACTACCATCATCAAAACTCAAAAAGCTATAAAAACATGTGTATTAAAGTATGAAAGTGTCATACACTTTGAGAATAAGCTAAAACATCAACGGGTTGGAGTCAAATTTATATTTTACGCTTTAATTCGTTGTGCCTTAACTACATTTTTTATTACTTTACAATTCACTTGAGGTAGATCCCATTTACCACTGGCAGCAACAGCGTCGTCTGTCACAGACAATAAAGCAAATATAACATAAGCCGTTTGCAGGATGTAGTTATATGGGCCGTCCTAGTAGCAGTGAACTAAATGGTATTTGACGTTTGCCGATCTTATTACATAGAAACAGATGAAGATGTAGAAAGAGAGTTCAGGAAGGTTTGGTGAAAAACATCACTCACTGGCTGGTGTGTTACAGAAACCCACGTTGGCAATGAGATCGTTCGGTGATTACAATGCTGAAGATAAACCACCGGGACCTTTCCTCGTCTCTCATTGCACATTATCTCAGCAAATCACGGATTGTATATTTCTGTAGAATTCACCTTGTATAAGTGACATTAATACTGTAAAAGCAAACCTTAAGAAATAAAAACCCAAATCTTTCAATATGTGTCTGACTTTCAGGTTGCAGTGAAGAAGGAAACCGCGCGGTTGGCTCTCGTAGTCGCCGACCGGTCTGGCCCAGTTTGTTGATGGATGCGTTTGATGGGAAGTGGCCGCAGTTATTCTGAGGTGCAGACTGAGTGACAGACAGGGCCTGGAGACACACACACAGGGCCTGGAGACAGACACACAGGGCCTGGAGACACACACACAGGGCCTGGAGACAGACACACAGGGCCTGGAGACACACACACAGGGCCTGGAGACAGACACACAGGGCCTGGAGACACACACACAGGGCCTGGAGACAGACACACAGGGCCTGGAGACACACACACAGGGCCTGGAGACAGACACACAGGGCCTGGAGACAGACACACAGGGCCTGGAGACAGACACACAGGGCCTGGAGACACACACACAGGGCCTGGAGACAGACACACAGGGCCTGGAGACACACACACAGGGCCTGGAGACAGACACACAGGGCCTGGAGACAGACACACAGGGCCTGGAGACAGACACACAGGGCCTGGAGACAGACACACAGGGCCTGGAGACACACACACAGGGCCTGGAGACAGACAGACAGACAGACAGACAGACAGACGGTCGAAGCAGCAGTTTGGGTTTAAGTGTGGATTCCCCACAGAGTGTCTGGGTCACAAAGGTCGGCCTCTCCTCTTTACTTTGTGTCCGGTCGCGTCTCTTACATATAGAGAGGAGGAAACTGAGGGAGAAGAGTGAGACTGGTCTTCAGCTATTGATGAGAGAGCTGTCTACAGCTGCTGTTTAACAGAATTTAAACGGGGCAGGAATTTCGCTTAAGTAACATCCGTGCAAGCAAGCAACACAGCAGCAAAGCATCAGAGAGTGTGCAGCTGCACTGACTGCACAACCAGTGCAGACTACAGGCAAGAAAGGTCGAACATGTCCTGTCTGCAGGTGGAACAAGAGTCAACATCAACATGTCTACGTCTTCAAGTCTAAACTGCGGCTGCTAGAAGCTTCCCTTTCAACTCTGTCTCTTACAAAATGATGTTCTCACACACCCAAACTGCATTCATCATTTATTTTCTTCCAGATTACAGTCGCAGTTTTAAACATGGGATTAACATTGTACATTGAAACAAAACAACAGAAAAGTCATCAAAACGTGGCAACAAAAGAACATGGTTAGTTTTAGATGAAATCATGGTTTTGTTGCACGTGAACAGAATGTTTAGGAGGCTGTCCGTTAACATCACTTGTTCGTGTCCTTTTTGATCTACAACCCTTTAAAACAAGGTAATGTCTACTTGTGCAATGTTTTATTTTAAGAATTTGTTTTATTTAGTAATATTTGGATCACTGTGAAATAAGATCATTCATTTATTCACAAAAAGGAAGGTTCCAGCTTGTTTTGCCCACATTCTGTTATTCATCTTGTGCCCCTTCAGATTTATTTTAATAAACAGTTCTCCACCCTCAGATTGGGAACCGTTGCTTTCGGTGGTAAACAAACAGCGCCCCCTTGTGGAGAATGATGAGGCTTGATTCAATAGTAAAAAGTGTCTTTACCTTTTCAGAATCAAAGATTAATAAACAAACCCAGAGATTTTCCATTGACAGATCAGAAAATTAGAATTCAGTTGTAAAATACTCATAACAATATCAAAAACTATAGGATCATTACAAGAAAAACAATGACATGTTGAAATGAAAGCAAAGCATTTTATTGATGCTATATTCAATATTGAAATACAAAAGGCACTAGATTCTGTTCTCTCTCAAAACAATGCGTTCAGCGCCGTGTGGATCAGTACAAGTCTTGTGACATGTGATGGATGTGAGATCGAACCTTAAATTAAACCGCTCTGCTGCAGGAACGTCACACGACTGGTAAGAGTTTGCAGTTGTTCTTCAGGAAACGCTCACAATGTGTTACACCCAAGCTGGCGCTCTAAAACAGGACATCAAATAAACTCGCGCGTGGATGTTTTTCAATTTAACAAATCACATAGAAAATATACACCGGTACACAAATAATTTACAGCTGGGTGGTCGTCATGAAGAGGAAGACTTTTGAAGAAGTGATAGAAAATGAAAATGCACCTCGGCTGCATACTGGTGAGGTTGAGACACTGGTTCGCTTTAGGAGAAGGTAACACATTTAATCTTCATGAGAAATAAAGCGTTGCTCGTCTTGCATTTACTGTTAGTAGTGAAATCAATAGAACAAACTCTATACATTGATGCCAACCTACTTTTAATTAAATGTTCCATTATTATAGTCAGTATTGCTTTGGTTTCCTCAGAAACAACTCTTGAAAGTGTCAACAACGCTGAAGTAAATGATAAGAAACAAAACAATCTGATGCTTTAATCAGTAATTTGGCCGCAAGTGAAATCAAATGATCGTCTCTCTGTGTTCTAAGTTACAGTAGAAATTAAATTAGCTGTTTACAAGCGTGGAGTTAATGGAAGCAAAACACTCAGATTTCCTCTGTGGATGTGATCTTTGTGTAGAAACTGTTTAATGTGATGACAAATACTAAAATATACAGTGTTTCCACAGATGTTTCTGACAACACAGTTGTTTTTCAGAAAGATCTTGGCAAAAGTTTGGTTCCAGACAAAAGTCAAAAGGCACATGTTTTAAAAACATCGTACTTCTCAAAGTGACGGGAAGGTTCAGTCCGAGTATTTGTCCTTTTTGAATCATTAGCCACTCAGAATTAAATGGAAAGTTACAGTAATATCTTCAGATCCAAAGTCCGACAGAAAAGACACGATTAGCTGCGTGATTCATCGGTTGCGTTTCTTCCGTATTAGACTGAAATTTTGCGGCACACAAAAAGAGATGGTTATCGCCAAAATAGGTCCAACAACAAAAATAAATGCCTTTTAAGAATGTGGAAAGACTTCATCTTATTTATATTACAGGATCAGGGAATCAAAAGCGTACTGCGCCCACATGATCAAGACATGGGATCACACACACTCACACGCACGCACGCACACACACACACACACACACTCAGTCACATATTACACTGAAGAGCTTTGCCAAGAAAAGTGCACACACGAAATGTACAAAGCCAGGAGAAACAACTTCATTCATGCTTTCCACCACAGAATGCACCTGATGCGTGACTTTCCCCTCGACTGCTTTCTACAAGCAGAGCCGACGAGAAGCGGAGTTAACATGGGGAATTACACGTGCATTGATAGGAGGGAGGCTACTAGTGTAGCTCAAGGTCTATACATTATGAGGTCAGATTAAAATGTGCAGCCTCTGGCTCCAGCGTACGCGCTGAACCTCTACTTCCTGATTCATTCAGCTTAGTTTTACCGAACCATCTCGACCTGATAACACATAGACCTTGACCTGTTGAATGGAGCTCAGCTCAGTCTACCATCGGTTAGTTCCCCTGGAAGGCCCCCTGTGCGGCGGTGGATGCCACGCCAGCAGCAGCTGTTTGGAAGCTTTTATTGGTGAAGACGCCCTGCGAGAATTCCTGCTGGGCCTTCTGGAAACTGGCCCCGGTCCGGCGGTACATGCTGTGGACCTGAAGAAAAGAAAGATTGTGAGCATATGGCTGGCCTGGGTCACAGTGATGAGGGACATAAATGATCAACTTCCACCACCACAGTCAGAGGCTGTCGATTGATACGACGAACATAAATCCCCTGAAGCACAGATTCATTTAAGGACATGGCTGTTAACCCACAAATGGAAACTTAAAATATGACCAAAGGGTAGGTAGCGCCTCACCATCTTGAGCAGGATGATCGACAGCACAGCGCAGGTGGTGAAGAGGATGGCCACGATCATCATGATGGCTCCCACTGCCGTGTGTGAGCCGATGATGGGAAAGGCAGTGAGCCAACCGCTGGAGGCAACAAACATCATCAAACTTTGAAAGTGTGAAACATTTGTATACACGTACAGAGAGTGCTCATGTAGTCTGGATGAGAGTTGGGTTATATTTAGGGAGAGAAGAAGAATGTGTTGAAGAAGCAGCGTGAAAGAAAAGCTGAGGAAGAAGAAGACGAGAAGAAGAGGCGGAATAGAACAGTTTCCAATCATACATTTAGGACTTAATAATAATGAACATAATAAAAGTGGATATTATTACAACATGAAGCACATTTCAAAGTGTGGGTTAATTGTCATATTAACATCCTAAAAGTGCTTTTGTTCGTTTTAGAATTGAGCTGCTTTGGGATTTGCATCTCATCTGCAAATGAAGAGCTGCAAAACAAGCAGGGCCTCCTCGACTGCGTCTGTCTTGATAATGTACAAAGCCATGATCGAATGAGAAGTACTGTTATGAAATGGAAAAGGGGGAAATGAAGAGCCACTTGGACAAGGGTCATTCTGGAGAGTCGTTGCACACTTTACCAGTAAAGATCTGACATCAGACACACAACTATGAGGCTTCACATGTAAAAGTACATCGAGGCAGAATCCCAAACGTACAGGTAAGAATGTTAATACAACAAGATCCAGGTTAGGACATTAAAAGTCTAAAATGCGGCTCACCTGTTCCCCCACCTGGGGATGCCTACAGCCTGGATGATGAAGATCACCACTTGGCAGAAAAACACAAAGAAGAAGAAGAAGAAGCTGAAGGAGCTGTCCGTCCTGAAAATGAGAAAAAAAACAATCTACGTTTCACTGAAAACGTTACACTTTGGGAAATACTTTCAAAGGCTGGCTTACAATTTAAAAATAAAAGGTGAAGCGGTACCATTGAGTGAGCATGTGTTGTGCACAGTGCATGTGTGGCCAAGTCTCATAACAACCAAGAATGAATGAAATGAATACAAGACAATAAGAATAAGGTGGCATTTTCTGTGACCTCATTGGGACATCACTCAGCGTGTTACTGAGCTCATACCTTGGACTAATATTAGACGGCGATGTTTTAATAGCTATTCGTGTTTAACCCACTGTTTAGATTAGTTCCACCTGTTTAACTCATGATATGGTGCAAAGAGGATATGTTGATGTTACCTGACAGTCTAATATACCTGTTACAGGTCACAGGTTACATTTAAAGGAATACTTCACCGACAAAATGAACGTTTGTGTATCGAATATTCATCGCGTGTTACCTTGAATTCTTCAAGATTCAGTTTAAAACACTGTGAACAGATGTTTTGATATAGCTTTGCTGTTGTTAAACCCAGCCCACCCCCCATTTACTTTTCTCCATTTTTTTTTTATTACTCAATTGGCATGCGAGAAAAACAACATTTTCTTCAAGAATTGAAGGTAACACGGGGCGAGCAAATGGTCATTTTGTGGGTGAGGTATTCCATTAACGCAATACGGAAGCTACTCATGAAGGCAAGTGTACAACAAATGCATAACAACACGTATGCTGAGTCTTGTGACGTCTTCCATGGCCTGCTGTGCATCAGATTGATAAAACAAAAAGGTCTAATAACTCAAATAACTTTGTATGTGTTCATCAATGGCGAGGCAAGGTAAATGTGTTTATACTTAGTGCTACATTAATCGACTGTTGTATTGCAAGGAACACACACACACACACACACAGGTTTTATGAAGGGAGACTCACTTGAAGGCCTTGTAGACGGGCCGGTACCAGCAGACGAAGGAGCAGGGAGTGAAGAGGATGAGCCAGAGAATGGAGAGGCCAAAATCCACACCATAAGCCTGATCAACGGTGAAGTAAGCCAAGCACGCCAGCAGGTTGAGGAACAGAGTCATACAGTTGACTGGAGAAACAGCGGAGAGAGACAAGAGTCAGAGATAACAACACTACTAATGTCAGCATCATCTTCATGTATAGAGCAGATACACTTCTATTGTTATAACGCTATTAAAACACATACGTTTTGGTATTAATACATTTATAGATGTTTTAAATTGCTGTATGGTGAGACAGCTCAGGTTTCGGGCCATTCTCTGTCGTACTTACACATCCAGAGATAGTAAATCATCTTGCAGACTCTCTGGCACACGGGTGGGATGTCCTCTGAGAAGTCCTGATAGAAACATGGTTTGATGGGGAAGCTCTTGGGAAGTGGAGGCCAGTTGTTCTCTTTACCTGTCGAGACACCAGACAACAGCTACGCTGTTACAGAAGAAGAGCTCGCCTCCAAAATACTAATTTCACCTCTGCAGGAAAAAAAGACCAAGTTCTAAGTCTTATATGTTTTTAAACATGGTCGATATACAAGAAAATCTCACCAAGTTACTGAAACTTAATTATTAATGAACATTCATATTTGTATTAATATACATATTTTTGAATTTTTGAATAATATAATAAAATATATAAAAATAATCAAATACAATTGTGCGTGGGAGTCTATTTCAGCCTGTCTCCTGATTATTCACACATAATCTCATATAGTATTATACTGAAAGAATAATACATGTATTTAAATTCATATATATATATATATATATATATATATATATATATATATATATATATATATATATATATAATGTTTTTACATTCCTCTCTGATACATAAAGCCCATGTTGCATATTGTTTTGTAGTTGTGCTGCTATATACTTATATATATATATATACTTATATATATATATATATATATATATATATATATACTTATATATATATATATATACTTATATATATATAGATATCACATGGTGCTGCAGAGAGAAGAGGGAGCGTTGTGTCTTTAATGACCTGACGGGCCTCTGTTCTGCAGCTCCTGCTCTCTGCGGTCCAGCTCGGCAGCTTTCCTCTCCAGCTCCTCCTGCTGCTTCAGCAGATTGACCTGAGCTGCAGCAGCCATCGCCTGCAGGAGAAGAAGAAGAAGAAGAGGAAGAGGAGGCAGAAACACTTTACTCAACAAAACACACTGAATGTGCAGGAATGCAGAATGCATTAGTGCAGAGACACATCAGCAGGAGTTTCACAAATGGTAGAGATACAACCAGAGAGCCTGCGTTATTTATACTGTAGTATTTTCTTACATATAACAGCCATTCTTAGAATTGCATATGTTATCACAAGTGTTCATAAAGGCATGCATGTACTTGTCTTAAAAGGCCACGATACTGTGTATAAAAATAATAATACATATTCATGATGCTCACATCTGACGTCTGACTTGGCAGAAAAAGGAAGGAGGCAGGTGATCTGTAGTGCCATTCATAAATATTCATAAGATCATCAGTGGAACAAGGAGGCTCATTAGAATATTGTGTAAACTGAGTATGTGTGTGTGTGTGTGTGTGTGTAGCTACCACACATCCTCAAGAAGCACTTGCTCTCTGAGGAGACAGTACTGGGAGGCAGAATGGATGGCTAGCTCTTAGCAACATACAGTTACTAGAGATCGATTATAGACATACAGATAGATTATATTGTGTTCTTTTGTAGGAAACTGAAGCTGTACCAACTGTGTGCACAATAACAAAACTGCAATGTGTATGACACACAAAATAGGAACTGGACCAAGGGAAGTACTGTCTACTTCAGTACAAGTAGTAAATCTACTTCAGAGTAGTATTGTGCCACTGCAGCAGAGAAGTGGAGGGTTTGGCAGAGAGTGAGAGCGAGAGCGAGAGCGAGAGAGAGAGAGAGAGAGAGAGAGAATGTAGTATACAGTAAGAGGTGACTCACTTGCGGACTGGGCTCTGTGGACGGCTGTAACACAGCAGGCTGGTAGGGAGAGGTGGAGGCTGGAGTGGTGTGAGCAGCTAGGTTGTCCTAAAGAAACAACAAATAAGCAAACACAAAAAGGATGAGACAACAAGACCAAGACAACAGGAACGTGAAGGTGAAAAGAAAATGAAAATTAGGAATTCTAAATGAAGAGGAAGAAGAGAACAGAACATACAGACACAAGAGCAGCTAGGGAATGACCACCAAGACCAAATAAGAGGAGGAAACAGGCAAGAGACACCGACAAGAAAGAGATGATATAATACAGGTTAAATAAGATGAGGACCAAGAGGAGAACACAATACTAAGGATAGAAAAGGTCTTAGACGTCTCACTGTGGGATGAGTGGGGAACGGGTTGAACTGGTCAACGGGTTCTACGTTGGAGCTGGTCACCTGTGTGACCGACGGGTCCTGGAACACAACAGAACACGGGTCACTTTTCATCATTATCAGCCACGTAATCACCACAAGACCTCTGCTGTTCTCTGGTGCTTCTCTACTTCAAACACACCAAGACAAAAGAGGATCGGGTGAACGGCATTTTTGGGAGTCAGTGTGATTGAATTTGAGACGTCAGCAACGGATCAGTGCAGTTAAACAACTGGAAATAACAGTGGATATAGCAAGACATGTGGGTTCATTCAAACTTTTTAACTCTGGAAAACACACACAAACATGTACAGCTGTTTATCTTAACTTCAGACCAACTCTTCCTTTTTCATTTCCTGAAAGACTGAAGGTAAACCTCAAAACAATGTCTGCCCAGACTATGAAATACACCAACATTATATAACAACAATGTTGCACTAACCTCTGATGAATCATTACCTTCTTAACAGAAGTGAGGCATGGTAAACATTAATAGACTCGAGTATATGATCACAGAGGTGATGATTCATTCAGAGGCCGGCCTGACGACAGTTGACAGCTTTGGTTCTGATGGATTACAGTTGCAGTAGCTGGCAATATCTTCTGACAACTCATAGACAAAACGATCCATTGATTCATGGAGAAAATAATCAGCAGATTAATCGAAAATAATCTTTTGTTGCAGCCCCATAGCCCAGATAACATCTGTTACTGCATCCGTTAGCTGTGCAGATGTTTTAACAGGAACAGCAGCAGAGTGGCTTGTAGGTATTGTAGGACTTTTGTGAGATTGATAGCAAACAGTAAAACAGTAAAAGCACAGCTAAACCACACCAACAAAGTCAGTCAGAATATGAACAAGAACCTCACATGATAACTTCCAACACGTCACTTACTGGACATGTGATTAAATGTGTGACGTTACTCACGATTACTTATCTGCTTTGGACACACCTGTAGACCTTCCCAGCAGGGAACAGAGGGTTTGGAGCAGTTTAACACAACTAATAACTTTATTATTGACTGCGTGTTAACTGTCAACTTGAGATTTTTGCCGGGGGGGGGGGGGTTTAAATGACAGATGACGTCTTTGTTGATCACCACAGTCTATGGAGGTATTCAAAACAGCACATTATGCGAAATGTGTTTACCATAAGGCAATGAATGAAGAAATCTATAACCGAATTAATGACGACAACAACTAAGCCTCTCTGAAAGAAGGATTGAGCTGGGACAAGCCAAAACAAGACGCCGTTCAGAATTACAGCACCGGGGTGTGGAGACGAACACTAAGACACATCTTTATTGATATCTATGTCAACTCCTATATTAATCAGGTCCGAAAATGTTACCAATTCCAACTTAAAACAAGGTAAACAAGTACACTTGGGATCAAACCAGCATGATATTCTGACCTTTGAGTCTCTGAACCAGGAACCAGGAAACAGGACTGCTTGATAACCGTTGATTGCAGAGGCGTGGCTGTTGTACCCATTTTATAACTGCAGTTGGATATTGCCACTAAACAGATTTAAGTCTCGCTTCATATCGTGTATTACAGCCCTACAGTGCCATCATTTTTGAGAAGTACATGGTTTATAAAAGCACACTGCAGTTGATTGGGGGGGGGGGATAAAGCAACATATGAACAGTTTCAATGTCCCCACAGACTGCCTGCCGGCTTTGTATGAATACGACCACCTGATAGTGAACCGCCGCACCGCGTCACATAGACAACACGACCCTACTGCTGCTCGGGTTATTTATTCAGCCACTTTCACACCCAGCAAACAAACCGTGGTCTCCACTGACGTCACGGCCACCTGATAATAAAGTGTGACTCTGCACTACTGTAAAAGTCACTTTGTTATGTAATGTCACTCAAATCATAAAAGTGTGAATATGCAAAGTGACGCTTGGTTACACTAATGTGGTGGAGGTACATGTTTAACCTACATTACATTTTATCTTGAACAGTACAAGGCACTGTGATCGGAGTGTGCAAGTAGCTCGGCGAGCTAAATCGCATCTCTTTAGCGAATAACGCGTTTGAATTGAATTGAAATTGAATGAATCTTTTATGTTGCATGTCTTTGCAATCAAAATGTGACGCTTCGTTTTAACGCTCTCATCAGTGGTAGAGAGGCAGTTGTGCCAGCTAACCTATTTCTCTTCTAGCTGCTTTGTACCACATAAGAACAGAGAATATACAGCTTCACGACTACTACAAAAAAAGTATGCAAATGGCTTTATGCTTTGACAACTAAGGAAAGAACATGGGTCATAAACTTGAGAATAAACACACATGGAGTGTTCAGGGGATTTCAAAGACTTGTTTTCTTGTGTTAGGAAAAAGATGAAACCTACGTGTGTTTAGGTGTGCAAAAATTATAATAATTATGATAAGATAGCTGACAAAATATACTCATATTTTGATGAAATACATGTGAATTACCAGGCAAGAAACGTCTAATAAACATACGATGCCCTGGTTATCACAGCATACATTATGGTAAATGTAGGATCCAGACATTAGTGAAGTTTGACATATATAAGAAAATAAAGGTCAGGCTATCTCGCCCATTGTTGCTCCTAATACTACTATACTTTATGAAAGTGACCCTTTAAAAAGGCCCATGTTGACACAACGTAAGAAACATGAAATTGTATCCAACTTGTCTCAAATGTGGAATGTCTGGAATGCATCCTTCATGTGAAAATGTGAGTTTACGTCTCAATGGTCATTTTATTTCCAGTGCATTTCATAAATAGCTCATCAGTTAGTCAACGTGCATGTCTCGTCTACATAAAGAAACCCTTTGATATGCAACATGGAAGTAACTAGTGACATATGGCCTACTTCTAAACATTGAACAATACTAACTGAACACAGCAGGCCAGACATAAGACATGAGTCATAAAAACAAAGAAGTTACTGAACTTTTAATAGGCTGAAAAGACTTCTAGGCTACATCCTGTAGATTAGATATTCTCTTCAAAGAGCAAACAAGCAGCACTAGCTAGAGTGTCTTTGCGCAATGAAGGCGACATTACAGGACACATAAATTATATAAAATCACATCCAACATATAAGGAATCTACACAATGAGGCAAATTAATCTCAAAGTAAATAGTAACTGTTATGTGGCTAAAAACGGGTTGACACATTCCTCGCTTGCTACAGTTTAACTTCCTGCAACCAGGCTAGCAGAAAACCCCGCCCTCTTTTGAAACAAAGCCCGCTGATTGGCCGAAGGACTGCCAATCATGCTACCGTTGTCAAATGGCATTCAAGAGAGCAGCATTTATGCCCTCCCCCCGACATCCACCCAACAAGTTTCCTGACGTGCTGGCTTACCTTAAACGAATGATATGTCAGCACCCAGGCTCGACTGTGCCTTACATCTAAAAAAGCACACACTTACATTGAAAGGGTTGTCACTGGCAGGCTCTGCGAACGGGTTGCTATCAAATTCCGACATTTTGAAAAGGCTGCGGGCCGGTTTGTCCTCTCTGAACGCAGAATAAACAACAAACTCTTCTCCGTCGTTTGAGTTGCCTCTTCCTGCCACTTCCTCGAATGAACGTACAGCGCATGCGCACTCAGCCAGTGACGTGTTTGTTTTTTTGTTTTTTTTTGTATTTAGTAATTCTTTATTAAAAACGATTTAATACAAAAGACAAGTGATATCAATTAAACGAACAAACATCATTTCAGGGGACAACATACTGAATATATGAAGTAGGAGGACGTTATTAGTTCATACAAATACGTTAATAAAGGAGGTGCACAAGAAATGAGTTGTCATGTATTTCTTGGTTTCATTTTAAAATATAATAAATAAAGGTTTGGAGTTTATGAGTTTGAATTCAGGTGACGGTTTCTAAAGTCTGAGAAAACAACCCTGATGATGTCATCTGGCTTAACTTGAGTTTGTCTTGAGATTTTAAATATTTGATAGAAAACCTGCCATATTAGCTGACCTTGGTGCATGGACATTGATAGGGAATGGTTCTAATGAAAGATGCTATTGAGTTGTATTATGGGAAGTGAACAGTAGGATACAGAGTTTTTGAGGCTTGACTCATAGAACTAAAAAGTAAGGATGTCTCGACCTCTGCTGCATCGATTTTGGCCATTCTTTTTTTAAATCGGTCTCTCACAAGTCTCAATTTAATGGCGGTGCAATACTAAATTGCAGGAGGAACCCTGACGCCTTTGAGGCAGGGGGCTGCTGATATGAATGGACAACTGCACAGCACTGAGTTTAGTGACCATGGAAGTAGCCTCCATTACATCATTTGTATCATCTAGTATCACTTCTAACTTCTAGTTACGGTTTTGCAATGCTATTTATTTCTCTTCACTTCAAACAACAAACAATTCAGAAAACAAAACAACAGTATGGGCCAATGCATGTAACAGTCGTGTAATTCAAAAGTAATATGTTTAAATAATAGTAATTACAATAAATAATAAGATAAATAAACCTTTAAATAATAAGCTAAGAAACAATTCAGCTTTTGCGGAAGCACACGGACTGAAATAAACACAGATAAATAAAGGAAGTAAATCCTAAATAATAAATTATAAAACTAAATTAGAAGTCAACATAAAAAATAGAAACATACAAATACATATATATATATATAATACATATATTATATATATATAAACTATACAAAAGCAATTCAAGACTAAATATGACAATGAAAATAGAATTTATACTATCTTTATCCCTTTAAGGGGGAAATTTTTCTCTGCATTTGACCCAACCCTGTTGGTATTATATAGGGAGCAGTGGGCAGCCAATGACAGGCGCCCGGGGAGCCTTGGGTTCAGTGTTCAGCTCAGGTACACTTCGACACGTGGCACACGTCCCAGTCGGGGATCGAACCATGGACCTTCCGGTTCACAGACGACCTCTTAACCCAGTGCGCCACCGCCGCCACAAAAATTTATAGCAAAATGAATAGCATATAATATGAACAAGAAATCACATAATAAATATTTATTTAAAATTAAAATAAACAAAATAATAAAAACGAACTAAAACGGTGTCGATTCTTATAAAAAATTATAATCGATGGATCACATAGACACCAATCATTTAAGCTTCTCTTCAGCTTTAAGAACTGTTTGCAAGTAACATAAAAAATACTAGTTCATCAAATGTATGTTTTTTTGTGTGTTTTTGCGTTTTCATAGTGTATTAGATTAGATATTAAACTGAAAGAGAGAGAGAGAGAGAAAATCGCGAGTCCATTCGTGACGTCACCAAAACGGTCTGACGAGCTGACGTAGCATCGAGCCATGGAGGAAGTGAGAGGTGAGCGAGATCTTCTCCCGACACGAATCGTTTTAAATCATCCGGTAACGTCGGTTAACGCTTAGCCAGCTAACGGCGCAATGGTTTGTTGACGTCATAGGATACGCGAGGCAGGTTTATTGATGCGTTCAAAAAAAAAGCTCGTTGTTGAGCGTTACTGATATTTGTATTTTTTCCCCAACATCCTGGCTAACAGGCTCAGTTTGCCTCAGATACACCTGTTTACTGTTGGTGTTTCTGTCAATGAACGTTGGCGTCGTCTGCTGCCCGGTGTTACGCAGAATAATGTCAGTGTTTTATTATAAAAAGAAGGGATACCGTCTATTTAGCCAGGTGGTGTGTGATTATTTCTCCCTGTCTAAAACACGCCACGCCTTATTGAACCACAGAGCAGCTGTTAACAAACCAGATATCAGCCTCCAAACTGCGGGGTTTGTTTTTAGGAAGACGTGCTTTCTGGTTTTTCCTGTCTCATAATTTATATGTGGTCGGAATGTAATTATGTAACATTAGTTAGTTAATTTGATATTGTTCTATTTCATTGTATATATTATGCATTTGATATTTGCATTTGATATTTCATATCTTTTCTCTGTTATTTTTATTTACTTGTACCATCATTTCTGCTGGAGCGAACACATTTCCTCTTGCAGGATTAATAAAGTAACTATCTATCTGTCTGCCTCATTAGACAATAGGTGACAGACACACAGTTCACATCTAGGAAGGGTAATAAAAGAGGGTCATGTTTTTTCACAGCTGTAAAGGGCAATTGGAGGCCCCTGGAATATGCTGGATCCAGTACTGTATTCACCTTTTTGTTTATAGAATACAAACACTAGATTTGGTCCCTCTCTCTCAGTGTTTCCCCTGACCTGTGCTGTGCAAAACTATGCGTGGGGGAAGGTCGGGCTGGACAGCGAGGTGGCCAAACTCGTGGTCGGTGGAGACCCAGTAGCTGTGGTGGAGGATGGCAAGCCCTACGCAGAGGTGAGGTCATCACTGGGAAGGTATACTGGTTCAGATCACCGGACTGGTCCTTGAGCAGGACGCTGATAAGCCTGTGAAAATGCATGAGCATGACACATTTGCAGGGATTGAAATGCGGTGTTGTGCTCAGCGTCTTGGCAGAGAGCCTTGTTCTCTCCATGCTTTTCAGTATTTCTTTATTTAGCTGCAGCAGCTCTGCAGGGTTTTGTCATGAAGGTCATTAGTTCAGGTCATTCTGCTGGTGACATTTTCACATACACATTACTGTCACATGTCAGGGTTGGTCATATTACGTTTCATGCTTATAGTCAGACGGTGGCATGGATGTTTAATCCTACATTACAGTATGGGACTTATTGTTGTCTACTATTGGAATAGCACTGAAACTGTCACATGGGTCAAGTCAGGTCTGTCCCAGGTTAGAGAGACCACCCTGTACCAAAGAAGTACAACAGGTACAACAAGTTTGTCTGTTTGTCCACCAACAAGTGTGTGTCCCTGAGTGTCCTTCGTTTACATTAAGGGCATTAGAGTAACCCTCTTATCCAGAGTGATTTACACTCAGTGAGCTGGTTGGGAGTCTTCTCTCTTCTCACAGAGTATAAATCACTTTGGATTACAGCATTAGATGAATTGATTTAATGCACATTTATGACAGCAGGCCTTTCTCTCAGAGTGTCTGGAGACGACTTGGACTCCCTGAGGAAGCTTGTTAACGGAGCATAAAGGAAGGAAGCAACATAACTCTCGTGTCTAAAGTTTGATTTATTGGTTTCACGTTCACTGTCCCACTTGTATTTTCCCAGTTAGAATAACGTAACCTACCCGTCTCTACCTTCTCTTCCAGCTGTGGATGGGTGCCCACCCAAAAGGCGACGCCCAGATTAAAGACAACCGGATCGCACAGACCACGCTGGGCCAGTGGATCGCCCACTTCCCTGCCTGCCTGGGCTCGAAGGTGAAAGACACCTTCCAGGGTCAGCTGCCCTTCCTCTTCAAAGTCCTGTCTGTCAATACAGCCTTGTCCATACAGGCCCACCCCAACAGAGTGAGTACACACACTCTCTCTCTCACACACACACACACACACACACACACACACACACACACACACACACACACACACACACACACACACACACACACACACACACACACACACACACACACACACACACACACAGTGTTACGACCGGCTCGGTTACGTTTCCGTCTGTATAATATGTGGGTCAAGGCCAAAGGCAAATGTTTACAGTATTCAATTGAGACAAAGAGAGTGCGATACACAAATCTACATATATGGTTAGACGTATTGTATTCAACATGGTTTAAATTGTTTTAGGACGACTGACATGCTAATATATATTGCATAGTTAATTTGGTTTGAACTGTAAAACCACTGGACCTGTGTATGAACTGAAAAACAATGAGTCTGCTCGCTCTCCTCCCTCACTTCCCCCTTACGTAACACTCTTCCTTTTCTGTCGCTGCGGTTTGATCAGGAGTTAGCTGCTCGTCTCCATGATCAGTTTCCGGAGCACTATCCGGACGACAACCACAAGCCGGAAATGGCCATCGCTCTCACCCGCTTTCAGGGCCTCTGTGGCTTCAGACCAGTGGAGGAGATCCTGGGATACCTTAAATGTGAGTCCCAAAGTCCCACAGGGTCAGTAGTGGATTTTGGATTGATTTTTGGACCAATTACTGGAGAAACAACAGGGGAAAACATATTTATTTTAGTGTCAAACCTCATATATTTTGGGTAGGAAAAGTTGCTGTACCTTGAAGGGTAAATGTTTTGGCAAAAATGAAATTCCTACCTGTGCATATATGTGTCTGCATCCATCAGCTGTCCCAGAGTTCCGTGCTCTGGTGGGCAACGAGGCAGCGGAGGAGCTGCGGTGCAGCGTGGGAGATGCGGTTCACACGAGCCAGGTGCTGAAGAAGTGCTTCACCAGGATGATGAACTGCGAGAAGAAGGTCTTCGTAGATCAGCTCAACATGCTGGTCAAGAGAGTCACTGAAGAGGGTGAGGAGCCGGAGGGATGCAGCATGATGCTGATGAGTCAGTTAGTTTGGTTGGTTAGTCATTAAGCCTAACCAGGGCTCAGAGGTAGAGGTGTAACAATTTAGTTTATTTGTCTACCACCAGGAGGCCCCACTTTTTAGACATCGAATCCTACAATGTTGGGGCTTTAGAACTGTTTTCTAAAGAAGCACAAGTCAGTTGTTTAGCTCTTTTGAAGCTTGTTGATCTGACATAATCACACTCGTGGGTGTTTATGACCTGCGCAGGTGCAGCAGGCAAGGACTCATCGAGCAGCAACGGTGACCTGCTGCTCCGTCTCCACTCCCAGTATCCCGGAGACATCGGCTGCTTCTCCATCTACTTCCTGAACTACATAGTCCTGGATCCTGGACAGGCCATGTTCCTGGGAGCCAACGAGCCGCACGCTTACCTTTATGGAGGTCAGACGGCGCTTTGTGATATTCAGTGCTGTCGATCTTCTCCATGCTGAAGGAGTACAGTAGAATGTATAAATATACAGGATCATTGTTAAAAAAGGGCTCATTCATTTCCCTTAACACTGGCACTGCAGTTTTTTATCAAACATTACTCAAAGAGGAGTAAATGAAGGAAGATGCCAGCTAGTGCAGCCGTGTGGCTCATTGATGTGCTCTTCATGTCTTTGGAGCTATGAGATGTGTGATTATTGGCAGAGCTCAGCTTTATCTGGCTGCTGTTCCTCTCCACCCATATATTCATCCCACAGCTGAGTGTTGACGTTCACATTGTCGAAATGCATTCTTGGAATCACAAACTGTAAAAGTAAACGAGGCAAGCGGAGGAGGAGGAGGAGGAATAGCTCCTGTAATGCGTTGAACATCTCAGGCTGATCTGAGCTGTATCGAGTATTTGAGAATTGATTTTTCCATTTGAAGGAGAGCCGACTGTCCACTTTGCTTATTTATAAAACGTGCTTTCCCTTTCTCTGTCTATTCATCCATCCAGACTGTATCGAGTGCATGGCCTGCTCCGACAACACGGTGCGGGCCGGTCTGACACCGAAATACATCGACGTCAACACGCTGTGTGAGATGCTGAACTACAGCCCGGCGCCCGCCAGCTCCAAAATCTTCCCGTGTGTCCAGGACGCTTCAGATCCCTGCGTGTCTCTGTACGACCCCCCAGTGCCCGACTTCACTGTCATGAGGATACAGGTAGGACACCGCATATTAGTATATATATGTATTAGTACTACAGAAACGCCCTCACCATGTTCTGATCCCGTCCCTCCTGCAGGTCCCGGCCTCGGTGAAGCAGTACACCGTCGCTCCGGTCGACAGCGCCAGCATCCTCCTGGTCATCGAAGGCGACGCCACGGCTACCTCCGCCGCTGCCCTCTCCGACGTCTCGCTGAGGCGGGGCACCGTCCTCTTCGTGTCGGCCAACGAGAGCGTCTCCCTGCACGTCGCCTCCAAGTCGGGGATGACCATGTTCCGAGCCTGCTGCCTCCTGTAGCTGTGAGTCCGCGTGTGTGAACCCTCATGCCACCTGTGTTTTGGTTTCCCTCCGGTGTGACGGTCTGCACTTCGTAGTAGGTAGTATGTCAAAGGAGCTTTCAGACGATGAGTCGATGCCCGTTGGTGCCCGCTGCTCTCCCCCCATCCCCACCTCAACTTTAGCTTTAAAATCCAGCACTGATCCACTGCTAATTAGTTTTTACTGCCTTTTTTACCTGTAGTGATGCAATTACATCTTATAGAAAGAAAAAAGAGCAGAAGATGCACACATCCAAAATTCTTTGTAGGTGCTGGAACGAGGAAAGCATACTAAGAATAAAAAGTAAAATATGTCCACAACACTGAATAGGACCCAATATATTAAAATGCACATGAACTTGTTTAAATTGACCTTTGTCAGGCTCAAGCTGAGGGTTCTTGATGAAGATCCAGCGTTAAAAATTGCATCCGAGTTTGTAAGTTTACGCTCAACCTCGAAAAGAGCAGTTAAGAAAACAACCTCATGAGCTCATGAAGCTCATGAGGTTCATTTTGTAGCCGTTCTGGAGCTCACAGTCCTTTAAGTGCTCAGAAGAATTTAAAATGTCTGCAATTCCATTAGATCACCCATCTACTGATGAAGACCATTGGGTATGATCGAAAGCTCTGGAACGGCTAATAAATGAACCTTTTGGCCTCATCCACTGATGAGGCCAGTGAGACGCTGTCAGAAGCCTGGAAACATCCACCAAATCAACCTCAAGATGTTTTCAATGTTTATTTTAACCGAGTTGTCCTTCAGCGTTTCTGACATGCTTTCCTTTTTATTCCTAATGCACTTACAGCTGCATGTTTTTATCCCATTGTTACACATTCAAACAGCACTGAAGCAGTGCGGGGGGGGGGGGGGGTATGTTTACAGCAGTGCAGTCCTACAGAACCACCTCGTTGAGGACTGAGCATGCCCGTCGTATGAGGCAGCAGTTAGTCTTTCTAAAAATCCCTGGTACAACTAACTGTTTTCATCATTTTAGTTTAGCTTGAAGAAGTAAACATTGTTCGTATATATCAAGCGTATATAGTGTAGTACTGAGATGCCTGTGCATGTTTGATGTAGAGCAGTAAGACAGACCCCAGAAGGTAGTACTGCTGGAACTGTTACCAGCGCATGTGGAAACTACAAGTAGAGAACAATCCTGAAGTTAAGACAACAAAGAGCTACATGGGAATCAGGAATGCATATTGATTAAAACTTACCCGACTATAAAATGCACTAATGCTGCTCGTTAGACTGATACTATTTGACCCGAGCCCGTTAACACGTCCACGTCTTGTACAGTGTAGTACAACAAATCGCTGCATTCAATTTTATAGTATTATTGGAACAAACGTCTGTATTTCTGAGTATTTGAAACCGATTTTTTTACAGACTTTGCATGTTTTGCCGTTTGTACCGATTCACCAATACGTGACAGTGCAAAGTAAGAGAGCTGAACCCTGAACCCTGCATTATAAAGGTCTTACCTGTACGTTGTGATGTCATGGGGTGACTGGTTTATTGTCACAGTAAAAATCTTTTATGGTCACTTTATGGCAATATTGTCACTGGATCATTTCAGTACGGTGCAAATATTCCCATTGGTACCGGGGTCAGTCTGAATTCAGCCAATCGGGAAGTGGATTTTCTTGTTGTGATCAGTTTTTACAGGTTATCTTGAATTAAATATTTGAGAATCAATGTTCTCTCTGCCTGCCAACCTACCAGTGAGTAGATATGTATCCGAGTGAATGCTTTTACCTACTTCATGACCGCATTGGTGATGTAGGTGGATCTCTGAGCTTGTCCCTAATATAGATGCACTAAACCTTCAGATGTTTGTTGTTGCTGAAACTGTTGAAAAATGGAAGAATATTAAAGAGATAAGACGTTTATAGTTAAAATCATCACATATTTTTCATTAAAGAACCATTAGCTCAGATTAGAGTCTCTGTAATTGCAGAACCTCCGGTTTTTTTTGTTAAAACAACCTAATATTTGTGATCTTCTTCTTGTAGAGGTTAGAGCATTTTTAACGTACTTTAACTATCACACACCTTTGTTACTGATCTTGTTTTGTTCACCTTTTAGTTTGAATACTGTACTTTGCACAGGAATCAATGTTTTCCCTTAATTGTTTTATTCAACGATAGAGCTTCTTGGGGTGTTTCTCCAGTGAGGGCATGGTTTAGCATCTTTAATGATGGTGATGCTGTGTCGCCTGGGACTGCAGAGAACATGTGGATGTAAAAGTAGTTCAATAAAGCCGTGTTCCATTAATATTTCATGTGTCGTGTTCGTTGTTTCATTTCACAATAACTGTCAAAACAGAAGCAGCAGGTTTACAGAGTTATCTGGATAAACCATGTGCTTGATGTTTGGGGGGTTCAAGGTTCAAGAATCTGTTTACTCAATAATTAAACATTAACGTGTGTTGACTTTGAGCGAAATCGGGGCATAATTTTCTTGTTCTTGATTGATTAAATATTCCAAGTATTTATGAAGCACTAACCAGCAATGAAGTATATAATGTGGGACACACTGTAGAAATACAATACATTTATTTACCTCCAATAAAACTATTCTGTGGATCTTATTGAAACCTTTAAACTCAGGATAAAAGTGCATAACATGTCCTCAGTAACCAAACTATATACACAAGGTACAATTTCAAACAGTCATCACTATTTTCTCACGTTGAGAGGAAGAGAAACATCTGCCCAGCGACATTTTCATTTTCTCGATTTATAAATCACAAACAGCCGTCTGTTGTTCCAGAAATAAATAGTGAAGACTTATCAAACGGCACACAGCTTTTAACAACCATGACTTCCAGATGTGCATGCATCATCCAGATGTGCATGCATCGTCTCTGTACACCTCCATCACCTTTCAAAAGCTCTGACAGCTTCCGCTGCACACGAAGAGCAGCAGCCCTCTCGTTCTGTGCCATCGAGTCACCCAGTGGGGCTCATCTGTTCTACCGTGTGGCCTTCTCTTCTTTGCCGTCTGAAACCTTAACAGTCTGTCTGTTCGCCCACAGGGGGCGCTGTCCCGGTAGCTCGCAGGGCCCTTTATTTTTAACACTCGAGACAGCAGGTTTGTTCTCCATGGTGTCCAGAGTAAACCCATGCCTGCAGATCACCTCTGCCGTGGGCTGAAGCGCACTATACAGCACCTGTAACGCCCGCACATCCTCCAGAGCATCATGGGCCTTGTAGTCCACGCCCAGCAGCTCCCTGACCAGGTTTGTCTGTCGAAAGCTCTGGAGGCCGCGGTCCTTCAGCAGCTCCCGAGCCAGCGGCAGAGTGTCGACACAGCCGGAGACCGCCGACTCGAACTCCGCTCTGAGGTCCAGTTCATCGAGAGCTCGGGCCAGCAGCGGACAGTCGAAGCGGCGGATGTTGTGGCCGAGGACAAGAGGGTGCCCGAGCATCTGGAGGAACGCTACGAAGGAGACCAGGACCTCCCGCAGGGAGTTGGTGGGGACAAGTTGGCGATGGAGGTACAGTCTCCGTCTGTGGACCCTGAAGCCGGTCACTTTGGAGGCTCCACGCTGCATTCGGCACCGAGGGACGACGTAGAGGTTGAGAGAGTGGCCTCCGCTCACTGCAGCCAGCTGGACGATATCACAACTCTGGCCTGGATAAAACATGAAGATATAACAGAACATAATAGTAAATTGCTCCTGCAGTATTAAGTCACATTTAGGAACAACAGGGCACACATCTTAATATTAAAGTAGAAAGCTTTGTCCCAGGGAAACATCTGGTATCATGCATTATGGTTTCTGTATATTTCACAAGCAGGCAGCGGTAACCGATCAGGACAGTCGTTTGTAGTCTTTTCATTCATTCACGTTGTAGTGAAAACGTGACATTAAATAAACGGTGTTTATGCTGCTGACATGGACGTGATGTCCACTGTCTATCCCGAATATAAAATAAAAGCGCCTTGCTGCAGGAGTGTCTTCCTGACAACACATGGACACTTTAAACAATGACCATGAAGTTGTATCTAATATATAAAGGGAATAAAGGAACTAACCCAGTCCAGTTGTCTCCAGGTCAAAGAAAACCAGCGGATGTTGACACTTTTCATCTCCGTCTGAATCTGATGTTTTCATCCCGCCACAGTTTCAATAACGTTTCACAGTGAAGTTTAGTAAAATAAACGACACACTAGAGACGCTGGTAGTACCGTATCTAACTACATATAGGCGTCGGTAAACGCCACCGTAGGGATTTTCCCTCCGCGGTTTTAAACACCCGCGAAGAAGAAGATAAGAACTTTCAAAATAAAAGCTTTGTTGACGGATAGAGCAAGAGAAAATGTTCAGCCTCGCGCTAAAAAGATTAACGTTGTAATCACATACGTAGTTATAAACGGCAGTGTGAAATTGTAGCAAATTAAAGTAATAATTTCCAACAAAAAACAAGAAATACTTCCCACGATTGTAGCCGAGCGTCAGATCTGCGCATGCGCAGAGAAGCCCTTTCTTCTTCTTTGATATATATATATATATATACAGACTACAAGCATGCTGCCCCTACAGGACATACATGGTAGCGCTACGAGCGTGTAAATAAGAAAAGATGAACTTCGGCATAACCATACAGTACTACATATCTGTAACAGTTGGGCTGACACTGGTTTTAGTGGTATCTTTTGTAAGAAAATAGATTCTTATCATTCTTATTTCTATATAAAGTATTTTCATATTGTATTTTTAGCCAGAGGAATATTTGTCGGATACCATTTACACTTTAACATTGTTGCTTACTTTGATTGCCGTTCTAAACCTTGTGATTAATTTGATTATAGTACTGGGTAATTTGACGAATCATAAATCTTTTTAATTCTATACAATTCTTTTTAATCTTTCCTTTTTTGTATGAATTGCCTTTTGCAAGGATTATTTGAAAGTATAAAAAAGTCACCTGAATAATATAATTTTCATGTCTTTTGATGTCTTTGCCTTTTTTGTTAAAGCTGTGATATGTGATGATTGTCACCTCCAAGATTAAAATTAATTGGCCTTAATATAAGGAAATTGATTATATTTTCAACAAGGCATCCTTGAATGATTGTCTCTTTTAATACTTGATGTGCACTATGTATGTATGTATGTATGTATTTATATCACTAAGCTCCACTGGTCATCCTGTGAATGAGGAGAGATTTTCTATGTTGAAACATACATAAAAGTCTTTGTGATGCAAATCAGAATAAAACTATAAAATACCAAGTTGACTAGAAGAATCAAACAGAAGTTTAATGTCACTGGATTTATTTACTATTATTTGATATTACTGGACAGACATAAGAGCACAACACATGCTACAATACATACAAAACAATAAGACAAATCAGCATACAGTACAAACATTACATATCTTTACGTTTGGGGTGTAACATGCATTTATTTGTGTCCAAGTCGCAAAAAGTTAATTCTACCCGTAATTTTCGTCGAAGAGTTTAAAATACCAGTCTGTCCAACCACCCGATTTTATGAGGAGAACAAAAACTGCAAAGGAAAGGTTCCGTTTTAAATATATTGTATATATATATATATATATATATTGTTTAAACTAGATCGAGTAGGTAACTCTGGCGATGTTCCGTGTGCTGGGATTCCATTTGTTGAACAGCTCCTGCAGCATCGTGGCGTCCTCCACTGCGTTGTGGGCGTCGTAGGTCTTCTTCAGGAAGTGGCGGACCATATTCTCCTGAGAATAACTCTCCAGACGAAACAGGTACTTGCTGAGCGGGAAGGTGTCCAAAAACCCGGCCGCCACCTGCTTAAACTCCTGCAGCAAACTGAGCTCTCGCAGCACCCTGCGGAGCACGGGGGCGTCGAACCGCATTGCGCTGTGGGCCGCCAGCAGCACGGGGCTGCGGAAGGAGCGAAGGAAGTCGATGAAGGAGGTGAGAGCGTCAGCAAGAGGGACGGTGTTCACGGGGGTCCCTTTGAGCAACAGCTTGCCATTGCTGACGGTGAAGCCCGTCACCCGCTTGGCGCTCTCAGTGAGCTCGCGGTCCGGGAGGGTGTAAACGTTGAAGACCCGGTTTCCACTGATCGCCGACAACTGGATGATGTTACACACTGTAGTGTCTGAGAAGGGTTAGGAGAGAAAGAACACGTGAATAGATGTAGGTTATACAATACTTTTTTTGTCAGCAAACTGCTCATTGTTGTGATTTTGACTCCAACTATCAGCGCCTTAAGGTCCGGTGTGTAGGATTTAGTGGCATCTAGTGGCGAGGCCGCAGATTGCAACCAACTGAACCCCCTCCCTTTCCACGCACGCCAAAGACTTTACAGTTGCCTTCAGGAAACGTAAAAACCACACACTGTATCCAGAGGAGTCGCCCCCTGATGGTCAGTAGAGAGAATGCAAGTTTTAACATTGGCTTCACTTTTCAAATCTGGAGGTTGCTGTCTAAATAAGACAAATTAAGACAACTTGATGCTTCATCTACACACTCTTTTCATGACATCATGACAACTTTGCTATTGCCAGATATTCAGTCATTTAAACTGATTCACCAGGTTTTGTAATGTGCTAATAACTTCCGGTACACAGAAAGTAAAGAACAAGCTTTTGCTGTGCTGCGATTGTAAATATTACAGTGTGGATACTGGAAAAGTAAGAAGAATAGACGCCGTGGGGAGAGGCGAGCAGGGGAGTCTGATTAGAGGGAGTTAAATATTTTATTTCATGACGTAGATTAAATCCCAAACGGTCAACTCCATCCCAGAATTGGCCGTGAAGATTAGAGCTGATTTAAAACGGTAGATGTTGAGCCACCATCAAATGCAGATTTTTATAAATTTGGTAAGAAATGTCAATATTAACATCAGCATTGATATGTTTCATCAAAGTACAGTCATATATTTTTTAATTTACAGATTAAAAAAAGCACATTTGGGTGTGGTTACTTTATGTTGAAACATTTTTTAGGTTGCAGCTTTCGTAGCCTGAACAGGAAGGTTGGTTTGTGGTTTAGCAGGGACACTTCCTCAGAGCTACAATCTTATTGGTTCTATGACAAATCTCTTCCTCTCTGAACAGACTTTAATTTCTTAAGAACTTCATGAAGTCGATCGATACCTATGCAAGATCAAAATAGAAACTGACACTCCCCAGCTGACGCATGTCAACAGGTGGAGCCTTCAGACCGATTTGTTAAACAAATGTGTGTTGTCGTCACTGGCGCACACTGAAGTAAACATTTAAGACAAAGCTCTTCTATCTAAGTCAGTTTGTTATACTCCAGGCCAAATTATGCACTGTATAAAATTCATTTGAGTCACTTTGTCTGAATAAACAATGAATGTAGAAAATGTAAATGATTACTTTGTCATTAAATTCTTAGTAATGAAGGCAACAAGTAATGGCTGAAAGATCTGGAAAAAAATCCAGTATTAATTCGAAGACTTTCAAGATAAACAAATAAAATAATTAATACAAAGAAATGAAACATGATTTTTTACATAGCTATTGTCACAAAGGTTAAAGTTACAACACTGCTTGTTATCACATCAGGCAAATAAAAGATCATATTCAATTGCCAATGATAACGTAATTAAAGTTGGTTACCTAATCCAGTGGCCTCCATGTCAAAGAAAACGATCGGTCGGTTATCAGACATCTGCAAGAATGTAAAAACAGAAACATCTGAACATCTACAGTATAAACCCTTCAGTCGTGTCTGGTTTGTCTGACAATGCATTAAATCATATTTAAAATGATTATCTGGTAAGCTAGAAATGATCTAAAAGTAAAGTTATTTTAAACATAACTAATAAAGTGAGAAATGTAAAAAATGAAAATAATAATTAAAAGCGTGAACTCACCTTGGACAGTACGCAGTGGTGTCAGCTGATTTGTAGCTACAGTAGATGCCATCTGGTTACTTAATATACTCGGTTATCTTCGTTCATTAACAGGGAGGAGTCAACAGGTGAATCACTACCACATCATTTCTAAACCAGCAGACACTGAACTCGACTTTCATTGAAGTGGAACAGAAACTCAAAGCATCTTGTTTTGTTTTTCATTCTCCTGATGAATCACCTTCCTGCTCATGCTGCTCGATCTGGTCGCGTGTCACAAGATCGCACGTGACGAAACAAAAGCAGTTTTCTGTGAAGGTGGAAACTCCTGCGCTGTTCGTTTGGTTTCAGTTTTGACCGGCGGATGATGGAAAGTTACGACCGTCACGTGAGCAAGAAACCAACGAAGGTGCAAGAGTGAATACATTTGAGAACTTAAAAAAATATATATTTTTGAATAAAAAAAATACATGGAAACTAAATAAATGTTTAGTTTGTGCCTTGGTGGCTTTAAAGATGCGCCCCCAGTAAAGACATCTATGCTTTCACTGTTAAACATGTAGAACAATGTAGCCTTGCCTTTCTCAAAATAAAACATATAGCTACAGATGTAAAAGCACCAGACAGTCTTTTGAGAAATGAAAGCGATACTATAGTTAATACATATCATTAGAGACTAGAGTCACAGAGGGCCACACCATGTATTCAATCATAAAATAGCTGAGTGATACATTTACACAATTACACTATTCTCCATACTGTCCATATAGTAAAAAAAAGCGAAGGTATTATCGTAACATTAATGATGGCCCTAACTGAAGCTATTAGAGGTAATACATTTCATTATTTACATATGCGCCTTTTCCTACTGTTACATCTCAAACATGTCTTCAACATTAAGCAAAAAGGGCTAAACTGAATTTTGTATTGACACAGCAAATACAGCGTTGCTGGGCCGGGGATGAGGAAACAACTTTGAAAGTTGCACTTACAAACTGCATCCGACTCACTGTGCCTTAAACTGAAACACAACATCTGATATTTAAACGCAACACACACACATTTGAAGATACACCGATGTGTTGAAAAGGGAAATTGCATCCTTTCAAAGTAAAACACACATTTTATCTCCTGACTTCTGCAAAACATTACTCAACTCATTTGTGTTTGGCTGCAGTTTTGCTTTTTTTTAATAAGCAGATGAATTTTTTTTCTTACAACCATAAACATGTTTGTATCATTAAAAAAAAAGAAGAAATATAACACAAATTGCACCGTATACATAACCGTGTCCATTGTGGCGCAGACCAAGAGACAGCGCTTTTCTTTTTTTTTTTTTACTCGCTTCGTAGCACAAACATGACAGACCGAGTGTGGCCTGTTAAAATGTTGCCATGATTAATAGTAGATAATGAACCGTACACAGGATAATATATCCTTTTATAACACCTTTTATAACAGATTCTTTTAAACCAATGTACACCCCAAAAGCATGATCATAAATAGTACATCCACTGTGTATAAAAGAGGAACAAAAACAACCAGAGAAAGCAGAGCATGCCTTCCAGTGACGGGTACATTCACTTTTTTAAAATTCTTTTTTTTTTTGTTGTTTTTGTTTTGTTTGCCATATTGTCAGCCTGGACATGTACACAGATCATCCCATCAAATATCATCTTATAGATATTTCACCAGGAATCAGTTTTGTCCTTTCAGCTCTCTCTGAACAGCTCGACAGTTAATGTTGTGAAGACGACAACACGCTGCCCGTCTGCACCGAAACTGCAATCAGCCCAGTCTTCAGTGAGCCCTCCAGCTTCAAGGACAAGTCAATGAACACTGGTTGCGTTGGTGAGATCGCTCAAGAGCGTCCGATCACAGATGCAGCAAGCGGGGAGAGATATTAGAGCCTTAAAGCACAGAGACATCGTCGCTGTTGAGCTGCTGAGTCGGCCCAGGAAAACCGAATATTACACCGGCTCGGTGTCTGTGTGGACAGAGACAGAAAGAGAGAAAGGATATGCAGAGACAACGTGGACGGTCTGAGTTAGTTGCTACTTTGTTTTTGTCTGGTTTACAGGAAGATTAAATGCTACTTTTCACAGCCAGAGCCGGGAAAGAAGAGGATGGAAGAGCTACTGTTGTGAGAAGAAGAAGAAGAAGAAGATGGATGGCTCAGAGGACATCATGGACGGAGTGAGTGCAAGAGTTTTCCCAACAGGTGCAAAGACACTCAAAACATTTGATAACGTCTGAGTGCGTTTTAGTGTCACTTGATAGTTGCAGAGACTTCTGTTTTTTCACCTGTACAAGAATTCTTTGGGCGCGGAAACACTAGTGTATGTGTGTGTAGAGACGACTACACATGCACAGAGTGGGAGCTGATACAGTGGCAGGAAGTATTCATTCATCCAAACACACACACACACACACACACACACACACACACAAAAAAAGGGAAAAATGGCTTTCATCTGAACAAAAATAAACTACGGAACAATCATGACGACAAAAACATGAAATCTTTGACATCGATAACAACACCTATAATACAGCAATAATATATGTATGTGTATGTATATATATATATATATATATATATATATATATATATATATATATTATATATAGAAAAAAATTCAAGTTCTGATGTAGTAACACTGATGTTTGTGAATAAAACAGAAGGGGGAACAAGACGCTTGCAGGGAAAGACAGATACGATACACTTATGGCTGATTGGCATGTGACACCTCAGGTAAAGTAAACGTGACACAAGACGCGCAGATCGACAGCTTTTCCTTCTATTATTATTATTATTATTTCTCAGGAGCCCGAGGACACCCGAATCTGGCTCCGTTCACTGTGAAATATGAAGCAAAAGAAGAAGAAAAAAAGAAACGGCGCAAAAAAGAAACTGAGCACAGAAACGGAAGTGGAACCGGAATTCCAGACACTTCACTCTGCAAAATAGAGAACAGGAAATAGAGACCAATCAACAATGAACGACCCAGGAGCAGCACTGGAGTTTCTTTCTATGTACATTTTTTTCCTCTGTAACATAATAATAATAATAATAACAACAATAATAATAATTAACATATTTCTGTACAGTCTCTTCAAACTGACGTAGTAAAAAGTGTGATGACGTCCCGTGTAAACGTGAGAAGCAGACTTAGCGCGGCGCTGGTTACAGACAAAACGTCCGCCAGTTCAGTCCGTATGGCTACATTGTATTCTGGTGGCTTTATCCACCTGCCTCATGCTGAAAAATAAAGATGGGGCTCTATAAGATTTGGCTTTGCAGGTGTGGGTTTTTCCGCCGTGTCCCACCAACCGTCCTTCCCTTCTCGTCTCAGCACTGAGATCAAGATGGCCGACCATCACTTCACTCTGTTCCGGCTTTCTTTGACTTGACTTGCTGTCGCTCTTGCGTCATATTTCCAGTACTGTCTTCCTTTATTCCCACAGCTCTCTGCTCCGGCTGGACCTGGGGAGGAGGGAGGACGGCACTGAGGAGGGGCAGCAGGCAACACCTGGGCAGGAACCTCGCCCCGTGACCAGCCTCATTTAACCCCCCCACCCTTCCCACACACTCTCCCTCCTCCTCTTCTTGTAGCGCCCTCCTGCACTGCCTCCTGACAGGCGGCGGCCGGCGTTCCCCTCCCTCCTCAGACTTCACACCATGAACTCGTTGCTGCCGTACAGAACCAGCTGCTGAGGCCCCGAGCTGAAGTCCGACTCCCTCCGGTGGCCTCCCGAGGGCTCGCGCGGTGAGCTGCGGCTCAGCCTGAGTCGGTGGCGGGTCTTGCCGGCTGCTCCGTGGCTCCCCTCGGCCTCGGCCAACGGGGCCCCCAGACCGTAGGAGGTGAGCAGGGGCCCGGAGGAGGAGGAGCGGAACCGGTAGTGAGGGGAGGGAGAGCCGGAGGCGTTGGAGGAGAGAGAGGAGGGGTGGTAGGAGGAGGAAACGGTGGAGGTGGAGTCCTGGGAGTCCTGGGAGTCGGGCTGACGGCGCAAAGCTCGTCTGCTCTTTGCCTCAGACTTTCTGGAGTGATAAGCGCCGCGCTCTGCAGAAAGAGAGACAGAGACAGAGACAGAGAGAGAGAGAGAAGGAAAGAGAGAGAGAGAGAGAGAGAGAGAGAGAGAGAGAGAGAGAGAGAGGCTTAAACCTGCTATCCCTGTACTGAAAGCAGTAAAGTGACACTGACATTGCACATCTGCCTCCCTGACATATTAAAGCAACAGGAAGAAAGTGACCCCAGTGATTTAAAAGTCCAGTGTGTAGGATATCGGGGGATCTATGAGCAGAAATAAAATATAAGATTCAGAACTATGTTTTCATTAGATTGTAATCACCTAAAACTAAGAAAAAAGTGTGTTTTCGAAGCTTAGAATGAGCCATTTATATCTACGTAGGTCTTCTTCTTCACAGAAACCAAACACTGGTATTCAGTTGGTTTCAATCTGTAACCACACCGCTTGCCACTAAATCCTACACACTGGACCTTTAAAAGGTGCTGATAGTTGAAGCAGCAGCAGACAAACTTATATCGCCTCACGGTGTATTTTGTCATGTCGGCCATCAGGAGATCTCTGAGAAATGCAGAAAAATCACAACAATGAGCAGTTTGCTGATAAAAAGACGAGATCTGAACCCGAGTCACAGCAACCAGTTGGTCTTATGAACTCATGGTTGTGGTCTTGGGGTTAATGCGCTGACCATGAACCACACGTCCAGGGACGTTCCTTGCATGTTGTTCCCCATCTCTCTCTCTCTCTCTGTCTCTCTCTCTCTCTCTCTCTTCATTTTCTGTTATCGTTCTACTTGTTCTCAAAAACAGAAAGACACAAACACAACTTTTGTCTTGCTCATACTCATCAATAATATTCATCCATGTGTGATGGACAGTTGATAGCTGACTTGGTTGTAGATCTAAATAAACTGCTAAACTAAACAAGTTGTTATTCTCCTGGAGTTTTTTGGTAGTTACCAAACAGCTTCAGCTGGAGTAGGGCTTCCCCTGACCACTCTAACCAGACTGTTTCTCACACACACACACACACACACACACACACACACACACACACACACACACACACACACACACACACACACACACCAGTGGGGTCTGATGTGGCTCCCTCCGCCTCCATCGTGATGTTCTCAGAGCTGTCCGCCGTGCCGATGGATGCTTCAGATTCCGGCGCGTCATCGTCGGACGTCCGTGGCTCCAAGATCAACATCTCATACGTCAGCTCCTCCCTGCCATTACACACACACACACACACTGTTACGACCGGCTCGGTTACGTTTCCGTCTTTATAATATGTGGGTCAAGGCCAAAGGCAAATGTTTACAGTATTCAATTGATCCAATTGAGACAAAGAGAGTGCGATACACAAATCTACATATATGGTTAGACGTATTGTATTCAACATGGTTTAAATTGTTTTAGGATGACTGACATGCTAATATATATTGCATAGTTAATTTGGTTTGAACTGTAAAACCACTGGACCTGTGTATGAACTGAAAAACAATGAGTCTGCTCGCTCTCCTCCCTCACAAGGTTACGAGCTTATCTAAATTATTGTGATTACATTTTAAGTTTTGGGCGTTTCCTATAGCGTGCAATTTAGATTTAGTACGATGGACCTTGAGTTCCTAATTGTCCTACAAGATATTCCTACTGAAGATAAGCTAAATGTTGTCCTGATAAGACATGTCATACTGTGTGTCACTGAAGGGTTCAATGTAACAGATTGCTGAGTAATGACATTCAGTAACACAGCTACCAGCTCAAACTGGAAACTTCATTTCATGGGAGGCCATCATCGAGAGACACATCCGCTATAATGACTAACTAATTCCATGTGCTTTGGTGGCTTGTGTTCAAACTTAATGGCAGACATTAAACAAAACACTTCTAATGTCGTCTGAACAGTTCGATCACAGAGACGCCGTACTTTTCTTTCTGCAAACTCTCGACCTGCTCGGTGAGGATTCGCTCTTCCTGCTGCATCGCCTGCTGCTGCTGCTCGTTCAGCCCGGGCTCTGCTGCTGCATCCTCTCCTCCTCCTCCTCCTCCTCCTCCTTCTCCTTCTCCTCCTTCTGCGCTCTCTCCATCCATCACCACCAAAGGGTCCACTTTGGGGCTGAGAGGAGGCGATGGCGTGTGGGTGCTGCTTTGCCGAACACAGCCCTTGCTCTGCAAGTCCACACAAAAAAGAAACATCACAGAGTAAGAGAGTGTCTTAGTGGAGGCTGACGAATAATAATGATAATATTTTGTTGTTGTTGTTGTTGACGGTGACAGCGATGGAGCACAGACAGCAGACTCGCTATAGACACGGCTGGATGTGTTGACCACATTGGTAACAGAGGATGTATTGACAAGGATATAGCGGCTAAGAAACTATGAGGCCAGCTGAATATCACCGCACACACACACACACCTTATGCCACACACACACACACACACACACACACACACACACACACACACACACACACACACACACACACACACACACACACACACACACACACACACACACACACACACACACACACACACACAACCTTAAGTTTAGCTGTGTTAGGCTGCATGATAATAAGTTGTAGAGCAGAGACAGAAAGCAAACAGCAGTGAGTGCTGCTCTCTCAGACCACAAACACAAGACACAACTACAGTAAACATTACAGCAGCACTGTACACTGAACCTGGACTTACAACTGTACAAAGATACAGCATTTGACCAATTTAACCCTTTTTATTCACGATACAAGAACTAATAACCTTCATTTCTCCCACAGCAACAGTAAGGTTAGCTTGATAGCAATGCCAGCTTATATCCTGCTAGCAACAAGCTAGCAAGGTAGTTAGCTTGGTTTGGTTTCCGCACAGACTTGGCAGACAAAGAAACAACGCCATGATGGAAACTCCTCTAACTTTACACAAACAAAGAGCTAGTTACATTATGAGCGTGAAGTCAATTCAACAATGTTAGCAGTACGCTAACTACATTAGCTAAGGGGAAAGTTGACTGCTTTGGTTTTAGAGCGCAAATCAACTTAATTCACACAATGCTTAGATAATTATCATTAGCATGTGTTAGCTGCTGTTACAATCCCATCTGGTCACACAACAGTTGTTTACAAGCAACTTTAGTCAAGTCCATTTTATTTATACAGCAGCCCAATATCACCAATCAAATATCTGCCTCGAGGGGTTTTACAGCATTCGACACCCTCTGTCCTTCGACCCTCGGGGCAAAGATCACTTTAAATCTTGGGACATGATGGAGTCCAACTGAAGTTCTGAAGTCTCAGTATATTTGGAAACAATTTAATGCAATATATTCCTGAAGTCTTTCTAGTTTCATATGATGCCAGTACCTTCACTCTGGCTCTAAATCTCAGCCTGCTACAGCCTCTGAAAGACAGTCGCGTCGTCCGCAAGGAGTAGACGAGGTCAAAAAGAATCAAAGCCAATTGTGGAAAATATTAAAACTCCAAATGTGAAGTCATTAGAACAAATCAACAAGTCAAGTCTCAGTGCTTTGTTTATTTATCAAGTCTCCAAGAAATGACATTGACGTCAGACTAGTCCAATCAGAAACATGAACAGTGTGCTGGCAGCCACATTACTTTACCTAGAGATAAATCAATAGCACGCTGTTTCATAGTAAATATACTGAACATGTCAACTTTGAACCCAGGTAGAACAATTAGCATTATTAAGTAAAGTTATCTTAAGAGTTATCACTCAAGCCTCTTTGAAGCACTACGTATTGTAACACATCAGTGAGAAATACTCAAACAGACGGTGAGACAGCTAAAAGAGCGACAGACAGACGTGACGAGGACTGTGACTGGAGGTGACAGACAGTATGAGTGGACGGATCGGATGGACTTGACAGGACTATTGGCGGTGGCGTGAGAAGGGGCATACATACCGAGGTGGAAGTGCGGGTTATGCTCATAAACCTAACAGCAATTAGTACAGGTTTCTGGAAGGAAGGGTGGGGGAGGAAGGGAGGAAGGGAGGGTGGGGGAAGGAAGGAAGGACAGATTAGGGTGAGGGAACGGTGAATCAAGTAAGCGTAGGTTTGGTGGTTTGCAAGTCAAAAGAGCACTTGGTTTCAGTTTCAGGTACTGTACGCAAGGGAAGTACAAGTACCTTAAAATTCAAATTGAGTATTTTCTACTCTACATTTGAGACGTAAATAATATATATACACTATATTTATTTGACAGCTATAGTTACTTTTCTATTGAGATTTTACAAACAAAACATGTGATCAATATAAAATATGATGCTGTGTTATAGATTTAACTACCATCTATTTTCAAATGAGCTCCATATAAACAAGCTAAAACATTAAAGTAATGTTAATGCATCAATATTAATTGGCCAGTAATAGTATGATATAATGTCCCATTCTGACAAACAATTTCCGATTAATGTTTGCCAGGAATAGATATTACTCCGCTTGATGCCATCTAGGGAGAACAGTGACTTCATTCCTTGTTACAGTGTACTAATAGGAAGTTGCATAATGTCTCACAATGAATGTGAGTCACTGCTTCTGCTATTTTCCCTCACAGCTACCACGGAAGGTTTTTCTTTTCTTTTTCACAATTCTAGTTTAGTTCAGTTCAGATTCAGATCAGTTGTCTTATTTTCCAGACTGATTCAGATGTATTCATTTAAATGACCAATATGAGCAACATTATGCTAACAATTAGCAAGTGGGGCTAATGTTTTTCTGATCTTTTCACTCTTAACACTCTGTCCTTTTTGTTTTGTACATGTTTTATTTTTATTAATAAAAGAAAAATAATTTTGCAAGCTCCTTTTTAAATTCTGATGTGACTGTGAAGTAAGAAGCCTAAATAATGGAGAGATTTTAACATGATGTTACGACAACTTTATCTTTTGTTTGCAACGTGTTATATTTTCATGGTCTATCCACATTGAGTGTGTGTTTTTATTTGGTCAGCTTTCTGCTTGTGTTAAAGAAAAACCCAGCAAAAGCAGTTGATGAAAGATGTATGAATGAACTCATGGCCGCGTGACAGACCATGCCAGCTGAAAACTGTGTGTCACCATTTAATAAATGATGAGTGAGCGGAAACACATCCACGTCAATGCTGGGCAATAAGGATTAATCACATGTGACCTGGTGTAGAAGCCTATAGAGGGCTGATCATGTGATCTTACCATGGACTTCCTGATGTGGGTCAGCCTGCTCTTGGCTTTGCTCTCTGCAAACTCCAGACTGTTGATGTCCTTCAGACGAGCTTTGTACTTGCTCATCTGCTCGTTGATGATCAGCTCCACACACCTACAGGGGAAGAGATCCATTTAGAGTAGAACACAAATAGAACACCAGCGGAACAGAGGATTGGGTTGTACTAGATATTCGGAAATACTACTACTGGCTGGTTTCAAACTGATTCACTAAATCAGGTTGCACCATTAAACCATCCTCATAGTGGAGACTTTCTTCATATGTAAGTAAGCTAACATCTGTAGCGCCGTCCAATCAAAAGCATCAACTAAGTAAACAGGAAGTCACTTGTGTCAAGCTGTAACACAATTTACAAAAACTACAGTTTTAAAGCAGTGAATCGCAGAATAAACATACCTACCAATCCTTTGTAAATGTATGACTTTGTTTTATTTATGCAGGTACACAGAGATATGTGTTAAAACTTCATCGATCTCTCTCTGACTTTGCAGGAACGCCCCTCAGTCCACGAGTCTGTGAGTGTGGACGTTGGCACTGGGCCAGAGTCGCTCATGTTCACAAGATATTGATTGAACTTTCCTCCGCCATGGAATTAAAATACATTCGTAATTTAGGTGGCGTCCCCTTTATAGTGAGTGTGAGCCCAATAACGTAGGGAAAAACAATATACTTAAACCTTTCCATGAAATAGAAAGGAAAACCTTTGTATAAACTATTTCGATCGTCTCTGTTGCAGGCAGTTATTTTGTTTGCAAGCCCTATTTGGTGACTTGAGGAGACTACAGAGGACAGTTGAGGACGTACGCTGTGGTCTTGCTGATGTCTTGGACGCTCTGCAGCGGGTCGATGGTGTCGGGGCAGCGAAGGATGCAGGGAGCGAACACGATGGCGAGGGCGTTGGCTGACATCCTGTTCGTGTCCTCCTGCAGGGCGATCCTGAAACACACCGCAGTATAATCCGGTTAATCCTGATGCCACAGAGCGTGACAACCGTCTCCCAGCAAACACAACAGACAGGACAGGCATGTGACCGAGACTGCTAATGCGGTGTGTTTCATAAGCCGTGAGAAAAACAAAGAGAATCCGAAGGCAAAGAAATGATCGGATCTTATTTCGAAACCTCGGTTATTTAAAGGCAGACTGTCCTGCCTGAGGCTGAGCTACTGATGTCGCTTCTTATCTCATCACTCACCTGACCAGATGGAAGATGAGGCGCTCCAGCGTGCTGAGGTGTGTCCTGCTGAGCTGGTCGATCACCGAGTACACCCCTCGGATCACCTCCCGCCTGTCTGGCTGACCTGAAGAGAAAACAAACACACACACACACACACACACCCTCAGACCAAGTTACACTCCACCTTCAGACACCGACTCCCGGCTGGAGGACACGGAGCCACTGGCGGGGCAGATCATGAGCTTACCCATGGCCCTGAGGAACTCCTCGTACAGCTCAAATGTCATGAGAGGGCTGGGCAGGTCACGGAGCCACTGTTTGAGAACGCTGGCAATGACGTGGATGTTGTAGTCATCCAGGTTCACTATGCTCACATCTGGAACAGACAAGTTCACGTTCATCTTTCTCCTGTTGTGACTCTATAAAGGTTTAGTTAGGCGAAGTAGGAGAAGACCTAGTAGTAGTAGTAACAGTAGTAGTAATAGTAGAAGGAGACGTAGCAGAAGGGGTAGTTGAACCGTAGTAGTTGTAGAAGTAGTAGTCGTAGACGTAGTAGCAGTAGAGTCGTAGAAGAAGACGACGAAGAGGAAGATGTAGTAGTAGCAGAGTAGAGTCATAGTAGGAGTACAAGTAGTAGAAAAAGAAGATAAAAAATAAGAAGTAGTAGTAGAGTCGCCATCATAGCAGTAGTAGTATTAGTAATAGTAGAAGAAAAATAAGTAGTAGTAGTAGAGTCATGGTAGTAGGAGAGTTGTAGTGGTAGTACAACTAATTTTACTACGATGAAAACTCTCCTAATATTGCTGCTACTACTACTACTACTACTACTACTACTAGTAAAGCCATAGTGGCAGTATTTATAGTAATATTACTCGTAGTAGAAGAAGATAAAGAAGAAGAAAAAGTAGTAGTTGGAGTAGCGTCAGAGTAGAAGGAGTAGTAGTACGACTCATCTTACTACTATGATGACTCTACTACTAATACTACTAGTAGTCGAGTCATAGTGGTGGTAGTTGTAGTTGTAGTAGAAGAAAAATAAGATAAAGGAGACAAAGAAGTAGCAGAGTTGTCGTCGTACCAGTAGTAACAGTAGAAGAAGATGACTAAAAGAAGTAGGCTACTACAGTAGTATATTTAGAGTATGCAATGAATTTAATTTCAAAATCAGCTCTTGCATTATATTTTCATCATATTATCACTTGAGCTAACACAGTTTTCACAACAGAAGCACACATTTCACTCCCTGAAAACACAGATATGAAATATTCAGATTTTTCCATATATTTTCGCGTCAGCCTCACCTGTGTCCAGCCCCAAACGGAGCTCTTTGATCTTATTGGTGGAGCCCGACTTCCTGTAGATGCCCTCCGTGTAGAGGCCGTGCATCTCGATGTAGTTGATGAGCTTCTCCACCAGCTGAGGCACCGTTCGCTCCTCGCTGGTCAGACGGGACAACTCCACACCGTACTGCCGCGACGACAGCTCCGGATCGTACTTGTGTACGAAAACACAAACGCAGACGCAGAAACACGTCACATTAAAGTGAGCCTGCTGTGTGTGACTCAGGCTGACAACTGGACTTCAGGCGGACTACTTAAAACTTTTAAGCATATTTAAAAAAAATATGCTTAAATATGCTAACATTAGCCACCATAAGATGGTGGTCACACCAGATCAAATCAGCCAGTAGCGGAGCAAGAGTATGTTTTATTAATCATAAATTGAACTTAATTTTGATTAAAGGAAGATTGTTTTACTTCGTATTTTAAAAAGAGACATAGTGTTGCTTTCAGAAAGAGTCCACGGCAGAGTTTGCAACTGTAACTCTTTAGAGTAAATGGTTCAAATGAATGATTTTACCAAGAAAGCAAGAAAAAGAAGAAAGTGTTTCATTAGTTGACAAAGCTTTTGTTAAGAAAAGCAGTTATTATGGTCCTTTTTCACCACGATTCTTGCTCAGCGAGCTCACAGAATATTTACGTACAGTACAAATACTCACAACAGAAGCACTCGGAACATTTTGCCAAAAACGTGGCCGGCATACTATATTTTATTACTTTGTTAGATGACACGAAGTCACACAGTAAATCAATGAATAATTGTTGCCATTAGTGATTAAACTGATGTGCTATGATATCCGTATCCAGTGTTATCTTTGTGAAATCAGACACTTTCAGATAAATAAATGAAATGTCCTCCTACCTTCTTACTGCACTTGGTGGTCATCTTGGAGCAGCACTTCCTGTGGCAGGCGTAGCGACACACTGCAGAAAACAGACCGACACGATCAGACTTCTAAAACCGCCGCGCAACTGCAACAACAGCTGCAGTCAGTCGGTCAGTCAGTCAGTCAGTCAGTCAGTCGGTCAGTCTTAAGACGGAGAACGTCGAGGCGTCAGAGAGTGCAGATGTGATGTCTGCTGCTCACTGAAAGTGCTGAGGGAGCTTGAAACTAGACAGAAGATGAATTTATGAGGTTTAATCGAATATTTTCCGACACTCAGGGCAAGTGTGTGAACGTGTAGTGTGTGTGTGTGTGTGTGTGTGTGTGTGTGTGTGTGTGTGTGTGTGTGTGGGCGAATAGAGTAGGAGGGGGTGTAATGTGCTGTGTGGGTGGAAATAAAAACCGCACACATGGCGTCAGACCCCGAGAGTAAGTGAGTTAGGAGAACATTAGGAACTGCTGGTGGTGTATTTATCTCTGTGTGTGAGTGTGTGTGTGTGTGGCATTGGGCAGACTTGCAGATATTCACAGCCTGCCTTTATGGTGAATACAAAGATGCAAAACAAAAGGCAAATAAATGTTTTGTAGAAAGTAAAAATAAGGCAAATACTTATTAACCGTTAATTGGGTGTGTACTCCGCGACATAAATCTCCTTCCAGGTCAGTTAATGTTGTAGCTTCACACTCATCTAATGCTTTCTAGTGTGTAACTCCTACAAGGTGTTACAGATATTCCATGACTTTCACCGTCACTGTCACTCCCCACGCGTCATACTAATGTACAAGCACTGCACTGCACTTTTCTGTCCTGTTCCTTCTTCTTTGTCAATATTTATGAAGTATAAGGTCAAGTAGGTTGATATCAAGGATTCATGATCCATTATTTATTCGTCAGCTTTTAGTGTCAACACAGAAAAGAGAAGTTCAATAAACACGCGGCGCAGTGAAGCGCAGTCAGACCTCGCTGTCTCTCAATGGAAAAAACTTTGTTTATTTAGCTTTAGCTCCGGCGGATGATGCAGGATGTTGCAAAAACTGTTCGCAGCTCTTGGCCGGTTAAGGACTAGTCCACACGTACAGAGGTATTTTTAAAATGTAGCTTTTACTATCGGTTTGGCCTTTCGTCCACAAACCACACAGCGTTTTCGGTCACTGAAAACTCCTGCCAGGGTGAAGATTTTCGGGAACTCCCTGTATGTTTTTAGTGTAGACAGGGTAAACTGAATTTTATCTCCTTTTGAGGTGACTTTTAGCAGACGTGGTCAAAGGTTCTAACCTTGTTTACAGGACTTTTTCACATGTTTACACATAAATGTACAATTATTTTAGGGGCGACCGTGGCTCACTGGGTTAAGAGGGTCGTCAGGCAACCGCAAGGTCAACGGTTCGATCCTCGACTGGGACGTGTCGAAGCGTACCTGAGCAATACACTGAACCCCCGGGCGCCTGTCATTGGCAGAGACAAATTTCCCCCTTAAAGGGATCAATATAGTATAATAAATTAAAATTATTCTTCCATTATATTGAGGAACAGAGGCGTCAGCATAGGGTGCAGGTCGCGGATACATTATCCAACACAGAGCCCACTGGCCTTGAGAGCACCTCAATTGTGTTTTTACAATTTCACATGGGCAAAGATGTAAGTGTCTATTTATATATTTAAGTGTGTGTGTGTGTGTGTGTTTCCGTGTCCAGTCCTCACGTTTGCAGACGCAGGCTCGGTCCATCATCCAGATGAGGGAGGAGCAGTACTCGCAGTAGGTGGGGATACTGTACTGTGTGGACTTGAAGATGTGGCCGTTGTGTTCTTCCACCTGCAGGTGGGCAGCAGAGACACCGGTCAGCTCAGCTCAATCAATCAATTGTTGTTTTAATCCAAACACTTAAGGTGTCAGTGCACCATTAAAAACTCACAATGTCAGTTTCCTTCTTCCTCGACTTCTTGCGTTCTCGTTTCGGAGCCTTTAAAGAGACGAATGTGTTGAAAGAATCATAGCATTTCACACTTAACAGCCTCTTTTAATTTTCCTTGTGAGGGCTGAACATGTAAAGAATTGATAACTACAGTCATTGTTTTTTATTGCAAAGGGCAGTTAAGTAAGTAAAAGAACGTTAACTCTCTCACCCTGCTGATCGTTCCCTCCATGGGCTTGTACTCCGTCATGAACTCGTCCAGGAAGACCTTGAAGGTGTTGACCCACACCTTCACCGGCGACTCGCACCAGTCCCTCTGCTCCAGGCGCATGGTCTTCTCCAGGATGTGCTCGAACAGCGCGTAGAGGTCCTTGTAACGGATGCTCTTCCCGTCATCCATCTGGTGGTGTGGGAAAAGGGAAATGTTCAGAATCATCAGTGCCTTTGTGTTTCAAGGAAACATTCACTACTGGGGGTTCTCCGATTGAAAAATAGAACATTTTGTTTTTTACAGTTCATTTTAATCGACTTAGATGCAAGATGGGCGCGTTGCCTCGTCTGCAGTACATCCCAGCCAATCACATCGTGCTTCTCTTTCCGGTTCATACTTACGGTGTTTTGACTTTCTAGAATGCTCAAAAAACACTTTATTTCATCTCACACTGTCCGTCTGAATAAACCTGTATTCACCCTCTGCCCTCCCAAAAAATGGCTTCTTGAAACACGCTTTCTGATCCAACGAGCCCACAAAACAACAGCCTGAGTTCTCTTATTTTACAGTTCGTGGGGTTGTAGGTGCTTGAGAGACCCAAAAGTGTCTGGAATTCTTCACTCAGCAGAGAACAAGCAGAAGAGCAGCGAGGACTCACCGCCAGGGCGGTGGAGTAAGAGTTGAAGATGTTGATCCTGAACTCCCGCAGCGCTTTCTTGAAGACGACGTCCACCATGGTGTCCTTCTTACCGTCCTCAGACTCCAGGTCGGCGATCTGGAGGGACAGATGCTTTTTAAGGTAACAGCTCAACTCATGAAACGGGAATAAAACAAGCTGGAAAAAAAAGTCAGCAACCATTTACGGGGAGCATTTTCTAAAAAGGTTTTCTTTAAAAAGTGAACACTATGCTGTGAAACTCCACTGCGGCACAATTATTCCACTTCAAAATAGGGTGTAAATGCATCTTCTTAGGCAATTTTAGCACAAACTTCACAGACAGATGTTTGTTTTAAACGTAGACGCATTAAACCAAAACGATGTCGCTAAGTACCCCCTCACCTTCTTCATGAGGAAGTCGTTCATGGTGCGGTAGTCGTGGGCCGAGCTGAGGATGTGCAGGGCGTCGTTTTGCCACTGGGCCGGTTCCAGAGCGATGTTGCCGATCTTCACACTGCGACGCCTCCTCGTCTTAGGAGACGGCTCCTTGTTCTCCTTACTGTCCCGGACCCCCGGAGACGGAGCTGCCTCCAGATCTGGACTGTGAGGAGGAGAAGGAGCGCCTTCTGGGAGGATGGAGACGACGGGAGGTGGAGGCAGGTAGAGAGAAGGTGGATTACTCAAAAATGACTTACCAGGAAATCTTCATAAAACCTATTTTACATTTTTAAACAATATTTTGTGGTATACTGTAATGACCTCCTTCAAATAAAACGAGGATTTGTCTGCAGATTGGATTTATTTCTTACCATGCGTCTCTGGGGCTTCGCTCCCGCTGGCCTGCTTCTCTCTCGACAGCTTTTTCTCTCCGTGCTTCGTCTTACTCCAGAATCTTATCCTTCCTCTCATCCTGCTGAATCACACAACACAATGAATTTAACTCAATTGATTTAAGAACACACACACACACACACACACACACAAACACACACCCAAGACATGCATCTGTATGTCACATTGCAGGTACAACGTCAGTCAGTGTTTTTATAAAAGTCTTTTAGATAGAAAGTAAAACACTGTTTCCCCAGACAAGCAAACATGAACCTCTTGAAAGTGTTTTCTTTTGCTACAGAACCGTAAAAACTGACTCTAAACCGACGGCACAGCCTTCGGGAGCAATTTGCGGTTCCGTATCTTGCTCGGGGATACTTCGGAGGAGCCGGGGGAACGAAAGCCGATCTTCTGAATTAGAGGACGACCCGCTCTATCTCTGAGCCACAGCCGCCACACACGTGAAATGTGATGCTGTGGGGGAGGCTTTTCTATGCGATTAGAGACTCTCTGGTGCGCTCACCTTCCATCCTGCCCGGAGGTCTTCCTGAGGACCTCCACCTTGCCCAGGTCCCCGGACGACATGGTCTTGTGGATCTTCTTCTGGTCTTTGTGAGACGGCTGGAGAGCAGAGAACGACAACTGGGTGAGAAAACAGAAACACATATTTCAGCTAAGTTATGAAGACTGGTCCAGGTTGCTTTTTGGAGACAGGTTGGTTCCTCTATATTTGTGCCTTAGTAATATATCAATATATCAATATACTTTGTTGTACTACATAGAGTATAGTATGCACAGAATGCAGTAAATATTTGTAAATCATGTAAAAGGAGAACATATTGAGGTAAATGACTTCTTCTTCTGGTTCTGGTGATTCTACTAAATGCACTGATATAATGAATCTGCTGAGTGAGTGAAATCAGCAGCATCACAGAGGAGAACGCTGACGTTGAGGTGTTGAGAGGGAAACGGAGCTCATGCGTAGAAAACGACGCTGTTAGTGAGAAGTCACTGTGCTCGAGGTTTGAAGGAGTCCAGCATGCAGCAGACGGCGTGCAGAGCAACGCGAGGCGCGACGTCGTGCTTTCACATGAGTGGAGGAAGATCTTCTGTGTGTCCTTACTGTGAAAACCTCTGTTTGTTGTTGCTGAAGAAGAAGTAGAAGACACAGAGAACCTTTGACACGGGTGGCATTTTGACTTTTAACCTACTATTTGTCCATCAGGACAAAACTGCCATACGTAATTGTTAGTTCCAGACCTTCTTACAACATGGCATGTTGTGTACTGAAGGAGAACATGTGAGATCAAACTCCAAAATGTTGAAGTGTCCCCTGAGAGAGAAATCTACTCTTGTGTGAGATGAAAAGGCTTCAGGTGACAACTTAGATGTCTCAGCTTCTCAGCCAGAGCGACGTGCAAGAACACCGGCTACAGACGGGCCACTGACTACAGACGGGCCACTGACCACAGACGGGCCACTGACCACAGACGGGCCACTGACCACAGACGGGCCACTGACCACAGACGGGCCACTGACTACAGACGGGCCTCTGACTACAGACGGGCCACTGACCACAGACGGGCCTCTGACCACAGACGGGCCTCTGACCACAGACGGGCCTCTGACCACAGACGGGCCTCTGACCACAGACGGGCCTCTGACCACAGACGGGCCTCCGACTACAGACGGGCCTCCGACCACAGACGGGCCTCCGACCACAGACGGGCCTCCGACCACAGACGGGCCTCCGGCTACAGACGGGCCTCCGGCTACAGACGGGCCTCCGGCTACAGACGGGCCACTGACTACAGACGGGCCACTGACTACAGACGGGCCACTGACCACAGACGGGCCTCTGACCACAGACGGGCCTCTGACCACAGACGGGCCTCTGACTACAGACGGGCCACTGACTACAGACGGGCCACTGACCACAGACGGGCCTCTGACCACAGACGGGCCTCTGACCACAGACGGGCCTCCGACTACAGACGGGCCTCCGACTACAGACGGGCCTCCGACTACAGACGGGCCACCGACTACAGACGGGCCACTGACCACAGACGGGCCACTGACCACAGACGGGCCACTGACTACAGACGGGCCTCCGACTACAGACGGGCCTCCGACTACAGACGGGCCACTGACTACAGACGGGCCACGGTGACGGTCTGTGTGAGTGAGGTGGAGAAACGACGGACTGCAGCTCGGGAGTCAGACAGCAGTGAACAGAGCGACGGAAGTGAGGGTTAGCAGTGTTAGAGGCTCCTCCCCTTGCCGCTCGGCCAGCTCCACCTGAGAGGACGGCGGCGGCGGAGGAGGGAGGGCGCCCCGAGTGGACAGGAGACAGTCGGTCGCTTGGAGGTCAAGGGACCTCCGGAGGTCCGGTGCTTTACCATCTCGGAGTCGCTGTGACAGTCGGCCTCGGGGTGGGCGTTTGGGGGAGACGGGGAGGGGGGCAGCGTGTGGGAGTGGGCGGGGATGTAGTATTCGTCTTCGTCGTCCGACTGGGTCGCCCCCTCGGAGTTACAGCGGGTGAGGAAGTCGGAGCGCGTCCGGGACATTCGCGCTTTCTTTTTGGGGCCGGGGCGGCCCACCTGCTTCCAGGTAACCACAGGAACATCAGGTGTGTACAAGACCGCTAACACATCTTTAAGGTAAATTCTTAGCAGAAATTACAAAAATTAGCTCCAGATTCCCTCCAAATAAATCTGTGTGTACAGATGTGAATACATGATAACTACAGTGGAACACGTTCAGGATGAGCATCAGCTTCATTGGCCAGGTATACGAGAACACAAAGTCCTTGAGCATACATGGCCAATGAAAGTAAATCTGATTCTGACGTTTCAATATTCATATTCAGTATATATCAGAGTTGGTAATATATGAAATGAAAAATGTCCTACCTCTCTGCTTCTGGATCCGACAGGTTTAGAGTCGTCTCTGAACATGGCCAGAGATCTTTCCTGGTTCACCAAATCCTTATCTGACCTGCAACACAAAAAACAGACATTCAACGTTTTAGAAAAAGCCGAAAATCTTTTTAACTCGTCTTTTTTACAGAAATGTAGGAGGGGAAGTTTGCACGAATAAAAACATCTTAAAACGTTACACTTTTTGAAAATGAACGGTCACCAGCCTAAAGCAAAGCTGCTATAATCAGGTTAAGGGTTTATAATCTTTACAATATATCACATTCACGTACATATAATGCTCTTTTCCTGGATTTTCCGAGCAAATATTTACTTATAAAAGTTCTCTGTATGGGTTTGGTGTATTTTGAGATGTTCTAAAAGCAGATTTGACTCTTTGCAAACAATGAACCCTGACCTTCAGTCATAGAACGGGTCCACTTACTTGGAGAAGGGCAGCTTGCGTCTGGGTGGGGAGAACACGGTGTTGGGGGGTTTCTCCACCATGTTCACAATCACAGTCTGGCCCGAGCTCTTCTTCTGAGCCTTCGGTGGTTTTGTGTCCAGGACCGGACTGGGAGCCTCCTTTTGGGGCCGGACCGCCTTCCTCTCCTGCTGACTGGGGCGGACGGCGGGAAGGTCGGACTTCGGCTCCAGGACGATCCGGATGTCCACCTCTGAGGAGCAAAGCCCCGATTCTGGACTTGATACTTGGGCGGTTAAGGACGGATCCACCCCGGATGCGTCGCTCTCCGACTTGATGGCAACCCCGCGAGGCTGTTCCACCTCTGACGCTACCTCCGAGCCCGCAACGTGGGTCATCTGGGAAGCGGGTAACGCTGCTCCCGCTTCAGGAGCTCCTTCTAGGGTTTGGGCCGCCAGCAGCACCCCCTCCTCCACAGGGCTCTCCTTCTGCATGCTGATCAACACCACTACTGGCCTACGAGACGTGGACTCTCGTCTGTCTCTGTGGGACTTCAGCGTTGGTTCATGAACTGGACTTTGGTCCGAGGCGATATAAAACGTTGCCCTCGGACCCTCCGCCTTGTTGGGCGGCTCCATTGCAGGCTTCTCATTGAAGTTTGAATCTCTCAGGTGGACGTCCGGCATTTGGGGTTGTTCTTGAGGGGCAGTCGGCTTGGAACCTCCGGTGTCCATGTCTTCCACACCGAGCAGTTCACAACTACCGTGACTCGCCGGAGATCCCCGAGGTGAATGTCTGTGAGGGTCTTCCGGCTGACAGGTGCCGCCGTCTGGGACCGAGTCTTCTTGGACGCTGGTGGTTCGGACCTTGAGGAGCTCCAAGCTAAACTGGGCCTGCTCCAGCTCTCGCATCCGCCTGCTCTCTCGTTTGGACCGGTTCTTGTGGCTCGGCTCGTCTGTGCTCCTGCTTCGCTCCGAGTCCTCTTCTTTTTCTGTCTCTCCTGGATCTAACGGAGCAGACTTGGAGTCTTCGGACAGTTCGACAGAGACATCCTGGACATGAGCTTCCTGTCCTGAGGAGGCGAGGTCCTCCGTGGTTCCTGCATCTGTCTCTGCTGGTGGACTCTGTTGTCTTTCACGCTGCTCCTTCACCTCCCTGAATCTAAAAGACATTATCAGTGAACAATAAGAAAAGGTAATTAACAACTGAACAGAATAATAGAAACACACCAACCATCATTTTGCTGAAAACATATACACACCATTTTTGGTTTCTACAGATTTTAACATATACCTGCAATAACTGATTTTTTTGGCCACTTGGGGGAAACACTGATGTATTTGTTTCTACCAAAACCGATGAGCTCAACAGAACTGAGATGAACGGCAGAGTCCGGTGATGAAGTCTCTGTGGGTGCATCACTACGAGCGACTCCTTCCACACACAAGTAGACATGCGATCTATTGTTAATGTAAGCGCATTGATTATAGCTGCTTTTAAACTCCTCTCTCTTTAAACTAAATGCTTCCTGCAGCAAGAAGATGCTGATTACAGCATTTTTGGACGAGACAAAACAAGGTCCCGTCTGCAACGAGCTCAGAGAGTAGAACATGAGCTGCTGATCATGCACCAGAGTCCTTAAAAAAACATTATTTCTACATTCAAAACTTTTGTATTATTGGTTTTTAAATCCAAATGTTCAAAAGATCTTAACGCCTGATGAAGGTTTATGACCGAAATGCTGCGTCTCAGATCAAATCTGACCGTTTCCATCGTCCCACGCACCTTCCAGGTGTGCATTCATACATAATGACCGTTATGTAAATGAACGTTCCCGACACTTTTTACCTCCATCTCCACATCCCCTGATGTTCTCTTGAACAGGTAAACCAGCCCTTTTGAAAAGACATACGTTTGCTAAATAATATGTTTTATGTACACGTTATTGAAAACATATGCATGTTAAACACTTTATAAAAGAGACCAAAAAGATGCTTTTGTTTTTTCCTCTCATCAGCAAAAAACAAACAGAATGCACTCCAGCCTTTCATTTGACATTCAATGGTATAAATCGGCTACAACTATCAGAACGATATGAACAGTCAGGCTCCCTCATGTGGCTCAACGATGTCCTGCAGATATCAACGTTAAAGACAAGATTATGGAAGAAATTCCCTCATGAAATCTCCAGCGACCCACCCGAGTGTCCCGACGCAGTGGTTGTGATACGGCTGTATTAACTGAAGCTGTTGTCGGGTAACTTTCACTCACCTGAGTCGAGCCAGGTGTCCCCTGGCCATCGCCTGCAGCCGTGTCACAGCCCTGTACGTGCGGCAGTAGCGGCTCCTCTCCCTGAACCCTCTCCACGTCGCCTGAACCGCTACGGCCGCCGCACGCCTGCGTCGGCAGCGACTCCTCCAGCTCCTCTGGATGACGACGGCAGAGTCCCGGCGCTGCAGGAACCTCCTGCGCTCCCTGTAGCTCCTCCAGGCCGCCTGCAGACACACCGCCGCCTCCTCCTCCTCGTCGGCCGTGTCCACGGAGGACTGTCTGAGGAGGCAGCACCGCCACCATCGCTGCAGGAAGACAGACACGGGAAATGTGTTGGCTTTTTTTTATGTTGTTGTTATTAAATGTAGATGGAAATACAGGCTGCCGGTACAGCAGACAAACATTCGTATCTGAATACGGAGTAATTTGTGGATTTACAATCAATCTTGCTTTTCTTCAATGAAAGATGTTTCCAAAAACATGCCTCTCTGTTGATTTCCTTTTTTAGGTTTGATCTCCTTGAAGATTTTGGGCGGTAAATATATATTTGTTTATAAGTAAAAAGGTTTTAATCCTCCCTTCTGACCCTCTACATCTAATTTCCTGCTGTGCTGCCGTGGAAGCTACTTCAGGTAAGACCCGAATAAGTAAAGGAAGTTTGTGGAATTTAATATTTTTGTTTTCCATGGTATGTGATGAAACACCTGATCAGACACAGGAATAACTTCATTTTCTTGCTATTTAGAAATGCATTAAATGTCAGATTGTATTCTTACCGCGTGCAAACAGAAACTTTATCAGCAAGCTGCTGAATACATTTCTGACAAACTCCTATCTTAAGCACAGTGTGTTTGACATTTCAGTCCTGAAACAACAACGATTAAGGCTCAAACAGCAGTTTAGAGTACATGTGTTGTACTAAATGTTATCCGTCTCTCATTGGCTGCTGCGACTCGGTGAGTTTTCTTTCCCACTGTCAAAGACTTGGAGAGTTCCCCTCTGAGGACTCCTCCAGAGAAAACACATAGACGTGAAGGCCTGACTGCAGTGTTTTCTTCCTCCGTCAATCCTTTCACTGTTTGCTTTCTTTCATTCTCTGCCTCCCTCGGCCTCTCTCTCTCTCTCTCTCTCTCTCCTCAGAGAGATAACCGTGCGTCTGTAACGGGGGTATGTACGGCTCATACATAGAACAATACGTGGCCAAACAATAGTGAATGCGTACTTTTCAACACTAAAAAGGTCACTTTATTGCAGCACGGTGAGAAGTTAAACCCCAGCAGGTGGATTGTGATTATGAGTTCGCCTTTAACATGTTTTTTTATTAAGACGTCATGTTCCAGTATGTCCTGACACGTTTCAAACATCCCCCAAGAGGACAAATACACACTGAATATAAGAGAGCGGGAGCAATAACAGCTGCAAACAGGAAACCGTACATCGAATCATATCTAATCAGGAGGCTATATTTAGAGGACCATGTTCTTGTATATCTGGAGTTAATGCACCGCTATTAATCACTTCATGCCCAAACAGCTTCAGAGTATGCAGCCTTAATGGACTTTTCCTCAAATGGAAGAACCTTGTCTGTACTGGATTGGTGAATCTATTCGTGATGCACTTACAGCGGTCATTTCATAGCTAATCAGAATTAGAAATACTATTTTTAACTGCACGAACGAGACAGCGGGAACGGGGATGCGGACTTGCTGAGCCTCTCCTCCCCACCAACAACGTCTCACCTGGATGACAAAGGCGGCTCGCCTCATGTCGACAAAGCGCTTCCTCTCCAGGACGGCCCTGAAGCGGCGCTGCAGCGTGACGATCCGCCGCAGGACCTCCTGGTGGAGGAGGGTCTGCAGGCGCTGGCGCTCCGCCTCCCGCAGGAACACCTGCAGCGCACGGGAACAGTTTTAAACAATCCGCTGCAGTCCAACAGAGTAACATGGGACACCGAAGACGAACTGGTTTCCAGAAACCGTACCATCGTGTTGCCCACTTGATACCCGGCAGGCGGCAGGTGGATCCGTCTGAAGAACTCCCTGATGCCTGACTTGGTCGGGCTCGTGCCTTGAGGCAGCAGCACATGAAAGTGACGCACGAAGTCCTGCAGCATGGTGAAAAGTGGGTTTTTAGATACAAGCAGCTTGACAACATCAGTTAATTCTTAGTTTCCCTCCGAGAAATAGAGAAGATAAGAGACAGTGTCATGACCATTAAAACATGGACATACACATGTGACACTAACATGGCGTCGAGTAATAGATCTGCTGTGAGACGGCGGCAGGAGAGGATTACCTGGAAGGTGTACTTGATGCTGTACCCTGATTGTCGGATCCGGACGGTTTCCAGCATGCCGGTGTATCTGAGCTGTCTGAGCACCAGGCTGTCGTTGAAACGCAGCGGCAGCTGATGGACACGGAGAGAAAGAGAACGTAAACAAACAAGCAAATCAGCAGTCATTCATTGAGAGAACAGGTGAAAGCAATGACTCCTCTGGAGAAGATATTACCTTCTCTGCGTTGGAGCGAAAACATTTGACGAAGTACGGCTCAGACTGGTCGAGAGTCTCCATCAGCTTAGTGAGGGACGCCTGCGCACACACACACACACACACACACACACACACACACACACACACACACACACACACCAGGGACATCAGGAAATGCAGCAGTGGAAAGCAGCTCAGTACATTCACTCAAGTGATGTACTTAAGTACAATTTTGAGGTACTTCTACTTTACTTGAGAATTTCCATTTTATGCAACTTTATACTTCTACTCAACTACATGTCAGAGGGCAATATTGGACTTTATAATTCACCAACAGGTACTTGATAGATTTAGTTACTTGTTACTTAAGATTATTAATAAAAAATATTATCAATATATAAAATATGATATATATATATATATATATATATATAAATATATATATAAATATATATAAATATATAAATATATATATATATAAATATATATATATATATATATATATATATATATATACACATACATATACACACATACACACACTATTCTGAAATGTTTAATTTACTTTTAGTATTTTCACACTGTGTCATTGCTACTTTTACTTCCATCCCCTTTTGTGTTACAAAGCAATACAGCTCTAGTTCTGCAACAGTTTGACTGCATTTATGATTCTAGATTAATTTTTTATTGCCATTTCAGTCCAGTTGATGAGAATGTGTGTAAACATCTCATATCTTGATGCATGTCTTAGTTCAATATGTATTATTTGTATAAGTGGCGTAGTGTTGATAACATCTTTTACTTTGAAATGTTGAAGCATATATATTCATTTACACCTGAAATCACGTTAGCGTGCAGCTGCTGCTGAGTAACTGGTGTTTTTGTGATTCACAGATCCTCCATTAGGGGGCGACGGAAGCACTGACCTGGAACTGGGCGCTGATGCTGGGCGGCTTCTTCTTCTTGTGCAGGTGGAGCAGAGACTTGGTGATGCGGTCGTGCAGCGTCACGCTGCTCAGGTAACGCAGAGACTTCACGTCCAACAAGTGCTGCGTTGACAAAAAGCAGACATGAAGCTGCGTCTGCATGCTGACGCATCAAAGGATCTCTGACATCCGCTTCTCACGATGCCGTCATGCTGTGTCGTGTTTGTGTCTTACCTTGGGAAGGCTCGGCTTGGTTTTGACGTTCTTGTTCCTCCTACAGGTGAGAAATATTATTATAATAATCAATATTATTATTAATATCAAAAATATTAAAATAAGAATTCAAGGTACGATAGTACCGTTTAAAAGAGTATTATCGTATTGTTATAAGAGTATGTACCGGTACGTTCATCAAGTTGGGTTCATTAGTACAGATACTTTAAAAATAATTATTTAAAATGTATTATATATATATATATATATATATATATATATATATATATATATATATATATATATATATATATATATATATATATATATATATATATATATATATATATATATATATATATATATATATATATATATATAAATAATACATTTTAAATAATTATTTTCATATATATATATATATATATATATACATACATATATATATATATATATATATTTTTTTTTTTTTATCCTCTGAATACCCTGGCTACTACACTACCCATAATGCAAATGGAGAGCATTTTTTCCCTAGGTCCTCCTGGATTGTCCCTGAAAAGTCATCCACCAGCTAACAGAGGGAAATAAAACCTGCTGAAAGTACAACAAGGTACACATGTTGAAACTAGTTCCTTGCTCATATCGACTGTATCAGTGCGATTGATTAGAGCCGCCACAGCTGAGTGATGTTCACATTTTCATGATTTTGAATCCATCAGCTTAGACTAACGGATTGGAGTCAATAGTTTCTAAATAAGTAGGAAGAAGAAATGTGAAAACAAATCGAAAGTCTGGAGTGAGTTTCTGTGCGTGTCACTCACAGGAGGATGCCCTGCGCTCTCTCCAGGAGCTTGCTGCTGGTCGAGTTGAGGAAGATCCCGTCTTCCTCCAGGGCGGGACTTCCTGTCGAGGACTGACGACCGGACCTGGAGCTGCGGCCGTTGCAGCCATCCCTGCAAGAGGCGGGGGGGGAGAGAAAGGGAGTGAAAAGCAATTTACATTTCTGCTGTTTTTCTGATGATAATAACACTTGTTATTATTATCATCATCATCATTTTTACTCTGTTAAGATGTGTTTTTGGGGTTAAATTCTTCCTCATCCGAAGGTGAAACGATGGTGGGTGTCGTACACTGTGCATGTAGTTTGAAACCCCTCGAGGCAGATTTGACTCAGACTCTTGTATTTGGGGCGCACTCACCAGCTGGCCTTCTCATTCAGGGTGTTGGCGCCTTGAAGATCTGACAGAGGCGTCCGCGGATTCTTCCTCGTGATACCTGGACGGCAGGAGGACAGAAGAGGGGGAGGGAAGAGGAGGACGCGTGAGAAAAAGCCATGTTTCATTTATTGGACATCTTTATCTCCGACCACAGCATGTCGGACTCCCCCATCACCTCGCCTGATAGTCCAACCACCGCATTGCTTCCACCATGGACACACTGTATAAATAGCAAGTGAAGCCAATGCATCAAATGCACCCCAGTATTCAAAAAGCAAAGTTATAGTTTTGCTTCCTGCGATTATGGACTGAAAACAGAACGCAGGAAAAGACTAGACTACAGCCTCTCCTTATCTCTCTCTAGCTGCGCTATCTGCCTACTTTCACCCACTAAAGCTTCATCTTGCTCTTGTCTTAGACTGGCTTTACTTTTCCCCAGTCGGCCCCAAGCGTTTGGGGTGTGCGCGTGTGTGTGTGTGTGTGTGTGTGTGTGTGTGTGTGTGTGTGTGTGTGAGCGAGAGAGTGTTTCGGTGGAGCTGGCAGTGGGAAATGTACAGTAATACCGATGGAGCCATTACATATGAAAACAAGCAGCTAATGAGCTGGGTGTTTCCAGTTTACATTTGGGGTTTTCTCTTGTAAAAGTTTAAACCCACTGCTTTTACTATCCAATGATTTCTTTCACAAAACTGGGGTCGAGCACACACACACACACACACACACACACACACACACACACACACACACAGGGAAACAGCGAGCCTGGCTCTGTCCAAAGATGAAAGAAATGACAGATTATCCAGATTTAAGGAAAAGAATGGTTTAAATTGATGCGACAGAGGTGGAGAACTTGTGGTCTCTACGATGAGTCAAGAAATGCTGTATCCTCCATTTCCCATAATGCAACTTGAATGTCTTTTCCTTACAGACTACAAGCCTGATAAATATCCACACCATCTCATACGACACAGGACTTCCATTCATAGTCTCCCAACCCAAGGCGAGTTAACCCCTGATGACATCAGCAAGGTTATTTTAATACAGCAAAAGACATCAAACAACAGTTTTTACAGGCCGAGTAGTATAAATCACGAGTAGTACTAATCACTGATGCTGATGTGTAAAATCAGTGGAGTTTCCCTTCAGGGGGGGAAACTCTTTGGGGGAATTTCCAAGGGAATCAATTTCAGTGAAATCCCACTGGAGTCATGTGCATGAAAACAAAGTGCTGCTTCACAACATGAGGACATGTGACACGTGGAGGTTCAGGCACACAATACACACTCAGCCCCACATGTAGAATAAAAAACGTTCACATCTGAAGCTAAATTTGAGGGAAAGGACGACCAGAAAATCCAAACGCTGCCGGTTCACATGGGACTGATTCATCTGTCTGGTCACTCGTGCGTGGGAATAAGTCTCCGCTGAGCCAATCGGACCAGAGCTCAAAACGACCCAGATCATTTCCCATTTCCAATATCTTATTAACAGCTGTAATAAAACCAGCTCACTGAGGCTGAAAATCACCAGCGATCCATAATTCTCAATTTCACCACCAACGACTTCTTCAATACAGCCTGGAATGAATGCATTTCATGGGTTGAGCACAGTGAACAGCTTCTGATTAGCTTTTTAGGAGAACTTCAGGTCACTTCAATTCAACGAACCTTCATCGACAGGAATCCGTCCCATCATGAACCCCATTAACAGGGAGCACCTTCCTAATACTGCTTCAACGAGATCAAGGTTGACGTTCACTCCAAAATATCATTATTGTACAAAAGACCTTCCCAAGTAATTTGAAGGAGAGAAAAAATCCACAAATAACTTCAAATATCTAGTTTTTTAGGATTGAGATCAGCTTTATAAGTGTATTTCACACCGAAAACGACTGCACGGACAGATTGAAGCGTTTTGAATAAAACGTAACGCTGCACAGTGGTTGTCTTATTATTCGCCTTTCGTGTCTGTTGTGTGTGCAAATTGATCATTATTATTTTCAAGGGAATTTCTCAAAGTTTGATTTTTTAAAAAAGGTGAAAATACTGCAAAAAAACAACAACAAAAAGTGTTTTTATTCTTTGTTTTTGTGGATTGAGGCGGACCCTGTTTGCTGCAGCGGGAAACCAGAAGACCTTCGTGACTCGATACAATACGGCGGAGAGTCTCGCGGTATTTGGAGTTACTTACTGTACTTCTCGTCTTTGCACCTTTGAAGGATCTCGAGGCTCCTCTGGTGAACCGGGTGATGAAGGAAACTGAAGCTGTCGACAGTTTTGACAACAACGCAGGGAACTGCTGCATCGTTCCCTAAAACAGAGAGATGGAGAGCAAAAGGAAGAGAAGAAGAGAATTATATATATATTATATAAATAAAAAAAGACAAGAAATGAAAAAATGAAATAATAAAGAGGAGATGAAAAGGGAAGTAGGGAAAGAAGGTGAATCAGCAAGCGGGAGAAGAAAAGCAGCAAAAACAAAAGGAAGATAAGAATGAGAGAGAGAGGACAAACACACAAGCCCTTCTGAGATAAGCCAGTGGGGACATTTTCAAACACTGCACTGTATCGCTCCTCCCAGTTTGTGAAAATAAACACCGCAGAAGAAGATCAACACCTTTATTCTTCCTCCTCCTTCATCATCAACAGCAGAAGTTAAACCTCCTCCTCGAACACACCCTGTTGCTCTTGGCTCCGTTGAAACAGGAGTTTGGACGTCTCAGTGTGAGAACAGCTTTCCTCCCGGTACAGACTCGCAGTTCAGTACGCGTGCGCGTTGAGCGATGACGTTAAGATCATCTATTAGTACACAAACAGTCGTGTGGGAACATTATATCGAGCACGCCATTGTTGTCGTGTGCTACAAACTTGGGAGGTAAAATAACTACTTTTGAGTTCTTTTGTGTTTCTGACAGAATGCAGGAGAAGGTATTTTGGGTTCAAACTGAGGTTTTATTATTCAAAAATAATACCACAATAAGGGCCGCACCTTGTGTATGTTTTCATTTTGGATTAATCATTTGGATTATTACCATTGCAGATCCTAATTATTCTTATCTCGTTTGACAAACGGTCCAAAACCAAAAGATATTTCACTTAGAATGAAATAAAACAGAGAAACAAATCACATGTAAGAGATATTGGGACAACATTTTTTTTACATCTTTAACAATGTAAAGTGATGTCACTTCATATTGGACTCTACACGTTAGTTTGGTGTTTAGTGGTGACTCTATTTTGTCTTTATTTATTTCTTGCGTAAAAAATAAAACATGTAAAATAACCCAAACTATTCTAACTTGAGATCAAAGTGTGTTCATGTCGGATCCTGATTGAGAAAACAGGTTTTCAGGGCTTCCGACCTTCAAGCTGCTGCCTCGTTCTTTACTATATTGGGAGTCAAAAGACGTTTCCTCACCAGTTTTTTTGTGGGTGTGTCTGCGGCCGGCCTCCCTGAAAGCCACCAGGGCTCTGAAGTAGGCTCGCAGCACGGCCCAGCGGAAGGTCGCCACTGGGTCGATTCCCATCAGGCTGCAGATGAAGGCGTTCTTGCTGCTCTTGAGCAAGGCCACGATGTCGGGACGCATGTGGTCAGTGTTCTTCTCCCTGAAGTCCTGGATGAAGGAAAGGCACATGTGCATCCAGCCAAGCGTTAGTTATCCCTCTGGGGACGGAGGTTATCATGATTACACACAATAAACTGTCTGCTTCTTTATCCTGTCGTTGATGTTTCCTCATCAAAAAAAGCACATTTAGCAGTTTCAGTAATATATCAAAATAGAGAAATAAAAAAATCATAAACTCAAGCAGAACATGTTGCCTTGTACAGGACGTTACATGCGAATGTTTCAAAGATCGACACCACTCTCACATCTGGTAGATATGAAGCCTAGCGGTTAGCTTAGCTTAGCATAAAGACCGAAAGCAGGGGGGGACAGCTAGCCTGGCCCTGTAACAACAGCACCTCGAAAGCTCAGACATGAACATGTTGCATCTTGTTTGTTGAATCTGTACAAAAACTAAAATGTAAGAAGTTGAAGTGGGAGACAAGAAAAGTAAGTGAGCAAATAGGAAACTTGATGTTTTTTTCACTTTTGTTTGGAGCAACAAGATATCGCGTGGTTGATTAGTGAACCTTCGAGGTGAATGAATAACTCGCCAATTCCTTAAATCATTTTGTGTGTCATCACTACACATCTCTTGCTTTCAGCCTGTCATGAGAGCGTACTCCTGAAGTCAGGTGACATAGTGTAAAGAGCGAGAAAGTCAGCGTAGGGACGAGGACGGGGTGGGTGAATGGGTGAGGCATACACAGGACTTTCACCCAGGAGACCGGTGTTTGTCCCACCACAGAAACATGTGGTATTAATAACTACCCAGCCAAACTTTAATGATGTAAAAAAAGAAAGAAATCGCACACAAAATGGTGAAAGACGTTTTCAGCGACTTTTTCCGAACACGTATAATCTATTTGGAAACGAATCCCAGCTTCTACTTGACCCGGATTTTAAACACGAGGTGCAGAAACTTTTGCTTAAGCGCCCTCTCTTCTTCGGCCTCGTGTGTCTGCATGCAATTAAGCACTTTGACTGAAGCTGCGCTACGATAACAGAGCTATGAACTATAAACCCTTCAACGTATTCTCTCTCCGGATGATTCGACTCAGCTGTGTGTTCACCAGCGAGCCAACGACTCTGGCTCTCGCTACACAATTCACACCAAACCACTCCTTGGCTCTCAGTGGACATTGGATACCTTTCCACCTCCACGATAACCAACTGTTATGGATTTACATTAAAACAGTCAAACAACAACACGCTCGCCCCATTCCAGCACATGTGCTTCTTATCAGAACGCAGCTGGGAAGCGAACGGAGAATTTGGTTTCGCTGGAGAAATGGGTCGACAGAACAACAAGTAGGTCGGCTGCAGAGATCCGTGAAGGTTTAAGTGAAGCGAGGAGAAGCTTCGATTTTAGACTTCAGCCACACGGACAGAAGAGTTCTGTTTAATGAACATTTAAGGAATTAGGAACAGATCAAATCCTGATTTACAACAGCTTCACTTCTGCTGAAGGAGCCGTGTTGCATGCATAGGTTTCCTCACTGTTAGATAATGACAGCTTGTTGTGATGAGACTTTGTAACGTGTAACACACCTACACGGCAGGTTCGACGCCCGCAGAAGTACAAGGTTATCGAGCGACTGCGTGGCTTGAATCCACAACAAAAACATTCTATCGTCATGTATTTGCAGCTAGTTGTAATGAAAAGTGTTCTTTATTAAGTCGACCAAAGGAAGATAGAAATCAGGCAACAGTTGATACAATCAGGACATCCGGAGCTCAGCTGTAAAACCTCGAAAACAAGTTCGCAAATCGGATTCCAGCCTCTGTAGTTTTGGCCTTTGCGTTATGTCTTCGGTGTTCAAACCGGCTGAAAAAACATCTGAATAAGCATTAATCCAGATAGTGGTTTGCCTCTGTTGGCAAAGAGAAGTCAACATTTATCTCGTGTCACCACAAATCCCTGATGGAGGCCTGTCTTTAAAACACGTCTTCATCTTCAGTTTGAATCAAGTCTGACATGACTTGAAAGAACAGCGAGTCACATGTTGGAGAGCCTTGATTTGGTTATTCAAATGAAATCCAGTTGTTCTCATGTGTCATAAAACTGTAAATTGAATAAGTAAACACTCAAGACCAGAGTTCCGTGTGAAGCTTTGCACCAGTTAAAAACTCAAAGAGTCAGAGTTCATTTTAGATTTGGGTTAATAAAACAAAAATAAAAAGGATTATCCCACAATACTGCAGGATGCTCGCGGTACAGTTAGCTGGTGTGCAAGCGATACAAACACACTTAACCTGTGTACATGGTGCTGACACACGGGAGCATCTCACCTTGACTCCGTACTTGACTTTACCAGCGTAGTGTCTGATGATGAAGGCGGGCTCCATGACAGCGGGGAACTCGATGTAGCTGTTCCCTTCATGCTGTCGCTTGAACTTGTCCAGCAAGGTCTGATTGGAGGCCTGGGGGAAACTACAGGAAACAGCCGTTTTAATCAGACGCAGGTTCAAAGCACTGAAATTTGAAAGTGAAGTCGATAAAATTAATACATTTCTGACTTCAAACTTAAAGCACCAACAAATGTTTTCTTTGGCACTTGTTTTGTGGTAGCAGGGGAAGCTAAATAGCATCAACAACCAACTATTACAATTCTTATTTTCATCTACTTTTGACAACAAAGCAGCGCCACCGTGGCAGCGGATGATTGCACCCTGCATTTCTCAAAGTTTAAAGAAAGAACACAACATCTGTAACTCCCTTCCAATAACCCTCAGGGATTATAAACATGCCACACATGTAATACCGTGGCTCAAATTGAACCAAAGTTGCAGCACCTCTGCTTAGATATTCATCTTTGGTGTTTTTACATCAGCTTCATGCACATTTTACCCATTTACCTCCAACCTCAACATACCTCAAGGGGATGTTTCACATCATCTCAACCTCTCCTCCCTGGCACCTCTGAAACTGACTGCTGGCTGCGGTACATCCGCAGGGGGCTTAAGGCTCGATGCCGTTACTGTAGAAATGGACCCCCGCACTCGCCCCCCCCGTCCCGCAGAAACCTAATCCACTTCTCCAGAGGCCCCCGAAGCCCCGCGAGCTCCACTAACTGTGAATGATGAGATCTCTAAGTGTCTTTCTTTCTTACTGCGTAATCATTTAGCATGAAGCTCCGTCCTGTGACAGCATGAAACCCCAGGAGAAACCCTGTCCCGCCCTCGTTTCTTTCCTTCAGAGATCCCCCTTTGACCCCAATTCTCCAAAAGTGGTCCCCCCCCCCCCCCCCCCCCGCCCCACCCCTCTCCACACATACAGTACATATTTCTACACACAAACATACACACACTATTTGGTCCATTCCACGCGTTATTAGATCCAGATGAACCAGCAATGCTAAGTGGCAAGTAAGATGACAGCTAACATAGATAAATATGGCTGTGTGTGCACCGCCCGATGTGTTTTTATGCGAGGGGGGGGCAGAGGTCTGGGTTTGATTTATGGAGGGGGGAGATGCAGAGTGCTGACCTGCAGGAGGAGAGTGTTTCACCTCAGAAAGAGGGAGAGGAAAAGACGTGATGGAGAGACGCTGGAGGAGGAACGAGCACGTCTTCATGCTTCGGTTCAGCCCTGGTGTAAGCGCTAACGTTGGTACCAATCAAGCTAAAGAGGAAGAGTTTGTCTCTTTGATTCACCAGTTTGGCGCTGAAGGCGCTTGTGCAGAGCGATATCAACAGAGCGTGCTACAACGAAATATGTTCTGCTCTCCACAATGTTCAGGCAAGCTAAGTATGGAAATGTTCATTCGTAGTTATTCGGCTAACCGCTGCTTCCTAGAGTATGAACTCTGAATTCAGCAGGTGACGTACTTGCACTCCTCGTCCAGCAGGTGGAACAGCGCTGTGGGTTTCTTGCTGATGAGGTTGAGGCAGCCGCTGTTGTCGATGTACTCGATGTTGTGCCAGATGATGCCCTCGGCCCGGTACTCCTCCTGCAGAGGGAAACACAGAGGAAGGAATACTTTGGCTCGGTAGATACTTTAATATGTTTAATATGTCAAATATGTTCTGGGAAAGGTGTTGCAGAGAAAAAGGCATTGTGTTGTAGTTATTGACTATCTTCAACCTTTACTTGAATAAGACTATCAACACTTTCAGATTCACATACGCACACAATGACAGTAGTGCAATTTTCATCTATTTTTTACACAGGAACAATCTGAGGGACATCGTCAGAAGACAGGGTCATTCCTCACGCATGTTAAAGTTGGGTTGAGGAACTTCAGTCTCAATGTACCATGGACGTCCCTATGTGACCTACGTTGGTAAACGAGACCGCCAGCGAGAAGATTGGCGGTTTGTATAACACTTCACATCGGTGCCACCGGGTCGAAATCTGGCAAAGACCAACGAAATCATGCAGGTTCACCAGAGTCCAGCTCAGAGTCCAGCTCAGACTCCAGCGGGGCCTCCTGCCAGGAGCAGAGCTTTTCCTCGCTGCTCCGCCGGTCCTTGCTGGGAGCCAACACCGACACCACGCTGCTGGAGACCCAGGCCGTATCGCAGGGAAACCAGAAGCAGGACTGAGCGGGGCTAACTGTCAGACCCTGCTGCAGTAGAAGGAGACGTCTTATAAAGGGACTCTGGTGCTCAGAAACACCACCACTGTTGTCCGCAGGGACCGCCAAAATCGACACAGAATCAATGTTCCTCGTGGTGGCTTTATGTAGTTTTCAACAACTATCAGGTGACAAACCTGCTCTCGACTTGACTAAGAGGTGCCCGACTTGTGCATACTCTCTGTGGTATGAAACCAAACCAATGCTTCCACAGGACAAAACATATCTGAACCCCCACGATGAAAACACCTGGCTGCTTGTAGATTATCAGTAAAAGTTAATTGGTAACATCTATGTGGCCCCTGGGGCCAATGACAACTGAGGTATATGACCCGTGTCCTCATAATACCCCCGATGGGAGAAACCAGAGAGAGACACCAGTTACAACCCCACTGCCAGCTGGGAGGAACGGGGGAGGGAGAAACAAGTGGAAGGTTCTCCTCTCCCTGGAAAAATACTGTTGAGATACATTTGAAGGTAAATAAAGAGTTCCTGCTCCAGCAGCTCCAGGTCACAGTGCGTCTTACTGCTGGACTGCTGGAAAAGAGCAAACTCAGCAAACCAAAGCATGACACTAAAACTTAAGGGTCAGCACTGGCGAGGCAGGGAGCCATAGCTGAAGAAAACCTGAAGAAAAGGAGGGTGTTTGTGTCAGGAAAATCAATAACAACAGTGATTAAAATCGCTTATGGCAGCAGCCTCCAGATGCTGCAGTGCTCTTTACATCTCCCGATACAAATGAACGATTGAAAGAACAACACACTGCTGATTTTGTTGTTCTTAGAGCGTTGCCAGAAGTTAGATGAAAAGCAGTGGGATCATTAGAAACAAAAGGATTTATCCCTCTTGGAAGCACGAGTGTGATTAGAAAATCGTATGCCGACATGCCTGTTCAAGATTAATATCTTGTGTGCAACGTTGACAAATTGCTCCCCTTAGGAAAATACATGTACTCAGTACATGTAATGGTGTTTTACACTGATGTTTATTTGGGATAAATGGGAAGATTTTGTGCAGATGGTGGTGCAGGAACAAGTCTGATCCTATGGGTCCCATGAAGATGCTCTCATGAGAACCCTCCCAGAAGTTCATATTTCCAATGTGCAATGTGCTATCATGGACAGAGGTGTTTTTGAGGGCGCTAGACAAAATCAAGCAAACTTCATGAACCTCTTTTCAGGACAGAAGTAACAAATACATTCACAGGAGACAGAAAAGCAGACAGAGAAGACAATAGAGTACAAACAAGGAGATAAAGTGTAAACCATAAAATATACAAGTCGTGAGCTCAGGAAAAAGTCAAAGAAAACAAGTGGTTTTTTTCTCCAGATGCTTTTTGTTGGTCAATTCCAAATTCCTTCCTCAATAAGTATTTTGAATAATGTTGCGCGAGGCTGAATGAGTCGTGCAATAGATCCATGATACGATGCGGGGTCCTGCAAATATGTTCTTATCTGGTTGTACAATATGTGCAATGTGCTCGAGTACATATTGCTTTGTTTGACTGTTTTTCTTTTCTTTACTACTATAGAGGCAGCTATAACGATGAGGCAATAGTGTCATATCATGTATGCAGCATTTAAATCAAAGACAAATTTCCCTGTGGGGACAATAAAGTATATGGTATGTTGTCGTCTGGCCTGGTGTCAGCATAGAGAGTCACTTATTCTGATTGGAGGTATGCAAAGGAGAGAAAGTAAGAAGACAAATGACTCCACCTCAAGCATCGCAGCCAGTTAGACCCAATGCATTGAATGTGCATCGGGTCCAACTGTAAAATAAGCTGCAACGGTGGCGGTTTATGCGTGCATAACAAACAGGTTTGTGTGTTCGTATGTGCACACTGTATTTGTACATGGTGATGCATGCACGTCTCTACCTTTGCACGCTGGTAAAAAAAAAGATATATTGACTACCTAATTACTGAAAATGACACGACAGTCAAGTATTCAAAGCAGCGCTGGAAGACGCTTCCACACATGCGGCACATCTGCCCTCACCTCCGTTTTCCAGTTCTGCTGAGTCACTGACGAGGCATTCAGGACCTGTGGTGCATTTTGGTTTCATTCAGACGCCGCACCAAAGCGAGCCGTGACAAAATCTTTGCACGGCTTTTGTTTGAATCTCATCGAGCCGTGCACTCGCAGATAACTCACCCACTTTGTTTTGTCTGCGAGAGAGTTTGAGGACAGATGTGTTGACTCAGATAAACACACTTACACCCATCAGCCATTTCATTACATGCAGACTCTACGTAAACACACGGATGACTGCAAAGCTGTGACGCAGTGTGTGAGGCACGCAATGAAGGTGGTTGAGTTGGAAGGAAGGCCGAGTGGCTGTGAGCAGAGTTTCATCATAAAGAGCCAGCAACCAACAAACAGCTGCTTTAGGAGACTTTTATATGACCTCACCAGCTGCCACAGTTTCAACTGAAACAAATCGATCTTGATTAGTCAATCCACAAAAGGCCACGATTCTTATAATTAGATGAATTGTTTCAGTCATTTTTTTGAGGCAGAAATGACATTTTTGCTGGTTCAAGCAACTCAAATGTGAAGATTTGCAGCTTTAATGTAAATTTTCTTTTGTATTTTCTGACACTTTCTAGACAAAATGATGAATCTATTAAATGAGAAAAAAAGTAATTGAGGATGAAAATAATCTTTCTTTGCAGTCCTCATTTTGAACGTGTCTTTTTCTCACTTCAACCTCTCTGAACAGCGACTGCAACTCAAGACCGGGTAAAACAGAGGAAGGCAGCAGTGCTCTGGACCCTGAGGGCCGCCTCGCAGGGTCTACAGAGAACCGAGACATCGAATGAAAACACTGCAGCAGATAGAGGTCAGACGCAGTGAGACGACGACAACAGCACAGAATAACTCGGAACGTCTCAGAGCACACGCACTGTTGAAAGCAGGTCTGGTTTCAGTCCCGTCAGCAACGACGAGGCCAAACTGAGCAGAAGACTTTCAGTAACAAATACTTATGAATCCTGGTTTAGATTAAGGCATGGATGGAATTAAAGGGCCAGTGTGCAGCTTCCCGGGGGAATCTATTAGCAGAAATGTAGTATAATATTCATAACTGTATTTTCATTAATGTATAATCACCTGACACTAAGAACCATGGTGTTTTTGTTAGATGGGACAGGGTTCTCCTCGCAGAGTCCGCCATGTTTCTACAGTAGCCCAGGACAGACAAACCAAACACTGGCTCTAGTGTCCACTGACTACTTTTAATAGAGAGAGACATACAAGAAATTAGGAAACAGTCGCAGGTGTTAAAAATATGCAAGCAATAAAGACCCCAGAACGTCCTGCTGTGCTGAAGAAAACAGGCAGTTCTGATGTGCCGTCGTCCCTCAAACCGTTAGTCAGCTCTGTGTCTGTTCTCTGCCGGGCAGGGAGGCTGCGAGTGTGTCTGTGTTGCTATTTCTCTATTTCTCTCTTCATTTCTGTTTCTCCCGTCCTCAGCGCGCCTCTCTCTCGTTATGACAGCGGAGTGTTGTTACTGAGCAGACAGGACGAACAGCGAGAGCTGGAGCAGCTCCTGGTGGTTTCAGAAAGCGGTCAAGCGGTAGAAAATGTACAGCTGAAGCAGAAACGGTGAACAACGTGTTTTCACTTGAGTCTGTGCGATTTGTTGCTGTAGCTTACTGGAGATCAGTAAGATTCATATCCATTTTCCATATATTAATGTTCACGCCAGGCATGTTGTTCTGCAGCGCTTTATCCTCGGTTTTTCAGATTTAATTTAAAATTGAGTCAGAGTGATCATGTTACATGTTGACAAGGCTTGAAGGTACTTGAAGTACTCTCCTGTGAAAAATCAGCATCAAAAACTCCAACTTGGCTTTCCTGATCTATGAAGAAGTAACTTCCGCTTTACCAGTATAACCATAAATATAACTGTACGTTCCCAGAGTCCCCCCCCCCCCCCCCAGGACTTACTTGTGTATTTACTAGACAATGAACTCAATAACAGTGAGCGTCATCATGAAGGTAGACTGGGCCACATGCTTTTTATTTCTTTACGGATATCTCAGGAGTTAAACACGATACCGTGTTTGCCTAAGGCGGTCTGTGCGCCACACACACACACACACACACACACACACACACACACACACACGCACACACACACACACACACACACGGGCTGTGGTTGGTGTGGTCCTATTAGCTTTGGCTGCTGTTCCGAAGGTAAACACACACGCTGCTGATAAGAACAACCTGATTGGCTTGGAGGAGAGTGAAGCCCGGAGAAAGCAGAAGAGGAAAATCTCCCCCGATGGAAAAATCACCTTTCAAAGCCAGAGTGACGGACAGAGAGAAAGCAGCGGTTCACGCTTGAAGGCGTGGAGTGCTTTCTTTCCTCGTGACGTCAAGCCGAGGGTGGAGGGGGCCCGCGAGCGTGAACTGCACAACTTTATTCAAACAAACACAAATCAGTAGAGATCTGGAAACCCTCGCTGAGGAAGCGACACCAACCTGCCTCAGAGCTCAGCGGCCACCTCGACTGTTGTCCTGTCAAATAAACTCAAGACAGGCCGAGAGTTCGGAGGACCCCAGTGATGAAAGGATAATAAACGTGAACTCCGGGCGCCGGCCTGTGAGGGCGAGCGTCTCAACAGCACTTTGGCACTTATTAGTTGAAAATAACACGGGAAAAAAAACAAAAAACCTTCAAGCGAAAGAGAGCTGGAGGAGCACCTGCTGCCACAGAGAGACTGACAACACACACATTCAATGTTTTACAGAATCACAATGCGTTTTATATTTTTAGTAAAATGTAGAGGAAGGGTTTCTAGCACATGACTGACTGTTTGGTCCCTCACGGAAACATTTTGGATTTGATTCAACAGAACGCAGTTTTTATTCATTAGAACCTACAAATCTGCGACGGATCGTCTGTCACACACGTGGTTCGTAGAATTGTCTCTGAGAAGGCCGAACGAGGTTCAGCGTGTGTACGGGGACGGATTAAGATCCGACTCTCTACGGATATCTACGGTCAGTTCGTCCTCTGTCCTGACCTGGGTGGATGAGAAGCCGTCAATAATGCATCATCTATTGTTTCAAAGGATCCAGTTTACATCGATCATAACCAACTTATGTTATGTTGTATGTCTGCTGTTAGAGTAACTCTTTAATGTCCGGGGCAACAGATACAAAGTCTCCTTTTCCGTTTCTATTGACGAATGTGATCAGATACATTGTTTTGTGTTTTTAACGGAAATTCATTCCATATTCTTAATAATGAACATTGATCGATTAGACTGACAGTGCTGTAGTTTAATTTCTATATTTATTTATTGTTTATGAATAGATAAATAAATGTTTCTATTGACTTCTATTAATGCCTTAATAGCAATTATCTTAACTTGTATGACCATCAGCTTCAGCAGTGGAAAACTCTGGATGTAAAATTAAAGCCCCAGAGTGCTAAACCGTCAATTTTTCATTTACAGTTTGTTAGTACATGTTAGATCCTGCAGAGTGTGTGTGTGTGTGTGTGTGTGTGTGTGTGTGTGTGTGTGTGTGTGTGTGTGTGTGTGTGTGTGTGTGTGTGGACCCTGAGGGCTAACTGTCAGACACAGATAACAGAACCATCGGCAGCCTGTGATCTTCATTGAGGTTGAAGGGACGTTATTGCACTCGTTTACTGAAACACTGCTCTTTCTCGTTTGGCCTTCAGCGACGGGCCCGCCCGCTAACCTGCCGCGGCCTATCAGGGCTCAGCACGAAGCAGGCGAGCGCGACAGCTTCTGTGACACAGTCCAACCGACTGAGACTAATTATCTCTCTTTCCCCTCTTACAGCTGTCTCACTTGTTCTATGGATGTGTTAAGTGGTTTGAAAGTGGAAAGCTGAATAAATGAATATAAGGGATACAAGATAAAGCTGGTCAGGGATTAGTGGTTCAGTAATAGTCCTTTTCAGTGGTATAGTGAGAGTGAAATCATGATGCTGACGTCTCTCTGATCAGCTATAATGAAGAGAAACAGTGATGAAATTTACACCAGAAGATTTAAAAAAAAAAGAAACGGAGAGCGTGGCCATTTAGAGGCATAAAAAGTAAACAAACAAAGCAAACCCAGCCAGAGAAAACGTACAAAAAGCTCAAAGCGTGAGCTGCATTTAGCTGTCAGGAAGCAAGCAGCTCTGCTTGACTGCTGCACTATAACCCGGCCTGTCAGCACTTTGCCTCGGAGCTTTTTCACTTTAATGGGTGTGCGTGTTAACGTAACCTACATAATTACAGCTGCTTGTACTGTAATGTCAGGGGGCACGTGGCCGTCCAGCACAAAGCACTCATACAGTACAAGGGAATATTCAACCAGCAGAGACCGGCTGAACTGAGAGGTCTGATAATGTTCGTTTGGTGACAATGCATTATGAAGGTTTTTGTCCTTTTCTTGCATTCAAGCATGTGACCATTTAGCGACGTTTTTTGTCTTTATAATTACTTTAACCGTAGATTAATAGGGGCTGGCCCCAAGACGTATCTACAGGTCGTGAATGTCAGAAATGTAGAGAACGCTAGTTGCACTGCACACTGGGCACAAAGAAGTCGTTTCTTACGTGGTCTCATCTCGTCATGTTTTGCCGCACGGACAGAAAAAAAGTATTTTGAGTACCGTAGTATCTTGACACTGAAGGTTTGACCGAGGTCAACACTGTGAAACGCTGGCGGTTAGGTTTATGCAACAAGACCACGTAGTTAGGGTTAGAACGTAACTTAAGCTGCAAACGTGTGACTCAATGGAACAACGTCACGTACCATCGTCAGTAAAAAGCACTCGGCTTCTAGCTTCGGTCCCCTGAGGAACACGCCCGTGTTTTTGGTCTCATCCACCGCCCTGCTTTCCCGCCCTTAACGTGACGCGACGGAACCAAAAACAGCCCGGTTTGATCCGGCCGAAAGGGAGCTGCTTGGTATTTGCCGGGCTGTTTTAAACATGGCAGCCGGGCGACAAACTTTCTGAATTTACAGTACACAAAAATCTGTATCTGAATATGTTTGAGGCACAGAAATAGGCAGTGCAATAAGGGAATCATACTTGACCAGCACTGTCTAGTTTGACTGTTAGATCTGAGTGTTGGTATAGCGAGCCCCGCTGCCTTGTGATACGCTGACTTCATTTGCATAAAGGTGCAGTTGAGTCATGACTATGCAAATTCTAAACCAGCAGATGGTCACTATATATATTATTCTATATACACTAGCCGAGCCGTATCCATCCATAGAAAGGGGGGCCTTGTGCATCTGTATCAGGACGCCGAGGGAAACTGCCCAAGCATCGGTATTTGACGAAAGTAGAAAATGCTACAGATCAGAGAAAACAACCAAGACGTGTGGAAAACCCCTCAGAACAAAGGCAGCTCCTCTCTCAGTGCACTGCGCTCAGAGCTCTCCACTGAAGAGGAAGTCATCTCATCAGCGGAATCAATCAGAAGCACGAAGGCACTTTCTGAACAACGGGTAACAGTCACAATAATGTGACGCCATTATGACATCATTATAGAGAGACACACCGGAGAGAATCACGTACGAATGTTTCCGTGTCGTTAACGTCGTCAGAGAGGCAATAAAAGACAACGTGCAATGTGGTGTGATCATCAGCTGAAACAATAACCACTGTCTGGAGAGGAGAGGAGAGGAGAGGAGAGGAGAGGAGAGGAGAGGAGAGGAGAGGAGAGGAGAGGAGAGGAGAGGAGTAGAAAATAAGACTGTACCTGCTCTAGTTTGAAGATGTGCTGGTTGAAGTAGTGCTGCAGTCGTTCGTTGGCGAAGTTGATGCAGAACTGTTCAAAGCTGTTGTTCTCGTAATCCTCAAAACCAAAGATGTCCAGGACTCCTATCGACAGAATCTGGTGAAAAAGACGGACAGCTTATGTATTTTACACATTTATGGGTTCAAGATATGAAAAAATATCCTCTGGCAACACTGCCAGCATCAGTAAAAATGTATGATGATGTATTTCATTGAGTTTAAAAATATATATATATATATATATATATATATATATCTCATTCTTTACAGCTCCAGTGACCCAGCTGTCCATAAGATTCATGCCGTCATATATCCTTAATATGCACCATCCACTCAAAGACGGCCTTTCATTATGAGATGGACTGTGAAAGCTGTTTCCAATTTAATTCTGCAGCGTTTTATTTCTCTCTGAGGGGCCTTCTTTCTTCTTCTCTGACAAACACGAGTGCACGCATATAGCTGCACGTATGAACTGTTATCTGCACACAAGAACAATGAGCCTGCAGAAAGTGCAACCTCATCGACCCCCCGACAGCATCGAGGGACGACACACACACACACACACACAGATGATGTCAGTGCCAAGGGAGGCACACACACACACACACAGCGCAGGGGCAGCAATGGACCACAGGGGGTTAACTGAGCTAAGGGGAACTTGATGCCATCTGCCCAAATGTTCTTGGCACACACTCACACACACACACACACACACACACACACACACACACACACACACACACACACACACACACACACACACACACACACACACACACACACACACACAATGATCTGTTTTCTAATCCTTTAGATGCCCCCACAGGGTTTGACTTGCCAGCTGCCACTCCAACACACACACTCACACACACAAAGTGGAATCTCGATATCACACCACTCCCTGCCTCTGGGAGCCAGAAAGCAGAGAAATCTAGTCTCGACAGACAGATGTGGTTGACAGACAGACCGCAGCAGGATGGGGAGAACGAGTCCGACAAATGAAGGTGAGGAAAGACAAAACGAACAAAGAGAAGACACGAACGGGACAAAGGGACGCGTGTTGATTTAGGAGGTAAATATTCCTCCTCCAGACCGTTTGTAATTTATGGAGGGATTTTCATGATGGGCCCTCAAAGGGCCCCCTGCTGGCTCCAGATATGTCTTTGAATTATTTTTGAGCACGTACATTAAGCGTGTGTGTTTTCGGTCCTACCTTTGACTTGTCCTCCAGGTCCTTGTTGTTGAGCAGGGCATGGTTGGTCCTGAACACAATCCAGTCAAACAGCGCGCTGTACAGTGACTTGGCCATGGAGTCCCTCACCGTGCCCGCCTACACACACACACACACACACACACACACACACAGAGAGAACACGTTAGTTTCTTCCTGATCAAAAACATGGATTTCTAAATTCTGAACAGGAGCCAACACTGTTTTATCCCTCTCACTCTCAGCCTTACTGAAGAACACTGACTCTCCGCTGCTGCGTGACCATCTTCATTTCACTGAGGCGGTTAGGAACACTTATGCAACCACTTAAACACTTCCGAACCTACTTTGTTAACCTATTTCTTTCGTTGTACTTTATTGAGTGCTGCTCTTTTTCTTCAACAGCATCGTGGTAGATTCTGCAGATTGGTTGACTGTTATTGAAGGTGGCTTCTGACTTCACCGCATCAAACCCAAAAACCCGCCAACTGCAGCAGCTTGAGGTCAGAGCAACGAGACCAACGCAACATTAACGTCCCTTCTGTCTTCCCTGGGACTGGATCAGTGTCATATTAAACGTGTGAGGCGGGCGGTGAAGAGGTCTAATGGTCTGCTCTCACGGGGAGAAGCTGAGTCATCTGAAGGGAGGGGGGGGGGGGGGGGGAAGCTAGCCTGGCTTTGTCTAAAGAAAAAAAACTATTTCTCAGCATCTCCACATTTTACTAACTGACATGTTATTTCTCATGTAATTCAATCTAATTGATGTTAAATCGACCAGTTGCGGTTTTACGGGGAGTTGTGTAGCGAAGATGCAAGTGGTTTTTTTACCTTTGGACAGAGCCAAGCTAGCTGTTTCCCCTTGCTTTCAGCCTTGATGCTAAGCTAAGCTAAGCTAAGCTAAGCTAATCGGCCAGCTGGCTCTTCCTTCACAGTTAGCGTAACTTACATTAGCGTGGTATCAGGTACACACAACACTAGTGTAGCACCAAGCACATGTGGTTGTTTTGTTTAGTTTATTAGTTGCTGATTTTATTTAATTAATACCACTATATTCATGGTATATACTGTGCATTTCTATTTTCTATTCTAGCTTATTTTTTATTAATCTATTCCTTCAATTCAATATCTGCTCTGTTATTTTATTGTACTGTAGATATTGTGCATTCCACACGTTATATTTTACTCTGTAAATTGCTGCTGCTACAAACGAATTTCCCCCTGGGGATAAATAAAGTTTACATCTATCTATCTATCTAAAATGAGTACAAGAGAACAGTCAACCGGCATTAATCTCTCTGAAGAAGGAATCATTGGAACAACAGTATGAGCTCAAGTAGCATAAAACAGTCCGATAGCAACTATGCGACTGTCATTTAGAGATGGGAAACGCCAGGCTGGTATCATTACGTTGTTCAAGGTTTATAACAACAGCCACTTTGTATTTAGAGGGTAAACACAGGGTTGGTGTTAAAGCTCCCGCACTGCTCACAACTCTGAGTTACTGCTCTTCAGGTTGGGAGTCTTGCTGTGCTGTTATATTTGAGGTGTTTTCAGTCAGGAGCCAGAGCCTTAAGTGCCTCCAGACCGGCAGATCACTATTTGGACAACTCTTTTTATGGATCGCTTTTGATCCATAAAAAACAGCTCTGCCAAGAGGAGTCATTATTACGCCTCAACCAGCCAAAGAGCAACTACACGCTCGCTCCTTAGACATGATGAAAGGCATGCTAAGCTAACATAAGCAGACTTTAATGGAGACTCGGGAGCACGTTCTTTGGCAGCAAGACGTGTTATGACTGAATGAGGAGTGGAACAAGGCAAAAGGAATCTGCTTCAACTCGGTCAAACATTTTCATGGTAGGAACACCCGAAATAGTCACGTGCATTACAACAGAGACCCCAATTTAGAAAGTGGATCTTATCCCCGTAGATCCACTTGGATCGAAGCGTAGAGTTACATAAATCCAGGAATTCCTTCGCTACAGTGAAATTGGAGCCATTCTTTGTTAGTTCTGATGTTGTCCCCAGAAATCCAATCAGAGCTTGGTAGGGCAGGATTAAGAATGGCGACTCTATCTCCATAAACTCAAGAAATACAGGGACAGAAAAATGGCAACACGTGTAGATGATATCGAAGCAGCTGAACAAGAAGAAGAGAAGTGAAACAAAATGGCACCGCAGTCGGATTATTGAACTGTGATCATCGAAAGCGTCTCGCAGTTTGAAATCCCCCTTTTGAATGTTGTACTGTAAAGACTGTACGAAGAACAGAAGACTTGTCCAACTCGTATTAGCTTCAGCTGAACTATGTAAACTAGATTTTGTCCCTCGTCACTTTTATTGATTTGGATTTGAGAATGGATCTCTTCGTGGCCAGCAGAAGAAATTATTACGTCCACCGAAACCTTTGCAATGTTCATATTTTAACATATCTTTTAATTGATTTGGTTGAATAAAGATTCAAATGAAGCTAAATTTGCCAGAGGAAGTTGGTCTCAAGCTCGCTGAAACAATGATCAAAAACGGGCACACCGACTCAAACTACAAGGACATTAAAACTGAACAAAAGTTTTAAATCAGTTGTGAAAATATCCCTCTCTTTCAGAGGCCTTTGTGGGTCACTGTGAACCCGGTCGACCTCAGAAACATCGCCTGCTGAGGCCACATCAAGCCAACAGCCGCGACGAAGCAGAACTGTGCATTTTAAAAGCGGCCGCTTCACTCTTGCATTATTGATCGTTTCTGGTATTTTTAGCAAGCAGGATCGTGACGTCCCCCGCACCCACAAAGTTACGCAAGATTGTTATGAATAACACAACATTTGATGAGAAGAATCCCATTTGAAATGCTTCAGCAGGAACTCAGGGGATTGGCAGGAGAGATGTGGACGTCTGACATGCTCACCGAGCACGAATCGTCTCTGCGTTTGCCATCCGATTGAATTATTCAACACAATGGGACCAGTTAAGGGAACATGGCTGGAAGCAAATGGGTTGAAAATGTTTAAGAATTAAGAGACCATAAGAATTAGCAGGACTCGATCGGAGACTTGTGTACCGGCGGCCCTTGAACCAGGTCTCAGTGATTATACGGTTCTGCTCGGGGGGGAGAGTTGTTGTTCTCTTTCGTTACATTTCTTTCTCCTGAAAACCACATGAGGTGTGAAGCAGCAGCATGAGCTCACGCTGCACGTGGCCCGCTAGCTTCCTCGCCGCAGGGTGTTTTTGTGTGTGCCAACCTGCATGTGCTTCTAATTTGTATTTATGGAGTTGTTGTTTTTGTCTATCAGTGTACATACATTACAGACATTTTACAACCCCTCAGCAAAGGGGGATTACCTCTACACTCTCACTTTGAGGCTCCAACACCTTTGAAAGAGTTTCTAATAGGATGCAGCATCTTTTATATGAATGAGCACCTGATGCCACCCCCCCCATCACTTCCCCTCCCCCACGTCTGTTTTTTAAACAGGAAGGAGGAAGTGGCGGAGTCATGTTATCTGGAGCCACATCAAAACTGTTGCAGTCAGACATCGCACCTTATCTTGACAGACGCACATTCGCCCAATCATGATGTCGCAGATGCAGATGTGACCTTTGGTTTGTGCAGACTCCTGGACACAATATGACACCACATGCTGTCACTGACTTCATCAGTAGATCCAGTTTTATTTTGCTCTCCTTTCAGTCTCAATGTGCCGTGAACTAGGTCTTAAAATCTGACTTTTTATACAACAAGACTAAGAATCTACAGCCTGAGCCAACAACATGGCCTGTTGTCCTGGAAAAGAATCAAAAGGAAAAGAATCAAAGGCTGGATTCAAAAGTAAAATGTTGCACCTTCGGCCACAAAGGCACTTCTTTAGTGTCCCTGGGCAAGAAGGAAAGATTCTGACCTCCTCGGAAGCTGCAAATGAATAGAAAAATGACTTTTCCTCTCATTATTACTGTGCAGCTCATAAATGCGTCCCACCTGACTCAACCACAATGCATCCAATGGGTTTTATGGATCTTACTGGCTGAAGTTGGGGAAATACCAGCCTCTACTCTGCAGCACAGTGAGGTTCAGCAGGTCACACACTCGGGCCGTGGGTGGACGGGACAGCTGCACACTTTTCTCAACCTCTCTCATCATCGCAAGAAGGAACAAATTGTTTCTTAGAAGAACCGGCAACATTTGCCAGGCTCTTTTTTTTCTTTTCCACATTTCCTTTGAATAAAAACAGGCGTGTTATGGATTCTGCAGGTGGCCTCGACTCGCTCCCACGGCCCTCGTTTCTGCTGCCTCTAAATGACCAAAAACTCTGTTGTTGCAGGTTTTATGTTGGGCGAGAGATACACTAAGGCACCAAGACTCTGGGGATGTCTCCTTATGCTATTCTCTGATTTTTCATTACGGGACTTTCACAGATTGAAAGGTCGCTGCCTCACTCTCTCCAGGCCTTTCTGCATCCATTCGCCTCTCGCTCCTTTAAAGATGAGGCCATCTTGCCAAAGGACAGGAGGGAACTTCCAAGGCGTGAAACCAGGTTTTATCAAAGCTGCAGTCCATGATTAAGTTTCTGATCACACCGCATGGGCCCCTGTCTCACAGCTCGTCGAGAAAAAGGGAACTCACTGTATGCGTTTCAAACATGAGTGACAGTCAGAGTCGGGGAAAGAGACACAGAGACAAACAGACTCTGGATCTGGCTTTTGGCCTCTGTACTGTATATTCCAGTGGAGGCTGCACATTCCTGAGACCAGACCACATGCCTGGAGGGATGGGGGTGTACGTGTGTGTGTGTGTGTGTGTGTGTGTGTGTGTGTGTGTGTGTGTGTGTGTGTGTGTGTGTGTGTGTGTGTGCGGGACCAACCATTGTTGGATCAGAAGGGTGGGAGGTGTAGTTGAAGCAGCGTAACAGACTATCTATGTGTAGCGTTTCCTTCCTCAGACAAAAATTCTTTGCTAAACCATCGAAGGTTTTGGGGACGGAGAGATTGAAAAAAAATAATATAATGAATACTAATAGACATCAGAGTCGTCTATCTAGGTCAACGAGGCATCCTGGAGGTAAATCCAGAGGGCTGTGTGGACCGGGTTAAGTCGCCCTGTTCCCCTGACTCGACAGGAAACAGGAAGTTGCAGAGGAAGAGACGTCTATCAAAAGAGCCTCGGAGAGAAGTGGTGGGGGCTGGAGGGGAAGTGCCCCAACAAACTCCCCAGACACACGCATGCGCACACACACACACACACACACACACACACACACACACACACACACACACACACACACACACACACACACACACACACACACACACACACACACACACACACACACACACACACAGAATCTCCCCGACAGCTGACGCGCTTCATCACAAAACATTCGGCCACAATATGGTTTCTTGAGACCGACTGGAATTTACTAAAGACACGCCCCCCCCCCATGCCACACTCACACAGGCCCTTCTGACCTTAAGTAGCGAACGATAACGACGTGTTAAAATGACCCCGAATGTTCATTCCTGCCACTTGGTCCCTAAGAATGTGAGATGCATTATTGTCAATGCATTGTTGTGTTTGGTGTGTGTTCTCTTATGTGCCAGTGCCAAATCGAATGGACTATAAAAACAATCTGAATTAATTGTGCGGTGGCAGTAAGGGACCAGACATACTCACATACTCACAGGGGGGGGGGGGGGGGGGGTTTACTGGCAATAGGTCATTATTTGTAGAAGGTCAGATGAAGTCTATGCGTTTGAGACTGAGATGAGTCGGTGTCACATTCTGATGTACGTGGATGTTGCGGGTGTAGAAATGTCACCTCAGCGAGTTTGTAGGGCACGATGAGCCTCTCTCCCACGGTCACCGTCTTCCTGGTCGTCAGCGCCTCCAGCAGCATCTCCTCTTTGACCTGAAGAGGACAAAAAAAAAAACAGAGCTTGGTGTCACTTCAGAGGTCTTATGTGACGTTGAAGGGATGTGTTGTTAAAGATGTGACCTGTTAGAGAACACTGAATGCGTACAGTATCAGGGATTTTAAAAATAAACTTGTACAGGACCCCTGATCATAGCAAGAGTTAAGGCACATCATGGCTTTTATTTGACAGTTCAAATTGAGAAAGTAATTAGAATAGTAAAAGCGACAATATGCAGCAGTGGTACGGTCCAATAACCTCCAAGGACATACTTTTATTAAAGGGGTTCTCCAGAAATGTAATATTGCACTTCCATAAATCTAGAGGACTCACAGGAGACAGATGAAATAAAAGAAGGATTAAAGATGAGGCAGCAGAGGCCGAGATATCGAGCCTTTCACTTCCTTGTATGGGTCAGGCTCCAACGAACGCAGAATCCTATATTCCCCACAATGCAACAGACCTTTTTGTTAGAGCATCCCGGCCTGATAAATGCCCGCACATTATAAACGTCATACTCCCCCTCCCCCTCCCTGCAATGCTTTCTTTTAAATATGTAGATTATTCGAGCCAAAACAGAGATTATTCCAAAAAAGCTGCCTCCAGACTCTATAGAACTGTTTTCACAGAATACATGTGGCTGTTTGATGTCATTATATTTTCTCGACCTGGTTGTTTTTGTCATGAATACTTTCACACAGAACTCAAATATTACAGGACGAAAAAGCTGAATAATGTTTTTGCGGAATGAGGTTGATTTTTCTGAGCTTTCACAATAAAAGCATCAACTAATTCCAATGAGCAATAAGAACGTACACTGTATTGTACAACACAGAGGCTCAGTGGTGCAAACCAACAAAGTAAACTTTATTATTCCTTTCAACCTCGACAAAGACAGCCCATACCAGATCCACTCGTTCCGTTCTGACCTTTCACAATAAAAGCCCTAGACATTTACATTTAGACGGCGGGGGGGGAACTCCATAAAATGTCTTACAGTAGCTTGACAGATGCTGCTCTGGGTCAGTAGGACCCTGGTAGTCTAGAAAACATACTCTGTTACAATATACATTTCAATGGCAACAGAAGATTGTATCCATATCACTCATCCCGGACCAACCCTTACTAAGCTGCTAATGACTCGGATGCCTCTAACAAACACAGCTGGCCGAGATTAGCACGTAAACACTACACATCCAGCACAATGCTATGTGTTGAGTTCACACCGACTCTAAACTTGGCCCGGGACAAACCATTGATGACAGCGCCACACTGGGAGAAGCAGATGCCACACACACACACACACACACACACACACACACACACACACACACACACACACACACACACACACACACACACACACACACACACACACACACACACACACACACACACACACACACACACACACACACAGGGATTACGGGAGTGGGCCGAACAGCTGCTGCTGAGACCACTCGTGTGTGTGTAGGTGTGTGTGTAGGTGTGTGTGTGTGAATACATGTGACAGCATGTCTTTATGTGATTGCCTGATGTCTTCATGTACAAAAGGTCAAGGGTGTTAATGTTATAGCTAATACCATTATGGATCTAGGTTTGTCAACTGGCTCCTTCGTAAAGGCTTTGACATGAACACAGAAGCGTGCGTGTGTGTGTGTGTGTGTGTGTGTGTGTGTGTGTGTAGGGGGCGGTGGCATAATCAGACTTCATTTCACACTGCCTGGTAATCCCTCGACTAAGAGCAAAGCCTATTCTGCAGCCTGGTGATTGGCACATTTCCATGTGTTAGTCTGTTGGTAACAGGCTTGCTGCTCCGTCCGTGATCACAGCTTTAATACCACAATGCACACAAGTTTGTAAGCACTGGTTTGGGGTCAGTGATTCTGTTTTCAAATGAACTATTTTTTTTGTATCCTGGGACTTGAAGACCTCGAGTCTGATTCTCAGCTAATCTTAAGCTCGGACAGATGCTCCTTTCTCTGTTTGTGAAAGAAAACAACAAAACACCAATCGATCCTCAGCACCACCTCTTTCCTTTAATGCACCAATCACAGCTTTGCTTTGCATGAACTTGGACGTCAGTCACATCTCGTATGCTACAAACAACAAAGACACTTTGAAGAAGGTCAAAAGACGTATTTGAGTCTTAGACCTCACAGTCAGCTCAACATCAGTAGCATCGCTTTCTTTTGAAAAGTAACATTATAATATATGTTTTCAGTTTAAAGTTAGACTACTGTGTGGAACTTTAACTGGTTGTGAACGGCCTCAATTTAATACTGATGCCTCTGTAAGACCTACGTAAGTAAACGAGACCGCCAGCGAGACGATTGGCTGTTTCTATAGACTTGTTCTTCATGCTCGTCATCGTTGCCACCGGGTCAGATTCTGGCCAAATAAGATGACATCATGCAGAAAGTCCTTCAGCTCAGACTCCGGCGACACTGCCTTCATATTTAGTTGTTGCAGTCAGCAGCCAACAGGTTTAAATATCCAATAATGCAAGAAGCACTTACTATACTTTCTTTACTTCTAAATAAAACCAGAAGACACAGTGGAAACCAATAAATGAGACGTAAAATATTCATGACATAAATGTCCAGAAGCCTGGGATTATTCTATAAATTAGGAAACTTGCCCTATCTTTAAAAAAGGTCTTCAGTAAAACAGCACAGTATGGTTACTGACAAGGAATATCCGACAGGATTTTATCAAAATGTATCAAGATCGTAAATGTCAAGATTGTGATAAATTAATAACATTTTTGGACTGCATTGGCCTCATGTGTTTCAAGACACTGCTTTTAGCTTTAAAATACCATCAACAAAGTCCGGCTTTAGTGGGATTTGTTCTCAGAGTGAGCTACTCTCTCTGGACCGATTCCCAGTTTGCACAGGAATGTTTCTGGTTCGCTCAAATCACTCGACTCCACAGCTCAGAGGATCCCGTCTGTCAGCCGTCCGTCAGCTCCTACGAGCTCTACTTCCTCTTCCAGTTCCACATCCACAGGAAACAGGAAGTCCCGTCCACTTTCAAACCCATTCATTCATCAGTCCACACTCGTGCCAATCAGTTCTCCTCCTCAGAGCCGGCTGCAGTGTACCGCCTCCATAGAGAGAGAAGTAGTTCTCATCCCATGTTATTTTACAAATCGAAGTGAAGCACAGAGAGACTACAACATTGGTTATTCGTGTAAATTAAGAAAACTGCAGGAGCCAGCGTGTGCACTTCAGATGAGCTTTCCCTTGAAAAAATGTCAGCCTCGCTTAACTCACATGAAAGCGCATTTCAGAAACCGCGACAACCTGTTTCAACCATTTAGCAGATTCTCTTAAGCAAAGGGTCGAAAGTCGTGTATAAATAATACATAAGTGCGAAGTAATTCTCTATAGCTTCAAGCTAATTAAATTAGAAACAAAATCTAAAGGTACATACTTTGTAAATTATAATAAATAAATGTTTTTTTCTGTCAAGTTACAATTAAATGGAAGGCAACATTTGACCTGTTTAGCCAATTTACCGGTAATTTTCACCATGAAATGTCAAAAAATGTCAATCATCATTTCCTGTAAAGCACATTTTCTTAACATTGGCTGCATGCAACTAACAAAACCATCACATATGTTCATAATCATCCCACGCTCCATTACACTCCTCACATTAAATAACACTGATTTCCTGTTGGTTGACCCGTCCTTTGTCCCACCAAAGAAACAATTTAAAAAATGTTGCAGAAGAAATGTTGCCACATTAAAGAGGGACAAAGAGGAACTCTCTGTTTGTTTGGTTTCATTAAGCTGTGTTTTGGTTTTTCCTCCTTTCTTCCTCGTCCCTTTAACAATGTTTTATTTGTCCCTGGGGACAAATAGCCAACGAACAGACATCCAAATAAACTTGAACTTAAAACACTAACCCCGAGCATGTGGCCAACATGTGGCTGAGCTCGCGTCACTGCCCCTCTGGCCCTCTGCAGACTCAAAGAGACCGTGTCCTATGTTAAAGGGGAACCCTGGCAGGCTCTCCACAGTCATAACATCCCCGCTGTGCTGTTGACAGGCGTCTCCAGCACACTTCGGACATTGTTTTTGTGAGCGACTCAACGAGCACATCCGGCTAATCGTTGAAGTTTGTAACAGGGAAGTGCCACCATCCCTCCATCCCAAGGTAAATCAGAACAGCATGTGGATGTTTGAGCTGTCCTCACAGTGCACACGGACGAGTGTGTGTGTGTGTGTGTGTGTGTGTGTGTGGTCTGCACTCAGTGTCAAGAATGAACTCAAATTCAGCACATCATAAATTTGCAAACGCTGCGTGGCACGTTAACCCGCGCCAGGAAATGTTTTTCCATGTCTCTCATCATCGTCACGGGGACGGCCGAGAGTCCGAAGCAGTCGAAACCTACAGACCTGACTGATTAGTGCATGTCGGATAACTACTGCAGTGTCGAGATTGAGGTCAGCAAAATATAAAGTGTGCATAGATTAAAGCCTCAAGAACTGTTTCTCAGTTTAGTTTTTGTTTGCGTAATAATACAACAACACAAAATATGACAAAGAACCAGCAGGAGACTGCTGCCAACGCACAGACACTGGAGTCTATCAGAAAGTTTTACTTCTCCAGTTTGACCATAATACTGTTGGTGAAACGAGAAGACGTATTGCAGAGAGAAAGTGCCGCCACTGAGCAAACTAATCTGCTTGCATGCATGCCTTGTGTTGTGCAGGACGTGATTGGACAAGCACTGACCATCCAACAAGCATCCGTGAGAGACAAAAACATTTCACCTCAAAATGATTTAAATGTGTATATTTGTGTGGCTGTAAATAAATAAATATATATATGTACACACAAAACTAAATGTGTTTTTACTCATTTATTTTATTTTTACGTTTGATAGTAATTCTTTTTTTAATGCTGTTGTTATTATCATTACCTTTTGATTTGATTTTATTATTACCTTCTTTTTTTATTTAATTATTTTTTATTTTAGTTATTATTTGATGCTTATCTCATTCGTTCTCATCACATTTCAACAAATAAACAGCATTTAAAAAAACATTGTTGAAGCTTGTCTCAGTGACGAATATGTTTTTTTTGTTTTGTTTTTAATCATTAAAATGTGATTTATAATGCAGGTGATATTGAGACAACAACCCATACGCAGCCGCATGGCATGCACAAGTGGTCCGAAAATAGCCTCAACACGAACAGTACTTTGTGGAAACGCTGGCCGGTCGGACGGCTCTTTGGGACCTGAAGCACGTCTGAAGCACGCTGTCACCACAAGCTGTGTCTGAAGGCAGAGAGTCCTCAGCTCTCTGGAAGGTTGTTGTTTCTCTAAAGCCCACAGATGGGAAGTAAACTCTGGAAATAGAAATCCTCACATCTCACTGTGTTTAAAAAAAAAAAAAAAAAACACAGCGCAATGAAAACTCATTTGATCAAATGGATGCTGCTTGTTTTTTAAAGTTCACTCGGTCCGTGTGGAGTTTTAAGTATCTCCATCGGGTATGTAATGGAATAACTTTGGGAGACGGAACGGCAAAGAAAGTATTTAGGGAGAACAAACAAGCCCTGTGGTAAAGCCCTGCTACAATTCTCCATTTTTATTATCCTTCAAAGTATTTAGAGTATTGCATTTCAGCATAAAGTCAGCGAGACCCAACGCACTGTTTTCCGACTCAGACTTGCCGTGTGTGGCGTTTTCCATTGGATTTTCTTATGAAAACTGGATTATCAATAAAACTGAATTATATCTCCCACAATGTGTTGATGTGTTTGAACTTCACTTTACTTGAATTGCATGAAAAGGCCGCATCACGCTGCTCACCTCTAGCAGCTCTGAGACGATTGGCAGGCCCTCCGGGTTGCAGATGTCGATGGAATCGTCCCTGTAGGTCTTCTTCTTGTAGCGGATGTTCCCCAGGTGGAGGATTGCTGACAGCAGCGAGAAAATCCTGACAAAGGAGAACAAAGATACTTATTGTTAATATATTTACATTACTTTTGGGCAACTAAGCTACCGTCTTTCTGGGCTTGTTTTATGCAGTACTGCCATTGAATGGTCTCTTTATTCACAGCCAACCGACGCAAAAACAAATCAGATTAAATATTCATCTTTAAATACTTCATAATTAGTCTGTTTCTGCTGGACCTGATCATGTTCACTGCTGACAGTGATTCTACCCGACATGGCTGAGGTCCTGTGATCATTCACGTGTACGTATTATTGCGACCAAGCTGCTCATCTTACCGTTTGCGTGTGGTGGGTAAGAAGCCGACCATCTCCATAGCCAGCTGCAGACGCTCAAAGTCATGCTTCAGATCCTCTCCTTCCACTGTGAAGCAGTCCTGCTGGTGTCAGGTGGAAACACACAAACACAGGAAACGAGAGGAAGACAGAGAGAGACATCAGCACCACGAAGGAGTTTTAATGAATATACACGTAAACTAAAAACTGCTTATGTCATATATAGAACTATTCCATTGCAGATGGCGAAGACTTGGCTCACTAATGGATGTGTCTATATAAACTAAATGAGTATAAGTAATTTGTATTTCATGTGCTTCACTTTGTCTGAAATAAAGAGGAACTCTGCTAACATTAGAGGAAGTTATTGCACCTGAACATGAAATGAATCAACTCCCAGGTCAAACAACAACAAAACCAGAGTCAAGTCCAAGTCCTGAACTTTAGAGTCCTTCACCAAAATGAAAAATAAAAAATAAGTGTTTTTTAAAGCACCTATGTGTATGACTTTCAAATACACTTTACAAAAAGATCATTATTGAGGTGTGTCTTAGTATTCTGGTGATATTTGACTGGCTGCTTTCGGATTGACTCAAAGACTTTTCTTCATGTGAATACTGTATTTATAACATAATTGGGGAAAGTCAGTTTCATTCTAAAAAGGCTTTTTTGTTTCAAAAACCAACATGGCTTAGTTCAAAAAAACCTCCTCATCTCTCCTCCAAAGTCAAAGTCACGAGTCATTGGCGTCAGAGTCAAAGTCAAGTTTTTGGTCTTTTGAATTTTGTCAAATTGAGTCTAAAGAGAGATTAAGATTCATGATGAGAGTCTAAACCACATGACTCGAGTCCTCCGGCAGCGAGGGCCACATCTTTAATGGATAAGACCACCGCGCAGAAACTAAACTGATTACCGCAGATTAAATGTGGTCATGGTCGTCTGACTCTGGCTCAGCAGACGACAGTGATGAATCAATCAGACGGTACATTCGCTTTACAGTGATTAATGAAAGCGGGACACGTCGCGATGTCAGAAAAGAAAGAAATTCTTCTGCAGTTGAGGAAACGCGAGCCAACCTCGTCACACAGAAATGGACTCATGAGTGCATTTCTGTGTAAGTGGGAGACACTGACGTCACACAGTGATAGTAAAGGATGGAGAGAGTGAGGACGTGTATGTTTACAGTGTGTGTGTGTGTGTGTGTGTGTGTGTGTGTGTGTCTCCTCAGGGCCTCCGGTCGGTCAGCATGTCTCTGCTCCGGCAGCGAGCCTCTCTCAGGCTATAATTAGTGCATACCACAGCGACCGGCCAGCGAGAGAAGACACAGGAACCCATAATCCCCACTCTGGGTTGCCTCCTCTCCGCTTTAACATTCAGCGCTCCTCCGCCTCTCCATTGTTTTCACTTTGGCTCAGAACTCGTCGGTAACTGCGGAGCCAACGATCTGAGATTTTCTCCGGCGAGCGTCTCCAATTGCAAACAAAAAGGGGCTTTGAGCAACGGCGAGACCCGGGAAAAGACCGTTTTCAAATTGCCGGGTATGTTCGACCTCAGTGCCGAGCAGCACAATGTGATATGTTGGAGGAAGTTGAGAAAATAAAGAGATCAAATGTTGGCAGGGTGCGAGGGAATGCTTTGGTCGAAAACCAAAACCCTTGGCTGTTGGTACTTCTTAAGTGCAGTGAAGGGATGATTAGCAAACAGCGTTATTTTAAACAAAGGACCTTCTCTCACTCACAACTTGAAATCGTAACGTTATGCCAGTTGCAACACTGCCGGTGCAGGCTTACACCACTTAATCGAGTCAAGTCAGGAGCCCAGCTGACGCAGCACTTTTCAACAGATCGCTCATGGACCCAGTTAAAAGTTGATGTGCATCCAGTCGAGGCTTTCCTGCTACTTACCACGACTTAATCGTGATTTATGTTGTCGAGGCACCCGGTCGACGTTAAGCCAAAAACAACATGCCAGCCCGTCACCAGACATTCCACACGGCCAAAAGCCATAGACACCCAAACAGGCACAGAATGCAAAGCCCCCACAGCCACAGAGGCCCAGCAACAAACACCCAACTGCACTCGTCAAATGCAAACATCCGGAAAACGTTTGGTCTTTGGGATCTGTAGTCAAATACTTTTTCTTTTTTTTATAAAATCACTTTGGTACATTTTCTATTTTTGTCTCCAGACATCTGGAATGTGTGTACACTTGTCACTGTTTAAAGCACCGGGTGTCTCTATTTACTGCAGCATGCCCCCCCCGCGCACGTTGACCAACGGTGGAGGTCAAGGGTTAAATAGGCCCCAAAGGGCCGGTCAGATGCTCAGACAGCTGTCAAGAGCTGCTGAGCTCTCTGTGTGTGTGTGTGTGTGTGTGTGTGTGTGTGTGTGTGTGTGTGTGTGTGTGTGTGTGTGTGTGTGTGTGTGTGTGCGTGTGTGAGACGGTTTGTCAAGACGGTGACATCATCTCCTTGGACGGTGGGGTCGCAGACTGATGAGGTCATTGCCTGACCCTTGAGGGAGACATTGTGTCAGCAAACAGTGAGGCGGGATGTTGTGTAAGGAAAGAAATATGACAGAGAGGAGCCAAAGGAAAAGAGGGAGTAGAGAGAAGAAAACAAAGAGCCCTTGAAGTGAAGAACAGTTCATCATTTTGGGACGAACGCTCTTTTTGCTTCCTTTGCGAGAGCGAGACGAGAAGATCGATGTAAATCTCACGTCCTTTGTTCAGGCGAGGCACATTTATTTGTACAGCGCAGCGGCTTTCACATGAAAAGGATTACAGTGCAAGTTAAGTATATGTAAGAATGCGTGGTTAGCCTAGCTTAGCATAAAGGCTGTGGAAGCAGCTAGCCTAGCTCACACCTAGAGCACAACAACTCTAATTCTGACATAGCTACACAATGTATGTTGTTTTGTTTAACCATTACATGAACAGAGATATGTAAAAACATAAATGTTAGATTGTATAGTGAGTTATATCATGTCCCCTCATTGCTACTGTGCAGCATATTTGGCCATAATGTGGGTTACAAGTTAGCATGTAGCTCCAACCAAAACCAGAAATGGTCTCCTTACATTTTTGTTTATGTATTGGTAGACAAACTAAATCCAGTGTGTGAATGAGGCAGCTTCACTTGTAATAGGTGTAGATGTTCACTTCAGACAGAGCCAGGCTAGCTGTCTTTATGCTAAGCTAGGCGTAACACATCCTGACTATCTCCATATCGGAACGCATTGACATCAATCTTCTCATCTCACTCGTGGAAAGAAAGCAAACAAGTAATATAGCAGTAATGATAGTATATATATATATATATGAAAGAATAGTCAACTGAAAGTCTGTCTTCCTCCCCTCGAGGCTTTCTGTGAAACATTTGTAGTGCTGTAGCTGAGTCACAGAAGTTACGATGGTTTTAAACGGCAACGTGGAAAAACATTAATCAAAAGTTATTATAAATAGTTTAAACTTCTCAAATCACTCAGGCAGCAAAATCCACTTCACATGCTCAGCATGTTTCAAACAATGTTTACTTTGCCTGTAAATATGCTACTTCCATTGCTGGAGACCTTCTCTGCAGGAGTGATTTGAAAAAGGACAGACAGGAAATACTTCTACACATTTTTTTGCTTTGACGCTGGAATCCATCTGAACTACTGGGAATCCAAAAGGACGACAGCATATCGGAGTCCCTGTTTAAGCAGAGAGGAGGGGAGTATTTGATATTTAACTGGTTAAATGTGGAGCAGAACCTACAAATAAGTTCTGAAAAGGGTAAGTGAGTGTCCTCATTAAACCCCTTCCTGGATAAAGGTACAATTTATTTGAAAGAAGTGGGGGCAAAGAGCCAAAGTCAAGAGGGATCAGACGAGTCGTATTTATACTAATCGACTCTCATGTCAAGTGTTTGCTCGCCGGCAAAGTAACACAATCTCCTATTAGGAGATACTGAATCCCTTAACCACACAGAAACAAATCCCACTGACCAAACATTACTCGCGTCAGGTGAGCAAGACAGTGGCAGGCTCAGAGAAACACGCACACGCACACGCACACACACACACACACACAATGGACCACACACTTAGAGGGAAGTTTCAGGATGTGAAGCCAATTGATCACAATTGAAACCTTCTCATAGAAAAAAAACAGCGTAAGGAAAGAAATAATAATGTTTGCTCGACATTTCCATAATCGTCTCTTGATATTTAAAGTTATTGTTCGGCTGCAATGAACTTCTCTGGGACATGTTTTTGTGGTAACTGGGGTAATCAAAAACTGTTGTTGATACTCTCTGTGGTCAGACTTTTTCAAGCAATAGACATTTAATGTAATTCAATTCTTTAATCACGCCTTTATATCGTCATTTTCCCCATTGTTGGTGGTGGGGTCCGCCATCCCTGCGCAGGATTCTAATTGCATATTGATGCGCGAGTGTAATCCAGTCATTTTATCTCAATGATCAAAGCGTTACTCTCACACAGCCTTACAATGGCTGTGTGAGAGTAACTGCTTCTTACTGCTGCTCGCTCACAATCAAAGCACAAGTACAAGCACATCAAAATGTGTGTACATCCTGTAAATACTTCTCTATGAAGTACTTTGTATTGTGGTGGAGTCCTGCAGGAAATGATTCATGTAATCCAGGCCAGATTCTTCTCATTGATGTCAGCCTCACTGTTTACTACCTCAACCTTTCCTGCTGCCGCTGCTTTACATTAAACATGATCTTGAGTTTGTTATCAACCTGATGCTTATGTAAACATCCAGCAGATATAGAGCATAACAGCATGGTATTATTCTCAAATATCTGTATTTGTACTGGATGAAAACATTTAATACAGATCATCTAAAAAACAAAGTTGAATGCTTATAATAAGAAAAGGTTTAATTGATTTATTTGCAACTCTCCATGTTTGTATGACCATATATATATATATATATATATATATATATATATATATATATATATATATATATATAAAAATATATAAGGCTCTTTATATTTCATGTTCCCTTTCTGCACTTGAATTTAACAGCATGCTGTTGAACGTTGCCATTATAATTTCACTTTTTAAAGCGTGGGAGGTAATAAATTTAAATGTAGAAGTGAAGGTAAAATCCTGAACCTTCCCTTTAAAGATGTCGGTTTCCAGCTTTGACGTCATCAACCAATCGCCAGACAGCAAAGCGTCCAAAGCCAAAAATTAGATGAAAGGGATTCCTTAATGTTTGACTGTTACTTGGTCAATCAGCGTTCATCTATAAAGTGTTGTTTAAAGTCATGTTTAAAGTCAGGGAGACGTCTCGTTGTCAAAACAAAACTTACAGTAAATGACATCATATGTTCAGTGTCAAATCACACTTTAACTGAGATACGTACACAAATATCTTGAGACAAAAGAACTAAAGTCATGACATTGAAGGTATCCCTTTCAACATTTTTCATTATCGAGCTGGACCAGCTGAGGTCAGTTCAGGTCGCCTCCATCTTTAGTCCATTTCAGAGAAAAGCAGGCGGGCGAGAGAGAACAAGACCCGAGACCGGCACCAAAAACACCAGAGAGCCACGACACACCCAGTGAGCACAGACGTACACAAACAACTCGTCATCCACATGATACTGACCAGGTCGCTCTCATAGTAATTGTCCCAGTGGCGCTTGTGCGATTTCTTTGTCATCTGGAAGCAAGGCAGAGTGGGTTAAGAAGGCATAAGAAGGAATTACACACCATGAATACGCACACGACTTGAGAAAGATGAGACATGCCGTTAAATATGTGAGGAAAGAAATGGCCAATCCTCACACACACAAGCAGACACACCTCTCCAGAGCGGCAGTCAGTTATTCCATGATGGTGGAGGTTATGTCTTGACTTTTTTTACACTACGTACACAAAGAATTGAGCTTTTTTACTGAAGTAAAAGTAGCAATAAACTGTAAAAAAATACTCCATTACAAGTACTGCAAATTATCCACGAAATCTTACTGAACTTAAAGTACAGAAGTATTACCCAACGATTATCGAATTGTATATTAATTACATTGTGTAAGTAGCATTTTAGGGTTTTAGCCGGTCACGCTGGAGATAATTTACACTTGTTTAATGTACTCGGTTGTTTGATTTGTAACAATGTGTCATATTAACTGTCAAATAAATATAGCAGAGTAAAAGGTACAACATTTCCCTCTTAAGTAAAACTAAATTAAAATGTAAGCATTCAAGTACATGTACCACAAAATGTATGTACATCCTGTAAAAAACTTCTTCATTAAGTACTTTATATTGTGGCGGAGTCCGCCATTGCTGCGCTGGATTGCCTGCTTTAGTAAGAGAGGGATTCACAGGAAATGATAACTACCTCACCCTTTCGTACTGTCGCTGCTTCACATTAAATATGATCTTAACATCCTGATGCTCGTTTACACATCCGGAAGGTACAGATAATGCAAGTCCAATATTCACTCTGCGCTCTGTTTTTGGTCTCTACCGAGTCCAACAACAGGGAAATATCGGACCTTTTGGAAGCTAAATGCTCCACTATGATCACCAGCGAGACACTAACTTTGTCTGCTAGGGAGTTGGTGCCGCGTATTTAGTGATTTTACCCTGAAAACAGCTGCCAGTCGCAGCCAAATATGACGTAAAGACACATTGTGAGAGCTGTGAGAGTGAAGCAACACAGGAGTTGAGGGGAGCTGCAGATTCACGAGGTAATTCTCTTTCGGATCGTCACAACGAGCGACCCTTTGTCACGTTGCCATGTCATATTTCATTACTTCAGGATTACAGTAGCCGACTCGAGAAAACATACTTAGTTACAAGAACACACAGAGAACAAACTCAGAGAGATAAATATGGAAATATGGATAATCAATTTGTTCCTCTGTGACACCACGTGTGTCAGGAGTGTGTTTACGTGTGTGTGTGTGTGTGTGTGTGTCCTTGAAAGAGAGAAGGCTTGCTGTGTGTCGTGCACACGCTCTCACACACACACACACGCGACCGCCGGCGTCCTCTGCACGAGATCAAGTCAGCGCCAGATTAACTCCTGAGTATTGCAGTTGCCATGGAAACAGGGCTGCATAGTAACAGGCAGTCGGCAACAGAAGATGAGGATGGGGGGGGGGGGGGGGGGGGGGTTGTTGTCGTGGGGATTAAGGGAGGAAAAAAAAAGACTGTTACTGTTACTTTTTCGGGGAAAAGAGATGAACAAAGGGGGGGGGGGGGGCGGGGTTTGCCTCCTTAGTGCGCTGCCACAGGAAGAGGGAATATGAAGCCTCACATATCTGCTGCCAACACACAGATGTACTGCTGAAGATGGACACATATGGGGGATTTTTGGCATGTACACAAGCATGTAAACAATCCCCCCCCCCCCCCCCCCTCGCCACACACACACACACACACACATCTGAGACACAGTCACAGATGCAGGTGGAGATTTCTTGAGCTGCTGCGATCAACACTTCAAAGCGTTGAGCAGTGATCCAGTTATGATAAATGAGGGAATAAGATCCAACAGAGAGAAAAGGAGGGAGGGGGGAGGGGAGGGGGGGGGGGCATTTTCAAACATCATCTTCAGGGTGTCCATCAATCTCTCAAGCTTCATTTTTGTTCATTTGTGAAGGGAGAAAATAGTCATTTCCATCACATGGGCCTCATGCAAGAACAACTTGCACAAACAGATTTGTTAGTGTGCACGTACGGGCAATTTAAGAGAATTTGTGGCATTCACCAATTTTCCTCAGATTTACATTTTTCTCTTAGCTACTCACGAAATCTACGAGTGGTATTCTGCCTTTCTTCACAATGAAAAAATACATTTCATGCTTTAATCTGAATACATTTGGAATTTAAAGATAAGATTGAAATTTCTGGACCCTATTTCCCCGTGTTCTTGTGTCTGAGAGACTAACTGGGACAACGCATTGTGAAACGGGTCCAGTATTAAGGGAGTACGCTTTAACCGGCTGCCGTAAAACCAGCCCCGCGGGCATTTGTGCACCTCGGTGTAACGTTACATTTACTAAAATGCTTGTTTTTGCAACCGGAATGCTCAGATTGTTGTTATAAGTGTCTGAAAACATTACGCAAAGCCATCAAATCCAACTCTTAGAATCACAATAATACAAATCCTTTGTCCTTCTTTGGTTGTGGCAGAAACAGGATTTTAATCACTTGACGGGCAACATAACAGGATTTGCATGGATATGTATCAACGTGGAGTTATTTTTTTTTGTACTGAATTCTGTGTTGTCTGCTTTTGTGTGTGTGCCGACCTGGTTGAGGTAGTGGTATTCCTCAGGTTTCAGCAGGTGGAAGGACTTCCTCTCCTCTTCGCTGGCTCCGGTCAACAGGTAGTAGAAAACATGGTAGTTCCTACACACACACACACACACAAGTTAGAGGGGATGATTCTTTAACACAAAAACACGTTTCCCGTATTGATTTCTCGAATCATTTTAAATTCCCTCTGAGGTGAACTGAGGACAGCAGCTTTCACATCTCCTCGCTCTGCCTTAAACGACGCCTCGGGGAGGAGACTCCATTCAGAGGTTTTTTTGGAGTAGAGTACAGTGGAAAAACTCTCCATCTGCACCCTACAGTATGTCACAACTCAAACCTGCAGCATGTAATAAATAGGTCACACCTCTCCACCCGACGGGCTCGCGTTTCAAGTCAAACAAAGCATCAGTGTGTGTGTGTGTGTGTGTGTGTCTGTGGGCTGGAGGTTAGGACTGGTGCCTCTGTGACAAAGGCTGTGGCCTCGGCCAACGCACCCAGATGTCATTTTATTACAGCTGGAAACGAGCTTCCCTGCTCTGCACAGGGACACTCAATGCCTGATGGAAAGTTTAAAAGCCCAGAAAGGATATTAAAGAACCCCGATCTGTGACCGGTGGATGGGGAGAAGGATGTTTTAAATGAAACTGAGACGTAGTGAGAGTTAATGAGCGTCTAAACAATACCTCCGTGAGTAGTTTTACTATTTCCATAACTGTCACTGCTCCTGCAGTCAAAACAGCCACTTTGAGCTGCGCAATGTGACCTGAAGTTAACTTCACGCTGATGTTTCTATCACTGTTTCTCTCTAACAAATAGAACTTCATCTACGTAATCCTCCTGAGAATGTTCCCGCCATCTACTACAGACATTCACATGAATATTAAAATGAACCTCAATGAACATTTACTAGCAATAAATATTGAATGAGCTTCCACAATAGTGGCCTAGCTGTCTGGCTTGCTACAGTCACAGCACTAAACACTAACACTGACGCGTGCAGATCAGGTTTCTTGATGATTACGTTTCTCTGAGCACAGCTATTACAAAACCAGCGCCCTTGACCCCAAAAACTGTTTTTCGCTGACCTGCCCAGAGGCTCATTGACAGGCAGCAGCCATCAACAGAGCCATGCTAGCTCTTTCCCTCTGCTCCTAGCCTTTGTGCTAAGCTACGCTAACCTGGTGGCGGTCACATTTATCGTACAGATCTGTGAGAGTGCTTCTTGGCGGAATAAACTAATTTCACAAATTATTTCTTTGATATGTTTTGGTTTTTTTTTTTCTTCCGTGAGCTGTCTCGATGTTCGGTGACTCACAATCTGAAACGGTTTGATGTATGAAGTATGTTTTGCATAATACAAAAGCTTTGGTGATTGGTGCATGACAATAAACACAGCGCTCCAGTATAAGACATGAATACAAATATGATGATTTAAACAAACAATGTAAGATTACGTTCAAATAAGTTTATTATTAAGCGTTAAAGTGAATAGTGGAGTAATTGTCTCGGGGATGTAAGAGTTAATGGCAGAGCACTACTATAGCTACGACTGTTAGCACTAATGAACCTCAGTGAGAGAAGCTATAAAAACAACATATTAGGAAACTTAAACCTAAAACCATGCTGCGAATACTTCCAGACGGAGCCACGGTTGCTGAGTAAAGTCACAGCGGAGTCGTAAAGCACGACGGCATCACCGGAGAGCTCAGCTGCTCTTATTTCCTCACTCCGAGGTCGTACAGACGCAACCTGTCACGACACTGGAGTTGAGATTTAAGTTAGTTTGCGGTTCATCATCAGCCCGCCTGCTCCCCCCCCCCCACCCCACCTCTCTGCTTCAGGTCTGAGCGTCTTGGGGGGGTCCCGTCTTCAGTTCCTACCCTATTAATATGGCCGCCAGGGCCTGTCATCGGGGTGAAATAGAAACCCAGAGGCCGATCAGGGTTAGAGGGATTAGATGACCGGTGGAGGGTTTTACATTGTTTTTTCTCCTTCACTCAAAAGCCATTACGCTGGTGGGACCTGTGATGTGTTGTTGTTTTTAAACCGTCGCCTGGAAGAGATGAGCGATACTGAGCCGTTTTAGGGATGTAGGTACAGGTGGACATTCCTGTGCATATGTTCATGTTTGTGTGTGTGTGTGTGTGTGACAACCACAGACTATGAAATATCTCAGAATCTATTTTCTCAAAAGTAGTTCTGATGCGTAATTTGTGTTATTAAACAATCATGTCCTGTGTGTGTAGATGACCACACTCGGAGGGAACCTGAGAGTTTGCAGTATTAATTCAAAGCAAAGGGCAGAGGCCTTTGTCAGATGGACACCCGATGTTTAGCTTGCAGAGGAAATGACGGCTATTTTAGTGTTGAGTTTCTTAGACAAAGACAAATCAGTGCAGAGATATGGATTTGACATATTATCTGTCAAACAAGTAGGATTATGGCTCTCTTCTTTCTCCGTTCTGATTCATGGCTGTGCCTTGAGGTTCATTATTCTCATCTTTTAGAGATTTTAAAAGGAGCAGATTGATTTTAAAAGATGTTTGGCTTTCTGCTGCAACAAGATGTTGTAAACAGGATCTTAAAATCATCACAATTGAAAAAGCGGGTAGAAATTTAAATAAGTAAGCAGCTGAATAACCACCAGGGTCAAAGTGCCTCCCTCACCTCTCATTGTGCTCCTGGTACACCAGACGGGATTTCTCCAGCAGGTACTTCTCCACATAGGCTCTAAAGATAAAACACAAAACAGCTGATATTAACTAAACAACACACATGAAAGAGTTCAGGGGAAAAGAGTTGGCAGCACTGAGCTGGGTTTTTCGGTTCGTTGGTTTTTAAAATCTGGCTCGTAGGTTTCTCAAGATTATCAACGCTGTGTTTCACTGATTCACTGATTCAGTCACCATTAGTAAGTGATTAAATGTTGCCACTCAACCAATTAGCGTACGACTTCTATGTGTGCGTGTGTGTGTGTGTGTGTCTCACCCTCTGACAGTGCCACTCTCCTGGTAGTTGACCTGGATGAACTTGCCGAAGCGGCTGGAGTTGTTGTTGTGGGCCGTCTTCGCGTTCCCAAAGGCCTGAGGAGAAAATGGAAACATGTCAGCATGCAGACGGGTGACACTGTCACCGACGGGTACAGGTGTGTGTACGGTAGTGAAACAGAAAGACGCAGACATCCTTTAAACTACAGCAGGGGGATAAACTGCTCATCAACAAGTTGTAGCAACAAGACGAGGTTTTCAGGTCTTCACACAAACGTTATGATGGGAACTGAACTCTGATCCAAAGTGAAAAAATGTGTTCGGAGTCGAGGGAAAAGCTACCAATCACAGAACTGTAACAGAGGTCATGAGGCTCAGGAAGAGGCACACACACACACACACACACACACACACACACACACACACACACACACACACACACACACACACACACACACACACACACACACACACACACACACACACACACACACACACACACACACACACACACACTCATTAGAGGCCCCATGGAGGACTCATGCAGGTTCTCATAAGGTGTCTCGTGGGCCCCAGTGGAGCTGGTTGGCTAGAGGAGAGGAGATGAGGAGCGAAAACAAGCAGAGGAGAGACGTGAAGAGAAGATGAGAAAAACAAAGACATGAGAGGAAAAAGGCAGAGGAGAGAAGAGGAGAGGAATCAAGAAGAGAAATGATGAGGAGAGGAGAGAAGAGGGGAGAGGAAACGTGGAGAGGAGAGACGAGGAGTCACGGTAAAGAACTGGAACAAGGAAACAAAACAAGAAAAAGAGAGAAAAGCAGGGTAGAGGAGACCAAACAAGGAAAATAGATGAAGCAAGGCAAGGAAACAGGGATGGAAACTAGGAGAATAGGAGATGATAATAGGAGAGGAGATACAGAAGAAATGGAGACAAAAAAAAAGGAAAACTGTAGAGTTTGAGAATAAAACAAGTGGGAGGGGGGGAAGAAGGGAAGATCATCTAGGACAGAGGAGATGATGAAAGGAATGAACGAGGGCAGCAGCAAAGAGGAGAAGATGAAACAAAACAGATGACAAGAAGGAGAATGAGGACAGGATAGAAGATCACAAACAAATGAGGAATGACATGAGAAAAGATGAAAGATGGAAATGTAAGAGTGAAATAAGATGATGCGAAACATGAGACTTAATGTAAAAAGACATAATATTTCAGCACGACAGTTCACAGAAACAGGGGAGGGGGGGGGGTAATGAAAAATGAAAAATGACTAAATAAGAACCAGCCGAGGGGGGGGGGGGGGCAGATAGAGAAGGGGGCGTCAGATAATTGATTGTGGCTGCTGGGTGAAAACTCCAGCTCTGGAATAACACGGTTTAATAGAAGTAAAATCCTGCTCCTTTGATCTCGGTGAGGATTTGTTCAAAAACTCCCAACGCCGCCGTCCTGACACACATTTAACAGACCAATCGGGGCAAAGAAGAAAAAAATAACCAATACAACTGCATTACGGCTCATCTTTTTGAGGCGTTTCTCGCTCCCTAACACCATACATGTAATACTTATCGTCTCCATTTTTCTTTCCCCTCGCCACCAGACCCCTATGAGGCTTTATACATAAACGTCCATGGGTTGATACGTAATCAACCACAGAAGAAGAGTGGACTGGCAGCGAGCTGTGCCTCAGTCCAAAATGTAAATCGAAACTGCAATTTACGTGATAATGACAGAGCTTTCGTTCTCAGTAGTTGACTGGCTATAAGAGCCCTTTTGTGGCAAAATGTTTCCAGTTTTGAGTTTTAGAGGAAATTCCGCTTCCTGAAATGATTGAGTGAAATGAGCACCGGCTCTCATGGAAACTGCCAACGACAATCAAACCACTGCTGGTGGAAGACCAGTCGGCAACTGCCAGGTCCAAGAAGTGAAGCCAATGTGGAAGAGTCTTAAACCTGCATTCTCTCTAATGACCATCAGGGGGCGACTCCTCTGGTTGTATAGAAGTCTATGAGCAAGTAAACACTGTAAACATGAGTTGATGGTCTCAATCAGTTAGCTTCAAGTCTTCTTCAATACAGCAAGATGTTCTTATAGTAAATTGTGGTCCCATTTAAATAAACCATAAAGCAGGGTATGCTTTAGGGCGGGGCTACCTTGTGATTGACAGGTCAGTACCATGTCGTGCGGTGGTGGTGTTGTCTGTAGCGTCTCATACAGACGCTAAAGGGTGACCTGATGCGTTGGTATCAGATAACGACGAGCACTGACCACGCTTTGGTATCCGACGAGTTGGGAGAGAGAATGGGACGCATGTTCGTTTTGTTTTGTATATTTTATTTCATTTAAAACACATTGAGGGAGATCCAACATTTAGAAATGGTGCCGAGGTACACACAATGAATGCGAACACAACTACAATTAAATAGAAATAGAATTAAATAGACGACGTTATGTATTGTTGGAGCTCATTGTACATCCATGTGTGTCCTGTGTGGATGCATGCAGCTATGTGTGTGTGTGTGTGTGTGTGTGTGTGTGTGTGTGTGTGTGTGTGTGTGTGTGTGTGTGTGTGTGTGTAAGAGATTAATGAGCAGGGCTGAAGTGTCCGGGTGATTTAGTGGTGAACTCTGCTTCACGGTCAACGCCTGCTGTGACCACAGCACAGGAAAACACACACTGTGAATCGGTGATTACTCTGTGCATGCGTGTGTGTGTGTGTGTGTGTGTGTGTTGAACATGTTAGTATCGAGAGGGAGAAAGGGGGAGTGCACGAGAAAGAGAGTGTGCCAGCATAAAAAACGAAACGTAAAACACCGTTGTTACATTTATGTCCTTCTCCTCCTTCTTCCCCCTCATTTACCGTCAACTGTCTAATTCGGAGGCAATAACGCCCACTCAAAGATCAATAAAGAATCCGCCAATTAATTGAATGAATTTCTTAAACGGGTGATAACGACCGAGTACTGTCAGTAGGTTGTTGTTCGGGGCATGACAGGGTCAAGTTCAAGCTCATTCCCTGAGGAGGAAAAAGGCTAATATTCTGTGATGTAATTATAATTCAGATTATTGTTTTTGCTGGACCTTGTTGTGTTCCTGGTGTCCATATGTGTACGTTCATTGGGAACCATTGTGGCAGACTGTATGTTTAGTTTTTTTGTCAAAATGTGCGGAACTTATTTGACACATAGCAGCAGTTATGTTAAAACATTATTTTTGACTATTTTCTACACCTTAATGTACAGAGTCTCGTCCATATTTTAACACATTCTCACTCCCAATTCAAAAACCACAGCTCGGTCAGTGACCCGAATCTTCAAAATACAGCACGTACCCGTCTACCGGCCCTTTTGCACGAGTCAATGTCAGCTTGTCAGATGCGTACGTTCCGTATGCAGCGTAGATTAAGTACGTCATGTACGCTACCTTACATAACTTAACATATATGTAACACAGGTCTCCTGGGTGAAAGTCCTGTGTTTTCTGTCATGTCTTGTGAGTTTTGTTGCTCTTTATACTGCCTCACTTGACTCCCTCCTTTAATCCCGCAACAACTAACATTTATGAACACAACGCTCGGCTGTGTTTGGATCGTGGTCTAAATTAATGACACGTTTCATGTTTTGTTCTCTTTGAAAAACCTCAACATGAAGGAAACGTCCAAGAACACTTGGACGTTCCCATCGACTTAAAAGTTATTTCAATTTTAAATGAAACATGACTCAATACAAACTGAATTAACCCCAGATTTCACTGCACAGCCTGTGGTGCCGTATGGAGAAATAACCAACTGGAGTGTGTTAAAACCAGCTCGCCACATCGTCCACTTACACAAATCAAAAGATACAGCTCAGCCGGCCATATGTTACAATTGATGTCGAAGCAAATGTGCTGACCCCCGAGGCTTAGTCCTGCTCTGACTGAGTGTGTGTGTGTGTGTGTGTGTGTGTGTGTGTGCATCTCTATATTTAAGTCCAGCACTGGCTTCACACTGACATTATGCTAATGTCTGCTCATGCACTGCGTTGGGCCCTGCGGGCTCTTCCACGCTGTCGCATTACGTTACGACCGCTGCAGAGGAAGCACGACTCCTCAGCCTCAGAGGAAGCAAGCAGTGGTGATGCTTCTATTTCAGAACGGCTTTAGTGTTGAGGGGACAAGATGGGAGCTAGCCTGTTAATTAGCATGCCAGGACCTTCTTCAAAGCAGTCGCTCAAATCAGGTCTAATACTAATGCGAACAACTCTCTCTCTCTCTCCGTCTTTTTTTTCCTCCCCCCCATACAGTTGCAGTGTTTCCCTAAACGCTCTTAGAAACCATTTGGTGACCTAGATTGGGAAAAGCAAGTTGGGAAGTGCCAAACCCAGTACTGGGCTGTAGCTTCCATTAGCTGGTTCCTTCTGTGGAGCGCTGCGTGGTTGAAATGATTGATGCTGCTGCTGCTGCAGCGCCCCTACGACCAGGTGATGGCGACGGCTCCTCGGATGCTTCGTGAGGATCCAGGTCGAGAGGGGGTCGACATCGTGTGGGGGCACCTGGATGAGACTACGGTCCACATCTACAGGCGGTCCCTTACTCATCAAACCAGCTGTGTAAACATGGCCACCAATATTACATTATCTTTGACTCCAGTAGGTCCTGTGGTGTTAATTTATATATTTTAAGGAAATGTCATTTGAAGGTTATGGTTTTGTTTTTGGATCGCACTTTATATTTTTGCAATATATTTTCTTCATCTGATTCATTGAACAGCTACGTGACAGACTGACAAGTTAAACTGTTACGAGAGAACAGTCATACATTACGCGCCAAAACTGTGAACTTCACAGCTTCATCACCCGCAAACACAGCAACATGGCGACTAGAGGAGAGGACGCCTTTAAGTGTCACACAGTTAGGGCTTAACAACAGTGAAAGTTGTTTTGTTGCAGCAAACGAGTACCAGAAAGAGAGAGGGGAAACATTTCTCAAATTAGGGAAAGAAATTATTCAAGACTTTTGTCCAAAAAAAAAAAAAAAAACTCATTCAGGGGATTTACTGCAAGCGTGTTTCTGCCCTGTTGTCTAATCAAAGGCTTCCTCTTTTAAAGACGTGTTCAATAGCTGGACTGCTCAGCGCTGGTTTACTCCTGAGCGGCTAATTCCAGCCCACTGGGCCATTATTACAGCCGACGTCTGCTCTTTAGTGTTTCTACCAGCACATTACAGTGTGGGGAAAACACAGAGACAGTCACAGCGGGATGTGGAAGGTAGGCCGGCCGAAACTCAGTTCATCTACGCTATGAACTCACAACATGTTATTACCTAGTCGTCAGGCGTCTTCTTTTTTGACACCATCGTTGAAACAATACCTACATTTATGTACGAACACCAAACATCTTTGGTTTATTGTCTATTCTTTCTTTATATCTCATATAACAGTTTGCTCTTTTGGTTTTTACCGTGTAAAACAAAATCAGAGTTGAATCTCATCTAATCCAGGCTCGAGTGACATTATGTCACTGGAGCCTGGATTAGATGAGATTCAACTCTGTTTATGAACATGTTATGTCACTGACATAACATGTTCATACATCTGTTTTGGGTTTCTACCAGAACATGCTTACATGCTTTGAAACCCTCTGTGTCGGCGCCTGTCTCTTTAAGCGCTCCTTCCGATAAAGCCCAGTCTGCTCAGATTGGCTTGCGAGACAAACACAGTGCAGGGTAGTTCTCAAGCCCGATATTCTAACGAGCCTGCATGTGACATCGGAAGGGGAGCCAAATGAATCACATGTTTCAGATAAATCACTGGGTTGTCTTAATTTCACAGTTGTACAAATGTATGAGGACAAGCATTGTTTTCACGATGAGTCCCCTTCAATGCATTTGCTTCAGCTTCAGTTAGTTGTTTGCATTGTTTATGCTTAATCACACCATACATCACAGGAGTCACAGGACACAAGAGTCACCCAAAAGACCCAACGTTGTTGTTTTGTTCAGGCTTTACTACTTCCACATTCACAGGCGCTCTCGGCGAGATGACATCACACGGCATTCCTCCGCTACAGCAGGTGCAGCTCGGCTTCACATGGCATGCTGGGAAAACAGAGCGTGTGTGTGTGCGTGTGTGTGTGTGTGTGTGTTTCGCGGTGGCAGCTTTTCCTCTAGGTGTGCGGTCAGGCATGAATACACACAGTCACGCAGGAGAGCAGGTGCTTGTGAAGAGCTTCATATCACGGCGACACTCATGAGATGAGACAACAATGTGTGTGTGTGTGTGTGTGTGTGTGTGTGTGTGTGTGTGTGAAAAGATACAAGAGATGAAAGTCAGATGTGTCATGTACCGTACCGTACTCCCTCCTTAACACTTAAAATCATTTTTTAAAGAAGTAAAAATGAGTATTAAAACTGAAATTTTAATTATTTCAAAAATGTTATTACGTTATTCTATAGCAGAACATGGGGGGGGGGGGTGATAGGGGGACGGTATGCAACAATATCGACATTCAATGTATTCGGGGTAGAATGCCAACATTTCTTTTCAGGCGACTCGGCTGGCAAGAAAGGTCCCCAATCAAATATATGGCTGTATATGCGGTATGCGTCTTAGACCACAAGCCACTGGAAGTAATTCTAACCGTAACCCTGAAACCAAGTCCTAAACCCCAAACAGCTCTTTGAACATATGAGGAATGTCAAAAATGTCCTGACTTTCCCAAAAAATGTCCTCAGCCTCGAGGTCTGAAACTCGAATTATTCCTCACAAAGATCCACGCACACAAGAAGAGGCGACAGCAACGCGACGACCACCGTCTTTATCCCGACGCCTCACACTGGATCGCCTCTTTGAGGGTCTTGCTCAAGGGCACTAGAGTCCCACGCAGCCAAACACATCTGCACACGTGTTGAGAAGAACGACAACACATTCTCTCTCTCGCTCCATAAATGGCTGCTGTCACTATCGAGCGCTGGGCCACATCTGGATCCCATTGGCCTCGGGAAGGGCTGAACACAGAGGCCCAGTAAAAGCCTCCTTCCACTGCACGGGACTGTCAACAGGCCCTCTTCCACTGTCCACGAGGAGGGGGCGGGAGGAAGGGAGGGGGGAGGAATGTGAGATCGGAAGGAATGAAGGAGAGAAGATAGAGATAGAACAAGGTAGAAAGAGATTTTCTGAAGTTTTGGCAAGTCTCTCTCTCTCTCTCTGATCAGTGTGCGTCAGTCCAGTCATACCTCGTAAGCTTCATGTCGTCTGCCTGGATAGCAAGTAGAAGGTTATCTGTGTGTGTGTTTCAACCTCAGCTACCAGCACTCCAATAAAACATTTTTTTTAAAACCACACCTTTCAACAAACATTAATCGAACCCCAACCCACGCTGTCTTCGATGCGGCGCTCTAACGCACCGCAGCAGCTTGGCAGCGTTTGGCGGGAGTGTGCTCGGAGCTGGCCGCGAGCCGGCAACGCTGCGCGGTGTGACTGACGCAAAATGTAACTCAGCTTGCGAGCTGGCGTGGGAAAATCCCACGACTGACTGTGCTGAAGTGGTCATCCCTCGAGAGCTGGACTCCTACACGCTGCAGTGTGCATGTGTGTGTGTGTGTGTGTGTGTGTGTGTGTGTGTGTGTGTGTGTGTGTGTGTGTGTGTGTGTGTGTGCAACAGTGAGAGATGATTCATTTAGGGATTTGAGTGGGAGGAGTGTATATGTGTAGTGTGTGTTTGTCTGTGCCACTCAGGGGTTTGGATGTTGTGATGTAGAGTGTGAGTATGTGCGTGCATGTGTGAGACTAAAGCATGTGTGTGCGTGTGGGTGTGTGTGTGTGTGGGGGTGTGTGTGTGTGTGAGAGAGACAAAGGCCTCAATTATAGTTTTTATGTGTGTATGAGACCATAACGGCTGTAAAGAGCAGGATTTTGGTTCTGCCTGCAACTAGATTACACATCGGTATCTTCTGATTGTTGTCTTCTGATTGTTGTCTTCTGATTGTTGTCTTCTGATTGTTGTCTGAATTTGCATTTGTTGTCAAAACTGTGATTTCCTAAAGTTGTCGCTTTATAACAAATATTTAGCCACGTACGATTTGCAAAAGTGTTAAATAAGTCAAAAACATATCCACCGTCCACGCCTGACATCAATTTGTGCAATGCAATCTGGCATTCAGTGAGGAGAAATCATGCAGTTCGTATAGATTTTTGTCCGTGCGTTTGTGTGTACATCACACGCTTTGTTTACTGTTTTGCAGGGGAAGGGAACACTGGTTACAACCTCAGGCGTTTCCTCTCTCTCTCTCTCTCTCATCTCCTCTTCCTCCTCCACTACCCTCTTAATTTCACTTCATTAACTCAGTTCCACAGGCCTCAGCGAGCTCATTGTTGCTTTTCATTTCCTCGCGAGCAGTGCAGTCTCCACTACAGTTTATAAAATACACAAAGAGGGATCGTGCAACCTCTTTGTCACATGCAACATCGAACACACCTGAAGAGTAGCTCAGACGGGCACTACAGATATTCACAGACACGGCATAGAGTACCCAAACGTACACACAGATTTATGTGTTTCAAGGTTTTTCAGACTCAAAACACTGCAGAGCGGTTCCTAAAACTCAGACGGGACTTTGCCTTCTTTTCATCACGTTGATCGTGAGCAGAAATGAGACGTTGCAAAGTCATCCACCAGGAATGTGTGCTTGCATGTACGTGATTGGCTAATGCAACGCCTCGCCACATGAAATGGGAAGTAGTGGCGTCATGACGTCCATGACTCCACTACTTCCCGTTTCCCTGTGCATTGGCCAAGTTGCTCTCCATGTCCCCAGTTAAAACCTACAGTCGGCAATTTATTTAAGGAGCATTTTGGTATTAAGGAAAAAGTCATGAAAGGAATGACGAAGCGCTTTAACGAAGACAGGATACATAATAAGAGAAACAGCTTCAGAGTTTGCCACGAGGCAGAGACGGAGTAGTGCAGAGAACCTCATCAATCACGTCTGAAAGGTCAACGATGATGAGAGGGAAAGACCGCCACTTCAATCGCTCTCCGTCTTAGGTTATGGGCTCAAAACTCATTTCTAGAAGAACCTCACATCACTCTCCAAGCACCAAAACACATCACTCTGCTACGCGACCGACTGACCGGATTCAAGAGAAAAACACAGACAGACAGTGAGCTGACGACACACACTCTGCTACTTGCATGGTCTCCATGTATATTTGATGCAACTGTTCTAAGGTTAACGTTTATCAGCCTTCAGTCTGCTGACGGTTTATATGAGCGGGTACGTTGGAGACGGCAACGCCAACTCCATGCGAGGACAACATGTTGATATAGTTTGCTGCTGTGGAAGTATGAATGCTAGCAGTGCTTTACTTCCTCCATCTTAGCTGAGTGTGTTAGCATGCTAACGTTTGGTCATTGGCACTTAATGCAAAGTACAGCTGAGGCTGATGGGAATGTTACGATAGTTTTGCAGACAAAGTGCTGGACAAATGATAAATGTCAGCACTAGAATTCGTCATGAGAGGGACGTGAATGTCTGCACCAACTTTCATGGCAATTCATCAAATAGTTGTTGGGACATTTCGGCAAAAGTGTCGACCTACTGGTGCCAGTCGGACGTTCACCAAAGTCCTCTTGGATGGGTTGTCGTGAATTTTTCTGCGCACAATGACGGTCCCCAAAGAGGTAGACCGTCCGACCAACACAAACACCATCTTTAAGATTAAACACCAGAAATAGCGGCTCTACGTTTCCATATTTAGGTCACAGGCGAGCTCACTGCCTCTTCAAAAATACAGCTTTTTAAATTCATGACTCAAACACAGTGGATTTATAGCTACTTTGGCTAACAAGTCCAGTTTCCAGTTTGGCCATTTCCATGTCCAAACCATATTTCACACTGTCCAAAAATACAAATAAATAACTCCATCTGGCCATAACTCGCCAGGTTGAGAGCCAAAATGGCAGATCTTGTGGAATAGTCGTTCGATCTCTCTGCTCACAGATGTGCTATCATGTTACCAAAGTGCCAGAGGAAGAGAGTGAGGAAGATGAATTAGTGATGTGTATGAGCAGTGGATTTGGCAATAATAATTAAATAAAGGAGCACGGCATTTCCTCTGTGTTATCTCCGTCTGTCGGGGGGGAAAGTAACATCGGAAGGAGCTGAAGCCACCTCAAGCGAGGCGCTCTGTGAAACGATTTCCTCTTTGTCTATCTGAAAAGAAGCTGGCGCTTCTCTCTGGAAACTGAGAAGCCATTCATTCTTTTTTTCCCTTCCTATCCTTGGCTCTCAAGGTTTTCTAATAATATGCCACGCCATTCCTCTTTCTTTCCTCTGCCTCTTTTAGCCGCCATCAACTTCGACCTCACTTCCAAGCTTCATTATCTTCCACTTCTCCTTCTCCATCTTATCTCATCCATGTCTCTCCTCCTGTGACCCAACGACGTTCAGACTTCAGGACGATGCCTCCCTCTACAAGCAGAAAGATCTATTTTTACATCAGCCGGCAGCCGCAAAAATGCACGGCGCCAATGTGAAGAGTACAACAACAGGCCACTGGAGCACTTACCGCATGTAATACTAACAACAACAACACACAGTCCCTGCACACTCACACCAACAAACACACACTCAGTGGCCGAGTAAAAAAAAAAAACAGATCCTCACAACAAACTCACGCTGTTCATTACAAAGCGAATCCACGACGTGTATAAAGTGACACTCCTCTGTTATCCTGCTTGACTTTTGCCCAGAAGTGTGCTGTGGGCCGCGTTGTTTGGGTGAAGCCCGGCTCGTTTGGTGTTTACTGGGAGGAAGCGGTTAACGGCGCAGACTGCAGCAGACCTGGACTATTAAACACCTTAAAAGGATCTTTACCGAAGTCAGAGCTCCAAGGACGCAAGTCTTCAGACGGTTCCTTTAAACCTTAGTCATTTCCTGTGAAGATGGAAGTTTATTTTGAAAGGACAGTATGCATGTAACGAGCGAAAACGGACTCATGTTGCTGGACTTTTGCAGGAAAAACGCACGAAAAGTGAGGAGTAACTTTTCGTAAGATATCAATAAAACGGGGATTAATTTATATCATTGTATAAAGAGAGTGACATGAGAAGATCAATCTCATGTCTGTAAGTTAAATCGGCTATAATCACTCTTTTAAAGTGATTAGTGACTCGTCTAAAACATTTAAAAAGGAATAACTTCAATAGAATCATTCTATACACTGTAGCTTCTTTACTATTATTTACTTATAATTTACTATAATTCTATATAATATTATTATTACTATATTTACAATAATAATATTATATAATAATAATATTATTATATTATTATTACTATATTTACTATAATTCTATATAATATTATTATTCTATAATAATTTACTTATATTTACTTATTAGAATGTAAAGAAGCTACATTCTAATACAATGTAACTTATTCATTCTATTAGAATGTAACTTCTAAGTTACAGTGTTGCCTTTTCTTTTCTTTTCTTCCCACAAGAACGTAATTTTGTCAGGTTGATAAAAAAATGTCACTTGACTTCCTGACATTATTGTTACTTTACACGGTGAACCAGCTGCAGAGGGAGCGAGAGGCGGGATGTATATACGGCGGGAGAATTGCTTTGCCCCCCCCCCGGAGGAAGCGTTTTCTGCTGCACTGCTTTACTTCTGAGGGAAGACGGTAGAAATATGTTGGCATCACCAGCCTCATCTCGATTTCAATAAACCCCCCGAAACTGGGGCACTTGGGAGCTCGCTCGCTTGAAAATGACTCTCTCGCTGTCTATTATTTAAGTGAGGATTTCATCCTCCGTCTCTCATCTCCCTCCTCCTCCTCTTTTCCTTTACTCTCCTCTTGCTCTGTTATCCTCCCCCTTCCTTTTTATCTCCCCCCCCCTCCCCCCTCCCCTTCATGGGCCCCCGGTGCTGTGGTAGGGTGGGTGGGATGCAGAGAAGATTAAGGCAGGGAGACAGGGAGCTGCAACAGAGCGCTTTCATCTTCTCTCCGCAGGGTTGTTGCATCGGGGGGGAAGCCACAGCGAGGGGCTGCAGTGATGCAGCAGAACCACGCATCACAACTGTACACCACAGATGTGCTTTATGCGGCTTCACCATCAGTTTCAACGTTTCACTGAGCAGCGCGTTGCAGAGACGCGACACGACTCCGTTCTACAACGATCGGGTCAGTCAAACTGTGCAGCGAGACAAGAAGAAACGGCTCATTTTAAGCCTTCAGGAGACTCGGCTGCTTCCTGCTTCAAAGGAATACCTCAACCACAATATGAAGAAAACTGAGAAAAGATGAATTGAAGTAAATGGGGACAACATTTAACAACAGCAAAATATATATTAAAACGTCCGTTAACGAACTCACGCAATGCGAGTGTCCTGTCAATAGCAAAGTATTGCAACGCTGCAGTTATTGCGACAGCCCTAATTGGATTATACTGCATGAGTCGTGTTAGAGGTTTTTAACAGACCTTCTGATATAGTGCTGTTGTTAAACGCTGACCCCGTTTACTTCAATTCATCAAGGTTTTTATCCAATTTTGGACTCTTTACTGTGGAGGAATGCGAGAAAAAACGAAGTTTTCTTAAGTAATTCAAGGTAACAGGGTGAGTAACTGATATACAAATGGTCATTTAGTGGGTGAAGTGTTACTTTAACGTTGACCAACAACATGATGTATTTAAGTGCTGCGCAACAGAGACTGAAAGTAGTTTTTTTTTGTGACCTTACAGTTTATAAAACGATCTTAAAATTGAACTACATTTAGATCTCATTGTGCAACGGGACACATTAGCCACGGTAGCTTTCCTTGCATGGTCCACAGGAAGAGGAGGAGGGACTCGTGGGACATCTGAGAGAGGAGAAGCTGGGACTGATTAATGCGAGGACTACAGAGGGTTTACGAAGTGAAAGCGTGGAGACATGAAAGGAAACTTGAACATTCTAAATAACCAATTTGCTGCAGGAAAGAGCCGTAATGAGAAGAGATGGCGGAGATAAAAAGACTGACATGCTTTGCTTTGTCAGGTGGGCTCGGCGCGTCGAATACAGAAACAGTATAGAGTCCAACACACACAAACAGGTGTGTGTGTGTGTGTGTACAATAACATGACAACCCAAACCAAAGCATCAGCTCAGTCTGAAAACAAGTTCAAACTTCCACCGGCCGCTCCCCACCTTTTCATTCACCCACTCCCTCTCAATGGCACATCTGCACCATTCAGCCCGTCATTCATTTACCCACAACAGCCTGCTGGGGCTTTCAGTGGCTGGACTGAACGTGACTGTGCTTTGTTTGGTTACTGGTTGGGGTTTCCGTAGTTCAGACACAGACCTGTTGCAACCTGACGGCCGAGGCGTCGTGTTCCGGTGCTTCACGTGTACACAGACGGTGATCGGGACTCACGACGATGCTCGCAGGGCAAAGACAAAAGCAGAGCAGCGGGGGCTGAAGACGGACCGCCGATGACGACGTCCTGCCAACCCGATAGTGTGTCTGTTGCTAAACCCGCACGGCAGCAGAACCACTTAACCGAGTGTGCAGTTTGACTAAAAGCTCTGTAACGATTAGCAGTTGTCTCGCTGTTGCTGCTCTCTCTTCATGCACAGACCTCGATGTAAACAGTTTTCATTGGGACTACTTTCTGCTGATGAAATACTTCTTATGAAAGCTGTTCATAGAGTTACAGAAGCTGTTTCTGGAGCGAGAGAGAGAGAGAGATTTAGTTGTTCTGTCAATCTAAATGGCTGTTGGCTCCACGTACATATTGAATATACAGACATGAGATGGTATCAGGAGGATGTGTGTGATTCAGATCAATACGCTGTATGTAATCAGAGCACTTTCCTGGAAGAAAGCCCGACTGTTCCAGAGTTAAATGACACCGTTCGTCCTTTTGTTCAAAAAACAAATAATCTTAAAGACGAGATACCGAAAAGAAAAACTGTGAAACAGAAATGATTTGTGAGCAGCTTCCCTCTCTTTTGTGATCCTCTTCTCAAAATGCCATTTGCAGGGTGGATGTGGGTTTAAGCTCGCACATGTGGCGCACACCAATTTGATAAAACGCTATTTCACGGCATTTCTTGAATCTCCCCTTGGTCCTCTGTGCGACACCATATGCTGCTGTCATGCACCGGTTAGTCTGAGGCAGACCTTCAACAGACAGGCGCAAACAAAGGCTGCTTTTGTTTTCTTTGGAGACTTAAAATAACTCTTCAAAAGGGCGGATCACAACCGCAGAACACAGAGAGAAAAGGTAATGACATTACATGCTGGCGTTTGTGCAGATGGGGATTTTTAAAAAACACTGAAAACTTTCTAGGAATGAAAAGGAACTCCTGAACAAAAAACACAGATCATAACAGACGAGCCTTTCTGTTTCGAGATGCTGAATTAGATTCCAATGTGATTGATGACAGTCTAGTTAACGGGCTCAAACAGACGAGATCACGAACGCAGATCTAGTTTGCTCAATTGCTCCCGTCATCCCAGATGGCCTCGTGTCCGACTACGACTCCTAATGTCTGTAATGTCATCGGTGTCTGATTGCTGTGTGACACCACGTAAGCAGGCTCAGATTGAATCAGGCCCATTTGGACTATCTATTTCCTGTGGCGGGCCTTTTCACTAAACCTGGTGGGCGGAGTCGGCGAGAAAGAAGAAAAAGTGACGCGAAGAAAGGATGAAATGTGGATACTTGTGACTGTAATGTAATGTACTTCTTCCACTGTCAGAGCAGAGGCACGAATGACATCACGTTCAATCGGGGTCACCGCACAACAGAGAGGACATACATGCAATACATGAATGCCAGAAAATCTACTTTCTTATGCTTTTATTCTACATGAGTGCAGATGGACGGGCACTTCATACTGAGTGAATGTGGAAATACTGAGCTCAGAGAGAGCATTTCATACATTAAAACTCAAGTTGCAGGAAGAAACTGTGAGCATTTTAGATTAAACACTCAAGACTGAGCAGAAAACTCGCTCGCTGATATCACGTTGAACCTGGTCCAGGTCAACTATACGACCACAGAGTGTTCTGAGCACATTGCGTACAGCGGTCTGCTCTGCTGGGATAAACGCATGCCGTACGGAGCTTCCTGAGAGAGGGAAGCGAGAGCTCTCCAGGAGAAAGAGACGGGGATAATCCAGCCAACAGATGTTTGGGAGCACATCGAAGAGCGCTCGCTGCCCAGAGGATACGGATTATAGGGGTGGAAGTGCGAACAGGAACAGGAACGAGGTGGGCTACGTGATTAGCCGACGCACGGCCCTCTGAGGTAAAGGCGCCGGCTATTGTTACGCCCACGCGTGATGAAAGCGAGACTCGTGAAAAGATGGGATTTAAAGTAGCAACGCACAGATGGAGTCTGCAGAGGAAGTCGTTTATGAGGATGAGAATGATTTACCCTGAAAGAGGGACATGCTACCTGGTTAAATACAAACGGGAGTAGCTTCTTCAGTCCAACAGCCACGTTAAAAAAGATGAATGAGAGCTGACGTGAGCGCTCACTGAGGGAGGCACAGAGAAGTGCTGTGCAATGCAACCGGAGGAGACCAGGCATGATGGCAGAGAGCTTTCGGTTGTCTCATCGTGATTTAAAAAGACCGCGGACACACTCGGTCGTGGCTGAACCTCTCTGCTGGGAGAGCTGGATGCTAACGCGTTCTGACAGGCACAGAGGTTAGCAACACACACACACACACACACACACACACACACACGTTGGAGTGGGAATAAGAGCAGCTCTCAATGCCTCAAGTGAAGCTGCTTTGCAGGCCTGCCAGCCTCGTCGCATGCACTACAGTTGGTCCGTCGGGTGGACTGGGTTCACAGCAGCCATGTGATTACCGTTCAGTAGGAGCGACTATATGTGCACATGCTACATGGGATTTAAAGCTTTAAAAAGTGAGTAGTTGTGGTCCGTGGTGCGGCGCAGCTTCTCGAGCCCTTACACACTTAACGATACACGGGCCTTTGAACACACACTTTTAAAAGCAGAGGGCCGAGGCACTACCTGGAGCCATCTATCAGCCACGGGAGACAGGTCTCGTCCCTGAGGGCCTGGTTAGGAGCAGAGGGGTTGTGTGTGTGTGTGTGTGTGTGTATGGGGGGGGGGGGGGGGGGGGACAGACATCTGGATGGGAACCATCTGGTGAAGAGAGAGGAGGGGGGGGGGGGAGATCGGCTCGGCTTCTAATACAGCAAGCAGGGAGGCAGGTCTGCCGGCCACACCACCAGAACAAAGACCGGCTGTAATCTGGCAGGAGCCCTCGGTCTGTCTGCCCCCAGAATACAGCAGCACCCAGCTGGGGTCATTCTCAAAGGCTCAGTCGCTCTTCGGGAACATTTGAGGCACGGGCGCAGGCTTGTCATGCAAGAGGCCGGGTCACCGAGAGAAGAGCTGCCTTCACTGTTCAAATGACAACTAATGTGTGAAGAAACGAGGACTTTGACCAACAATGAGTCCAAGACGTGTAACTGATTTCCAATTTTATTCTTTTCAGGGTCATTTGGCGTTTTCATTCCAGTATTTACAAGACGCAAGTCAAGTACAAGACGCAGTGAAGTCATGCCGGCCAGTTGCCAGTTCAATGAGGTAAAAATCTTGTTCAGCCAACGTGTCCATCAACAGCTGTGCACCTTGAATCAGACGAGACCCTAACTCATTGACTGGACGTGTTTACCAAACATCTCGAGGTGAATGATGAATCTTTCCATGCAGACCATGAGAGTTCTGGATAAACGCTTTTTATTTAGGTTCAGATTCACGGTTCTGTGTGGAAGTCTGTCCAGTTCAGAAACGAGAATGAAGTAAACGAGTCCTTTCTTCCCGAGATTCATTGCTGGTTTTGAAATATACAAAATATCACCAGACTTCTACTTGAATCTGTCAAATGGATAAAGCCGACCTTAAAACTCTCACCACAAAAGGGTTGCTGCAGGAACGAGTCCTAAAACGCCATCACTTCGACGAGTCCGCCGACACGCGTGACCGCGGTGTAGTTCGTTTACAGCCTGACGTTAGCTTTTTATTTCTGTTGATCGCACTCGTGCTTTAAAAATCGTTCATTGGTGAAGATTATCTTGCTGAACAAAACGTGCATATAACATAAACGTTTGTTTGCTATTGCCATTTGTGCAATAATCCAAAATCAATTTGAGAAACAAAGGAACAGCAGCGATGCTAACTTCCTGGTTGGCCTACAAAAATGTTATCCCTGCAGCAGTCTATTCAATTCAAAACATTTCCTGTAAGTCCTGTAAATACTCAAAGACAGTAAAACGTCCCTTTGTGTGCATATTAATTGTCTGAAACCCAATAGCGTTAGCGTGCAGTGCTGAAGCTGGGGACAAAAAGGGAGCATCTGAGATCAGCTGACTGCACGACGACGACCAGACCGCCAGACTCAAGCAGCCACAGAAGCCGAGTGCTTCCCATCAGCCCACCAGCTGTCTTCCCGTCAGCACCATCCTGCTGTAATGTCATATCTCTACTGTCGCCTGGCTCTGAACGCAGCTCACGTTACACGCGACTGCAGTTACAGGCCGTCGGCCTGACTAGAAGTGATGCCAGCGGGCGATCGGAGCATATCGAGAAAATGTAAGATGACACCGCTGGCCCGATGTAACGCTGACCGCTCATTGTGCGCCGTGTGGCTGCACCGCTTTATTTCTGAGAAGTGGTCCGGTGGCCACAAAAGGCTGCAGTGCGGCCGGAAAAGGTCACAAGATTGATCCCTGCAGCCGCTGACGTGTCCATCAAGAGCGGGGGGGGGGGGGTCGTCGATCGAGACAATAAAGCTCTGTGTGCTCAGGCACATCGACTCTCCTCCATGCTGCAAGTGTTAAATGGACAAAGGACACACACACACACACACACACACACACACACACACACACACACACACACACACACACACACACACACACTGTCCTTGGTAGAAGGGCAAAGTCGTGGTGAAGGTGAATCGAGTCGATGTCATAAGCGTGTTGTGTGCATGTTAATGCGTCTGTGTGTGTCGATGAGTTTATATGGAACAAGGTAAAAAAAAATGCTCTTAAAAACAAAATGAAATAGAAGCAGGAGAAGGTACTTTGGCTAAAATCAATATCAGGATATACATGCAGTAAGAGGAGCTGAAACCATCAATCGATTGAGACAAAATTCCCCGGCAACTAAAATGATTGATATTCGTTTAAGTCATTTTTAAAGAAAACCACCAAACATGTCTCAGCTTCTCAATTGTGATGATTTACTGCTTTTCTTTGTCTTATGCGATAGTAAATTGAATATTGGATTTCGGACTGTTTGTCGGACAAAACAAGAAAGTTGAAGGCATCAACGAGGAAACGTCAACAGGAAAACAAACAATGAAGCAGGCCTGTTAATAAGAATGTAGATCATTGGCATTAGTTCAGACCTAAACTATGAATGTAAAAGGTAAAAAAAACTCATTACTGCTGTGCATCTGTGCGTACGTCTGAGTTTGGAGCCGTCTGTTACATTCTCTGCTTCGTGCTCGTTATCTTGTGCGTATGAACGTATATGAGCGAGAGTCCTCCGCTCTGGCTCAACGGATGACTGAAACGGCCGTGGCCCTGCGATGCCGTTGACCTCGCACTTCACAGTAACGCGACGTGAAGCGTCGCGGCTGACGGCCGCACCGGATCCAACAGGAGAGGAGAGGTCGACGGATGAGGAGGTGAAGAGGAAACGGGTTCAAGCTCTTCCGTTTCATTCTCTCACCATCACGTTCACCATCAGCGTGTTTTCTTTGATGTCCCCCGAGCAGAAAGAAGCGTTCGCCGTTAAAATTTAAAAGCGAGGGGAAGAAGAAGAAGAGCCGAGGGAAATAATCCCCCCTTTTCGGATTTCGACTCAAAGCACACCCCGCGGTGCTATTCAGGATCTGCGTATCACGTTTAAATGTTGTCAATCAAATGTGCAAAAGCAGAATATAATTGATTTAGAATATTTCTAAAGAACAAGGTTTAAAAACTAATATTTCACTCGCCTGCAGTTTCTCCTCCCTCCAGTGAATCCAAAGAGAATGACTTATCCGAGTCTACAGGCAGAAACATCTCCTGCCAGCGAGACATATTTCATCCTGAGAAATGTTTCCCTTTCTGTCCCAGGCGTTCCTTCTTGACACCGGTACACAGGTACTGTTAAAGTCGCTGCATTGTGCTTCGCTTGTTGACACAAATACAGTTGTGACACAAACTGTCCTTGTTTTCTACAAAGACGTGCCAGGCAGCCACATCCTTTCACGTCGTTTCTCTGTTGGTTGTCTTTGTTGTAAGGCATATTTAAAACTGAAAAATAAACCATTATCACAATGTAAACTACAGGGCAGCATAATTAATCCAAATGTAGAAATCACAATATGGCTGACTGTAATTTCAAATCGTGGGGGGTGTTATATTTGCTAAAGATTCTACAGACCAAAGAAAACATCTTTGTTTCGTAGTAAAAAATACTTTTATACTCATTTCAATTGTTGGATTCATTGATTTATTACTAGCAACGACAATGAGTAATTGCTAACATTTTAGATACCTGGAAACCACTAGTCAGGAGGGAAGATGGGACTAGATGGAGGAACCATGCATAGAGCATCATGAACCACATCAAGGAACCAGCACTAATACTAATACTTTGTCACGACTGGCGTGCATTTGAATTCCATCCAACATGAGGCCTTGCTGACCTCATGTTTGCAGCCTGACTCGCATTCAAACTCTCACAAAGCTTCAGTGCAGAGGCGGCAGCATCTGACCGAGGGAAATGGTTCTGTAATTGGCATTACGACTTGTGGAAACCGAAGAATTTGGCTGGTTCAACTCAGCAGCCTTGTTTCTTGGCTGGCGGTAAACTTTTTTTTACCCCAGAGAGCTGCTTCTCAATGAAACACATCAGGCCCCCGGGGCACTCTCAGGCTGCAGCCCATGATGTCTCCAGCATCCAGCTGCTCTCCGTGGGATGAGAACGGCGCATTAATGTGGACGTCATGTTCAGCTGTGTTGGAAAAGCGACAGCACACCGGAGAACAGTTGGTGCCGCGTGTTGTTTTTAGTGTGTGAGCAGCAGCTGGATGGTGAGAGTCACAAGTTCACACAGTGTGATGTCGTCACATATTTATCTCATCATCAGATTATCCTATTTGTAAAAGCAGCTTTTTTTTCAAACCAGAATTACTGCCTCGCTTGACCTCCGTCAACTGGTCAAAATGTCATCATTTTATCCTGTTGGACATTTGGGTGCATTGTCATAATTGACTTGTTTTAGGGCGGGGCTACCTTGTGATTGGTGGCCACCACAGCGTTGTCTGGTCTGGAAGTTGTCCATTTTTTCATCTTCGAACTCTTTAGTGTGTTTTTTGTTCATAAAAGTTAATTGTACATTTTTCAGTCGCCTAACAATGTCTTACTCAGCGTTTGGTTGTACTTAGCTCCCCTTTTCGTGTCACTTCTGGTCCAAAAAAATCACAATGGCAAGGCTAAAAAACAAAGATGGCGACAACTTGAGGCTTCCAAACGTCAGTCGACAAACCAATAGGTGTGAGTCAAAGTGACTACGTCCACCTCTTATATAAAGCCTATGAAGTGGGAATTTGTACCAAATTTGAGAAAATTTCCCTCAAGGCGTTCCTCAGATATCTCGAATGGACTATTCCACAATATGGATAAACATATTCTACCTAAACTGTGAAATAGTTCCAGCTAATATTGCTGTAATTTTCTGAACGGTGCTCCAAAATTGTGGCTCTAGAAAAGCTCTAAGTAGATCATTTAATTCGCTGAAGCATTTTCTGATACAAAATTGTCAAATTCTCGACAAGAAAACAAGAAAAAGACACAAAACAAACAACGTAGACGTTCCCGCCCTCATAACTCCCTTTGCTTGTTCGTCTCGGTGACATTTCGACTGTGCACCTTGTGTCTCCCACCTCGGTCAGGCAGGTGATTGATGGGGAAGTGATTACATGGGACACAGTCATGCTGCCACACACAGCATAGTGTAGGCCACCAAGCACAGTATCTAGTTCCTCAGAGAGAAATGTTCCTCCGTCTGTGTTATTATCAAAGAAAGCCTCTCAGCTCTCCCAGTGTGGTGGCCTCAGGCACCTGACAGGTATTCAGTCACGGGTGTTAAATCATCACCTGCAAAGAAGTGCAACTGTGTCCGTGTGACTGTGAGCTTCAACCGCAGATATGTGGCGAAACGCCAAAATACCAGTAATTTTCAATGCATGCAACACATCCCCGTCTTTGTTATTTAGCAAGAGATTCCTAGGATGTATGGCATAGTATGAAACCGTAGTCACAGGAAAACTGTCTGCTTCCAAAGCTTCTATTTTCCTGGACATTTTATACAATATTACCTTTTTCCACAGAGGCCAGACACCATTCGTTCTTTATGAAAAGCAGCTGCTCTGACACGGTTCTTCCCCGGGAAGCAGCGAGGAGGTCTACAATTTGATTCATGCTTTCCAGATGACAAAGCATACATGCACCTGCCCGTACAACTATTTTCTGTTTGACTGTACAGACCTCCGCATGGGACGCACACGGTGTCAACACGCACAGCTGCACGTCGACACGACATCCCCATACGTCCTGACAGGAAGCTGCAGAACAAAATGGTTGCCAGAAAACAACACACAGCTGGGAGCTCACCGAGTCACATTCATGGAGGCTGAAGAGAACATGTCGCCCTTCAGTAGACCTTCCGAAAACGTGAAATTCCCAATGAAATTCCATAATCCATAATCCATTATTGATTCATAATCCAGGCGGATTAGCCGACATTCCATTAGTTCCCCCCCCCCCCCCCCCCCATCAATGCAGAGCTTGGATTCCTAGTTTCTGGGTCAAATAATGCACAGAGGAGTCATATGTGGTAAAGCCGGGGATGAATAGCGGCTTCCCCGCACGTGGAGGCATTCCAGTTTCAGAAGGACATTTCTATAATCCACTTCATGCCTCATGAGCCGACATTCCAACACCGGAGGAATAACCTGCTGACTTCTCTTACTTTCTACTACCTGGACCGTATAGTTCACGGCAAATGAATTACAGTCAGCCGGGCTTCAGCTTGCTGCTCCAGTAAGTAACACAACTAAACACAGGGAGCTGTTGAGAAACAGAGACACGTGGCGCATAGAGAATATTTCAGACCTATATTTAGCAGCTCTGGCACTACAACACGAGATGATCTCAAGCTCAAAGACCTTTCTTGATCTTAAGCTACAGCTTCTATCCAACAACTAGTATTTTGCGTCTTGATGCGTGTGCTTTTGTTTCTGCTATGAAACGCCCTCTTCTGCACTGTCTACACTGAGATGTTAAGAGAACTTCACAAAGCTATCTGAACAATCAAGCATAGACTGTTAGTAGCGCTTGTAAAACAAAACATCTTTAAACAGTCGTCTCAGATTGAACGCGTACCAAATGGTTCTGGGAAATAAACTCAGGAACTAAATCAGGACGCCATTGTTTAACTTCCTGAGTTCGTTAAAAGGTTTCTGTGGAAGTTCCTGCAGTGCACTTATGCTGCGTTCACACTACGAGCGACACAGCAACAGTCTACAAGTCATCTTTAATGGAAGCCGGTGACGTGAAGCTACAGACTAAAGCCCGGACACTTGTTGTTGACTGACGCACTCCGAAGACGCGGTGAAGCGCCAACCAACCGTGCACATTTGTTTCACCCCGTTCGATCAACAACAAATACTGCCTTTAGCGAGTTCCCAGTGCTACTTAACAACATAACTACGTCAACGAGTGCTTGAGCAACACTTAAACAGGGACTTGCCGTCAATGTAACTGGGTCGTACCAGACAGTCAGGTACGACATGCACAAATACATAAAACAGGCTCATCACTCATCGTGCTCCAAGTGTTCATCTGTATTTGTTTCTGAGATGTTTGCTCATGGACTCTAAAAGGTGGAAATGAGACCTGAACCACAACCAAAATCAATCTTCTGTTCCTTTTTCCAGAACCAGACTTCATGAACATGTATTGTTGAGATCTTGAGTTATCTTGCTGACAGACCAACACAATCAGAACCATGTGCTCTGTCACATTTGTTCAACACTGCAGGTGTTTATGTGGGTTTCTTACCTCCAACACGGGCCCCGCTCCCAGGATGATCTGCTCCACCCCGCTGGCGAACCCCTTCTGGCTGAGTGCGGTCAGGTGATGAATGAGGAAGTTGGTGCTCTGGGTCTTCCCAGACCCGCTCTCACCAGAAATGACTATGCACTGGTTCTTCCGTCGCTGCAGCATGGCGTGATACGCCACATCCGCCACGGCATAAATGTGGGGCTCCAGCTTCCCCAGTCTGTGGTTGTCGTACAATTTGACGTATTTCGGATTGTAGATTGGCAGGAACTGGAAGGGGTTAATCACAATAAGAATACTCCCAATGTAGGTGTAGATCTTCTCCTGGCGGAAACGTGCGCGGAGGCTTTCCAAAATGGTGCGCTCCGTTAGTTCCGGGAGAGCGCAGAGGTCGGACGGAGGGTCGCTCCCTGCAGGCTGGGGGAGGAAACCCCGTTCCACCATGCGCCGACGCTCCTCAGTCACCCGCAGCCACATCTGCAGGCTGCCGCCATAATGAATAGATCCGTCCAGGTTCTTCTCCCGCAGGAGGAAGCGGTAGTCGTCGCCACTGCCCAGGCCGCTGCGGTTCTCCAGGGCGCTCCGCGGCCACAGCATCATCCGCTGAACGGGGCAGTCGCCGGGGTTCAGGATCCATTCCTCCCCGCCGAACTCCTTCACCTCGGCCAACACGTAGCATTTGGTGCGATCCAGGCGCAACCGTTCGATGAGGCACTCGATGGCTTCGGCAGCTGTGGTGTTCTTGCGGGCGCTGACGGGGCAGTAGATGGTGCCCTCAGCCAGGGCGCCCGGGTAGACGCGCAGGGCGAACTCCTGGTCCTCCAGGCGCCGCCGCATGCTGCCACAAGCGGTGGCCATGTTGGCGCTGCTGGCGTAGCTGCAGCCGCCATCTTGTAAACTCATGGTGGTGCAGCAGGTCCCATCAGCACACCGCTCTCTGGGCCCGGAGGACAGACTCAGGACATCCCAACTGGAGGACAGAGATGGAAGAGGTCAAACATGGTGGAACAGCAACACGACAACAAGGGTTCAAAGGAGGAATGAATGGTTTCAGACATCAGTTCATGTCCTCGGGCTTTTCCAGCACACTGAGTCACAACAGGGTCAGCAGAGTCATGGCGATTTCATCCGTCCCATGACAGAGTTGGGCGACTCAATAGGCTTTCTGTTTTGGATCGTAAAGGGGTCTACTATCACGAACGCCACAAAAGAGCAGCATGAAACCGAGTCAGAGAGGGAGACGAGAACCGATAGCGATTCAAAACAATGAGGAACAGTAGCTGCCTCATGAATTTAAAGGAATACCCGCCAGCTTATCAGAGCCACAAACCCTGTGTGTGTGTGTGTGTGTGTGTGCTCATGTGATAATCCAAGAGCTCTAGCCAAGATTAACAGCTGCCACCTTCCACACAAAAGTGGCTGTAATGAGAGCACAATGGTTTAATTCACCACTTCCCTGTTGATAGTGAACACAGCACTCTACTCTCTCTCACACTGACACTCACACACTCACACACACACACACACACACACACACACACACACACACACCTTCCAGTTTCACAGACTATAAAGGCTCAAATGTGACGTGTGAAAAAAAGATAAACTGTAAATTACTATTAAATAAGTCGATGATGAGATCAAAGGAACGACATGATACTGGTATACTGTGTGTAGCAATGTTTCTGTCACGCTGATGTTTGATGTTACAATGTATGTTCATCTCACTGAACTGTAAGAAAAGTCAGTTGCTTTTACTTTAAACGATAATATTAAAATACCGCTAAACCAGACTTAAATTAAACCAAAGAAACTATTTAACACGCTTAATATTTAGTCTTTGCAGCATTAAGCTTTCCAAACATCATTTTGATTAAGTCGGTCAAATTTCCTAATTTAAAGTACATATAATCACATTTTTGGATGACATTCTTTCCAATTCAGCAAATTTAATTAGATCTCAAACTAAATAATTACAGAGAATTGTGTGTCAAAACTAATACACACAATTATATATTAAATCAAAGGACAGGGAATAATCCCTGTTGTCTTTACTCAATTATGTTTATTAGTTGTTGAGAGTAATTTCATTAGGAAACCATGACTCTGACATTAGTCTGTTCTTCATATTGTCAGTCAGATCATCTCTTCCTATGTTATTTCTTTCAGGTTTTCTATCTGAGCTTCATCTCCCTCACGCCGTTTCTGTTGCGCTTATTTTTCTCTCCGACTATGTTCTGGAGATTCACTTTCAACACAAACAAAAAATGAATCACTTGTTTGTTTTTTTTTTACATTTCTACCTGTGTTCCCCTTTAAATGGATTCTCCATTCAAGTTCTGTTTGCACAGCCGGGGTTTTTTTGGGAAGCACAAGGCATTAAGAATCCACGTCTTCACTAAAGTGAGGTTATTATTCAGATTAAAACATGTACCATTGTCCTCTTACGCTCGGACTCCTGCTCACATTTTTTAAATATCTCTTGCCGGATGACTTTTAATTTACTTTAATGGCTGCCTCAGCTAAGTGCATGCACTAGACAGATCGAGGAGGAGAGCGGGAGAGAGAGAAGGGAGAGGATGAGCCAGCCAGTCGTCCTTTGAGTGCCCCAGACAGACCCTCCTCTCCCTCCTGCTGTCTGGAGGGGTCCTGACCACCTACAGCAGTCTGCAGCAGCCCGCCACCACCACACAGACAGAGAGAGACAGAGAGAGACAGAGAGACAGAGACAGAGACAGACACAGAGAGAGACAGAGAGAGAGAGAGACAGAGAGAGAGAGAGACAGAGACAGAGAGAGAGAGAGACAGAGAGAGAGAGAGACAGAGACAGAGAGAGAGAGAGGAAATAACCAGCTGGGCGTCTGTAAGAAACAAAGAGGTGAACTGTGATAGATGAAAGACGGAGCAGAGGCAGAGACGACAGAGAGAGAAAAAGTACACAAGATGCAAAACAACGTCCCCCGCGACTGATGCAGTCGCTTGTTGAGACACTAACGAGCTGTTCAAACGGAGAACAGGTCGCAGTGTCAGGTCTGTTATGCAGAAACGTAACTACAGTCGGTGTGCACGGCCCTTTCATGCTGTCTGCTGGGGGTCCCTGTGAGCATTGCTGGTGCTTGCACGAAACAAGAACACAACAAATAAACGAAACAACTCTGAAGCAAAGCTACTCGGGAAAATGTCACTCCGAAGTTCCCAGACTGCAGATCAAAATCGGAGGTAATGTATACACTGGATTGATTGAATAGCAAACAAATAAACAAATGTAAATTGCCAATTGACTTGTGACTGTAGTCGCCATGTCCTTGTGTCTCCACTAAGACGTTAGCCGCTCGGGGGGGAAGCTAGAGCAGCATGAGAGAGTTCAGTGTGTACGTCAGTAGAGTTTCATTTGAGTTTTAAGTAACAACTGCATATACTTCCTCACACCGGAACAGAAACTATTATATACCTAAAGATTAATATATATTACTTTAACCCAGGGAATGAAATGTTCAAAATATCATGTATAAAACAATACTAGTCACAACTGGTCGAAGCTAATTTTCCTGGAAACTGAGCTTGAATCAACAAAACAGACTTTTAGTATTTAAATGTACGAACCAGCAGGAAACTTACAATTCTGTACAAACAAAACACGAGAGATTCACCACTAACACCATATGAATATGCAATTAGTTAATTTACCCTCGTCCTGATAAAAAAATATAACAAGATATAAAACAAGAGACTTTCTCAACAGCTGGTGTCTGCAAGGTTTCTGTTTGTAACAATCTATTTTACGACGGTTATTTTATCAACATAAAACTAAAAGAAAAAATACATTACAGTACAGTAATCCCTCCGATACACCAATGATCTCTGGGAAATACCATTCATAAACACCCCAGATGTCACCAAAATAAAAGGATATTGCGGATTACCAGTTTAAAGAATAGGAGGGCAATCCAAATCCCTACTTCGGGTAATGACGGGTTTTTTTCTCCCCCAAAACGGATATACACAGCAAGTTTAATTCTTCCCTTGCCCTCCTTGTTGCCTCAAAAGCAAAGATGGCCGAGTTCATTTGAGACTCAACTCAACTCAGCAGAAAATCACTCAACTGTCGGCTGAGAGGTTATGAACCAGCGAGCTGGACCGCAGCAAAACATCAGCTGGAATGCTAACGAGGTTGGAAATGACGGATGGGTCAAAGGTCAGAGTGAGGAGCCAAGGTTACAGCTGGGGCTCTGAGCTACGAAATTGGGTGGCAAATTTCTTTATTTGGGGGTGGGGGGGGGGGGGGTTGAAGTAACTTTTTCTGGCATTTCCTTGAACAGCTGCATGTGGTGAGGTCATTCAGGCAGGAACTGGACGGCTGTTAGACACAAAGAACAACGGAGAGACGCAACCTTAATACTGTGTGCTCAGCATTTACAGCGATGGAGTTTTGATGATGGATGAAGATGGAAAGTGATAAAAATCAGCCAGGCACAGCGAGGAAGGGAGGAGACGAGATGAGAAGAAAGAGGACAAACAAAAGAGAGGTGGTGAAGTGAAGGAGGCCGTCTTGTTTTTGACACGGTCCAATCTGAAGCGCTGAGAGCGTGTTGAGATGAAGCCGTGAGCCGACGAGGTGGAGGAATGAGCGAGAGAGTGAAAGAGTAGAGGACGTCTTAATGACAGCGAGCCTGTCGTTTACACTGGCGGACAGGTTCAGCGCCGGGTCACGGCCATTCAGAGCCACCACTCGGGTGCTAGTGTTGGAAAACAGAGCTCCTTTAAAAGGAGGCGTTAATATTTAAAGAGAAAGAGTCCGACGGAGGAAGGAGAGGGGTTCAGTGAGGAGAGGAGGAGTGGTAGTTTAGAGGAGAAACAGCAAAGGAGAGACAGGAAGGAGTAGGAGGGCTGCAACTGATGATTCTTTTTATTATTTAAAGGGCCAGCATGTAGCATTTCAGGGGATCCATAAGCAGAAATGGAATTTAATGTTCAATCGCCTGAAACTAAGAATCGTTGTGTTTTCGTTCGCTTAGAAGGAGCCGTTCATATTCACGGAGTCCACCATGTTGCACCGCCGTGTTTCTACGGCAGCCCAGAACGGACAAACCAAACACTCGCTCTCCAGAGAGCCTTTTGCCTGAAGGCCACCGTAGTTCTCCAACATGCGTGGGAAATTGCAGTCTTGGCTGAGTGCAAAACCAATGGTACCGCCAGCCGCCGTCTGACTTTTGTTGCTCCTTTAGTAGTGTTATTATGTTATTACCACCGCCTTGCATTCGACGGCTCATATTACCGCAGTTTTGGAAACGGAGGGGTGTTCAGTAGGTTGCAATCTGCAACCACACACTTTAACGCCACCAAATCCTACACACTGTCCCTTTAAGGATTGATTGTCGTCTTAAATGCCTCCCGTCTTTCTTTGTGTCTTTTATTTTTTGTCCAAAACTCAAAAATATTCAGTTTACTTTCATATACGACAAAGTATCATAAAATCTGCACATTTCAGAAGCTGCAGGAAACGTTCTACATTTGACAGTTGACCCTCTGTCTCCTACTTCAGTCTGCCTCAACAATAATTGCAGATTCATTTGATGATCACGACCAAATGAGTTGAATAACTTGAATAACTGTAAATATGCTTTTGTTGCTTTAGAGCCGGGGTCTTCAACGTTTTTCAGGCTAAGGACCCCCAAACTGATAGAGATGGAGCAGGGACCCCCGACTATACATATTGTGTTTCATATTAAATGGGCCTAGTACCGTGTATACCTCTTTATTGTGCATTCGATACTAAGCTATTCAAATATACACAGGTTTGTATATTCATGTTTTCATTTTAAACGGGTACAGTGAGTAGGGAGGCCGTGCCACTGCCTTTTATAAACACACCGTGTCAGCTGATACCAATGTCAACATTGTCTGTTAATTGCATGATAATCATGCATACAAGATATTCAAATTGATGTTTTCATTTTAAACATAAATGTGGAAACGAAAAATTAGTGATGGCCTATTAGTGCCACTTCCATGCATGAAGATATTAAAATAATGGACAGATTCATGTTTAGAGAAAAAAAAAAACATATACATTATCTTTTTTTTTTTTTTTTTTAATTGTCTAATCAACCAAAAATGTCGCGGACCCCCTGCAGTACCTCCGCGGACCCCCTAGGGGCCGTGGACCCCCTGTTGAAGACCTCTGCTTTAGAGGCTCTGAACAGTAATGAATTAATTGTCCAACGTCCCAGAAAGCAGCATTGCCGTCTCTTCCATGAAGCCTGCAAGTCTACATTGTGCGGTTGCACACGTCCATTAGAACTGCATTAGAATATATATAGTTTATGTGTTTTCTTTATTTGTTCGAGGAACCGTTGGGACAGACAACTTACAACTTGTGTTCTCTTACTCTCGTTCATGTGACTTATAGTTCCTGTAAATCTTTGGGAATAAAAGCGGCTTTAAGACTTCAGACTTGCATGTTTTGAGTCGTGAACATCTCTCCATGTCCACTGACAGACGCGTTTGTCTCTCAACCCGCTGAGATGAAGAGGTGCGTTTCTCATCTCATTTTAAAACTCCTACATCTCTGGATGGTTCTTTGGCACAGAAAGAAAATAAAAAAAACTGCAAACATGCAGTAAATTACTCGGCCTCTGTTACGACTGCATTAGAGGAGACGGGGAATCTTTCGGATCTTATGAAGGAGAAAGCTGCCAGGGACAGGCACGCAAGACATTAAACACAGATGAGAAGCTCAACTCGTCCTGCAGGTCTTCAAGAGTCTGTCTGGCAAACAGTAACACCCCCTCCTCTCCCACAGTCGCTTCTCACCAGTATAATAGCAATAAACACCAAACCTCAGCATTCCTCCACAGCGCTCACACACACACACACACACGTTCACCTCACTTTTAATCTCTGAACACGGAAGGTGTGCGTTTCTTCCTGGTCCCCAAAAAAGGCTTTTTTTTCTGTACTCATTACACTAAAGATGATTGCATTAGTAGAGACGTTACTATTAGGTTCATTTGAACTGTGACTCAGACACAGTTATTCCTCTCCACACACACACACACACACACACACACACACACACACACACACACACACACACACACACACACACACACACACACACACACACACACACACACACACACACCTCCCGCCCCTGATCACTCATCATCAGAGATCATTAAAGGATTTCAGGCATATTTCAAACTCCCTGTGGGTTTACGCCTCATTAGTGGCGGCTGATGATCGACAGTAGGTCCTGAAGCTTACTCCAACACACACACACACACACACACACACACACACACACACACACACACACACACCACCCCCCCCCCCAAAGCGCCGGCTCAGACGAACGCCACACCTTGTGTTCACACATCTCACCAACGTCCCCGAGTTCAAAACTAAGAAAGGTGTGTGTGTGTGATTTGCATGCAGCTGGAGGACGAGAAGTCACCTGGAATTGTGTCTCATTGGTTTTGTGTACAAAATGTGTGTTTTTTGCTTTATTTATAATCAAAAACTGACATATTCCTGAATCTTCTAATCAAAAAGCAACAATAAAAGTAGCCGTATCTGTACAGTAGGTGTAGAAAGTTCTGACTTCTTCTCATGAAACTCTTTCTTTTTAATACCAAACATTCATTCTTATCAAGCTCAAATCAGTTGGTTGATTTTTCCTGAAAAGCTTTTTTTCCACACAAATCTGTAAATCTGTAACCTTCAGTATCTACAGTTGATGTGCCCTTTAGCAACATACAAAATCCCCCAAAACGGTTCCAGCAGAGCTGCCAAAGAGCCTCAGTGTTCTTGAAACGAAGCGCTTGTCGGATCGTCAAACACGCCCCTCTAAAACCTTTTTGATGTCTTGTACGTTTCAGAAACTTGTAACGTTCTGAAACTGACAATCCAACTTGATGCAGCGATTGGCCGGGTGTGTGGAGACCAGAAAGCATGCAGGATACATTTTTTGCATCTTCAGAAGACATGCATCCGATACCTCTCAGGTGTACAACGGAGTCTTTGAAGAGGGATTGTCCGTACGTGTGAGCCGTTATCTCCGTCCAGCCCTTCGCTTTGGCTCTATGAAGGCTTTATTCCCCTCTGAAACCTTCAGACGTGGTCGGACGACCTGCTTCGTTTGAGGCACACTGAGCCCTTCAGACTGAGCTTCCACTGCAGCATTCACTACTGTAAGTGTGAATGTCACACAGAGCGTGACTGGGAAACAGAGAATGTGTTCAGGCAACTTTGCCTGGAAAGTTAAAGTAAAAAAAACAAAATAATAAATGCCTTGTGTGTGTGTGTGTGTGTGTGTGTGTGTGTGTAGGTGTGTGTGTGTGTGTATGTGAATTCCTGAATTCCAGCAGAGCTCACAGGAACTGAGCCCACACACACACACACAAACATCTGCCTGAAACTCACACTGAGACAGAGTGTAGAGTCATTCAGTGAAGCGTGTGTGTGTGTGTGTGTGTGTGTGTGTGTGTGTGTGTGTGTGTGTGTGTGTGTGTGTGTGTGTGTGTGTGTGTGTGTGTGTGTGTGTGTGTGAGAATGACAGTGATGAGGTTCAGGTTTAACTACAGTTAAAACGTGTGGCTCGAATCACCAATCTGATTGGTTCATATTCGTGATATAATAACCACAAACCACCGCTACGATGTCCAATTCTTTTGCGCGTTCAGCATCGCTCCCTGTCTGAATGCGTTATAATGGTTCCTTAGCGAAAGGGTCATGAGAGGATCACCGTGACATAAAAGGTAACAAAGTAAGCTGCGCGTCTGTGGCTATAAGTGGCGACAAGTGTGAAAACTTTCTCTAGAGCTATTGGCAACCGAAACTTGGGTAAAGTAGAGCATCGCCCTCTCCACGCCAAGCAACACACCCAACGATCAACGGCACGCCGCGTACATGCCGCTATCAAAGCACTGACGCTGGACAGTTTCTCAGTGGTTCAACGTACAAAAAAAATTAAATCAATGTAACGCTAGCCTGTGATCAAAATCGAATTTGCTAGCTGTACGTTACATCACAAACAAGGTTCTATTGCAGCGCGGCCAAAAGGGCCTATTATCGTGAGATATTGCTTAAATGGCTTATTTATGTCTTTACATGCTGTCATGTGGGTACACACCCTACACTGGTCCCCTCAGAAGGTCAATACTGTGTGTGTGTGTGTGTGTGTGTGTGTGTGTGTGTGTGTGTGTGTGTGTGTGTGTGTGTGTGGCATGATGCAGAGCCACCTCCCCATCCTCTGCACTATTACACTCCCCAATGGGAGATGACATCACCTCGACCTGCTCCACTCTACTCCTGGCTGGCTGGCACGCACGCACGCACGCACGCACGCACGCACGCACACACACGTCAGAAAAAGGCTGCAACAGTGGGGGGCTGTATTGATTAAAGCCCCCCCCCCCCTCTCTACAAGACCCCTCACTACATTCAGACATCATCTGAGCTGATTGTAATCACTTAGCATGTGCATCTTGTATCTTCCTGTGTGATATTGTTGTGTTTTCTGTGCAGTATGTTGCATCATCGTGGCGCTGTCTTCAGTATAGGATCAGAATGGGGAGGGGTTTTTTTTTTTGTGGGTTTTTCCCAAATCTCTGTTTTCCGTCTTCCTTTCCATTTTAAATCCTTCTTTTTACGCGACATAACGAGCAGTCAGTCAGTGTTTGGGGTCTGCTTGGATCAGAAATCATGTGATTCAACAAGCCACTCAGATTTGGCTCCCCTTCCTATGTCACATGCAGGCTCATTGGAATATATTGAGAACTGTCTTTGCAAAGATGCAGCATATTCTTTCTCACAAGCCAATCAGAAACGGAGCGTTTCAGACAGACAGTATGAGAAGAATATTGTGTTTTTTGATAATTAAAGAATGTAAACATTTTCTAGTAGAAACCCAAAATACAAGTATCAACATGAATATGAGCATGATATGTCCCCTTTAAAATTCATGTGAATTTAATCTTAGAATGATTTTTGTATCGTACATTTTTACATCATCTCATAAATGTGAGTAAACTGCACTGCACACACACACACACACACACACACACAAGAGTGAGTTCTATCTGGCTCTTTGCCTTCTATTCCTCCTCAGGATGCGGCTAACCAACCCCCGGGGGACACAGATGACTCTATAAGTGATGAACAGCGAGTGGTTATCGATCCGAGCCTGTGTGCAGCGAGAAAATGCCGACCTCGTCTGCAGGGTGGGGGGGGGGCGTGTCCCGCAAGCCTTCTGCCTGAACATGACCAACAGGAAGTGAGCCTGAGAGAGACAGACGGGCTGGGTGGTTTGCTTCTATGTGCATTATGTTACCTAGCGTGACTACTCGAGCGTTAACGTGTCGGTTTCAGACCAAACATGGTTGATGCATGATGTGTTCGAGAGTTTAAACAAGCTGGTTGGTTAGCGCATTAACAAATTATGTATAAAAACAATGATGTCATTTTCAAAGGATTGAGAGATCACACACGAGTCTTTTTAAACGGGAAGAGTAGAGCAGCTGAAAGAGGGGTTTTGTGTGTCGAGTTCGTGTTTCGGCAGTGTTTGCTGAATCATATTGTAGCAGCAGTTACTGCACAGAGAACACATGTTCATTCTGAATTAGTTTCCTCTCAGAGATATTGATTCAAAGACTTGTCTGACAGTTTCTAACAGGACTACAGCCATGCTAGCAGCTCTGTGAGCTTTGAGCTCAATGCTAATGTCAGCATGCTAACATGCAATGTACAGCACGTAGAATGTTCACCACCATCTTTGCTTAGCATGCCAACATGTGCTAATTGGCAATGAACACAAAGCACAGTTGAGGCTGATGAGAACGTCATTCGTTTGACAGAAATCTAGTCATAAACCAAAGATATGAACTTTCATGGCAATGCAACCAAGAGTTGTTGTCGGACTGCAACCACAAGTGTGGAAATGTAAAATAACCTTGAACATTTTGGTCAAAAACATGGGCAACAGCCTTACTTTTGCCAAATGTTGTGCGACAAATATTGTAATTGATAAAACAGATTTAGTTTCAACATTTTAAGCAAAATGTGAAACTTTTACCAAGTTTAGAGATGTCGAACATGTCTTTGACGTGGAAGTTCTTCAGCGTGCGTGAAGAAGACAAACCGTGCAATCTGTCACAACTGCAAGTCCAAATGAATCATTGGAGGAACAACCTTAAAAACATTTGGAACGCCTAACTTAATCAGACACTTATTATATTGTAAATCATTCCCAAAATCATTGGACGGAATTGGCAACAATACGAATTGGCAGAAAATTGCAATCGGAGCATCTCTAACAAGTTTTCATGTAAATTACACCAAAAGCTCGAGCCCTTCTCTTGCTGTTACTGTGCAGAATAAAAGTGCATGCGAGTCTGAGCCGAGGACAAGTGTGGCCTACATTTCTGTCCCACAACCTGAGCGAGGCCAACGGAAACACCCCTGAGTGTGTTTGCTTTAAAGCAGCTTTGCCCGGGACTTGTGCTCCAGAATAAGAGATGATCTGCCCGCAGATTTGGCTCTGAAGACGCGGTCAGCTGAACTTCATCCAGAGGGGCTATTGCTGAATACCTACTGGACACCACAGAGCTGTGGAAAATGAAAGAGTGGAATTTGAGAAGGCGGGCAGGATCAACGGACACACTTAAAGAAGCACAGGCCCGTATCAACACGGGTGAGGAAACCTAGGTCTGAAATGTCAACAGAACAACCACAGAGGTACCATCAGCTCTCCCTGTAACCGCCGCACAGTTACCCAACGTCAACAGTCCTACTTTCCAAACAATACTACCAAAACCCATCAAACATCGGCGGTGTTACTAATGGCTCCATCATCCTCATTGATCCTTCGGTTCCCACCTCGGTTTCCCGTCGGCCCCGCAGCTCTATGCTGGGATTTGTGCCTGCAGGACAAAGATCAATATCTGCCTCTCTGCTCCGTGCATTAGACGTCCACATTTTTCATTTTCAAATAATCAATGCAGAGATAAACTCAGATTTTAATTTCAAACAGCAGAGCTCTAAATGTCAAGAGGATGGAGCAGGTTAGGCCAAATTAATTAACATCAATGTTTCACATTTTCATCAAATTGAGAGTAAATATAAAGATGGGAAATAATTCAGAACGTACAGTAAAACAAAGCGTACTGCATTCCTCACTCTGAGCTGCCCTTGTTATGATGCCTGTCCATAAAAAAGGTCTGAGATGTAAAATGTCAGGACCAATTAAACGCCCACAAAAGGATGCGATCCTCTTTTAACACTGAATTAAACCTGTTGTTTTTTTCTTTCCAATCACACCCAAAGGGGCTCAGGCTGAGTGATGCTTGCGGACTGACAGTTGCTCATGCATAATTTCCGCTCTGTAATGACTGGCGGGGCCGTGGTGTTTTTGGAAAACATCGAAGCAAAGCAAGTCTGGCCCTAATAATGGCCCCCACAGCGCTGGACCAGGAAGAACCAAACATGTCACATGACCGGCAGGATGCGTGCACGTGTATCCAAGGAGAACAGGAGATTACCCTTTTTGATGCAGAGGCAAAACTAGGCTTTCGTGACGTTTGCTGAATGCAGTTTTGCAGCCTTTTCAGACACAAATTCATGTACAAAGCAGCGTGACACTTGAAGCGATTGTTTACTCCGAAACAGTTGACCAGCTTCTCTCTGCAGGCCTGTTGCAAGCCGTTGCAGGCCATTGCAGTCCTTGCGGACAGAGCCAAATGGTTTTTGAGATGAAGAGGTCTGCAGCGCGAGTGGCCTGAAACACGACACTGGTCGCCGCACATAAAGGCAAAGACAAGCAAAACCAGGGTGCCACAAGAATCACCAGTGCTATGTCTTTTAAACAAGGGATGGTATTTGACAGCGAATTGCATTTTTGCGCCCACATTTTGGGCTGTGCCTTTGACAGCGGGTCTCAAACTTTCTGCAGATGTACAAGAATCTAAAATGACGTGCCGTCTGTTGGAGCACAAGCCTCCTTTTCCTCACCGTCTTTCTCTGGCTTTTATTCTCTTTGATCATTTTTTTAGATCTTAAGAAAGCACAAGACGGTCCAGGAAGTAGTGTGTCTTCATGTAGCCAGCCAAAAAGTAAGTGTGTGGAGGTCAGGGAGGTGGATGGGCTCATAACAGCATACAAGCTTCATACAGGAGGCCGGAGTTCATGCCCTTTTGCAGACCAACAACTAACGGTTACAATCCTTCCCGAACATTAATTACGTGTTTGAGTTGTCTCACCCTCACCATAGCTTCACGTTTATTTGCCATAACCACAACCTTTCCTTAGCCTAAAGCTAAGGTGGGCTTCACTAAAGCCACTAATGATCGCACAACTTTCATCAGTAAAGGCTCTGGGGAGGTGCGACACACATCTCCTTGAGCCAAAAAACGATGCGTTCGAGAGCAGCCTGCAGTATTCTGTAAGGGAAGGAAACAACAGATGAAGAAGACAAGAGGCTCCGGGGGTTGACTCCGGTCACAGTGAGTCACGAGAGACCAACCTTGGCAACGTGGTTGTTAAGGAGTGGCGTCACTCAAGTGACGGGAAGAGGAGCCGTTATGTTCTCCGTGGTCAGCAAGGACGGACGGAGGAAGAGCAAAGACGAAGGTCTTTAAGGTCCATTTCAGTGCAACACCAAATACAGTTTCAGTCATTTAAAGAGCATTTTTACGAAACAAGTTGGGTATAAAATGTGTTGCACAGCAAGATTGGACAATGATCAAACAAATCTCATTTGATGAGGGCTGGAATTAATATGTTTCCCGAAAAGAGAACAACACATCTCACTTAAAAGTTCACATATAGTCCAAATATTCTTGGATGTCCAACGCATTCACTGAAGGGCTATAAGCTTCATCCAAAAATCTGAGTTCACTGAACAAAAATACAATGTTTGAGCTCTGACAAACTGTGTTGAAAGGCTTCTAAACACTTCACTCTGAGGTGGAAGACCTCTCAGCCACACAAGGTGACGTTGTGAAGGAAATGAGGCGTTTCACTCGGGGAAACTGCTGTCTGTAGGTGGTTAAATGGTACCACCGTTTCCAAGCAATGCCGTTTGACATTTTGATTTGTTTTCTGGAGGAAAAGCCTGCATTGTTTGTCTCAACCCCCCCCCCCCCTATTGTGTGGGCCACACCTTGTGTTTCAGCAAATTCAACCAGTCTGGAGACACAATAACAATGTGAGGGCTTTTCTGCCGTACATTCACTTGCTCCCTTGTTCTACCGCTCTCTCGATAGTAGAAGTTTATCTTGCTTCTCAGTTTTCATTCGGCTGCATCAGCGCACCTCCCTCTTACCCTGAAATCCAAAAGGAAATGAGTCTCTAATTAGGGAAAGAGGAAGATGCTTCAAGGTTCTCTTTTCGTTCTGGTGAAACATGACACGATACGAGGCGAAGGGGAAAACGCGGCACTGTGGTTGCTTTCACTTCCACCTCAGACTTTTTAAGCCACAGAGATCTCTGCATTGTTTTTGCCCTCTCCCCACGAACCCCATGAATCATTTCCTGTGACGATCACTTTGAATATGCAGACCAGCAAAAAATGATCAGGCCCTCTTCTGATAATTCACCGTTTCTGATCTGCCTGAGCACTGGACATTTTAATCGTGAGAAACCCGAGAGTCTGAACCTGCAGGACGGCCTAAATTACCCACAAGCCTCCCTGACAAGCTGCATTGTTGTCTCTGCCACTGCAGTGCTCTGAGCAGGTCAGACAGATGGGGGAGGGGGTGGTGGGGGGGGGGGGGGGGTTAACATGCAGAAGAGACAACTGTCAAGTGCAGATCTGAGCACTGAGGCTGCGGTGCAACGCCAGGTGATGACGATGCTCTGCAGGCTGGGAGACTGGTTCAACCCTCCATTACGGCTCACGGGCCGCCTCCAAATGAGACCGACTTTGAGGACAAACACAAACTGAGGCTTTATTTAAGATGTCAAAGACAACAAGGCCATGAAATGCACAGTACAGGATGTAATCGGCACACTGAAAGACCAGAGTTTACAAAAAGGTTTCAGGATCAGAATACCCACCAAAAACACTGGCGAGCAACAACAGGAACTGTAAGGTGCTTAGTTGGCGCTATTCTCCAATAAAACAGGAATACACAACAACATATGAACACATTTGGTCAACGGATCTGTTCTAAATATCGGAGGGAGTAATTGTACAAGCAGTGAGATGTTCGATGGAAATGACTGCATCATCCAGGTAAACCACTTATTTGACCTTGTTGTGCAGTGGAAAAGCACACGCATCATGCTAACATGGATTGAGTGAATGTTGTTTCTCAGAGCTCGGCTCGACGATCCATAACTACCATCGACACAACCTGGGCCTCACTTTCCAACACAACAGTGCACGATCAATAGGAAGTGGACGTAGTCACCGTGACGTCACCAGTTGGTCTGTGGACTTTGGTTTTGAGGCCTTGAGTTTGGCAATTTGGCCTTGGCCTTGAATTTTGCAACCAGAAGTGACACAAGATGCTGAACAAGACATTTTTAGGCGACCAAAATGTCACAATTTACTTTCATGAACAGAAAAGCTGTTTGACAAGTAAACAACTCTCTCTGGAACGAACCACGACAAAAGAAAAAAAAGGGAAAAGGTGAAATTGACCCGTCCCTGATACTTGGGAGTTAATTCTATAACCAATATGTCCTGAACAACTACAGTTGTAGGGCAACAGCAGGAATAGAGGTCGCAGCCGAGTGTGGAGCCGATAGAGATTCTCATCTTCTCTTCGTGGTCAACAGATTATGTTATTGAGCGAAGACCTCTGGCACTGAGCGCTCCGCTGCGCCTCATCATTGAAAAAAATGGATGAAATGGCTGCAGAGACGGTGTTGAGTTCTCACCCTGGAGGCTAAGCGGGGGACACAAAGGGCTCCTTGGCAAAGACGACTCCAGATAGGGTCATAAATCAAGGTCTTACCTCAACGAGAGCAGCAGCGCTGGTTACAGTTACTCACTTACACCTCAGATAAGATTCATGTGAAGAATTGATAATTACAACACTTGTGCATGAAATGAGTTTGAGGCATTTAAATGCACAATATCCTCAGATTGTGTCCTCTGAAGATTATGGGGTAGTAGTGTGTGACAAAACCTTTTTGGAACCAAATGACATGACGTAACATTGAATATCAAAAACTGTCACCTTCTGAAATCTGGCATCAAGGCTTTTTCATATTCATACCCTTCTAGGTTTTTTAATTATAATTTTGCTGAGATCTTTTGCAGCTCCTTTCATCACGTTTAGATTATTTTTCTAAAAGGAACAATTCAAAATGTTGAGAATTATTTGCTTCCTGTATGAGAGTTTAATGAAAACATCAATACCACACTCATATCTGTCCGTTAAATACGAACTGAAAAAGTTTAATGTGGGTTTCAAGAAATAGTCCGGCACGTAACCCTCTGTCAAAACCATCCTTCTTCTTTGGTGTCTGTACGGATTAAATAAGATATAATGTTTTAATTCGTGAGCTTTTGGAGGTGCTGATAGTATGATTTAGTTACCTTTGGACGGAACCAAGCTAGCTGCTTCCAGTTTTATGCTAAGCTAAGCTAACTGGCCGCTGGCTGTAGCTTGATTTTTACCATTCGGACTTTAACATTTTAGAAGTCTGGCTTCTTTTGCTTTATGCAAAAGAAGGTTTCATTAGCGTGGCAGAAAACTGTTGAGTTTTGGTATCAGTACAGAAACTCGAGTACCATATCAGCAATACTCAGTCCCACAAAAAAGCTCAACTGAGGTGAAGTTCTCATCCTCTCACTTTGCTTCTCCTGAAACTATAGATGCCTGGCCCAATGAGTATCCCTTCCTCAGTCACCCTCTCTGCCCTCCAATCCTGTACGGTTCAGATCTGACCATCACACAGAGGAACTGAATGCTCAGATTATATCACAGAAAACTCACAGCATACGCTCTCGACTCAGATTCCAGACTGAAGTTGACCCAACAAATAACTCGAAGGATGTTTTTAAGACCTGCATGTCGCCTGCAGACCTGCATGTCTGTGTTCTGTCAGCTAGGCGGGGAAAAAAAAGAAAAAGTGTCCAAAGAGAAGAGGCAGTGAAGGGAAAGGGACAAATAAAAAAAAAAATTAAAAAGAAAGGAAGTGGTGTCAAATTCTTCAGCTGCGCTTGCCAAATCCCGCTGGATGATGTCAGAGATGCTCAAATAAGATTTTTAATACAATAATGAGGCTTCATGGCCAACAGCTATTTCTGATCAGCATTTAGACGCGTCACATTCATGATGCCGTTTTAAAGGGCAAAGCTTCACCGAGGGTCCGTCTGCACAGTGGGCCACCAGTCTGCTTCCTGCTCAGAGGGCCCCGAGGGAAGACGCTTGCTTTATGCGAGTGTGTATGTCAGCATGTGTGTGTGTGTGTGTGTGTGTGTGTGTGTGTCTGTGGGGATATCAATGACGTGGATTAGGTGCACTCCATTTAGTCCTAAGAATGCAGCCAATAGGCCAAACACATCTCCCACAAGGACAAGCCTCAGGGCACGCTTAAAACAGGGTGGGACCGAAGGAAGTCTCACACAATCACCACAACCATCCTCATCCTCATCATCATATATATGACTATGTCTTCTCAGCCATTAACATGAAATCATACACATAGAAATACACACTCGCAGTGAATTTTCACACGCGTGATCACGCAGAAATTAATAATACAGAAGACACGTGTGTGAATCCGCTCATCAATAAATCAAACACTGATGCGATGGGGTAATGGAGAGGAAGCCTGCTCCGCCATGATGGCCCGCTCAGGAAACCGACACGCTTTGCTCATGTGGAACAAGCAGCATTAAAGAAAGAGGAAGTCTACTGTCAGCAAAGGTGATCGAATGCAAGAGAAAACATATTAAAATGTAAATGTGTGAACTCCTCTTCCACTCCGCCATCACATTACTGTTTTTAAACTGAATTGACTCCTTCGTTAAGCCCCGCCCCTCGCCGTTACGCCGTCAAGCTGTCAGAGCTACATGGAGCCCACACTGTCACTAACTGCACTCACTGAAGAAATGTTACATTTTTGGAAAAAGCTATTTCAGAGAGCAGACAGAAGGCTCTATAATATGCGTGTTAAGGAAAATCAACAAAGACTGAAACAATTACATGAGAGACTGTGGAGCAGAGCCGATGCCACGCTATGATTGGCCAGTCTGCTTTCGAGGGGCGGGACTTAGCGACGGGTCAGAGACAGAGCAAGTCAAGAAAAGATACAAATAACCGTTTAAACTTAGATATCTGCTCGTAGTCTGTTATCGTTTACCTGAGAGGATTTACTCACCGTAGCAAACGACAGTTGAGTGACAGAGAGAGACTTGAGCTCTTTCCGCTTCCTTTAAAGTACAACCACAAACTCTCACCACCTTCAACACACTTCAACAAAAGATGAATCCAGCCACAGAGCGCGTCACAAAGTGCTGCAGCAACAACTGGCGATGAAGACGTGATGAAACGTCACATCAACAACAGACGCGTACGAGCAACAGACAACGACATCGGGTCCGGTTTTTAATGCTTTCTGCTTGTTTCCTATGCTGCCATCCATCTTTTGAAAACCTCTGCACTATTATATCAATGTGGTGGAGCTACACAATAGAAACCCCTCTCAACATGTGTTAACAGAAACTGACATTATATCCATTAAGGTTCGATTTATTGTTGTACTGGATTGCATTTGTTTTGGCTAAAGTAGCACCTAATAAACTGGTGACTGAGTGTCATTTTAATGTTGTCAATTACACACATGTTATCATCATACATTGAAATTTCCTGTTAAAATGCACCATTTCTTATCTGTATCTTGTTCATTTGTTGGTGAAACGACCCAATTTTCTCCACATGGATCATTCAAATTTCATCACACACACACACACACGTGTCCAACACATTGCTGGCAAAAACCGAATCACTGCACAGAACTGGCAACACACACTCACATCATGAAAACAAAAATGCACATCTAATCACTCACTCACACACACACACACACACACACACACACACACACACACACACAGTCCACAAGACGATCTAGACACGTAGCACAGACGTCGTCTCCCCTCCCCCTCCATCCCTCCTTCCAGCCACCAAATCCACTTAGATGCCAGTGAGAGAGAGTCTCTGATTGTTTTCTCTCTGGCGGCAGCTGCTCCGCCTGAATCCTCTGTTGTCTCGACCACCTAATCAACTATCAGCCAGGCGGAGATGAACTGAAGAGGTGGGAGACTCACATTTCCTCCAGCAATCAGCACGGGTCTCTGGGTCGTATACACAAGGGCAATGAATACGGGATTTGACGCAAGGATCCAATAGATTTGAAATGTAAATAAGTGATTTTTCTTATGCGTGTAAAAAAAAAACACGAAAAAAACCAGATACAAATAATACGATAAAAACAAAAACAGTAAATTAACAAATAGTACATGGGCGCTGAAACAGGAAAACAAATATCTGATGCTTCAGGTGTTTTGTTATGTTTTCTCAGAAGACTAAAGGTGCGAAACCTCATCTGCACACAGGAAGTGACACGTGTGGTACGGTAATGACACTTGAGGGTTTTTCAAAATGCCGTCAACAAATAAAAAAAGTCTCGTGATTGTCAAGTGGGGGGGGGGGGGGGGCTTCACAGTGGGGCGGTAAATCAGCTTAAAAGGCCAAGATGGAGGCTGGCATCTCATTTTCACAACCCAATATATGCACTAACGAGATTGCGTTTAATGCAAGCACACACACGCACACGCACACACACACACACGGTTGCTCAGTGAACTAGAGGAACCGTTACAGATAAAACAACGCTGCAAATAACGCCAAATATATCAGGATTCTCTGTGTTTAATGTTCTTTAATGAGAGGATTCTTTTCTGTTTTATAAATCATCGTATATTTAATATTTTCAGGGTTTTGGACTGTTGGCGAGACAGAACAAGACATTTGCAGACATCTTGGGTTTCTGAGGAATTGTGATGGGCATTTTGCAAAATGTTATACATGTATTAAATATTTATTAAAATGTATTAAAACATATATATATATATATATATATATATATATATATATATATATATATATATATATATATATATATATATATATATATATATATATATATATATATATATATATATATATCTGACAGTATCATTTGCAGCCCTACCTGCAATGAATCCTAACCTTTGTAGTCACATGTTTGGCTGTGAGGTTTCATCTTTAAGCGAGACTATTTTACTTGCTTATGGATTTAACTTTTGACTTGTCAGGGATTAACGGTGTGTTATTTGTTCTCATAAGAGTCACGCAGCCTCGCTTTAAGGTTTTCATGTAATTTGTTCCTCCCTATATAAACACTTGAAACATCAAGCAATGACGCAAACATTACAAAACACAACTACAAACACCTTTCTGTGAGCAGAAGATGTAACATTATGTAAATAAAATGTATATATATATATATATATACTAAATAGTTCCTTCTTTTACATTGATCGACTAATCAACTAAACTGCTTCAGCTCTATTGTTTGATATTATCACAAGTGGGGAAAATTAAACATTTCAATATTCCTGAAGCCAAATTAAAAGATTTTCACCTCTAATATTGCATCTTACAATATTACAGTAAGATTCATCTTTTGATATGTTGTTGACAAAGCCAGCCGTCAGTTACAGATCAAGAAGAAGAGGAAAAACAACGACGCAGCTGCAGATCTCACAAAATGTGAGGAAAACTGTAAAGCTTCATCACACCTGAACATATGCCTCTTTGTATTCGGTTCTACTGCGTCTGAACATGAATACAAAAAGAATCTCTCTTACCTGAACAGAGAGAATCACCTGTGAAGCTCAGCAGCAGTGACCCTGATTGTTACCAACTAGCTGCTTGCCTGAGAGCGAGCGAGTGAATCTGGCTCCGAGCAACTGCTGCCAGTCAGGGAGGGATGAAGAGGCATGTAGCCAGCAAAGACCATGAACGAATGAGTGACGAATGAGTGGCTGAATGAATGAATGAATGATGAAGAGAAAAGGTGGAAGAAGGACCACGCTTTGAATCCCTGCAGAGAAGGCCGACTACTGCTTCCTGATACATTTGTGCCGGCAGGTGAAATGTTTCCTTTGGTGGAAGTGTTCTCTGCACATCTGAAAACATTGTCCGCCTGTCTTATCACACAATATCTAATCTTTGAGCACATGGGACGACTGTAATATTTTGACAGTGTATTTCCTACATACATTATACTATATATATATTAAAAAAAGACTAAATACAGTAAGTACCAATGAATTACAAACTCAAAGACATTCCATCTAAAATCATTGCGCTTGATAAAGATCTTAAATGAAGAGTCAATTATCAAATTGTTGATCGACTGAATCACTTCTGCTCTAAAAACACGTCTTGTTTTGTTTTGTTGTGAGGACGAGTGTTTATGGACAGAAATCAGCGAATGAGGATTCTCACAAAGTACAGAGAACGATGTTTTGAACAGACTGAATGCATGTATGCTTTGTACGAGGATACGTAGAGAACATGTGCGTCTTCATTGTTATGGTGAGCGTTTATGAAGGCCAGACACAAAGACATCATCAGCTGACAATGTTCCTCCAGAATGAAGAACGATGCGGACTGTTTGACTTCATGTTAAACAGCATCATCGCATGTTCAGAGCTCCTCCTCCACATTTACCTAAAATGAGACAATAGTGGCTTGTTTACATTTCAGGCAAATGTGCTGCCACTCTCCTCCAGAGAACCACGGTGAGTCTCTTGTCTTCTTTACAGGACGGCGACACAAACGTGAACAAGACGGAGGAGAAGATGTCCGAACCCGCGGCGTCCGATCTGCACATCATGTGACTTTGAGCCACTGAACCGCCGGCTCCCACCTGCTATATTCGTACTGTGGCGTCCCAGTTTAGAGCCGAGCACCAAAGCACTCCGAGGTATATGAACACACTTTTGTTTATTCTACAGCCATAACAAGAAGCGAAATTAAGGCAACTGTGTTCCATTCATCTGCAGAGTACTTTCCCAATTAACCACATGGTCTAGAAAACGTCAAAGAACGTGAACGATGTCCATCAAAGCCCGAGGTGACGTCTTCAAACGTCTTTATTTTGCCAAACCAACAATCCAAAAAAAGCCAAAGACGTTCAGTTTACGATCAAATAAAAACAGAGAAAAGCAGGAAATCCTCACAACTGGGAAGCTGGATGGATGCTTCTGCTAGAAAACAGTGACAAAATGAAGACTTGAATCAGGAAACACCTGATGAAAGAAAACGTAAACAAGACCTGACAAAGCAATTCAACACGTTGGTGCTCTGACGTTTGATGAGACGTTTCGGTCAGACCTCCTACAAGTGTTGAGGTTTGCTGAAATGAAGAGGAGGTTTTAAAAGCACTGGCATTGAGACATCAGACTTCATTTGCTGCTTCATCAAACATGAGTGCCACACCCAAGTCCTCCGGTTGCAGCCTGCTTTGTTCTGGCTCTGGCCACTACTCTCTGTCTCTCTCTCTCACACACACTCACACACACACACACACACACACTGCCAACAGCATAATGCAACAAACCAGTGGCAGACAGCAGGTCACACGCTCCTTCCTGGTATTCCTCGTATTCAAATTCCTCTCGCGTGTGCGTCCCGCTGCCAGCGCTCCTCAGCAGGACGAGAATTTGGCTGCGAGTCCCGGCCAGAGTCCACGGTGACGGAAACCAGACGGCACAAATATGAGACGAGCGCTTATTAAAAGACAACAGCTTCCAGGGGGAAGTGACACGAGCGCTGGATAATGCAGCCTCCCGAGTCTGCAGGCCAGGCTGTCAAAAAATGTTTCAGACCTGAGCCACAGACGCGAGCGAGATGTGACATTATCGGCTGCCTCAAAACCCCAAAATGACACGGTGCTAATTGCAGAGGGGCGAGAGTTTATCGACTGATTTACCCTCACAGGCAGACACTCTGGCTGGCTTTAGGGGAAAAGTGGCTTGCTGAGCTAGATCTGTCAATCGGAGCTGCAGCTCCATCAATCAGCTGGCAACACAGTGAGACAAACAATGCAGCCTCAGCAGCACAGCTGAACACATGCACTTCACGTGGACGCTCGAGGCACAAGCAAGCTTTGGGGCTCATCTACGACTGGTTTCCATCATCCTTTCCACACGCAAATTGCAGCTGAAGTAATCGGAATAAACAGCAATTTGAGATGTTTCAGTACTGTTGGTGCATCGCATCCTCTGAGCCTCCTGCCATTGTTTTCTTTGGGTTCCGGCTGCAACAGTCATGGTTTGGCTACGGACTGCGCTCAGCAGCCCGACACTGAATTAAGAAAAAAACTAAAAACCAGCTTCCTGAGTTGGTAAACAAAATAATGAATGAGATATTTTATTCATTGCTGCAGGGAAAATCCCCTTTTCTTGTCTTTAGACCTCAGAGTGCAGGGTCATCTGTCACACTGTGACCTCGAGGCTTTTAGGGATTCAGAGAACTGATCAAAGACCCCTCAGCTCGGCAGATGACTGCCGGCTTAATGCTCGGGGTCGTGTGGATCATGTGGATGGGATCTCTGAGCACCCAAACCCAGAAGTCAACAAGAAGAGGGAGATTAAATAGAAAGACTATCAAATCAAAACTATCACAGCAAAATGTTCACTTACTCTTCTAAAAACATTATTAGTTATGTAAATAATGCCTTCTGAAGAAGAAAAAACGGATCGTTATGTTTTTAGGATAGTGATACTTTAAATAAGGGCCATGAGCAAACATTTTATCCAGTCTATGTAATCTATTACATTGGCTGCAATTGGGGGCTTTTGACAGGATCCCAGTACTCTGGGATTTAAAGACATTATTCTACAGCACTAATTTAAACAGAAAATAATTACTTTAAGTAATTAGAACAAATCTTGTTCATCAGCAAGAAGCGTAAATGATTGTGTGAAGAAGGCGAAGACGAGTATTAGCTCATCAGAGGGGCTGCTCTTCAGCGAACAATGGCTGTGAAGGAGGTCATTCGGCATGCGGCTCAGAGACAGTAAGTAAGAAGTGGACGTAGTGACGGTGATGTCGCTAGGTTTTGTGGGTTGCCGTTTTGAAGCCTCGAGTTCGTCATTTTGGCCGTCGCCATCTTCGTTTATGGCCGATGCCATCTTGGCTTTTTGCAAGCAGAAGCGACGCGAGAGGGTGGCGTTAAGTACCACTGAACGCTGGACACGACATTTTAAAGGAACCAAAATAATTTCAATGAACCTCCATGAACTGAAAACATGGTGTTAAAGGGTTAAAGTTAAAAGACAAAAACACGGACAACTCCCTGACCTGGTAGTGACCTGTCAATCACAAGGTAGCCCCGCCCTAAAGCATACACTGCTTTATGGTTCATCTTAATAAATGGACCATAATGTACTAAATGAACATCATGCTGTATTGAAGAAGACTTGAAACAAAACATTTAGACCATAAACTCATGTTCACAATGTTTACTGAGGTAATAAATCAAGAGAGAAGTAGAGTCATTTTCTCATAGACTTCTATACAACCAGAGGAGTCGCCCCCTGCTGGCCAGAAAAAAGAAATCAAGTTCAAGGCACCTTCGCTTTGACTTCACTTTTCAGACCCGGAGGTTTCCGCCTGAAGCGAATGAGAGACCACTTCAACATTTCCAAAAACCTCTCTAGCACAGTGATTGCTAGTGTGTCAATGCTTACGCTACTGGTGCCAGTGGCCTCCCCCATTACACACAGAAGCTAGTAGAGAGATATACAAAAAGGCTCGAGGCATAGTCCTATATTCTGCAGAGAGGGCCGGTTGGCTGGTTGATTTAAAAGGAATCCCTCAACACGTATTAATGCTGAGACTCTTTCTCATAATCATCCCTGTCCAACTCTCTGCTCTCGTCTCTCCATCTGTGATCAGCCGAGCAGGACGAAGCGTGGCGATGCCGCTGGCCGCTCTTTGCCCCGGGACATGCCCGGGGGGGACGGGGGGGGACGGGGGGGACGGATCAACGCCCTCACCAGCTGCTGCCTGTTGCACTAAACACAATCAAGACCTACTCCCTCCGACTCTCCACGTCAACATAACTTCAGCAACAACACCGCGGCATTCGCACGACGACAAACCTTTTCCTGCCGCGTTAAAGCGGCGACAGCCACAGAACGAGGTTAAATGAACAACACAAAGAGATGTGAGAGGCAATAATGGATGCAGAGATTCACAGAGGGCTTTGAAGAGCCGGGGGAATAACAAACAGCAGCGCCCTGCTAAGAATCAAGCCATGTTGGAATCAAAAGGACTTCTGCTATCACGCTAACAATCCGCGCCAGTGACACACATTATGCTGCAGCAACTCCTTTGAAGGAGACTGTGGAAAAAGTGAAAGTGATCCTAATAGTGTTGGACAGGAGCGAGAGGTAGGATTTCTAGCCGGCTTGTCTTTCTTCTTTTGGAGTTCCTCTCTAAAAGAATACGTGAAGCCCAACAAGGAGAATGTGTTTGTGAATTAACCTCGTCTGTGGCCGAAGGCTTCAGAGGAAGAAAGAGGAGTGTCTGCGTGAGGTCGTCTGATTCCGACTGCGGTCAATATGATGGACGTCACTCAAACACTTAAAAGACTCGAGGCGGCAACACGGTGACTAAACACTTTTCAGTCCTCCTGTCACATGAGTGTCAGAGGTCAGCGGGTCAGCGGCATAAACAGCAGAAGTGTGTCGGCAGGATACTTTTCAGATGCGAAAATCAGCATTCTCTATTTCAATTTTCAAGCTGCGTGCATGTGTATAATAAAGTGTGTTTGTCAGGAGCAATAAAAGATCGTTTGAGTAGAAAGAATGTGACCAGATGTGGCCGGAGTACATGAGCAACATCCATAACAGAAGTGGCTTATGTTGTATTTTGCATTTCTGGGGAAATGTTGTTGTTCCGTTTGTTTTTTCTTCATTCATAGTGTGAACTTATCAAACCGGGATGACATACGGCTGGCATTGATCTTTGCACTTGACTTTCTCACCATGTCTGTGGCGTACAGATTGCCTTTGAAGATCTGTTTCTTTAAAGAAAACAGAGGAGTGATGTATATATTCATTTAAAAAACAGACGTAAATAATGCGTTTGTTGGGGACTATTTCCAGCTGTGGATTAATACACATTTGGTACGCGCGTGAGTATTTACTGCAGCAGGATGATGTCGGTGGGATTAATAATGATGGCTGAGTAAATAATAATGGCTGAGTGAAGGAAGGCTAATTTGAGTGTTGTAATAGTTTTTGGATAACAATGAAGCTTCATGGCACAGAGGAATAAGATACATCCAGCTTTGGGTACCCAGACAATACTTGTTTCTTTGACCAATCCCTTGCTGGTTTTGTTATTTCCATGAAGAAAAATATGGAATCTCAACAGATGCCCTCTAAATAGCAATATGTATTTAATATCACATGTTGGTGTCCATCAGAAGCAAACAGCAAATGCTCAAGTTACAACTTGGCACAGCTGTATGACAAACATGCAGAGGAACATGCATACAAAGAACAGGAAGACACGTCGATTGCTCCACTGATAGCGGCCTCAATTGTCCAGAATGCATTGCAGCCTCATGATTGTTTTAATGAGAGCTGTGAGACTTTTCTTCTCTCACTCCACAATCACAACAGCTACAAACCCCAACAACGTATCAACCATGTCGATCAATGCAACCAGATCACACTCAGGTCACTGGGAAGTGTTGCAAAGCATTCTGGGAAATCACTCACTGCAGCGCGAGCAGATGAATGAGGAAAATAGGTACGACTGGAGAGTAAATTACAACACTCCTTGTATGCATTTAACGTCTCAGATCAAAGACACAACAGTGTAGAACGTAACAAAGGCTTCCCTTCAAATGTGCAAAGAACGAAACCGTCTGACTGCAGCTCCAACGTGGAGAAGAGGTTTGAAGGAGTTGATCCACAGAAAAACATTGCTTGGATACCACCAAACAATAATGTTGACTCCAGTGACAACAATGGAAACCTGACTGCTTTACTGTAGAGTCTTCTCAAGTCCTCTCCTCTGTGTCAGGACAAAGACAGACGCTATTTAAGATGCCCAACACACACACACACACACACACACACACACACACACACACACACACACACAGTGGAAGGCTCTATAAATACACCTGGTTGGAGATGCATATAGGCACACTGACATGGTATGAGACATTGACCTCATCCTGGTATTGTCTTACATGAAGCCTTGAGCATTGCTGCAGCAGGTTTGAGTGATCGGACTGCTCGAGCAACGACGCCAACAACAGAAACAACATTTTTCCTTAAAGCCATCCGCTCAAGAGGTCAGACGAAACAGAAGCGCGGGTCAGCGCGCTCGTAGGTTGAGATGATTGTTTTTATCAGTTTGCAGTGGATGGATTCCTTAGCTCCAGCCTAAATCTGCTGACGAGCTCATCTTCCGTCATCTAACACAGGCTTCATCATCAGAGCTTGTAGGTTATGATACATCTGTGAGAGAAGTGTTTGAATGTCAGCTATAAAGGTCAGCTATGAGATCATAGGACAGTTGTTTTTCCATTCAAAATATCAAAGAGAACACCTCCCTGTGACTCAGGGCGGTACGTAAATGTAACAAGATATCACCACAAGATAATTTGGAGAACAATTCTGGATCAAAGGTACTGTATGTATGGACCCAACGGACCTCAGCTGGTTCAGATGGACATCCTATGATGTTGAAGGAGAAGGACAGACAGCATCGTTAACGCTAAAGAAAATGTCGGTAGTGTCGTCAAGCGGCTCCAGAAAAAGAGGCTTTCAAAACCCCCTCCTCCTCGCGTGATTAGCTGTTGTGGTGTTCATATCGACTGTGACTGGGTCGAACATGTGGATGCTCTCCTTCTGCCGCGACGTCTTCATCCGTCACACGTTTAGAACATGAAGCATTTGGAGCCGCTCTGCTTCAGCCGGAGCTGTCAAAGCGATGTTTTCAGTCCTGCTCTCAAGAGCTCTGCCAATTACATAAGAACCCGAATTAAATGTTAATGCCAGCAAAGTTCACACATTGTGGGAGTTCTCCCCCCCCCCGACTGCACCAGCAGCCGGGGAGTCCGACGAGGCGACCCGGCTTTTCAAAAGCACTGCGCCTGTCACGACTTTATCCCCTTCCCCCGTGGCCTTTCGTGAACATTGCCACACATGCAGCCAACGGCTCCTCGGCGCTGTGGCTGAGCCGGAGAAGGAGGAGCTTTTTGGGTTTGTAGACAGAGACCTCGGGGGCCACTGCTGGTCTGGTGTGGTCTGGCGTGGTGTGGCCGAGGCCATGCAGGCCTGTTTTAACATGTCAACGGACTGCTGCTGCTTTGCTCAGTCGCTCAACTGTGATGAGGTAAATCCACCAGAACTGCTTTTCTCCATCTGCCGTTAGAGGTGCCTTTATTTCCTTCACCTAAATCCCAGACTGATTTATTTCCTCATTTACGATTTCAAAACACTTAATTTTGTGGAGCAATTTGGAACACAATGGTTTTCTGCTTCAAAGCCGACATGTAAAGGCTTCACTTTATATGTTCCGACACTCACATGACCTCTTCATCATCAGAGATGTGATTTATCTGTTTCTATAATAATAATAATAATAATAATAATAATAATAATAATAATCCATTGCTTTGTTTGTCCTTCCAGATGTCCAAAACCAAAATATATTTAGTTTAATATCATAACAGCATGACAAAGCAAACAGGCAAATAGTCACACTTGAAACCAGTGAATGTTTTGGCAAAACAACTGACGTTACGAATACTTGACTCATAAATAAAACCATGACATGTCAAGTTGCACATTTTAGTGATATGACAACAAGACGCGTTATGTCTGTGGGTTGTGACCCCACAACAATATACTAAACAACATAAACCTCCATCCGCAGCAACACATACTGTTGAACTATAAGTGCACAGCAGCTGAACATCCTGGTGTCCAGTTGTAAAATATATATATATTTATTAATACATTTTAAAAAGCCTCGGCCATGCCCCATCAGGCAGCAGCCGTGTGATGTAAGCAGCCGAAACGCCTCACACATGACGAAGAATGTCACAACCGTCCGTCACAGCTCTCAACACCGCGTAGTAATGTGACACACGCACACGCGCACACGCACACGCACACACACACACACACACACACACACACACAGCTCTGCAGCCTTTTTTTACAGCACCATTCAGAGCCCCAACCTTCCTCTGCGACAATAAACCCAACCAGCTCTGGATGAATCGAGCTCTTAACAGCATCATCATCATCATCATCCATTTATACCAGTGCGTCACGTTTATTTCTACTGCTGCACCGTGTCACACTCACGCGGAGACCCAAACCGCAGCCCAGATGTGGCGTCCAGCACACACCGGGGCCATATCTGTAACGGCACATTAACGCATTATGTAAGAAGAAAAAAAAAAAACAGTGTGACATTTATCCGAGGCGGCGGCGATGGAGGGGTGAGGTGAGGAGAGAGGGAGTGGGGGGGGGGGGGGGGAGCCCTGGGTGCGTGCATGGGCTGCTGCTGGAGGGTATTCGGACCATGCCGATCCATTTCTTTCCCCATCACACCCGCTACGTGGTCTGATGGCCCGTTTGAATGGGGGAGCAGGAGGCTGCGTGCAGCTGATGGCAGATTGACAGACAGCGAGCGACCCGTAAAAACGGAGCTTTGACATTCCGCACCACGAGCTCCGCTGGTTCCGTTTTAACTGACAGCGAAATGCAAACACTAGGAGGACTGTAAGCGGGGAGAGGGGAAATAAAAAGAGGGGCTTACCTCCTCCACCGTGCCGTCAGTCCTCTGCTCCGTAAATCTCCCCGCTACGAGCCCTCTGTTCCGACGAGGAAGAGCAGCAAGCCGCGCGCCTCCTGTCCGAAAAGCTTGGGGTGTTTTTTTACCGCAGGGAAACGCTGTCGTGCGTAACAGTCCGCACCACGTATCCCGCCGCACAAATCTCCAAATCTGCTGTAGATATGATCCAGTGTTTTCTGTTTTGCTTATTTCTGTGTGTGTGTGTGTGTGTGTGTGTATGTGCGCGTGTGTGTGTCGTACTCCTGAGAGCTTCTGTTTTGGGTGCTCCAGTCGTCACGTCGTACTCTCTCTCTCTCTCTCCCTCTCTCTATATCTCTCTCTCTTTTTCTTTTCGTCCACAATCGCCTGCCTGTCGTATCGCGCGTGCACTTGCGCTGCGCGTCCACGTCAGGGCCGTAGGGGTGGGAGCTATATCGCAGTTGTAATGGGCGGGTGGGACCCTCCTCTGTGTGAAATAGCTGTAATTGTTTTCAAGTGAAATGTCAATTAAATTAGCATTTTTTAATTTTTTTTTCATTTATGTCAGTTTTCTTAAACAGAGTGATCATGTAGGATTTGATAACAGGCAGTGTCACTCAGCACATGACTGACATGACATGTGGGGGTGTGGCCAAAACTGAGGACACCCCCTCCCCAATGCGCACACACGCGCGCACACAGACACACACACACACACACCCACACACACACACACATACACACACACACACACACACACACACAAGATGCATGTGGGATGAACCAGACTGTAAAACCCTTTCCTTTTATTTTAAAGGATTTACATTGTGTATATGTGAGGTATACTTGTGAAAACATCTCTAAAATGTGTTATTCTGCTACTTGTCTATAAATATTCCCTCGAGAATTAATTACATAAATAGAAATACTACATGCACATTGTTTGTTTTGATGAGGATATTAATAGGATTCCAATCAAAATTGGGGCTTAAAAAGCTCCAAAAACGTAAACATGTTTCAATAGTTGCCCTAAAGTTCACTGCATTTATCTATTTATTCATTCATTCACTTTGGTTTATCATGTTTTAAACAGTACTCTCTCTGTGAACCATGCAATATTTCATTTTGTGAGATAACAACTGATTTTCTCTTAAGATAAATTATGCACAAAGACTTGGTTGTTCACATGTTTGAGCCAGATATTTGGACACAGCCTTCATCAGTCTAACCATACACTTGGCATTTCTTGTCTTTCTTCTGCTATTTGGTGCACAATTCATTACATCTACACCAAATTATGATGTATGATTTTGTATATATGCTACTTGAAGATGTTGCATTGTGTAATTATGTGTGAAGAGTAATGTGTTTGCCATGTCACATATAAAAACTAGAATGTGAATGCTTTAATGCTAATACAAGGCTCTAATGCTGCCAATGGTGGAAACCTGTCACCAAGAGACGTAGCTATGTGCAAACATCATCTTAATCCTACATTTGAATCCTGCAGTGGGTTTGTTGTTTTAGGCTCTATGGGGTGGGAATGTCGGTCAGTGGGTCGGTTGGACACCACTTTGATCAAACGGAAGTATCCCAACACCTATTGGGTGGATCAACGTGACATTTTGTACAAATGATTCATGCTCCCCAGAGGATGGGGACTTTTAATTTTTGTGATCCCCTGACTTTTCCTTTTAGCGCCTCCATGAAGTTGGCGTTTTTGGTATTGATGGAATTTTGCGCCAGTATTCATGGTCCCTATGGATGGATTCTAATGACTTTCATGACCCTCTAACTTTAATTTTCTAGCGCCACCAGCAGGTCAAAGTTTTTGTAGTTATCCATTGAAATCGCATAACAACTGCTTCATGGATTGGCAATGGGTCCTACGAGTTTTAAAATTCACTAATAGCCAAATCCAGAGTTATTTTCCTTCCGCTGTTCATGTGAATGAGGCTGGACCGAGGGTTTGAAGGCGGGATTAAAGGAAACACCTGCAGTGCGCTTGCTCGGAGGGCCCCTGGATGCAGAAAATTGCCAACAGATCCGGATGATTTTATACTCGGCGGTCAAACTTTTTTATGCCACTGAGCCACTTTAGTAAGAATGAACTGGGTCCCGCCTCTGACGCCGTATCCAGTTCTCTGTATAAATCCATGGGTCTACGTTACACCTGCTAAACATCACGAAGTTACATCTTCATAGTGAACATGTTAGCATGCCGATGTTCAGCATTGTACATGTACATGAGAAGTGAGGGTCTGAGGTTGTTCTAGAGACAATGAAGTGTTTCTGTAACTTAAGAATGAGCAACAGGTTCTTTCCCCCTTGTCAAAACGGATCTGTCAGTGGAAAGGTCATTATTGTTTCAGATTTTGTTATCACCGTGGGGGTGTTGAGTGAAACTCTTTTTGAGGTGCATAGAAATAACACAGATAGAGAATTTTTGGTGAATCTAATTAGAGAAGATTTAGCAGCAGATCTCGGGTAAACTGCTCCGGGGCTGCTTACTCTTGACAGACAATACCTCTGCTGGCAGGGGATTGACACTCTTTACCCTCAAGTGTGTGTGAGGGAAGAAACAGATCGCACACACTCCTGTGGCGGGTTTGAAAACATCCCACCTATTTTTTTCACGGGATCGGTTTCCAGCCGGGTGACATATTTACTAGCCAGACATTTTGAAAAGGAAATCCTCCCTTTGGCCCTCAAAGTTGGAATCCAACTCCGCGTCGGGGGGCCCTCGGCGTGCATAGTCAGGCCAACGTCAGAGTCCAAAATGACAGGAGCTTCTCATAAAATAACAGAGACAGTAGCTGAGGGCAGAGGGTGCTGGTGGAGACAATAGACTAGAAAGGTGGACATGTTGGGGAGCATAGCCAGGAGGCCGACCGGACTCTTCTGTCAACCAGAAAACTGAGACGGGATGAAGACAACAAAGGGGCCTCTTGGTATTTTAGCAAATGTGACATTTGGACATTTATTTTACTGCAAAAGAATCCATGTGCAAAAGTTGCTGGATTTGTGTATAAATGAATCTCATGTAAAGACACTGCCAATGTCAAGGAAAGTTGACATTTTGGAAACATTAGATAAGAAGATTGGTATCTCGTGCAGTAAATATGAAGCTACAGCTAGCAGCTGGTTGGCTTCAGTAAGCACAAAGACTGGAAACATCGGGAAACAGCTGCTAGCCTTGCTTCAATTCAAGGGTTACAACGTCTGCTTACCAGTACCTCTAAAGCTAACTATAATTAATACATTATATCTCATTAAAAGTGTAAAAGCCACAATGTGTCGCTTTTAAACATGTTTCCAGTGGTTGTGATTATGCTAAGCTAAGCTAACTGGCTGCTGGCATGACGGTGGACTCTATTTTCTTTAATGCCATTTCGTATCAGTACTTTTTCTGTAAATTTGGGATTTTAGAAACCTTTATATTCTACACATAGACATTTCACATGGTGTGTATATTGTCAGTGAGTCAGTTCATCTAAAGTATGATTCATTTAAGGCCAACAACACAAATCAATAAAGGATTCAGTATTTCGCAACCAACTATATAATTAAGTTGGGCAATACAGCGGTGACTCTTTATTTAAAGGTGTGTACTTTCCAAGAAATAACAATGTAACCCGGTACTAATCAGACTGGAAATAGATAAATTCTGAGATATTTGAGTTAAGAGTTTAGTTGAGTGTGTAGGCAGCTCTTCTGTAGACAATATAACTAATTAGCTAACTTAATCCAAATAGTACAAACCTTTAAGAGACTTTTCTTTTGGTGTTGAGTGTGGGATGTTAGGAGGACTTCGTCTCCTGTGATTAGACCCCAAAACTGATTTCAAGCTGCCTTTGTGCCCAATGAACGCGACATAAACAACTCAGGAAATGACAATAATATTCTTTGAAATTGAGGAATTCCCAGATTCTCACGCTCCACCTGAAATGACACACTGTTGTCCTGACACCTGTCTCATGACACTATTTCAAAAGTCACCGGTAGTTTCGTTTTGTGTCACGGTTTCCCAATTATGTCTCATGATGAAGCTGGGCAGACATTGTGACTCATTAAAACACAAAGATCAACCACTTTGAAAAGCAGTAGATCCACTCGTCACAGTGATGTGGGAAATAATGCATAGAGATTCAAAACACCAAGCGGATGACTGTACATCCTGCTGTCTAATCTTAACCTGTATCGTGATAGAAGTTGTCTTTATAAAGGACCACAAGAAATTGACTTGAATAGGAAGCCAATTTTATGAGGAAATGGCGTCCGCGAACAAAGTACCGTTAGCTAGCTAACTTTTAAAGTCCGCGAACAAAGTACTGTTAGCTAGCTAACTTTTAAAGTCCGCGAACAAAGTACCGTTAGCTAGCTAACTTTTAAAGTTCGCGAACAAAGTACCGTTAGCTAGCTAACTTTTAAAGTGGCTAAAATGCTTCCACTTCTGTTACATGAGTTCATATAATGATGCTTCAATGATGCTTCGATAGTATGCAATTCATGACTGATCAACATGAGGTGCACTGGCTGGTGTGGTTATATGGTGAGAGGTAACTGCAGCTAGCTAGAAGGGCAGTTAGCATGTATGAAGAGATTTGGATACAGCGTTGGAGTCGGGGCCCATTTTACAACCGTTAGGACCAAATAATTTAAACACAAACTATTCTCGTGTTCACATTTGGAAGTTGATTTGCATTTTGAAGTTGCTTTTTACTACATTTGGTCTCTAAAGGTTATTGATAACTCTACTCCAGCAACGAATGCAATGTAGCAATTTATGTTATTAGTGGCACCTGTGTTTAAAATGTTCACGTATTGTTGGCAGCTTTACACACGAGAAAGTGAAATGTTCCAGAGAGAGCTTGACAGTATGACTGAGTGTGTGTTTGGTTTGTCTGTGTCTCTATACCTCCTCAGTGATTGGTGGCTGGCCACCACAGCCTTCTATAGTTCACCTGGCTGCTGAGCACCTTTTGCCACCATGATAAGTTTTATAGGGGCCCATAAAAATCCCTTTAAAGCTGGCCTCCACCACTGGCAGCTAAATAATGATTAAAACAACATAAGCCACTTTCGTGATACCAAAAAATTTGAAGGCCAGGAGAGACTGGATAGTCTCCATCACTCAGCCCGTATGGCAAAACAATGTGGGAGATTAAATCATAGGAAAGATGTTTCGAGTTCAACTCAAATGTAGAAATGATTTCGTGAGAACAATGTGAGAGCTGTGTCAGCGGCCTTTGAAAGATAAATATGGTGAAGGAGTTCTAAACTCTGCATCTTCAGGCAGATCCAGGAGGATCTGTGAGCCAGCTCCACAACGAGGTCAACAGAACAAATCGAAAAACGCTGCACACTCCTCATCGCTGAATAAACACTGCAGTGTGATGGGTTGTTTATTGAGGTGCTGCAGCTGCAACTTTACTGCGCCAATCCTCGGAGAGAACAATGTGAGGATGTGATTATTTTTGATAATCTCAAGGTAAGCTGCCAGGCCGTGGCAACACTCCGACGTATAACTGAGGGGAAAAGCTCAAACAAGAAACAAAGAGGTTTGTTCTGCAAGGCTATTCATTAATAGACGAATGAGTCAATCATTGGCTACTTCTTATCATGCGACTCCTCTGAAATATAAAGTATATACACAGTAGATCTATGTTGTATTTGTACTGGATCCTCACAAGACCTTCAGGTGGAGTTTGCCATGTGTCGGAATGAAAGATGTTGAAATTTTGAGGAAATTTTGAGGAAATGTGTGTTCATACCTGAGGATTTGAAAAAACAAAACTGATCAGGCAGAAGAGATGACTGTTTATGTGTCATCAATTAGAATCATGATTCATGTGGAATGAAAATGAGCTGAGTAAGCTTCCAAGACAAGAGACTGAGCGCACTGTCTGATTGAAAAGGGACCACACGTGCACACACACCACCACCTGACCAGAGAGGTCAGAGGTCAGAGGGCCTCCGACAGACAAACGCTTTGAGGACTTTTAAATCCCTGTAGGTGTAGTTTAAAAGGAGATGGGCCTCATCTTTACCGCACATTCAAGCCGAGGGGGCCTCCTAGTGGTGGAAATCATTAATTACACAAATGCACAGCCTGCTCTCCCACAGCCAAAGGGACTACGTTTTTGTGGATATCGATCAAAAACACAAGTCACTGGTTCTAAATTCAACCAACAATAGTTTTATATGCATTATTTTTGATTCCCCTCTTTCAATTGAACTGCAGTTATAATCCATCACCAAGTCTTTCACCAGCTTTCTCCAGACGCATCACTTCCTGGCTCCATGGCATGCAGAGGCCTTCATCCATGCCATGCTACATCTCACCTGGGTCATGGAATCCCAGGCCTTAGCCAAGCCTTTTCATTAACACAGCTTTTTCTTGTTTCTCATATGTATGGTAAGGTGACATTGCATTAAAGGCACTAAAAATCTAATTTATATTGTCATTATTTTGTGAAATGAGTTGATCAGATGTGTAATTAATGCAATTTGATGATAAAGCAGACTTGAAAAATTGTGAACCTGTCTTAAAACAATACTCACATGTCCATATTAACATTTAAACAGCGTTTGCTCGCTGTAATCAGTCCTCCTGTTCATACTGGCCTTTAAAAGTGTTCCGAACACATTTCCAAAGAAAGAGACGGGGACAGAACCCAGTCGTTGTTACTTGCAGAAATACATTCCAAAGTTCATCTCAAGTTATAATGAAGCTTCAGTAGTCGGAGTTATTCAAATAGATTGGGTGTCATTTCAATTTGTATTCATTTTAACATATTAACATTATACATAGATTCAAAAGCCAGGATTCACAGACAGTAATGAAAAGAATAGACTTAACACTTAACTTAAAGGCTACAAGGGCCCAGATTCAAACTGGGTGTCTCTAAAAACTACAGTGGTTTTAGTGCAACTTCCTTCTTTGTGTTGTGTTACTGAGCCGCAGTGAAGGGGAAGTTGCATGAAGAGGGAATCATACTAAGAATTAAAAAGACTGTAACTTTGTCTAATTCAGACTGTTAATATTCACCATATTAACTTCAACTTCAGCGAGGACTGTAGATGTTGTCCCCATCATGTACATTGACTTGCATTAGAAAGGAATCTGACCTGTGTGAACAGGAGGAATGACTACAGCAAGTTTCAATATGCATATCTGACTACTGTGTTAAAACACACTAGTTTATTGTGATTCCTACATTTAGAAATTCTTGGATGATTTATACACTTTGTTTCATTTGTGAAAGCAATTTCAATCTGAGCGGCCGCAGAAAGGAGACATCTTTTTTTTCTCCTATATTTCGTAATAAGAAAACACCACTGAAGGAAGTCACGCAACAAAGTGCAATGTAAGAGCAAGAATCACATTTATTGGAACCACAATGACTCGAGTTATGAGTTGTGCTGACATCCCATTGAGTTTAGCAAAAATGTATTGACTTGAAGGAAAATAGTAAACATGTCAAAAACTCCTGTCCTATTACAACATTTGCAGTAAAAAATTATTTTTAAGTATGTACAGTGAAAATATAGAATTACATCTTTCACAACGACATAAAATCTCGCCAGTATTTTGCTGTAAAATTGAAATAGTAGAAGATATGAGTATGTAACTGGAAATGTCTACAAAAAAGTGTGGAATAAAAACATTAGTGAGGTTAAAGTTATAGAGGATTTTAAATGTATTTCTCTGACCTTACAGAAGGTTTAAGGTTATGACCAGTTTTTTTTCACTTCAAACTCATGATTTGTGATCGACAGGGAACTTAAAAGGTATGGATTTGTTTTTGAGAGGATAATTCATTGCTACATATTTTCATCGTATGATGTCGACGTTGCTTGTTGGTGAATGAGAAAGTTTCAAAGTAGTTTGGATCCAGAGAGGTCACAAAATAATAGAAAAACTGTACAACGTACCGGTAATATCTTTAAAATAAAGCACCTCTTTAATTTCCCTCCACTGCTAATAGAGACATGTTCACATGCTGGTGCTTGTTTATCAAGATAGTAATACTTTTTTAACAAAGGTTCTTCACTGTACATTAAAACTATTACATATTGTACCAATAAAAAGGCGATAAAAACTGAAAAGACATGTGTTTAAGATTGTGCCTGAAATATTTGCATGATATATATATATCAATTGGTCTGATTATCTCACCTTCTGCAGTTGCACTACTATTTTTTTCTATTTTTTAAATGTGTGACATGTGCCATTTGTTCAATAAATAAATTAATTAATTAAAGTGTCGCGCCTACATGTCGTCGACACGACGCCTGTCTGTGATGTCATCAAAACGCGCCTCACAGAAAGCCCTTTAAGCGGTAAGCATTTTTTATTTTTTAGAAATGAATATCATAACACAGTCGTAATAACATCGTGTTCTTTCTCGATCAGTGTGAAAAACATGTATAAAAAGTCTCCGTTGTTAGCATAGACTGCATCGCTAGCTAACGTTAAATGCTAAAGCATGAAGCTGTTGCTAACATTTTGTTGAATCATCCCCGTTCGTGTCAACAGTCAAGCGAAGAATGAGCCTTTTCTGTACCGCCATGCATAGTTATTAGTGTACACTTTAACAACATGAAATAATATGAGAACTTAATACCAGTTCGCCAGCTGGTACTGGTTTAACACTGCAGACGTTAACGACTCTTAGTTTGGTCTCTTACACTTTCACAACCAGCCGTAGATGGCCAAGCTAACGCGGGTCTTCACTGCCTCATGAAGACACTCAAATCAACTTTGTGTTTGTTCTCCACAGAAGAGTTCAACAGCAATCTGCAAAAATGGTGAGTTAACTGCACTTTGTATGAAGTGTATTTATATTAATGATGTGCTGCTTGGCTTCTTTCTCTAATGTTCAGATAGAAAAACATCTCTGCGGCCAGTCAGCTCTTTGACATGAGGACAACAACAACAATGCACCTTTTTATGCATTCTCCAAATCTCAGAATCTAAATAGTTCATTTAGGATTCCAAGTGTGCCCTGAAACAAACTAAATCAATTGAATTGCAGCGTTACCCATTCTACAAGCCCCTTGTGAGATATCAATTCTGAGTCTTCTAGTTACTGAAAAACGTTTCACACTTCTGTTTCATCAACAAGCAGATTCAGTGATATTCTGCTCAGCGTCCACTTGCATATTTCATAGCTACAAGAAAAAGAACGAGAACAATCTTCAGAGGATTTAAAGAGTAACTGTGCACAAACCTGTCAGAATTGTTTGCAGTTACGGCCTCATGTTAGCATTGAAGGTGTAAGATATTTATGAGAGAAAGCTTCCTATTTGTCCCAACAAAATACTCTTTAATACGTGTTGTCTGTGTTTGGAAGTGAATTAAGTTCCTATTAGCTTTCATGTGTTTTCTGTTTCCTGTCAGTCCCGTCGATATGATTCAAGAACGACCATCTTCTCACCGGAGGGTAAGAGCTCTTCAATAATAAAGCAACTGATGAGGCTGCGAGTTAGACTCTCGCATTTTAAACCAGGAGGAAGCATCTTGTTTCTGTTTCTGGCCTCTTGGTGCTCTGTTGTTGCGTCCTGGTCCTGACAGCGCTGTGTGTCCACTGCAGGGCGTCTGTATCAGGTCGAGTATGCCATGGAAGCCATCGGCCACGCTGGCAGCTGCCTGGGAATTTTAGCCAACGACGGAGTGCTGCTGGCCGCTGAGAGGAGGAACATTCACAAGCTGCTGGATGAAGTGGTTTTCTCAGAGAAAATCTACAAGCTGAACGAGTGAGTTCCTCCTGCTTAAGCCTTGATGTTGTTTTTAAATAGTAGGTCGGCAGTGTGCAAAGGTTTGTCTTTGCAATGGTCCTACATCTTCCCATGTCCTTGCAGAGACATGGCGTGCAGTGTGGCGGGCATCACATCCGATGCCAACGTACTGATCAGTGAGCTGAGGCTCATCGCACAGAGGTGAGCTCCAGTCAGGCACACGGCCGTCTTCATTTCTGCTGCAGCCGAATGCTTCTGGTGGGACAGAATATAAATATGGACATAATTGTGATGATCTGTGTTGTTGCTGTTGCAGGTACCTGCTGCAGTACCAGGAGCCAATCCCCTGCGAGCAGCTGGTCACGGCGTTGTGTGACATCAAACAGGCCTACACGCAGTTCGGAGGTACGAAGCAGCGCCTCACAGTTCTGTCACAGCAGGAGACGAGCATGCAGAGCTTACATCCTGATGAAAACAGCTTCTTTTGCTACTTTATTTGGACAGCCGTAGCGCGCGCTGCTGGTCCTGATAAACATTGTTTTGCTGGAGTCCAAATTCCTGCATCCCCTTTGATTATTTAAGGAAATGTTTCTTCTCCAACTGATTTACTCTTTGCATCCCAACTATTCAAACTCAAGGGATTCTAAAACCAGAAATAAGTTGCGTCGTTAAAACACAAAGTTATGAAACTACTGAACATCACGTTTTAAAATAATTTGGTTTCGATAAATCTAAGTTGGGAACAACCAGACCCTCGACACGAGTCAGCGTTATGAAGCCACCGTGTGTGTTCTCGTCTGTCCTCGCAGGAAAGCGTCCCTTTGGCGTGTCGCTGCTCTACATGGGCTGGGACAAACACTACGGCTTCCAGCTCTACCAGAGCGACCCCAGCGGAAACTACGGCGGCTGGAAGGCCACGTGCATCGGAAACAACAGCGCTGTAAGTCTCAACGCTCTCGACCAGGAATTGCTTTACTTGAAATCGAGTCGAGTTAGAAAGTGTGTGTGTGTGTGTGTGTGTGTGTGCGTGTGCGTGTGTGTGTGGAATCTGAATATTTGGATGAAAACTGAGTGTACAGACTAAAACAAGGAAATTATAAAACATATTCCACCGAGTGACACTGGAGGGCGCTGCTGCACAGTTTTTAAAACACAATGGCCATGAACGGGGCTGGACCCTCAGTTGTAGGCCACTTTGAAAGTCTGGTGTTATTTCATTTAAAAAGGACATTTGACAGCCGGCAGTAGTGAGAGAGAGACTGAGGTTTAAATAGAATCTTCACGTATGAAGATGGAGGCAACGATGCGTGAATGCTTCCTACATAAATTCTGCAGCGCTAAGGAGACGGACGGTGCGTTTAGGAGTGATTTTCTTTTTCTCCTTTTGCTCGCTCGCAGGCAGCCGTCTCCATGCTGAAGCAGGACTACAAGGAGGGAGAGATGACGCTTTCCACAGCCCTCGCTCTCGCCGTTAAGGTTCTCAATAACACCATGGACGTCAGCAAGCTGTCTGCAGAGAAAGGTGCGGGTCACCGTCCACCGTACACAGACAGACAGACAGTTAATGGACATAGTGGAGCATTTAGCAGCTCAACAGCCCGATGAGAGACCAGGAAAATAAATGTTGCACTTTGATTCATCATGTGGACAGAAACACTACTCAGAGGGATCTTTGTCTTTCAATTGTCAGTCTGGTTGTGCACAAAACATGACTATTTGCAAACCCTTCACACAAGATAACATTTGTTCGGAGGACTTTCTACAAACTAAGAGCTTGAATATAGAGTAATCCTCTCAGTAAGTCTGTAGATGAACCACAGGTGTCCGTACGAATACGTTACCGTCTGTCTCTCTGTGCGTTTGTTGTTTCAGTGGAGATCGCCACTCTGACCCGCGAGAACGGAAAGACCTGCATCAAAGTGCTGAAGCAGAAGGAAGTCGAGGCGCTGATCAAGAAGCACGAAGCCGAGGAGGCCAAAGTGGAGAAAGAGAAGAAGGAGAAGGAGCAGAAGGAGAAGGAGAAGGACAAGTAGTCCGTTGGCCCAGTTTGTGTGTGAGATCCAATGTGGATCTTCAGCTATGTTTGCATTTGTGTTGTTTCTTAAAATAAATCCATGTTGTTGGTGTAGTATAAGTTCTAGGTCTTAAAGTCATATTTTATGTTGAAAAAAAAAGTCATTCAAAAGTTGAAGGTTCTTCAAAATATGGTAGTTAAAGAAAATGAAGTGTGACTTCAAAGGTTTAGAACGGGTCATAAACTACATTTCATGAGCCTACATCAGTGTGAACAAACTCCTAAATCCATAATGATAACTCGATCAAATATGTTCTCAGTCCTCCGCTGAAGAGGCCGTTCACTGAAGGTTCAAATCTGCAGGAACTATTAATCATTTTGAACCTGTTTTGACGTTGTGCAGTGTCCTGGTTGGATGAAGATGCCTTCACATCCATCTATAGGCTGTAAACAGTGTTTAGATATTTACATTTATCAACATAGAAAAGTCACAAACGGTCAGCGTTGGGCTGATTTAAAACATGGAGCGTTTCAACCCACGAAACAACGATAATAATGTCCCATCATGTAGTTTACAGCTAAAACCGTTTAAATGAGAGCTCCAGAACAAACTATTGTTTGGTCAGCAGTAGTTACATCAGGACACTATCAGATAACAGACACAGAAAAGTAGGTTTCCATTCAAGCACATGCGATCTTCAGTGGAGTCCCTTTAGAGCGGATTAGATATCCACCGGCTGCTTTTAAACTCCGCTAACCGGATGCTGGAAACCGAGACGGAAGGACGTACACGTGTACGTGATGCGGTAACGGCTTATCGGCCTCAATCTGAGGTGACTTTATGCAAAGTCATGGTAAGATTAAGGCCAGCAGGGGACCATCTGCCTCTTGTCGTTTAGTCCAGGGGATTAGTGACACAGCAGATTTCAGGTTTCCAATGCACCGTTGTGACGGTGAGGGAAGGCCCCAAACAGCTGGATGGACGTTGGACAGAAACATGAATTCATTTGACAGAGGGGCCCAGAGACACATGTTACAGGTGGACGTTGTTTGTAGCATTCCTAGTGCTCTGTATGAGTTTTTGGGTGGCAAATGAGTTTCCCGACTGGGGATTAATAAAGTTTTCTAATCTAATATAATCTCACACTAGCACACTAACTGAGGGAATTTCCAAGACGGTCTTGATGCAGAGAGACGAATTTGTGGCTTCGAGCATGGACTGCATGTAAGAAGTGGACATAGTGGACATTGAATCTCCTATTCATTTGTGGACTGACTTCTTTCAAGCCTGAAGTTTGGCATTTTGCAACCAGAAGTGACCAGAGGTTGGAGTACAACCAACATTTGGCATTTTTAGGCAACTAAAATGTTACAATTACCTTCATGAACTGAGAACACTTTGTGAAAGGGTTAAAGTTGTAAGACGAAAAGATGGACAACGCTGTAGTGGAGACCTGTCAATCACAGGGTAGCCCCGCCCTAAAGCAAACCCTGCTTTATGGTCTGTTTGACTCTAAACGGACCATAGTTTACCAAATGAACATCATGCTGTATTGAAGAAGACTTGAAACTAGAGATTGAGACCATAAACTCATGTTTACTGAGGTAATAATAGTAATAGTCATTGTCTCATAGACTTCTATACAAACAGGAGTCGCCCCCTGATGGCCATTAGAGAGAATGCAGGTTTAACTTTTCAGACCCGGAGGTTGCCGCCTGGTTTTGAGGTGACGTCGGCTTTTGTTGGTAACGACAAGGCTCTAAATGTATAACTGCCACAATCAATGCGGAGAGAACCAGGGAGAGAAATAATGATTTAAAATATGAAAAATCAGCTTTGCAAATGTTTTATTTGGGAAGAAATGCATTCTACACGTTTGTTACACAAATTTCTATTTGGTCCAAAACAGTGAATGTAAACACAAATTTGGGTTGTTCACGAGAAACACCTTTGCTTGTTTAATAAGTGATTTCTGGAATGCGTTTTGTGAAAAGTCTATTTTTTGCCGACGTGTTTCTTCCAGGGCCACCTCGGGTCAAAGAACACGGACCGAGCGTTCTCCTTCAGGCGGAGACAACAAAGGTTGCTGCTGCTTAGAGACACTGATATAGCACAGCTGAGTTCATCCTGCCCTGGACACTGAAAATAGATCTCTAGAATCTAGATCAACCGGCCTGCGAGGTTGTTGCAGTGTTTGGCGGGAAGCCAGCGGTGAGTTGTTATGTACCCGTGAGCTGAGCTGGTCGGGGGATTAGTGCCTGAGTCAGCGATCGACTGGATCAGAGCTTCACACAACTACACTTCCATTACCTCACATCGGCCTCAGCGTCGCTGCTCTACTTCAATGTTTTCTGATCGCACATCAGTCTTAATTTGTCTGCCATGGTGTTTTGCTTGTATAGCATTTTCTGAAGCACTTCTTGCTTCAGAAGCAAACTCACAGTTCAATTCAACTCAAAAATCTGCCTCAGAGTGCTTCAGTCTGTACACAGAAGACATCTTATTGCAACAGATGTCTTGAAGCTGACAAAAACCAACAGACACCAATTAAGATAACAAGTTTTATTATCCCACCCCCCCAAGACAAAAAGCATACAAGTGTGGATTGTCATTGAATGGTTGCCAACTATTACACCGACAACACCAAATAAATCCCCAAACTATCACAGTAATAAACATTTGAGAAATGTACATACATAAAAATATACCTCTGAGAAAAATCCTATATGGACATTTCCTAACAGCTCATTAATAGTCGGGGGGCTCAATCAGTAGCAATGAAGACTGGTGTGATCTGAACACATGCAGAAAAAGAAGGATGGAGCAGACCGCCATCATGTGCCTCAGAGTATGGCCGGCATGGGGAATGTTGCTTTACACACCATAACAGCATGATTTCAAACAGCACGTTACAGACAGAATAGTTTCTTTGGCATTTTGTTAACTAAAATAAACCTTTTATTTGCATATATGTAAATGACCTGAAGCGCTCCCGTTGTACCTCTACATTTTCATACAAAACAACATCTCGACTTCTGTCATTTCCCACTTTCACTGCCCGGATAAGACATTTAGCTTTCATCCAGATCGTCAGAAGAAAAACCTTCAGAACAATAAAAGTTGTTCAACAACAGATGCTGAGCACAAACCGGGGCTAAAGCTTCACGAGATTCAAACCTTGTATGTACAGTTTAATGCAATCTTACAACAATTATTCAGCTTGTGATTTTTGAAAGAAAACAAAACAGAAAAGAAACTAAGCATTTGTTTCTGGGTGTGACGTGCAAAGTGAAACAGTGACTCACACCGTCAGCTTCACATGGTGATTATTCCACAGAAGCGGCGGAGGAGGAGGAGGAGGAGGAGGAGGAGGAGGAGGAGGAGGAGGAGGAGGAGGTTACCTCTGAGAGCTGACAGCTCAACATTCAGGCTGCGTTTTTGCTTCGACACGTCTGGACAGACTAACAGAGTGTTTTGGGCCGATGAGAGCTAAAAATGACAAAATCAACGAGTGATTGACATGCGCTGGAATGGTGCCTCAGGAAGAAGCGACAAGAAATGCCGACATGTGATTTAATGTTATATGTGACAGATCAGGCTTTCACCAATCTATATTATGAGGAAAAACACATTTTATTGACCATAACTCCCTCAACCAAACAGCTCGCACACAAGGACAAACCAAAAGTCTCTTTCCTTATAAAAAGGTGGAAGCCGTCAGGAGAGATATGCTGAATTTTAATGTAAAACGCCGCCTTCTCCTGAATGTCAAACAGTTGTTTGTCTGGTTGATGGCAGCACAAACAAATAATGTGGCCAAGAGAGGAACCGCTAAGAGAAAAGCCCAAATCCCAAGATGACCCGCGATGGCTTAGCTGAAGCTACGGGAGGGAGAGCGAGGTGTGGAAGTCACTCCTCGTCCGAGCTGCTGCTGCTGTTGTCCAGAGAGTAAACCATGAAGGCCAGATCGGGCCGGGCCGGGACCATGGGGTGTCCCGGCTTCACCATCTCAAAGCCCATGTAGTGGAACGTCTTGACGATGGACACTGGAGGGGGGAGACAAAAAAAAGAGTGAGAGGTTCAAATGGCGTCACCTCGACCCTGATGTTAATTAGTGTTGGTCACTTGATTCATTGAAATGATGGTTTTAAGGGAATTTGCTCTACAACAGTACAACATCGACTAGAACATGTCCTGCATTAGTACAGTATTCCTCTCCTTAGCCTAGCTTAGCATAAAGACTGGAAGCAGATGGAAGCAGCTAGCCTGGCTTCCTCCAAAGTCAGACAGTCAAGTTGCAGCTGAAGTTGAATGCGACGCGTTGTGGTTTTTGGGAGGATTAACTTTACGGAACTAATTCTTTGGCGAACATCATGAGCATGGAGGTGCACGAGGCTTCCAGAGGCTTCCTGTTATAAAGAGAGAACTGCGTCTGTGCCGACGTCTTTACCAAAACCTGTGCCAACCTGCGGAGGCCTAGCGGGGCTCCATAACTGGTTCATCCAGTCACGCACACGGAAAACAAATCCTTATTATTGACTGCCTCTACAAATAAAAACTAAAATAAACCAGAGTTTCAGAAATAAGACGAGCTCTTACATCGATCCTCTCTGTTTTTATGGAACCACAGGAACACGTAGTTTACTTTGATCTTCTCTTCCGCAAACTCCAGCAGAGCAGTTAGCCTGAGGATGAACACAGAGAGACAGAGACGGAGACGGAGACGGAGACGGAGACGGAGACGGAGACAGAGACAGAGACAGAGACAGAGACAGAGTCAGTGAGGCGATGACGCAAAGTATTGTTTTGTTTTTTTCCACTTTACATAATAATGCAGTGGCAGCTCTGTGCCGGCACGCTTACTGGCATCGATTACAGCAAACACAAAGCCAGACAATTAAAACAGAAACGTGATCACATCCATTCGAGACGCACACAAAAACAGAATTAGAACAGCCTCGTGTGTATAATTTAGATGGTGAGCAGCCTTCCTCCAAATTGCGGTTATTATAATTAATAGGGTTATTTCTATTTAAACACGCTTCACTTCTAATATCTTTCACTGAATGAGATCATTTAGTGGCATTAAGAAACAACATAACATTAAGAAACAACTTTTCAAACCTAAAGAGGGTGAGGAATCATTTTAAAACGGTACCCCGTCGAGGCCTTCAGGTTTCTTCCTTGTCAGGAGAAACACAGCAGGGTCCTTCGTGAGTTCTAAATGAGACGTTTGAACAGGTTCCTACCCTTCTTTGCTCCCCTCCACCAGCGGCCCAGCAGGGATCTCCAGGAAGAGGCTGTCTCCTGACAGAGCCGTGTCCCAGGAGGCCGAGCGGCGCGCGTTCAGCTGGTAGCGGAAGCGAAGAAAAGAGGCGTTCCCACTCGCTGGAGCGCCCTGCGTCACCGTTAACTTCTCATCCTGAGGACAGAAGCAGTCGGTTCATCAGTTCAATGCTATTCGTCTTCATTAACGCAGAGATTGGAGAGAGCTTTAAGTGGCCAGCTACGTTGTTGGCGAGTTGCTGTTAAAGTGTTGCTCAACAGCACTGGGACATTGCTAACGCCGCTGAAAAAGATCAACTCTTTTGTGTGTACGTACTGAAAAGGTTTGAGTTATGAATGAATGTTCCCCAACTGATCACAACTCAAAATACAAACACGTTTTACTCTTCTACATCATCAGAGAACATAAGAATATCGACCCAGCTGGCAGGATTCTACTTGTTGTTACCCACTGCACCACTGGGCTCTTTCACCTTTTTCAATCCAGTACGAATTGCGCATGAAGACATGAAGACATGAAGACATGAAGACATTAAGACATTAAGACATTAAGACAGCTTTCTGCTTCTGAGAGCAGCTGTGGAGCGAGCTGGTAACAGAGGAAGTGGTTATGGCGTCTGCAGCAGATGAGTCTTGTGCTGTGTGGTCAAACCACTTCTGTCTTTATCAACTCACTCAGCGATTTGATCAGACTCATGATTCTGTAATGTGCAATAGTTGGTTAGTTATTTGGTAATAATTAGATCGCTGCAAAATGTTTGCTAATAAATTGCAAATATTTGGATCTGATGTCTTCGTCATGAATTCTGAGCAGCGATGAGCTGTCCTGTAAATACTGAAAGAGACGTGTCACTAAACTCGTACTGTTGCATAACCTCCACGCACAAGTACACAAGAGTACACAAGGTGAATGTACAGAAGAGTCTGTGACCAAATCTGATAAAAGCGGTAACGTTTTTTTTTTTGCTCGCTGAGGACAGATGAGGATGTTGATATGACAGCTGTGACTGATCCGTCTGATCCTAAAATCTCTAATCCCCCGGGGACAGTCAGAACATTTGTGAGAACTAGGCAAATGAACAAATTAAACCCACTGCAGGTGCATATGATGAGCAGGAGACAGATGAAAGGATTTTAAAGCCTTAAAAACGAGTAATTAGCCAGGTGTTGAGTGCACTGAGTTAGACTGGTCCCTGAGGGATGAAGCACTTAACATAATTATTACTGGAAGTGCTGACAGCAAACACAATGATACATGTCTCCTACTAATGACTGCAGCCGGTGTCTTTTCTCTTCATCACAACAGTTAATGAGACAATTATGGGCCCGATTTATGCTTCTAAACTCACCAACCAAAACATCACTGCAGCTCCTTCCCACTGTTCTACAAGCAGCACTTTGTGTTTTGGTTTCAGCTGTTGTGTAGTTATTGGGGGGGGGGGGGGGTCACCTGGTGCACTGGTAGCACTCCGAGAGAGTGATCCCTGACCGTCCCTCGCCCACTCGGGATCTTCAGTTGTGGGTGAGGGGCATCAGGAACACCACAGAGGCCCCGGAGACTGAGGGATGGAGCCGGGCAACCGGGGACCCGACAACCAGGAACTGCAAAAAGGACAAAGATCCGTTGGTTAGATTTCCATCCCCTCTCCTGTACTTACTCTAAACAATCACACACACACACACACACACACACACACACACACACACACACACACACACACACACACACACACACACACACACACACACACACACACACACACACACACACACACACACACACACACACACACACACACACACACCTTTACTCCGCCAGTAAAACATCACTTCTTAGTGTCCTGGCTTAGTGTCCTTAAACATGAGACTCAGTGGTCATGTTCGCCAGGACTGGTTGGTTATATATAGATTTTGGAATATTTCTTCAATCCTGTGACCCTAATTCACACAAAGTTGAGTCCTAATACATAAACAACGGACAAAGCCAACGAACATGTGATGTGAGCTGTCAGCCCAGTGACGCTACTGGCTGATTGTTTGCGACGAGCCTACGACAGACAGAATGAAAGCCTGATGATTAATAACAGAGCGCTGAAAGAGCTGCTGACGGGTTGTGCTTGGGGTGGAAGGCATGCATCGTAAACAAGCACATGACCTGTAAACACCTCTGCAAATAGCAGGAGGGGATTTTTGGGAAGACACATCTCTGGCGTTTTGAGTTACAGTCGCGCATCTCAAACCAGACGCGATGGCAGCCGGCCGACACTGCCAGACGGGCATGAACGCGAGGGCCGGACGACTCACATTTTGGCCTTTTTAGACGCGCAAAAACTTTCCCCGGCCTGCCTCAGATTTGTCCCCCCCGAGGGATTCTCGTACGACACAGAATCTTCCATCTCAAACTGCAGCAGATAGAGCGATCCGTGCGTGCGAGTGAATGTTGATATGAACGAGTCGTGCCACAGTCAAACAACAGATGCGAGCATCTCTGTGTTTCTATGAAAGGGAGGAGCTGTGCAGCCCGTTTCCCTGCAGACCAGACAGGTAACCCGAACAACCTGATCTGCTCTCTTGGTTCTTATCTACGATAGATAACAACACATCAAGCGCAGAAATAACTGGCCTGCCTCGCAACAACAAAAGAGACACTCAAATCTAAATCCTGCTGTCAAAACAAAAAGTATTATCGGCAAAAATCTCCTCTTAGCACAGTATAGACGGCCAAGGGTTTCTCTTTATTCATGCGTTCATGCAATGTGATGAAGACTGTGTCGAAGACAACAGGTAGGCTGCAGACGGAGGAAGAGATTAGCACGCCTGCTTCTCTGTTTCCATCTTCCCTTCCAGAAGCAGACAGTAGAGCCCGTCCTTGGTGGGAATGCCAGCTTGTTTTGAAAGGCAACACCTTCGTCTTCTGACATTTCGGCCACACTCAGCAGCCCCCCCCACAGAATTTATGTTACGTCTTTACAGAGTCTTAAGTTAAGTTTTAAGGTCAGGGTTGACTTGCCGGGTGAAACAGACTCCGTGTGGGCCGATCACACTCACAAGCCTGGAATGCTTTAATGTGCTTGTGAGCGTTTAATCATCCGTGTGTTACAGTGAGACTCAATGATGCAAAGTGCGTCATCGTGCGATCCTTCCAGGAGGGGCGAGGTCGTGCATGCGTCTGCAAGAGGAACTGTTACGACATTATTTTAAGGGTGAATGCTTCCACTGCTGGTTTGCTCTTCCTGAGCGGTGTCGTTTTGAGAAGCGATTGAGGTAAACGGTTTGAGGGGATGCACAGCCCGAGTTGGGCAGCCGCTGAGTTTAGCCGAAAGCCAAGAAACACACAATTCAATCAAAACAGGAAGCGCTGTGGCAGGTTCTCCGAGAAGATTGAAACCGACTTCTAGCACTGTAATTACCAGCTTAGTAATGGAAAAAGACTCAACTTAAAACCCAAATTGTCAACATAAACAAGCTTGTTATTGACACGACTGTGTGACAGACGCTTTCACTTTCACTTCACTATTTCCCCACTTTGCCAACTTCTGACTATCTAATACATTTTGAGTAAAATTGCAAAAACTGTAGGCCAACTGGTTTCAGCTTCTCATTACTGGATATTTCTGGTCGGGCTGTTATTTTCTTGGTTAATCGTTTGGTCTATAAAACCTCAGGAAATAGAGAAAAATTAGTCCAAGATGATTTCTTCGAATGTAAAGTTTTGTCTCACCAATAATCCAAAACCCCAAATATTAAGTTACGATGTCATTTTTAAATCCTCTCATTTCTAAAGTTTTGCTTTAAATTAATTTCGCTCAAATTGTTGGACGGACAAAATGAAACATCTTAACGTCAACATGGGCTTTGGGAACCTGTTCACTTTCTACCATCTGACAATTTTTGTTCCAAACAAATGAAGAATAAAGTGTGTGGATAAATTAAATGTAGAGAGCCTCCTCACGTGTTTTGTGTGCGGACATTATTTCTTTCCTCCGGTGCAACAGGTTAATTTCAAACTGGTCTGAAACTCATTACTCAATTGTAGGTGCATGCCTCAGGTCTGCATCACAGCCTCGCCCGACTTCGACAATATCAGCCGAGGTTGACGTCTCCAGATGTCAGCTGACATTGGTTGGCACAGTCAATGTTTTGGTTTAGTTTACGGAGAATTCAACAGCGCTCTGATCCAGAATCTTCCAGCAGCCACTGAAAAAAACAAGTCTGCCAGTCAAGTAGAGGAGCACTTAGTTCCACTCCGGTAGGTCAGGTTAGATCATCCAGCTGTTTCTCACTGAATGCACCCCCTGACGCTTGATAAGTGAAATCAGTAGACTGAGGTTATGCAGCCAGGCTGATGTAGGCCAGTTGATGCCTTCAGTTAACAGTCCAAGTGCTCATATAGTCACCGCTCTGGCTCACTGCATCAATGGACCTCCCTCGCTCTGCGCGTCAGACGATAAAACCCACAGAGGACAAAAACAAGTCCCTATATAGGACCGTCAACAGCAGGAACATCCAGTCCACAACAGCATACGGTCACCATGCTGCAGCATGACGGCACATGCACCACATAAAGAAGGTCCAACATCATTTCAGCATGACTGAAGTGTTACGAGTGTTTCTTCAGTAGGCCTTGAATCAAGCTCGTTATTGTGGAAACAAGTAGTGGATTTATCGATAAGTTGATCAACATTAATCCAGTTACTTGAGAGGAAGCATCTGCAACTTTCTCAATTTAGCATATTTGTAAATGTAGGCTGATATTTGGGACATTTTACAGTTAAAACGATTAAACACCTATTCGATTACAGCGATCAACAGATTAATAAAGAGTAAAAATAAGTATTAGTTGCAACCTTACAGTCTTTGTACGAACAAGAAACAGGTTCCCAGGAGAAACAACAATACTTTAAAAGTCTCATACATGCGTTTGAATAGGGATTTAAAATTAAAAAAACATATCCTGGCTGTGGTTGCATGGTGTGGTCTGGAGACCTTCTGGCCTTGCAGCGCCCCACATCCACCACTAAAATGAGAAATTATGTATTTCACCTCAACTTGGCATTAACCTATATTATACATTCTAGGATCCTTTGTATTTGTTGTACACTCGGACAAGAACATTATCAGATTGCGTCGAATGCATCTCTCTAGATATTTAACTTGAAATAATCTGCAGGATTAAGAAAACAAACCGTTATCTAGATGTCAGTCTGCAAACATCAAACGTGTGCATTTACTCTCTGCAGTGATGGAATACAACGAAGCACATTGTACTTAAATACAAACTCAAGGTACTTTAATTATGCTACTTACGCCATCTCAGAGGCAGATATTGTACTTTTTATTCCACTAAAGTTTTAGCTTAGTTAGTAAGGTAGTAGTATATTACTATAATAGTAGTATAGAGTAATTCAAATGAGCCCCATCTTTACCACCTACAACACGAATACATCAATAATAATATGATTTAGAAATGGGCCATTCTGCATAATGTGTACTTTTACTTACTACTGAGTAAAATGTTTAATTCAGGAGGACTCTTACTGTAAAGAGTAAAGTAACGTAAAATACCTGAATACTTCCTCCACCGCTGCTTATCTGTCACTGTTTTCCTGCTATTTTGCCAGTTAGCTAAAAGTAAAGTCGAGCTATTTAACAAGCTCAACTCCACAACAGTTTAACAACCTGCTACCAGTGGAAACGGACCACCAGGCTGCACTCATTACACTTCTAGAAGAACATTAGCATTCTCCTACCTTTCCTCTGTGTTCAGCATGATAGCTTCGAGGAAACACGGGTCTTTAGCTCCTTTTTCACAACTAAAACAATTACTATTCGATAAAAACTCGACAGACAAGTTCACCATCCGTAAATTAAGGCTAAACCTCGTTGCGGTAAAAGTATCTGGTGCGTTTGTGGGAGAGGAGGAAAGCGAGTCTTCGACACTCCGCCGAGCAGCAGCGAGTCCGCGGAGCGCAGCAGCAGGAAGACAGCTTTTATAGTCGCAGCAAGGCATCATGGGTAATCCGGACTGGTTTTACAAGTCACGAGAAGGTAAACAAACAACCATCCAACGGTTAAATCCTGTACAGTCTGTAGTTCAAACACGTAATAAAAACATTATGTTTTATTATTATTAAGTGCACTGTAACTGTATCACACATAATGGTAGTTTTAATTGCATTACCGCAGTATTCTAAGATAAGGCTACTGTAGCCTATTTAAATTACGTTTAAGGTAATTAAGTTTTTAGTGAACATACGGGTTGTTTTAAGATAGATAAGATAGAAACAGTCCACAGTATGGCTCACTTCTTAGCGTGTATGTGTGTGTGTGTGTGTGTGTGTGTGTGTGTGTGTGTGTGTGTGTGTGTGTGTGTGTGTGTGTGTGTGTGTGTGTGTGTGTGAATTTTGGCATTCGTCTATTCTGCACTTGCACTTGCTGCATCATTATGTTATTTTTACGTAAAGCACATTGTGTTGCGTTTGATTTTGTACAAAATGTGCTGTACAAAGTCAAACAAAGTTGACTTGACTTTAATATGTACAGATGTTTTGTCTTGAATACATTCCTTGATGTTACTGTTGAAATATTTAGGATGCATTTTTCTTGCAGATATATTGTTGTGTAGTATCCTTGAGTAATGGATAATAATATATTCGTATTTCTATCATTTTTTTTCCAGTATTGATCTACGTCTACAGTTTTTGTCTCAAATCAGAGCTCTGCAGGATTACCTTACTTGTGGCCAGAGGTGTTCTGCAGACATCTCTTTTGC